>OZ004727.1:68171174-70671174 GCA_963924685.1 Dexiosoma caninum
ATGGAGGCAATACAATATTAACATTAATAAATCAACAGATTCAGCAATACAAAGTTAATTAACAATTTAATAAAATAATATGTATTTTTGGAACTAGATTTATATTTATTTTTTTCTCCAAAAAGTTATTGAAATGTAGTTGTGGTGATGCAAACCCTTTCTAGTAATTCCACAAATAATTATAATTATAATTATTAAAATCTTTATTAATATATTCTCCTCCATTATCACTACGAATACATTTTATTTTACGATTTGTATGACGTTCTACTAATTCTTTGAAATTTTTAAATTTTTCAAATACCTCGCTTTTGTATTTTAAAAAATAAACAAAAACTTTTCTTGACTTGTCATCTATGAATGTGAGGAAATACTTTGAACCTCCAACTGAATCTATTTTCATAGGACCACAAACATCCGAGTGTATTAAATCTAACAACTCACCAGATTTACTTTCAGATTTCTTCGGGAATTTTATAGCATGAATTTTGCTAACCATACATATTTCGCACGGATCTTGATGTTTCTGCGTCAAATTTATACCATTCACCATATTTTTCTTCGACAACTCAAACAGGCTTTCATAGTTCAAATGTCCATATCGACGATGCCAAGTTTCATTAATGGATTGTAAAACACATAATTTCTCGTTCGGTATTTTTATTTTAAATTGGAACAAATTTTCTTCTTTACGGGCTTTTAAAACTATTTCACCGTAAGCATCAGTAAATATTGCACCCTTATTATTAAATTTGATTTTGCCACCATACTGTACGACCTTATTGACAGATAAAAAATTTCCATTCAGATCTGAGGAATATAAAACATCTTTTAGTACAATTTTATTATTATTTATAAACAGATTGACTGTTCCTATTCCTTCAGCAGCAATTGATTTTCTATTTGCCAACATTATATTATCACTGCATCTGTCTAATTTACAAAATAAATTTCGATTTGCACACATGTGACTTGTAGCACCGCTATCAATGTACCATGTCGATGTTTGTGTATCTCTTTTTTCAGAATTCGCCATTGCAATCAAAGAGTAAGTTTTTTCTTGATTACGTTTTTCGTTGCACCTATTTGCATAATGCCCTTTCTTACCACATATGAAGCAATTTCCCTTTTTAACATTCAAATTATTATTACCTTTCTTGTAACCTGTTTCTCTTTTGGCTGCACCAAAAGCTTGTTCAATCGTAGATGATTTGTTTTGTTGATTTCGACGTTCATACTCTTCAAGAAGTTTAACCTTTAGCATTCCTAACGCTGGTAGAGAATCCCTCGTTTCTATGGCAATAACGAAGTTTTCAAACTCTCTCGGAAGACTTGACAATAAAATGACTACCAATAATTCTTCTTGAATACTAATTCCAACATCGGCTAATTTCTCCGTAATTTCACAAAAACTGTTTAAATATTCGGCCATATCTTTGCTGTCTTTCATGTTCAAACTTAACATCTTTTTATATAAGCTAACCTTTTGCATCGGACCACTCGGCTTGTAAACTTCCTTAAGTTTAATCCAGGCATCTTTAGATTTTTTAATGTTTTTAATATGGTTCAACTGGTTAGACTTAACACTTAATAAAATTGTTGCGAGCGTTTTTTCATCATTACTCTTCCACTGCAAAATTTTATCACGACTCCAGGTTGAATCTGCTTCTTCTTCGCCACTTGCATACTTCCAAAAACCAGAATGAATAAGGATACTTCTCATATGAATACTCCATGTTTCGTAATTCCTTTCATCTAGCTTTTCTATCTGATATAATGACGACGATGCCATTTTTTCTTTTTAAATCTTGCAATAAAAATTCAACAACTTCCAAATCGTATGTCTGGGCCCATAACCTATTGAAATGTAGTTGTGGTGATGCAAACCCTTTCTAGTAATTCCACAAAGTTCTTATATAAAAAGCAATGTACAAAACACAATGTACATGTATGACTTTTATTGATGACAAATTCTTTTAAACTATATATAAAATTTTTCTACAAAGTGACACAACATAAAAAATATTTCAAAGCCAACTATGTGAATATACATGTTGAATAAGCAAAGTGTTAATGCTCAAATTATATTTCCAACAAAAGTAACTACTTCTTTTTTCTTTTAAAATAATTAAGAATGTAATTTAGGAATTTATATTTAGTTTTTTGAAATAATTATATATTTCGAAATTGTTTTCAGCTAATACAACTAATACAACTGAAACAACTAGTTTAATTAATGCTTCTGATTTTCATCATTTTGTCAAATGTATTTAGCAAGCGAATAGCTAAATTTGGCAATCACAAAAGCAATTTTTTTTCTCACATTTGTCCTAATTCTATTTACTTAAAATAAATATGATTTATGTCTATATGTCGAAGCTGTGTGAAAATATATACAGCATGATCACTAATGCATTTGCAAAATTAAACTGCAGTTCATCATGGTGGAGTATGAAACTTTTGTTTTATATCATGCACTCAAATGAATGTATTCGTATTGGATCTAACAGAGAAATAACGATCCAATGAATCCGTGAAGAACTTGTCGACAATCCAAAACAACGTAGAAACTGCTCATGAAATACAGACTGTCATATTTACTCCTAAACTCTTTGATACCATGAACAAAGAATATATATGAAATGCAAATGAATATTTTATTTTCTTGGACTGGCACGCAGGGGACGACCCCTATACACATGGATTATGCTGGAAGTGGAAAATGTGTTTATAGGAAAGAAAATAGTGGGTGTAGTATTTATGGACATTTGATTTAAATTTCCCAACGTCAAAAGTAAAAGGAAGGACCTCTGCAGGGAGTTTATTCCACATATACACTGTTCTCTCTGTACTGAGTAGTGCGATTAATTGCCAAATGCACCATATTCAGCGTATTCAGTAAATGATGAACGCGTTGTGCTTAGGAATAATCGGGTTTCGGGAACAAGTTAGTATAGTATTTGCAGTAAAACTATTAATGCCCATTTGGACATTGAGCATACAGAAATTGCTCATTTAGTTTGGGAAAACTGGAAACACTAATAGAAATCTTAACTGATCGTTCAACTTGTCAGTTTTATATCTTTTACGTTTTATATTCTGGACAATAATAGTAAGAAGGTGGTAGTCTTCCGATTAAATTATCGCCCAAAATATAATAGAAGGATTTAACACATTGAGCTACATACATACAAGACTACAAATTTTATTGCCACCTTGTAGTCTGTTATTTAATTATATTGACGAGAACACATATAACGTGCTTATGGGTGTATGTCGTGGCTTCAGAGAAATAAAGCTAAAATTGCTGGGAAATCTATACCTTAGTATGGAAGAAGTTTTGAGTATTTAAAATGTATTTAATTATCGTTCACTATGCTTATATATAGAGTAAATTAATTCGAATTTTTAGCTGCGTGACAACTAATCTGCTAAACATAAACGAAATTTGGTTGCAATAGGACGGCGCAACTTGCCAAGCAGAGCACTTATTAATCGATTGCAATAAGTTAATTTGGTCACCAGTTTATTTCCAGGAGTTTTCCTCTACACTTATCCCCTCGTTCGTGCGATTTAACGCCTCTGAATTACTTTTTATGGGGCTAGGTTAAGTCGTTGGCTTATGGGAATCAATATTGAAGCCACCATTGACGCCATACGTCCGGATTTATTGGAAAAAGTAGTAAAATTTTGTACTGATCAAATGGACCAAGTAACTCGTAGCCACGTCTAATATATATCGGAAATAATATTTCAAAAACAAATGCCATGATCATAATAGAAAAAGTGTTTCATTCCTATAATATTTCTATCTTGCATTGTCATTTTCAGTTCTCATGCATCCAAGTATCGGGTAATTTTCTTTTCAATAAATTTGATATTGAAACTTTGCTGTAAATTTCATTTTATAGACCTGCTTACATTACTACAGCATGTAAATATATTTATACCAAATGTAAAATGCACTAATTCTAATTTTGTAAGTGCCAAACTGAATCGCAACATAATATTATATCATACATAAATAATATTTTTACTGTAAACTGTAATTTGTGAAAACATTAATTAATAAATAATATAATAATTTAAATTTAAATAATAAATTAATAAATAATGATAATGATAATGAAGCAATGCAATCTCAATGAACTTTTGATAAGGCGAAATTAATTAATAAATAAAAAAACAAAATTAAAATAATTAAAAAAACATCACTCGCGTATTATCACGGTTGTGTGCAGAGATATTTTTGTTTTTTATTCGCTTATTTATTGCTTTGATGTTTCAAGCCGCAACACAAATATATAAAAGAAAAATAAAGCTAAGACCACAACAGGGAAAGATTTATCTTTCAGGTATACACTAGTTAGTGAATAAATGTAATATGTTTTGTAGCCTTCAACTACACGTTTCCGCATTAATGTGCAAAGGACCTGTTTAGACAAACCTTTCTCATCAACTAACTATATACCGTATTTGGCTTTAAGTTAAGAAATTAAAAGTTTAAAAAAAATTCTGTCAGTTGTGTCAGGCACGCTTACTAACTGTACAACTTAATTATTAAGATAAATTTTTTTTTATATTTTATATAAACTAAAGCGAGCATGACGCGTAAAACTTTTCAATTATCAAAAATAAGCAGAAGAGAGAAAAAAATGGAAGCCAAAGGAAATGAAAGATTCTGTGTTCACAGTTTTTGACAATAAAAATACATTGTAAAAAGAAATAACAAATAAAATTTAATATTAAAAACACTACTTATGTTGAACAGTGGGACCGATCATAACGAAACTAAAAAAGAATATAATCAATCTTTGCTGCCGGAGCAGTGGCATATACACACATACATCTGGAAACATACAAGAATATATATTTCTTTTATCTTATACACCGCATATTAAATTTCGTTTCTTTACTTGAGTATGCAAAAATTGTTTGAAGTTCATGTTGCATTTTCCCATTGTTTTCTACTACAAAACAGATACGGACAATTGTACACATATAAACATGTACATAAGTATATCTTTAGTACGACCAACAATCTATACAGAAAATAAAAAAATTATTATTTTTTAATTTATTTCTATGGAAATATAATCGATTCTTCCTTTCAAATCATTTTCAAGTGGGAAATGAACGAAGACCTTCTATTTCCAAGTTTCCGTTTTAAATCTGTTTTTAAATGCACACTGGTAAATTCTTACAATTAAAAATTTTTAAAATTTAACTTTATATATAATATATGTATACATATGTCTTTTTGAGCGATGGTCTTTTTTATGGAAAGTTTTTAACAATTATTTATTTTCAATATTTCACTACCAAATAGGTAGCATCGTCAGGAAATAATAATTTGTATTTACATTTATACACTATACAAATATTATACATATTATAAAAATACAAATTATTATTTCTATTTTATTTTTTTGTGCAACAGTGAAATGGTGTATTTTTTTTTTAAATGTGTTTGCGTTTTCATAACTCACTCTCTCTCATTTGTAAATAAAAAAAAACTTATTTAATAAAGCAAATTCACAACCAACGGAATGGGCTGGCTTTTAAAAACTAAAAGGAGAAAAATGGAAGAGAAAACTGCAAAAGAGATAAAAGTAAGAAAAATTCATATTAATTTTAATTTTCATACAACTCTGCTTTTGCACGCAGTGTCATCTCAACGAGATGTCATGGAGACTTACTAAATTTTGAAGCTTTGTTTTAGCAGCCATTTTTAGTAATTAGTTTACTTTGCTAGTTCTACACAATACTGACGAAAGAGAACGCTCTGATGTGCTTACAAACTGAAACCGGTACTGTTTAATGGCCAGTGACTATGCCTTCGCCACAGAAACTTTCCGACAACAACTGACACAAATACACATCAGAAAAAATGCAAAATATATTTATGACTTAGTCCGAAACTACTTCACCCATCGCCACCCTCATATATAAGTCTGAGTTTAGACGAGTGTACATATGGAAGGGAAACATTTAGTTTATGGCATATTACGAGTCCCCACACGAGAGTATCGTTTTTGTGTTAGGTACTCGGAGACACGCTTTATTCTCATTTTTGTTGCTTACAAAAATAACAATTGAACAATATTAACAATAAACATAAATTGTCGGCGGCAACATTTTCGTCTGTGTGGTCGCGAATGAAATAACAAAACAGAATTCCAGATGTTTTTCTGCGCAACTCGGATTTAGAGGGTGTACGGTGCATTTCCCTGTAATGTAAGTATATGTATGTAGGTATAAGAGTACAAGCTCTAGACTTAAAGGGAATTTAAGGATTGAGTATGGACTGAGTGTAACATGAACATCAGACAACACTGAAAACCAAATAAATTTCCCTAAAGATGGTCAACAAAGTTTCTCCAAATATTAGAATTTTAAATAAAATAGTGCTAAATATACCTAAAGACGAATTTTTATTGCAGAAATGTAATAAGAAAGTACTGAACGTTGCAAATAATTTGTATCCGTTTAAGGCTTGAGTAATAAAATGAGACGTTTTGTATGAATTTCTCGTTTTAAAATTGATTATCTAGCACTTACCAATAATTCGTTAGATCACATTCGAAACGCCGTGTATTGACAAGGGTTACGAAATTTTTAAAAATAATCCAAATTCTAATAAAATATAAAAAAGTAAATTTTCGTTGTTGTCTTTTTACATCTTTCTGTAATAAAATATCGATGGAGCTAAAGGCGACGAAATGTAAGCGATGTGTGTATATGTTGATGATTTGATTGGAGACTTCAACGATTCCGAATTTTTCTTGGATAAGAAATCATAGAAGTTGCTGGATTACTTCAAAGTGGGCTTAAATATTTTTCATACCAGTACTTTGGACCAGATATCCTTGAATATGTAGTTTATGTTCTATGAGAACCCTTAAAATCGCGTACACTCGAATAAAAACGAATCAGTTCAAACTCCATTTCAATTTGATTTGAAATTTAGCACTCATAGCGGATTAATGAATGACATTTCGTAGGTTAAATATTTTTTTTTTATTATTTTTTTTCAACCATGAGAATTATTGGAATTATTAAAATATAGGAATTATTGAATCTCTCACTTCTCTTTGTGTTAGCCAAACGAGCAGAATGCCTTTAAGCTTATTACAATTTCAAAGTGCCCAACAAAAGAGATTCATAGAAAGAAAATTTAACATAAGAAATCATAAAATTGACCACTGTTACACGAATGTGAAAACTTTACAAAAAGTATAAAGAAGGAAATTTCTTTTATTATATGGGTTCACTAATGCGTTGCCACCACAATATGAAAGCTTATTTTTCAACGGCAAGGCGTGCACAAAAAACTTATAATAACATAACATTTTCATTTACAGAACAAAAGTGTATGAATAGAGATTGTGCATTCAAGTTGAAAAAGGTACTACAGGTGGACGATTCAGATATACGAGCACATAAAAAATGACGCATTTAATGTGTTTTTGATGACATGTCAAGCCAAGAACAAGCAGAACAAAAATCTCTCATTTTTAATGCAACACAAAACCTTAAGCAGCAGTAAAATGAAAAATTTTCTATTTCTTCTTTAAAGTGCAGGAAATATTAATCATTGCTAAAACAACGGCAAAAAAGGAGGAATAAGGACATAAGTGAATTGATAAAGAAGGTGGTTAGACTGTCAGCCAAAGTTGTCTTTCTTTGTATGCGTTTCAGATTAGACCACAATGTGACCATAAAAAGAAAATAATCATGATTAAACGATGATATTAGCAGGGATATTGAGAACCAGCTAACGTGCTTCCTGAGTAGACTTCTTTGAATTACTATTTTGAAAGCAAAATATTTATAGCTAAATTTTAAACTAGAACTGTCAATAATCATATACGAACAGCTTTAAAAAATATATATGTATAGATATATATTTGTGAAGTTTCCCAACAACTGAAAACTAAACTACTTTTTAGTTTTTGGCACTAAACAGCCTTTCGGACTAGACTTTATTATTCACATTAATTCCATTGATTTATTTCACTTTTATTTCTAACTGAAATATAACAACATGTTTCTTGTAAATGTGCCACATCAATATCAAAATTTCAATTTTTCATAAAAATTTCCTGCAGAATCAATAATAAATTACTGTATGTCAAAATAAAGTTTGCCAAAGTTTGTAAATCCTCAATACTAAGATTTCAATAAAAAAAAAAAAAAAAATATTTACATAAACGAAAAATGTAACGAAAACAAAAAATTATTTATGAAAACTATCAATATTCAGCTCTCGACATCACAAAACTTTTAACAGCCTGCATACACGATTAGTTGCCTTTAGGAGAAAGAAAACACAGACAAACTTGTATGTATATAAGGCGTTACTCCCTCCATAGAGCACATAATACGTTAAACACAAATCCGATGTACACATTTATATAGAAATAAAAGAAAAATGTTTGAGGGTAGGATGTTTTATTTAAAATATGCCACATTACCAACATGTCAAAGTGTCTAAAGTTGTGTTTACGTGAACCAAAACCAGCCATGACAGACATGCCGATACAGTAAACTCTCTATAACCTAACTTTAAGAGAACCTCAATATTACCAACTAAAAATATAATTCAACGTCACATATTGTATTACACAGAAAAAAAAATTTAATTTTGTTTCAATGGCAAAAAATTCGTCCTCCAAACCTTGTTATAGCGGGCGTTCCCCAAAGCTCAGTTCTGCAACCCATGCTGTTCTTATTATATATTAATGATCTTATTGAATATATCAATAAATCACAGTGTCAAATTTTCATTTATGCTGATGATATCAACGTACTTTTCACTTCTGACAAACAATTGATGGGACTGTCATGTTGCCTCGATCAATTATGTGCTCTCAAAGGTGTCCTTCTGGACAGACTGCAATAAACCGAAGTTGAACCGAATAAAATAGTTTTCGGATCTCACGGTCTCCTGACTACCCTCTGAATATTTTTATTTCGATAATGTACCACTTCAATTTGTTGACGCCCTCAATTGTCTGGGAGTACTGATTGACAAGGACCTCAATTTCGAGAAACACATATCGAACGTTGCTTCTAGGTTGGATATACCCTTCATTCGCTTTACAACCTAGACTGTTTCTTGCCTGCTAACATTCGTGTGGTGTAACTGTCACGTGCCCACATCTTGTTTTGTCTCGATATCTTTAGTTTAGGAAAATACAATTAATATACAACCATATTCTACGCTATGCCTACCATCTTAGGATCTCTGATTCCATGTCGGGCCACTCGAATAACTTCATCGATTGTTCTTTCAAAGAGTTTGTTAATATGAGACTATTAATAACACTGTATTATGCAAATATTTACACAATATCCTTAATAACTTAAAACAGGCGTAAAATGTATTGCATTAAAATTTTGCGTTTTTTTTTATCTGGGACCAGCCAGCACTCAGGAGATGACTCCTACACAAGCGAATCATTATGCTGGAACTATAGGAAAGGGATAGTAGGAGAAACGACAGGAGGTGAAGCTTAATAAATTATTTTGCAGCTCTGCTTTCGCACGTTCTTTATTTATACTCGTAGCAGTGCTGAAGCTTCGGTTAAGTAGCCATTTTTATTATTATTTTACTTCGCCGGTGCTACACAATACCGACGAAGGAGAGCGTTCTGATGCGATTGTTAATTGCTATCAACTGAAGCCGGTATTGTTCAGTGACCAGTGACTATGTCTTCGCCACTGAAACCTTCCGACAACAACTGACACACAAAGACACACTAATGCACATCAGAAAAATGCGAGATGTTTTTATTTTTATTTTAAAATTTTTAGTCTGAAACTGGGTTTGAACCCAGGTTTGTTTTTGGATTTGTAGTCAACGTGCAGACTACCATCCATCGTGCCATCGCTACCCTCTTATTAATCTTGCAGTAAAAACCTTCTCGGAGAATCGCCATTGTGTGTCTCGCGGTATGAGCTGTAGCTCCATTTTGCTGGAGACATTTGTCACAATTATTGAGAACTATCGGACCTAAAAAAATTTCCAACATGGTCCGATATACCACCCCGGATACGGTTTGTGATTCGCAAGCATTATTTTCGAAAAAATATGGACTGATTGATCGTTCAAAAACATAAAACATTTGAAAAATTTATGCACGTTCTTGCTTTGAGTGTGATGGATGGACATTATAAAATTTTATTAAATTGTTTATTACCTGCAATAGAAATTAAATTAAAAAAAAACTGTTAAAATAAAAGCTATAAGCGTTTCAAATCAGTCAGTCGAAGTTGCTCCACCTTGTGTTATAGCATTTTTTTTTTTTTTGAAGAATAATGCAAATCGACAAATTTTTAATTATTTATTTATTCTAAATATTTTAATTAATTTATTCAGTACAAGGAATTCATATTATTTATTTATTAAAATAAAGATGAATTGTTATTAGCATAAATGGAATGTAGAATATTGTAAGTGCATTATTATTATGTTTTTTAATGAACAATATTTACATACGACTACTTGTTGGGGTACCAACACAACTCAGTACCCTTTAAATAAGGATGGATGGATGCATTGAGCCTTATTCTTGACAACGTAATGACACAGCTTAGTTGACATGAAAAACAAAAATAAAAACTTCTGAAATTTCCCCACAATATATTCACTTCAAAACGAAAACAACTTTTTTTAAATTTAAGTTTTGCTTTTCATATAAATTTACATTTTTCAGCACCTTTTTGAGGAATAAGGCCTTCTAATATTCCCTTAAAGTTTAAGAAATTTATATAAAGTTTTACCTTCACTTCCTATATTTTACTTACCAACAAAGGTAACATAATATTGTGCAAATTGAAGGAACTTTTTTCTATTGCGGCAATTTAAAAATTCAGCATTCTGAGTGTTATTTCAATATTAAGTTAAGCCACCAAATAGAAGTACATTTGTACTCCTCAGCAGTTGTTTTGGGCAAATGCATAAAAGTAATGTTATTTAAATGGCCTCAACTCATTCATATAAGATTAACATTTAAATGTCATTCAAGGATACATTTTACAACTTTTTTTTTTCATGAATATGTACATATTAAACGGTTGGAAGCAACAATATCAGCAATATGACCCAAACACAATAACAACTTTCAAGCACGTTCACGTGAGACTGCGATGCTGTTAAAAATGTACCAATTTATATGTAAAGCACATATACTTACATATGCATATATATATTTACATATATATATATATATATATATGTGTGTGTGAATATTTGTACATGCATATGTATTTATACATTAATTTATATTCAACTGTTTGGTTAGCCGTTTCTGTACCGGCAGCTCAATCTCACGTGTCTGTGTTTGTGAGTTGTTACTACGTATATTCTTCATAAATATGTATATTAGTATGTAGGCCTCTATTTACATTACATTAGGGTGGATCGTCGGTGTATGAAAGAAAACAAAGGTCATCCACTAAATTTCGTATTCGTATATTGGCGATGTCTAAAGTAGTTAGCACATTGAGTACAAAACTAAAATTCTAGCGCAAGTTCGGAGAAGTCTGAAAAATACTTCGAATTTTTTTTATGTGCATTAGTGGATCTTAGTGTCAGTTGTTGTCGGAACGTTTCCGTGATGCAGGCAAAGTCACTGATCACTGAACAGCGACCCCTTTAAATTATATGAAAAATTTTGCCAAGAATTGCTTCTAAGTCTACATGCAAAAATTAATTTTCTGCTGAATAAAAGAAACCTAAAATCGAGCAGATCGGACAAATGAGAAGAAAGTACTACGCAATTAAGTGAAAAAATCCGATTCTATTTCTTACAGTCCAACGTAAATTACGTTGCACTTTGCGATTACGCTGCAAAGAGTAACCTAAATTAGTGGGTTAACGTTGCGCCAGAAACAGTAATGTTTACTCACTTTGTTTAACAAAAAACTCTAAATAGAAATAAGAAATCGAGATAAATCACTAAATTGACATTACTTTTCTACAATTTAATTTTTTTTTTTTTTGCAGCCAACTTCACTTCCTTATGCGCTGTTAAAAATGGATTTTCCAACTGCAAAACGTTGACGCGGCGTCATTTTGGTTGGTTTCATACTATTTATATGGGCATGTGAAATTTCGACAGCGAGACAACGCTTTGCGATGTAATTTAGGTTAGTCTGTTACACAAAATTTTTTCAATCATAAAAATTTAATCATTCGGAAATAAATATTCGTATTTTTCTACTGAATGAGTCATAACTTTCCTAATTTTTGTCTCAGTTTACAAATTTTATGCATATTGTGATATTGAGAAAATTATCTTACAGATAAAGTGAGATATACTCAGTACATCTTTTCAACGTAAAGGATCAATTTAAAATGATAGGCCCGTAACCACAGTCGTAAAGTACAGTCGGTATCTTTTAAAAGTATTAAAAATTAAAACCCTCTTATTAATTATTTAAATCACATAGTAAAAAAAAATAAGTATGTTTTATTTCAAAACGACTTTAACTGGGTGACGACTTAAATGTAGAAAATGTTTACGTACAATCAAGAGCAAAATACTATACCAAGATCAGCTGAGACACGACACAAGCATGTTCCAATTATTAGGTTAGTGCGGTTCAACAACAATCCAACTATACCAACCATATAAAAGAGGCGATAGCATTTGTTATGGTTTTCCTGTCGCAAAATTCCTGTCACAAATTTCATTCCATGTTGCCCTTTGCAATGGGTCTTTCGAAAAATTAACAAAAATTGTAAAATATTTCTTTACATATTTTTTAAATTTTTTTTTTTTTTTATCTCGGACCAGCACTCAGGGGAAGAGCCCTACACATACGATGCATTGTGCTGGGACTACAGGAAAGTGATAGTTAGAACGATGACAGGTGGTGAAGCTTCACTTTTTTACAACTCTGCTTTTACACGTTTTTTTGTTTATAGCAGTACTGCAGCGAATCTGATGTCAAGGAGACTTATTAAATTTTGAAGATTTTTAGCAGTAATTTTTTAATTTTTAATTTACTGTGCTGGTGCTACACAATACCGACGAAGGAAACCTCTCTGAAGTGCCTGCGGATTGGTTACAAGCTGAAGCCAGTACTGTTCAGTGATCAATGAAAAAATGCGACATGTCTGTAACTGGGGTTGAACGCAGGAAATTTTTGGTTTTGTACTTAACGTGCAGACTACTTCAGACATCGCCACCCTCAGTTTTTGACAAAACGTCTAAAAATAAATATTTTTAAACTTTCAAGATCTGTAGCTCAACGCATTTATATCCGCTCAATACAATTGACTGATAAAAAGATACCTATTTCGATGTCAAATTTTTTTCAGATGAAGAGTTGTCAAAATTTTCGTCAGTAATCAAAATCCACAAAAAAAAAAACCTATTTTTCGCGAATATCGCCAAAAATTCACATTAAAAAAAAATTAATGAAATTCAAATTTGTGTTCATCGACTTCAAATTAGCTTAGAAAAGGTTTCTTTATTTAAGATATGACAAAAACCTGTAAAAAAAATTGGCTTCTTAATTTAAATTCAAGTTTGTCTGAAATCTGACTTTTTATGTATAAAAATAGTGAATATTTCGACTCTAATGAGTTACAATAACTATAAAAAATATTTCATGTTTCAAGATTTAAATACTGCGGTAAAGGGCTAAAAGTAGTATTTTTCATTAATTTTCCCATGTATCGTTTTAGTGAAATTAACGATTCACCTTAATGTACATATGTATATATGTACATCGCTATATACATTTGTGTGTATAAATGCTTAATATAATGAATACCCTGTGGTAACATTTAGATCTTTCATTTGTAGAATATACCAGCAGGCCTATTACGTTTACAAAATTAATAATTTAAATTTACATTTATGCTTAAATTACAAAAAGGGGCAATGAAATTGACTACAGTAGTCCACATTTGCAAAAAGAGTTTTATTTATTTTTGTGGAAAAGAATCTTTTGTATTTGTTCTTAAAATATATTCAAGTTTATTTTAAATACCCAAAGTGCTTGAAAATTTTTGCTTGATTTAAATAATGTACTATTGGTTTGAAGTGTTAACGCTATGACTTTATAGTCCGACAGTCATGACTTCAAACCGTAATAATTTTGTCAACTGCATTCGTATCTAAAAATAATGTACTTTACAGCACTCTCTTTCGTCGGTATTTTTATTTTCTTGAGAGGGATACTGTAGAACCCGGGTCTTCTGCTCCCAGATTCAACACGCTATGCCCTCAGCCATCAGCACACTCTAGCACCCTTGAGCAATGAAAACATAATCGAAATATAATAATAAATAAATTACCTGTATTTTAAAAACAGACGCTGCGGCTCTACTTTACAGTTTAGTAAAAAAAAATTTAACTCAACTCTAAAGGGTGGGAAAATTTGAGGTTAGGAAGTAATTTGGCTTCAAAGCACACTTTTTTTGACAAATTCAGCATTATTGATACCAATGTAAAGTACAAATACGGAAATTAATAATGGAATATAATGTCGGGAAAATTTCCATCTCTAACACGTCGGCAGACATCCGCTCTTTTCACAAAATTTTGAATCACATTTTGCAACAAAGCGTCGCTTATCTCGTCAATGCAGCGCCGAATTTCTTCTTTCACAGCGTTAGTTGTTTGTGGTTTATTCACGTTAATCCGGGCTTTCAAAAGGCTCCAAAGAAAATAACGAGGCTGCCAATTGACATAGCCAAATCGAGAAATTACGCGACCTGGAAATTTCTCTTGCCATTACTTTTTTTTGGAACTAGGAGAAAGGGATAGTAGGAGAAATGATAGGAGGTAAAGCTTCCCTATCTTAAAACACTGTTTTCGCACGCTATTTGTTTTTATAGCAATGTTGTAGCGTCCCTGTATACGTCCAAGGAGGCGTATTAAATTTTGAAGCTTTGTTTTTAGTAGCCATTTTTAGTAATTATTTTACTTCGCCGGTGAGGGTGTTCTGATGTGCCTGCAAATTGGATACAGCTGAAGCCGTTACTGTTCAGTAACCAGTGACTATGCCTTCGCCACTGAAACCTTGCGACAACAACTGACACAAAGACACACAAATGCACATCAGAAAAAATGCGAGATGCTTTTATGAGTCGGACACTGGAGGTTGAACCCAGGAAAATTTTTCGTTTTGTAGTGAACGTACAGTCTACTTCGACCATCGCCACAACAACAACAAATATAGCATATAAAATTGATAAAAATTATTTAAAACAAAGTACTACGATACTACGCAAAGTCTTGACTTGTAGCATTTGGAATTACCGTGGCCACACTCGTTCAAAAGTAGCGATACTGTTGCTCTAGTCCGATATAAATGCTGAAAATACCAAATACAGATTGGGATTGGTTGGGGCTAAGGCAATCAGCCGCATCCTTAAAAACCGAATTGTTTTCTAAAACGATCAATTTTAAAACCTGATTATATGACTACTTCGTGTTCTACAAATTATTCGTTTTGGTATCATTCGAAATTAAGTTCGAAGTTTTATATTAACGATAAAAAAAATTTGCAAACAGAATGAGATTCGATAAGATTTTCAAGGCAACGATAGACAAGGATAGTAGTAATATATTTTTGGATACATACGGAAAAGTATGCAAACAATGTAAGATACATACATTTTCATAAACAGTTGTGACTCTATATATTTTCGAAAATACAAAAGTTGATAGCGGGCACAGGAAGCATGTTGCCACTTTGTAACTTAAAAAAATATGCATTTAGGTAAGGAGAAAAACAAACAATACTTTATATTTTTTCTGATGTGTATTAGTGTGCGTTTGTGGAAGTTTTTGGCTGAAGTTTTCACTGGCGCAGGTATAGTCAATCGTCAATAAACAGTACCGGTTTCAGTGGATACCAATCCAGAGGCACATCACAGCGCCCTCCGTCGTCGGTATTGTGTAGCAACGGCGACGTCAAAGAATTATTCAAAATAGTTACTAAAACACATATTCAAAATTTAATACTTTTCCTTCACATCAGAGGCGCTTCAAAAGTATTATAAACAAAAAAACGTGCAAAAGCAGATTAGAAAAGCTTTCCCCTGTCTAACCCTTCATCAACTGTCATTTCTATCACTATCCATTTCCTATAGAAGGGAACACCTAATAGTAGTCAAACATTACCTACATGTTACTTTTTTATAAAAAAAAACTGGAATACAAATTTTTAAAAAAACGGACACAAATATAAATAAACCGGCCATACAGAAAATGTAAACAATCTTTTTTTTTGGATGTACATTTATGGGATTTAAATATTAAAAATATTTAATTCCAAGCAAATATAGACCCCACAGTGTTATATAAAAAACTTGGTTTTAACACGCCTTTCGTAACACCAAAAAAAATTGAATTTTTATCACTATGCACTCTGTACCATAAAACTTAATTTGTAGTTGTATTTAGTATATACAAAGGGCAAGTTATATTGTTATATACAAATACATACAGATACACACACGTGCATGATAAAATACAAGCATAAATCTAAAAACATTTACAGATATTTGTTTTTTTGTCTTTTTGGTTATGTAAAAGTCTACAATACCCTTGAGTAGAATTCCGTGTAAATTTGAGTAGCAATAATAACAAACACCATGAACCCACTAATATTATTATTACTAGCTTTGTAGTTGTACTAAATACTTGTTTGTTCTTGTTGTTGCTCTTGTTACCGATGTCATTTCAAAAAAAAAGTGTTGCCAGAATCAAATGCAGAATAGTTATTGTGACCCTGATGCTAGTGCGTCTATAAATGTCTATAAATTTTATAAATAAATAAATATAAATATAAATAATATAAATATAAATAATAAATAAATTTTTTTAAGTTTAACTTTTGTTTTATTCTTTATTTTCGTTTCCCTTAAATAACATACAGTAATTACAACAAAATGGAAAAGTCACAATAGATTAACATGATAGTCGGGGTGCTATAGCCGTTATTAACCCTGTTGAAAACTAGTATTAACAAACACATTGATCTCGTCTTTTGCAGAAAAGGTAGTGGTACAGAAAGTAATGACTTATAATCTAAAGGAATATTAAATATAATAAAAAATATTGTCAACAAAATTCAATAACAATAACAATAACAATAACAAAAATATATATTCAAAATTCATAAATAGTACATAAATAAAAAATTTAATTTCTACCTCTTATTAACTTATTAAATGCCGAAATTCGTGTAACGCACTGTTACAGCGTGCGAACAATTGCAAATGATTTTGTTGAGAAAATATATTTTTTTATAACAGATTTCCTGTTTTTGTTATTCAATTTTATACTCTTTTCAAAATGTGTAAAGGTTTTATTAATCGGGTTTTTTTTTAATTTCGGCGATATAAAACCAAAGTCTTGTACGCACGCGCTACAAAATTTACCTTTTGAAAACGAAATATCACTTACTATCTAAAATTTAAAAGAATTTATTTCAGATAGAAATGTCAATTTGTTTACAGTATTGGAAGCCTTTGTGGAATCTATAAATAGTTATATATAATCCAGGGTGGCGATGCTCGAAGTAGTCTGCACGTTGACTACAAAACCAAAAATTTTCCTGAGTTCAATCCCTGTTTCAGACTCATAAAAACATTCATTTCTCCTACTATCGCTTTCTTATAAGTCCAGCACGATGGATCGCATGTGTAGGGGTCATCTCCTGAGTGCTGGTCCAAGATAAAAAAAAAATATGTATATAAAATATGTTTCTAACTTTTATAATCGTCACGCACGTATTATATTTGTCACGCAAAATTACGATGTATACTAATTTGTTTCGAACCTTCTAGATAAAAGACGGCAATACAAAATGATTACACTTTTCTTATTTCACTGTATTTTTATTATTATTAAATCCAAGTCAGGCCAAAGTCCGTAACGTTTTCAGTCAGAAAGAATTACACATGCGACAGCATTCCTAGGGAACAAAGGAAAAGTCAAAATCAATTAATAACAACATACACAAGCTAAACTTATTTCTTATTTTAATTTGTATTTCTCTTTCAGGAAACGAAAAATAGATTAACCTCTGACCAAAAAACTTTATTATAATAAATTTTTGCCGATTCTATGTAAGATTTGCAAAATGGTTGTTAAGAAAAGAAATCTTTGTTATAAAATTTTACTACTACTACTGCGAGAATAACACCCATTATTTTTTCAAAATTCACATAAAAAAATTTTGTTTTAAATCGTTACGAATTTGTTAACCATTCTGACGATTGTGGTAAGATTTATACTCGTATAGATATAGCTGAGAATAAATTAAAAACTAGAATAACAAGACATAAGTCCAATAAGATATAGGGATTTGAATTCGCCTCAAAACAGCTTTATCTGCTCACTGTTCTAGGTTTACTCACTATCCAAGGTTTGAAAACGTATCAGTATTGGACACAGAAAATAATAATAATAAGCGTAGATATATGTTGGAAATGTCACATATAAATACTACATTAATCACAAAGAGAATTAATTTTAAAGAGAATTTAGTTTAAGACTAGCTCAAAATTAAGTGCCGTTTTCCTACCCTAGCCCCGTAGACACCAGAGGACGTCAAGACGGCACCCTGTGCCATTCACGTGCCCCACCAAGTCCATCAGATCCAATCGAGAGCACAGCTCCAAGAAAGTCGCACCAAGGAATCTGACCATCTATCGAGCCAGACCATTCACTGAGAAAGTACACAACAGTCTCCTTATCCAAATTCTCCTCACAGCTCATACACCGGGCATTGAACGAAATGCCCATCCTCTCAGCATGTGTGCCGATAGACCAGTGGCCCGTGCAGATGTATTCGTGGTATAAAACGGTTAAATTTTGGTACCGACCGCATTGCTTTATTCTGTAACTTATGCAGTCTCTTTATTTGCTGTTATGAGCAGCATGTGTACATAATCGTTCATCCATATTGGAATTTTTTTCTGTGTAACTTTGGAATACTTTCAGGGTAATGCACATATTCTATAAAATTTGGATCAGCAAAGTCCATAAAACAGGAAGCAACTTTGGCAAGAATTTATGGAAATATTGTAGGAAAAAATGGGATATTAAATAACAGGCACTCTAGTCAATGCCCAAGTAAATGTCACACTACTTCGTTTGTTACGTAAAAGAAGTTAACGTTATTACACAATAACACAATATTGCCAAATACATACCTGGCAAAGAATATTCTTTGAATGGATTACCATTATATACGTTAATAACATTGATTGAGCACGTACTGTGGCACTGTCGCCAGAAATTGTTACTGACAAAATCACTCACAAATATATAGACTTTTAATAAATACCAAAAGAAATGAAACAACAACCAAAAATAAATCCAGTTTAGAATAACCAAAAATATATCTTAGATTCATTTAGGCACTGGCTAAAGCTGCTGGTGAAATACTCCTACAACAACAAAAATAATAAAAAATAGAAACGAAAATATAAAAAGACGTACAAAAATGAACGTTGTAATATGATGAATTATATTCTGCTTATAGTTGTGGTTTTCTTCTTTTGGGTCAGCCATAATGCCTCAGCAGTGTAATATAGGAAAACTTTAAGGAAAATAATACCATAACTTAATATCCCAGTGAAAAATATTTGAAGTCATTCTTTAGGAACAAATTTAGATAAATTCATTAAGTCTGCTATTTATATATTTGTACATATTTATACAATAATTGACTTCATTATTATATATTACTTATTTAATCGTAAAAAAAATTAAGTAATAAAAAATACAATTCAATAGCATTTCGATAAAATACATTAAATTAAAACTTTTCGTAGTCCGTAGGAGCAATAAAAACTCATTTCCATTGCTTCGATTAAAAGAGTAGATTTCCTTAGTATCACTAGCAGTACTTCGAATTCAATGAATCGGCATCAAAAAAGAGAACTTTCGGCAACCAGAACCTACGTAAAAAGAATTTGAACTAAGACTATTTTGTACTACTTCCGATGCAGAAGTCATGAACTTATTGAATAAAAAATAACCATCTCGCATTTTTCGGATGTGCATTAATGTGTCTTTGTGTGTCAGTTGTTGTCGGAAGGTTTCAGTGGCGAAGGCATAGTCACTGGTCACTGAACAATACCGGCTTCAGCTGATAGCAATCCACAATCGCATCAGAACGCCCTCATTCGTCGGTATTGTGTAGCACCAGCGAGTGTTGGTCCCAGATGAAAAAAAAAAAATTTAATACGTCTCCTTGAGTTCAGAGGCGCTATAACACTGCTATAACAAATAGTATTGTAAAATAGGGCAGCTTCACCTCTTATCATTTCTCCACTATCACTTTCCTCTAGTTCCAGAACAATGCTCCGCATATGTAGGGGTCATCTCCTGAGTACTGATACCAGATAAGAAAAAAAACCAAAAATAAAATGCCTGTAAATATTCCACAAGGAAAAAAAAGACTTGTGTTGAATAATACAGATTTCTTCTAGTGCTGCAGTTTTATAGACATTTTATTATTCATTATTTTTTGTGAACTATGTAATTAATTATTTTAAAGATTTTTGTTCGTCTAGAGAACATTAACATTTTCCTCGGGGTATATTAAAAAAAAAACTTTAACGTACTACACAATGAACAAATATGTTTTTAAATTACATTCACTAAGTAGTAGTACAAATACTTTTGTACAAATTTGTACGAAGTATATCGTTCACTATATATCTAAAATAATATAATACAGTTTTAAAAAATATTCAGAAATATTACTGATTGTTATTCAGCTCCGCAAAAAAAAAATTTTACGAAAAAGAAGCATTCAAGTGTAAAACATACTTCACCCCGTCTGATATCCGTACTAAATATTTATATCGTTTACATCCGACCGAAAACTCTCATGTATGGTCTGGTGCTTCAAAGACTATTTTATGTAGGGTAGGCAACTATTGAGTTTCTATGTGGTGGTACTTTCATTGTTTGTTGTTAATATAATAGGATGTGCTCTAATGAAATCAGGGAACTCGATCCCAAAACTCGCTCATTGCATTCATTAGTAAGAGCGCATCCATTTGTGGTCGATTTGGAAATTTCTTGAAAAGAATGTGGTTCTGCAAACCCAGCCGTATCCGTCATTTGACTGATACCTGGTCCCTCCTTTTTACAATTAAATAAACATTCGATGTATATAAAAGCTGTAGAAAATCCACTCTGGTTTGCAACTTCGGTCGATCAAAAAATTAATACAAGGAATTTTTTATCTGAATTTTTTTAAAAATCCTTATTGCAAAGTTTTTATCGGAAAAATTCTGTGCCGTAAATTAGTTGTATTACGAAGTACTCTATCAAATAATTGCTCAATTCACAATCTAGATAGCATGGGTAATCGTTAAAAAAATATATGTCTTTCGTTCTTTTATTCGTATTTATATTTTCTTTAAAAAAAATTTTCTTTCATTTCATTTCATTCCATGAAATTAAAGCAGATATGAAAATTTAAATTTGATAAGAATTAATTTTCATGTTTTTCAAGACAAACAATTTTGATTCAAATAATTTGAAAATTTAACTGAAATGAATTAAATATATAATTTCTGGTATTAGTTATCACATATTTGAAAGATTTTTACAAAATTATATAAAAGACTTCGATGTTCCCAGACTTCGCCTCAATACAACCATTTCAAAAACATGTGAAATTCATTCCTACAATCAGAGCAAAATTTTATACGAAAATTGCCACACAACAAAAATACAATACTGTATAATGAAAATATCACACAATGCTGCATACCACGTTAATACGAGCTTGTGAACTGAAGAAATATATAGCAAAATTAAATATTAAGGAAGAAGACAGCGAGAAATATCTGGTTCTAAAATACAACTTTCATTTTAAAAAACAATTTTGAAGATTTAGAGAATTTTTGTTAAGAGATGTGAGTGTAGGGGGGAGCTGGTTGTCCTCCGGGATATTTGTGCCGTGTCCCTTGTGTGGGTTCCGAAGCATAGGAAGATCAGGGGCAATGAATGGCTGATGAGCTGGCAGGGCTGGGTTCGGCCGTTTCGCCATCTGTTGCCATTAATTCTGACACAGTTTTTTTGAACAAAAGAGAAGTAACACTCAGGGAATGATTAAAAGGGACAGTGATAGAGATGACAGCTGATGAAGAGACAAATAGAAGCAGCTTCATTATTTTTACGACCTTTTTTTTGTATAAAATGCACAACAGAAAAATGCGAGATGCTTTTATAGGTCTGAAACTGGGGTTGAACCCAGGAAAAATATTTCGTTTTGTAGTCAACGTGCAGAATGGTAGAAGACCATCGCCACC
This sequence comes from Dexiosoma caninum, assembly GCA_963924685.1. Classification (NCBI taxonomy): domain Eukaryota; kingdom Metazoa; phylum Arthropoda; class Insecta; order Diptera; family Tachinidae; genus Dexiosoma; species Dexiosoma caninum. Next base: position 68,193,490 of record OZ004727.1, read on the forward strand.
CTTTTGTTTTTACAGCAGTGTTTCAGGGCATCTGATGTGAAGGAGAAGCTGTATTTGGCCATTTTTTTAGCCTTTTTATTAATTATTTCACTTCACCGATGATTCTGCACAATACCGACGAAATAGTTTGAGCTGACGTGATGACATTGCTTGTGCGGGTGGACTGCCCAAGGCCGATGGAGGCATCGGACGCCTTTCTGGTCGCATTGCTGTTTATCGCTATGAGGAGCTCGACCATGGAATACTTTATTTAGAAGGCAGAGAAGAGGTTGAATGGGCTGACCGCATTGGGGGCCTCAAGAGAATTGTGGTCACGCTTCGGCGTTAAACCGGTTGGAGTATTTCACGGCTGATCGCAGTACTGACGACCCACTAAGCATTCCGTAGACATGAAGATAGGATGCGTCTTCCTCACGCTGTACGTGCTGCGGCACCGATTTTTGGGAAACCATATACTGAACGACCAATCGGAGGTATCGCAAATGGGTAAAAGTGACCTTATGCGATGCCTATATGTATATGTAATACATTAGACCGAAACAAGTTGCAAATTGAGAGCTTAATTCTTCCACAACTCTACAATGGCGAATTTTGTGATTTTGTAAAGCAGAGTTGCTACGCACGCTTTTTTTAAACAGACTAGAAAAAGCTAATTCGCCGAAAAATGCCAAAAAGAAAAGGATCACATTTTTTTATTCATAATTCAACGTTTTATTTACTATAAATGAAATACGCATAAAACGTTTTAAAAATTATTATACAAAAAGGCACTCCAAGTGCAGAAATTAAAAAAAAGATAAATAAAAGTTGCGAGTAACCACGCGTGCGCAAACAAATTATCAGGGTGGTATACTTTTCTTTAAATATATAAATATATAGGAAATCATAGTACAGGAAATCATTTTTAACTTGAACTAGGACGTTGTATTGCTGTCAAACTCAACTAAAAGCACTAATGTACACCATTTAAGCGCATGCTAATTTCGTTAACTTACGAAAGTGCTATTAACGCGTTGATGTATTTAAATTTCTATTGTGATTGTAGAAATTGTTAAGAACCATATTGTACAGGCTAAATCGTCCTTCGAAAAGGCTAAACTAGTATTACTGATGACGATATCTCTATATGATCGCTTTGGGAAATGTTAATATTTAAAACGATCTTTTGGTGTAATAAAACCCGTCGTTATAACGCGGTTATCTTGTATATCGGTAAATGTTTTCTCTAATTTTGATTGTAAACTACTACTTCACAAAGTATTTAGTTTCAGAACTCGTATAATATTTATTATAATCTTATCAATTGAATATTAAGTCTTTCTATAAAAGTTGAAAAAGAAAACAAAACAAAACGAAACAAAACTGCAAATGATGGAGACCACTTAAAACGGTATTTTGCAAAAAAATATTAAGATATAAATAAACATTTAAAGGAATTTTATCTATATTTGTATTATTCCACTGAAGTATTGTGAATAAATTCTTTGAATATGGTGATTGATATTTCTGCCAAATGTTTTCATGCAATGCTTATTCAACAGTATTGTAGAAGTACAGATACACATTTTTTATATTCAGAAAATGTCAATTTTAAGTGTTATTTGTTTATTTAGTTATTTTATTGTTTTCCAATACATCCCTTGCAAAAAAGCTCATATACAAGTCAAGTGGTATTGTTTGTGCGATATGTATCATTGATTTTTATTTATTTATTTTTTATTTTTTTTTTGTTTAGTTTACAACAGAAATCATACATATCTCTATATTTTTCTTTGCAATTTTTTATTTATCCTTCCGCAAAATAAAAAAATAAAAAAATGAAAAAACCGTGTTCAGTGGTGTATTGTAGCTGAGAGTTGGAATTTTCTGTTTTCAATGCCTTTTTACAGGCGGATATTGTGCACTTTTATGCTCAATCAAAAATTTTTTTCTCTTCACTTCTTCACTCAAGTGGTCTATGAAAAATTCAATGAACCTGGTTAATGCTGTTTGAAAATGAAAAAATAGGAAAAAAAAATCAAATAAAAATATGAAATAAAAAGAAAATATATACATACATACTCTCGTACTAAAATGTGCTGAGGAGGAAAATAGAAGCAGGCAGCAATAAGAATACAAAAAGAAAGAAGAAGAAAAAGAAAAACCAAAAACAAAAAACAAAAAACAAAAAACAAAAAACAATAATATCTCCTAATAAGTTATTTATAAATAGTGTATTTTTATGAAGGCAATATGAAAATTATTTTTGCTGAATTTTGCCGACATGTCATAAAAAGAAGCTTTGGCCTATGGTAACAAAAAATATTGTAATCTCTCATTTGAGTTTGATTATGAAAATTTAATCGAACTTTAGCCTAAATATACGATTTTTAAATTAAATTTACATAAACACAGGAGGTATGGAATTTTTATTGATTTTCGTATTAAATAATAGAAAATTTTTTTCTGTATAGTGATTGAACTAACTGAAGTACAGTGAAAAGTAGGTATAAAGAAGCTTAAAGGAAACGATATATACTTTCTTATGACTATAGATCGATAAATTGGGAAAAAAATTATTATAAGATAAAAAAGTGTTATTTTTTTTTGTTTGATTTGTTAGGTTTTGTTGCTTGGTGACCAAAATAGAATTGGTATAATTTTTACTATTTTTAAAAAAAAAAATCATAAAAAATTTGTTTGCAATCGTATATCAACATTTTGTGTTTTAGTTAATTGAGGACTTAATAAGGTATAAATAGAAAAAAAATAATAACTTTAATGCACTTAGTTTGGTTGAAATTGATCCGAAACCACTTGCGTGAGGGGTTGTGTTAACCTGATGACGCGCAGTGTAGTGGGTTCAATACCACGGCTTGCCAATAGTGTTTTTATTGTATTCAGCGCTCTCGTTCATAATAACAATAAAACGTAGTGAAACGCAGCAATTCCGTTTTATAATTTTACAAACTGCGTAACAGCAGAGCTGTGCAAGAATGTAGCAGTGATGTCTTCCCAGTGATGTCAACTTTTTTATTTGGTTTTCCGTTCAGCTCCTCAAAAAATTACCGTTTTAAAGGTAAAATTACCGTACGCAACGTCTTTTTATTAGAACAGGTTTCCATCTATTTATAATTCATTATATTTATTTAATAAACACCAAAGCCATAAAGAAACAAGTATATGTGACAGCGCATAGAGAAAGGGACCTAAGGGTAAAAAAAAGCAATTTTAATTTTTTTTTTTTTGATGTGGACAACATCTGAGCATCGAATGAGACCGATCCCATGCCTCCAAAGTGTTCCCTCCCAGAGATATGCGCGTTTTATGAAAGTGATGGTACACCAAAGATACACGTATTTAAATCTTTAAAATGGCTCTCCTGAACAAAACCGGTTTTTACCCTTAGATCCCTTTCTATTTTGCGCGTCACATATAGTGATAATAAAATAAAGTATTTAATATTTCGCACTTGGAGGTTTAAATTCCCTACAATACGGTAATTACCATACGGCTAACAATACTGTTCCTTCCTTTCACTTCACCCCTATGCTATCCCTTTACAATTAGTTAAGATTCAATGCATTGTATTTGTTGGGGATATCGCCTGCATCTAGCGGGGTATAATATTTGCAGTTTTTCCATAATTATTTAACGATAACAAAATTTTCGGTAAGAAGTAAGAACGTCTTCTGGGCATTATCTAAAGGTTTCATTACACAAGAAATAATGTTCTGATCGATAAGGAAACCTGAAGAAGTAAGCCCTTCGTAGGTTAGATTAGAACCCAGCCGACTAAGACGGATTGAGTCATGTAGCACCGTTGGTGCCATTTCGTTACCCTACTGCCGTAGAAACCAGAGGACATCACAGCCAGCCTGAGCCGTTCACTTTCTTAACTAAGTCCATCAGATCACACCGAGAACCAACTTGTCGAAGAAAGGCGCCCCAAGGAATCTCTGCCTCGACCTAGCCAGACCGGCGCACTCACAGAGAAAGTGCACAACAGTCTCCCTTTCCGAATGTTTCCGACAGCACCGACACTGTGCATTGAGCGGAATGCCCATCCTCTCAGCATACGGCCGAAGGACCAGTGGCCCGTACAGATGGCTGCGAGTCGACTAATGGACAATCGGAAAAAGGTCAGGACTTGTTGAATACTACATAAATCATACTGCGGCCAAAGAGCTCTTTCTGAGTCTTCCCTATGAAAAACTTTTCTATCTGTCCCTTTGCAACAGCAATGGACAGCTCATAGTTGGACCGATTAAGCATGGCTATCGACAAATAGGCCGTTAGTTTGTACTGATTAATTTTTTTTCTTTCGAATATTGTCAAATCCTTAGAGACTAAAGAAACAATCAATCAGATCTCTTCAAAACGAATATAAACTCAAATGAATATTTATGCTCCAACATATTATTAATAAATTACTGCCTTCATAAAATATTAAAGTGTGCAGTTGCTAAGCAAAATCTCTGCAACAAATTTCTTAGTAAACTTTTACAAAAATTACAATATTTGCAAAAACAAAAAAAAATTGTGTTGACGAAAGTAATTAATTCTTTTGAAAGCTCTTCTTCATTACCAGCAGCATTGACATAATATGTTTCGTGCAGTCTTGTAAATGTATTTCCAACGCATGATAGTTTTTCATTCCATAAAAAGCAGAGAATTTATTTCATTTTCATTACTTCCTGATTTATATAACATTTTAATACAATGTTGTATGCTTTCAAATTATATATGTACGAATTCTGCAATTTACTTTTTCCTCATTTTATCGAGCATTTAAGTTTATAGCATCTGTCGTGAAGTTGTCATAATGCAGTGGTAGTGGTAAATGAATACATAATTTTTGAAATGAAAAACTCCAAGGAACGTAAATTGTAAGTGATTGCATTTCGATAAGGTAAAGTGTTGAGGAATATCAGGTACAATAATGCACTTAAAGAGAAACTAACAAACATGCACACACACACACACACATACATATATTAACACCATAAACACAGATGCACACGCGCCCAGTAAGACTATAGAAATCTTGAACATATACTGCTGCATGACTGCATAAAAATGAAGTTTGAAGAAAAAGTTAGCGTACACTGCGTTGCTATAGAAGAAACACTTTTACAGCAAAAATCTTTTTGAAGAGAAACATTGTGGAAGAGTTTTCCGAATAGTAATATTCATTTAATTTATTAATTAAATTGTATCCTCAAATATGATGAAATAAGGATAGAATTTCGTAAATTATCATCATAGATTGGTCGTTTTTGCCGAGGTTGATGCCAAAAATTCACATAGAAACTTTTTGGAGGATTAGGGAACGAAAATTTTTCAGTTTACCAAGACTGTGCACTAAATTGTTACCGAAATCTTTTCGGCAGTGCTCTTAGTTCAACTAGAATGTTATTTTCGCCAATGCTATTGCCGCCACGTGGCGTGGCCAATCTTTAAGCATAACATTTCCGTTTACGGTACAGAACGCACGCTGGAAGAGTCTAATTTTACTTCACTCGAAGTGATGAAAATATTGCAAGCGTGAGTGCACCCAGATCAGTCGAATCTATATTGTTCTCAAATAAGGGACATCTATTGAACCACATTATGTCGTATTTTGCTAAGGAAAATCATTTGAAACCCCGAAACTTTCCCAATTGCAGGGTGGCGATGGCTGAAGTAGTTTGCGCATTGACTAGGAAACCAAAGGTCCTACATTCGCGCACAATGTCCGAGAAAGTTCTAAAATAAAACCATTTTGTATTTTTCTGATGTGCAATAGTGTTTTCTATTGTGTCAGTTGTTATCGGAACGTTTCAGTTAATCGGAACGTCAGAACGTCCTCCTCCGTCTGTATTACGAGGATGTAACTAATCGGGGAATAAAAATAATTAATAAAAAGACTGCCAAACGCAGGTAAAAAGATTAATACGTCCCCTGCCATCCGAGGCGGTGCAACAGTGCTATAAACTACCCAGCAAAAATTTGTGCTTGCCTGGAAGCATTTTTATAATATAGACAACATAATCGATTCGCTTTTATAATGCATGACTTTTATACGCCATGAGCCGGTTAGAAGCATTAGTTTATGTATCCAAAAAGACATACGCACAAGAATGCATTTTTTTAAGCATTTATACTGCTCTAAACGATGTATTCACTGACTTTATTGTATTTTTGATGCCTTTTCTGTCAGCAATCGTTCCTAAATATGCAATGTATTGCCTCCGGCAGCTTTACGTGCTTCGAAATTTTTTTCCTGGGAATGTTCAAAATGAAGTTTTTCTCTGTTTATCCCTTCACCTCCTCTCATCACTATCACTATCCCGTTCTTATAGAAGGCATCTAGTAGTAGTAATCACAACCTCAGTGTCAGTTCTTTGGCATTGGAATGAAAAATTGTTCCTCGGGAAATGGTCCGTTATAATACCCGACTCGTTAAAGCAATCTAAAGCCATTGGATTTCTTTTTTTCTGTTGCCATATCAATTCATTGATATATACCAGTAACTTTACACCAGCTCAGAGACAAGATCAAAGGATAATTGGCTACAAAGAATATGTCACATATAAACGGGTGAAACGTTCGTCATATGACATACATCGAATATTATTCTTAATGTCAAATATTCTGTGTTTTTATTAATATAAAATTAACTGTTATGTTCTTCATGGAAACCCCGATATATAATATATTTATTTCTAAAGTGGCATATTTATTCTCTCAATGCAGCAGGTTGGCGCTTTGTCAGATTTATATATTGAAGATGTATTTCAAATGTATGTATTTCGAATATTTTAAAAGCTACAATATTCAATTTCAATTCAATATATACATTTTACTTAGTCTTAAATTTTATATATGAAGAGTTTAGGATTTGTATCTTTTTCTACTTAATTATAGTGTAAGTTGTTTTATAAAGTTATGTATCCATATTTACAATATTTCTAAATGGAGGCAAAATTTAGCAAAACCTATTTAAATATTTTTATTTTTATATTAAAACAACTAATTCTTAAATTTAAACTACATACGATGAGCCAACTCATTTATATGTTCATAACTCGAATTTAGACATGCGGTGTTAAAATTTTCGCTAATCCTGTTAAGTTTATATTTAATTAATTCTATGCCGGCAAGTGTGTGCAGCCGCTCAGTCGAGAAAAACCAAGGCAGGTTATAAATTAGTTTCAGCAATTTGTTTTGGGATATTTGTAATTTTCCTAAATGACAGTTTGCAGCGGTCAACCAAACAGGTGCTGCGTAAAAAATAACAGCATGAAAAATTGTTTTTAGTATTAACTTTTTATTTTATTTATTGTTATTGCTAAGTTTAGAATTCCTGTTGATTAATGAGTATAGTAGTTTTGTTAGTACATTTACTTTGTTCACAATGTATGAAATATGATCTCTGAACTTAATTTTTGGATCCATTATAACTCCGAGGTATTTAACTGTTTGCTCCCATTGGATAAAAGCTACAATATAAGTGCACAATATTCATAACTTCTACATTATTGCGTTGAATACAATTCCAGACTATTCCTACAGGAGACGTGAACTGGCTAGATTTAAAGTAAGCAATTTCGCAAACGAATATGGCAGTAATACTCTCCTTGTTATCCTGCTCGAAATGTTAATTCATATTAACGTATTTCTGGAATGATCTATACAAATTTCAAAGTTACTACATAATACTAGAATGTTCTAACAGACTCTAGTGGCAAATGAGTGGCAGTATAAATAGTTGTGCTGCCTTCATTGCGATTGTAAAAAGATTTTTGAAAAGAGAAAACGTAACAATTCGTTGTTTTATTTTGCAATCATAAATTCATATAAAATGCACAGTTTATAAAGATCAAAACGGAACAATATCAAATATTATTTAACAGATTATAACCAAAAAAATGCATTCCAATTTAAACACAGAGATTCATCTGCAGCTGTTTCTTCAACTATTCAAATGACAAACTCTAAATGCAATTTTGAACCCACTGTATAATTTTGTAAGATATTTTCGAATTGAGGTCAACTTGTATAGCAGCAACAAAAATCATAATGTCTTCAATATAATTATTCTGAAATAAAAAGTAGATGCCGTTCTATGAATACTATTTTAAATACGTATTTGCCGCAAGTAAAGTAGAAGTGTAAACATGTTTTTTTGTTCGTTTTTTTCTTATTTTTTATATGTCTTTGCTGCTGTAGGAAAGCGCAAATGCCACAAAAAGACATTGCTTTAATGACAAGAGGAATAATGTTTTAAATATATTTTTATTTTGCCTTCAGATTATTTTCTTATTTTTTTTTCACGGAGTGTGTGCCTCATGACACACAAACTCTCCGGCTGGGCAAGTGTGAGTTTGAATATAAGTATGTGACTATTTCTGATAGTATTGCAAATACATTAAAGTGTTGGTGTGTAAGGAAAAATAAAATACTATCAACAAGACGAGTTGACGTTATGCCAAAATTCGGGCACAATCTTTCATACATATATAATATACATACATACATATGTATATATAATACATACTGAATTCAGCAGATGTACACACACACATGTACATGAATTTAAATAAGATTGAATTGCGCGATTGCTTACCACAATAACCACTGCATGCCAGCAGCTGATGGTAAAGTGAATACTGCAGAGTTCCCAATACGATATATTTTCTTTACTTGTATTTCCGCACCAACACCAAGCGAACCAACAATTGTATGCCAACCATTCATATATACAGAAATACATAACTATATAAATATACATATTTACATACATTCATAGGCTAACTGCTCACTAATTGTGTGTGCTGCTCACAAGTAAAATTTTTGCACACTTTGTTCCGTTTCCTCAATGTGTTTTAGTTTTTTGTTTTTTGTTCTGTGCTTCAAAATATGCATGTATTTAAATCTGAAAATGTTAATTGCAGATGAGTATTTGTCTTAATTAAGCATTTCCTTTTTGCCAAAACGAAAAAAACAACGCTCGAAGCTTAGAATACACATACGAACGAACATAAACGAAATATGCGACAATCATATGGATCCTTTACTAAATATGGACAACTACAAATATTTCGAAAAATATGTATAATTTTCCTTAATATTCCAACAATGTAAGTAACACAGTCGGATATCTGTACATAAGCACAATATTTAGATTAAAAAAAAGAACTACAAAAAAATGGCACAATTCATGCAACCACCCATATCAGGAAAATATTGTTCGGATATCGTTGCTGCCATTTTTGCGCAAGAATTTTTATACGTTTTTTCGCATGACTAACATTCCGCTAAACACTTTCTCTTTGAATTTTCCCTGCAATTTTTGAACAATGTCAACCGCAACTTATGCCTGCTGTGTCTGGTTTTGCAACTGTGAACACTCGTACATCGCAAGAGGGAGTGTACGAAACGACTATTGTACTGTTGTATGAATGAATCTGTGCGACTGCATACAGGAAATTCACATTTGCGTTCATATTAAAACGTGTAAGTTTTTGCGAATTAAATATTAGTATTTTTATCGTACACAGTCATATTTGTGCATGTACATACGTATGTATGTGTATATACTCGTATACATACGTGTTTAAGTGTATTTAAGTCCTGTTCGTGGCATTTTGTGCCACTTTCTTTGGAGACTCAATTCAATACCCCAATATTTAAATAAACTCAGTTTCGTATGCGTAACCCAGTTTGTGTAAATATATATTTTCTTCAAAGTTGTTTTCTGTAAACGTTCATGGTCTTGTGGTACAAATGTTCATGAGAGTGTGTGCTTGTGTGTGTTTGCTTTTTTACGTATGAATAGTTGAATGTTTGTTTATAGTGCAGTTGGCACAATTTATTAATTGTATATTTAAGGCGATAGAGTTCCGTCTGCTGTGCCATTTGAGTAAATAATTGCACTTTTTTTTTTTTAAATGCATAACATAAATTTTAATGCATTCGAATGCATTGATATTTTTTTTATGGCATTAAACATTTCTTATGAAGTTAACAAAGAGTTTCATGCTAACTGCTGTCAAGAATTTCAACAGACTTAGGAGACATTCTTGACATATAAAATATATAATATAACGCTATAGCGTTGACTTAATATAGAAAGGCCCTAACTAATGATTTGCTTTATAGAAAGTAAATCATTTAGGAAAGTCAGGGATATGTGATTCAGGGAAATATGCAATTGCTTATAAGACATATAACACATTGAACAAGTTGTTTAGTAAGATACAAGATAAGGATAAGATACAGAAATTGGATATGTCTAATTTAATTTATAGGATAATTTGTGGTGGGAATAACAATGAGGATTGTGATAAGATATATATAGGTACAACTAAAAATAAATTAAAAACTAGGATTGCAGGACACAAGTCTGATCAAAAATATAGGGATATAAATTCTCAAAAAACGGCATTATCTTCGCACTGTTCTAGATTAAATCACTATCCAAACTTTAAAAATGTATCAGTATTGGACACAGAAAATATTATGCTGCTCAAAATTATAGACATTTAATTAATAAGAGATGGAATATATTATAATTGTATTTGTAGATTTAATTCTTATAAATACATTGAACTACATTTAGGGGCGGAACAACAATTGTTAGAACTATAAACATAGAGTTAATTATTTAAAAAGATATAGAAAAAAGATTTTTATTATTCTTTTTATTATTATTATTATTATTATTATTATTATTATTATTATTATTATTATTATTATTATTATTATTATTATTATTATTATTATTGTAATTATTGTTTTTAAATATTTTATTATGTTGTAACATATTCGTAAAAATGTATTTTCGATTTGGTTCAAAAACAAAAATTTCAATACAAAATCGAATCTTTATAAATATTTCAAATCCAGAATATATTTTTATGAATATGGCTGTTAATATTTTTAATTTGAATTTTCATTGACAAGAACTTTTTTTGTATTGTGAATTTTAAAAAAAACAAATATTTTTTCATTATAAACAAAAACCAATTTTCCTGAAGAAGCTAAACAAAGGAGTAGCGAAATATCGAATCAGAATAAATATTAAATATATTAAAAAGACCTAAAGCTTAAATAATTAGTGTTATTAATATAAAAAGAGGTCAGAAAATTAGAGGAATTATAAAAGAATTTTCATTAAAATTTTATTGCGATTATTTTTAAGGCAGATTTTTAATACATTTTCTAAGCGATTCTTAGTTGGAACACATGAAATTGTTTTAATAAATTTTTTAAGGGTTACGTATCAAAATACGCAAAGACCCAAATTAAAAACAACAGAAAGTGGAAGACGATAAATATTATTGGAAATTATATGAGAAAAAAAATTTTTCCTCGTAGTTTCAAGCTAAAATAAATAATTTTTTCAATTTATGACTTTTTTCCTTATTACTTTTGTTTTTTTTTTAAGTCGCCGTATTTTATTATAACTCCAGCAAAAATTAGTACTTGTCTGGAAGCCCAAGGCGGGTTCTGTTCATGGTACATTTGATTTGAATTTTTGCACGTCAAAAGTGACAGGGAAAACATCTGCAGGGAGTTTATGCCACATACGCGCTGTTGTGCCAGAAAATTAATTTTCCCAGTACTGCACAGTGTAATTCGTAGCTAAATCGACTTGATGAATTCGTTATTTTTTTTTTTTTTTTTTTATCTTGGACCAGCACTCAGGGGATGACCCCTACACATGCGATGCATTGTGCTGGAACTAGGAAAACAGGTTATGGGAAGGAGGATAGAGGGAGTAGTGTGAATGGACATTTGATTTGAATTTTCCCACGTCATAAGTGACAATTGGTGTTCTAGATTTACGTCAGCACCTGCCCATGGGGCTTAATCTGACGGTGGTCTTAACACCGAGTAAATTTTTGTAACGATTCACTAGCGCCCCCAGAGCACTGATAAGCAAATGAGCCCGTAGGCCACCTACTTCCAGAGTTGGGTAGCAAATCATGTATAGTTATCCCTGATTCTATAATGCACCTTGTTGGGGTGTTCGAGCTGTCATGACTCTTGTCACATCAGAATGTTTTTACGTCAAGACCCATTTAACAGTAATACTGTTGGTTCGAAACACATTCCGGTGACTACTGTCGAATGGCAACAGCACCTAGTAGAGTAAAAGTCATATCATTAATAAGTGTGTTACGACTCACACATATTTCCGATTAGACCAAAAACTCCACTCCGCGCGTAACTTTGGGTTACAACCACAGCCACTACGAGTCCTTACCCATACCAGCACACACTATCCAACTTTCGGGGTAGACACGAAATACTCGCAAGGAGTATATCAGTCCTTAAACCCGTACTTATTGTTGGAAGTGTGGGGCCAAGCTGGTCCCGTAGTGCTAGATTCGAATCAAACTGGTATTAACCAGTCCTTCATCAATCTCTAGTGAGATTTCGAAGAGTCACCTCTTCTGTCATTTGCGAACCTCAGGGAGGAACAAGGTAATGCTGCACCTTGAGCTAGGCACCGCGGGGTCGCTCAGACACCCGTAGGTTCCAGAATACTTGATTCACAAGCTTCCAGAACCCCCCTGCGGGTACGTCATAAGTGACAGGAAAGACCTCGGCAGGGAGTTTGTTCCACATACGCGATGTTCGGCCGAAAAATGAGTTCTCCCTGTAATGCGTAGTGCGGTTCGCTGCCAAGTTGACTATAAATGGATGTGCTCTTAATGATGAACGCGTCGTGCGCGTGAATGATCGGGTTTCGGGAACAAGTTCCCTGATTTCATCAGAACACATCCCATTATAGTAACGATAGAACAACGAAACGCACCCCACGTTGCGACGATGCTCAAGAGAGTTAATAGAGTTGGCTACCCTACTGTCTCCTATGAGTTTCTTCGCTCTCTCCTGGACCCGGTCGAGTAACTTCAAAATAGTCTTTTAAGCACCGGCCCAAACATGAAAGTTGTATTCCATTTTCCATGGGCAGGAATGAGAGGGTTTCGCGAACAAGGTCCATGTTTTCATTAGAGTACTTCCAATTATAGTAGCGACAAAACAAGGAAATGCATCCCATATTCGGATGACGCTCAAGGGAGTCAATAGAGTTGGCTCATTGGAGCCCTACTGTCTCCAATGAGTTACTTCGCCCTACACTGTCCTGTCGACTAACTTCAAAGTTGTACATGAAGCACCATCCCATACAGCAGAGTTGAATCATATTTTCTGAAAAAAGCAAGGCACTTGAATGCTTCTTTTGAGACCTGAAAAATGCGCTCAATCCATCGAACATCACACTGAATCTTCATCCCAAGAACAATAGAAGCTTCTGCCTCCTCAATAATTATACCAACCATAATTGCAGGTGAAGCACAGTGATCGACCATGCGTCGGTGTGTAAGCATGCAGCATTGCGTCTTTTGAGCATTGAAATCCACCCTGTTCGCGTGACACCATTGCGATATTTTTTTAAGCTCAATATTCAATTAATCACTCATATTGTGCCTCAGCGCCGCGATTATACTGGATGTCGGCATAAGACTAAATGAATATGAGTGGGAAATGCATCTGTCTTCTACAAATCAGTGAATAGGGTGGGAAGTTTGACACTGAAAGTAATTTAGAACGGTAAGAAATATGGCATTAGAAAGTCTAGAGCCTTGCGATGAAATGAGCGATCCCTGAGAAAGAAGATACCATCGACACTAAAGCCAATAAGTTTGGAAGAAAGTGCCCTCTATCAAATGTTTTAGAAATATTTTCCTTCGCAATAAGCCGCCTTAATATTCGTATGAATTATTTTCAATTAAGTTTCGTTCGAATGTATAAATTCTTTCATAGCGATTTAAATACGAAGAGTATCAAAGAAAAGTTAACATTTATGCGTCTTTAAATTGAAATTAAAACTGGAAGCTTTTTCCTGTAAAATGTCTTGGGTTTCACAGACTTTAGGCGATGAGTCTTCTTAAAGGTCACTTTGTTTATTTGCACGCCCAAAATAATTACCAAAGCATTCTCCTTTAATATAATTCCACGGTAGATTTGTCGATTAATGGCACAACGTCCTCCTCAATGAAAATGAGTAGTGCGGTCCAAACAATTAATGTTGCATTCGGTTGTTGTCCTAGAGCGATTGTCCTTTGATTTTTACTTTAACTATACAACAACATCTTACTTTATCATAAGAATATTCTCTAAGTCTTTTGACACTTTTACTCTTGCCTTTTGAGAGGATGCAAAGCCTTTAATTTTTGTATTATTATGTGATGGTTTCAATTATGGCTCGCTTTTAAAAATGACATGAGCAGTGAAATTAAGACTTGCCGCTAATTGGGATTACCTTTCAAAATTAATTTACAATTAATTCTTGCCATTTTCTTTCGAACAATGTTTCCCAAATTTATTTTCTGTCGATGTCCATGCCATTCTTTTTAATGCTACCAGAAGTATTGTAACTTTTAATGGTGCTATTTTTAAATAATAAAAAAAATAAAACTAAAGAATTTATTAATTAAATAACATTTTTTTCTATTCGAAAGATAAGTACATGGCAATTGACAGGTCCATTTCTCAAAATCAACTTATTACCAAATGGTGATGAGGATAAGACGAATGCAGTGGTCGCCGTGTGGCACGTAGCATGTCCATTTTAAAGTCACATCTTTCGGCTCATTGTCATCCCTATTTTCCGACCAATATTCCTTGATCATGATGGCTTAGTTTTTGTAGAAATAAGATCCAATGATGCCATCGGGAACGCATTGCTTTTTTCTGGATGTAATGGTGTCTATGGGGCCTTTTAATTATGTATGTAATTAAATGTATACTGCTTGGACTCCATATGTCGCACAACCCTCGCAAAATGAGCCTCATTGCTCACTACAATTCTGTTCCCAAATTCATATAGCCCAAGCCCAAAATTTTCCAAGTAGTGGATTGTCGGAACCCCAATTCCTGCCACCGATGACGAATACATAAATTTAGATCTTCTTGTGCACTTTCGTTTATGGTGATCGCGTTTCCTTCAGCACGCACATTCTACGACGTGTCAATGATGCTAGTGCATCATTTCGAATTGTTCGACGGATGGCTTTCTCATATCGATGATTATGTGTACCGTAAAATCTTGAAGTAGTATTTAAGATGCGCGATTTGATGACTGATTTCCACAGGAAATCTAAATAATCTGGTAGCGTTATTCAATTGTCAATCTGATTTTTCAATGATGATGGATTCAGAGTAAACTGATCATAAATGTCAAACAGTGAGCACAGTATTATGTTCGTTTAACAGTTAACCCCTTCGTGAGCTCTATCGGACTTCAAAAGCTGACTAATCATGACTGTTTGCAGTTTGTTTGTAAAGTCAAATACAAAGTAATAAAATAAATAAAATAAAAATAAATAATAGGGGTACTCATGAAAACGCTTAAAATTGCCATTTGTGCAATTGGGCAAGTTTGCGAGACCTATTTGATGAAGCTCCTTTTTCAATTGTTGTGCAATTTTAAACAGTTAAGCTCAAAGTAAACAAAAGCAGCTGACTTATTCAATGCACAATTAAGCTGTGCAAGTTTACGAGACTACATTGTTGGGCAAATTTACGAGGTTTGTGTAAATGAATTTTCAAACAAATTTTGACAGTTCATTTACGAGAGCGTAAACTTGCACACTTTGCGCAGTTTACGAGACTTTTACACGTTTTCATGAGGACCCTTAATAATTTAGTAGCTTGTCGAAATTAAGCATTTTTCCATTCGTTAGAGAAACTTTGAGCGCCAACCCCTGCATATGTAAATACTTATTCTATTATTTCTTACGTTATAAAGTTAAGGCGATGACAAAAACATTTATATTTTATATAGACCTGGTCACAAAGAAAATAAAACTTTCAACTCCTTTAATTTGCTGTAATAGAATTGGGAAGTAGACAGAAGTTATTAAAATATGAATAAATAGAAAAAAATTACGTTATTATGCCATTAAAAAGTTTCATTAATCACTACTGCAACATGAAGAAATAGCGATCTTTCGTTTTTTTTTTTTTTGCTGCCAAAAGGGTTGAGTTCAACACAATAAAATCATACTGTTATTTGCTTTATCATCTTCTTTGCCCCCAATTAAAAGTTCTTCTTAAACTTTAATGGTCAAACTTAATTTTCCTATAGGAAAGGATTATTTTTATTTGTAGCAATTTCATCTTCTTTAGGTCTTCCATTTCTATGTTGCAATATTTTTGTTTTACTTTATTCACTTTTTATTATGATTTATTTATCTACAAGTGGAAGACAACAATGATTTTTATTTTAATAAAAGTAAAGTAGAGGACAAAAATGGTTCTTAATTTTAGGTATTCAGTTTTCAGTTAAATATCAATTTTAATTAAGCCAATTTATTTCATTAATGATTCCTCTAATCTGTTCTGATGTTTGCTTTCTTTTTTTGCACGTTTTTTTTAATTAAAAAAAAAAATATATAATTAAAATTGTTATAGAAAAATAACTGTTAAA
Organism: Dexiosoma caninum; assembly: GCA_963924685.1. NCBI lineage: Eukaryota > Metazoa > Arthropoda > Insecta > Diptera > Tachinidae > Dexiosoma > Dexiosoma caninum. The sequence goes on from OZ004727.1 coordinate 68,209,958, forward strand.
ATGTTAAATCATTAATTTAATTTATAATTTTTTGCGAAAGCAAATAACAGTCACCTAATGCGACCTCAGATGAAATAAAAAGCTTACAAAGTCAACACACATGCCTAATTCGAACTTATACAAGGTGAATTTCCTCTAACTGGATCGATAGGCTGTACCATGAACTTACAATTCTCGTTCTGTAACTGGCACTTTCATACAGGCCTGTTCTGCAAACCAATTTTTGTCAAAGTGATTTGAAAATGCACACAAAAATTTTATAAATTTTAAAAAATTTTAAATCCTCAGCTAAATTACAGACGATTTGAAATCTCTGGATTATTTTTTCTATGTATTTCGTTTAGAATTTAATAAAAATGCTATAATATATTTCATGTGATTTGTTTTCTATTTATTTTTGTTATAAAATTCGGTTTGCTACATATAAAAACTTAAATATGAGCAAACTTGTAAGAACACTGCTTTTTGTGTAAATAATTGTTTTGCCTTGTTTAGCAATGTCGTGGTTTACTTTTACTTTTTAGCAGTCAGCTGAGTAATTTTTTCGAACATATTTTTGAGGTTGCCAAAGTAACACACAGTCTTTAGAAGTCATGTAAATATGTAGATATTTTACCATCACGTTCTTTATTTAAGACAAATTTTTTATATATTGTTGTATAACAAATCAATATGGTCAATAATTAAAAAAATAATTAAATCATTTTTGTGCAAATTTATAAATAATTAAATGCAAAATTTAAGCAAATTTCGTTAATGAAAACACTGGCAATTTCGCAATTATACATCCATGTGGAGAACTAATGGGTTTAATTAACAGCACCTGTAACTCGGTTTTAAAAATGAACAACACGCGCAAAAACGTAATTGTGTACCTTTATAATTTCCCATTTCGAGCCTTTGGTGCAATACTGTCGTAATTCAAAAAATCGTGAACTGAGAAAAATGCAGTTGAAGTTTTGAGCCATCTTTTTGATAGTATTTTTTCGTTTACTAGTGTTATTTTTTACAAGTTTTTTAATAAAGAGGCATGTTTTGTAGTGTTTTCTGTTTGTAAATTTCTTGTCATATTTCAGGAAATATTTCATTATTGCAAATAAATATTGTTGGAAATAGGTGGAGGCAATAGAAATATTTGTAGCTGTAGAATCTGAACAGTTAGAGATAGAACCAAAGTCGTTTTTCCTTTAGATATATGTATATTTCATTTCAATATCATTTCTGCATACCCAGCTCAAAAAATTCAAATTTTGAATTACTATGGTATTGCACCAAAGGTTCGATTTGTCTACGCTATCGCTTTCCGTAAAAGACAGACACACAGTCATCATTATTGGTAGGCACCTTAACTGTCTGATTATTACATCCTTCAAACAAAAAGATTATAAATATTGAATCTCTTATAATTTTTTTTACATTTTCTTATCATTTTAGATTTGTTTGTATAATAAAAATAAATATACCTAAAAATAAAAAAAGCTAAAATATATTAAAGAGCTCCTCCCATGGTTTTGTAATTCAAGTCTGAAGAATTAAGTTTTCCAATCGCGAACAGGCAAAAAATATTTATGTAATTTTTTTAACATTGCAAGTTCTTGAATATCTTAATTTTTTCTTTTTTTTCCGTTTATTTGCAAGCGTATCTTATCATTTCTTTTATAGGCATCTTTCTAAATGAATTTAGGGTCCCGCTAAATATTGTGTTTCTCGTAACATTGTATTTCCTTGACAAATATTTGATACGTTTCTCATTTATTATTTTACTGTTGCCTCCTTTTGCTTTTTATGGATTTTCTTTTACGTCCTCTGCAATCACAAGCAATTAACCTAAATAAAGCAACAACAACAACAACAACAACGAAAAATAAAAATAAAAATAAAAAGTTGGCTATTCTCAAGTACAACCATAAAATCATTGGCATTAAGCAAAAAGGACATGTACAACATAAAAAAGAAATTTTAAGATATTTACACTCACAAACATACAAATAGTGTTGTAAAAAAAAATCTCCTTTAAATCTGCCTGACAATGTGTTATTACAGGCTGGTTAAGATGTACGATTGCCAATGTTTCTTCGTTTCCTTTTTGTGTTTCTTTTTTTCGTGCCCATAACAAATTCAGGACTGATTAAATAGTCATTCGGTTTTATTTCAATTTTATTTATTTACTCTTTCCTTCCTCAACTGACATGAGCGGGGGAGTTTTGTAATCCTATTTCTCCCTAACAATAGAAAGATAATTAACAAACACGAATAAAACTTGGGAAAATTCTATTATTTTGAATTATAAATAATAATTATAATGAAATAAAAGTGGAAGAGTTAAAAATATGAATGTTATAAAAAAAAACAAAATTTTATTGGAAACATTGAATAAAAAAAATCGAAGAAAGCGGATTTGAAGAAAATTTTTTAAAAACCTCAGAAACTTTTCGCATGTAAATAGTGAACAATAATTTGCGTATTCTGATAAGATCTCTCATTTCGAGAAATAAGTCGCAAATGGCTAATTTCTTCTGTAATTCTTTATTAAGGCACAGTATTTTACTTTCGATAGGTTTTTTTCCGTGAACAAGTGCTCAGGTGGGATACCTGTCACGTAGAGACAGGTGCTGAATGGTTAAGAAAGAATGGCGCATGGTCAGAAATGATTATTAACTGTTAGCTTTTTTAAGTACCTATTTAAGTTGTTATTCACAGTTGGTTACTTTCGGCACGAAAAGTTCACACTTAATTATGGCTAAAGCTGTAACTAAATGTTAACTAACTTATACATTCAAAGAACAGCTGATTGATTTCATTTTATACTTTATTTGAAAAGTAAAACATTTTGGAATAGGTAATAAACAAAATAAAGGAATGGAAAGAATTATAAGAGATATTCAAATTATTAATTATCAGATGAAAACATGGCGAGAAAAGTTAGGACGTATAAAACAAGCTGCAATCCGTTTGAAATGGATGATGGAGACTTCTACGAAAGATATCGGTTTGACAAAGAAACATCGTGTTTTATATAATTGATTTAGTGGACTCGAGAAAATTTCAAACTAGGAGAGGCAAAGCAATTCCAATGAACTTGCAAGTGCTTGCTACGACTAGTGTCCCTTATATATCCCATTGACATCATTTGCTCGTTGATGTGACGCCAAGCTTCTTTTTTAAATATATATAATTTTGGTGTCGTTTCGTTTATCGTGCACCACTTTGACGTATTTGGACACCAGAAGCACAATAAACACACGCGATTCAATTAGAATTGAATACGAAAAAAATTAAAAAATAATAAAAGTTCACGAAATGAAATGTGAAAAGTATTTTATGGTAAACGATGCTTCTAAAAACATTCAATGCCTTTTATGTTACAAAACATTAAAAGCGGGTATGAACACATTTCAATCAGAGCTAATAATACTTAGATCTGAGGTAAAAGATTTCGATAAAATTAGAACTGTAGGGTTTTGGAAAAATTTAGATGTTGCAATATGTCCCCAGCTCCAAAAAATGTATTTTTCCACTACTTACTTATGCGAACAAATATTTTCAGACATGAAAAACGTTTGTTCCAAGTAGCGAAATAAAATGACCTCGTTGAGTTTAAAAAATATTTTACTAATTCGCAATTGCCTTGCAAGTATTAACATGAAATGTTTAATTTAAAATTTTCAAAGCGATTTTAAAAATTATAATGAGGAATGACAGATGGTTAAACTTTTTAGTCTAATATTTAAGCCCAAAAAAACTGTTTTATATGAATTTATTTTTGTTTTTTTTTCCGCCCCAAATAAGTGTTCTAAAATTATTTATTGAAATTGATAAATGCAATTTATGGTCCCTGATGCTCTTATCTTTTTCTTAAAATTTAAATTACATTCATTTAATAAGTTGTATATAGCTGGCATTTTCTTTCTTATTTTAAACGTTTGACATTATGTTTGCTGGGCAAATTCTCTCACCAATACAATTTCATTTTATTTTTGAACACCACTGCTTTAAATACAGTTTTTTCGCCTGGCGACCAATTTGTGTCTCTCTAGAATACACAAAGCAATAAATACTATTTATTTTTTAGATAATAAACTTGCCTAATTATCATTGCTACTTGCGTTCATTTCTACTGCGTCCAATAAAATCCCTGCAAAAAAGAAAACAAACTAGAGATGTGTTTTTGGTCAACAGTATATATCGTACAAAACATTATCTACATTTTATTTTCTCTACATGCCAATATGCATAGTTGCATTTCTTTTATCAGCTGAGAGCAGTTACTACGCTAGTTATGAACTGTGAATAACATCTATAACTATCTATGAACTATTTTTTAGTTTCTGTTTTACTAGTTTTGACTTTGATTATGATTTCTGAATATGCGCCAATGAAACTATAATTTATGCACAACTCTGCAGTTACGCATTTCTGAAAGCAGAGTTGTAAAAATAAAGAAGCCGTATCTCCACCTGTCATCTCTATCAATGTCCCTTCCTTAGTTCCGGTGCTTGCATTGCATCCCTAGGAGACATATCCCAAGCACTGCTCCCAAAATGCAAAAAAATACTGAATTTCCAACTGATTTTAGATATTTGTGCCATAGTGTATGTATATGTTTGATGGAAAAAAGTGTTTTTATTTAAATTCGCAAAGAAATGTTTTTTTTTTTTAAATAAAAAATATTTCGCATGAATACGGTAGAGGTTGTTTCTCACAAAATTGTTGGTTCAACAAATCTTGAATCACTGTTCTCTTGAAAATAAAATAAGAAATTAAAAAATACTATAAATATATAAAATTAAAATAAAAGAGTAATCAATAATGTTCTCCACATGGTGCTTACAATGCATCAATGATATTTTTAATTTGAATTTCCCAAAATTATTAAAAATTTAGTTTTTGGAATAAACTCGCAAATGCAAATGCTGTGTTGAAAAAGTCAAGCAAAATGTTTGGTTATTCAGCCTAATAAAAATATTCGGAACATGTAGCAAAGCCAAAAATTCATTTCATCATGAATAAACTGATAATACATCAACGCTGGCTTGAAATGCATATCGTAAATTACGTCCATTTGATGGTCTAATTATGCACTAATTTCACTTTATCGGACATTAATTTACCAACGCGTATACGATGAGTGCGTACCGAGGAAAATATGATTGCTGTATCGGCTAGTGTCAATGAAGATCCCGAACTGGGCCTGTGTTATTGGACCACATGAAAGATTTGCGATCTCGGTATGAAACCAGCTACTGCATGAACCGATGGGGCGCACGAAAGTCTTATGATGGTCCAGTTTTCTATCGAAAAATTGTCTTTAGCGACGAAACTCATTTTTAGTTCAATGCGTACGTCAAAAAGCAGTATTAAGGAATTTTTCGGGAAGAGTAAAGAGAGGCAGTTCAAGAGCTGTTGGTTGGGTATCAAGAACGATGAAAATTTCAATGTTACAGTCAATAGAACAAGGTAACGTACGATCATTATCGACAAGTTTTTTTTAGGAAGTAACATTCAGGCAACGATTGCCGACTACTTGTTGCCTTCTGCAGAAAAGGGACAGTAATGGAGATGAGAGATGGTGAATTGAGAGACAGAGCAGAGCCTCATAATTTTTACAAGACTGCTTTTGCAGGTTCTTCGTTATAGCGCCTCTGATTTCAAAGAGACGCATTCTATTTTTTTAAGCTATTTTTATTAATTATTTTACTTTGCCGATGATCCTATGCAATGGCGCTCTGATGTTACTTGTGTATTACTGTAAGCTGAAGCCGGTACTGTTCAGTTACAACTGACTATGCCTTCGCCACTGACATTTTCCCACAGCCAATCACACAAAGCCACAATAGTAAACATCAGAAAAGTGGCACGTATTTTTAAGACTTAATCGCATACTGAGCTCGACCCAGAACTCTTGGTTTTATAGTCAGCGTGCTAAATACTTCTGCCATCGCCACCCTCAAACACCAAACTCTTAACAAAAATGTACATACGGTATGGAGCTGAATTGAGTACTTGTTTGTAATTGGTGTATTTATTATTGAATAAGAATAGAACGTATAAAGCAAATAAATAAAAAAATTTTTTTTTATGTTCAATTAGAGAGAAAATGGTTGAGAAAACACAATTAAAAACAAAAAATGTGGAATAAAATACACGCAGTGGTCTTTCCTGTTACTTTTGGCATGCGAAAATCCAATTCGAATGCACGAAATGGAAGAATTGGATTTGGTTAATATGTGGTTTCATGCCACATGCCATACGGTACCATGAACATGTTGGGAGGCGAGTTTGGTGGGCAATTAATTTCGCGTTTTGCAGCAGTCCCAGACCGTCAAGATCAAAGAGTTTGAAATTCAGTACAACATCATGCATTCTAAAGAGAACAAAGAAAATATAAATATACCGATAAATTATGCTGCACACACATTTTTTCCATCTGGTTGAGTCTTTCAAATATCCGGAAATTTTACTAGACAGAAATTCTGGTTTTTATTAAAAGGTGAACTCTACTTTGATCCAGCCTGTCCTTGACTATGTAATATGTATGTTATATGGGAAACTAAATATCACTTTCTTTCAATAAAATTTAATTAGTTAGAAGTCAATCTCTGCTATTGTGTCTTCAAGACTTGAGATTGGATTCTTATAAGGAACCATATTTCATACGCAAGGAAGAAATTTGAAATGTTTCGTACATATTTAATTAGTAAACTATTGCGCAAAAGGAATCAAAAAGTAAATGTTTAGTTTGATTTTTTTCGTCTTTTGCGGCCTTTATACCACACTTGGGAGTCGTTGCTCGTTCTGTGATAATGTGAAATGAAAACTTTTCTCATATTTTCATATTGCTGCTAATTCACGTTCAGTGACGATATGAAAAAAATTTAAATGTTCTCAAATGAACAAAACAAGTGAAATGAAACAAAATTGTTACACAGTTGCACAGCATTGTTGACTCTTATTTGATGTAACAACGTAAACAAATGGCAAAAACTTTTTATGTGAAAAATTTGTTTACACTTCCCATCTCCTTAGTCAAAACCATGGAGATGGCCAAAAATTTAAAAAAAATTATTGGAGTCATTTTATTACATGCTTATATGTGGTTCAGTGAATTTAATTTTTTTTTTAATTTCTAGACTTCAAACTAGAGGAAAATATATTCTCTTAACTCTTTCAGGTTTGGTGGCCAGTTATCTAACCACCAATTGTTGAATATTTAAAACATGTTTTTCGAAATATCTATTGAGAAAATGTCTTAAATTATTTTCATCGCTGATCTTTTATTCCGAAGTTTTACCGTAAGGATGTATTGGTTGCACTTTTATATTAATTTAAATATGCGGCAATTTTTTGTTTAAAAAATTTGGCTGCTTTTTTTGAATACTTTCTATGCCAAGCGCCACCACGGTCGTTAGATAACTTACCACCCTATTGAACAAAAAAAAACCTGAAGTGCTAATTTCTATTTTTCTATTCTTTTATAATAAATATAAAAAAAATAAAAAATAAAAAAAATAAAAACATGTTAATTAAACTAAAAATGCAATGGTTTTGTTTAAAAAGTTATATATGCAAAACCGTGGCTGAAAGAGTTAAAAGAGCTAAAGTCGGCTAAAATCACTATCGAACGTGTTGAAAATTAATAACATCAGAAAACTGTAGTAGGATTAGATTTGTCGTCTATGTTGGGTGCCATTTTTGCCGGTTTCGGCCAATCTGACATTATTGTACCCGACGCACAGAGGGTTGAAATGTACCAAAACTGAGGATTAATTCAAAAGCTAAAGTTTATCTTGCACAGAAATGTTTGGTATTGGGTGAAAGTGAATAAAATTCTACATCACTAATTGCTACAAATACTGCTTTGAGTAGCTTACTTTATTGACAGTGAGCGGTCAAAGTTAAACATTTTTTGCAAATTTTGCGTGACGTGGCTAAAATAGAAAATTGAGATACTTCGATTACTTGAAATTTTTATTACGTCTTCTAAAAGTAAATATATTATAATGGAACCATCAACTTCAGGTATTTGGCTATATAATTAAATATATTTTGTTTAGATAAATGTTTTGCAAATATTTTTAAAGTATTTTTTAAAAGTGCTCCATAAATGTGGTATTTTCGATATATACATAGAGTTTTAACAAGTTTCTGGGCGAGATCAAGCAAATTTTATTAAATGCTCTTATAATATGAGATATCAGCTTATATATCCAAAAAAAAAAATGTTGCGGAGTTACTGCGTTTTTTTTACTAATTTAAGTTATTGTGAAATAACTTCTGTTCCTAAAAACATATGCTGAAAAAAAAAAAAAAACTTCAACTTATTTGTTTCTTACTCTCTTTTGTGTCTCGGTATTAAAGTTATTGTTGTCAATGAGCTTCGTTTCTATTAGAGATGGGAGCGTGAGTTAGTTTTGTCTCACGCTCACTTACGAAAAAGTGCACGGATTTATCACCGAAACACTTAATGTTCATAGAAAATTAAAGCTTAAATACAAATATATTAAATACTAACAAAATATACAAATTCTGAAAATAATACTAACGCACAAATTTGTCATGAGCTTACGTTAATATATGTATGTATATGAATTACGCGATAAAATATTATGTTACTCACAAACAGACGCATAAAAATTTAATTTTTGAAAGAAACAGTAAGTACTTCAAAACTAGAAAAAGAAAGAGTAGAGGATGTAATGAAAAATCTCAAGGATTCCGTTTTATTAGTTGATGATAAATCAATGAAAATAAATCACAAACTAATGTTAGTGATGATTGATGGCAAAGTGTGTAATGCTATTACCGAAACAACATCCACACAAAAATGTTACATTTGTGGGGCTACGAGCAAAGATTTAAACTGCATTGATCAAATGATTACCAGAAGTGTAAACAAGGATACGTATCAGTTCGGTTTGTCTATTCTCCATGGCTGGCTTAGGTTTTTTGAGGGTCTTCTCCATGTGGCATATAAATTACCACTTAAAAAGTGGCAAGCTAGATCAGATCATGACAAACAAGTTGTTGAAGACACAAAAACGAGAATTCAAAAAGATTTCAGAGAAAGAACTGGATTGATCATTGACCAACCAAAAACCAGGCTTCGTCAACACAAATGATGGCAATACTGCGAGAAGGTTTTTTAAGAATGCAGAAGTTTCCTCAGAAATAACAAAACTGGATCTAGAGTTAATTAACAGAATGCACATAATACTTATTGTCGTGTCATGTGGCCACGTTAAAAAATGTTAAAAAATATCCATGGTATCAAATGTCAACTACCGTTCACAAATTTTTAATTCATGGACCGGAAATAATATCCAATGTCCTTTTGCCGATTGGTGAGCTTTCAGAGGAAGCACAAGAGGCTAGAAACAAAGATTTTAAAAACTATAGGGAATACTTTGCTCATAAATGCAGCCGGGAAAAAACTAATAAAGACATATTTAATAGATTTCTGCTTACTTCAGATCCATTCATTATCAGCATGAGTAAAACTATTAAAAAAAAAATACACGCAAAATACCACAGTAAGCATTGGAATTATTAATTCTACCCGAAGAAGGCGACAATGTTGATGATGATGATGATGAAGAAGAAGATGATGATGATGATAAAATTGACTTTTATCACAATAATACCTAAAATAGGTTCAAATTCATATATATGTACATACATATGTATAATTTTTCTCTTCTGTTTTAAATAAAAAAATATTTTCTATCAATTTTTTTTCAAAAACCATTTTGTTTTAGTAAATAATGTATACTTATTCCAAAAATGTATAAACATCAATAATAATAGGCTTCCCTGAATTAATCCCCAGTTTACCTATGTTTCAAACCACTGTGCGACGGTTCGCTACGCAACTATAGCAGCAGATGCTGCTGTGCCACATCAAGTCATGCTATTACATCAAGTGTTGCAAGCATATCAACTTCTGCTACAACTGGAGGCAATACAACATGAAGCACTACAATTTTAAAAGTTTTCCAACGAACGACAACTAGAAGAAATTAGAACAGCGAATAATTTATTTAAAACCCACACAAATTGCTTTCTTAAGACAGCTAGTAACAGCTTCAAGGATTCAAAACGGAAGCGATTACAGCTTAAGCAGAGGCCAGAGAAAATAATGTTGTACAGCTACAACAGCTACTTCATATATGTATATTGGAAAAACAATCAACACGAATTGTTTGTGATAAATCTATTAAAACAATTAATGCAGACATTTTATTTCCTATTTTTATATACATATGTGAGATTATTTTTCTATTTTATTTGTGATATTTAAAGTTGAATAACATACAAATTACGCAAGTTTCACGGCTATAAGTGGAACGAAACACTTTTTCATAACTTAGACGGGAATCGTAATCTGTGTAATTGAGGGAAAAGATATTATGAAGAGTTCCTAAGAAAACAAAAATCAAAAAGTTTTGTTTTCATTTCACGTTATCACGGAACGAAAATTGACCCCCAGGTCATATTATTCTTAATACATTTCTGTCATAAAAATGTTTGCAATAAAACTTGAACATTAGCATAAACAATGTAACTAAATAATGACCAACAAAATATTATTGCGTTCCTCACTTAACGCTAAAAACGAAATAAAGTCAATAATACATTTGCAGAAAAATGTACAAAATTAGGCTCTTAAATATTTATTATATGCATGCTTATAGCCAAAACATGTATTTCAGATATGACTGGCATAAATGTGCGCTCGTACAATGCTCTGATTTACATATTTATGTATTACGTAAAATTGTACAGGGTCTTTCATTAAGCGCTCGCTGCCTTAAATAAAACAAAGTGTTTGTGTTATCTCAATGACATTTTTTATTCGTCTGAAAGGCCTATTCATACCATTATTTGTGGAATATAACATCGTTCAAATATTCGTCACAGCTTCTCTAGGTGAAGAGCAGCCTCTGGCGCATAAATTAAGCTGAATTTTACCGATTGCATGGGTTATGTTGGGGCTTTGAAAAAATTTGACTTTTTCGGGATGTATTGAACGCTATTGTAACTCATGTATCGTCCCAAATTCAGCAATTTTGTTTGTTCATGTACCCATTCATGCAGAAATGGGCCTCAACGCTGAAAATGATTTTTCGATGAAATTTAGAACCGAACGCCCATTTTATTAAGGCTATTTTATTATTTGCTAAATCCGTGCATGGCCATTTGGCAAAACAGACTGAATAAATGACAACTAATTTGACAGATGACGTTTCAACAAGATGGTCCTTATCAATTGTCAAAGTTCGAAAGTCCCTGTTGGAAAACCCATATACTCGTATAGTTGGTCTCACTAACTAACATAATTGTAACTTTAGAGGAGAATTAACAAATATAACACAAACAGATTTAGTACAATAGACTTAGAATAGAATAGAATAGAATTAGAGGAATATAATTATCAAAATGTGAATGCTTGTAAAGCCGTTATTTTCGAGACTATTGCATTCAATTTTCGGGGTGCTTTTGTGTGGAATGTGGGGTGCCTCCGTAGTCTAGTGGATGAGCATTAGTCTTTGGAATATGGCGGTGCGGGTTCGATTCCCGCTTAGACTTTGGGTGTTTCTACAGACAAGCTTGAGAGCTTCGTAGAGTTTGTATTGTCTTTTAAAAAAAAAAACAAAAAAAAAAGGAATCACTAAAAAAATTTCGAAACAAAATACGACTTAGTTGCCTGCCTTTCAAAATACATGATGCCAACAACATAGTCATACATATACATATCGAGCCTGTGGTGCAATACCGTAGTAATTCAAAAAATCGTGAACTGAGAAAAATGCATTTGAAGTTTTGAGCCATCCTTTTGATAGTATTTTTAAATAAAGAGGCATGTTTTGTAATGTTTTCTGTTTGTAAATTTCTTGTCATATTTCAGGAAATATTTCATTATTGTAAATAAATATTGTTGGAAATAGCTGGAGGCAATAAAGACATTTGTAGCTTTAGAATCTGAGCAGTTAGAGATAGAACCATAATCTTTTTTCCTTTAGATATATATTTCGCCAAAGATCATTTCTGCATACCCAGCTCAAACAAATTCAAATTTTGAGTTACTACGGTATTGCACCAAAGGCTCGATATGTACATATGAGAGCATGCATATATTTCTCCCTATTATGTGTTAGTTATTTGGCCGTTAGTTTTTCGGTTGTAGCATTTTAATGAAATTACATTCGAGTTTGTAATAATTTCAAGCTATACAACGGAGCCAAACAAACTAAACGATACATTCGAACTGCTGCTATTAATTTTATTATACTATAGATATGTACTATATATTTATGAATATATCTTTATAGCGTATTTGTGTTCATATTTAGAAGAAGGAAAAAACCATTTTGTATTCCATTAAAAATTAAACATAAGAGAAGCAACAGAACTACAAATAATGACGAAAATTCGGCAGCAGATTAAAATGGTGAGCAAAATAATGACAACATAAACAAAATCAAGCAAAACAATGAACAGAAGAGAAGGATAAAATCTTTGCAAAAAAACTACATAAAAATAAAAAAATGAGGCAAGAGAGATTACTGAAATTTAGCAATAGCTTTCTGTTATAATATTTTATTTATGACCAAATGTGTAGGAGTCATCTCCTGAATGCTGGTCCCAGATAAAAAAAAAACAAAAAAAAAAGTAAGCAAGTAAAATATAGAAAAGATTATAATTATTTATAGTGTTATCAGGTACTTTATATAGCGTCTAAAACTGCGATTAACTCTGACATAATATCAGAGAGAACGTCGCCAGAATGAGATAACGACATTCTTCATTTTAAACTTAATATTAGACAAAGGGTATATTAATCTTATTAGAATTAATAATTCATTGGCAGCCGCAAAGAAAACACGTATTGTTTCTGTACCGTACGTTGAAAGTTTCATTTTGTACAGGCAATTTTTGCAAAAAAAAAGCAAAGACAAAGAAAATAATAGAATGAATAGCGATAATATTCTAAGAAAAAGTTTAAGAGATAAATCGGATCCATTAAATTTGCCAGATGAAATGTGAGTATTTAAATTTTTAAATTTCACTTCTATATTAACTAGTATTTATTTAAATAGATTTTTTGAATATTTTTGTTTAAATAAGGACGAATTTATAATAATTTTTCATTTATTTTTTTACTTTTTTTGTATATTTCCTTACATTTTGTTCAAGTAAAAGCAACCGATTTGAAAACGAATTTAAACTGGCATTATCGAAATGCGTCACATGTTACAAACGTCTTTTTTTTCAATGAAACAAAATGGAATATGAAATTGTCACAACAAATCGTCACATACAAATTCATCACACTATTTGTCGATTTCAAAACGTTTTAACGCCCAAAACGATTTTCATCAGATACCTGAATATATGCTATTATCTATCTTCCATATATATAAAACAGGATGTGTGTATGTATGTAACGTATGGACTCCAAAACGGCTGGGTCGATTTCGATGAAATTTTCAGGGAATCTTCAGGGAATATTCAGGCGGGTGACACTGTGAAGTTTGATTTTTGATTTTCGGTCTGCGGGCGGAGAGGCGTGTCAAAATCTAATATACATATATTTATTTTTTTTTGCTTTTTTTTATTTTAAATAAATAAATCGTGTAGTAATACAACACTAATGTTTGCTTAGGGCCAGCAATGCGGACGGGGTCAGCTAGTATATTATATTATTTTAGCTATTTTTAAAGTTAGGCAAAAAGGAAAATGTGTTATGTAAAAATTAAATGAACATTCACTCAAAACAACCGCATTTCCTTTTTGTTTTCAGTAAATACAAATAACTGAAAGTATTGACTGCACAGAAATTCATTAATATATTATGGGTTGTTTTTCGAACAGAAAAAGTTAAAAATCACAAGTCTAAATATAACTAAATGTTTGTACATAATTATAAAATTGTGAAATGTATTATTACATATTTTATGATATTCTCATAAAGTATAATCAATAACTGAGGAGGAAAGCATATCCATATAAAAATACGAAATAAAAATTATAAAAATAACAAACATTTTGCGGGAGTTAAGTATAATTATTTTAAGTATAAGACGAATTGCTTGAAGGTTACTTTTTAATGCAGTGGTTAAACGTGTCATAAACGAAACTAACTTTAATTAAATTACAAAATAGTAGAAAAATTCTATTCAGTTGATCGTTGAGTAAAACCAACTTTACAAGTTACCACATCCATCTCCCACCCCCGTAATCACACTCAAGTTCCATCAACTACCACATCACCATTATTGTCAGACAAGTCACTATTTTCATTATTGTCATTATTTTTGCTGTTGTAGTTGTTGTTATTGTTAGTATTAATGCTGCCATTATATTATTGGTGTTGTTTTCAGTTTTGCTTATGTATATGTATATACATACACACACACATGCATATAAAATTCATTACAATACTAAACATTTAGAGAAGCGATAAAAGTGCTTTTAATGTGGTATTCCCCACAGTTGGTGCAAGTGTTGTTGTTGTTGTTGTCGTTGTTGTTAACTGGATATACAGGAAAATTAATGTATGGAAAGTTGGCGTATAGAAGAAACCGCAATGAAAGGTAATTGATGTTGCAAAACCTCAAAATAGTGATTAAACGTAATGGGAAGTTACAGCATTTAAAATAGGAAGAACATAGTTTGCATTATTATGACGAAATATTAATCTTAAATAACTGAAGTGTTGATAATTAAGAATGTGCATGTATTTGTGATGATGTACTTAACCGCATTAAAGGATACAATACATGTAGGACGACGCTCTAATACAAAGTGCAAAATGAAGCGTTAGATTTTATCAAAAAAAAATTTTGACTTTCATTTTGGTATGCAGAAATACTTAAGCAATATTGATTTTAATTTTATTTGGATATTTTTTTCTTTATTTATTTTTACATATAAAAGTGTACTCGTTAATTCCGTACAGACTTAGTAAAGTTTTTATTATTTAATAAAAAGTTTCAGTTATTTAATAAATAGATAATTAATTCTATTTTAGTTCACCTTTCTTTGGTCTACTCTATTATATTTATTATTAAGCTCGATTTCGTTTTCGTTTTAAAATTGTATTATTTTTATTTACATTCGATATTTCTTTCACACTTTGTTAGCCTCATCAGGAAATAAATCAAGTAAAATTTTCATCTGTTAACGAAATATTCAAAATAAATTAAAATAATATACTTTTAAAAGAAATACTTCCCCAAGTTTAATGATTAAGCGTAATTTAAATATCTATTATATTAATAGGCAAACACATTTTTTGTAATCCCTTTACAAGCGTACTACCGCGCCGATTTTTAAAAGATATATACTACGTTTTTAAAGATTTTTCGTAACACATGTGCACAATCTTAATTTTATTCAGATAGTTTTAGTACTTTATATTACTTTAGTAATATGACTTTAAAATTATTTCTCATGCCATTAAACAAAATACTTCTCTTCTTATTAGATGCAAGTAAAATCAAAAACAAATATACATTTACTTTACAGCCATACCTAAACAAAAGCCGAAAACGTTTTCTAGCTGTCAGAAATTCTCATGCCCATACAATGTGAATGTAGCATACAGAAATAACGCGGCGTCAACGCTACTGCAACGCTTTGGAATTGGAAAATTCGATTTTGACAGTGCGTTTAATAGTGAAGTAAGTTGCAAATAAAGAAGGTGAAAGAAATAAACATAAAAAAATATTTGTTATTAGAAAATGGAGGTAAGTAAATCTTTAAAATTATAAACAGTATATACATTTTTGTTTTATATTTCTTTTTTAATTTAGAATTTCAACGAACAAATTATAGAGCTGGTTCATCTGAATCCTTGCCTGTACGACAAAAGGCATGACAAGTATAAATATGGTAAATACAAAGAAAATGTTTGGTAGCATATTGCAAAGCGGACAAATAAAAGTCAACATTTGGTATCTTCATCCTTAAAACTAATAAGTTTTCTAAATCCTCCAAATCGTCCATATAACTCATTGTTTAAACTTTTTTTTATAAAATGCTTTATTAAAAATCGCCACACATGTTTGGCATCGAACTTTTGTACGGGATGTACAATTTGAATTCTGGTAAATGTCAAACATTATACAGACAAATATAAAGATAATTAAACAGACATTGGGCATTTGCAGCAATGCCAACTTCAAGGCTGTTTGGTCGGCCTTATTTTAATCGCATTATGCTACCAGATTATGTCAAGCAATGACGAAACCTCAGATACAAATGCGTGTAGCAGTGTTTTCCTTGCTTGCATCTGGCTATTCGCTAGATGATGTCGTTTATATGAAATAATAGCCATATCACACATATATAGGATTTTAATCTATTTGTTCATTTACGTGATTTTCTTAGTATATGACTACGTCCGAGATGTGAATCCAAAATATCGACACGAACAAAGTCCTGAACAATATCGTCAGTATCTAACAATTCTATATCTTCGCCTTCAAGCTATCTTTCAAGCGCAAAGCAGCTTGAAATCATAGTCTGGGTTCTGCGTCATCAACTCAAATATCACATCTCTTATCGCTTTCAGGCCATGCAATTAAGTTTACATACTCGTAAAGTTCTTCATGCGTTCGGAAATCCCGAATTTTACGAGTTGCAGCTAAACAAAAAACTAATTAAACCTTAAAGAAAACGTCCTAGAGCCTGAAACCGACTAAAAAATAAATATCCTGGAAATACTTGCGATCCATGTTGTCTCTTACTAATGAATATACAGCTGTGAAATGAACTTGTCTTTAACTTCTTATCAGTGGAAATGAATCAAAAAAAACAATTTAAAAATCACATGGCAAAGTTAAACAAAAAATTGTTCAACAAAGTTTTAATTTTTTTTTTTTTTTTTGGTTTCTCGCGTTGTCACAGATTGTTAGTTTTTTATTAGAATAGATTGATTTAAATAATGTTTTTTTTTTCATATTTTGCATCCAATAGCATATTTTTAAAAGTCACTGTAACTACTCAGAAACAATTTTAAGACACATTGTATACGAAGTGAATTGAAAACTGTGCATATTCATAGGTTTTAGTTATTTTAAAGCATATAACCGTTGACTTGTTTCCATTGAGTTTTAAATGTAATACGAACAATGAAAACCGCTAACAATAATAATTTAACTGTAATTCACTGTAGATTAATCAATAAATAAATAAGAAAAATATACAAAAAGAAATAAAGCATATTTTCTTTATTTACAGTCACTTAAACAATTGATACTCGACCCAAAACTATTTATTCGGCCACAGCAGGTCTGCAAGTGACTCCATGTTCAAAACTAAATTTACAAAGGCAAACTGTTTTCTTTTTGCGAAAGAGTAGAGAAAATTATGCAAGGTTTTCTTGCAAAGCGTGAAAATTGTAAGATTTTAAGTTCAACCTCTTTAAAGAAACGAGTGCGATATAGTACATATCGAGCCTTTGCTGCAATACCGTAGTAATTCAAAATTTGAATTTTTTTGAGCTGCGTATGCAGAAATGATCTTTGGCGAAATATATATCTAAAGGAAAAAAGATTATGGTTCTATCTCTAACTGTTCAGATTCTAAAGCTACAAATGTCTTTATTGCCTCCAGCTATTTCCAACAATATTTATTTGCAATAATGAAATATTTCCTGAAATATGACAAGAAATTTACAAACAGCAAACATTACAAAACATGTCTCTTTATTTAAAAACTTGTAAAAAAATAACTTTAGTAAACGAAAATTGTAGCAAAAAAATGGCTCAAAACTTCAAATGCATTTTCCTCAGTTTACGATTTTTTGAATTACGACGGTATTGCAAGGAAGGCTCGATATGTACTTGACCGCATTATGTTAATTTTCATTAATAACTACCAACAATATTCAGCAGCTTAAACTCTTCATTCCTATTTCTATGAAAGTGTAAAAGGTTTGGCAAAGGGTGGCAGGAAATAATAATGTAAGAAAACTTTAAAGCTTCATTTTAAAGAAGTTAAATTCGTTCATGAATTTTACAAACAGAAAACCTATTTAATATTGACTTTCAACTGTGTAATTGTTTAAAAGGTTTAACGGACTCGTTGAAATTTTCACATAATTTACCACAGCCATCGTCAGCCATAATTGTAACAAAATTTTAAAAACAAGAAATACAAGAAAAATAAATTAAATTAAATAAATCCCAAACACAAGCAACTTTCTCTTGATTGCAAAGAACATATGTATGTAACTTTGGAATTTAAACCACAATTGCTGACCACAAATTCAATTCATTTTCCACATTGAAAAACATGCCCTTACAAATATCAAAGCAAAGTAAATACGCGTAGTCATTGCATTAAAGATGGAAGACATCAAACTATACATATTATGAGGCAAATAACCGCGATATTCTATTAAGTCGAAATAAAAGCGAAATTACATGAAAAGCATGGTAACCTCACTGACCAAGTTCTATACGTATAGTTATAAATAAATAACGCAAACAGAGCTTGCGATATTAATTATATCGATGACTTAATATAAAAGAAACGTATCTTGAATGGCAAATTAATTTCGATTAAGTTCGAACCACAAATATTGTAACGATTTTCAGGCAGGATCCATATTCACTAGAGAATGTTTGCTACCTATACCACCAGCAAAGCTCTTGGGAAGATGGGGCGGTTCTTTCCTCTTCTCCTAAATAAGATTTACTTCGCTACTATATAAATTAAAAATTAGGTAGCTTATTACTTTTGATACGTAAATCCTCTATACGAATAAAAATTAAGCAAAAATAAATTATATTTAAAATTATGTATTTATTTATTTATTTAAAATTTATTGGCGAATATGAAATAACGACTTCTGCACACTCCGTTTCTCATAACAATTAATAAATTGAGAGATTTGTAATCATATAGAACTAGTAATTAAAAATATTGATACATATGTATACGTATTGCAATTATTTTCGAACAAATGTAATCTATTATTTATCTATGTTTGTTATATGGTTTAGCTATTCTATATGTACATTTCATTTGCTATTAATACCAAAATCGTCAGTAGGCCTTTTTAACAAATTCTTAACAAAAAGCTAAGAAATTTCACATGAACTCGCAAAAAATATTTGAGAATTACGTAATATACAAAGAAAACATATCAAATAGCTTCTTTAAAAAGTTTATTTTTACAACAAAAAATTTATTATTCGATTTAAATCTAATTAATTTTTTGTAAACAAAATCGAACACACAAACTAGAGAAAATAGCAACAAAGTATTACCCAAACCCAAAAGATTGGCGGTAAGCCATATTTTGGATATTCTACAGGAGAATTTCAATTGAAATGAAAATTTCAATGGCTTCAATCTATCTATGCGAAATCTCTGTATTAAAAATTTATTAATTTTTTTATTTCGTTGATATCCTTAATAAAATTACGTCATATAATGTTCGTATTGTTACTGTTCAATCGTCAATTCAGTATCTAGAAAACTACATTAAATAGATGGGTGGCGATGGCACGATGGATGGTAGTCTGCACGTTGACTACAAATCCAAAAACAGACCTGGGTTCAACCCCAGTTTCAGACCAAAAATTTTAAAATAAAAATAAACATCTCGCATTTTTCTGATGTTGCATTAGTGTGTCTTTGTGTGTCAGTTGTTGTCGGAAGGTTTCAGTGGCGAAGGCATAGTCACTGGTCACTGAACAATACCGGCTTCACTTGATAGCAATCCACAATCACATCAGAACGCCCTCCTTCGTCGGTATTGTGTACCACCGGCGAAGTAAAATAATAATAAAAATGGCTACTTAAGAAGCTTCAGCACTGCTACGAGTAGAAACAAAGAACGTGCGAAAGCAGAGCTGCAAAAATAATTAATTAAGCTTCACCTCCTGTCGTTTCTCCTACTATCCCTTTCCTATAGTTCCAGCACAATGCTTCGCATGTGTAGGAGTCATCTCCTGAGTGCTGGTCCTAGATAAAAAAAAAAAAAAAAAAAAGGAATTATTCGACTTTACCTATCTAGCGGAAACAAATTATAATTCAAACAGTATAAAAAAAATGTATTTCGTAGAAAATTTTACTTGGTGGAGTTTATCGGCCACCCATTACACAAATAAAATAAAAAAACAAACATGGCTGGTGTTTTCCAAAGAAGGCGTCAAAAACAATTGCAAACACTTCTTTCTCTTTAGCAAATACAATAATAAAAACGTGATTATGATTACGAGAGAATATAAAAACGTTCGAAATGTTTCTTTACAAAGCCGAATGAATGCCTTTCAGAAACTGAAGAAAAAGAAACAAAATTTGCTCATGGTCACTGAATTTCAAACGCCTCTCCTGTTTGCAGTAACCACTAAAGCAAATAAAAACATATTTACCAACGGGAAAAGAAAATTCTTTTAACCGAATGAAATGCCATTAAAACTCCTGCAATTGAAGTAGGAAAAATTTTTAAAAGAAAAGAAAAATTGCAACCAGAAATATACAAAATGAGAAAAAGGACAAGTTTAAGTGTTCCATAAAATGAGTCGAAAATTGACATTCGATTTGTGGGACCATTGCACAATATGCAACCGCACAGAAGTATGTACAGATACAATGTCCCCGTCCACACTTGCAACAGTTGTTGCAGCAATACTTGAGTTTGTCGGCGAGCGAAGTGAAATGATTGGAGGGGTGCAATTCTATTGTGCTTTGCAATTCTCACTATTTAACTTCAAGTTTGTTGTAAGTGTATTGGTATTATAGTTTGATGAAGGCGTAATGCAACAAGAATTGCAAGTATGGACAGGGACAAAGAAATAAGCAACCTGAACTCAGTTATACTGTACGTATGTACAAGGTGGGCCAAAAGAAGTCATCCGATGTTGTTTGGCACTAATTTTTTTTTCTAAATGAAAAACTTTGATTCTGATTTTTGATTATTGGTATCTGAGCTTTTAGAATTTTATTGGTCAAGTCGAGAAGATGATAGCGGCCAAATGGGCGCCGTCACAATTGATTGCTATACGGGCTCGTTTTATGGCATTTTTTATCACTTCGGCGAGAGCTTCGGGCGACAGATTCTCACACTCTTGTCGAATGTTGTCCTTGAGGGCTTGTTCACGTAAACACGGGACTTCAAAAAACACCACAAAAAAAGTCTGGAACTGTTAAATCGGGCCAGTGCAAAACGCCAAAACGAGAGATGAGGCGATGCGGGAACGCCGCCTTCAGAATATCGGTTGTGGATCGCGCAGTGTGTGCCGTTGCTCCGTCCTATTGGAACCACATGTACTCCAGTCCCAATTCGTTCAATTGCAGCAGAAAAAACTCGGTTAACATCGCCCTATAGCGCACACCGTCCACTGTTGTCGTTTGACCAGCCGCATCTTCGTAAAAAAAATGGCCCGATGACTCCTCCAGCGTGAACAGCGCACCATGCAGTCACTTTGAGCGGGTGTAATGGCTCCTCGTGCATCACTCGTGGATTTTCGGTGCCCCAGAAGTGATAGGTTTGCTTGTTCACGTACCCGCTGAGGTGGAAATGAGCCTCATCGCTCATTATGATTTCGGTCGAAAAATCGTCCACTTCGTCCTCGAGATTGAGGATGGCTTGGGCGTAGGTTACGCGCTTGTTCACTTGTATTCTACATCTCTCTAGTTCACAAATGTCAAAACAGATTTGAAATTGGCCGCCATTTGCAAAAATAAGAGCATCTTCCAATAGGGTGATTTATTTTTGGACCACCTTGTACATACAAAGCCACATATACTTTTTTCATACATACTTACACATACACAAAAATGCAAACAGCCATAGTTAATGCAATCAAACGGCTAGAAATTTTTTTCACAAAAAGGGAGAAAGAAATAGAAATTCCAGAACAAAATTAAAATGAATGAGTGGAAGGGGAGAAGAGTAGATTGTTTGGCTTTGGTGCCAATAACATGTTCCACTATTCACTCACAATCAATGGAGGGCTTTAAATGAGAAATGTATGTGTTGTGTAGGAACCATTTTATATTATAGTATTACAACAACAATCTAACAAAAGAATCCCAGAAGCATTTGTTTTTTGTTCTTTTGTTCTATTGGAAAACCATACCAATGACACTTAATGTCCACGTAAAAATAAAAAAAAAACCAACAGCTGGAAAGCATCCATTGTATTTATGACATTTCATCGTTATTTAAACTTACAATTTTCAAATCTTTTATATCAGAATTTTTTTCTTTTGTTAATATTTCAGAAATCTATTGAAATATGAGTGTGATAAAAATAGCTTTTACACGCCGACCCGTGTACCACATACAGAACATCAGAAGTTTCATATTATTATGCAACGTATCGCTCCTTTATTGCAACGTAGTCGACTCCTCAAAATTTAAATTTTTAAGTTACTTAAACAAAAAATGCAGCGTAATATCTTAAACTGAACTGAAGCAGAAAATGTCGATACGATCTGCATCATAAGCCATACATTTCGAAAACTTTAATGGCCTTTTGAGAAGTTTGATTTGTTTATAAATCACTAGGTTACAGTACACGAACTATATGTGTTTTGATATTCCTCAACTAATTTAACTAAAAATCTTCTAGACCTTTAAATTTGAAGAAGTTCGTTAATCGCAAGGTGCAGCATGATATCGATACCCAGCAAAAAATATGTGAATGAATTGGTATTTTCATGACTTCTTAAACGCTCCTTTATCTGAGTTCATTTTTATTGCCATCTTAAATGTTAACAAAATTATCACTTTTGAACTCACTTTTGAAAACACATTAAACTCATTCATTCATTCTACAGCTAAAGTGAACCACTTCATTTTGATTTGAACCCATGCAATACTTTCTTTTGCATGTCTTTTTTTGCTGGGAATGTTTCCATGAAGAGTAAAGCAGTTACTATGCTACAAAAGCTGCAATTGGTTCAACGTTATCTGCTAAATATATAATTATTTTATTTTGTAACCAAAATAAAGGCGGTGTTGATAATGCGGCTAAGTTATTGAGCGACTGCTCAATATGCACAATCGTTTCATTGTGCTGCAACTAGAATACTGTACGAAAAGAAGAACATGCATGATGTTGCAAGGATGATTAAAACAAAGATTACGCCATCTCAGGCAAACATAACAAAATTCTTCTGCGCTTGTAGGAACTTTGAAGTCACACAACGTGTTTTCTCATTGGCTAATAATTTTATAGTTTCAAATTATTATATTTATATGTAAACATAATCCTGGGCCAATTCGTTATTTGTCCGAGTGCCTTTAATAAAGCAAGGCAAACCCAAAACCAAAAAAAAAACCTTGGATTCGACCACAGTTTCAGACTAAGTCATAAAAACATTTCGCATCTTTTCTGATGTCCATTAATGGGGCCTTCTGTCAGTTGTTGTCGGACGGTTTCAGTTACAGCCTTCAGCTGTAACCAATCCACTGGCACATCAGAGCGCCTTCCTTCATCGGTATTCTGTAGCAGCAGCGAAGTAAAATAATTACTAAAAATGGCTACTAAGGCTAAGTTTCAAAATTTAATACATCTCCTTGACATCAAAGGCTCTTTTAGTACATTCAAATAAAGAGAGTTAATTTAGCCTTGAGAGCTCCGTAAGAGAAGCTCCTTTAAATATTTATTACTACTCGACTTAGAGCTCCTAGTGAAGCTCGCTAAGTCTTGTTTAGTAATTCTTGACATTTTAAAATTAACTCTACTTATATACTAACTTATGAGTAGATTCTAGATTTACAATTTGAGTGACATTTCATAATGCACTCAAATTCTTATGGCTAAGTTTTCTTATAGCTATACTTATAAATGATTATTATTCATGATTGAGTGGTTTAAAATTATTAAATATAAATTAATTGTAAATATGAAGCCTGGGAATTATAAGTGTAACATGATTAGAGTGAAGTTATTTTGGCATTTTCAAGTGTGTTATGAAACGTGCCGCTTGCCTCTAACAACAACAACATAAACAAATGTGAACCCATATGCATTGCATATGCAATGCAGACATTACCAAATGTTGCACTTGAGAAATTTGGGTTATTTGTAATGTAAATGTGTCGGCATTTATAACTGTTTGTTGCGTTACTTGTGTGTCGGCTGTATTGACAAACTGTGCATGCTACACGCTGCAACACTGCTGTAAAGAAAAAAAACGTGCAAAAGCACAGTTGTAAGATAGTGAAGCTTCACCTCCTTTCATATTCTCTAACTATCCCCTTCCTCTAGTTCCAGCACAAAGCATCGCATGTGTATGGGTTAGCTCCTGTGTGCTGGTCCAAGATAATGTAAATATATATGAACGGGTATGTGTATATCTGAGTTTGCTTCTTTATTCTTCCATCGGAAATATTTTTCATAAATTTTCCTTTCCTACTTCTTTACAAAATTTATTATTTAATTTCGCTTAGCAACAGCGCTTACGAAAATGTGTAAAATAGTTACAGTCATGACGCAAGCCGTTAAATGTCATGAAAAGACGTATATTGTTAGCATATACACATATATTTGCCTTGTGCCATGGTAGAAAAATAAAAAGGAAAAAATTATCCGCACAATAGAAACAGTGTATTTGCTTGGAATAGTTAATTTATTAATTTTTTATTTTCTATAAATGTTTCCTTTTTACCAAGAAGCACCACAGGATATTAAATTTATACAGCATGACCAGCAACATTTTTTTATAATTTTCATTCAAACAATAAACATCCAATGGATATTAATGGAATACTTTGAAAGAAATATTTTAATGATGTGGCAATAATTTCTTGTTTGCTCGACGAAATTAATTGCAAAAAAAAAAAGAAAGAGGAGAATTATCTATATAATATATAAATTTTAATATATATTTTTGGGAACAATTTGTCCAGGCGAGAAAAAACGTAACAGGCGTATAGCAAAATCGAAATCTGAACAAATTCTAAGAAAATTACCAGAAGAAAGTATGCGTTTAAAAGAAGAAGTAAAATTTGACTTGACCGGTCCGAGAATCGAACCGAGCTCCCTCTGGTTGCAGACTCAACACGCTAACTTCTCAGCCATCAAAAATCACTTTTTCATCATACATTCAAATTTTCATTCACGTTTAATACAGCAAAAAAAACTTAACGGTGAAAAAAAAATCAACATCGTTGAACTGAACACATCATATATATCAATGTGAGTTGAGCTTTCCAACATGTTTAATTCATACCATTCGTCATCGTTTAAAATTTTTGTTCACAATTATGCAAAGAAACTCAACCTCATGTTTTAAGCAGTGTGACCAGAAAAATTAAAAATTCTGGGAATTAGAACACCATTTTTGAAAGAAATAATAAGGCTTTCTGCTGATGATTGTCATATTTAAATATGTATTTGTGAATTCTTTTTCCAACAATCTTTACAATGACTTAATACGATGATTTAATAGTATATAATAATTAAGTGGCTGATTTTGAAAGTGAACCAACTACATTCATAAAATAAAACACCTCAATATTTAAAATTCTATTGAATATTAATTTGTCTTTTCTTTTTGAGGTAAATTATGATGGTGGAATGAATAAACAACCAAACATCCAAACATAAAGTATTAATGTTCGATCGCTGCAAACTTTTCTGTGCAAATGCCCATATCTAGCCTTTGGTGCAATACCGTCGTAATTAAAAAAATCGTGAACAGAGAAAAATGCATTTAAAGTTTTGAGCCATCTTTTTGATAGTATTTTCGTTTAATAAATTTATTTTTTTTACAAGTTTTTAAATAAAGAGGCATGTGTTGTAAATTTCTTGTCATAAAGGAAATATTTCATTATTGCAAATAAATATTGTTGGAAATAGCTGGAGACAATAAAGACATTTATTTGTAGCTGTAGAATCTAAACAGTTAGAGATAGAACCATAATCTCTTTTTCCTTTAGATATATATTTCGACAAAGATCATTTCTGCATACGCAGCTCAAAAAAAATCCAAATTTTAAGTTACTGCGATATGCAAAACATATCTGTTTAAGTAACTTAAAAATTTAAATTTTGAGGAGTCGACTACGTTGCAATAAAGGAGCGATACGTCGCATAATAATATGAAACTTCTGATGTTCTATATTTGGTACCCGGGTCGGCCTGTAAAAGGTAAGGGTTGATGACACACAAATTGAATTACTACGGTATTCCACCAAAGGCTCGATATGCACATCTCGCACAATAAATCATAAATAGTCGCAACTCAAATTTTATCAATATCGTTTTCTTCATATAAGCATATTAAACACTTAAACACTCTTTATATGTATCATTTTGACTAGTTTTACCAACAAAATAGCACATTTATTATCGAAATCGATTACTTTGATTTATCTTTAACTTTACTCTCAACTTAAATTGACAACGTTCAAATTTATTGCAAAGGTATTGCTATGAACAGCCCTGTAAAGAAAAAATTACATGTTACCGAATGTTACCGAGCCCCCATAAAGCAGCCGCACTAAATATGTTTTATTTGCCGTCATTCTCTATCATTTATACAATTTTAATTTAACTTTAACAATGAATCAGCAGGCTGGCTGTTCATTTAATATAATATTGCGCTCTGGGTAGGTGGTCTAAAACAATAATACAATGAATGCAGCAGGTATTTTGTAAGAACGAAGAATGAATGCTTAAGTAAATGAATTTGTTGAACAATACGAGTCATTGGTAACAATAACACGTCCTTTCATATGCATGTACATGCATACATATTTTCATTATCTAATAAATTATATGTATGTGTATATGTGTATATTTACATATAAACATAATAAGCTAAATTGAAAACAGTCGTTAGGGGGTACCAAACTTTCATATAAAAGGAATCACTTCAATTATTGTACGTGCATGTATGCATGTATGTATGTATGTATGTTCCCACACATTCACCATGTGTAACTTGAATCTGTAAGGACGAGTATTTAATGCGAAAATTATAATTAGAATAAATTGTGATTAAAATTTTCATATTTATAGATTTATCACTAAAATTCTTCTTCGCATAATGTTATTTATTTTAATTATTTAATTAGAAAACGACACACACTGCCACTCCTTACAAATTAAATCATTAATGTCATTGAATAGTTCCTGTGGTAAAAAGGAATTATTTTGTGAAATTTTAACTTCCGGTTTCATATTTTACGGCAGTAGATAATTACCAAGTGATGTCATTAGTAATGAGAAATATATTAGAAATGCTTTAGCAACCAAATTAACAACTAGACGCGTGAAACTAATTATAGGGAATATCTTTATTTAGTACTATGTTTTACTAGCGGCGTCGCTCACGGTATCATCTTCATAAGCGTAGACGTCCACATAGTTTCATAGTAAAGATCTGACTAAAAATTGTTAAATACGAGGGGTATTATTTATTATGCTGGAATAGCAAATAATAAGAAACGTTTTTAAATGAAAATCGCTTTATTGTCTTTTCAAAATATTACCCTTGATGATCAATAGACTTTTGCATGAGTTCAAACGAGATCATAGCACTTTTTCCATTCCTGTTGAGACACCTACAAAACATGGTTTTTCAACGCTTTAACTGCTTCTTCTACGCTCGTAAATAGCTGACATTATCTTTGATATTCAGCAACAAGAAGAAGTCATTTGGTGCTAAATCAAGACTGTACGGAGGATGAGTCATCAATGCGATGGTTAGACTGCTCAAAAATTCATCTGTTTGACGAGATGTGTGAGAGCTCGCATTGGAGAATGATTCGTCTTCGGGGGTTAGTTTAACGAATTTCTTCGAAGACTTTGAAGACTTTGAAGCAACGAACAACTTTTGTAGGATTTAACTCGTCTTGGAACACCCACATTGTCGATTGCTGTTTTATTTCCAGCTCATACGTATATTGTACCTGTCACAATTTTATAGAAGTCTTTTGAAGCACCACGGTCGAATTTTTTAATTATTGCCTGACACCACTTAACGCGAGTCTTTTTTGAACGATTGATAAATTTTGCATTAGCGGTGATGATGGCTGAGCTGACACGCTAACAGCTCTGTAGCATCAGAGACGCCGTAACTTTGCTACCACTTTTCACCACTTCAGGTGTAATCGCAAAATTTCAGGTGTAATGGCCATGATTCCATATCGAATGTTGGTTTTTAGTTGGAGTATGGTTCTTGGTTTGTTAACGTACCCTCTTTCTTTCAAATATCCCCAGAGAGGGTGGCGATGGCACGATGGATGGTAGTCTGCACGTTGACTATACAACCAAAAAACAGACCTGGGTTCAACCCCAGTTTCAGACAAAAAAATTTTTAAATAAAAATAAACATCTCGCATTTTTCTGATGTGCATTAGTGTGTCAGTTGTTGTCGGAAGGTTTCAGTGGCGATTGCATAGTCCCTGGTCACTGAACAATACCGCCTTCAGCTGATAGCAATCCACAATCGCATCAGAACGCCCTCCTTCGTCGGTATTGTGTAGCACCGGCGAAGTAAAACAATAATAAAAATGGCTACAAAACCGAAGCTTCAGCACTGCTACGAGTGTAAACAAAGAACGTGCAAAAGCAGAGCTGCAAAATAATTAATTAAGCTTCACCTCCTGTCGTTTCTCCTACTAATCCTTTCCTATAGTTCCCAGCACAATGCTTCGCATGTGTAGGAGTCATCTCCTGAGTGCTGGTGCTAGATAAAAAAAAAACTGTCAGGAGCTGTTAAATCAGGTGAACGTGGAGTCCAGTTAAAAACGCTTGTGCGCGAAATAATGTGTTCGCCGAATATGTCCCTTAACAAAGCCATTGAGGTACCTGCAGTATGTGCTGTAGTGATTCATAATTAATTCCCCAAGTCTTCTTCACAAAATGCTGCAAAAAAAAAAGAAAGAAAAAATAATAATTGAAAAAGTTATAAAGAATTCAATTCATACAGCTCATTCCGCGCCACCCTGTAGTTCGAAAAAATTACAAATATAAACAGAATTATTTACATTTCACAGAAAGTCTTAGAATCATAATTAATTTTCCCAATAACCATATAATTGAGTTAATAAATACTCAACCACTATTTCCAATTTGTTTTTTAATCTCGGCATGAAAAATATTCATGGTATTATTTTCCGGTACGTATTTAAGTGTTGTTTTTTTTTTCTTCTTGCGTTCAACTCTCTAATCCTACGTTGTCATAGTACGTAAGTAATGTTAGAGTGAATGATTTAGAGGAAGGAATTACTATCGCAAGTTCAACTTGCCTTTGCGTAATATTGTAGATGTAAGAGATGGTGTTAACATTGAACAATATAAAAATAAGAAAAGGGAAAAGCAAACGAATTCCCCAACATGTATTTTACTAGGCGGTAGTGAGCAAGTAAAGAAAACCAACCCCGAACGCCTTGGAGCCATCGATAAAGTACCACAAATCAATTTGAATACAGCACAATGATGGTGGTCGATGCAACAGCAAATTGACAGTCCAGAGCTCTGGAAGTGAAAAACCATTGCAAAAAATTAAGAAGTTGGCAATAAAAAATATAAAGAAAACAGAGAAGAAAAAAGAAACTGCAACTTAAATCTACAATCTGACGACGGTGGTACTTGATAAGTTATCTGCAACTACTTACATTTGCTGTCATACAAACCTCTATTAAAAGTTTAGATGGTACTACAAGTGTTACAACAGCCACGTTCGTTCTCGTGCTTAAATCTAATATAATTTAAGTTCTGGCAATGTAGTCGTCAAGGACATCAGATAACGATAAAGAACAACAATAAAAAATACAAAACCGAAAGACAGTTAAAAATTAAAAGAAATATCAAAAATCAATGATATTTTATTCGTGTAGTCGTGTAGTCATCATCAAAAATTATCTGCTATAAGATGAGCATTTCTTTCTTTTCTTATTTAATTTTTTTGTTTTTTGTTGTAGAAAATGGTAAAAATCAAAAGATGTTCAAGTTAAAACGTTCTATATTTCACAAAGCAATTGTTCTACAATACCAAAAAGATGCTGCAATTGAAATTACTCGTATTGTACATTAAAATAAATTATAAATCAACTGCTGTTTTGTTTACCGACTCGTTTATGTGTGTATCACAAGAAAATTCTCTTGCAAAGGAGTCAAGTTTTATTTTCAAAGAAATGAATAGAAATTCAATAGAAATTTGTTAATTTTTTACATACTTTAAGGTAGAGTTTAATCTTTACTGTGCATTTTTTTTTTTATCCTCGGTTCAAGACGCGGCCAAACAAAAAAATTTTAAATTGTGTCTGTCGCCTTCCTCGTCGGCTTTTGATCTATAAAAAGTTGGCGAAGTAAAATAATTGTGAAGGAATGAAGCTCTCTATCCCTTCACCACAGGTCTTTTCTCTATACTATCCCATTCCAACTAGTTCTGCTGTAATGCATTGTAGCACTGATTCAGAAAAAAATTAATTTATAAAATATCTGGCGTTCTGAATTTTTCGTGAATTTATAAAGCAGAGTTGCTGCAGCTCTTGTGTCATGTTGCGGGAAAAACGTTTAAGCTAAAAAAAGAGACATTTTATTTACTATTTTACACCGCACACGTTTTATTGCTCAAATATTGAAGCGGGAAGGAGCCATTAGAATAGACCTGTGATTTCTAAACCCGTCCAATACGTCTGGTTAGTATTTTGAGATAACGATATCCGTTCACTAAACAAAACTTCTTATTGGAAACTGATTTAAAGTCAAATATTTGTGTAGTGTACGGCCAGTTTTGCACGTCACTGTATTGAAATTTAACATTGTTTACTTTGTCAGTGCAGAAGTCAATAACAAAACAAATTAATATTTTTATTGTTAAGTAGACAAACATAATAAATTTTATATTTTTATTTTTACCATTTGCAAATTTTGGCTGACTAGAATTTATTTTCGTATACGAGCATTTAAAAAAAAAAAAAAAAAAAAGAGAATTAATCAGACAATTAAAAAAACAAGTTTCTTTAATATTTTTACTGTCAAGAAAAAATGTAGACCTTCCGATGCTCTTATGAAACGGCCGAAGAGTTCAGATAATACTTTAGATTTTTCTTTTACTTAAAAACCCCATAATGAGGGTGGCGATGGCACGATGGATGGTAGTCTGCACGTTGACTATAAATCCCAAAAACAGATCTGGGTTCAACCCCAGTTTCAGACTAAAAATTTTAAAAATAAAAATAAACATTTCGCATTTTTCTGATGTGCATTGGTGTGTTGGTTTGTGTGTCAGTTGTTGTCGGAAGGTTTCAGTGGCGAAGGCATAGTCAGTCACTGGTCACTGAACAATACTAGCTTCAGCTGATAGCAATCCACAATCACATCAGAACGCCCTCCTTCGTCGGTATTGTGTAGCACCGGCGAAGTAAAATAAATACTAAAAATTGCTACTAAAAAATGAAGCTTCAAAATTTAATACGTCTCCTTGACATCAGAGACGCTACAACACTGCTATGAAAACAAATAACTTGCAAAAGAGCATTGTTTTAAGATAGTGAAGCTTCACCTGCTATCATTTCTGCTACTATACCTTTCCTCTAGTTCCAGCACAATGCACCGCATGTGTAGGGGTCATCTCCTGAGTGCTGGTCCAAGATAAAAAAAAAATTAATTATAATTTCATAACATAGTTTCCTCATATTTATGACAACTTTCTAAACTTTATTATTTGCAAAACCATTTGCATAACTTCCAAATTATCAGTTGCTTATCATTAATACTGCTGTCCAATTATATTATAGAATCACTTTCAAATTCAGTTTATTTTACAGAAAAAAAGAGAAAACTTTAATCGGAAAAATATTTAGATATTAAGAATCAATTGACATGAAAATACGCATTACCTTTAAAGTAAAAAACAAAACAAAAAGAACTCAGGAAAACTCAAATTAAATGAAATAAAAGAAATGCTATAAAATATAATATTAGCAAAACCATTGAACAGAATTGTTCAATTGAATGAAATTACAATACCGAAATTCATGTAAAGCTCGATAAAATTTTATTATCAATGACAGACACACTATCAGACAAATAACAAAAAGATAAGATGTTCAAATGTTTTCCACACACACACACACACACATCTACACAAGAGCAAAATATACTCGTAGCAGAAAGAAAGGGCCATAGAAAGATGACTGCCAATGACAAATACTATGTGCCACTTTACTTAACTAAATAAATTCCTTTAAGAACTAAAAAGCAGGAAGCCTGAAAATTACACTGGACGAACGCGTACATACCCGAATGGAAAATTCAATAGAAAAACTTGCATAAGAAACCAATAAAAAATAATAATTTTCCGAATCACAAAATTTTTATTTATTCGTTATTTGTGCATTAAGAAAAATCTTTGCAATAAAAATTATTGACGTTCAATGCAACTTTTCAAAAATTTATTTATTTATTTTTCTGCACTTGTTAACAAGGCATAGAGAAAAGCGGAAATAGTACCCATACATGGCACGAAGAGAACAAAATTTTTCTAACTAAAATAGAACAGCTTGATCCATGTTTTATCTCAGTATGTCAATACATATTGAATAATTTCAAAAATAATACAAAAGTCTCTCGTACTTATCAAAGTTTTATTTATTCAGATCTTTTACAACTAAATTTGGAATAATTTTGTAATACGTCATACCTGTGACGCGCCAATGACGCTTCAATTGATCAAAGTAATTTTCTCCAGAATTTTCAAGCACCTATGGCGATATAGTCATGTTTTCGCCAATAAACATTCCCTAGCAGCGTTTGCAGCATTTCTCAGGTGGTTCCAACCCTCGCACTGCAACACTGCACTGCCGCATTCACGAAAATTTTCCGCGTTTCTAAAGCTTTAAAAATTCAATTTTCTATATAATTTTTTTTGTTAAAGCTTTTATAAATCAAAAATATTTTTCTATGAAATAAAATAAAAACTATGAAGTAATTACAACTGATGATGGCGAGTAGTCAGCGTGTTGGCTCTGCAACTAGAAAGACCCAGGTGCGAATCCCAGCCGGGTCAAATCAGAAAAAAGTTTTTTCCGAGTTTTCTGTGCTACAGCACCCTCCTTCGTCGGTATTTGAGCAATAAAACGTCGGCGAAGTCAAATAATAAATAAAATGGCTCAATTAGCTTAAAAATAATGTGTCAAAAAAAAAAGCATCAGAGACGCCGCAACTTTGCTTTATAATTTACACGCAACTGCAAAGTTGCGCAAGAATTAAGCTCTATCTTTCTACCACTTTCACCACCTGTCTGTTTCTTCCATATCCTTCTCTCTAGTTCCAGTGCAATGCATTGCATATGTAGGGGATAGCCCCTGATCCCTGAGCACTGGTCCAAGATAAAAAAAAAAAAAAAAAAAAAAAAAAAACTAATTTGACTTTGAAGAAAAACCACAAGAGATCAATTTTACGTGCATCAGATGACCGTTACAATCAAATACAACGATTAATGGTATATTTCTTATGTACGCCGTCCAACCGAATCACAACTGCCTTCGATCCCAGTCACTGATATGATGTTTGTTGACACATTCATTATTTTTGCAATAAAATAAGTTTGAAGTGAAAAAATCTGGTGGGCAGTTGATGTCACTGTTTTGTTATAACACGTTTAGTAACTGGATTTTTTAAGCTTAGTACAGCATGGTAACGCACCGTGGTATATTAGCAACTGTCTAAAACCAATCTCCGTTCTCATGTAGCATGCAAAAAGAATTAGTTAATAAATGTGTTCTATTGCAAAAGAATGGGTTCAACTTAGGTGAAGAAGGCTGGATTTTAACACAGGGACGATCATGTACTCAAATTTAACAAAACAACTCATGATTTAAGTGAGTGCTTAGAGTCAATGAATGTGCCATGGTAGGGTTACGTTTTAGCATTTATATATATATATATATATATATTCATTCCTCTCGTTACAATGTCGATCATAGGCACAGGTGGCTTC
Organism: Dexiosoma caninum; assembly: GCA_963924685.1. Taxonomy (NCBI): domain Eukaryota; kingdom Metazoa; phylum Arthropoda; class Insecta; order Diptera; family Tachinidae; genus Dexiosoma; species Dexiosoma caninum. Next base: position 68,243,888 of record OZ004727.1, read on the forward strand.
AGTAATCAGAAATTTTATAACGGGCACTGATTAGGATACAGCATCCGATTCTGGTGTCGGGGCTGCCAATTTAGCCTGCAGATTAACTTCTTTCTACCAGTAATGGCGGTGGATTGACACTTCAGAGGTTTTCTGGTTCTCTCCTATTCTCTGAGACGCGTATTATGGCCCATCAGGACACCAATCGATTTTCTCCTTCTTTTTCAACCGCGGTTGGGATCGGCTTTGGCGTTACTTTGAAATTTTTTTTATGTGAATAGGCGTAGCGAAGCAGGCCGGGTTTCAGCTAGTATTATATATTCAAGGAATTTACTCTCTATATACGAGTATATAAGCTCAAAGCTCTGTTTTTAGTACAAATGAGAAGGAAATTAACTTTTCGCAACTTTTAACTGTCTTTCCTTATTAAAATTTTTGGTTTATTAACCCTCCACCAGATGCCATTGCAAATCCACTTGATAATTATTTTCTCCTTCATTGAAAGGCGTACCATCATTTTCGGTGTACACATACGTTTTGAATATTTAGTGATATTTATTAGAATTATAATTATTATAATATTTTGTAATTTTTATTTTTTTACCTTGGACTTGTGCTCAGAGTTTGATCCCTACACATGCGAGGCATTGTGCGTGAACTAAAGCAAAGCGATACGAAGAGCGATGACAGGTGGTGAGTGAAGCCTCACTATCGTAGAATTGTATTGCATGTTTTTTTTTGTTTTTTTTTTATATTTTAGACCAGTCCTCAGGAGATTGTTTGGTAGCTTTTGCAGACTACTTCAGCCATCGCCATTGTTATGTTTTGTGTCAATATGTTATACGACCAACAAACATGGAATATGTATCAAAATGGTGGTGATTCTCCTTGCATGGCATTGCTGGGTAAAGGAAATTCCTGACCATCATTGGTATATCGAAATTTTAAATAATACAGGTTGGGCCAAGAGACACGCCTGCGTGTAACAATTGAAGAACTTTTTTGTTTATTATTATTTTTTATTGTTTTTTTTTAGATTTTATTCATCGCCAACAACCACCATTCAACCATTCAAATGCACCTAACCAAACCGCAATTAATCGTTTAACTGCACGGTTCCGACAACAAGGTGCAGTGTCAGACTTGCCACGATCAGGAAGACCGACAATAGTACAGAACCAAGTGAACATTGATCGTATACGGGACAGTGTTGGAGAATATCCATAAACTTCAACGCGAAGACGTTCTAGACAACTGGTCATCTCTAGAACATCACTTCGACGCATTTTATCACGTCATTTACACATGCATCCAAACAAGGTCCAACTTTTACCAGTTGACTACCTTCAAAGACGAATTTGGCCAACACAATTATCTCAAGAAATTCAGAATTCAATTGGCCAGCACGTTCACCAGAATTAACTGCCCCTGATTATTTTCCATGGGGTTATCTCAAAGAACGAGTGTATGTTAACAAGTTCCAAACTATAGAGCAGCTGCAGCACAACATTCAAGCTGAGATCAGGACAATAGAGCCTGAAACGTTGGGTGCAGTTATGCAAAATGCCTGATTAAGAGCCCTGTGCATCGATGAAAATGGTGGTCATCTCTCTGATATTATTTTTCATAATTAAAATTTAGATCGTACAAAGCTAATATTATATTAAAAAAAAAAAATTCAAAATAATAATAAAGAAAAGAATTATTAAATTTTTACACGCAGGCGTGACCTTTGGCCCACCCTGCACAATGTTGTCGTATGCTGAGGAAAAAATTACTCTATCTTGGTCCTTCCAACAAAATGACGGTCCAAAGCAAACCATCCGGTCTGCATACAAAAAAAAGATAAATATTCAGAATTCAGAACTCCTTTGATGAAAGTAAACCTTGTGTCTATATTAAATTTCGATGAATCTATTTTATTTAATTTGGAATATCATTAGTTTTCTCGATAAATAGTTGTATTGGAATATAGACCAAAAGAAAATAAATAAAAAATCTGAAAATTTCTTCATAGAAATTTGTGTTTTTGATATCAACTCTGCTGATATAAAATGACTACTATTCTCTACCGCAGATGTATGTATGTAATTTTACATTAAGTGCAGAGTTGTTAAATGTATGTAGAAAATTTATTTTCTACCTTTAAATGGTCAAAATTGACATAAATCATGTGATTGTGTGTGTGTGTGTGTGAGGGTGTGTGTGTTATTTAATTGAGTGATTTGCCAAAGCACGTACAAAGCCACCTAAATCTACATATATTTGAAGTAATCAATTCAATATCATTTATCTTTTTCGATCTAATTTTTTGCCTTTCATAACGCGGTTTTATACAGCACGTGATGAAACTACCATGTTGTACTAGGAAGATATAATAAATGATACACATATTGGTTTTACATTTTATCTATGAATAACATGTTCTCACAATTACGAGTACATTTTCAAATCCCTTGCTTTCTATTTGTTGGAAAGCATAAGAATTCCAAAATAATTTTCTTTTATTTAAAACTCAACAGACATACTCCACTACTAGTTCACACCAAAAAAAAAAAACGGGATACTTAAGAGATTTTTCAACACTTCGACAAGTGCTGTAAGAAAAAGCATACAAAAAACAAAAAAATCCAACAATAAAAAATTGCAAGAAAATTTCACGAAAAATATTTACAAAACATACCTTATCAGCCAATTGTTTACAGAACATTGCCATTTGAAACAGCGAGTACGGAGAAGCACAGAAAACGGATGCCAAAATAATTCGCAAACAAAAAACGTATGTCTGGCTCGAAATAGTTTTCACTTCCTTTTTATCTACGCTGCTTGCTTTTTTCCATGTCTTTACTTTTTTGCAGACAATTTCAATTTCATTTAGTTGAAAGGAGTTGCTGTCATTGCTAAATAAGCCAAACATACTTGTATAAATATAAAAAAATAATAATATAAAAAAATAAGTGAAATAAAATAAAGTCATAGACGAACATTATCATAGTATGAACATGAAGAAGAGTTGTCAGGTGTGTTCAAATTCAATCCTTTTGAGAGCCACTCATGTGAAAAAGAAATAGATATAATTGTCATTAGAAAAGAGGGCTGCCATAGTGGTGCTAAAAAAAAGCAACCACTCGGTTGAAGAAGTTAATTTAGTTCCGTTTCAGCAGAATGGCAATGATAAGTGCCCAATCTTAGTTTTACTTAATTCCAATGGCTCCCTGGTAATAATATCTAGAATTCAGTTGGCTGAAAAGTCTGCGTAGCCAAAAATATGAGTCAATGTTACCTTTGGCTGTCCCAGTATCCGATCAAAAGGTATGCGAAATTTGATTTTGAGTACACGCAAATTGTAGACGCATTACCTTTACTTTTATTTATCGGTAAATATATGGAAATCCCTATATATTTAATAATACCTTAGCAGGAAAGACCGCTTTCAAGAAATGATGGAGTTAAACCAAACACATGTTGCCGCATCAAGAATGTGATATAAAAATGGCACAATTAAACACTCCACCTCAGAAATTGGATCAAGAGATATAGAGTGAGTAATACTCCGAATTTAAAAACGATTTATACACAGCACAAACCAAGGTATTTGCTTAATGACGCTCCTAAATGAAACTTAACTTCACTAATCATACATACATTAATCTAAGAAGAACAGGCAGGCTCTACCTACGGAATGGTTTAAACACGTCATCTTAAAATGTTGGCTCATGTGGTATTTTTATATTTATTCGAATTATGTAAATGAAATGAGGAAAAGAATAAATAAAAAATTAAAAACCGTATCTTCAGAATCATTTTGGTATCGCCATATTTATCGATTTATTCTTACACTTAGCAAAATGATGCTGGAAAACTTTAATGAAAAATCTTTTAAAGCAATAGTATTTGCATTTGAAAACAGCACTACCTCTTTCATTTCATTTAAACCAACATATTTTGTAAATTATTTTTGAATATTAAGTTTTTTAACAAATTTTGTGAAACCTAACTGTTCTTTCTTTTATTTTAAACTTCTATTTTAAATAGAAAACAAATTATCAGAAGAGTAAAATTGACAGTGTTTTTCAGTTATTTTAAAAAAATTACTGCCCCAAACAGTAAAAACAATTTTGACGATTTTTCAATTATTTTAATTAACAATAAATAATGCACCGAAACAGTTATAATTACATTTGCTTTCATTCATTTCTACCTTAATTTTATATGATAATAAGCATAATAATAAGGATTGTAATTTATTTATATTAACTGGAGCTTTCGCTTGCTTTCATATTTGGCATCTTTGAAAATATTGAAATCCGAAAGAATAATTTACTTCAATTAGGGTGGTGATGGCTGAAGTAGTCTGCACTTTGACTACAAAACCAAAACATTTCTGGGCTCAACTCCAGTTTCAGACTAAAATTATAAAAAAAAAAAAAAAAATTTCGCATTTTTCTGATGTGCATTATGGTGTCGTTGTGTATCAGTTGTTGTGGGAAGGTATCAGTGGCGAAGGCATAGTCACTGGTCACTGAAGAACAATACCGGCTTCAGCAATCCACAATCACATCCGAACGCCCTCCGTCGTCGGTATTGTGTAGCACAATATAACCGCTCGCAGATGCTAAACAATCAGAACATGATGTTGTCATTTCGATATGAAATTAAACTGTATTTATTTGAGATTATTACAATAAGTCCAATTATACGTTTTATTTATTTAAAAACTTTATGGATCAAAATGATCTTATTCCTAAAATTCTTTTTTAACAATACGTTAATAATAATTCGGCTGTTATCATCATTATGTCTGGTGGTTCTATCGCTTCGTTATAAGAATTTCATAACTAGTACTTTAAGATAAGTCTTGTCAACTTTTAAAAGAGTTATAAAAATTATAGATGACGATTGGATTACAGATTGTAATGGAAGTCTCTAATCCTGCCCTACATGCTGATAAAGCAGGAAGTTATTTAATATGGTGTATGTATATGAGAACTATAACTGCCCTTTTAATAACACGGAGAGGGACGCCGCCAAGCCTTCCGAAACATGTGAAAAAAAAATGTTATGCGAACATATTTATGAAAAAAAAAATAATACATGGTACAATAAGCATTATTACATTTACTTTGAAAGACATACATACATACATGTACATAAGTGTAGATGTGTGGGGCCACATATGACTATAAAAAAAAAAAAAAAAAAAAAAACACAAACCTAAAGAAATGTATAAAAACTAAAAAAAAAAATTTAAAGGAAAATAACGAAAAGCCAACTATTCGAAACCGTAAAAATGGTACCAACGGAAATATTTTTATTTTTGTTGACAGGTAAAGCACAACATGCATCTAGTATACAAAAACAACAATAACAGCAGTCATGTGCATTTTGAAAAATAAACAAAAAATTTGTATGGGACGGATATAGTAAAAGAAAATATTGTTTCAATTCAATTGAAGATGAAAATTGTCTGATTGTATGTGCACAAACAATATGAGTTTACATTTCTAAGTATGCATGTATGTATGTATGTATGTATGATGGTATGCGGGTGAACGTGTGTACGAGTATATGTTTGGTTCTGTGATACGAATGCAAGTTACACACATGGTCTCATGTTTATTACCTTATAGGGATGTACATGTGTATGTATTAGACAGGAGGAAAATTATTGTTGCTCTAAAATATATTTTATATATGTATTTCATATATCAATATATCTCACAATATATCATCGTACCTGTGAAATGTGACGTTTCGATTTTATAGCGAATTGAGGGGCTTCGTGCAAATCATAAGCCACCCGAATTAAAAAAAAACTGGACAGATTTGTCTTTCATATTAATATAACCGTCCCAACATCCTCTCAAAAGATTTAAATTCATTTATTAATTTATTTAAAACATTAGAAAATAATTACAAATTATAAACAAATGAGGTAGATTATTGAGTTTTCTTTTATAAAAAATATTTCATTTCAAATGTTTTTTTCGGAAAAAACACAACTGTGATATTTGAATCATGTATATAAAGAGATATTCCCAAAATCAATTCAGTTAATATACTAATGAGGTAGATTTAAGTTATTTTTATAGTTCCAGCACAATGCATTGCAAAACGAAATTTTCGAAGAAGTTAAGTATGGAAGTCATGATTTTATTTAATCAGGCATGCAAATTATTTTTCTCTTGGAAGCAATTCATTCGATTTGAATGTACCCATGACCACAAATGGAGAATGCATTTTAGAATGAACGCACTTTTTTGGATGATCCTAGGTATGCGCTGCAGTGCGGCGCACCACACATTGCGACAATTCCCAACTGAGTCAATATATTTGGCTATATTACTGTCCTCAGTGAGTTTCTTCGCCATCTCCTGTACACGGTCTAGTATCTGAAAAATATTATTTGGAGCACCAGCCCATTCGGGAGAGTTGTATTCCAATTTCAGTCTGATGTAAGTGGTGTAAATAGTATGGAGATTTTTGGGGCGAAGTACATCTAACACCGTCTTAAAAGGCCTACGCACTTAAATGCTTCATCTGAGACATAAAAAAACTAATAACTGCAGATGAAAGAGCGTTGGGTCTGCAGTATTCGGTCTTGCGAGCATCAAATTCGAGCCTGTTCATGTAACCCTATTTCGATATTTTCGTGAGCTGAGTATTCAAGGTGTCATTCATATTTAGTCTCTTCGCGCCGATCTCAATCGGCGTTAGTCTATATAATCTGGAAAATAGTATATAGGCTTGAAGCTTTGATAAAAAAAAATGCCATTAAATTTATAAGAAACTAAACCCTTTCAACCGCATGATCTCGAAAATATAGATTTGGCATAGTTATAGCCACATTTTTGAGAAGGGACTTTCTGGCCAGTAAGAGTTGAAGCCAGGCGGTTAGCCAGGAGTAAAGCTTGAATTTTTAAAATAGAAATAATTATATAAAATAAAAAGGTCGAATAATTTATATTAATAAATTTAATATTTTTTTTAAATTAAAAAAAATTTTTCTTGTGGTTTACGATATTTTTGCATGCTTATTGAAGTTTTTCTTTTGAATTTATGCCTTATAGAAATAAAAGAATACGATCAATACGACCAGAAAGCGTTGTTCTTTTCCTAAATGTTTAAGTATTCCGTCAAAAGAACAAGCTATGAGAAACCTTGTTTTTACAACCCATCGCTTTTCAATTATTTGATTTAATGAAGCAGGAAAACATCGCACCTAAAAATTTTGTTTCTTTCAATCGCCAGAAAACAAGAACAACATTTTTTACGAATTACAAATTTTAGCGATAAATCGCTAACAATTCCTTGCTTATATTTTGACGATAAACCGCTAAAAGAACTATTTGCTACGAGAAATAACAAGAAGGCTATTATATTTTATACATGCACTTACAATATAAACAAAGTTATTCCAATAGACATATTTATATATCGCCTAAGCAAAAACGATTGTTAAAGCTAAAGTCCAGGCTAAAATCCGACAATGCCGTGATAAAGCCGTTACACATTCAATAGTCTGAACAAGTCAAGAATTTATTTATTTACAATGTTTTTACAATTATAACTTAAAAACCTTCGAATATGTCCGTCCAATCTTCAAGACATTCAGGTATGTGATGGAAATCGATCGATTTGAAAAGTAAATCGTCTTTTGAAATCGACAGTAGTGTGATGAATTTCGATCGATTTCATATTCCATATTTGTTTCGTTTCCACTCATCCTCTCTAAATACAACTGTATAAAATCTAATAATACAACTGTAAAATATGTAAACATATGTGTATGTGAGCGACGTTTGTAAAATATTTAAACAAAATAACAAATAAAAATTTGTATCAACATATTTTATCATTTTTATATTTATAAAATGCCTTTTTTTGCGCTAATTCTCTTGGAAGAAAACTAATAGGATGAATAGCGCAAATATTCTAAGAAAACGTTTAAGAGATAAATCGGATCCCTTAAATTTACCAAATGAAATGTGGGTATTAAAATTTCATTTCTATCTCAACTGGGATTTATTTAAATAGATTTGTTGAATATTTTCGTTTAAATAAGGACGGATTTATAATCATTTTTTATTTATTTTTTTACATTTTGTTCAAGTAAAATTAAACGATTTGAAAACGAATTTAAACTGGCATTATCGAAATGCGTCACATGTTAAAAACGTTTTTTTTTTCAATGAAACAAGATGGAATATGAAATCGTCACAACAAATCGTCACATACAAATTCATGACACTATTTGTCGATTTCAAAACGTTTTAACGCCGAAAACGATTTTCATCACATACCTGATTGTTTTTCATATGCAGCATTAGTACCAAGTTCCGTCAAGAAGCAGAAGCAAAAATATTGTTTGGAAAGAAATTTTTTTTCTTTATAATCTTGACGATTATTTCATGGCATTTAGTTTTAATTATGATTTCCGATATGGTATATTCGGTCAGTTGAATTTTTGACAACTTTTTCAATTAAATCTAGCCGTAGAGCATCAATGGTTGCTGGAATAGTTGCTTCCAATGCTTAAGAGATTTGCTGGTTTGTTGGCATTAACCAATGACTTTTGCAATAAATCGATTGCTTAGCGAAATATATTGCAAGTTGTGCCATCTTGTTGGCTCTAAATATCTGATGAATTTTTGGAAGGAGAAAAAAAAAACCAACAAGTTGAGCACGACGACGAATCGCTATTTCGTTACGGTACTGAAATTTCTTTGCCTTCTGTATGGTTTTGAGTCGAGACGAGTAAAATTAGTGGTGCAAAAATTATCAATAACTGCACAAATTGCTTGCTCACTAGGCCGATTATATTGACAGTGAAGTGCTCTGTGAACGTTGCGAACAGATTTATTTTCTTGTGTAGAAATTCCTATTGTCTAATTGTATATATGTAAACACATAGTACATATACAGAATTTTTATTTTTTTTGTATCCTTTACTATATTTATGAATATATTGTTGTTCTCAAAGGAGTTCAGAGCAGTAATTGTTAATATTAGCATTAGCAACTTCAAAAAAAATTTACTTATTATCTTTAATTGATAGATTGTAAATAAAGTCAAAAAAATAAGTATGTATGTAAAACTTCAACTGATGGCTTGACTATCATGACACAATATCTGTTCAGAAACTCGGGTGGTTAAGTGATTGTAGCGATGTAGTGCAGTGTACCATTTCGTTTGCCTAAACGGATATATCTGTGTTTTTTAGATTTTTTTTATCTTGGACCGCTACTTGGGAGATGACCCCTACACATACGATGAATTGTGCTGCAAGTAGGGGAGAGGGATAGTTAGAGATATGACAGAAGGTGAAGTTTCACTATCTTACAACTCTGCTTTTCCATGTTCTGTGTTTTATGGCAGTGTTGAAGCAGCTATTATTTCAAGTAGACGTATTGAATTTTTTTGTAGCCGTTTTTCGTAATTATATTACTTTGCCGGTGCTAAACATTTTCGACAAAGTAGGCCTTCTGATGTGCCTGTGGCTGGGTTACAGCTGAAGCCGTTACTGTTCAGTGACCAGTGACTATGCCTTCACCAGTGAAGCCTTCCGGCAACAACTGACACACAAAGACACGCTAATGCACTAATCGAAAAGAAGGGCCTTTTTATGATTTAGTCTGAAACTGGCATTGAACCCAGGAAATTTTTGGTTTTGTAGTCAACGTGCAGATTACTTCACCCATCTCCAACTCCCTCATGATGATGTCTGCAAGGCATATTTTGCTCTCACCCAATATAATCTCGTAGGAGCCTAAAATGGAGTTCTCTATTTAGGTGTTTTAAAGTAGATATAATACATTGTTTATTTGTTGAATTGTATTTATGTACAATTGTTGTTCTAGTTTCTTCTTTTATGTTTTCACTTTTGTCAATATTCTTTTATATCGCATGTTGTTTTTGTTGTTCTTGATGTTCTGTTGTTAGCAATTTTCAATAACCAGCTTCAACACACACACACACACACACACATATAGAGCCAAATATAATTTGGTTTTTGTTCATGCACTTCAATTACCAGGTTGTATTGTGTGTCATGTACATCTTTGAAAACATTTTGGTTTATAGAAACTGTATGTGCATTGTGCGGTCTGTTGGTTATTACATTAGATTTTTGGTTGATTTAATTTCAAATATGAAACATGATTAAATTTTAAATATTTATAAAAAGAAATTACTGCTAAGCAAATTGAATTTCATATCTAATAAGATAAATGGCACTATACTGGGGATTGGTTAGTATTTTATTGAAAGTATAGAATTTGGTCTTTCGACTAAAATTTGAAACATTGAATTAGTTGTAGTAAAGAAACGAATGATTATATTGTATGATACGAAAGAAACGGTAGTTAATAAATGTATAGAGAAGAGTTCTCATAACTAAACGTAATAAAGAACTTGACAATCCATATGTAGCAATATGTCCAAGGGGAAAAATCTCTTTAAATCAGAAACTTTATATCGGAAATATAGAATAAAAAGCAAACTACATTACAATGTAATAATAAAAATAATCGGGTATGTCGGTAGCATAGTTATGTGGTGCTGTATATAATCAGTGTAGCGGTTACAGGGTGGATATATGAAAAGAACTGTGTTCTGTTTCACTGCAAGGAGCGAAAGTCTTCATTATTATAATGGTTGCTAAGCCGATGTACAGTAAAATCTTAAATCCTATAAGACATTTCATTTTGGAAACGATGAGCTCTTCAAAAATGGTAGAAATTTCGCATTCACAGTTCGCAAAACTGAATCAATTTTAGGTCGGACGGCAATTGTGACAATTGTTGGACAAATTTGAGCTGTTGAGACAAGTTTGGAATCGAGCTCATATGTGTTGCCTACAAATGACTTGCAGATTGCTGTTGTAGCTCATAGTGTTGAGATTTTAATTCACGGATACGGCTACACTATTGCAACCACATTCTTTTTATGAAATTTTTAATCGCCTCTTCGCGAATTTGCGTACGATTTGTTAAATTCATGAATTCCATCTTTGAGGACTTGAATTGAATTGTTGGCCATTAACTTCATCTTTCAAGTAGTCTCAGAAAAAAAAATAAAAATAAATTTTTAATTTTAAATATATTTATCTTTAAAATTATAATTAATTTTTTTTAATATAATTTTTTTTTTTTTTTTTTTTTTTTTTTAATTTTTATTGAAAAAAAAATTTTTTTTTTTATAAAATTTTTTTTTTTTTAAATATAAGATAATTTTTCTTGAAAAAAACACTTAATTTTTAAAATGTGTTAAATCACAAGATCTCGGTGGCCAATACAAACTAAATTTGCAAAATATAAATGCACAATATGGACGGACAGCTAGATCACATGCCCAAAGATTTTATGAATAATTTTGTGACTGACTACAAGCGACCTATGCTTTGGTGGACGTGGTTAATAACGAAAACTTATAAAGAACCGCCAAGGATACAATTATTGGTGGCAAATCAATTAATTAGGACAAGCGAAACGCAAAACTGACGGCACGCAAAAAAATATTTACAATGACGCGAGAGCTGTTCGTCAGCATATATGTATGTAGCTGCATGTGTTATTTCCGAATTATTCAGTATCAGCACTAGAGCTCGACCTAATAACACAAATGTGTATCTAATATTGTCTTTTTTCTGCTCTTTAGATTTTTTTTTTGTTTTTTTTAAATCCAAATTTTACTTTTATTATTATTACTTATTACAATGGTTTGTGCCTCAGCGTCCATGGGACATTATTGAGACGAGTTGGCAATAAAAGAGAAAAATATATATACAGTGTTGGAAAAAATAGTAAGAACGATTGGTAATCACGAAAGGTAATCATTTCATTGGCAGGAACTGTTAGACTAATGAACATATAACGGTTCGTCATTACACATGTTCTTTTTATAATTGCTTGTAAAAATATCGTATTATTTCAAAAAATTTGTAAGACGTGGAATATTCTATCGGAGAAAATAATAAGAACGGTAGTCACATAGAAAAAATTTTCAATGTTGAAAAACCTCACGGATACAAATATGTTAATTGATATGATCAATTTGTTTGCTGGCCGAAAATTTGGCGAACATTTTAATTGGCAGAACAATTTACTAAGTAACTTCTTAATTGAACCTCTTTTTCGATTTTTTCTGTGTAGTTTAAAATAACAAAAGTGTAGTCCGGCTTAAATTATTTAACAAAAAAGTAAAAGCGAAACGTAAGCCTCAGTTAAAAAAAAGTGCTATAAATGGGTCTTGGCAAGCACTGCACTCAAATAAAAAGAGAAGTTGTTTTAAAACTTAGGAAACAAGGAAAATCTATGAGCAAAATAGCGGAAATTATGCAATGTTCAAAAACAAAGGTCTTTCATGAAATCCACAAAAGAATAAAACGTGAAACAAGAGGCAGAAAGCGAAAAACATCAGCTCGATTTGATCAAAGGTTAGTTTGTAAAAGCATAATCGGCCCTTTTTCATCATCTGAAGAGTTAAAAAAAATGATTTGTGTGCACCAGTTACAAGTCGAACAATAAGAAATAGACTCCAAGAAGCTGTACTGAAAGCTCGTAGTGCCGGAAAAGTACCATTATTATTGCAAAAGAACTATAACTAAAAGATTATGTTTTGCAAGGCAACAGCTGCAACGGGAAAATTGGGGAAACGTGCTATGGTCGGATGAAACCAAGATTAATTTGTTTGGTCCGAATGGTAAAACATTTGTACGTAGACCAAAAAACACAGAGTAGGACCCCAAATACACGAAAAAGACTGTGAAGTACGGTGGAGGGAGTCCCATGATATGGGGCTGCTTTTACACTTCTGGTGTGGGGCCAATTTATTGGATAGATGGTAAAATGTGCGCTGTGGACTATTTGATTATTCTGTAAAATTAAATGCTTCCATTTGCTGCAGAGGAAATGCCTCTGAAGTGGGAATTTATGCAAGATAATGATCCAAAACATTCCTCCAAACTAGTAAAATCTTGGTTTCAGCAGAAAAAAATCTCTTTAATGGAGTGGCCCTCTCAATCTCCGGATTTAAATCCGATTGAGCATCTTTGGGGAGTTCAAAATAAGAAAATCGGGCATTACAAATCAAAAAATAAAAATGATATGTGGACAAAAATCAAAGCGGAATGGTACTCCATATCTCCGGAAATATGCGCAAATCTAGTGGGAAGCATGCAACGCAGATGCGAAGAAGTGATAAAGATGAATGGAGCTTCAACTAAATATTAATATAATGTTCCGATCCGAAGAAATATAACGTTCTTATTATTTTTTCCAGGGTGATTTTTTCAAATTAAGAGTTTCCCTATTTTATATTGTAGTTAACTATAATAATTTCCTGAATTCATCATGCTATTCTGCAAAGCTTTAAGTTTATGCATTTATTATTTTTATTTAACAAAAGACGAATAAAATATTTGACCTAATCCTAGTAGAAGCAGACGTTCAGATTTTGCTGACAAGCATATACAAACATATAAAATAAAATAAGAGTTTTAATTATATTATTAATTGACCTTTTTTATTATATTTTTTGATATATATTTATTAAGCCTGAGGTCTTTTTTTATCTTATTTTGTTTTTTATTATTCGATATTTCGTTAACAGCTTGTTAACATCAGCAGGAATAATAGGAAATTTTCTATTAAAACAAAAGAAAAATTCGCTATATAATTAAATTAAATTCAATTAAACGACAAAAATTCATAAAATGTAGGTATGCGACGAAAAATAAAATGTTAACTTTCAAAGAAGCATTTCAAAATTTTGCAATAAATATTCTTTTAGTTTCTTTTTAAAGATAGATAGTCTTTCAATGCCTTTTAAATGCTGAGAAAAATTATTATACTCTAAACTACCCATGTGTTCCACACGCTGCTTAGTAGTTTCTAATCTGCATAAAGCTATTCGAAGATTCATATTATTTCTCGTATTAAACGTAGTTTGATTTCTAGCAAATGTTACTGTGTGGTGTCCAATATTATGCAACGATTTCAAACCATCTAGTAAAAGTTGCATTTTGTAAAGCCCTTAAGGAGTTAGAACCGTTACGGCAACATCTTTATATAAGCTTAAGGTTGAATAAAATAATGGCAAATAATAAACAGTTTTTAAAGCTCTATATTGAACCCTTTGTAATGCTTTCAGCTCGCTACTCATTTTTTAACCATAAATGATGGGTGAATAATTTAAATTTCATTCAGCAAATGCCTTAATTTTAGTTTCTATTTAAAAAATAATTTTAAATCAGCCAATTTAATCTACTTTCATTTATAAGTAAGTCTGCGTGCGTATGATTAATATATGAATTATATATTCAGATAAGCAAATATTAATCATACGCCTACATTTATTTATTTATTAAAAGTTACCAACGCAATTACAAATGAATGAATCAGGCACACGCCCACACACTCACACCTATACACTCATACTCAAGTACATACACACATTATAGATTACTTCATTCAAATTAGTTATACAGACCTTCACCCATTTTAGCGAAGCATAATCTTTTTATAGCCTTGGTTAGCACGCGCCTACTTGTACAATTTGTGGTAGACACGTATACACGCATATGCAATATTAAATTAAATGGAATTTTATTTCATTGTAGCGTTTTACGTAGAGGCTAACAAATAATTAATAACGCAGTAACATTTAAAGTCTCCATTGGATTTTGTATAATTTCTTTTAAATATAATTGCAGATTATGAGTTTTTAGTTTTATCGAGGCAAATATAACGTAGCCATACCTATCGTGAAAAGAAGGGAAACATTTTTCTCCCATCAAATGTTCATTCCTCTCGACTGGGAATGTTAACGGGAAGAAAGCACTGTAAAGAAAAGTGAGAAAGAAGATTCATATTTATCGATTCGGTCGTAGATATTGAAGGGGTTTTCAGTCCACTACATGGCAAATTTTGAGCGAAGATCTTGGCCTAAACCACTGTAATATCTAGCAGAATCTGCGAGACCAGTCGTTCCTGCATACTTGCTATTTTTGCTATTTTTGTTACTTAAAATTTAAAAAAAAAATAATTGATTAATATTTTTTCTCATATGAAAATTGTAAAATATGAATATATGTACATATATCGACACAATAAGAGTTCTTGTAGATTAACAATAAACTTAAAGAAAATTGCAAAATATTAAAATTAAATTTCAATGCACATGTGTGGGTAAATTTAAACATTTGTTACTTCGTTGAATATTGTAAAAGTAGTAACAAGCATCTTCGAGTACAGCAGTAATTTTTTATTAAAATATTATGAAAAGTTATTGAAAATTATTTTTGATTAAAAATTCTGTTTTTATAGTTTAACTTGTTTTTTTTATAATAGAATAAGAATTGTAGACGCGGAAATTATTATTTTTTTTTGGGTCTCTTTTTGTGGTATTATAAAGACCACACCTTTGTATTGTATAGAACAAAAAAAATTGTTACCTGAGGCTGAAATATGAAAATAACATTTATTTTTGGTGACAGGCTTTTCCTTTTGTTAGTCGCTCTTGATGGTTGTTTTTGTGTTTTTGTCAAATACATTTTTCCTTCCTTAAACCGTCATTTGCGTCTTCCTTCATTTTAGTGTATTCTTTTTACTCTAAGGATTGAGAACAACCCCACATGTCTTATCCGTAAATGTGTAAATTTTTTAAAAGGGACATAAATTGTTGTTATTTACAGTGATTATCAAAATTGTTAAACAGAAGTTCCTTTTAACACGACTTCATATATAAAAGACCAGCATATAAGAGTTTCTTTTGTTACCTTAAAAATTTGTTCCAACCGAAAAATGTTGTAAAACGAAAACTGTTTCCTCAAATTTGATTTTAGTTAAAAATAAAATAACTTTATGTTTTTATGGAGACTCATAAAAGATAATGAGATTTTTTTTTTTAAATTAACCCTGTATTTAACATCCTGAACATAATAAAGGGTGGCGATGGCACGATGGATGGTAGCCTGCACGTTGACTACAAAACCAAAAAACAGACCTGTGTTCAACCCCAGTTTGAGACTAAAATTTAAAAATAAAAATAAACATCTCGCATTTTTCGGATTAGTGTGTCTCTGTGTGTCAGTTGTTGTCGGAAGGTTTCAGTGGCGAAGGCATAGTCACTGGTCACTGAACAATACCGGTTTCAGCTGATAGCAATCCACAATCGCATCAGAACGCCCTCCTTCGTCGGCATTGTGTAGCACCGGCGAAGTAAAATAATTACTAAAAATGGCTACTGAACCGAAGCGTCAGCACTGCTACGAGTATACAACAAAGAACGTGCGAAAGCAGAGCTGCAAAAGTAATTAATTAAGCTTCACCTCTTGTCGTTTCTCCTACTATCCCTTTCCTATAGTTCCAGCACAATGCCTCGCATGTGTAGGAGTCATCTCCTGAGTGCTGGTCCCAGATAAAAAAAAAAAAAATTTAAGTGCCTATTAATTATAATACTGTCAAATACATACTCTACTGTATCTGATCTCCTTAGTATCTATGACGCCGTCAACTCCATTGACTTGTTAGACCATCGTCGCAATGTGGGGTGTGTCATGTTGTGTTATCCCTACACTCGAAACATCAACTCATTTTTAAATAATTTTTGAACGTTAATTTTTTAACTTACAATTCTTTTACACTTCAATTCTTTTCTATAGACGTGCAAAATACAGTCAGTATCGCACGGTCAGTCACACCGAATTTTCATGCTAAAAAAATCAAGAGCTTCTGATACCTAAACATCACACCAGCCGTAGCTACGAATTAAGCAACATTTTCGGTAATGCATTTATGTATAAGAATTTAGCATTAAGTTTTATAGGCGTTAAAATTGTCCCCATATGCCTCGTGGCAATAAGAGGCAACAATTTAGGCATGCTACCGACAGTATATGAATGGCAAATGCTGCTGGTATTTGCAGAATAATAATTAGAACTTCGGCGCAGAAGTTGTTTAAGAGAAATTGAAAATAGAGTAGGAGAGCGTTCGGAACTCGGCTCTGGAAATTATTAAACAGATTTCGATGAAACTATAAACATAAAAAGGTTTGCATCTAGAACGAGCCAAAGGTTTTTTAGAAGGACCAATAGGTGAGTTGCTGGGCGGTCTATCATGCCGATAGTCAAATATTTAAAAATGCCAATAATGACTACTTCGGCAACAACACATTTTATTTACAAAACTTCGTTGTATTTACATACACATAAACTTTTATTAAACGTAAAATAAGAAATTTTGCATAAATTTATTTAAACAATAAAAAACATTTTGTATTCTTTTTTTGGAACAAGAATATAAAAGTAACTGTGGGTATGTAGTTCTGGCTGAAAGGAATACAAAGTAAGCAAAAAAAAAATTATAAATTTAAACGTCTGTAGCATACCAATATCATAGAGAAGAAGAAGAAAGTAACTAAGAAAAGAAAATTTTGATAAATTATGTGAATCGTTGTGACAGGTTTGGCTTCTTTAAAGATTCCTCTTTCTTAGTTTAAAATCGTTTCTGTCACATTTACTTACGCCAATCTCCTAAATTTTGTTATTTTCATTTGTTTTTTCTTTTTTTTTTTTGTAAAGAGAATCAAGGGACCTGTTTTAATAGCAAATAAATTTGTTTCTACTTTTAAAAGTTCAAACTCAAGGTTAAAGTAACAAACGTTCTACGTGCTTCAGTTCGACATTTCTTTACGCAGTTATTTATGTATTTTTTATTTCCTTTTTTTTTTTATTTTTTTTTTTTTGTTTTAATACATGAGAAGGATGATGGTAGACTCCATTGAACTTATACCTTTTCAGTTCTAATGACTGAAAAAAGGTTAGCGATATTTTTTGAATACTAAACACTACATGACTACCAATGATGTGTTGCATACATTTTTAACGGAGCAATTTGTAAACCAGAAAATTAAGACCATAATATATTTAAATTGCAATAAATGATACTGTAAATAAGTTAAGGCGGCGCAAAGTAATAGTTGGTATGCAAAACAAAAAGGAAATTTGGAAAATTTCTTTTCTCTCAAATAACTTTACATTCTGTCTTTTTATTGGATTAAAAAGTTTTTTTTGTTCACAACAGCACAAACTCTGCTAAGGTCTTAGCTTTTCTGCAGAACCTGTATCTCCGGATTGGGATGTTATGGAGGCACCTCTGTATAAAAGAATAAAAAATTTTACTCTTATTCGAACTGTTATCGAATAAATTCAATGGCAATGGCTGAAGAAGTCTGCACTTTGACTACAAAACCAAAAACATCCAGACTAAATCATAAAAATTTCTCGCATTTTTTCTGATATGCATTAGTGTGGCTTTGTGTCAGTTGTTGTCGGAAGGTTTCAGTGGCGAAGGCATAGTCACTGGTCACTGAACAATACCGGCTTCAGCTGATAGCAATCCACAATCGCATCAGAACGCCGTCCTTCGCCGGTATTGTGTAGCATTGGCGAAGTAAAATAATTACTAGAAATGAATACTAAAAATTAAGGTTCAAAAATGAATACGTCTCCTTGACACTATATGCGCTTCAACACTGCTATAAACAAAGGAAATGCACAAGCAGAGTTGTAAGATAGTGAAGCTTCTTCTCCTGTCATTTCTCTAACTATCCCTTGCCTCTAGTTCCAGCATAATGTAAATACAGACTTTAAAGGTCTTGCCACAAAATAGGCAGCGGCATTTTTAATTACCTGAATTTCGATATGATCAAGCAAATTTGGCTAAATTCTATATTTCTGTCGCTTGATCAATCACACTATACGAAAGGCAGCTCAATTTAAACTGCGCTACACTATTTCACGGAGAAAAATGTGCAACATAAGGAATACATATTGCTACTTCTTC
The DNA here is from genome assembly GCA_963924685.1 of Dexiosoma caninum. Lineage (NCBI taxonomy): Eukaryota > Metazoa > Arthropoda > Insecta > Diptera > Tachinidae > Dexiosoma > Dexiosoma caninum. Next base: position 68,262,712 of record OZ004727.1, read on the forward strand.
TCGATATATGGTGTGCTGTCAACAATGTACATCAGACACAAAGGAACGATGATAGAATATCAGTTTCAAGCTAAACGATGCACAATTCAGGTGCACTAAATTACTTAAAAAAATAAGAATAAGAATTCTAAAATTTTTAAAAATACTCGTATAAACCAAAAACAGACCTGGGTTAAACCCCAGTTTCAGACTAAAATTTTAAAATGAAAATAAACATCTCGCATTTTTCTGATGTGCATTAGTGTGTCTCTGTGTGTCAGTTGTTGTCGGAAGGTTTCAGTGGCGAAGGCATAGTCACTGGTCACTGAACAATACCGGCTTCAGCTGATAGCAATTCACAATCACATCAGAACGCCCTCCTTCGTCGGTATTATGTAGCACCGGCGAAGTAAAATAATAATAAAAATGGCTACTAAACCGAAGCTTCAGAACTGCTACGAGTATAAACAAAGAACGTGCAAATGCAGAGCAGTAAAATAATTAATTAAGCTTCACCTCCTGTTGTTTCTCCTACTCTCCTTTCCTATAGTTCCAGCACAATGCCTCGCATTTGTATGAGTCATCTCCTGAGTGCTGGTCCCAGATAAAAAAAAAAATAATATATACAAAATAAGCCCACTATTACGGAAAAGAACATAAAACAACATAAAAAATAACGGCAAACATATTAGCGAATAAATTAAATTTTGACTGTTTTCGTTATAGAAAATTAAGAAAATAAATATATTTTTATGAAGACGGCAGTTTATTTTTTGACTCTATTGCTGCCTCTGAGAACATTGCAATGGGCAAACCCACAGATTTTATTATCTCAGCACCATGAATTAAAATTTTCGGGTAGGCTGGCAGGTATGTTGTACAGAAGTTATAAATTAAAATATAGCTGAGGTGTGTCACTAGTGAGTTTTCTGAATGCCTCTGTATCAAGCCACAAGCCATAGTTCTTAGAGAGGTCCCATATTCTGCAGAAGATTTTCGCCTAAAATTCCAAAAAAAATTTCATGTGTATTCTGGTATACTTTTTTTTGGATTATGTAAGTATATAGATTTAAAAGATTTTTTCTGTATTTACGCTTCTAAACCTTAATTTAAATAGCAAATATATAACGAAAAGCCGTTTAAAATAACTGACATAACACTTTATCAAAAAAGTTACTTTGTTCGAAAACGGCCATCATTACACCGATTCAATATACAAAAAAGTTTGATATAAAAATCAGTAAAGAATTAAAAACGTAATTTTTTCTCAATGTTTAAAAGGTCATATATTCTGAACTGTGTAACATGGTGATAAATAAATTTTATTTTTAAATACACTGATTTGCGCGCTTTGTGTGACTTATTTTAAAAAAATTTTTGAATTTATAAATAAACTTTAATGCACAAATTTCCGTATGAAATTTAATTGTTATACTTTTTATAAATAAAAAAAAATTGTATGAATACGGCAGTAAAATTTAAGTTTTGTATGCGTTGCTTTTGAAAAGCTTGAAGTTGGTGCAAAGGACGAAATACAAGATATCAGGAAAACATATAAATTAATTTGTAACTTTATATATGCACACGTTACATATTGTTAAATAAGACATTAATACAATATATTATAATATATCATTTCCATCAAGCAGTTCAATAGCAATGCATACTAAACTAAATTTTTATTATTTTTTAATTTTTAGTTCCCTTTTTAAGGCGGTTAAATCAACAAGAATTTCTTATTTATATTTTTATTTTTTGTAATTTCGTATCAAGTAGTCAATTTCATATACTTATGTATGTATGTTGGTATTTAATATTTGTGATAATAAATACGTTTTTGTAAGAATGGAATATTCTCACTAGCACTTTAATTTATGCCTTCTGAACACAAGGCTTATTATTATCTTACGAGTATATGTATATAAAAATGGCATGTATGTATGTATGCATATAGTATGAATGTGCCTTATGTAAAAAGATTAGCACAAATTGAGTTTTTGTTGGCGCAATATTCTATGTAGCCTACCCGAGATTGTGCCGGCCCTTTAAAACGCCACTGCCATAAATTAGTTTATAGACAAAGGCAGATTGGATGCCAAGTCTGGTGTTGAAGCAGATGAATGCTTTAAATAAAATACAGCCGATTTAAAGGCTAAAGTATCATTGCTTTAATTTACTAAAATTGTTTCGTTTATAAATAAAATTAACGATATCATAAAACTACAAAACCTAATATTTGTTGTTAAAATGTTAATTAACTTTGTATTGCTTAATCTGTTGATTTATTAATGTTAATATTGTATTGCCACTAAAATAAAATGAACGAATTTCTAAGTGAGAAAGAAATTAAATTTTTCAAGAATTAAGCTCGGATCCGACTTCATCATTAGAATTAAAACATAATAGATTAATTAAAAGGTTGTATAATAAAGATGATCCAAATAAAAAATGTATCACATTAAACCAAATAATTTTTTTAACAAATTACACATTCATTCCACCAAGAATATATGGGCTTTTAAAAATACATAAAGAAAATCGACCAATCCGACCAATTGTATCAACCATAAAATCTGTGGCATATAGTTTATCTCGTTTTTTAGCTACAATATTGAGAAAATCATTTAAATCTAAATACTCAGTCACTAATTCTAAGCAATTTGTTAAAAAAATAATACATACAACTATTGTCCTATGACGTTGTTAATTGTTTTACGAACATTTCAACGGAAATTGCTTTGAAAATTATAGCAAGAGATTTCAATCATTATATTAATAAAAATACTAATATTCCTAAGGAATTGTTTATGGACTTACTAAGTTTTTGCCTTAATGAATGTAATTATTTTTGTTATGATAAAAAGATAATTCCCATGAAAACTTGGTTCTTTATGGGTTCTAGTTTGGCACCAATTTCAGTGGAAAGAGTACTTGAGAATGTTATTGATGAAATGATGAAAAACTTGGATTTTGTTCCTTTATTTTGGTAGTCATACGTTGATGATCATATTACTGCAATTCCTACAGGTAAGATACAACAAGTTTTAAAAAAAACTTAATGAATATAGGGTGGCTGATGAAAGCCGATACCAAAGAAAACTTGGTAACTTTTTTCTATCTAAGTAATCTGGAGTTTTTTGTTTTGGTTTTTGTAGATTGATCCTTAGATTTAATGAAAATGAAAAGTGGGACACTGCAAAAAGAATGCCACTATCACGCATTGGAGTCTGTAGTTTTGGTTCAACTAACTAACAGGCTCATTTCAAGAAAATCAACCTTCCGTTGTGCCCCTAGATCACCTGACCTAATTCCACCGGACTTTTTCTTGTATGGTTATTGTAAACAGGAAGTGTAGAAATCGCAACAGATAAATTTGGAGGAACTAAGACAATCAATTCGAGCGACAATAGCGTTAACTTTGCGGGCAGTAATGAACAATTTTTTGCCAAGATCCCGTACCTGCATCCATGAGCAGGGCTGGCATTTAAATTCGATTGTCTTTAAGACTAATTCGATGTGCTTTCAAATGAAAAAAGATTGAAAATATTCCATGCATTAGAAAAGAAGTCGTTCCAGTTTCTTAATGTAGCAAAAATTCATCAGTCACCCTGTATGATGAAAAAATTCAATTCCCAATGGAATCTGAGGAAAATAACCAATTGAATTACTTAGATACAACAATTTATCATAAACCTCTCGGGCCACGGATACTTCCGAAAGTACCTGTACCGGATGGGCAGGGCAGATGGTCCCGACTGCATTTACTGTGGTATTACGGATGATGATGCAGAACACACTTTCTTCGACTGCACCAGGTGGCATACTGAGAGGGGTGCAAGAGGCCTGCCACCGTGATAGGGAGGATGCTCGATTGGGAGGACAATTGGGACGCTGTGGCACAGTACGTGGGATACGTTCTGCGGAGGAAGAAGAGGGACCTCGATGCGCTGTTGCATAGCGGGCGGACCCAGACGTGGGTGAGTGAGAGTGGTCCTGATTGGGACGTGGCTCTGGGCCTTCCCGAAGTAATGCGGAAAGCGGTCCCGGGGAGGAATCTACCCAGAGGAGGAGGAGGAAATTTTTTAGTGGCAACACCACTCGACGCAGAAGACGACGGTATCTGTAAGTGCGAAGGCATTTTCAACCCTACCTCACACGCCAAAAAAAAAAAAAAAAATTATAACAAATTGGTACCATAAATCGATGGCATCAAATCGAATACTCAATTATTATTCAGGACATCCATCTCACATGAAATTTAACACAGCTAAAAATTTCATAAAAAAGGTATTTAGTTTGTCACATAAAGTTTTTTGGTTTGAAAATCCAGAAAGAATTAAGAAGATTCTAAGTAAAAATAATTTTCTAATGAAAATTATTAATAGATTTATTAATTCTGTTAAAAAACAAAAAACAAACTATGAGCAATTTAAAAGCAACTCAATTAAGTTATGCTTATCTCTCAAATAAAGAAACAACTGCATCTAATATTAATGAAACATCTTTATCGACTGTTGATTATGCTTCAATCACTTATGTTCCTAATTTAACTGAAAATACACAACTTGCAATGAAACCAACATTAAAAATTAATGATGAGTTTTTTAAAAATCTAAAAAATCTCCTTGAAAAAGAACAAAAATCTAATATTATATACCAAATACAATGTAAAAATTGTGATGCACTTTATATTGGAGAAACAAAACAAAAATTAAAGAAACGACTAAAGCAACATGAATATGATTGTAACAATTCATTAAAAGTAAATACAAATGTTAATATAACAGCATTGGCCAAACATGCAAGATCTAATAAACAAGAATTTGATTTTGAAAATGCAAAAATCTTAAGAACTGAGGAAAACAAATTGAAGTTACAAATATATGAAGTTAATCAAATAGTTAAACATGAACAATTTACTTGCAATTATAAAAGTGATAAAAAAGATTATATAAATACATATTATAATTTGATTCTCTACTTTTAAAACAAACTAATATTAAATTTGATTTATATGTTATTTTTTGTTAATCTAATATATATATTTTTCAAATAATTCAGTCAATTTTGGTAACATAAATTGTTAAAAAATTTTATTATAATTATTATTAAATAAAAATTTTTTTATAGATCCTGAAGATGAACCTTATGGTTCGAAATATATAGATCAACGTAAAATAAAGTATTTTATTTCAATGAATCGTATAGAGGCAATGCCATATTAACATTAACTAATATTTATTGTTACATGGTTTGCTACAAAACTTAAAATTATAAAAATAAGAACAGGCGTGCCTGAGTTCACCTATTGTTTGCAACTGGTTTGTTTACTAAGTAAAGATGCACATAAAAAGTACCTGCTGGCATTCATACCTTTTGTTAATGTTCTTGATATTCTTATTAACTATGTCCGTTATTTTGGACACGTGAAAAGAAGTATAATTTGAATATGTTTGAAAATAGTAGTAGTGTAACTAAAGATAGTTCATAGAATAAAAATTAATTTGGTAAAATATGTTACACTATACTTATGGACAGCTAAACGAGCTGAACCGATTTTCTTGAAATTTTTACAGTATCTCTCTGTATATCTGGAAGGAACTATAGACTATATAATTTTCAAAAATTCCAATTATTTACTTTTGCAACCGTTGAAGGGAAAGTTTTTGAATGTGGTCCAAAATACCAATAGTTAAAGCAAACCATCAGCCAAAAAGTGGTCGTGATTGTACAAGTGGGCGTGTTAGCTCCCATACACACTAAATATTTATTTCTGTAGATCTTGGCAACTGTTAAAGCAAAATCGTCTAAAATCAGCATATGCTTTATATTGAATTTAATTTATAGAGATGTAGCGACGAAGTGCGCCAGGTTTTAGCTGGTACACAATAAATACAAATATAATGACGATATTCGAATATACACCGACAGTAAGGCACCGATCAAATATCAAGCGGGTATATTTACAACATCAATTTTGGTCGTTGGTGTTGCACTAAATAAGATGGCGAGATATATGTACGAACCTGTAATTAATATGTGGATCAGTAAACACAATTGTGCTCTGAAACGATATAACAGATTGAATGCACAAGTAGGAGCTCTACTGCTAAACTGGTATGCCGATCAGTTAGTCAGAATCTCGCTAAGGAATTCAAGAAACATATAGAGCACCAGGTTTTCATAATCGCGCAGACTAGATGATCGAACAATGCCAATTTCTCAACCTAAAAGTTAACTTTGCCACTGTATAATCTCATGATGGTTCGCATAATGGGAGAGAAAACGAGAAACGAATAACCGGTCATTGTCATATAGGTTTTTGTATGTAACAAATCCTCTTTTACACTAGACAAAGTATTACGAGTATTAATGTGCTACCAAAAAAACTTGGAAATATTTCTTTATTTTATCTCAATTGAGAGACGACCTAGTGTTGCATTCCATATCCAGACAATGCCGAAATACAATATAAATTTTCAGATTTAATCATACAGTTCATCTGATTTGCGTGTTCTTTACACGATCCAATAAATTTAATATCCCCATTAAGTTGTGCGCTTTAAACATTTGTTATATTCTCAATGTACCGTGAATTAATTTATATCACTTATTTGCTACACTTTATCAAAACAAATTTTATCTCTCAAAGTTTGCTCAAATAAAATAATATTACAACTCATTTATCTTTAAAGATTTTATATACATATTTATTTAATAGAAGCACACAAAAAATTTTCAAGGCAAAGTTGTTTTTGTTGCTAACAAAAAAAAAACAGAAAAAAACCGAAAAAATTTTACATCTTTGTGAACTCGTAAGCGTACAACAAAATGAAACCACAAAAGCAATTTCCAATATTATATTTTTTAACCAGATGAAAGATTGATTGAATCAACTATAAATAACAATTCAGTGTGTTTGTAAATGACTCGAAATACATAAAAACGATAAACTTATACACTTCAATACAATTGCTTACCCACACGAGTACATACTTCGAGAACTTTTGTGCTTATGTGCATATACGAGTAGAAAGTTGTTTTAACCCTGCAGGAAAAGACAATCGTAAAACTGTCAACAGTACTAGTGCATTTTTATACCCCAGACAATGTAATTTACTATACACATTTAACATGTTCGTGTCATTGCAAACCTACTATTGACGTTGGTCCTATGTAGTCAATAGAGTAGTTGGTTATTCCCGTGGGAAACTGAGGGCAGCCGCATATATTTGCACCACAACAAAATGAGACAATAAAGCTATAAAGAGAAAGAGAAAGATACATACGTTCTCTTCTCCTGTCATCACAGACAATTTAAAACTTGTAGCCGATTTGTGGACAATGGTCGCGTGCATAAGACGTAACTGTTTCGCATCTGGTGAGTGTAGTCTTAGAAACGCATAGTTGAGTATTCCGCTCAGCTCAATAGTTGTTGCTCAGCCGAAACAGCTGTTTGAAAGAAGTTTTACCAAATAAAATTAAAAATTTAAATATTTCATAAAATAGTTTTTAACACAGAATATTCTTTGTCTGTGGTTTTTATTTTGATTTTTAATTGTTGGTAGCAGTTGAGCAGTTACGTCTTATGAACATTCCCCATGGTAATCCAAAAGTCACCAAAACCAATCGAAAATAGTTTTGACTAGGAGACACTTGGTCGGTCCCAAGCTTCCTACAGGGAAAGTACACACAGATACTGATGCAGACGTAGGTATTTATATAGTTTTTTTTTTAGCTGGGCCAGTAGTTTTTGTTAACGATAGTCGCATCGATAAAAATTATTAACATAAAAATTTTCGTAACATTTTGAACGATATTCGTTATCGGTAATAGCTTTTTTAGAAGAACAGCTGACAGATGTTAAAAATAAGCCATATACTTTTACATTTGTAACACCCGTCATCTTTCAAATTTTTTTAAAGTCTTTACCTGTACGCACATTTCTACAAATCAATAAAATAGAATCCATTAAATCAATAAATGGATTTAATTAAATCACTAACAATTGAAATAATTTCTATTCTGCAAGTGCGGCAACGATTACTAATACAATAAAAGTAAAAAAAAACACCTTATTTCGCCAGTTTTTGCGTTCCAAACGTCTACCATTATGATTTCTACTCGTACCTTGGCAGCGCATATGACTCGTATAGCGACTTTCTTTTTCGATATAATATTTAAAAACAACACAATAATTTTTTTATTTTAAAACAATAACGGTCATCATGAAAACGCTTAAAAACCTCGGAAATGAACTGTCAAAAAATGTAAGGAAATTTAGTTGCACAAACTTTGTAAACTTGTCCAACAATTACGACTCGTAAATTTGCTGTTTAATTGTGCATTTAGTAAAACAACATGGCGTCAATATTATTCTAGTGTGAACTTATAACAAATAGGAATTTTTGCAAATAATCAGATCAATTGAATCCTGTTTAAGGCATTTTTAAGAGCGAATTACAATTTTTAGACACAAATTTTAATTTTTAGCATTTTATTGAATTTATTTTTATATTGACTTTTGCTAAAAAAAAAAAATTTAATGCAGGTAAGGCAGAACGACCCTGCTTATCTCCAGTTATCTAAATTCCAGTACATTTTAGTGCTTTTCTGACAAGTTTAAAAAGAGGCTTCATGATACAAGTCACACAAATATGCACAATTGCGCAAATGACAATTATAATTGTTTTTATGCAGACCCTTAATTATTAATTAAAATTTATTCACGATTTGTCCCGCTAATGTGTGTACCACAGATTACGTTTTATGCCATTGTACAAGATGGCTGATAAATTTTGCTACATTAAGAAATGCATGGAATTTATTCAATATTTTTCTATTTGAAAGTCCACTGATTAGTCTTAAGGTTAATTGAATTTACATGCCCGCCCTGCCGGTTGATGTAGTTGCGGCATCTTATCAATAGGATGTACATTACAGCCCGCAAAGTTCGTGCTGAAATTGCAGTTATTGTCACTCGAATTGTTTGAGTTCATCCACATTTGTCGGTTGCGACTGTCCGTTGTACACTTCCTTTTACAATAAAATGTACGGTGGAGTTAGGTCAACGGGGGGAGGGCAACGGAAGGTTGAGTTTCTTCAATTGAGCCTGTTAAATTGGAAATTCCAATGAGTGATGGCTGCGCACAATCCAGATTATTTTTCCACGGTCTCAGTTTTTCAGTTTATAAATATCTACCCATGTGGCCTTACTTTTGTGCATCACTATTATTTAGTTTGTGACCGCAGGAGTGAGTGATTTCTTGCGTATAACTTTGTATGTATTAAAGTATTAAGTGTTGAAAGATTTCTCGAATATTCCACAACATAATAAATCTAAACCGAATGAAATATTTCTTTTTTATGACTTTAATGTGCTTTTGAACATACTTTGGCTTTTACATATGACTTAATAAATAACTTTGCTTTTTTTTTGGATTTTTGCTTAAATTTTTGTGTCATTATTCTTTGCCGTAACGAAGTCTTTTTAAAGATTTATTCCAATATGTAATAATATCCAGCAAAATATTGAGAAATGTTAGATAAAAACAAGGGGATTTTTATTGTTCGAATAAATTTACTCGTGCAGATGCATGAATTCAATGACAACAACACCATAGAACATTGTTGCTGACATTCTTAAGGTTGAGGCATATCTATCTAAAATTTTTAGTTAAACTCCAAAAGGTGTAATAACGTACAGTCTCGTTAATGACCAACGGTGACTCTTGAATTTTGCTAAATAAATTTGCTTATATCAATTACTTTTGTATTTGATTTAGAAGACTATGTAATCGAAGCAACATGGAAGAAATTGCTTTTGGAAATAATTTTAATTTAGTGGCCACTCTGTTGCAAGATCACGTATGTCCGATATCCTATAAAAAGTAATCGTTCCCTACTGTAACAGCTTAGCAAAAAAATTACAAAAAAGTAAATCGAATTTTTACTGAAATCATTAGCCAACTTTATAATTTTAACAAGATGTTAGATTAAAATACAGTGAGACCTTGATTCTCCGTAATGGTCGAGATCTGAAATTTTTCCGTTTTGAAGTTTTTGTAGCTTTTCCTTTCCACAGAACTGTCTACCAGGATCGAAAATTAATATGTCAATAAACAAATGATTTTTTTCTAACATTCTATAGGAAATATTAAAATTTTAGGAAAATTATGTATTTTCAGTTTTCGGTGTTTGTTATTTTCAGAAAATTGGTCTGGAAACTGAAAATTTTTTCAAATATGTAGAATATATCAAATATACGAATCTAATAATATAATATTTACAATTTACTTCAAAAACAAAAGGCATGTTAAACATTTAGGAATTTAAATGATTCAGAAATATTTTTCTAAAAATGGAGATGTCTCAATTTTAAAATCAACGTTTTATTTATTACATACCAAAACATAAAATTTATATTTAAAACTATCTATAAAATAATAAGTATAAAAATTTTCACAGTTAATACAATTTAAACTTAAGAAAATTTTTATTACAAACATTGTAGGAAAATATGTCCCGTTCTAAATGTCCCGTGCTAAATCATAGTAAAGATTGTTCAAAGAAGAGGAACACCAATATTTAAATATGACAACAATCAGTGGAAAGCCATATCTTTTAATTTTAAAAAAAATCCCTTTCAAAAATGGTGTTCTAATTCGCAAATTTTTTTGATTTTTCTAATGCAGTTGAAAGCGATTTCTAAATTTTGTCCAGTTCATGATACCATGTTTATTGGTTATAAAACAAAACAAAAAATTCAATAAAAGCTACATTTTGCACTGTTTATAGTGCCATTAATGTGCTTTAAAAAACGTAGCAAAGGGTAAGAAAATTTAAGATCTCTTTATTTTACCTCACTTCAAATACAAGCGGGTGGCGATGGTCAAAGTAGTCTGCACGTTGACTACAAAACGAAAAATTTGTCATGGGTTCAACCCCAGTTTCAGACTCATAAAAACATTTCGCATTTTCCTGTTGTTGTGTATTTGTGTGGCTTTGTGTCACATTCATTGACAAAGGCATTGGTCACTGAAGAGTAACGGCTTCAGCTGTATCCACAGGCACATCAGAACGCCTCACATGTACTGAAAAACGGCAATTCGATGTGTATCGTTCCTATTTGAGCCGTATTTTCGCGGTCCCCATTAACAACGCAAATCGAAGCTCTAGTGTATTACCAAAATCTCCCTATATATATTAACTCTAAAACAGCTGGTATCAGACGCTTTGTGACTTTAAAAGAGAACACGCTCTAAATCAAATAGCACATACTATTTATTCAGACTATATATATATAATGTGAATACAGCTTAAATTCCTGTACTGATAGTCAATAGTATTCGTACTGAGGACAAATTGCTGAACACGAAGTAAGTAATTTGGTAAAGAAATTATGTTTATAGCTTAAATAAAACGACAGACTATGAAGGCCAATTTACTTTTCGAATAGTTTCAGATGTTATTTATAACTGAGTTCTCAAAACCATACCATAAAAAACTTTTGCTTCGCGTTGCCTTACAGATTAGCATTAACATATATTAAGAAATGTACATACTTAATAGAAACATACACTTTTAACGCAGCTTGAAGCGAAAAGTTCGGCAACTCTCACTTTTGCACGTAGAATAATATTGTAAAATATGTTCGTCAAAGAACATTCTTGACTTTCATTATTATAATAAAAAAATAAATAGCAAAATTATCAACCATGTTTTTTTTTTTTTTCTGGTAAACAAAAAATGCGCTTGTATTCTTAAAGTTTTGATTGTGTCATACACCTTTTGGTTTACACTTTTCTATCAAAGTTGAGTTAAGTAAAGCGACAAAGTTGTGTCTGACACGTCCTTCATTGCTTAGTAGTTCGGATCTAACCGGATGCAGTTTTCATTATAGGACAATTTAATTGGCTACAGTTTATTACTTTTATTGATTTAAAATTGTTCCTCAAAAAAAAGAAAGATGCTCTATCTAACATTTTTCTATTATTTACAAAAGAATCCTGGACTTCACATATACATAGCTTCACTATTTGAAAAATACCGTTATGTTTGTTTTATATTACTCGCTTGTACATAACTAGACTAGAGACTAACCACTCAAAAAAAACCAAATTACAGCACATAAGTTAAGAAAAAAAAAGTAGGTAAACACTCTTCTCTGCAAGTTTTCGTTACTGTGGAATAAATGTGGTTATAGAATTACAATATCGTTTTTAAAAGTTTTTGCTATTTTGAACATTTGTGAATTTTGAGTTGTGACTATTTACGATGTAGTCTGTGATATGTATTTCACTTTGTTTAAATTTTAAAACACTTTAAAATTTTCAAGTTGTTTCAACACTTAAAAGTGTTTATATAAGATCGTTGTTCACGCATATCAAGTGTAGTCACTATACAAGTAACATCACTGCACACAACAGCTACTGCTTGTAAAAGAATTGAAGAGACATCAGGTGAGTTCAGTTGCACACGCATGGTGAAGAGAACAGTTATATAAAAAAGAGTATGTTTTATTAATATTTCCCTTTTTTTGAATATTTCATTTTATTTCACAGTGTGACCATTTTAAAATTTGTGTGGTTAAATAAAACGTGTTTGGTTAGCAGCAAATTTTATTTTCTTATTTTTCGATTACATATGCATATGTGTATTTAGAATTATTTAAACTTTTTTTATCTAAGTGCTAAAAGATATTCCCTGGTCTAATTTATTTTTTTTCATCAACTATTCGTTGCAAAGATTTAAAATTTAATTTTAAAAAATTTTACAATGCACGTAAAAAAGACTGTTAAAGCGAATATAGATTTTACAGTATCCACTCGATAATCGGTGTTTATTTATTCGATAAAGTTGTTGCTATTCTTTGATCGAATAAGGAAATTAGCCAATTTAAAGTAATGAATAACTTAAATGAGACAAATTCATTTAATCGATTTAATTTTTTCTTAAATTTTTCTTTGTTATTACAAACATTTAATCTATTTTTATTACATGAGATGTCTGTATATGTGACAAATTATACAAAACAGAAATATCAAACTTTATACTTAAACATTTCGTAATAAAATGGCAAATATTTATGAATATTTTGTGTGACGCACTTATAAAATTATGTACACATATGTACATATATATAAAAATTTTGACATGTTTAGTTCCCACCAAGGGTTATTAACAAAATGTTGTTGGAAGACAAATTCATCAAATTAGTCGCTTTGCTCGTCGAACGCCAAATTTTCTGTAAACGTGTTTTGTTAAATATAATATAGCCTAAAAAGAACATTTTAAATTAGTGTAATATAAGTTGAATTTAAATGACAAACTTTGGCGTGTAGTACAAAAAATACGTTACATAATGTTGAATCAGCTAACGGACGAATCAGCTGGTGGGTTTACCTGTTAATGAATTTGCCTTCGTTCTCGCATTTCAGATCAGCAGATCTGTTGTTACTGGACGGTTTTATATGATAGTTAAATTTAAAAAAACGAATTAGAGTAAAGCGGTACAAGTAGTATAAATGAATTTTTTATTTTGGTCTTTTCTGTTTTTTATAAAAAAGAAAACCGTCAAACCAAATATACTTCTTTCATTGCCTAAAACTATTTGGAAAATTTATTTGGTTTTATTATTCGATATTTCGTTAACAGCTTGTTAACATCATCAGGAATAATAGGAAATTTATTAAATATTTCCTATTATTATAAATATTTCCTATTATTCCTGATGATGTTAACAAGCTGTTAACGAAATATCGAATAATAAAACCAAATAAAATAAAAGAAAAAGACCTCAAGCTTAATAAATATATTGCAAAAAATATAATAAAAAAGGTCAATTAATAATATAACTATTTGGAAAATTATTTCAAGTATTCGAATAATTTTATAGCGGTAATCGTTTAATCAATGTTTTATACATATTCAAAATCAATAACATTTTTCCTTCGTACAGAGGCAAATGTCGAATAATATACTCTAGTAGGTTGATAGTACGCATTTGGTGTGAGATACAAAAACTTACATTCAAAAATGGTTTTCGCATAAGTCCGCAGCGGCGGATAAAAAGAAAACAAATCGACACGTAAAATAATTTTTTAAACAATTATTGGAAAAATTTTAAACGAAAGATTTCATTTGAAATCAATATTACTGTAATTATTATTACTTTTTAAATAAAAATTATAATTTAAAACAACCCACACATTTGCATAAGATTTGTGGAAATTTTTTGTTAATTGTACAATAATATCGCCAATGTGTATGTTATATTCGAAAGTGGCGCAATAAATTTTAAATACTATGACTTTTTATTGTGCAGCAAGAACAAGTGCAATACTCGTATACCGTGAAATGTGTTGTTGGAATCATTGTGCCATATTGTTTTGCAACTTTTGCACCATGTTATATTTGAAATATTGTACAATATATTGCAAATATGTATAGAGTCAAATGGAAACAATTGTACGAAAAACATATGCAATATCAACTATTGTCTAATTGATGGTCCGCTTATATGTATATTTAAATATTTACAAATAAAACAAGTGTTATTTACAGAAATCTTATTTACGATACGCGTTGTTCACTAATCTCACCTTCGCCGTACACGCAACATAACCAAAATACGTATTTGCTATTATAATTATCGTATTTTGTTTATACTTCAAGAAATATGGACAAGTGTATGTATATGAATATGTTAATATGTGCAATCGCAATTGTATTCTTTAAATAACTCACCTTAACATTTCACTATAATTGTATTTTTAATTTTTTTAATATATTTTACCGCCCGTACCGATAACTGTTTTGTAATTTTCATTAAAACTAATTTAAAGTTGCATTGGAAGCTTCTCTATTCACCGTTTGCTCACAGCATCCACATACTAAATAACATGTCTATGGAAAACGAACATGTTTTTTACTTACAAAATATCTTCAAGTGAAAATTAAACACAATGAAACTGAAGTTAATGAAACTTATACTCTTCAAATAATTGAACTTATGCTTTTTAAACACCCAAAGTAAAAAATTACAATAGTATTCTGTATTTCAAAATAATCGAAAAAATTTGGTTTCTAAAATGGTTTTGCAATCATAAAACAATAGAAATAAAAGGAGGACCGAATAAATAAAATACAAAAATCACCCAGCAACAACTTTATTTTCCTTCCTATTTTTTCATTTCGGTCGTTATTATCAAGTTGAGATAACATCTTCATTAGAACAGCCACTACCCCGGCCTATAATCCCAATTATTGTCAAACTTCGTGTAGAACACAATGAACAGTCGTACATATTTATATGTACAAACTACATACAGCCATACACGTATACCGCAAAGCAAACCACACAAAAATTAAAATCAAATAGATCAATGCTGTTGCTGCTTCAAAATGCAAAGCAGAACACACACACAAATGTTTTGCATGGAGAGGGGCAGTAAGCAAGACAAAATAAAGAAACCACCAAAAATTTGCAACAACAAAAAAAAACTTTTCAAAAAATAGTTACACATTTTTAAACATACATGTACATATATATACATATATGTATTTTTATATAAGTATGTACAATATAGAATATTTTCTATAGATATTGAATTTGTTTTACTGAACTTTTATTTCATTATATTATATTATATTATTTTTATCAAATATAATCAAATATTCATATTTTTCAATACTTCAACAATTAAGAATACATTTTAAAAAGCCACAAATTAATACTACAAAATTAATATGCACTTCCAAACAAAAAATAAAATTTAACGACCGAACTCAATGATGACGCAGCGAGAACTAATTTGTCGCATATGAGAGCAAAGTTCATTTTCTAAATTAGTATAAAGATTTATTTAGACGGATGGAAATGATTGGTTGACCCATATTCATATGCACATACACACAACCGTACATGTTTAACTATTTAAAACGCCGACGCCGACGCCAACGGTTTAATAACTGCCCTCTCACACCAAAAGCGCATAAGCAGAGATTTCTCTTCTAATAAATGAACTAAGCGACATGCAAAACTAAAAGCCGCACACTTACTGCACCAGCGCGCCTAGCAAACACATACGCACGCACACTCAATGAGCAACATTTTTCAAGTTCAAATACTTCAAATGATTTAGCAAAGAAGAAACGATTATGAAACACAGTCGTTGATGCCGGCAGCATGTTGTTGTCATAATCCTTAGGAAGTCGTATTTCGTCTGCAGTCACAAATATAGTTTTAATATTTGATATTAAAAACATATACTCAGTGATGTTAACTTGTTATTTAATTTGCTCAGTCAGCATTCAATAATTTTCGAGAAATTCTTCTACATAAAGATAGTAATTTTTGTAATGAAATTAAGCTTGCAGTCTACTTTGCTAATTTTGTTTAAATATTAGTTCATTATTAAATGTCGTTTTTCATTTACATCAACATATACCCATTGCATACTTCCGTACTTTCGTTTTGCGTCGTTTTTGTAAATTAGATTAAAAACGCTTTTCGTTAGAAGGGCCGTGCAATATGTGGCAATATTAGCTAGATGTCATTAATGATGTATTGGGAAATGATTCACACTCTAATCTAAAAGTAGGTAATCTCTTCGACAGTTATCGTAGTTGCAATCACTTCCTCAAAACTTCTAAATGCCACATTGCCCTGTATGCTGCACTGGTGTGGTAACTAACATAACATGAAGAAGAAGACAGGAAAAACTGTTTAATCCAATAAAATTTATAATTTTTGCAAAATACGCAACTGGTGTAGTGCCAGCAGATATTACTTGCGTCGAAAGTAACAGGTGTCTACGGCCAGTGTTTCTATTACTTTATTTGGTCCTATTCAAAGCCTTCGTCTGAGAACTGGTGCCAAGAAATAGACAATGATAATTGATGGAACAAACAGGTTATTTGGCTATTGAAATCGAAAATAGAATTGTATTTACTAAATATTGAAATTATTGAGCCAATCGTAAATCTGAGCATTTTTACTGAAAAACAGCGATTCTGTGTGCGTAGTTCCTATTTGAGTCGTATTTTCGCGGTCCCCATTAACAACGCTAATCGAAGCTCTGGTATATTACCAAAATCTCCCTTTATATATTAAAAATTCGCGGAATAAGAATTTTATATTCGATTCTGAACGACTGATGGAACGTATTCGGGCGAAACACGATTGAATATTATATTTAAAGTTCTCCATGTTACCATTATTAATTGCCCGAATGAATTGAATGGCCAAATAAAACAGTGATAAATGTGAAAAACGTATTTAGAAGCGCACATTGAGCTTATTTTAAATTAATTTAACTTATATGTTAGTATTGTTTTATATTTGTGGGTGGGTTTATTTCAGTTGTAACATTTTTTGATCTGTAATTTTAAGTTATAACTATTTTTTGTTTCTTTTTTTGTGTTCTCAGGAAAATTTTAAAAATAAACTGAGTCTTTGCAAAATATAAAAAAATAATATTTCAATGTGAATGAAAGTTAAACGCATGTTTTAAAAAAGCTTCTTGCGTATCATAAAAACTTATAATATTGATTAGTTGAATAATTTTTATTATAAAAAAAACTTAGAGATCATAAAAAAATGTTGTGTAAAAGATCAGTGTTCACGCTATTCCATTGACATAATTACTATACAGCTAACATCACAGCACACTGTAGCTACTGCTTGTAAAAGAAATAAAAAGTCATCAGGTGATTTAAGCTGCACACGCATGGTGAAGAGAACTGTTAAGTTTCCCTTTTTGTGCATATTTCGTTTGCGGGCAGTGTGACCATTTTATGATTTTTGTAGCTGAATAAAACGTTTTTGATTTAGCTGCAAAGTTTTTTCTAGAATTTTTTAATTACATATTTATTTAGTTTGTTTTTTTACAATTTTTAATTTATTAGTAAACTATATCAAAATAAAAACATTTTTGTAATGGAGTTCAAATCCCATATTTTCTTTTCTTGCATTAAGTATTGCTAGAAAGGGTGCAAAATTTTGCACACATTAACACATTCTTCAAAAATCAAATACTGAGCTCAAGCTTTTTTTTATCTGGGACCAGCACTCATAAGATGACCCCTACACATGCGATGCATTGTGCTGGAACTAGAGGAAAGGAATAGTTAGAAAAATAATGAGAACTTATTGGAAAAAAATATGGCCTTTGAAGTGCATTATAAAAATGTTTTTTTATATAGTTTATTATTTAAATAAAAATTAAAAAAAAAATTATTATATGTGTAGTATGTAATTGAAAAATACGAAAATAAAATTTGATGCTAAATCTAAAACGTTTTATTCAACTACAAAAATGGTAAAATGGTCACACTGCACGCATACGAAAAATGCAGATAAAAGGAAACATAAATATAAGATACAGACAGCGTTACCCTTGGGACCTTAAAGTGTAAAATTTACCGTTTTTTAACGCCGTTGACTCTTTTATGGGCTCTTTTTTACTTTTACCCTTTTGTATAATTTTCAACTAATTTGTGCTACTTTTTGAACCTTTTTCACAATTAACCTGCAAATAATATTGGAGTACGTGGTCCCTTTTTTTTATGGATGGGCTGGGTACAACATAATCCAATGTAATGCAGCCGTTATATAATTATACGACAAGTGTTCCTACTTTTTTCGTATTCACGTCTCCGTCTCATTAAAATTATTCTCTGAAGTGATCCATAGAATGGTTACATGGAGTAGTTTTCAGGTTAGTATGATGGGTTATATGGTCTACCCCTAGGACATCCTAATGTTTAAATTAACAATGTTTTCTTCATACATTTGGGTTAGTTTTGGACTAGTCCTAGTCCTCTCTGGACTACACTATACATACATAGACACATTATTTGTAGGGTAGTACTCATGGTTTTATTTTAACAGTATTATAGAAATTAATAATATTAATAATAACCCCTATTTTACATTTTTACCAAAAATTGGGTTACGAAACTATATCAAGGGTCGATATTACAAATAAAAGGTTAAATGTTTTAAGGTTCTTTGATCCAATAGGTATAAAGTCAAATGAAGATATTAAATATTTCGAAGTTTTTTCTGAATTTAGTGAGGCTTTCTTTTATAAATGCATTTCAGCTATTAGAAAATAAGCTAAATGAGAAACACTTTATGAGATTATAGTTAAAATATCTAAATCGGTCATATGAAAAATAGCTTTATCGAAAATTTATGTCTAATTAAATAAAAAGTAAAACAAAAATATAAAAAGTAAGACGGAACAATATGTCGCATGCTACATGTCGCGAGGGACAGTGATTACAAACGAATAACAAATAAACTACTTAATATTTTTGTATATGATAAAAGCTACTATTAATATATGTACGTTCTTGCATAAAATTTTAAAATAAGTCGCATTGAAATATTCCCTCAGGTTTCGCTGAAATCAGTGTTTGATTTGTCTGCTTTGTTAAAATCGACCTTAGCACCAACTAAAGTGTTAATCAAAAGCTATAAGTTTCGCATTTTGTCAAAAGAATGTAATGTATTGACAAATTTTTTTTTACTTTCAAAGCGCACGTCAAGTGCTTTCGACTTTGCAGATATTTTAAATTAGAAAATACTCTTTTTTTTTTTTTTTCAATTCATTAATTTTATTTATCAATTCTGTTGTGTACAAATTAATATTAGGATAACCTTGCGAAGCCTCTATGGCTTGTCTGAAGGTATACTTAACATAAAATGCAATACATAAATAATAAATATAGAGTAATCATTGCGTGTCTATAAAATGTAATTTAAAAATTTTTTTCCTGGCTCTCACATTGATACTTCTTTCGAAAACGTCATTGGGTATCGTATTAAAAATTGTAGGTAGCATGACGGGTAGGATACATCTACCGTATTCGTTCCGAAATTTCTGAACACGGTATTTCCCCTCGACATTTCTTCTAGTTTGATGGGTATGATCTATTTTTTGCAAATACCTGCTGTCCTTGTAAAATTCTATGGCAAGTGTCGTTCGGTATATGTTTAGCACATTTAAGACATGCCTATCTTTTGCATAATTAGTTCCATCGCGTGTTGTTCTGTTTGCAATTGTGCTCTGTTGTCGAATAGGATTTGGTAGACTTTGATTTTGGTACGAAAATTGTCTTATAGTTTAAGAATTTTATTTTGAATTTGTTGAAGTTTGCCACAGTGTGACGACTTTCCCCATGCAGTTATGACATGTCGAAGATGCGGTTCCACGAAAGAAAAATAAGCTTGTCTCATTACCTAATTACTTGAGCAGTAACTCAATTGGTGTAACATATATGATGCTTTTCTTAGTTTTTTACCTACTTCTCCAATATATATATTCCATTTGAAGTTATGGTCAATATGTACACCTAAATACTTGTATGTGGATACCAGTTCGATTATAGTTGTATTGATGTACAAATAAATTTTTTATATTTATGTATGTAAAATTAACAACGGTATTAATTTTCTGATTTTTTTTTTTGTACTAAAAATAAAATAAAGCTTTAATTTTTTTGTTAAAAAAAATGGACCCTTTTTTCTTTCAAATACCCTTTTTGATACCATGGTTTTAGCGAAAGCCTCTTTTCATAACCCTTTTTGAAATTTGGCAACGCTGCATACAAATTTTAATTTAATTGTACTCAAATGTGCAGCTCAAATCACCTCCTATATATATTTCTTTTGTGCAGTGATGTTAGCCGTAGAGTAATTATGTGACGGCACTTAATGAAGAGTAAAGAAGAATCTTTTATGAAACACTTACAGCTATTGCCACAACTTGAAAATTTTAAAGTGTTTTAAAATATACATAACGTGAAATACGTTAACCGGTCATTAATATTTAACACTAATGTAGTGATCATATTTTACGAAGTCTTGGAATAGGAACAAGTTAAGCAATATAAACACTGGTAAACATCTGTTGCTTCCGGTGCAAATTAAATCTGCTGGCTGTCCACTAGCCGTTTATTTTTCAATAATTATAAATTTTTCCTAATTAAAGAGTTTTTTGTGAGCTTGATACTGTATATTTTTCTCATATCGGATGTCCGGCTGTCTTGCTGTTCTTGATGTTACGATGGTTGCCACACCAGTGCTGCACACACGGCAATGTGGCATTTTTAAATGTTGAAGAAGTGACTAGAACTAGGAATCATTTCCAAATACATCATTAATGTCTGTGTTCTTTGGTTAATATTGCCACATATTGGACGGCCCTTCTAACGAAAAGCAGATTTAACCAAATTTACAAAAAACGATGCAAAACGGAAGGACGGAATGAGTATATGTTGAAGAAAATGAAAAAAGACTTTTAAATATGAACTCATATTTAAACAGAATTAGTATAATAGACTGCAAGCTTAATTTTATTACAAAATTATTATCGTCATGTGCAAGAATTTCTCGAAAATTATTGACTGCTAGAGATAATTTAAAATAAGAAGTTAACATCACTGAGTATGTATTTTTAATATCAAATATTAAAACTATATTTGGATACTAAGGATTATGTCAAAGACACTGTTTTTATACTTGCCGCCAGCATCAACGACTGTGTTTCGTAATCGTTTCTTCTTTTGTATTTGAACTTGCTGGGGATGGTGTCCATGTGCGTGTGTGTGATGTTCGAATTCTGCTACGAGTATGTGTTAGCTTTTAGTTTTGCATGTCGCTTTGTTCATTTATTAGAAAAGAAATCTCTGCTTATGCGCTTTTTGGTGGGAGAGGGCAGTTATTAAACCGTTTGCGTCGGCGTTTTAAATAGTTAAACATGTACGGTTGTATGTATGTGCATATGAATATGGGTCAACCAATCATTTCCGTCCTTCTAAATAAATCTGTATAGTAATGTAGAAGATGGACTTTGCTCTTATTATGCGACAAATTAGTTCTCGTTGCTTCATCATTGAGTTCGGTCGTTAAAATTTATTGTTTGTTTGCAAGTGCATATTAATTTTGTGGTATTAATTTGTGGCTTTTTAAAATGTATTCTTAATTGTTGAAGTATTGAAAAATATCAATATTTGATTATATTTGATAAAAATCAAAATAAAAGTTCAGTAAAACGCGTAGAAAATTCAATATCTATAGAAAATATTCTATATATATGAAAATACATATATGTATGTATATACATATATGTACATGTAGTATGCTTAAAAATGTGTAACTATTTTTTGAAAAGTGTTTTTTTGTTGTTGCAAATTTTTGGTGGTTTCTTTATTTTGTCTTGCTTACTGCCCCTCTCCATGCAAAACATTTGTGTGTGTGTTCTGCTTGCATTTTGTAGCAGCAACAGCTTTGATATATTTGATTTAAATTTTTGGGGGGTCTGCTTTGTCTGTATGTAGTTTGTACTTATAAATATGTATGACTCTTCATTGTGTTCTAAATGAAGTTTGACAATAATTGGGATTATAGGCCGGGGTAGTGGTTGTTCTAATAATGAAGTTATCTCAACTTGATAATGATGACCGAACTGAAAAAAATGAGTAAGAAAAATAAGTAGTGGAAATGAAGAGAAATAGGAAAATAAATTTGATGTGTTTGCTATTGGGTTTGGAAATATAGTTGTTGCTGGGTGATTTTTGTATTTTATTTATCCGGTTTTCTCTTTATTTCTATTGTTTTGTGATTGCAAAATCATTTTGGAAACAAAATTTTCTCGATTTTTTTCAAATAAAAAAAATATTGCAATTTTTTACTTCGGTTATTTAACAAACAGAAGTTCATTTATTTGAAGAGTAGAAGTTTCATTAACTTCAGTATATTTTTCAGTTTCATTGTGTTTTTCACTTAACATATGTATATTTTATATAAAAAAACATTCAATCTCCACACACATGTTAATTTCCATGGGGATGTTGTGAGCAAACGCTGAATAGAGAAGCTTCCAATGTAGGTAGATCTCTAATAAATAAAACGGTTTTCGGTACGGGCGTTATAAAAAAATGAAAATAGTTAAAAATCCTTTTTAGTGAAATTTAAGGTGAGTTATGCATGTAAAAACCATAGTTTATAAATACTACATACATACATATGTATGTATATATATATATATATATTTGTGTTCAGCGACCTCAAATGAATTAAAAAAATTTTTTTTAATGTGATAAAAACATGGAAATTACGAAATTGGCCTTCTAATTTCATATAAGACTTGCCTGAAAAATGACTTTTTATGTATAAAGATAGTAAATATTTTGAATGTAATGAGTTGTAACTCTAGCAATTGTTTAAAACTACAGCAGAATACATATATTTCAAAAATTCTTCAATTGATCTCATTTTCATAATCTTGTTGCTGCGGTAGAGGACTTAAGATAGGTCACAGTATATTTGCCATTACTTTTACCATGTATCTGACAATAAAATACAATGTTTTAGTGCTATTCGGACTTGAAATTCGCAAAAAAAAATTTACGCTTTACCTTAATGGACAATCGAGTTTACTTTTGCCGTAAAAATTTCAAAGTATTATCGGATATGAAATTTAAATATAAATTTGAATTTCTGTTGAATACAATTTTAATTAACGAAATATGTATAATCAAACCTAAAGTTTCGCCCCTTAAAGTTCAAACATTCTAGTCCTACATATATTAATTTTAATGTGTTTAATGCTTCGTCTAAATTCCTTTTAATCCACAGCAAGGATACGTGTACAAAGAGAATTGCCTTTTTCAATCAAATTAAAAGAAAGAGCCAAAACAAATAAAATTTTCTTATTTAATTTCACACACGAATCATTTATAACGATGTAGCAGTACACTTTTAACTTTTTGTCCTATGCGGATTAATCTCTTTCTCACCTTCTATAAATCCTAAATAACTTTTAACTAATTTAAGTTATCAAACATAAATTTTATTTCTTTAACACATAGGAGTAGGAGAGAACAACACTAATAGCTGTTGAGAATTATTGAAAATTTCAGTAAAGTTGGTGTACTCATAGACGGTTAATTATACTTATAAGTAGCTTATGTACAATGTTAGTTTGTCCATGTTTTAGGATAAATGAAAGTAGCTCATAAGTTAAAATAAAGACGATCTAAAGATGGTCCTCGCATTGTAGTTTATTCCAAAAAATGCAAATCATGGATCAATTGTTGTATAAAAAAACACATAATTTGTTTACTGAAGACAAGTTAACACGTACAAGGCATAGATATTGTAATCATTATCGCTGGTACTATGCCCCACAGATTCCTCTATAAACTGATTGCTAAATACGGTTTGTCAGCACAATCTTCTCTTTCAATTAAATACATCATTAAATCATACATACTGTAGTTTTTTTTAAAGATATTTCTGACTATACATTGCAATTGATGATTCTGACTCTAGAATGAGATACACTATTAGGTCCTTATTAGATTGAACCCTTCCTGTTTTTCTTCACGAACTTCAAATAGCCAACTCAATGGGTAAACCCAATTTCTGCATGCTTATCTGACAATTATTACATAAATTTCGTCGAATCAGTTCAACATTTAAGTGGACCGAAATTCGTCTCAGTCTGAAATTTTTCTACTCGTATCTGTATGTACATATATACATATATGTTTAATTGAACAAACGTAGTAAATTTCATTGAAATCGATTAACTCCTTTTAAAAATAATATATTTAGCTTCTGAAATGACCGAGGCGTCATCCAGCGGATCAAATTGATATTTAGAGTAAGCAGTCTACTTAGTTACATACACGGACAAAATTTCACCGAAATCGATCCAACCGTTTTGAAGTTACTAAAATTTCAAATAAAAAAACGATGTGGTTATGTTTCTGAGGCTGTAGCTCAGAAACTATTGAACTGATTCGGTTAAGTTTAAACATCAACTGATTCAGGTCTACTACTGACCTTTTGACACAAAACGAATTGGATGTGATATTTAGTTTGGCAGGAAAGTTGATTTAAACGGACACTCTAACAGACGGACATGGCTCTATTCATCACATTTCGGAAAAAATATAATTTGTTTTTCAGAAATGAATATTAAAGAAATTACAAAAATAACTTACTCAAAATAGATAAGTACAAAAATATTATATTCTGCTTGAGGGTGGCGTTGGTAGTTAGTGGTTTACTACCAAACTGAAAGTCCTATATTCGAGCCCAGTCAGTGTCCGACTAAGCCATAGAAACCCTTCTGATGTCCATAAGTGTGGCTTTGTGTCAATTGTTGTCGGAGGGTTTCACAAGTAGCATCAGACCGGCTCTGCAGTCATGGTTTAGTAATCTCTTAGTCATGGTTAAGTAATCGTTTAGTCATGGTTTAGTAATCTGTTAGTCATGGTTTAGTAATCATGACATCTTTTAGTAATTTTTTAATCTGTCAAAGGATTAATGTACTTTTGCAATAAATTACACGTTTCCAATATATGCTAAGTTCTGCTTATTGTTCTCTTCGGAACAGCAGAAAATATTACTAATATTACAAAATATGAACTGATAAATTGATTTAGTACCTTTCCCTGTTTGTCAAATTGTACGATATTGTTGGATACGGCAGTATGGTGGCAATGCACTCACAATGAAAAATTTTTATCATCTGGTAATTTGTCTGTTCACACTATTGAAAGAAAACCATACAATTTCATTGGCACACAGTTCTGCGACAAAAAATGTTTCTGCCAATAATAATTTTTCTGTCAATATTGTAGTAAATGACAATCGTGTGTACATACCTTTAGGCTAATAACAAAATTAGAAATTAAAATTAGAGATGTATGTGTATGGGCTTTTTTCACCTATTCACCATCTTCAATAATAATATAATACCACCAAAGAAGAAATAAGTTACTGATAGTGTTATTATAAGAAAACCCTAATGAGTGGAAAATATGACTGTAAGAAATGACCGATGCTTTTAAAATAAAAATGTGTGTAGCCCCGCTGTGCTGTGTGTTTAAAGAAAGTGACGACATCAACACCATCTTAAAACCTTCAAGACATATTACATACGTACATACCCTGCAGACAACGTGACTAGTCCATACATGCATGTAAAGTGTGCTCCATGGAGCAGACGTTCCCACCAAATTCTTGTTGACGGACACCTTGTAAAATTTCTTTTTGTCGCGGACAAAATTATTCTTTCCTATAGTTTTCTAATAGTTTTGAAGAAATTAAAATTTAAATTATTTATCAATGTTTGTTATATGGTTTAGCTGGGCTATATGCAGCATTTATTTTGGTGCTACTATCAAAATCTTTAGTAGATCTTTAACCTAATTCTTGAAGAAAGACTTAGAAAAATTAAATAGATTTAAAATCAAATAATAAAATGTTTGTTGTATAAGAAAACTTTTTAAAAAAGCTATTTGGTTTGTTTTGTGTGTATATTCCGTAATTCTGAAATATTTTTTGGAATTCTTGTATAACCATGTGAAATTTCTTAGCTCTTTTTAAAAATTGTATTAAAAAACCATATAACAAACACAGATAAATAATCGTAATGAAATTTGACTAACGTTGAATAATTGAAAGAATTATTACATAACTAAATATTGAAAGTTAACTGATATAACGTAAACGTAAACGAGATCATTCTTATTCTAAGTGGGATACAAAACATTAATTTGTACATCAAAAATATTACAGAACAGAATAGAATTTAATTAAAAATTTAGGTGGTTACATATATGCCTATTTGTCTTTGGCCCCCTTTTATTTAATTTGTTTATTAATGGTATATGACTTGCTTCTTTGAATCTAGATATCTTTTATAAACGGATGAGTTGAAGGTTTTTTGAAATCAGATTCTTATTACTAATATTTAAACGTATCCTTCCATTGGTCTCTAAATCCAGCTCACCACGTTTTTAATATTAATGGTTCCAAATTGAACAGATCAACTTCTAAGCTTGACTTTGGCGTGTTGTTCGATAGTTCATTATCGTTTGTAGCTCGCACTGAATATATACTCCCAAAGGCTTACAAAATGGTTGGATTTTTAAAAAGTAATTCTTCTGAGTTTGTGGACCCCTACACGGCCAAGATTATTTATATGTCTTGTGTAAGATTAAGAGGGGAATATCCTGCTGTTATTTGGATTCCACATGTATCAAATCATATCTGTCGTGTTGAGATAGTTCAACCCGTTTTTATCTTGTATGCTTAATTCACAATTGTGTAAAAAAGCTTATAAAAATATTGAAACAAATAAGCTTTTCTATGCAAAAGTTAATGCAATATTAGTTTCGCAAGCTTATTCTGCAATTGCAAGGATTAGCTTATAGTAATCATGCATGTGCATAATATTTTCACGAGGATTCCGT
Organism: Dexiosoma caninum; assembly: GCA_963924685.1. Taxonomy (NCBI): domain Eukaryota; kingdom Metazoa; phylum Arthropoda; class Insecta; order Diptera; family Tachinidae; genus Dexiosoma; species Dexiosoma caninum. Next base: position 68,289,973 of record OZ004727.1, read on the forward strand.
TTTGATTTTTCTACAATTATTACGATAACCTTTTTCAATATATTCTCAAGTCTTTTTCAAGCTTAAAGATTGTGTTGGTAATATTTTTCTCAAGTAATTTGGTTTGTTGGGTAGTCTGGAAGGATATTAACATAGACTGAACATAAATAAATAAAAGAAGTAAATATGTGAACTTTGATTTTGAAGCGTTAACATTTTTTTTTTTTTTGCTTTTAGTAGCTTTATCATATTTGGAGAAATTTCTGAAAGAGCACATCTTATTTCATTTTCCACCTCTAAACGTGGTCGACCTTTGTTTTTTATATACTTTTTATATGCATGTAAATTAAAAAATTAAATAAACCATAAAAAGAGTATGTAAGATGTAAGTAGAAAAATACGCGGACACCTTGGATGAGCGATAAGGACTCCCAGGGTTCCGTGCATTTCGATTTGGAAACTGTTGCTATAGAGAACTGGGATTGTATGTCGAAGGCTCCTAGGTGTGGATCATATAACACCTCATTGCAATATATCCGAAAAACATGTACATGTAACTACTCCATGAAGCATGTCACACAGTAATATTAAGGTGACCAAGTAATCGTAAATGCGAAGAAAAGTACGGACACTTGTCTTATAACTATAAGCTATTGGTTTAAATGACATAACCATGTAGTCCATTACTATATGCAGGGTATATGCACGTACATGCATACGTATGTACATATGTAGTGTAAACTCCCAACACACACTGCTTTCATATCATATTTTCTCAAAATTATTTCACTATGAATAAGCATTTTGTGCATTTTTGCGGCGACATGTAAAATCCATTTATTTTTGACATTAAACAAATACATAAATCTAAATTTGATATGTGTCGTTTACATTTTTTTTTATTTTGTATATTTTATTCTCTGTATGTGTACTTTTATTTTTTGCATTTCATTGTGTGTGTGTGTGGAAATACTTGTAAAATTCCAGTGTTTTAAAGCAGAAACCTAAATCTTATATTGCATGAGATGAATTTATATTTGGTGTTTTCATTTTAGTGTTAACACGTTATCATTGTCAGAGATGACATTGAGGTTTTGACTTTAAATAATGAGAAAAATAAAGCTACACATAAATAAGGACTTTTTTAAGGGTGTTCTTACTGCACGATTGGTTTTTATCACAATAATCTGTATGTAATATTGTATGTATATTATAAAACAGCACATTATTTTGAATAATTGTGATAAAAGTAATAATTTTTGGATACACCTTAATTCCTCTTATTACATCCCAATATGTTATTTATGAATTTTAATTAAAATATTTTAATATGAGTATAATGTTAGATATTTTATAGAGGCCGACAGAGTACTCGTTTTCGGTTCCGGATTCGGCCACAATTTCGGTTACGGATGGCATTCAGTTTCGGCACAGTTTTCCACCAGCAGCGAAATCGAAACTTTTTACTATTGTACAATGGTTTTAAGAAAACAGTTCCTCCTAAAGGCAAAGTAGTAACAATAAGAGGAAAAAATTTAATAGACACAAAAAATCATGACTATGACACCTGAGACAGACAGTAAAAAAAAATAGTTATTGCTTCATCTTCAAGAGCTATTGAGTGGGTGCAGAGATTCCGCGCCACTGCTTCGGCTATAAATGGCCCACGGCCAGGGCCCAGTCGATCCGAAAACATTGAACTGTTCTATCGTGCTCTTAATAAAACTTTGTGTCAATTATTACGTTTTTTATTTAAGTTTAAAAATATAAATCTGCTACCAGACACCCTTTATTTTTAATCGAAAAACCGTCATAGAAATTTTTGACTCGGTTTCCGCAACAGTCTAAAATTTCTATTGGTATCACAAGGGAGCAATTATTTAGTGCCCTTGTAAGACTTCACAGCGACAGAAGAGCTAACCTCAAACTTTTTAATTTTTAATTATTAATTTGAAATTAATTTGGTATTTGAAGTCAATCAAGCGATTTCGAATTGCACGTCTTCGTAAAATTCTAAGGGTCTCTTTCACCAAACATATTTAAACACAATTTAATTTAATTAATGATCTGTATTTAAAGTATGTTTAAAAAAATTTTATTTTCTCCAACTGAAATAATGAAACTCAAAAAAGTATGGTAACGCTCTGATATTTAATATGATAGCGGCAACTTACAACTTTTTAAAAAGCTGTTTAAAGGTGTTGCAAAATCAATATTTAAATGCAGAGTGCTCACTACTTAAACAGTATTTAAATATTCAATGAGTATATAAAGATGAAAATAAAAAACCACTTTTAAATATGAATTGATATTTAACTAGAATTGGTGAAAAACGCCCTAAGTGTTTTTATAGAAATTGCACTACGTAATCGAATCGAAGTTAATTCGTATAATATATCCCAGGCAAAAATGCAATTCATCCTTAGAGATTCTTGATTATTCCTGAAAAAGATTGTCGCTCCGACATCACATAAGATTATTTACTTTGATCTATAACTTAATGTTTTAAACCTTTGAAAAAGTAAATAAATGTCAAGCATATAAATTATTTGAAAATATTAATAGAAAATTTTGATATCAGTTTTAATTTTTTGCAATATTTGCAAACACTAGCAAAAAAATTATTCTTACTATAAACAACGGCTGTCACCAATAAAATATCAGTGACGTATCTAATCACCAATTTAAATACCAAATGCCAATATAATGGCAGATAACATATGAAAGCAAAACATATTAAATGACAAATAAAAAATTACTGTACTGTCCGATAATAAAAAACCATTGTCATTTGTGAATTTAGCGCCCTATTGTAGCGTAATAAAAAGTAACAAACACAATTTTTATACTTAAGTTTTCATTTCTCTTGTGTTGCTTTTAATTAAACAGAATTTATTTGGATTTATATTCCACTAAATTTCTGGTTTTATTTTGTTTTAAATTAATTAAAACTGGAAATTTCAGCAAAAATCACGAAAATGGTCATTTTTAAAAATAAATTTATTTTTAAGTTGCGGTAAATTGTTTTTATTTTTTTTTTCTTTTAGTTTTTAGAAACCAATACAAAATTTACGGAAAGAAAAAAAACCCATAGACTATATATTTTTTTTTTTTTTTTATATTCCATCAAAATTAAAAAAATTTTAGAGCTCAAGTAAATAATAACTGCATAAATGTTTTTTTTATTTATAAAAGGTTTAATTCCATACAAAATTCAATGAATACTCGTATACATTATATAAATTCAAAAAAATTTTTATGAATATAAAAAGAAAAATAGTTATAGAAAAAAATTTTTTTAATATTTTGTTAGTTTTAAATATAATTAATTATAACAGCAAAAAATTTCAATGACCATTTTTTAATTATTAATTTATTATAATTATTTTCTTGAAGCATGTAAAACGCCAGTAGTTATTTAAAAATTCTTATTTAAAATTCTCTGATTTTAGCCTCCGCTAAAAAGAGTTAAATATACAATATAAGAACTTTCTTTTGTATTTTTTGTATTCGTGTATGGAACTCTGTACAATTCTATAGTAATACAACGCAGTTTAGTAAATGTATTTTTAGCTTTTATGACAAAAATTAAAATATTATGATATAGTATATTTGCTTTTATTTTTGGAAAGTTTGACTAATTTCCTATTTAAATTTGTTTTTACTTAATTCCTTTATTATTGCAATCTTTTTTGTATGACACATATGTACATATATAATTGTAACGAATTGCTTATTCTGTACTATAATTATAAGATTTTAAGTCTTGTTGTATAGGAATACAAATAAATAAATAAATAAAATATCTTGTGCCGTGCTTTTATAAAAAAAAATACAAAATTAATCTATTCATCATAAATAATCAAAATGCATTTCGTGAGAATCAAAAGAGACACATTTTCACCTCAGTGGATTCGTCATAAGCAGAATTGCCGCATTGGGGCGAATGATAATCCAAGAGTGATTGTCGAAAAACCGATGCACCGATTCCAAAATGAGGCCGGTCAGGCAGTTACTGTAAATGGTGTTCTGATTTGAACGCCCATTTTCATAATAAGCCTGAATAACTTTACCGCCTTGCTCGATTGTCTATCTTTCCATGTTTCAAATTGAGTTAGTCTGAAATTAAGAAATATCAAAAGAAATGCAGAAAAAAACCTGGCGTTTAGGTGTGGTTCGCATTCAACATCGGCCCTTAAAATTTAACCTTCCTTATATTCACCGGCGATGGAGTAAAGATTCAAAATATTAATTATTATAAAAGTTTCGTTTAGTTTTCGATTGCAAAGTTTTTTGCATGAAATCTGTTGAAGTGCCCATAGACATTCTCAGAGTTTTAGGCATGAAAACTGTGAGATTAATAAATTAGAATTGTATGCGCAGTCTTTCAGAAAATGGAGAAAAAAAATAATACAGAATTTCCCATGGATTTTCATCAGATTTCTAAGAAATATCGACAAAAGAACACTGAATTTTCCTGAGCTGAGCAGATTGTTTTGTAACAATCTATCAATCAAGATGCCTTTCCAATAATGTTGCAATTATGTGTTTTTTTTTTTTTTTTCTTTTAAAAAATCATAAATGAAATTTTAAATTCTGAACCGGTTTACGTGTTTGCTTTTCACAGTCACGGGAACCATGCAATTTTCCTAACAAGAGATATAAAAATTTTTTGATAATAGCCGTCAAAAAGACGTACCCTCATGGTGTTGCTAATGGTGACTAGTTAGCGTGTTGGCTCCGCTATTAGAAGGATCCGGGTTCGATTCCCAGCCTGTGCAAGTCGGAATAAGATTTTTCTGAGTTGTCTGTGCTACAAAACCCTCCTTCGTTATTATTTGACCAATAAAACGTTGGCAAAGTACAGTAATAAATGAAATGAGTTCCCTAGGATTAAAAATAATGCGTAAATTTTTTACATCAGAGAGGCCGCAACTTTGCTGTATAATTAACACGCAACTGCAGAGTTGTGCAAGAATTAAGGTCTATATGCCTACCTCTTTCACCACTTGTCTGTTCTCTAAACTATCCCTCTCTCTATCTAGTGCCAATGCAAAGCATTGCTAAGATAAAAAAGCGACGAGTAGCAATCCAAAGAATCATTACAATATACAGTCGAACTTCTCTATAGCGAACTTCTCTATAACGAAATCTTCTCTATAACAAATAAAATTCGTGAACATAACATTTTTGTGAGTATTTTCATACATTTTGATCTCCCTATAACGAACTTCCTTATAGCGAAGTTCTCTCTGTAACGTACAATTTTTTAAGACCTAAATAGAATTTTTCACACTAAATAATCTCTCTATTGCGAAGTTGTTAGCAATCGATTTTTTGCATCAATTTAGTCACATATGTATGTATTAATAGAAAAAAAATTAATGTGTTCATGTAAAAACAATTTTTTTTTTACATAAATAAAATGTAGTCAAAATTATCTGCAGTTTCTCTATAACGAATTTTCTCTATAACGTAGAAATTTGACGGTCCCCAACTGCTACATTATAGAGAAGTTCGACTGTATTAATGATTGCATTATCGTGTTTCCAATTTCTTCTCATGGTATTTCTACAACACTGACAATATCTCTTTTAGGGCCAGTTTTTAAACTAAAACTATTCGAGTATTTTTAATAATAGCACTGTAAAACAAGCAACTCATGATTTGTATATAAACTATTACAAAATGCATTACAAATTTAATACCCGACATATAAAAAATGAAATGCATATAAAATTTCGAATATGGGACAACATGTTTCACTATTCACATATAAAAAAACCCCTAAAAATAGCAAAAGCTACAAAACAGTTAATATGGTTTAAGGTTTACCATATAAAAATATATAACGTAACCGAATTTGTGTTTCGCATAATATATCACAGCATATAATTTGTCTATGTCACACAATTGTGGCATGTTAAACCATCAACTCAACTAAGCACTTTATATGAACCAAGTTTTAACTATACGTATAAACGTAACACCTCACAAAAATTCTTCTTATACAAAAAACAACAAATATAAAAAATCCCATTATGAAATCCTCGCAGTTGAGGATGTGGCTGAACAATAAAAAAAAGGAGAATATCATCAACATTATTCGAAGTATTCGCAATATAAAAGACTAACATTTTCCGTTGAAATGAAAACAAAGGACTGAAATGAAAAATGTATAACACGGCGTAAAACAAATCCTTAACGGAAGCAGTGAATGATAAAAATAACAAAATAAACTGTAAATACCGCTAACACCAATCCAAATAAAGAAGCAACTGCACTAACACAACTCTCTGCCACTATCAATATGGCGTTTTTCATTTGTTGTTGTTGGATTTTTTTAGAATGCAGTTACACCATACTCAACAATCAGCCAAACAAAATGTGAAAGATTTATACCACTTATTCCACATGTGTGATCTTATCTGCTTGATAAGAAAAGGAAAAAACAAAAGTGGAAAAAAAGAAAAAATAAAATATAAAAAGAGTTACTTGTTTACAAATATCAGTTCAAAGCAACCATCAACTATGCACAATGGCACGAGTAAAACAAAATTTATTTTATATTGCGATTAGAAAATAATTGACTTCAAATTCAAGACATTTGTTTTCCACTGTAATTTGGATCGCTTGAGCTTTGATTTCTTAACAGCAACTGTAGTACAAATTCGCACAGCTTTAACCCAGCCAACATTTCTAATCGCAGAAGACTCTTTCCCGATCAAAGCAGGTGATTAAATTAATCGTCGGCGATGTCATATTCCGCTAGTGCACGTTCACTACAACAGGCGAAAATATATCATATAAAACATTTGAAATTTCTAATTTTACTTTTGTTTTGAATGCAATTAAGCGAGCGAACGATGTCGTGTGACATGTTGGGCCAGGCAGTAAATCTCAATTGCTTTTAGAGCAACCAAATATTTAAAGTGCCTTGGAGACGATGATACAAATACGTCAAACAGTGCATATGTGTTAGTATCAGCCATCAAATTAAAAAAAATATTAAAATTCTCCAACACTGCTATAAACAGAGAACGTGCAAAAAAAAAGCAGAGCTGTAAAATAATTAATTAAGCTTCACCTCCTGTCGTTTCTCTAACTATCCCTTTCCTATAGTTGTAGCACACTGCATCGCATGTGTAGGGGTCTTCTTCTGAGTGCTGGTCCCAGATAAAAAAAAAAAATTCTAACTAACTACTCTACGCATGCATATGCATTGTTTGGCGTGTTTCTTCAATCGTGTCCTTTACAGTGATGTCTGAATGTCCCACTTTCAGAGAGTAATATGTGGTTTAAAAAAAACATAACGGAGAATAATTTCACGTATTCTATTAATAAAAAAAATTAAAAAGCTAATAATTTACATCTACTTATAACCACATACAGTGGACAAAACACGAAGAACGCTGAAGGAGAAGGTGTAGCTACCTCCGAAAACAGCATGTTGTTCCGTTTAGAATTTTTTCTTTGATTTGCTTTGTTTCTGAGTAATTAGCACTTGTAATTTTGACTGCTTGTATGTTATCTATCACTACTCGACTAGACATTTTCATTTGCAACTGAATGGTGCACTATTGGGTCCCTCATATGAGATGTTACGCAAAAAGTAAGTTGGGAACTCACGAAGCAATACTATAATAATTCCCAACCGGATAATCCCTTAAGATGGCAATTAGATACTCGTCTTTGGTTTTTCGCTGTAAAATCACTACAAGCAAGTACAGGGTGGTACAGAATGAGCTATATGGTATGAATTCTTTATAACTTTTTTAATTATTATTTTTTCTTTGTTTTTTTCACAATTTTGTGAAGAAGACTTGGGGAATTAATTATGAATCATTACACGCTCGAACACAGCACATACTGCAGGTGCCTCAATGGCTTTGTTAAGGGACATATTCGGCGAACGCATTATTTCGCGCACAAGCGATTTTAACTGGACTCCACGTTCACCAGATTTTACAGTTCCTGACAGTTTTCTTTGCGGATATTTGAAGGAAAGAGTGTACGTTAACAAACCAAGAACCATACTTCAACTAAAAACCAACATTCGAAATGAAATCATGGGCATTACACTCGAAATTTTGCGAAAAGTTATGGAAAACATCTTAAAAAGAGCACGTATGTGCGAAGCAGAAAATGGACATCACTTAGAGGATATCATTTTTCAAAGCTAATTGCAAAAAAATTCCCTAATAATATACTGTATTTAAAAAAAAAATATTATAATAATCGCATAAATAAAAAAGTTATAAACCATTTAAACCATATAGCTCATTCTGCGCCAACCTGTACAAGGCCAACAATTAAAAATTATTTTTACAAAAACTTGTTTTAGTTATGAAAACCGAAAAACATTTCCAGCTGAATTTATAATAAAATGTACATCATAAATTATTTTTCATAAATATTAAATTATTTATAAAATTTGAATTTTTTTCAATTTGTGTTAGATGGGCTGAAATCGTCGGCACGTTGACTACAAAACCAAAAATTTTTCTGGCTTCAACCACAGTTTTAGATTAAATCATAAAAATATCTCGATTTTTTTCTTATGTGTCTTTGGGTCAGTTGTTGTCGGAAGGTTTTACCGGCGAAGGCATAGCCACTGGTCACGGAATAGTAACGGCTTCATCGTAACCAATGCGCAGGCACTTTAGAACGCTCTCCTTCATCGGCATTGTGTAGTACCGGCGTAGTAAAATAATTACTAAAAACGGCTGTTAAAGGCAAAGCTTCAAAAAATTTAATACGTCTCCTGGAGGTCAGAGGCGCTATAAGATAAGATAAATTAAACAAAAAGAATTTCGCTATTGGGCCCCACTTGGGAAAACCTGATGATAGAGCAGTAACTTTTTCGTTAGGGTATACCGCCAAACTCTTAACCAGATCTCTAGTAGGATAAACATATTGCGATTTCCAACAATCATTCCCAAAGTGTTCCCAATATGTGTATTAAGAGAAATTCTAGTCGGGTAGCCTATGTAAAATGGAAAAATTTTAACTAACGCATAAAGAAGGTTTCTAAATAAGGCATGCACGTGCCTTAGGAATGAAAATAAAATATTTTTTATTATTATGAATTTCAAATTTAACAGGAAGAAAAGTTTAGTTTAGTACAATTGATTGGTATTCTATGGCGAATATCGTAAAAATTCGCTGTGACTAACGCTAGAAAATTCAATTGTTAAATTGTCTGTCGTGAGGTTTATGAAATATTAAATTTTTCACAGATGAAAGATTTTTTTTTATCACTCAGTAGTCCGTAACTAATTGGTGCCAACTACATTCACAGTAATTTCGTTCAACACTCTTCTGTGACGATGATTCAATGATGAAACTTTTAAGGCGACTATGTTCCACAAATACGGCATTGGTTGTATGTGACAATTTGAAATATTTCCCTTGATCTTAAAATGTAATTAAAGGTTTTGAAATGAGTAAACTTTTCCAATATTTTTTTGTATACAAATAAATTTATTAAATTTGAATTCGATTATATGCCGCATAGTGACATATGTATATAGAGCCTTTGGTGCAATACCGTAGTAATTCAAAAAATCGTGAACTGAGAAAAATGCATTTGAAGTTTAGAGCCATCTTTTTGATAGTATTTGCGTTTACTAAAGTTATTTTTGTACAAGTTTTTAAATAAAGAGGCATGTTTTGTAATATTTTCTGTTTGTAAATTTCTTGCCATAAAGGAAATATTTCATTATTGCAAATAAATATTGTTGGAAATAGCTGGAGGCAATAAAGACATTTGTAGCTGTAGAATCTAAACAGTTAGAGATAGATATATATTTCCCCAAAGATCATTTCTGCATATGATCGATATGTGTTTGAAGCGCTATAATTCTGCATTAATTTGCAGGTAAGAGTTGTCGCTATAAGCAAAAAGTATTATATTTTCGGTAATTGAAGATAAATATTTTTCCTGACATGTTGATCATGATATACGTCAAACATACCCAATATAAAAAGAAATATATTTTACAGTCACCAATTTACAACCGCCGTATTTTACACGTACTTTAGCCACTGTGGGCAGCAGTCTTGTAAAGTAACCATCATATGCATGACGAAACACTCCAAAGAAATATTACAATGTTTGATGGCAGAATTATGTAATATAAACTAGCTTGGCATAATATTAAAGTATTCCAAAAATAGCACATACCGTTAATCCGTGCAGCACCCACAAGCAGTTCGTTTGAAAACTACTGTCAGAGGTTAAGTATTATGGAATCGTTGGAGTACGCACAGTTGTTGCGGAACATAAATGAGATGATATTAGTTTTTTTACATTTTGTATGTGGAACATGCAGGGCCTAACGTTTTGCATTTAATGCAGAATTAAATAGCAACATATCCAACAAGTATAGAACCAATTGCCAGAACATCGCCTTTCCGTATATCTTATAATTATTCATTAAATACTAGATAAGCCGGTGTGTTCAATAGTTTTCGAAAAAATTCGCGTTTGCTCTTTTTAATACTTTTCTGTTCACGGTGAGAACAAAGCCTTTCTAAAATATTTTTCTATCGAATGGGGAGGCCCATAAGCAAATATAAATATCAATGTTCATATAAAAAATATTTATGAAACAAAAAGTATCATAAATGAGAACTATTTTTACTCTTATATCGTTCCTACCATATCAAACTATCCAATATGAAAATCGGTACTTTTCAGGAGAACAAAAATAAATTTTCAATTTTGAACTCAAAATCAGCGCATCACTAAATGCGAAAGCTTTTAAATTGTTCTAATGCAGTTTTCAGATAACTGTTTTTTTTTACCAAAAAATCTCGTTCGTCACTTATCATCTGAGTGATTTTCAAAGATTTATTTTTTTTTTATCTTAGACCAGCACTCAGGAGATGACCCCTACACACGCGATGCATAGTGCTGGAACTATAGTAAAGGGATAGTAGGAGAAATGATAAGAGGTGAAGCTTCACTATCTTACAAATCTGCTTTTCCATGTTCTTTGTTTTATAGCAGTGTTGAAGCAGCTATTATTTCAAGTAGACGTTTTTATTTTTTGTAGCCGTTTTTCGTAATTATATTACTTTTCCGGTGCAACAGATTTTCGTCAAAAAGAGGGCGTTCTGATGTGGCTGTGGATTGGTTACAGCTGAAGCCGTCACTGTTCAGTGACCAGTGACTATGCCTTCACCAGTGAAACCTTCCGGCAACAACTGACAGAAAGTCTCATCAGAAAAAATGCGAGATGTTTTTATGATTTCATCTAAAACTTGGGTCGAACACAGAACTTTGTTGGTTTTGTAGTCAAGGTGCAGACTACTTTAACCTTCGCTGGCCTCTGCGGTAAATTTTAATTGTTGTCAAATGTATCAACTTAATGTTAGATGAATAATATCAAAATATGCGAAAAGCGAAAGGAGCTAAAAGAAAACCACATAAACTAATACTTGTTTTACATAAAACTCTTTTAAATTTCCAGCTCACCTCATGTATATATGTCATATAAGACGAGTATCGGCTGTATATTTTCCTCCATTAGAAATCCGCTTCTTTACCTTGAGAGAACATACTTTTTATTTGTTTTGTGAATAAAGGATTTAATTTTCTTTCAAAAGAAATCAAACAGTTTTAAAAATAATTTCGGTTTTAAGATTTCTTTTTATTAAAGGATAATGAGATTTTCTGGTTGAAGAGAAGCAAACAACCGAATTGAACTTTGAAATAAATTTGTTTACTGCCACCACCTTTCATTAAAAGTTGAAGAGACAAACATTTTTCATTTGAAATCTATTTACAGAACACAAACCAAATAACCTTAACCTGATGCAAAATATAAAATGTTTCAATATACACAAAACATACAAGGCTTAGACATGGAAAAACTTTTATTATATGCACATGCTAGACTTGTGCATGAAGGCCAACTGAATAAGAGGATTTTCAAGGAAATATCTTAAGATATTGTTTGTCTTATGATGATGTTATTTTTAGAAATATTTAGATAAAAAATTTACAGTTCAACTTCGCCTTGACGTAGCAGTTGGGGACCGACGAACTTCTACGTTATAGAGAAAATTTTTCATAGAAAAGCTGTCATCTTTTAGTATGTGCCATCTCTTCCATGTTAACATTTGCTTTTTATTTCAATTAAAAGGTTTCTTACAACCAAACAAATTTATATGAAAGTTGAATTTATAAATTATGTATTAAAGACGCATTTCGAAAAGAAGGCGTTAACAAAATACAGTATTCGCAAAAATAATTCATTATGGAGAAAAATTCGTTATGAAGCAGTTTGACTGTATTTGTGCAAGTGAAATTTCCTTAAGACTCTCTGTGTATTTGTTGTATTTTGTTGACTTGTCCATTCCAATTTATTTACTTTATCAATTTTTTATCAATTTAAATACACAGTTGTGTGTCCATAAGGACGTGTTTTCTTACTTATATTCAGCTTTTAGCATAGAAGTCTCTGTTATTTTTAATTTTTTTCGTAAATTTAACCACCGGGTTATATGCGGCATACTCGTACATACATTCATTACACAGTTTATTTAAGCTTTTGCCAAATAACCAAATTCTAAATGGAAATGTAGAGATAAAACAAAAATACCATTTAATTTATAATTCTACTTGTAATCTATATAAAGTTTTGCCCTTGGATTTTTAAATAGAGCACAAATGATTTTTAAATTTATATTAAATTTATATAAAAATATAAATATATATATATAATATAAAAATAGTCACACATATACGTATAAAAGTGACTATTTCTTATTAAATAACGCACACAATGACAAATATTGAAGCTGAACATTGATCGTGTATCATTTGCTTTAATGGGATTGTTCACAAAGTTGTCAATTTCTCTCACGAGTAAACTCAAGTAGCATATCGACGAGTAGGCTCCGATGGACCCGTGTGGACACTTTCTCATACAGCATCCACAGCTTCTTCAGTGCGAACAGAGATTTAACAAAATATGTTTCTTTATCGAAGTTTCAAGAGCAAATGTCCTACTTTTTTCCTCTGTAAGTAGAACCATTCGCAATAACATTACTTTTGGTATTTAGTTATTAATAAAAGGATTCATATAGAACAGAATTCTGACTTAACGTTTTTTTTTTTTAATAATCGTAAAAAGGATTACGTCAATAAAAAAGATTTAGAACAACAAATGTTAGTAGTTTCAACAGTAACAGGTTCAAAATTTGCATTGTAAATGAAGTGCAAATTAATTTGAACACACGCAATAAATATTTAAAAATATTAATCAAAGAAATAATTAGTTTCCGATATTTTTCTTATTAATTCTATCGAGTTCTGCACTCTCATGATTTGTTTAATTTTAGTTTTAATTTGTTTTTCTTACATTCAACATTCATTTAGTTGATACTTTTAAATCTATTTATAATTGGAAAAGTTTTATGGCCTATTAAAAATGAAAACAAAATAAATAAAATAAAATTCAAAAAAGTAAACCACTCTTCAGAATGTCAAATCTTGTGTATTATTGGATTTTTTTTTTTTTGTTGTCCTTTGTAATGTATGGCTGAGTGAATAAGTGATGGAATGTTTTTGAGAGCGCGTGTGTGTGTGTGTGTGTGAGCAATTTAAACTTTAATATGTTTTTAAGTTGTTTTTTAGTTTTTACTGCTGTTTTTTTTCTTTGTGGTTATTTTGTTTAATTTTTGCCGCATTTTGTAAAAATGCACTTATTTAGTTATTAAAGTTTTAAAAAGTAATTTTTGGAATTTTTTATTATTTCTTTTTAATAACAACAAATATTGTGGTCAGTTGTTTTTTCAAAATAACTTTTTGTGACAGCCAGCAGTTTTTATAATAAAAATAAGTTCCATCAAAAAATATGTTGAATATATTAAAATGAAAGTATAAAATTGTTTAGGGATGTATGAAAGGGCATACATATGTGCATAAAAAATTTTATTATTTTAAAGGTTTTGAATTTTAATAAACTTTCTAAAGGGGATTTTTGAAATGTCATGCATTTGCTCTTTACATGAACTTTCATATGAACTTTGTTTTCCAGTTGTTTTTTCTATTATTTTCTTTCCTTCCTGGTGTGTAATTTAAACTCATCAACAGTTTTGTAGCCAGATATTCATCAAAAGTAATATATTGTTCAATTGGTGTGTTCATAGTCAAGGAAATTTGTAAAATTTACATTTTATGCAATTTGTTTAATTTCTTGTTTGTATAATTTATTTAATTGATTCTTTTAATTTATTGCCACGCCTTTCTATACGTCCAAAGAAACATTTATATTTTCTTTGAATACACACATATGCATACATTGTACATATTTCAAGTTTATTCATAAAAATATGTATCTTACGAAGATGGCAATCAAAAACTTCAGCTGGAAGTATTTCAAAGTATTAAAAATTATTAAATATAAATGCAATAAAGGAGTGTTTCAAAACTAATTTTTATTAGCACTGTTTTGAAACTCACTTTTTCGAAAGTAATTGAAAATCATTAAAAATGTGGGTTTTCATCCAAAAAATTGCTCCCAGATTATTTAAAGCTTCTTAAGTATAGTATTTAGTATTAATAATAGAATTTTTAATTGAACTGTAGTTATTACATATTAAAGAAATTTTTTCGTGTTTAAGTTCACAGTTAATTTATCACAATATTGTGAAGAAATTTTAATAAAGGAAAAAAGAACAGTTAATCTCCAACACCAGAAGAGTAACATGCGCATTTTCTATGCCACTACGCATGTCATCAGTACTCTTTGTGTCAAGAGGTAATTAGTAATTAATTAATAATTAATTAGTAATAGGTAATTAGTTGTAAAGTCATCAATATCATCTATTTAACTCGTCAGAGCTTAGGAAAATGTGTACACGACAAAATTTCTTTAATATATAGAATTTAGTCGAAAAAGATTAGCACTAGATACATAGATACTCTTATTCTGACCTACGGTAAATTTAATCACACGTAAAATTGACGCATGATTATAATTCGCTATATTGTCTTATTTTATTTATTTACTTTGAATAAAACAATCCAGAGTACATTTTCTACGTATAAATGAAGTAAAAGCACCAGAATTAAAAACATATTTTTTATGTCAGTTACTGTGTAGATCTTGTTGAAAGCACTTGCGTACATCGGAAAAATTTATAAAATTAAAATCAATCATTACGTTGTATTACAACAATAAATGCTACAAAAATTCCAGTATTTATAACTGTTTAAAGCTAGATCAGTAACAAAAAAAAAAAAAAAATAAAAAACAAAAGACAAAATCAAGAGATCACGTACAAGTGACAATGTTAACGCAATGAGCGTTAAAAAGAAAAACAAAAAACCAAAAACAATTGATAATGGATTAAATTTACAGTCCAACAACTATTTTTCACCGCTTCAAACAATTGAAGACGATCAAATTGATGATGATGAAGTTATAGTACAAACGACTATTAAAGTTCATATACCACCAATTACTATTTTAAAATGTAAAATTGAAGAAGTTCACGAGCTATGTAAAGTAGAGAAAATATCAGATTACGCCATAAGAAAAATTTCAATTGGTCTTAAACTGTTTCTTAAAACTCAGGCTGATTTCGAGTGTATCCGAAATAAACTTCATGATAACTATGAGTATTTCACCTATGCTACAAAAAATGAAAGACCGTACAAAGCACTCCTTTTTGGTCTGGATAAACAAGATCCAAAAACCGTCATGGAAAAATTGTCTGATTTAGGACTAAAATGCTTGGACGTCAAAATTG
Organism: Dexiosoma caninum; assembly: GCA_963924685.1. Classification (NCBI taxonomy): domain Eukaryota; kingdom Metazoa; phylum Arthropoda; class Insecta; order Diptera; family Tachinidae; genus Dexiosoma; species Dexiosoma caninum. The sequence continues at coordinate 68,305,720 of OZ004727.1, forward strand.
TTACAAAGACTTCTTATCACAACTCAGAATATGTATTATATGTAGTATATTTCCAACGACAAAGTATAAAGCTAAAAGAACTTAGGCAAAATTACTCCGTAATAAATTTTCTTAAAGTAAGATGGGAACATCAGAAGCCAAATAAATCGCGGATCACCCAATGTTATAACTGCCAAATGTTCGGGCATGGCTCAAATAGATGCAGAGTCAGAACCTTCTGTGCAAACTGCGCCGGTCCACATAAGACTTCGGAATGTAAGGAATCACACATAAAATGCGCGAACTGTAATGGGGCTCACAAATCTACATCCGACCAATGTCCGAGCAAGGTTAATTTCTTAAATATAAGACAACGTTCACAGCCAGTCCAACGACGTCGCATTCACAACAATTATGTAAGTCAGCCTAAAAATAACTTTAATGACAATTTCCCCAACACATTATGTCAAAATGTAACCAGTCAGCCCAGCACCTGGATATCAAGAAATAATGGCAGCAACAACTCCAACCAATACAATAATAGTAGCGAGCTCCTATTTACTCCATTAGAATTAAAGAATATAACTTTAGAATTAATTACTAATCTTAGAAACTGTAAGTCTAAGGCTGAGCAATTCGAGGTAATAACTGGCCTGGCAATTAAATTCCTACCATAATGAGTAACAATGGCATCTGTATAGTAACTTGGAACGCAAGAGGTATTAGAAACAAAAGTACAGAATTGTTTGAATTCTTGACTTCTCATAATATACATATTTGTTTAGTTACAGAAACTGGTCTAAGACTGGGTATAGGTATTGGACATAACCAATATAAAGTATATAGGAACGACAGAATCAATTCTAGGGGAGGTGGTGTAGCAATAATTGTTAGGAAAAATTTACCCCATCGGCTACTACCTATTGTAAATACTGAAATTATTGAAAATATCGGTATCAAAATCTTTTCGAATTCGGGTAGTATAGATGTCTACTCTTGCTACTTCCCCGGAGGATTAATGGGCCATGATGGTGTAAGGAAGAGGAAATTTACGTCTGATATTCACAAGCTTACTCGCGGTATTAAGTATTTACTGGGCGGTGATTTTAACTGCAGACATCAATTCTGGGGATGTTTGAGAGCTAACGGATGGGGAAATATCTTGTATGAAAAGTTGGACTCATACAATATGGACATTTTATTTCCAAGCGATCCTACGCATATACCATCGGGTGCAAATAGGCAATGCTCCACATTAGACATATTTTTAACTAATGTATCCGGTCTGACGTCGCACGCGGAAGTCATAAATGACTTAAGCTCAGATCACCTCCCTGTTAAAATTTTTTTAAATAGTTCATATAACATTTCAACATACTTTACGTATGATTTTACCAAGGCCAACTGGAAATATTTTTCCAGGTTTTTAAATAGGAGAGTAAGTTTACCGGATTTTAGGAACATCACATCAACCGACCATGTTGATTTCCTTTTATTGAAATTTAAGCAAATAATAGGTCAAGCTATAGAGCATAGTGTTCCGAAAAAATTTCCAACGCAAAGGCACAAATCATTACCTAATTACATAAAGTTCATGATCCAGAGAAGAAATAGCTTTAGACGAGACTGGCAAAGATATAGGGATATAAATGATATGTATGGGATGAAAATTTTGAATCAGAATATTCGAGAGGAAATTTTTATATACAGGAATAAATCGTGGGATGGCCTATTATCCACTCTCGATAAGGGCTCTTCTCCTTTTTGGAATATAACCAAAATATTAAGAAAGAAGTCCAGGAGTATTCCCATATTAAAAGAAACCGGTCATCGGTATACTACAAACCAAGAGAAATGTAAAATTTTGGCTCAAACATTTGCTTTGAATCATTCTATTTCTGTTAATCTTGGAGACCCCGTTACAAATTCCCTAGTCTACGATACCTTGGAATCCTTTAGAGCATCAGATTTTATTCATACTAATGAATTTTCGATAAATGTTTCGGAAGTTGCTGACATAATTAGGCCACTAAAGAAAAGAAAAGCACCTGGAATCGACGGTATTAACAACATATGCTTAAAATCACTGCCCAATAAAAGCTTAAAATACTTAACAATTATTATAAATGCCTGTCTAAAATTGTGTTATTTTCCTAACGAATTTAAAGTATCTAAGGTTGTTCCTATAAGGAAACCAAATAAGCCGCCTGATTGTCCTTCTTCTTACCGACCTATTAGCTTATTGTCCTCAATCAGTAAGATTCTGGAAAAAATAATCAAAGCCAAATTAGTTAATTTTATCGAGACTAACAACATTATTCCACCTGAACAGTTCGGATTTCGCAGGGAACATAACACTACCCATCCACTGATTAGAATTAGAAACTTAGTTATTGGAAACTTTAATCAACAAAAGTCAACGGGTATGGTCTTATTAGACGTCAAAGCTGCATTTGACTCGGTGTGGCACGACGGTCTAATTTTTAAAATGATTAACTATGGTTTCCCAACACAACTTATAAAAATAATTCAAAACTTTCTTACACTACGTTCCTTCCGAGTTCATATTGGTTCATCATCGTCTGACCTATTTATCATTACAGCAGGTTGCCCACAAGGTTCCTGTTTGTCTCCTATTCTCTATAACCTATATACATCCGATTTCCCACATTTAAGTTACTGCACTATGTCGATATTTGCAGACGACACAGCTATCGTCAGCTCTGAGGTATTATCAATAGACATTATATCAAACCTTCAAAGTGCCCTAACTGAACTACATTTTTATTTTAATAAATGGAAAATAAAATTGAACTCTGAAAAGACACGGGCAATCTATTTTTCAAAAAAGCGCAAAGCATGTTTTCTGCCACAAAATAACTTTGTTTTTGACAATCGTTCTATCCAATGGGAGCAAACAATTAAATACCTCGGGGTTATAATGGATCCAAAAATGAAGTTCAGAGATCATATTTCATATATTGTGAACAAAGTAAATGTACTCACAAGAATACTATACTCATTAATCAACAGGACCTCTAAACTTAGCATTAACAATAAAAAGTTAATACTAAAAACAATTTTTCACGCTGTTATTTTTTACGCAGCACCTGTGTGGGCGACCGCTGCAAATTGTCATTTAAGAAAATTACAAATATCCCAAAACAAATTGCTGAAACTAATTTATAACCTTCCTTGGTTTTTCTCGACTGAGCGGCTGCACACACTTGCCGGCATGGAATTAATTAAATATAAACTTAAAAGGATTAGCGAAAATTTTAACACCGCATGTCTAAATTCGGGTTATGAACATATCAATGAGCTGGCTCATCGTATGTAGTTTAGTTTTAGGATTAGTCGTTTTAGTATAAAAATAAAAATATTTAAATAGGTTTTGCTAAATTTTGCCTCCATTTAGTAATATTGTAAATATGGATACATAACTTTATAAAACAACTTACATTATAATTAAGTAGAAAAAGATACAAATCTTAAACTCTTCATATATAAAATTTAAGACTAAGTAAAATGTATATATTATATAACAAGAATAAAATTGAATTGAATTGATATTTTTTATGTAAAAAGGGAAAAAACCAAATTAAATAACTCCATCAGTAATCGACAAAACTAAATTGTAACACATTCCTTTAGACACTTAGAAGATAATCCGGAGAAATTTTGACTCCCTCAGTCATTATATTCATTCCACAAGGTGGCCCAAAATGAACGAAGGGGTTTGAGTTCCTGAAAGGTCTGCACAACGACTCAGATGTATGAGACGTACAGAGACGGATTCGTAATAGTGTGGAAGAAATATTAATTATTTTAAAGCGCATGTGTAAATTTTACACAGATTATCTTTCTACGATGCTCAGGAGCCCAGTTAGTGGGAAATATCTAACGTTAGTTGCTTATTATTTATTACCCAGTGAACAAATTGCGGGCAAAATATTTGGAAATCATGCAGCACTATGACGGTTCGTTAGTGCAGCTAAAGGGATGACGATTGCGTAAAGTACTTTTTCCCTGAAGCCCCCTTTTTTGAAATATGGCTCGTGTCATTTTAAATTTTCCGCTGTTAAGTGAGCCGATAATTCACATTTTATAATACTATTGTTTGCTGAAATGTAACTTTTTACGAAGCAAAAAAATATTGTTTCGTCGACTTTTTTGGCCAAACGTTGAAAAAAAGTAATTTTTCGGCATTTTTTCAAAATTTTAACTGTCAAGATTTCTGAACACATTTCATTGTTATTATTTGAAACAACCGCATTTTATTAAATTAAACTAACTCGCGTACGTTTTCTTTCTATTTCCATAATAAAGTAAAAGATTTGGTATTATGATGACCCTAAAGATTTACTTTCTACGTCGTCACTTTGATTTTTTCTCTACACAATTACACACTGAAGCTGACGAAAAAGGTTATTATGCCCAAAGAAACTTGACTCAAAGGAAAAAAGTTAGATGCCATGCTCGGTGAAGTTTGTAAGACAAACAGATTCAAATCTAGAACCAAAAGGAAGAAGAAAAAATAAAAATTCTTGATGACGTAAAAGCTTGAAATACTTTGGGAAGTTGTGCTGATAAAGTTCAAAAGCCTGCTAAAAGCACTCAACGTTAGTTTTACTATAAACTTCTATAGAACTATAGAACTTCTTTTCTGATATGAATAAACAAATTTTCAATCAACCGTTTTTTTCTCATACGATCAAAACTCGCTGAATTGTTTCAACTGTTGAACTTCAATGAGATTGCAAGTCAATGAATAATTAATCTCTTGGGCTTAAATGGTAGGGCCACATTATTCTTCGCATCCAGAAAAAATTAATAAAAATTGTAGAGTAAAAGAAAATGGCGAAATGGCTTTTTCAACTTTTTGCCAAAAAAAAAAAAAAAAAATTGGCGAAAAAAACATTTTTGCGCTTTGCGATAGTAGCACGATTTTTCTACGATTCATTAGGTACATTTCAGCAAAAAAAAAAGGTGTTAGGAAATTTGCAATCGTTTCTGAAATATTGACTCTCACAAATTTGAAAATGACAAGAGCGATATTTCGAAAACGGATACTTTAAGGAAAAATTTTTTTATGCAATCGTCATCACTTAGGATACACCAACGAACCGTTATAGTGATGCATGAAATCTATACATCTCATGAGCGCTAATGCCAACACATCAGTGTACCTTCAACAAAATTTGCTTTAAAAGCATAGAAATCTCACATGGTTATATAAAATCTCCCAAAAGTCTTTGAGAATTCGCAAAAATTTTTTTTTACAACAAACATTTTTGCTTTGATTTTAAATCTACTAATTATTTATCACTCATTTTACATTTACTGAACACACTCGTTGTCAATGAATGAATTTTTTTTTTTTATCTGGGACCAGCACTCAGGAGAAGACTCCTACACCTGCGAACCATTATGCTGGAACTATAGGAAAGGGATAGTAGGTGAAACGACAGGAGGTGAAGTTTAATTAATTATTTTTGCACTAATAAGTAAGTGAGTTGAAAACGTTACAGACTTAGCTGAACATTTTCAGAAGTTATATAAAACTCAAAGTTTTCAACTCTAAAGACAGTGTTGCTGAGTCGGTTATGACTTAAGCAAACTGAATGCCAACATGATAAAAAAAAATGCATAAAATATTCCAAAAAAAAATAATAATAATTTCCAGCTTACACTGCTGTTTCAAACTAACTACATTTCCGTTGTCTCTTTTATGTTAATTTTAGAACTTTCAACCCACTTGTATTTTTTTTTCTAAATATTTTTAGTTGCTTTCCTACATAGAAGATCAAAAACAAACATACTCGCTTGTCTCTTAATAGCCATACCGTCACACTTATGGGTCATGAAATGGCATGTCCTTTTAATTAACGTGTACATAGAATTTCACTGCTACGATACCCATTACGGTACAAAAAAATCGCATAAGAGTTTCATATGCATATACTATTTGAATGGAGTATATTCAGAAGTATGAATTTTAGAGGTAGTCAGTTTTATACTGTTAGTGTTCCTGAATAAATTTCTAAAATAAAATTAAGGATATTTCATACTGGTGAACAGTTTCTTCAATAAAAATGACACATTGTTGAAATGTACATATGTATGTATGTATATCAAATGTCTTACCAGCACTGTAATATTTATTATTGGGCGACAATGAAATACAATTTATGAAAATGTGGGACTCCACATTCATAACATCTGAAAAATAAATTTGTTTGAATAAATCAAATTATGAATCTAAATAAATAATAAATCAGATAACGAAGTTAATTCAATAATTTATTTATTGTAACTTTCTCAAAGATACGGTTGCTGCAATATCCATATTTCTCTTTAAAAATCACAGGGTGGCGATGGTCGAAGTAGTCTGTACGTTGAAAAATTTTCCTGTTCTGCAGTTTATTAATTATTATTATTTAAATATTGAAGTTTGTTGAAGTGAATTGGCCACTTAAATTCACTAAAGCACGGAAATTTTTTTTCTTAACCTCAATAAATCGACCCAATATTCACAATATTCATCACTGGTTGGTTCTTTGGCGCCGATTAACCTTAACCCTACACACCTAACCTTCTTGGCAAACGCTTTAAACATAACCATACGTAGTAACGACGAGCACTTTTTCGGGGTATATAATATCGGTGGTAAATATGTTTTTGGAAATTTTTAGAACTTAGTTACATTAAACAAGTATTTTATTATAAAAAAAAAACAATAAATGTACATACATACATATGTATTACATTTGGTTATAAAATATATTTTCAGTATTTTATTTTTTTAAAAGGAACTAACTTTTGAGATCATATATTTATAAAAGTTAAGTTAAACATATACTGAGCATTCGTCGTAACGACGTTCAAGTATGTTATAACTGAAAAATTAAAGCAACTACGCGCCGTACTCGCTTGCTTCCCCAGAGAGCTCGTTGAATACTGAGTTGGCAAGCAAGGTAACAGCGATCATCATATACACAAGAAAGATATAACGGTATTTTTATTTTGTATTCGTCGATTTGACGAAGGTTATGTGTCTAGCTAGGGTTACGAAATACTACTACTGGGCTGATGTTTGGTCTCTATTAATTTGTAAAAATTTCGATATGAGTCAGATGACAGCTGACTGTTGATAGGAGCAATATTGCTCCTTTAGTTAAGAGGCATGAAATTCACGAATAAATTGATCCGCACTGGTACTTTTAAAGATAAAGACGTCATTTAACTAGATACAAGACTTTTTTGCCTTTGCAATCTTATGAACTTGCTTAATATTAAATTTAGTTATTCTTATCGCCTGCAAAGCACCTTTTCATAAATCAAAAATAAAAAAATTCAAAAAAATCTGCATATAAATGTTACACTTGTATTATTTACAAATACAAATATAAATAAATAAATATATGTTATTATATTATTGTTACCTCCATGTATTGGTAATAATAATAATTTATAATAAATTATATCCAATGTGTTTTATTTTTTTTTCACAGCATTAGAGGAGTTTCTTGTAGATCATATTAGTTTTCATTACACAAGTATTTCCTACTGAGTTCTGTAGTTATACACATATTCACATTAATTTAAATAACATATATGTATATAAGTATATATACTATATATATATACGCACATACGTACGCACATACATATATACATTGGTATAACATTTGCAGCATTAATGAGATGTTAACGTCGCTCATTTACACCCAGTATGTTTTAAATACACATGTTGTGAAAAAATATGTAAGTCAAAATTGTTGCTGGTATAAAAGTTTGCAGATGTAACTTTGACGGATAAAGGATAAAGTTTTACATATTTGACGCTTTAAAAAGCCAACAGGCTTTTGCATTGTTGTGGTTAATAAAAATGAAATAAAAATACACACATTATAATGTGTGCACATGCTTGTGTATGCATTTGTGAGCTCAAATAATGAATATAGTTGTTAAAATTATAATGGCAGAAGAGAAAACTATTAAGTGCTGTAATTATTTTATAAAGGGGGTTCTTTTTTAACGTTTATAAATGTGAGTTGGCGTACAATTTGACTTCATAACTGACATCAAATTTCAGGAAATTTCTTTTCCAAAATTGTTTTAATTTTTCTTGAAAATAATAATTGCGTCCGCAACATTTACCGTTGATTAAATTTAGTACCGGTGAGTTCCAAAACATAAAAATACTTTGTAGGGATGAGGTACTGCTACCGTATCAAACCAAGTCAACAAAAGTTATGTAGACTTTGTCTTTGTGTGTCAGTTGTTGTCGGAAGGTTTCAGTGGCGAAGGCATAGTCACTTGTCACTGAACAATACCGGCTTCAGCTGATAGCAATCCACAATCGCATCAGAAGGCCCTCCTTCGTCGGTATTGTGTAGCACCGCCGAAGTAAAACAATAATAAAAATGGCTACTGAACCGAAACTTCAGCACTGCTACGAGTATAAACAAAGAACGTGCGAAAGCAGAGCTGCAAAAATAATTAATTAAGCTTCACCTCCTGTCGTTTCTCATACTATCCCTTTCCTATAGTTCTAGCACAATGCTTCGCAGTTGTAGGAGCCATCTCCTGAGTGCTGGTCCCAGATAACAAAAAAAAAAAACTTTGCACGTTGTTTCATGTGTTGATACAATTAGTTGATATTCAATATAGCGAAAAATTATTTCTTCGAGAAAATTGTATGGAATTATTGCGAAAGCAATTTCAAAAATGAAAATTTTATGCAAAACAGGAAAACTTACGCCTCTTTCTCGGCCATAGAATTTCAAAGCATGTCAACGATCAATGTACCGTCAAATGAAAGGATGGATGCACAGTTTACTTATTTTATGCGAATCGGTTACTTTTTTTGGTACATTTAGGTATAGACAACATTGCAAAAATATGCACAGTTGCAATTTGGAATGCATTACGTTTCGCGACTCACCCTGTATGTAATTTTCGCTTGTTTACTTTGCGCTGGTACTAACTTTCTTTGGAGCGTATGTTGGCTTGTGGTTGCTTATGGATGTGGTTTTCAAATTTGTATATGAGCTTTCTTTTGCCTTCTTATATTGGTGAAACATTAACTATTAATTTGCTTATATTTTCTTTTGCTAGGAACATTATAAAAATTCTTCTTTATTTGCCGATATTCCCATATTCTCTGGACAGAATAGAATACACGGTATTATAAATTGATATTAATTACAATAATAAAAAAATACCTCATGCTGAACTTTTCAAAATATTTGCAATTTTATTTTGGTTAATTTGAATTTTTGATTTCATAATTTTATTTACAAAATTACTTAACTTTTTGATAAAAATATATTAATTTTAAAAATGATGTGAAATAAATATATAAATTCCACAAATGCAGTTGAAAGGCAAGCATTTGATTTTCATTATTTTAAATTAAAAAACAAAATTGCCCCAAAATCTGAAATGATGTTTCAGTGGAAAGTCTTTATTCAGAAAACTGTGTGATAAAACTGTAATAAATTTCATAATAATAAATAAAAAGCATCACAAAAGAAATCGTGCCATATAAACTGTGTGATGTAATATTATTTTTAAAATCAGATAAAAATAAAAAAAAAGAGTTTAAAACGATCTTCTTATAAACTTGAACAATTTTAAGTTTTTTAATTAATATTTTCTGGATAATAAATTAATTAATTGTAAACGCCGAATTTAATGGGAGACATTTTATAATTTTAAATACAATTCCTGTATTCCTATATTCAGCAATTATTTCGGTTGACATTTTACAGAAGATCATAAGTCGAGATAAGAAAATGTCTTAGTATATTAATAGTAAAGTGTTTATTATTCTAATAGACATTTTGTTTACACTAATCAGCGCTTTTCAGTTTTTGAGACATCACCCCAAAAGTAACCAGTAGTTGGAGTTTTTGATTGATTAATTCGTAAGCTCGATTTTAATAGAAATTTAGTAGAAAGTAAAATTACAAAAAAGTTTGCTTTGTTATACTAAATTTATAAATTTTTCAAAAGACAAGCAATAACATAAAAAAAACGAAACAAAATTGTTCAATTAAAGAATTTTTTCGCTCTCCAGAAAAATTTTAAAATTTCACTTGAATTGTTTTGTCAAAAGTCCACAGATTTCTTTATATTGTATATATACATGTAATATATAGGTATACATGTAATATATAGGTATATATACATTAAAATGTAAATTTTATTGCTGCTAATTCAAAAAGCTAATGAAACTCATTTTCTATATAAACTGCCAAAACATGTTAGAGAATTATATAGCATTTGCAAAAATTGTTTTTCCCTATAAACTTTTTTTATTCGAGTAAAAACTTATTTATTTTTTCTAAACCATTTTACAATTAGACAGCACATTATTTAATTAAAAAGCCGAATCCCCCCTTCTTTTTTTTATAAATCAATGTCCAAAAATACGTTATATTCGGGGGGTACGCAGTATTTTTTTTTGAGGTACGGTGTAATGCACAGTAAGGAATTGATAAATTAAGCAATTCTCTGTTTATTGTTCAAGTTTTGTAAAAAAAGAAAATTAATTATTGGAAACTAAAACAATTATGACAAAGTTTTATTTTTATTTTCAAAAGACAAAAGAAGAAATAAATTTTTGCTGCTCGTGGCATTAGCAGCAATGAAAACTAATACGTCATACAGACTAGTTTGACTAGTTTAATCAAACAAAAATTTAGTTTTTCTTAATTTCTGAAAAAGTTCTTACAGAATTCATGATATGCTTGTTGTTATGTACTTTGTAATTGGTAAAGTTTATAAAACTTTAGTATTAAAATATCCACAACTTCCAACATATTTAGGCTTAGAAACTTTTATTTTTGTTTCGTGCAAAAACATTAATTACTTAAATTAAATTCATAAAACCACGTAAATTTTCTATCACATCTGACTATCAAAATGATATCCAAAGCTCGATTCGTAAATATTTCTTGTTAATTCACACTGTCTCATTTTGAAATTATTGAAACTAAATGAATCAAGCACATTTGTTTTAATCCATATTCTGTTAACCTAATTTCTTTTAAGAAATATTTCTATATTCTTATTAAAGTTTAAGGTTTTATTTATATTTTTTTGTTTTTTCTCTTTTTTTTTAAATTTCGTCAACCATCGGCTTACATCTTCAGTAAATTTTTAATATTTTATTAAAAAAGAAGCGAAATTGAAAAAATATTTAAAATTTCCTGAAGATGTTAACCGATGGTTGACGAATTATCGAAAAAAAATAAAAAATAAAAATATAAATACTAATAAACCTTTAATTTTAATTATATTATTAATAAAATAAAAAAAAATAAAAAAAATAAAAAAAAAAATATTTTTATATTTCAAACAATTATAATTTCCTATTATTCCTGATGATGTTGACAAGCTGTTAACGAAATATCGGATAATAAAACAAAATAAAATAAAAAAAGACCTCAAGCTTAATAAATATATTTCAAAAAATAAACCTTTAAGCTTAAAAAATAATATATAGAAATATTTATCAATGGGTGGCGATGGCTGAAGTAGTCTGCACGTTGACTACAAAACTAAAACAGACCTGGGCCCAAATCCCGGCATTCGTGATCGAATTATTTTTCGTATCGAATAACATTTCGTTCGAATCGAAATTTGTGTTAAAATGTAAAGGATTTTGTGCTTTGTAATGGAATAAAACCATATTGAAAAAAATTATAACAAAGAAAAGGTAAGCAAACTTAAAATTCTTAAAACTAAAATAATGTTTGGCCTTAATATTAGTAATATTTAAATTATATTATTAATTGAGCTTTTTTATTATATTTTTTGATATATATTTATTAAGCCTGAAGTCTTTTTTTTTTTATTTTATTTTGTTTTTTATTATTCGATATTTGGTTAACAGCTTGTTAACATCATCAGGAACAATAGGAAATTATAATTCTTTTTATTATAATTATAATTCTTTTTATTATAATTTCCTATTATACATATATTATATTCTATTATTATATATTATATATTATATTCTATTATTATTATACTATAAAAAAAAAAAAAAATAAAAAAAAATAAATAAAAAAAAAGACCTCAGGCTTAATAAATATATATCAAAAAATTAGTAATATTTTTTAGAAAATGGATCCCGTGTTCCTGTTTTATTTGCGTATGGATAAATTAATTACATACATAAGTGTGCCTATTGTTTAAATTAAAAAAAAAAATTTTTTTTAATTTTTGGCCAAGTTTGAGTGCTCTGCAATAAACTGTGCCATAAGTTCTTTTTGTTGGACATTTATTTTGCTTGCATTTGTCCTAATGAAGATATTTGATGTTAATAATTTTTCTTTTTGTATTAATGTATTAATTAATTGTAATTGTATTAATAAAATAATATATATTAACTGAATAAAAATATATAAATATAAATAAAATAATATAAAAAACAAGAAATTATTTTTTATTTTTTAACCAGCAAGTACAAAAAACAGTTTACGACAGCTTTTAATCTATCGAATGGCATCTCGAGTGAAAGCATTCGAACGAGTGCTCGTTATCGAGTACCATAATTTCAAATTTTGATACGAATTATTCGATATCGTATTCAGCGATTTCAAATAGCAAAATTTTGATCGAAGTTACTCGATCACGAATGCCCCGATTTGGGCCCTGTGTTCAACCCCAGTTTCAGACTATAAAATCATAAAAAAAAAACATCTCGCATTTTTCTGATGTGCATTAGTGTGTCTTTGTGTGTCAGTTGTTGTCGGAAAGTTTCAGTGGCGAAGGCATAGTCACTGGTCACTGCACAATACCGGCTTCAGCTGTAACCAATCCACAAACACATCAGAACACGTCCTCCTTCGTCCGCACCGGCGAAGTAAAATAATAATAAAAGTGGCTACTAACCCGAAGCTTCAACACTGCTATAAGCAAAGAACGTGCAAAAAGCAGAGCTGTAAAATAATTAATTAAGCTTCATCTCCTATCGTTTCTCTAACTATCCCTTTCCTATAGTTCCAGCACAATGCATCGCATGTGTAGGAGTCATCTCCTGACTGCTGGTCCCAGATAAAAAAAAAATACATTTTAAAATGAAAAATTTTTGTATATTTGAGAATTATTTTATAAAATTATATATATATATATATGATTCTAATTGTGCTTTTTCCCTTATAAACTATATGTGAAATTTATTATTACATACCTTATGATATTCTCATACAGTATGAAAAATATCATAAAGCATTTTATTACTAAATTTCACATATAGTTTATTAGGGATAAAGCACAATTAGAATTATATATATAAATAAATATTCCCAAAATAAATTCAGTTAATATAAAATTATATATTTGCTAAAAATTTAAAAATCAAATTGGGATTTCACATAAAGCTTATAGATGTGAAATTGGTTATTGAAAAATCTCCATTCTTGTGGAGACATGTGAGCGGTTTTGTTGCTGGAAACCCAGTGGAATAAAATATGAGAAACAAAAACTCGTTTAACATCTGGCTGTAAGACTTGCCAGTAAAAGTTAAGATGTGTGGTTCTATTGGCTTCCTAAAAAATTTAGGTTAGTTGCTTTCACACATGTAAAACCATGTTTGCAATTCAGTCAACTCTTTTACTAGGAGACGTTTTAACTAAAATAGGAACGAACCTGACGATATCGGCCAATTCTTGCAATATTTTTAGTTTTTGTTTTTAGTTATTTATTGATTCTTTGTAAAGGTTGAAGGTTTGTTTTTGTTAAATATTTTCCATTTGTTTCAATATTTCGTTAACCATCGGTTAACATCTTTAGGAAATTCTCTTACTTTGACATTAAGTTACAGCTAGCAATTATACAAAAAGTAGCAGCAAATATGTACATTACATTTTTACACAATTTTAGATACAATTATAGGGTCTATTTTGAGTTGCATGAGAACTTAAAATGATAATACATCATTGGAAAGAATTTTTTTATTATTTACCAGATAATAATTCCATGGAATTTATTTTTTTTAAATATAATCAGTCCCAGTTCAGACCGAAATATTTTTCTTGATGAAGCCTCATTCGGTTTGTAGACAAGAGAGAACATTCAAGACCAAAGAAGTCTTTACCAATTAAACTATGAGGACAATTTTGCTATTAAGAATTTAAAAAAAATTTCGTATTTTTAAAGTAAAATTATTTAATTTCTATAAAGCATATTTGATCCTCGCCCTTGTAGTTTTATGACTCAGTTTGGAAATTTACAGATGCGAACAAGCACACACATATTAATTATTATGAAAGTTTTTAATGTTTAGAATTTATTATGAATTTTTTCCACTATTTCCCAAACGTCTTGATAACAAAACGAAGAAAATAAATTGCATAGTTTGGTTTATTAATACTAACACTAACGTTACTGTAAGAAAGATAGGGTTACTCGATTTAGTATTTGAAGTATTTCAATACGTGGCAATTTGGTACATGAATTTATATGATTCATTTATATCGATCTCACTAAGGAGTCGAGAACACTTACAATTTTTCCTCAAAAAGTGATCTTCTTTTACAGTGCAGACATACATAATTCGCACAGATAATACTTTTTCTCACACCCAACATTACGACATCGCAATGTGTGGTAAGAGAACAATCCAATGGCAAAGTAAATTTCCAAATATGCCAAAATTCCTGCCAGCATCACTTTTTCATCACTCTAACACAAAAGAATGCCTGCTGATGCCAAGAATACTCAAAAACCGCCATTACCGAAAAGGACTTTTTAAACATTATAACGTCTTAAAGTAGAATGATAATAATATTAAAAAAAATGGTCTGTTGCATAATTTTAAAAATATTTCATGTACAGCCACATGTAGAAACAGTGACCAACACTTTCAATAACTTTACTTATATTGTACAAATGCTTCAAAATATAACCTTTTGAAAATTTGAAAAAATATTATGCCCGAAGTTGGTAAACTCATGCCATATATCAAAAAGGACAAAATATCTAACAACTCGTTTCCGTTGTGCTATTCAGAATTTCTTCCCTTCCTGTTCACTCAACTTCCAATAAACTTGTCCTATAAAATGAATGATGCCTCCCTGTCTTTTTATATATTGTTTATTCGAGCTATTGATATTAATGACCATAATATATTCTCGGGCAGAAATAAATCCACATATTTGAAAAAAAACTGGGACAATTTCGAAAACTGGAGCCCATACAGTTCAATAGAATTTCGATTTGAATCGAATGCCGGTAATTGCACGCAGTATTTTTTTTTTTTTTTGGTCTTGGACCGGCACTCAGGGGATGACCCCTACACACTACAATGCATCGCATGTGCTGGAATATAGGTTATGGGAAGGAGGATAGAGGGAGTAGTGTTTATTGACATTTGTTTTAAATCTTCCCATGCTAAAAGTGACAGGAAACACCTCTGCGGGTAGTCTATTCCACATACGTGCCGTTCCGCCAAAAAACGAATTTTCCCTGTAATGCGTAGTGCGAGTCGCCGTCAAATCGACCACAAATGGATGCGCTCTTAATGATGATCGCGTCGCGCGCGCGGAGAACCGGGTTTCGGGAACAAGTTCCCTGATTTCATTAGAACACCTTTCATTACAGTATCGATAGAACAACGAAACGCACCCCACGTTGCGACGATGTTCAAGAGAGTCAATAGAGTTGGCTACCCTACTGTCTCCTATGAGTTTGTTCGCCCTTTCTTGTACACGGTCGAGTAACTTCAAAATAGTCTTTGAAGCACCGTCCCATACATGAGAGTTGTATTCAATTTTCGGTAGGATGTAGGCGGTATAAATAGTAAGGAGATGAGATGGGGTGAAGTATGTCTTACACCGCCTTAAAAAGCCTAGGCACTTGAATGCTTCCTTTGAGACCTGAAAAATGTGCTCAGTCCATCGGACATCACACTGAATTTTCATGCCAAGAACATCAAGAGCTTCTGATTCCTCAATGTTTATGCCACCCATTATTACAGATGAGGCAGAGTGATCGTGCACACGGCGATGGGTTAGCATGCAGCATTGGGTCTTTTGGGAATTGAAATCGACCCTGTTCGCGTGACCCCATTCCAATATTCTCGTGAGGTCACCTGTTAGCGAATCATTCATATTCTGCCGCGTCGCCGCGATCATAGTTGATGTCGGCCTACGATCAAATGAATATGAATGGCAGATACTGCTGTCATCTGCGAAAGAGTGGATACGGTTGGAAGTTTGACATAGGAGGTCTTTAAGAAAAATAATCCTTGTGGTACCCTTGAATTGATCTTGAACTCGTTAGATGAGATCCCGTCTATAACAACTCTTATAGCGCGAACTCTGAGAAATCTCGATATATATCGAGAGAAGATATCGCCGACACCAAAAGCAATAAGTTTGGACAAGAGTGCTCCATGCCACACTCTGTCAAATGCTTTCGAAATATCTAGAGCCACTACCTTACTTTCGCCAAAATGGTGGATGGATCGACACCATTTTTCCCAGAGGAAGGCTAATAAATCTCCCGTGGAACGTCCTCCACGGAAGCCATATTGTCGGTCGTTAAGTAAGCTATTGGACTCCAGATATTTTATAAGATGGAAATTTAGCATACTCTCCATTACTTTAGAAATGGTAGAGCATATTGCGATTGAGCTATAATTTTCAGGGTCACTTGCCTCTCCCTTCTTGGGGATCGGCGTAACATTTGCAACTTTCCAGCACGACGGAAATTCGCATACCCTAAAATTAAATATATTTTTAACTCTTATGCAGCATGAATGTAATTTAAAACCCATGTGCTGCAATCCAATTCCAATGCGAAATAAAGACTTTCGTTTTCTTTCTTTATTTTTTTCTATATTTTGCACAAAGGACATCTTAGACAGTTAGCCAAGCATAGCAGCTAGAGACCTTTATTTTTTTCTTACTTAAAACCAAAAGTATGAACAATATTTTTTTTTTCTTTCTTTTTCATATTTCTATGGGAATATAAAAAAGAGAAAAAAAATACTTGGCAAGAAGGACAAATTAAAAAACCTCTAAAGAAAAGTCGGTTTGCTTAAACATTGAACATGATCCTTGGATATTTAAAAATAAATATGGAAATCATCATTTTCTTTACATTTTGCGTTCAAGAAGACAAGTCGGAACTTTAGCAGTCATAACTTCTTTGCTTCAAAACATATGGATATTTATTATTTGAACGAAGCAATTCGTATCCTTCAATAAAGGCATACTTTAAGAAACTCGGTTATGCTGCTTTTAGTGTATATATTACTGCTGTTATGAATACCAATTTTTAATTTTCGGAAATACCAATATCTGTGCCAATATTCGTCGAATACGAATATTCCGTCTGAAATTTAACGCCATTCGATATGTGAAATTTAATTGAAAAAATCTCTCCATTGTGTCAATAACAATGACATGCCTGAATTTGAGATTATCTACTTCACGATTGAATGCCACTGTTGAACAGTTCGCAGCTTAGTTTCTAACTACCTAATCATCGTTTAATTTGAAACCCCATCGACGAATATTTGGCGTTAAAACGGGAGGAAAATGGCATCGATCCACTGATATGGTGGAAAGTAACGAATGGAAATTTCATGAAATAGTTGAATATTCGCCGATTTGAACATTCATGACATGACTAGCATATACAGTCGAACTTCTGTATAATGTAATAGGTGGGGCCCGACGAACTTCTACATAATAGGGAAAATTTTTGTTTGGTTAAGAACTTTTTCATGTCAAAATTAAATTGTGTCTCAAGAAAAGGTTCTTTACGTATAAAAATACGCTATAGAGACATTCGTTATAAGCAGATAAAAATGAGAGAAAAACTTTATAGTTTTATTACTTGTTTATTGTGATAAACTAATTTCAGAAACAAACAACTAGTTTTTGAAAATGCAACGCTGTTTTTATACATTTGTTTGGCAACGCCCTACATTCTCAGAATAAAAATTGGGAAAACAGAAGAAAAAATCACGTTAGTACAGATAAACAATGTTATAAATTTAACAAACTTGAGAAATAATCAAATGTATTGATTTTGTTTAATTTTAAAGGCAGTCGCTCTATGAATTATCAGATATAAATTTCTTAACTGTCAAAAATGCCAGTGTAAAGACCATAAATGCACTATTAACAAAATAAAATATTCTTAAAAATAATTCGTTATGGAGAAAAAGTCGTTATAGTGTAGTTCATTATAGGGAAGTTCAGCTGTATATACTTTTCCGTTCCTATAAGGTTCTGGCATAGATTTCCTGAACATATCAGTATTCTGTACCTTCACCTTCATTTCACTGTAACTTGTAACTGTAACTGAAGCAGTCTGCACGTTGACTACAAAACCAAAACAGACCTGGGTTCAACCCCAGTTTCAGACTAAAATCATAAGCATTAGAGTGTCTTTTGTTTGTCAGTTGTTGTCGGAAGGTTTCAGTAGCGAAGGCATAGTCACTGGTCACTGAACAATACCGGCTTCAACTGATAGCAATCCACAATCACATCAGAACGCCCTCCTTCGTCGGTAATATATAGCACCGGAGGAGTAAAATAATAATAGCAATGGCTACTAAACCGAAGCTTCAACACTGCTATAAACAGAGAACGTACAAAAGCAGAGCTGTTAAATAATTAATTAAGCTTCACCCCTGTCATTTCTCTAACTATCCCTTTCCTATAGTTCCAGCACAATGCTTCGCAAGGTCCCAGATTAAAGAACAAAAAAATGGTATCAGATGAATATAATCCCTTTGTATCTAATGTCACTTATACATTAGTATAAGCTGAAAGCGGTACCCTTCAGTGAGCCGTGATTATGCATTCCCCACTGAAATCTTCCGACAACAACTAACACAAGGCACACTACTGCACATCAGAAAAATGCAAAGTGTTTCCCTTAAATATTGTAGTAAATGCTCTAACTACCTCATTCATCACTACCCTGGTGGACAGCGTCAACAGAGGTCCTGCCAGAAATTAAAAATTCAATTCAGAAAATATAAAAATCAACTTTTTGCAGTAAAAGGCATGCTTTTGTCATAAGTGATATAAAGTTTTTATAAAAAACAAAAGAAAATTCAGTTGTAAGGGAGCTGTAGACTTAAGAACAGCTATCACGTCATCGTGATTATTTTTAACATGCGATATGGATTGTTCATGTTATTTGGCCTTCCAGAACTTTTCATCTCATTCGCACAGACTAAATCTTTCGCCATAACTAAATGCGTCGTGTTACGGTTCTTAGTGGTATTCCAGTTATTGAACATTTTCTTATGTATTTTCTATTCGAAGGCATTCAGTAGATTGCTTGAAATTTCAGTAAAATTTTTGTTAATAACATCGTGTGCATATTATCTAGATACCTCGCTCATTTCTGTGCAGTTATATTTTTAAAGTTTTTCTTTGTAGAAATAATTAAAATATGTATCAAAATATTGAAATTTTTAACATATACATAGATTTGCGTGCTATTATTATTAAATTGAAATTGTAACTGCAACTAATTGAATATTAAAGAAAAAATGAAAACTTTTTATGACTTTTAAAAGTTAAATAGTTTTAGCGTAGGTAAATTGATAAGTTAATAAATTTTTTATTCGACATTAATTTCTATTAAAATAATTTTGAACGCAAATTTTTATATATATACTTTTTAATTTTAAACCTTCAAAAATGGGTAAAAAAGATATACGACAAATCTCGGTATAACGAATCTCGCTTTAACGAATATCCGATATAATGAACGTCCAAATTTTTTACATTAAGAACCTTATAAAGCGAACGCTTTATTAATTTCATACTGAATATAATAGTAAAAATGGTAAAAAAAAACATAATGCTATTGTGTTCAATTTGGAAAGAAATTGGTTAGAAAAAATCGTCCATGTTTCAAAATGGTGATGACTGGTTATCTAGAGTGAATCCGTTCAAAATAAAATTACAAAAAATTATAGAGACGCATTATTTATCTCGTGCTGTTATTTTCAAATCGTTGGTCTTGAGAGAAATTCAGGAAGAAGCGGTGAAAAAAGATGGCCAAAAACAAGCATCAAATAGAGATTTTGCCAACATGATTAGCTTTTTATATAGAACCGTTTAAATTAACATTTCTTTACCTATTTTTCTTTTTTGAAATATTAATATTGCAATTAAAAATATTATTCTATTTAATTAAGCTTTAAGGTTTTTTATTTCTTATTTTTATATTTTTAAATATTTTTAAATTTCATTTTCTTATTATCTTATTATCGAATAATAAAAACGGTTCAAAAACAACTATTAAGTAAAAATATTATTTTTATAATATGCATGAAGTTAGTAATTTTTTGTTTATATAAAATACAATAATAAAACTAAAATTTAAAATAACAAGTTTTTCAGTATTACGGAAGAGCTTGACATTATATCGGTCGTTATAGCGAGATTCGACTGTATTTTTAGTTATTTTCAAGAAATTTTTCATTAATATTGAGAAGTGAACTTGATTTTTTCGCAAACTTTTTCATTCAGTTTGCATTTATAACTTTAACTATGAATAACATGAATTAAATATGGCATATTTCTTGCGTATTGAACTCGTATCTTCTCCGTTCTTATATTCACACCTTGAATCTCACATTTGTTATAAATGAAAAAAAAAATATGTATAGAACTCGTTAGTGTTACAATCCCTTGTATTTGGTTGTCATGTTATTATTTTAATTGGGAAAATTACACTGAAAAAATTAAACAAAGTTTTACGAAGTATTGAAATTTG
Source organism: Dexiosoma caninum (assembly GCA_963924685.1). Lineage (NCBI taxonomy): Eukaryota > Metazoa > Arthropoda > Insecta > Diptera > Tachinidae > Dexiosoma > Dexiosoma caninum. Next base: position 68,326,474 of record OZ004727.1, read on the forward strand.
TTTTGTCCTTTTTATTAATACAATAAAGTTTATACAGATATCAAAAAACTGACTTCGTGCTTAAATAAAATTTATAAATAAAGATTTTTAAATAATATTAAATTCAAAAATTTATATTATAATTAATGTTTATTGTCAGCCTATGTGCAGCATGTAGTTGGTGTATGGCGAAAATCATGGTAGCCTTTCAATGACGAAGAAAATAACTATCAAGTTCTTGTCAATGCCATCCGGTGGATGGCTGATAAACCAAAAATTTTAATAAGGAAAAATAGTTAAATAGTTGTAAACATAATTTCGTTCTCGACTGTGGATTGTAATGAGTATTTCTCGTATTAATTTCTTAATCTTTATCGGGTTAAATAGATGATTTTAATGAATTTACAACAACCTCTCTGTTGATACAAAGAGTACTGACGTGTACGTGTTATACACAACAGATGTTGGAGATTAAATGTACTTCATTTAATACTGATGAAACATATTAACAGTGTGTAGTAATACTCACTTTGTAATGTTTTGTTTATTTTTCATAGGTTGGAAGGTTCAAATCGAAATACGTTGCAGCAAGAACATATTGTCAGCTGTCGTGTAGAATCATATTAGGAATATTGATTGACCGACCAGAAAACGAAGTATTCGTTTCATCGGGTATTAATAGCGTATTCCACTTAGGGTTTACCGCCTTAAGTTCTAGACAATATTTCGTAATATATGAGGTCTGTTGAAATGAAAAGGTGAATTTTGAATTTCTTTCAAAAGTGTTTATTTATTCATCAATATCCATTTTGTCCCCTTCAAAGTAATCCGCCGCCGATTCCAACGCTTCTACCAATCCTAGAAGCACTTCTGAAACGCGTTTTTCGGTATGGCCTTCAGCTCGTTCTTCGATTTTGACTTTATCTCATCAATTGTGGCAAAACGCGTTCTTTTCATTGGTCTCTTCAGTTTTGGGAATAGGAAAAAGTCACAGGGACCCAAATCTGGTGAATAAAGTGGTTTAGGCATGATTAGGGTGTTTGCTTTTGGCCAAAAATCACGAACCATCATTGATATGTGAGCTGGTGCATTATCGTGGTGCAGAATCCATAATTTTTTTTCACAGTTCCGATGGTTTGAGCCGTATTGCTTTACGCAAACGTTGCATAATTCCTTGGAGTATTCCTTATTAACCGTACAACAAAGGAGTCAATTCTGACTATTTTCCCAAAGATGTAAGTATGGACCCTGCAGATAATATTGGACTGCGTGGTCCTTTGTAGCTGATATGGACTGGTTACAAACATGGTTCTTTGTAATTCGGGCGTGGACTATGTCATTGAAAACAGCAGCTTACTGTTATACAGCAAGTGTTAGTGCTTTTTTTGTGATGAAAACGACGCCACCGAGTTCTTTTTCAAAAAAATATGCACCAATTATCTTTTCCGACGAAACACTGTGCCAAACGGTACACTTGAGTGGGTGTAATTCTCGCTGTTGAACTGCTCTTGCATTTTGCGTAACCCTTTTCGCCTATTAACGAACCCATTCAATTGGAAATGGGCTTCGTCGCTTGTAATTAAATTATGAATGAAATCATGATTTTTCTTCTAAAATAATTCTCAACGATTTTGTCACTTTGTTCAATTGTGTACTTCTGCATTTTAAATTCCCCCATCCTGGCTTACAAACATTCACATTTCTAATACGAGTGATATAAGGATTATTTCCTCTAGTGGAAAAATGTACAGTTGTTCAAAAAACACCATTTGCAATAATTGAAAATTTTCTAAATATGTTGCTCTAATGACTTTCGCTTTAACCCTCGCATAAAAATGTTTTGGTATCACAAACACAAGTTTTTGAAAAATTTCAAACTTGTGTCATAAACAATTCCAAAGAAGCATTTTGGCAAGAATTAAAAAAATAAATAAATAAATATAAATGATAGTACATATAAAAAACTGCCTGCCTGAAACATGTACAGTGGCATCCCAGCAAAAATTACTGCATCGCAGTAAGTAGATTTCTAAAGGAATATTGAAGTAGCATTCGCTTAGTAACCTGTTTACGTATGGCATTAGATTTGTTCGCAATCAGGAAATATGTGGTGAAATCATGGAAGCATTATGGAACAATACCAAAAACAACAACAAAAACATTTGTCTCCAAATCAAAGAGAAATGTCATTTGTAGAAAAGCAGTGGAGTAATGAAAAATGTTTGCATTGGAAATACTTTATACGAATTTCTGCAAAACTCTTTTTTAGCCATAGACAAATCAATAGAATGGGAAATGTAACAAAAAGGAAAGTACACAATTGTTGACAGGGGTGCATAATTTCTGACGTTAAAAATACAACCCGGAGAATCGCTCTGACCTCTATATATTGGATAATGGTTACGTCGATTCATGAAGTTCGTTGCATTTCGTAAAATTGATAATTCTATTATTGCCTTGCATGAGTGCTTCTATTATGCACTAAAGTAAAGGAATGTAGTGAACACTATAATATATGTATGTATTTTTTTAATTGGTAAAGGATCCAAAAACAAATATGTATTTTCTACATTATTGCTTTTCTTCAGGCAGCAAAAGTAAATCCTGCTTCCAAAATTTAAATTATTTTTTGCTGGGACGTTAAAATAAATACGAAATAAAATAAAGAACTATTCATATGTTGCATGCAAAATATTCCAATGGTACGACAAACATTAGAGACATGCCGAAATAATAACAAACTTCTTTGCATTGAAGGAAGCCAAAAAACAAAAAATTGAAAGAGAACAAGGAAGTCGCATAACAAAACACATAAAAAATGAGGCCACTTTGAATACACAAAAAGAGGCATTGAATATGGAAGCATATCAAGAGACTTGAGAGAATTGTGGCTAAAAGTTTTGCATGTTGACCCAGAGTATGTCACTCCTAATGACATGCCAACCAATTTAGCCGTTACACATGAATTGCAAAACAGGCAAACTTTTCTAAAGTACACATACATACATTCGCATGCATGTACACAAACAAACCTATTGCATACATATGTAAATAAAAGCGACACAACAATGCAATGCAGGCCAGTATGAATGCCATTATAACAATGACTTTAAAATATCCTTATGAGCCTGTATAGTTTAACTTTGAAAGTGCTTTTAACAAAAAGTGCAACTGAAGCACATATGGCCCATGGTCCTCTCATATTTTTCATTTTTCATTTTTTTTACTTTTTACTCTTTCAGTGTGCTTTTCATTACATTTACATATCAACGTTTACGCTGAGCGACCATTGATGATGGAAAAATTTGCCAATGGCATAAAACTGTTATTTCTTTCATTCGTTTTCCTTTTTTTCCAATCTGCTCTGCTGAATAACTTTTACATGAAGTACACATTATGCATTTATCTTTAGGAGAGTTTTAATGCATACACAGTACGGCGATAGTATGAGGTACCGAACTAAGAAAAAAAAAGAAAATAAACCTTTTTGTTTTTAAAGACATGCCCTTCTAAACTGTTAGAAAAAACACAACACCCTTCAATAAGCAGTTATGTGAAGCATTAATAAGTCAATTTCAAATAATTACACAAGGCAACAAGGTTTTAGTTGCTTAAGAAATAAATGTTGTTTTTAAGGTTACTTGGGAGGCTGAATCAAAATCTGCTCTTGGTCTTTATTCTGCCAGCTCGACTTTTCGCCATATACCGTTATGTCTAAAATTAAGGCACTTCCACTATATGTACGTATATGTATATTGGAATAACTTGAACACGCTTCTGCATATTCAGTTGAAAAAAAATCCAAAACTCGTCAACAATATTATTTTTACAATTTTTTTTTTAATTTGTCCAGTAGTTTCAAAGATATCATTGAAGTTTTCAAAACAAAAAAAAACACAATTTAACTATAACTTAAAAGCGCGGGCTGATAGAGAAAAATGGAAAATTAGATTTGAAATCAGCGACCTTAAATTAGTAAAAATTTGCAATAAAGTCCCAGTCAACACAAAAAAAGCTAAATTTTATTCTTTTCCACCTTTCGACTCGAGGGATAATTTGTCTCTTCTATTCCAGCAATATACGAGTACATACATTCTCGCTGGCCCCTCATTTCAAAATGTTAGTTTTATTCATTCTTCATGTGAGAACTAGATATGCTATATGTTCTTGTATTGTAGTAAATTGGTTCAAGTGGAGTGCTCTCGACACCTTAAGGCCCGTTTAGTCATCAATTTCGGTAATATTATTAACATTATTGTCGATTTATATACACTTATAAAATAAAATTGTTTATTAATTTCGGTCTTACTTCAATTTTTATTTTGACCTTTATTAATTTTTTTTTTTTTTTTTTAGTTATTTTTATTTTTGAGCGATGGTCTTTTTTATGAAAAGTTTTTAAAGTTTGGTAGCGAAATATTGGAAAATAAATAATTGTTAAAAACTTTTCATTGAAAAGACCATCGCTCGAAAATAAATATAACTAAAAGATCTATGCCCCCTATCACTCGTCGTGGTCTTATCTGTGAAAAAATATATAGTCTATGTGTCCATCTAGATGCAGGCCTGTCAACGTTTCACCTCCTCTCCTTATGTTCCGAGTGCCTAACCGTATACCCAATTTCAGCTCTCCGGCTCTATGAAGAGTATGCACCAGTACATCAAATAGGAGTGCGACATGCAAAAATGGAGCAGCCTAGTCCCCTTGATAAAAATTGCCAGTTTTCATATTTTACCCATTAATTATTCTCCCTTATACCGAATTTCAGCTCTGTAGATATAATGAAAGTGCCTGAAGCAAAAAAATTTACTATCAAGTCAAGTTATTCAGACCAAAAAGGTAAATTTTTCTTAAGATATACAGAAATCAATATTTAGTTTGTGTGGAAGCTACCACGCCCACTTGTCCTATTCCACCCACTTTTGGACTGATGATCTAAGCTGACCATTAAGTTACTCAGACCAAATACAGAAACATTAGCTTTACCCGTTCTTAAGATATAATGAAATCGATGTTTAGTTTGTGTAGGAGGTACCACGCTCACTTGCCCAATCCCTTCCAGTTTTTTACTGATGATTTGTTTTAACTATAAAGTCATTTGGACCATATTCAGAAACATTCACTTATATAGCCCATAGTTCCTTCCAGATGTATAGAGAGATACTGTGAAAATTTCAAAAAAATCGGTTCATATCATTTTGATATATAATACCCTGTAGCCTAAAATTACCGAAAGTAGTTTGAGATCAAAGAGCCATTGGGTCACTCGCAGTGTGCGCTGTGACTCCATACTATTGGAACCATACTTGGGGATGGTTTTCCATGGCTGGCCTTAAAAAATTTTCCAAACTTGTCCGATATCTAATACCAGTGATGAAAACGGCGACACCATATTAATTTTCAAAAAAAAATATAGGCGAATTATCTTTTACGACGAAACACAGGACGGTGCCCATTCAGTTGGAAATGAATAAAATCATGATTTTTTTCTGAATTAACGTTCAACGATTTAGGTACGTTGTTCAATTGTGCACTGTTCTATTTTAAATTGTCCAAGTCTTCTTTACAACATACCGAAACCAAGAAAAAATGTAATAAAAAAGTTATAAGGAATGCAAACGTCTTCGCTCTTTTTGCGCCACCCTGTATATTATGTGCAGACACAATATGGAAAAAAAAAACTTTTGAGGTTTAACAGTTAAAAATAGAAACCTTTTAAAAATACCGTACAAATATAGAAATTACCTGCCTATCAATCGGAGGTCTAAATTACCGTACAATGCGGTAATTATTAGAGTTGGGTTCATGAGCTCTTTGAAGTGAGCGCTGTTGTCAGTTCAGCTCTTTTTGGTGTGCTGGTTCGTTTAGTTCGTTCAGTAGCTCAGTAGTATCAGTTGAATTTGTCGCTCATTTGATTTAGATGCTCAGTTGAATTTATCGCTCAGTTGATTTTGTTTCTGAACTGATTTTTTAGCTCATTTGATCCAATCAATCCAATCCAAGGCAGCTTTAATCAGTAGTAGAAAGAGAAAATATGTTTTTGTTGCTGAAATTTGTTATTTTAGGGAAATTTGTGAAATGTTTTACATATCAATCAAATAAATACAAACTACAAGACAGAAATTTATTTAAGAAAACATAGTGTTTGCACTAAATCGCCAATGACGGGAAATATTCGCATCTGGCTTCAGACAAATTTTATTTAAGAAAATTTTTTGGTTCTGGTAGCACTGATGAACCAACAAAATGAACAAAAAAAAACATGGCAAGCGCTCTTCACTGAACTAGAATCATCAAAAAAAGTCAGCGCTCATTTCGCTCAGTTTACTGAATCGTTCAATTGAGCTAGCTCAGAGCTGAACGACACAACTCTAGTAATTACTGTACGGTTAATAACACCGGTCACTATCGACAGCAAACACATGAGAAATATTTTTGGTCTCACATGCATTTGAAGAGTCGTTATTTCCTCGTTATATAAATTCTCTCCAACAAAAAAAAAAAAAAAAACAAATAGAAAATAGAAAATACGACGGCTAAAATTTTTACTTAAATTCTAAGGCCTTGACTTTTACATTCTTGGAAAATTATTTTAAATCGTTCATAATTCATACTCGTACCTCTGACACAGTTTTTGTGTTTTTTTTTTATCTGGAACCAGCACTCAGGAGATGACTCCTACACATGCGAAGCATTGTGCTGTAACTATAGGAAAGGGATAGTAGGAGAAACGATAGGAGGTGAAGCTTAATTAATTATTTTGCAGCTTTTCTTTGGCACGTTCTTTGTTTATACTCGTAGCAGTGCTGAAAGCTTCGGTTTAGTAGCCATTTTTATTATTATTTTACTTCGCTACACAATACCGACGAAGGAGGGCGTTCAGATGCGATTGTGGATTGCTATCAGCTGAAGCCGGTATTGTTCAGTGACCAGTGACTATGCCTTCGCCACTGAAACCTTCCAACAACAAATGACACACAAAGCCACACTAATGTACATCAGAAAAATGCGTGATGTGTATTTTTATTTTTAAAATTTTAGTCTGAAACTGGGTTTGAACCCAGGTCTGTTTTTGGTTTTGTAGTCTACGTGCAGACTACCATCCATCGTGCCATCGCCATCGTCATGACAATTGTACGCACATGTATATAGTTGTTATACGAAATATATATTTCAGTAATTAGCGTAAGAATAAAAGAAGAAAACAGCGGAAAATGGTAGTTTGTTGTTTGTAATCAAACGTTTACACATGCCAATATTAGCACAAAACCAGTCATTTTAAAGGGACACGTTTTACTGATACCATTACGAGCATTAGTTTCGCCAATTTAAACTGCAGGATGTTTGCAACTTGCATTGCTGCAAAAAACGAATGTAAGCTGCTAAAAATTTTTAGTGCATTAGCACTCAACCGCATTCAATATATGTATGTATGTACGGATGTATTACAAGTATTACGAACAGAAAAATACTGCCCCTCTGGCTCACACGCTCCCTCCCAAAAACGTACATACACAAAAAACACACTTATATATATATGTACATACATATGTATATGTATATAAGAAAACTGGTAAACTTTCAAGAATTACAAACTTTCTTCATTTGCGACAACCGAGCCTGCAGATGCAAAAGTTTAGGCAAATGTTTGCATTCTGCATGATACATTTTTATGGCAACTAAAACAAATTCAGCAGCCGCCATAACTACAAGTGAGCAACAATAACAGCAACAACAACAACAAAGAATGAAACTACTCAGTCAGCGAAGCGAAAGAAACGATTGTTTACTTATTTTGGACATTAATCAGAAATGCATGAAATTGCTAAAGTTTTCCAGGGAATTGAGAGCTTCTTTTATTTTGTCATCCACTTATGGGGTCGTTCTGTGCAGCAAAACACATGTAACAATGGAGATTATACTCACACATATACATATATACATTCACACATATGTACTCATACACATACTCAGTTATGTACTTGACATACATACATATGTATATAAAGAGTACTTAAATAAAAGAACATTCAATACTTTGGATGCCTTCTCGCTTAGTTAAGCTTCACAAATACAGTAGAAACTCAGTAATTAGAACTCCCAGTAATTAGAATTTCTCGAAATTATATTCAGGAGTTGCAATTAATGGAACTCTTATAAATTATAAATGAAAATTTGATTCTGGCATAGTTTTCTGCAGCAATCGCTTAAATATCCACGGTTATTTGGTTCGAACATATTTAAAAAAGGGGAATCACGAATAGCGGATGGTAATTCATTGTTTCTTGTTGGTTTTTACTGCATAATAAAATGAACTCAATTATTGTCATTCGACATCGTTTTTAAATTAAATTAAAAGAAAAGTTCGCCTTTATCTTTATATAAAAAAGCAGTCCAGAAATTAGAAAAATTCGAAAAGTCGAATCGACTTAAAATCAAAGTGGTGCTAATTTACGAGCGTCTACTGCATAAGAAATATATAAATACAATATATAAATTTAAATGGTATTGATAATATTTCTTTTAAAATTAAATGAACTAGGTAATATTGATTTCTTTTTAATTGAAAATATTATGTACATCCTTACGTTTGAAATTGCTTAAGCTTATGATAACCAGCGTTTTTGTCGTATAAGAATAAATTTAACATACGACTATAAATATATTGAACATGAATCCGAGCTGGAAATATGAGCTGAAAAAATAAAGAAAAGTAGTATTACAGAAATTAAAATCCATATTTTACATTTTTACCAAAAATTGTGTTCCGAAATAGTATCCATGCTCGATATACAGAGATAAAATTATATATTTTAAGGTTCCTTGATCCAATATGTATAAAGTCAAATAAAGATATTCAGGTATGTGATGAAAATCGTTTTCGGCGTTAAAACGTTTTGAAATCGACAAATAGTGTGATGAAATTGTATGTGACGATTTGTCGTAACGATTTCATATTCCATCTTGTTTCATTGAAAAAAAAAGACGTTTTTAACATGTGACGCATTTCGATAATGCCAGTTTAATTTCGTTTTCAAATCGTTTAATTTTACTTGAACAAAATGTAAAGAAATATACAAAAAAAGTAAAAAAATAAATGAAAAATTATTATAAATTCGCCCTTATTTAAACGAAAATATTCAACAAATCTATTTAAATAAATAGTAGTTAATATAGGAGTGAAATTTAAAAATTTAAATACCCACATTTCATCTGGCAAATTCAAGGGATCCGATTTATCTCTTAAACGTTTTCTTAGAATATTTACGCTATTCATCATATTAGTTTTCTTCCAAGAGAATTAGCGCAAAAAAAGGCATTTTATAAATAAAAATTATAAAATATGTTGATACAAATTTTATTTTGTTATTTTGTTTAAATATTTTACAAACGTCACTCACATACACATATGTTTACATATTTAACAGCTGTCTTATTAGATTTTATACAATTGTATTTAGAGAAGATGAGTGGAAACGAAACAAATATGGAATATGAAATCGATCGAAATTCATCACACTACTGTCGATTTCAAAAGACGATTTACTTTTTAAATCCATCGATTTCCATCACATACCTGATTAACTATTACGAAATTGTAATATATGTAACGAAAATGTATACTCAAGTTTATATAGTTGTGTTGCATACATATACTTATATTATTACTTTGCCGCATATCAGTCCTTCCGCTGAACGCGTTTTTTCAAAATTAAGATACATATAACGTTTATTTTTTTCTTGCACAAATATACATAATTAAAAAAATATATATAAAAATTAACGAATCGCAATGTTGTTATTGTTTACTGGGGCCGGAAAGCGCCCATCACATTAGACCTCCATCCTGTGCACCATTTGGATTCGTGTGTTCCACAACTTGTGTCGAGAAAAAACAATGCCGCCCAGAAGAAGAAATGTCTGCCGAGTGCAGGTCAATCGCAAAGAACGTGTTCACAGCAGTCAGTGTCACTTTAACAAAATCGACATACCACTTTTGTTCAAGTGGTACTTCAGGCTTTAAGTCTGCTGTTTTCAGAGATTGCCCTATTTGGGATCAGGAAGCGTTACCAGCGCATACCATTCTCGAGGTCCTCAGAGTTGATTCAAGGACCCTAAAACCGGCTTTACTATCCGATAGTATATATGTAGATATGGGCCCCTTCTTGCTCCTACGGAGACACTCTCCAATACAAATTCGGATGGAATATGATCCACTAAGAAAAGATTTATAATTAAATTTAAATTATAATTAAATTAATATTAATATCTCAGAAACTAAAACAGATAGAATAAAAATTACAAAAGCATATAAATGCTGCTGAAAAATAAGCCAACATGTGCTTAGTACTCTTTTCATATGACATGCTGACGATAGCTGAAGTAGTCTGCACGTTGACTACAAAACCAAATATTTCCGGGGTCGACCCCAGTTTCAGATTTATAAAAACATCTCGTATTTTTTGTAATGTGCATTTGTGTGTCAGTTTTTGTCGGAAGGTTTCAGTGGCGAAAGCATAGTCACTGGTCACTGAACATTAACGGCTTCAGCTGTAATCAATTCACAGGCACATCAGAACGCCCTGCTTCGTCGGCATTGTATAACACGGGCACAGATTTATATTAAAAACTTATCTTTTTAATCATGAATTTTTGATTGATAAATGAATTACACAAATTTGTATTAAATATTAAATTTTAAATCATAAAGTTTACTGAGAATTTAACTGAGAATATTTTCAAATGTTTTTTTTTCTCATCCGTGTAGAAAGTTTTGGTTTTTCTTACTTTTTCTGTTCATATAAGAAAAACACTCTGCTGACATGGCAAATTTTACTAAAAGAGTTTTCATTCAAGAAAAAGGAGAAAAGATATTTCCAACACAATAAAACTTAATTGCATTATTAACCACTATTTTATATCGTTTTGTTCAAATTTTTAAACACTCTCAATTTTATGTTGCAAAGGTCGTTTTACTCAGTTCAATGAAATAGAAGAAGTGCACGTTTAATGCTTCATTTAAATGCAAGAACACGCAGCACTGAATTGTTTGAAAACACATGCACATATTCAAATTGCAACATACACACATACGCACTAGACTGTACCTCAAAAAAAGAATTCTCCGTACACCCCCTAATATAACGTATTTTTGGAGAGTAATTTCAGAAAAAAAAATGATTTTTTATCAAATTTTTGTTATCGAGTTACTTGAACTTTTATTATCTTACATTAGGGGGGTACATTAGGGTAGTAGAAACAGAGATCTGGTAGATAAATACTAGAAGAGGATGTTGTAAGTCAATGGCCATTGATGCAGAATATTGGTATTCTCGATGCAAAAACATTGATATACATATCATTCTTTAAGATCCGACTACAAATGCCAAAGATATAAAGAAAAGTTTAGAAAGGCGACCCCTACTACCTTCGTAAAAAAAGAAATTTTTTTTTTTTAATTACTGTTAAGACTACATTATAATATTAGGGGGTGTACGGGAATTTTTTTTAGGTACGGTCTGATGTTTACGCTATAAATCCGAAAAGAATTAAATTAAATCCGGAAGAGATAGAATGAGTAAAATTAAAAGAGAATGAGTAAAAAAAAATAAATTATTCCAGGTAAACATAAATTTTATTTCCTTGGCTTAAAATGTAAACTATTTTAAAATTAATTTTGAATTTAATTCCACAATAGTATATAATGAAAACTGGTACAAAGGTTTTAAAATTGAACAGGGGCTGAAGTTTCACTCAACTCTGCTTTTGCACATTTTTTTTTTGTTTATAGCAGTGTCGCAGCGCCTATGATATCAAGCGGACGTATCAAATTTTTTAGAGATTTGTTCTTAGTAATTATTTTACTTCGCCGGTGCTACATAATACCGACGAAGGAGAGGGTTCTGCTCTGCCTGTGGATTGGTTAAACCTGAAGCCGTTATTTTTCAGTAACCAGTGACTATGCCTTCGCCACTGAATCCGTCCGGCAACAACTGACACAAAGCCACACTAAGGGCCATTATTACAACTAAGCAATAAAGTTACTGATATGTAGCTAAAATTAACTTCAGGTAAAATGAATAATAAAGTGACCCTTAACTTGTTTTCATTATTACGGCAGTACCAGAGGAAATACCGACTACTTTTGACAAACAAAAAAAGCTACTGGCAACGACAAGGTTTTATTTTATTCTTTATTTAAAAATTAATTTGTATACATTTATACTTTCCATGTTGGCATATTTAAAGTGCATAAAATATGGCAGCTTCAAATGCTTTAGTCCACTTTAAAACTTCCAGGTAGGATGAACTTATCGGTCACATTATGTTAAACTCAACTTGTAATAACGAAAAACTAATTATTTGTCCGATAGCATCCAAACTTTAGCTATCGGCAAGTTATAATAATGGGCCTAAAGGACATACATATGTAAAAATGCGAGATGTTTTTATCATTTGGTCTGAAGCTGGAGCTTGACCGCGCCGGAAATTTTTCGTTTTGTAGTCTACGTGCAGACTACTTCAGCCATCGCCACCTTCACGACTTGAGGGTGAAGTGGAAAGTTGAAGACTTTTCCTAGGAAATGTTAATGGAAATCTGCCCAAAAATAATTGATAAATATTTTAAAATAGTTATTTAAATTTCAAATCTCTAAATTTAAACATTAAATCTACTGTCAAAACACATTTATCTCATCTATTACAGACAAGATGATTGCTTTCAATGATTTTACTTAAAAAAAAAAATTTTCTATTCTTGAAATAAAGCACACACATTCTTGTTCTGTTAAATTGAGTCGTAAATTGCAAACAGAAAACATGCTGCTTATATTGCACAATATATTCGTTATAAAAAAATAAATTTTATAAAATAGCAACTCAATCATTATATGTACTAAACTAATTTTTAATCCTTTTGAATGAATTTAATTGGAAGGAATAGCAATAGAAAATGCAAACAGTGTAGCACTGAACTACAAATATGAAATACAATAATAAATATATACAAATATATTTTTCTTTTCAAATACAACAATTTTAGAATATGCGTTGAAAAGAAAATGATTTTATATCTTGTACAGTGCAATAGGACAACATTGCAAGCACGATAATAATAAAGAACTACCCAGCAAAAGAGAAGAATCCGAAAAAGTTCATAAAATCTAGAATTTGAGATGTGCGGTAGATTTTTTTTTAATTCAATTAATTCAAGGCTAAATGCGAGATCGCTGTTGTCGTCCCAAAAGTGCATTGCATTTTATGGCCTTTTCATTTAAAACATTTGCACTTTATTGTTTCGCTATAAAGCGAGCTAGTACCCCTTTAAAAGAGTGCAATATTTTTACTAAATACAGTGAAAGTGCAATACAGTTTCTGAAAGTCGGAAAAACTTTTTTCCTGATTTTAACCCCTTTTTCGAAAATAGAGTTTTCTTTATATTTCGATCTTTTGAGGTCCTAGAAGTCGATTCTGACCATTTTGTCGATGATGTCAGTATGTGCACATATACAAGATGGGGCAGAAGTAATCATTCTATAGGAAAACGCTATAACTTTTCCAAATGGCGCCAAATGTCAATTCAGTTTTAACATTTGTGAAGTAAACCAATGCAGAATCCAAATCGACAAGCCATTAATTAGGTTTACTCCGCGGTATAATTGTTTCCATTTTTTTGTATTGGCGCAGCGTGAATTTGGTTGCAGATTTCCTGCCCGTCCGACACCAACTGGGGTAAACAATACGGCGTTTGGCCACTCACATTGAAGAGACTGCGACAACATAAGATGTTCCCAAGGCTGGCCAGGCACGGTGCAGCCGTTCTGCTAAGAATATCGCTGCTGTTGCCCAAACTGTGGAAGAGGAGCCCAGAACATACCAGACTACGTGCCACGCAATTGGGCATTAGCCGGCGGTCCTATACAAAATTTTTGTGAAATAGTTGAGGATGTTCTTTTACAAAATGCAGAAAAAAATTATGTATAAAAATTGCATATATAAATATTTGTGTGTATGTATGCACCTCACAACTTAAGAACGCGCGAACGAATCGGAACGAAATGTGTAACATTCGGTAGGTATTGAACTCACTCAGATATGATCAGATAATGAACCGATTCGGTGCGGTAGATTTCCAAAATAAAATTTTCGAAAAACTGTTTTTCGAATTAAATTTTTGAAAACTCAGCCGATCAGTATAAATCTAATCAAGTCTAAACCTCAGAAAAAGGCGTAGATTGCTGACAATTTGATTAAAATCGGGCGATTCGTTCGTGAGATATCGTTGACGAAAAGAATTTTCTCTCTTTCTAATAACCCTGCTAGTCTTCGTCAAATCGAGTTTAGATATTCGCCGATTTTAATAGATTTAATCGGACGCCGTAAAAGTGACAAAAGTGGTTCGATAGATATTGATGGCAACAATTTGTGAAAAATTTTTTTTATTTTTAATTATTTATTTTAATTATAAGTTAATCCATAATTTCTTGTCAAATCGATTTTTGGTACGAATTATTTTTTCTGGACCTTAAAACCTTGTCGAATGCTGCAATTTTGCTTTGAATGAGTTGATGGCCTTAAAGCCTTCTGATTGTATACTGTTATGTCAATTGGAAAAATTTTAAAAACATATTTAAGCGTGGTTTAAATTAAAATATTAATTAAGAAAAAACCAATATTTCAAAGAGCCATTGTATCCCTCGCAGTGACCGATTTGGATCCATCCGGTTGGAACCATACTTGCGGATGTTTTTCCACGGCTGGTCATTAAAAATTGTTTAACATTGTCCAATATCTAACATATATGTATGTAGTTATTGTATTTAATTACTTATTTATTTCAATATTCCAGGTTACTTATTCTAATAGTTTAATTAATAGTTCAATTAATACACTTTCTGTTTTACAATGGTTTTGAGTTCAAATAATACTTTTTCTCACACCTTTTACCGGTCGCCGATCTCCGTCTTCTCTGGCGTTTCGTTCTGTACTGTCAATATTCTGTCTTGTTCTCTTGTTAATCCCTTCGTATTATGTCTTGTGTCTCTTGTCTTACATTTCAATGTTGGTACCCCTACTTATATATATAGTGTTGAAGGAATCTTACGGCCTAGGTCATGGCCTGTTATTCTAATTTGGTGATTTCACATTCACATCAAAATTAAACAAAGGTGTACATAATTTGAAACTACAAAAAAAAAGTAAAACGAAGTAATATTTAAGAAGTATTCTTAGGATTAAAGCATGCATGCAAGACAACTTTATATGTACATACATGACTTTTTTATATTTGTGCTTTAATATGCCTTGATAAAATATTTTGCTGGTATATTCTTATAAGTATTAAAATGTTGTCATTGGAAGGAAATTGCATTTATGTATGGATGTATACGAGTATATAGAGTTCCTTTTTAATAGTTCCACTACTTTAAATGTAATTGAAAGTTGTTTATTTTAAAAAGAATTTTGTGGCTTTAATATTTGTATATAACTTGTGACATATGGCCGCTGCAGTTGTCTTATCACAACGTATTATTTATTATCATACCTCCATTTATTGAGAATGACGACGATCCATATTTAACCGAGAAAAGTATCTGAATAAGTAATAAAACTCTTTGCATTTTTTATAGCGTTCATTTGTATATCTGACAGCAAATAGTAGGCAATCAATTCTCTGATGTCAGAATAACATTGCCTCGATGACAGCATTATCATTGATGACCAGCTGTTGTATAGGTTGACATCACAATTAAGACAAGTGTTATGGGGTCAAAACTGAAGACACAAGACATAGCATCGATGTCAAATTACATTATCGTTATGACGGTTTTTCTATTACTCTAATGCATGAGCATTAGGTTATCACTCAGTAGGTAGGTATTTCTGCAACCAAGCTAAGAGCTTCGTAGAGTTTATCTCATTAAAAAAAATAATGTTAGAATGTTATATATGCAGTGTGTAATGTGTATTGTTAAGAAAAGATTCAAAATTTTATCTTAAAATAAAAATTACAAAAATGTATCTTTATAAAATTTCTAACTGAACATAACAGCAGTGTTGGCCATTTCTGTGTAATTATCAAAAAATGGGGCAAAAGAAATTTCTCTTGATAATCTTAAGATCATAACTTTCAACCAAATAAGTAAATGTTAACACAAAATTTTTGAGTTAAAAATTCATAATAAGTTCATAATAATATAATAAGTAGAATATTTTTAAATAACAGAAAAGTGCAATTAAAAGAAGAAAGAAAAACTTAAGTTACGTGGAAAATATGTAATGAGAAAAGCAAAAAACTTTCAAACTTTCTTCGGCCCATGATTATCGATTTTCATTTTTTTATTCCCATCGAAAGCTCCCGATCAGTCGTCATAACTCAAACAATATCATACCGCTGAAATGTGCCGATACCATTTTGCAGCGAAAGATTAAAAGAAATACTCTTATCTAGAATTTGGTTTTTGGATGTGTTGACTTACGAAAGTTTTTAATAATTTTCAGCTTTGTCTGCGTAAAATGAAATTGTATGCCCGCCAACACTGCATTACTGTTATTCAATAGGCTGCCAAACATAAAAGATTTTATTTTGCTGATTTATCAACTTAAACGTGGCAAAAAAAAACCACCCTTTACACTTATGTAGACTGTATGTATTTAGTACTCGTTTATGCTTCCATTCATAAGTTTTGTGGAATTCATGATCTATCGTTATTTTGTTTTCTGTTTTCTGTTTTCTATTCAATGAGAATCAAATTAAATAATTATATACATATATGTAAAGAATTTATTAAGATTTTTTTAGTTTATTATGACAATAATGGATAATTTCAAAAGTTTGAAATTTCAACTTATTAAAAGAGGAGATTATATTCAACTGATAATAAAATAACAATTGGAAATTGATTTATTAAAATTGTATGTCATCCTTCAGTACTTTTGTATGACCACAATACTGGATGGTTGCAAAATTTATTTCAAATATACTGTATTTCATGAATATTAAACTAAAATGCAGTAAGGAACATAACACTTGATAATGTAACAGTTGCCGATGTATTCTTCAAATGTGTCTCTTTAATAACACCCGTATAAATTTCTTCATATCTGAAGAAATATCCTTATTTATAACGATATTGATCACTTTTGGAATTTTTTTTAAACAATGATTTTATTTATAAATTGTATAGCCCATTCATAATTCACAATCTATTGCATTTGAGATTGCAAAAATGTGGAATTACAAATATTTGCTATCAATTGTGAATGGAGTTTTTGGTTAAGTTTGCTATACACATATTCATATTTATTCAGATGCATATATTCCATTTTTTCTTTCGTTTTTCCCTATACTTTTTTAAGCGTTTAATATTCATATTTAATTTTTCTGTTTTATAATTGTGACTATTTGTTTTAAATTTTCTTAATTTTTTGGATATTTTTTATTTCAATAACTAGAGGATGTGTCCTTAAAATCATATTTTGTTCTCTCTCCTCAAAAGGTATACAACCCCACAAGAAAATCATTGTTCCCAATCGTACTAAATATCTAACTAATTATTATTAAAATAATTGTACATTATTTATTAATATATTTGATAAACAAAACTGCGTACGATATGACTAACTTAATGCTACATGTTAACTTTTTGACATGTTTTATCATGTTAGAAATAAGTTAATGATGTAAATACGAAAAATAACTACTGCAATTATGTTTATGTTGAAAATTGTTTCTGTGTATGGCTCACAAATAAATCTGAATAGTATTAAGTGTACATAGATATATTTGAACTAACTATAAGTTCATATTAAAAGCAATTAAAGAGCTTAAATTATAAAGACATGAATATGTAAATAAATTAAAAATAAATGAATTAAGTTCATAGACGTATTTATAAATAAATGCACTTTTATGCACTGAACCACTCAGAATATCATTTCTTAAGTTATTAAAGACTGAAAATAATAAATATCCATCATTTAACAGCAATTTATTTTGCCATCAGTTAGACGGTGTGTGTATCGTATGTGTGTACGGGTGTATAAACGATAAATTAACAAATTAACACATCAACTTAACCACACTGCAAAGTAAATATTTGTAACATTTTACCATCAAATAGTAACCAGCACAATTTAGAATCTTGTGATTTAATTTAATGAAAATAATTTTAATGTTGAAATTTATCAAGTTCTACATTTTAGGAAAGATATCTCAAATGTATCTCTATTTATTTTAATATCATTATTTCATATATCACGGATGGAAATCGTACACTCAAAAAATTATATGAGATATTGAAATGAAAAATCATATAAAGCAATAGTATTTTCATCCAAAAACGGTACTACCTGCATTTTATTTAAATCAACTGATTTTTTTCAATTATTTTTAAATCTTAATTTTTTAACTACCAAATTTTATAAAACTTACGGCCAGTTTCACAATGTCTAATTATTTTACTTTTAACATAAAATTAACTAACTGGCGGTTTGCTTAACAGGCGCTATTTAATCGACTGTTAACGATTTCAGTTTCACCATCCTTCACTTACTTAACAAAAGAATTCGCTAAAAAGTATGGCAATATTGTTTGTGTTTGTTTACGAAAAATACTATAATGTCAGAAAATAGAAAAAAATCTTAATGTTTGTGAAAAAAAAACATTGAAGTATACTGAAAGGAAATGGCGGAATATTCATAAGCAACAAATTGTTTCAGCTTGGAACATTCAAAAAAAAAAGTGAGACAGGTAAAATATTGGTCTATAAAAATATTAAGATATACACATGTTAAAGAGTTTTTTGTAGAGCCTCTAATATCACAGCAAGATTTCTTTTTTTTGTTTCAAAGTTTTAAAATTATAAACATTGTAAAAATATAAGTGTTGCTTTCCCATTTTTTACATGTGTACATTTTTTTTATTTATCAATTAAAATTAGCTATGCACAGGTGTCTATTATATTGTTAGCCGCCACATTTTGTTCGGTTAAATTTAGCAGACACTTTTTCGTTAAATGGTGTCAGTTAAAAGTTAATCACACATTGTGAAATATATTTTTAGTTAACCGACTGTTAAAGTTCCAGTTAAGTTTTAATCAGACATTGTGAAAATGTCCGTTAATTGTGTTTTCCTTCATTTTAAGCTGCAAAACAAAACTACCAGAACAGTAAATATGACTGTTATTTTGATTTCCAAAAATTTACTACCTTAAAGAGTAGAAATTACTAATTTTTAATTTATTTAGACTAAAAATAAATAACCCACAAAATTAAATGTAAATACGGTTGTTTTCATTTATTTTTAGCATAATTTTAAACAATGGTAATAATAATGATAAGGATTATTATATCTAATTACATTATATCCATCGTTCCGGCCTTGGGGTCTGAAAATGTTGAAATCTGAAGAATTATTTGCTGTAATTTTTAATTACCTTATAATATTCCTATTTGTTAAAATACCGACTTTTGACCCACCAACATTCAAAAATGTTCACATTTTGTGCAATTTAAAGATGTATATAAGTGTGATGTGTATAAATGGAATTAAATACAGAAATATTGAAATTATATATTGGAAAAATTCTCTTTCTTACTACTTACACTACTCGTGGCTTAAGCTCAATTAAATAAATGTATTACATAGATAGGTTGAATGCAAATACCACTTACCTACATACACATCTAATTGGTTTTTTTTTTTGGCAAAACATTTCATATTCTTTATATATAGTAACTTTTCTCTTTGTTGTTATGTATATAATGTATATGCATACACTGTACGATTCCACCTTGTATACGCATTTCGCCATTAAAATAAAAACTATTGGAAACCTTTTCATACTACAGGACGAGGGAGCGTGTTAAGTTTAAATTGTTACCTAAATTCTTTAAGGCCATTACTATTTTAACACAAATAAGCAAGTGAAGGTTCATGTTGTAGCACTTCCCAAAAAGAGGCTGGTTAGAAAGGGAAAAAATGGGAAAGCAACAACAAAATACATTGAAACAAAAGAATAGTTGAACTCAACAAATTCGTGTTGCTCCAATTTTAAAATATCAGAAAATTTATTAACAAAAATATTTAATAAATAAAATTTGTTTAATAAGTGATCTCTAGTATTAACTTTTCGGTTGTAGTCTCATCCAAAAAATTTTTTTGTTTTTGGGATTAGAAAATATTTGAAAACTTTCAGGCCTTTCCTGTATTATTTGCAAACTAAAAGCTTTTATACTTCACAACTTAATTTAATTTTCTTATTCTTTTGATCTCAAATACAGCTGCAGGCTACATCATTTCAGTAAACCAAAGACGCAAATTTAGTAGGGAGTACATGATGCGCATGTATGTGTATGTGTGTGTGTATTTGTATTAGGGGGCCCATGCCGATGTAGGAAAAATCAATCCAATACTCTATGTAACATTTCTTTTTTTCACTTGTATCACCACTCGCTCGCTCTTACAATTTAGGTATTTAAATTTCCAGCATGCAAATACTACATACAAAGTCTTGTTCCAAACAACGAATTTTCTATATTTTGAAATTGTGTGCTCGTGGAAGAGGGCGCATTTGAACAGTCAGATAGCTGATCTCATTAAAGTGAAGTTCACTGAAGTATCAGGGAAAAATTGGGATACTTTGCAGCTTGAGATGATATAGTAGCTACTGTAGATTTGCCTATCCCACTATAAATTATAGGCTATATCTGCCATAACCAGCGTTGCCAATTTTCAAGTTTTCCCTTATTTTTCAGGGTTTTTGAAATGCCAAAAAATTTTCAAGTTTTTAGCTTCAAATATAAGTTTTTATAATTCATTCAAATTTTCAAGTTTTGTTTATTAATTTTTAAATTACAGTATATAGGAAGAAAATATTATCTTATGTTGACATGTAATGTAAACAATCTTATAATATTTCACTCCTTATTACTGCAACAGTGGCAAATGTGTCTATTCCCTGTTTAATATAACTGTGTCACCTTCATAATATTATAGTTTCTTATGGTTTTTTTTTTTAAGTTTTCGATTTGAAAAAACCATGGTTAATATTTAAAGAGAAGCCGTAAGGATAATGTCATTAGTTTTAAGCAGCAATACAAGTGGAGAAAACGGATTAGAATATGCTACAAACACAACGGAGGCTCCAACAAAAGTTAAAAAAAAAAAAATGGGGATCTACTCAAAATCGTGGGAAGAATAAGGTTGTTATTGCCTATTATCTTTTTTTAAATAAAAATTAATTCGAAATATATATTTTTGTGCTTTTTTCATTATTTGAACACTTTTGTGGGAAAAAGTTTTTTGTGCAAAAATGAAGTTTTTTTTATTGTATGGAATAATACAGCAATGCAAGTCTTATTTTTATAAAATTTTAATTTTTTAATAATATTTTTCTTTGATATTTTGCTAATCCTTGGTTAGTTAGCATCAGGAAAAATAAATTTTTTTTAATTAAATTATTTAACAAACTTAAAATCAAAATATTTTATATTATTTGAAAAGAAAAACTTTTTTCTGTCAATTACATAAAAGTATTTTGAAGAAAATGTTGCTTTAATTTTTCCTGAAAATTTCAAATAACTCAAATTACATATGAAATATATAACAATTATAATAGAAAAACTTAAAATTACTTTATATATGATTCTAATTGTGCTTTTTTCCTTAAAAAAATATATATGTCAAATTTATTATTACATACCTAATGATATTCTCATAAAGTATTTTTTACAAAAATAAACTCAATAACTGAAGAGGAAAGCATATCCATATAGTACTATTTCGCCTAATGGTTACTTAGCTCATCAGTGGATTTTTCCTATTTTTTGAATACAAACCCAAGATCTATATGTATAAAATTCAACTAATCAATCGAGAATTGAGGTTGAATATCAAACACAAAACCAAAAATCTATAAACAAAAACATAACAATCCATGAGTTCACTTTTTTATAACACACAGATATTTCTATTTTTAGATTTTTCTTTCTATCTACACTAGGCTTGCCATCGGCCAGCATAACTAATGTATTTTGAATCAAATGAAAAATGAAAAAATGAAACAAAAGAATATTAAAATTTTACATTTTTATTTTTATTTAATATTAAATTTTATTAGAATCATATATAAAGAGATATTCCCAAAATAAATTCAGTTAAAATACTTAAAATTACTATTAAAGGGTGGTTAAATTTCAAGGGCCGATGTTGATTTTGAATAAAACACAAAGTATTTAGGAAATTATTGTAATTTTATTTTATTATGATATATTGGTATTACTCAATTATGTATGGAACAAAATATCGGCCAAATGGGTGCCGCGACCACGGCAACAGTGGATGATCAATTGTCGAAGAAAATCATCTTCAGTGATGAGGCACATTTTCACCTCAGTGGATTCGTCAATAAACAGAATTGCCGCATTTGGGCGAATGAGAATCCAAGAGTGATTGTCGAAAAACCAATGCACCCACAAAGAGTGACTGTTTGGTGCGGTTTATGGGCTGGCGGCATCATCGGGCCGTATTTTTTCCAAAATGAGGCCGGTCAGGCAGTTACTGTGAATGGTGTTCGCTATCGTGAGATGATAACGAACTTTTTATGGCCCGAATTGGAAGATATGGATGTGGACGATATGTGGTTTCAGCAGGACGGTGCCACTTGCCACACAGCTAACGAAACAATGGCTCTTTTGCGCAACAAATTCAATGGCCGTGTTATCTCACGTAATGGCGATGTCAATTGGCCGCCAAGATCATGTGATTTGACACCGTTGGACTTTTTTCTTTGGGGTTATTTGAAAGAAAAGGTGTACGTCGATAAGCCAGCAACAATTCAAGAGCTAAAGGATGAGATAATTCGGCACATTAACGGCATAGAACCTCCATTATGCCTCAGGGTCATCAAAAATTTGGACCATCGGATGGAGGTGTGCCGCTGTGGTCGCGGCGCCCATTTGGCCGATATTTTGTTCCATACATAATTGAGTAATACCAATATATCATAATAAAATAAAATTACAATAATTTCCTAAATACTTTGTGTTTTATTCAAAATCAACATCGGCCCTTGAAATTTAACCACCATTTATATTAAATAAATTCTCCCTATTTTTTTATTAACTAAATATCTATAATTTTGAGCCATCTTATCTATATCTGGCGTAAATATTAATTCTTCTATCTATTGGTACTTTTATTATCTCTAACATTTCTAACATATAACGACGTTTGTAATTATCCTCTCTAATCAATATTTCTGCTTCATCAAATTTCGGAAAGTGATTCAAGTTAGCACAATGTGAAGTTATTGCAGTTTTTTGTGTCTTAATGGGTCTGTATTTTTGATCTGATTTATGGCTCAAGTTTGTTCTTTGTTATTCCTTTATCACAGTTTTCTCCACTATTCCCACCACAAGGTATCTTATATACTAAATTAGAGCAATCTAGTTTTTCTATTTTGTCTTTAGTTTTACTAAATAACTTGTCTAAAGTGTTGTATGTCTTATAATTTATCATATATATTAGATATTTCTAATCGCTCTGATGTTACAGGTATATATGTTAGTGATTTATATAATTATTTTTTTATTTATATATTATAATTAAATTTTTTTTTTAATTAAAAAGTTTTTCTTAAAAAATATATGTTAATGCTGGCCATAACATATGCTGTCGCAGCCGCCGTGAGTACGACAGATAAGAGAAATTTTCTCTTCTGTGAGTATGTTGGTATAGGTGACGCAACGGGGTATATATTTCCAGTATATAAAATCCAGACATTTTCATAGTTAGGACTCAAACATGTTAATGTTATCTTCAAAATTAATATTGACATTCTACTTCAGTGGTCGCAATGTAAGCAGCCACGTGAACCAATCAAGCAGGATTTGAAACTATGACCTTCATCTGTAGAGAAATTTTTATATATATCACAAAAAATCATTTCATACAAAATTTTCAAACGCCCAACATTACGTTTTATTGTTGTTTTGCAATATGTTACATGAAATTTGCATTCGCCGTAAATATATTCCTGAATATTTAAATGATTTTTGAAATAAGTGCCACCCTATACCTTACATATTTATTGTGTGTATATACATTTATACATATACATATACATATGTGTATCTATGTGACTCTGTTAGTCTGTATATTTATGTAAAAGCCCATTACAAGAGTCAACTAAAAAACAATAACATCTGGTCAAAATTAGAAATTTGTTTTTATTCCATCTTCAGTTGGCTGAAAAGCAAAAGAAAACAAAAGAACAACAATAACAAACATTTTAAGATGAAAAAGTTTATTTTAAGTATTTTGGATTGCTTTATTAGAATTTAATATAAATATTGAGATTTTTAGG
The DNA here is from genome assembly GCA_963924685.1 of Dexiosoma caninum. Classification (NCBI taxonomy): domain Eukaryota; kingdom Metazoa; phylum Arthropoda; class Insecta; order Diptera; family Tachinidae; genus Dexiosoma; species Dexiosoma caninum. The sequence goes on from OZ004727.1 coordinate 68,350,822, forward strand.
GATCTTTGGAGAAAACATACCGTCAAAATTTAATTTAAATGCCTTAATCTCCAATGGAAAAAAAAACAGTGAAAATAAGCAGAAACAGCTCAAAGCATATTTGCGATTGGTAAGCCGTATTATTGCATTTTACGTAGACTTACAATAACAGAGCATTACAAATTAATAAGGGTCCTCATGAAAACACTTAAAAGCTCGCAAAATCACATCAGAACGCCCTCCTTCGTCGGTATTGCGTAGCACCGGCGAAGTGAAATATAAATAAAAATGGCTACTAAACCGAAGCTTCAGCAGTGCTACGAGTATAAACAAAGAACGTACAAAAGCAGAGCTGTAAAATAATTAATTAAGCTTCACCTCCTGTTGTTTCTGCTTCTATCCCTTCCCTATAGTTCCAGCACAATGCTTCGCATGTGTAGGAGTCATCTCCTGAGTGCTGGTTCCAGATAAAAAAAAACATTTTTACGCTCTCGCAAATAAACCGTCTTGCCAGAAGATTTTACTGGAACTTTCAGTTTGTTCTAATATTTTCACACATCGCGCAAAACAAATTATGCACTGTGCGTCTTTTGGAAGTGCAGGGGACTTGAATCTTTCAACATTACGAACAAAATTCACACCTGTATAGAGCAAACCTTTTTATCATTTTATAGTTGAAATAACATTTTATTTCTCCTTACGTTGAGAAACGAAGTGTACTACTCCAGATATCATCCAAACATTCGTAAACCATTTCGTAACTCCTACAAGCATGGAGTGATAAATTCTAGTTTTAAGTTCATGTAGACAAAATATGAACATTATTAATTCTCAAATGTTAATACGAATAGCAATTAAATTCTTTACCTTAATTTTATTTAACTTTTCGCCATATAACACGTTTCAAATAGCCACAAGAAAAAACATTCCAAATATGTTCAAAGTACATCTATTGATATTATTAGTATTTTTTAACAAGCCCACTGTACTCTGGCATTAAACTTAAAAAAAAAAAGAAAAACGAAAAACTTCCATCAATTTTTTAAGCAACACATTAAATAATATTTATGTCCATTTAGAGAGAACAGTTTGTTTTGTTTCCAAGTAAAGTTTTATAATATATTTTTGTAATAACGATTCTATACTTATACTTTTTTACAAACTCATCATCATCCTTCCATAAAAACATTTAGGTTTTTTTTTGGTTTTGTTGAGAAACTTTAACAATTTTAATGGACAACATATGGCCGGATAGTCGAAAAAAATGTTTTTTCTTTCAAATAAATCGACATTTTTTTGGTAAAATGTATAACAATTTAGTTCAATGAGGTTATTTTTGGGTGTATTGCTCTTGTATCATCAAAATGTTATGCATAGAATTTTTATGTGTCCATGGGTTGCCAAAAATTGACGGGGACGTACAAAATACATCAATGAAGTTGAAAAGGGTTCAAGAAATGTTTGTTGTACTTTATTTGTATTTATAAGAGGGTTATTATGAGACATGTGTTTGCCACATCAGCTATTGAAAGTTATAATGAAAGGAATACGTGTGTGTGTATGTATGGCTGTTGTTAATTATTTTTTATTAAAAACAATTTCTGTAGCGGGTTTTATAAATTATTTGTGGAAATAGTTTAATAAATGTTAAATAATTTATTTATTTCTTATTTTCAGTCTGGCTGAGCATGTATTTCGTTGTTTTAATTGTTGAATTATATAAAAAAAATAAAGCAAAATCAAACTCAACAACTGTTCAGAATTTCCGATTTCATTTTGTACTTTAATACATATAATAAATAATACGGAATGGCAGCAAAATTAATATACGAGTATGTACGCAGAAAAAATTAAAAATGGTTTTTTAATTACCAATATTATTGGAACAAGTAAGAAATGCTCTATTTCGAAATTGTAATAATTGAGAAAAATATTTTTTTTTCTTCGAAATAACAACCTTTTAAGATTTGATTAAATATATGATAATATATGATAATTAAATATATAATATTAAATATATGATTAAAAAAATATAAAAAATTACACAAAGTCTTTAATTGAATCAATCCAAACTGTGTCTGACTTATTATTATATTAATGGATTCAATTACCTAACTTAATTGAAAATTAAAAAGAAATTAATTAATATAATGATTGAATTAAAAAATTTAATAATTGAATTATTGAGCAAAACCAATTCAATGTATAACTGGTTCTTTTTGTTGTTTTAATTTTTAAAATTATTTAAATATACCAAAAAAAAAGCGGGAAAAACTCATATAATTTCCCAGTGAAAAAGTGCTTCCAAAGAAGTCAATATGATGCTGAACTTGTGATCCCGAAGTAGTGCAAAATCAGATTAGTTGTACTTCTTTTTACATAGGGTTGTCGTTGAAGGAAATTCTTTCTCCCCCATTCATTGAAGCGAAGTACTGCTCGCGATGCTAAATACTTAAATCTACTTTTTTAAAGCTGTTTTTAGAACTAATTTTTTATGTGATTTTTAGAGCACAAAAAAGGCAAATTGAAGCTGCTGCTGAAGGTAGAAAGAGCGAACAGTGAGAAGGTGAATTATTGTTTAATACTGTTAAAGTTTTACACAGGTCAGCTTGGTGCTGAAGATGATGAAGTATTTACATGGTCTTCGAATATAAAACAATTGGCTACAATTCAAGATGCAAATGTTATGTCTTAAGTTTTTGAAAAATATATAAAAAATTACAATATAATAATATTGATTACATTTTTATTGGAGAATAATAAACCACAAACAATGTCCAAAAACAAACAACCAGGACACAAATAGAAAACTTAATCACTCGATATTCCGAATTAAATGTTTTTGAAAGTTTTCTTAGCTTTATTCTAAAATGGAAGCATCATATTTTAAGTTTTATTTAATTAATTAATGAAGAAACATCGAAAGTGTTACAAATGAAATCTAATTCTGTGGAAAGAAATCAGTTTTATATTACTTATCTGGATGTAGTATTTAATAACCTTCTGACAAGTCGAAAATGTAGTTATTGACATTTCGGAAGCACTTCAAAAGTACTTTCTTAAGAATTATTTCTAATATTTTTCACTGGGTTGGTTCTTTTATTGAGAGAATTTGGAATTAAAGTTGCATAAAAGACATGCATATTTATATTGTAGATTGCATATTATATATGTAAATAGCAATTGATTTTATTAATTACTTTATTAAATACTTCATCCAGAGAGGAAGCGGAATGATAAAAACGCAGATACTGATATGATGTGCAAAAGGACGAGATCTTCGTGTGCAAAAGTGCTAAGACGTGCAAAAGCTTAGTATGAGTAGCGTCTTACTGCCCCACGGGGAAGTAAAAGCTTTTGGTCATTCGTTAAAAGAGTTAAGGGAAATGCTGGTTCTTCTATTCCCTGAGCCGGTTGAAAAAGGTAACCTCCTGGCTGAAATGTTTGCAGGTAATTCTCAACTGCCGGAAAGCAATCAACGACTGCCCGCATCCGAGCGTGTATCAGTAACTATGTCAAAAATATACTTTCGGGCTCGTGCAGTTAAAAAGGTTTTAGCGGACCTTAACATAAATAAGTCTCCTGGTCCGGATGGAATTCCGGCACTGGTCTTGAAGAAGTGCTCTTCGACGTTATTGCGTCCTCTGACAATCTTTTTCAGCACGCTATATCATGCAGGCGAATTTCCGTCGTGCTGGAAAGTTGCAAATGTTACACCGATCCCCAAGAAGGGAGAGGCAAGCAACCCTGAAAATTATCGCCCAATCGCAATATGCTCTACCATTTCTAAAGTAATGGAGAGTATGCTAAATTTCCATCTTATGAAATATCTGGAATCCAATAGCTTACTTAACAACCGGGAATATAGCTTCCGTGGAGGACGTTTCACGGGAGACTTATTAGCCTTCCTCTCGGAATAATGGTGTCGATCCATCCACCATTTTGGCGAAAGTAAGGTAGTGGCTCTAAATATTTCGAAATCATTTGACAGAGTGTGGCATGGAGCACTATTGTCCAAACTTATTGCTTTTGGTGTCGGTGATATCTTCTCTCGATTTATATCGAGCTTTCTCAGGGATCCATGAGGGATGAATTCTAGATTAGCTCTTCCCTTTGAAGTTTGCGCCCCAATAATGACTACAACAACATGGTTCGCCATATAAACGTTTAAGAGAAAACTAAGTGTTTTATAAGTTCGTATTCGTATTCGATGAATTTTGCTAAAAATATAGCGAAATTTACCTTAAAAAGTACATATGAACTCTCAGCGTTAACTAATCAAATCAAATAAAATCAATTAAAGAGTTAATTGAAAAAACCTTTTTGTTTTATTATATGTTTTTTAATTAAAAATGTAATTGAATTAATTAACAGCATAATTGAATTTCAATACGAATTAAAAAAGAAACCATTCAAAATTTATTCTGTGTGTATATGAAATGCTAAAACACATAAAAAATTATAAATACATAACTGATAAATTGGAAGAGTAGCTGGAAAATTATACATATATAAAATTTGCAATTTAAAGCTAAAGTTGGCATAAAACTTTACACCATTTATAGCGATCATCAGCCATGATTATTCAATTACATCTTCTGCGTAAAATAAAACAGCAAACTCAACAATCAAAACCCTTAAACAAATATCAGAATAATAAAAATAACTTTAGACCAAAAGCAGAACCAAAAACAAAAAATTAAAAAAAAAGAAAATACCTGCATACGTAGTCACAGACAGTTGAGACATGGCACCGAAGTGTTAGAATGACCACAACAATGACAACCACGTTGATGTGGAAACGTCAACAACAAATCATATGACGACGTTCAAGGTGGAAAGGAAACAATTTTATTCAATGAAAACAGCGTCAACAAAGTAACAACTACATACTATGATATTTTTTAAGCAAAGATTTTAGCAACAACAAAAAAATGCATATTGTACAGGTAGCGGAAACGGACAGGCATACAAAATTACGCGACGCGCATTCATGACATACACCAGTTGCAAGCACATTTCAAACAACGAACAAACAAAAAGAGCCAGCAGCAACAATAACAACAATAAGAAACAAACGGAAATTATTCATACCCACTCACACACACAACTATTTATTACATAAAAGCACAATAAAACCACATAACATATGCAATTTGCAGCTGTCTGGAGTTAAGCTGAAGTGCATAGTTCGTCGTTTGTTCATTTGCCAAATGCGGTATCAGTTTGTAGTGCAGCCTGTCATTATTATATGAAAGACCATTATAAGGGAGTGTAACGTCATTACCTTATGTAACAGATATACATATCGTTACCTTGATGTAGAAAAGGCCCAAATATTGTTTTTCTTCTTACTGTGTTCCTAAAAATTTAAGTTTTATAATCGCGACTATTGCTTTAAAATATTTTTATAATAAATTCTCTAAGCCATTGTTAGTCGCAACTCGCCAATGTTTTCATTAAAGTTGTCTTTAAATATGTGGCAAAAAAGGTAAAGCAAAATCCGAGTTAAAACCTTTCCATATTAAAGTAACGATATGTATGTGTACTTCCGGTATTAGGGCATTCCGTTGAATAACTTTTAATCGGTTAATATATGAATTTCCGTAAAATGTGCTAAAATTTCAATGATGTCGTCTATCAGATTAAATGAAACTTTATTTAATGCCGCTTAAAATTGGAGCAGACTGTCTGCGTCTAAATACTTCGGCAGTTTTACCTCTGGATAGATTATCATACTTTTTTCTATATTGGCACTGAGGGGAAGACCCCTACACATGCAATGCATTGTGCTGGAACTAGGAAATTAGGTTAAGGGAAGGGAATTTTAGTCTGAAACTGGGATTGAACCCAGGTCTGTTTTTGGGTTTGTAGTCAATGTGCAGACTAGCATCCATCCATTCCATCGCCACGATCGCACTAAAAAGCTAGTGTTTGTTTGTTTTTGATAGTAGATTACCAATCGAGTGCAACTTCGAGTAAATAAGTTTCGATAACGAATACCGTGATCCACGTTAACAACATTACGATGACAAAGTACTCGATATCGAATGCGGAGATTTGACCCCAGATCAAAACCCATTATATCTAATTTTTTCAGCAGCAATGCATGATTGACTTTGCCAAAAGCCTTCTTAAATCAGTATATGTTACGTCAGTGTGGTGAATATATGCATAAGGTTTCCAATATTCTTTTTATTCAGTAAAATATTAAAATAACTAAAGTTATACCAAAATGTAGATTAATTAGTCGAATAATTAACTGATGCCGTGTCAGTTGTTGTCGGAAGGTTTCAGTGACGAAGGCATAGTCACTGGTCACTGAACAATACCGGCTTCAGCTGATAGCAATCCACAATCACATCAAAACGCCCTCCTTCTTCGGTATTGTGTAGCAAAATAATAATAAAAAAATGGCTACTAAACCGGAGCTTCAGCACTGCTACGAGTATAAACAAAGAACGTGCAAAAGCAGAGCTGCAAAATAATTAATTAAGCTTCCGTCCTGTCGTTTCTCCTACTATCCCTTTCCTATAGTTCCAGCACAATGCTTCGCATGTGTAGGAGTCATCTCCTGAGTGCTGGTCCCAGATAAAAAAAAAAAAAAAAACACCCGACTTAATCGAATGGCCTAGTAGATATGCCCACTTATGTATGTATGTATGTGTTTGTGTGTGTGTGTGTGTGTGTGTGTGTGTGAGTATATTTATGGCGGCCTGCCTACTCGTGTGTAAGGAATTAAAATCCTACATACGTTAGTGTGGTTGGGTAAAAAATTAAGTTCTTTTAGTATGCGAGTAAAGTAAAAGTGTAAAAGTTTTTTTTGTTCACTTTTTCCTTTTTTATTTATATTTTTTTTTTTGCATATAAAACCCCACACATGTGTCATTTTCATACACGTTTTTACATAAAAATGGCAATTAGCATTATTTAAACTTTTGTACTTGTTATGTAAATATGACTCGTTGACTGGCAGTTATTTTTAAAGCACATGCCATGAGTTAAAAAATAAAGAACGCGCGTTTTTGTAGAGTGAGTTGTTGGAAATATGTAGTAGCTTTTAGCAAAGCAGTTGGCACTTATATGGAAAGTTAGTTAGCACGTTGACTACAAAATCCAAAAGGTTCTACCTAATTTCGGACGAAGTCATAAAAATATTTCGCATTTTTTTCTGATGTACATTATTGTGTTTTTGTGGCAGTTGTTGTCGGAAGGTATCAGTGGCGATTTAACAATACACCCTCTTCGTCTGTATTATTTAGCATCATCGGAAACCAAAAATAATTAATAAAATGGCTACCAAATATTGAAATGTAGTTGTGGTGATGCAAACCCTTTCTAGTAATTCCACAAAGTTCTTATATAAAAAGCAATGTACAAAACACAATGTACATGTATGACTTTTATTGATGACAAATTCTTTTAAACTATATATAAAATTTTTCTACAAAGTGACACAACATAAAAAATATTTCAAAGCCAACTATGTGAATATACATGTTGAATAAGCAAAGTGTTAATGCTCAAATTATATTTCCAACACTCCTCCTCAACATATATATTTTACAAACTGATTTTATGTTTTTAAATTTAACAAAGTAACAAATTTATTATGTTTTAATTTAGACAAATTTTTAGTAAATATATCCGCAATCATATCTTCCGTAGGACAGTATTCCAAATAGATTTCCTTATTATTTACTACTTCTCTAATGTGATGATACTTTATATCTATATGTTTGCTGCGATTATGAAATACTGGATTTGTTGCTAATTTTAAAGCTCCTTGATTATCGACGTTCAATTTAATACTTTCTTCATTTATGAAACCAAGTTCTTGTAGTAATCTTCTTAAGTATACTGCTTCCTTTGCTGCATTTGATATAGACATATATTCAGCTTCTGTACTGCTTAATGCTGTTGTGGATTGTTTTTTCGACTCCCAAGATATTGCACAATTTCCAAGATAAAATATGTATCCATTATGTGACTTTCTGTCAGTTTTACATCCACCCCAGTCTGCATCAGCATAACCGATTAACTCTTGATTACTTTTGCAAAATTTTAATTTAAGATTTTTAGTTTCTTTCAAATATCTAAGAACTTGTTTTGCCGCTTTAAAATGTTCTACATGTGGATTAGTATTTCTTTGTGCTAATTTATTTACAGAATATAATATATCTGGCCTTGTCGTTAAAGATAAATATAATAAAGAGCCAATAAGTGATTGATATAATGTGCTATCAACCTCTTCACATTTTTCATTGCATTTTGTTTGAAAATTTGGTTCTAGTGGAACTGATGATGTTTTACAATTTTCCATATTGTATTGTTGTAACAAATCTTTAATATAATTTTCCTGACAGATATTTATATCTCCAGTTTCACCGTTACGTTCAACTTTCATCCCCAAAAAATGTTCCAATAAACCTTTATCTGATACTTCAAATTTCTTACTAATTTGAGACTTGAATTTTAATATTTCTGCTTTATTTTTACATCCAACTATTATATCGTCGACGTAAACTGCGACTACAATCAATTCTTTGTCTTGTATTTTTTTATATAAACACGGTTCATTTTTGCAACTTTCAAATCCCATCTTACATAAAACTTCATTTAATTTAAAATTCCATGCTCTCCCGGATTGCTTAAGACCATAAAGAGATTTGTGCAGACGTAACACTTTATTTGGATACCTTTTGTTTTCAAAACCTTGAGGCTGTTGCATGTAAATTTCATCATATAAATCTCCATTCAGGTATGCTGAAGTTACATCTATTTGGTGCAAATGCATTTTGTGCTCAACTGCTAATGCCAAAATCATTCTTATCGTTTCGTATCTTATAACAGGGGAAAAAGTTTCTTCGTAATTTATGCCGTATTTTTGACTACAGCCTTTGGCGACCAACCTTGCCTTAAACCTTTCAATTTCACCTTCACTATTTTTCTTTAAAGTGTATACCCACTTACTTTTAATAGTTTTATGACCTGCTGGTAAATCAACTAATGACCATGTCTCTTTTTGTTCCAACAAAGACATTTTTTTTTTCATAGCTTCTCTCCATTTTTCACTTTCACGACTGGATAATGCCTCTTCTAAAGTTTTTGGAACTTGCTCCTTCACTGCATTATTCAGTTGTTGATATATTTTTCTTGGACGACCTGGCCTACCATTACTAAAAATTTTAGGTCTACCTGGCCCACGTTTACCTTTTTCATTTGTTTCTACAACCTCATCAAGTGAAATATCGCTATTTACTGATCTTACAATGCTATACTCTAAATCTTCTTGATTTGAGGTATTATTCGTCTCAAATTGTTCATCGACATCTTTCTTATTTACAATCGCTTCGAAATCCATAAAATTTTGAATGTTATCATTAATTTCTTTACAGGGTAATTTATATTCATTAAATAAAACATTGCGTCTTTCAATAACTTCTCGTGTTTTCTTATCATATAAGCGATATGCTTTTGATACTCTAGAATAACCAACCATCATCATATTTGCACCTTTTGATTCAAATTTTCCTCTTCTTTTATTCAAAACTACTGCATTTGTACCAAAAATTTTAAAATGATTTACACATGGCTTACGACCCGTCCATATTTCATAAGGCGTTTTTCCATCGAGACTTTTTGATGGAGATCTATTACGTAAATAAACTGCTGTTGCTACAGCTTCAGCCCATAAATCTTGTTTTAAACCAGCATCGACTAACATACAACGAGCCATTTCTACTATTGTTCTATTAAACCTTTCCGCTACCCCATTCTGTTGCGGCGTATAAAGTACCGTTAACTGACGTTGAATTCCGCATTGCTCCAAATAATTATTAAAATCTTTATTAATATATTCTCCTCCATTATCACTACGAATACATTTTATTTTACGATTTGTATGACGTTCTACTAATTCTTTGAAATTTTTAAATTTTTCAAATACCTCGCTTTTGTATTTTAAAAAATAAACAAAAACTTTTCTTGACTTGTCATCTATGAATGTGAGGAAATACTTTGAACCTCCAACTGAATCTATTTTCATAGGACCACAAACATCCGAGTGTATTAAATCTAACAACTCACCAGATTTACTTTCAGATTTCTTCGGGAATTTTATAGCATGAATTTTGCTAACCATACATATTTCGCACGGATCTTGATGTTTCTGCGTCAAATTTATACCATTCACCATATTTTTCTTCGACAACTCAAACAGGCTTTCATAGTTCAAATGTCCATATCGACGATGCCAAGTTTCATTAATGGATTGTAAAACACATAATTTCTCGTTCGGTATTTTTATTTTAAATTGGAACAAATTTTCTTCTTTACGGGCTTTTAAAACTATTTCACCGTAAGCATCAGTAAATATTGCACCCTTATTATTAAATTTGATTTTGCCACCATACTGTACGACCTTATTGACAGATAAAAAATTTCCATTCAGATCTGAGGAATATAAAACATCTTTTAGTACAATTTTATTATTATTTATAAACAGATTGACTGTTCCTATTCCTTCAGCAGCAATTGATTTTCTATTTGCCAACATTATATTATCACTGCATCTGTCTAATTTACAAAATAAATTTCGATTTGCACACATGTGACTTGTAGCACCGCTATCAATGTACCATGTCGATGTTTGTGTATCTCTTTTTTCAGAATTCGCCATTGCAATCAAAGAGTAAGTTTTTTCTTGATTACGTTTTTCGTTGCACCTATTTGCATAATGCCCTTTCTTACCACATATGAAGCAATTTCCCTTTTTAACATTCAAATTATTATTACCTTTCTTGTAACCTGTTTCTCTTTTGGCTGCACCAAAAGCTTGTTCAATCGTAGATGATTTGTTTTGTTGATTTCGACGTTCATACTCTTCAAGAAGTTTAACCTTTAGCATTCCTAACGCTGGTAGAGAATCCCTCGTTTCTATGGCAATAACGAAGTTTTCAAACTCTCTCGGAAGACTTGACAATAAAATGACTACCAATAATTCTTCTTGAATACTAATTCCAACATCGGCTAATTTCTCCGTAATTTCACAAAAACTGTTTAAATATTCGGCCATATCTTTGCTGTCTTTCATGTTCAAACTTAACATCTTTTTATATAAGCTAACCTTTTGCATCGGACCACTCGGCTTGTAAACTTCCTTAAGTTTAATCCAGGCATCTTTAGATTTGTTAATGTTTTTAATATGGTTCAACTGGTTAGACTTAACACTTAATAAAATTGTTGCGAGCGTTTTTTCATCATTACTCTTCCACTCCAAAATTTTATCACGACTCCAGGTTGAATCTGCTTCTTCTTCGCCACTTGCATACTTCCAAAAACCAGAATGAATAAGGATACTTCTCATATGAATACTCCATGTTTCGTAATTCCTTTCATCTAGCTTTTCTATCTGATATAATGACGACGATGCCATTTTTTCTTTTTAAATCTTGCAATAAAAATTCAACAACTTCCAAATCGTATGTCTGGGCCCATAACCTATTGAAATGTAGTTGTGGTGATGCAAACCCTTTCTAGTAATTCCACAAAGTTCTTATATAAAAAGCAATGTACAAAACACAATGTACATGTATGACTTTTATTGATGACAAATTCTTTTAAACTATATATAAAATTTTTCTACAAAGTGACACAACATAAAAAATATTTCAAAGCCAACTATGTGAATATACATGTTGAATAAGCAAAGTGTTAATGCTCAAATTATATTTCCAACACCAAACACATCTTTCAAAAATTGCATACGCCTCCTGCAACGTCTGCTGCAACACTGCAGAAGAAAAAAACATTAACGGGAAATAATTTCGTATATTAACTAAATTTATTTTGGAAATATTTCTTTATATATATGATTCTCATTATAAAATTGTGTAATATATATATATTATATAATATATAAAGGGAAATAATTTCTCTGAATTTAGCAGCTTTCGAAAACAACATGTTGTTCCATTCTGCTAGTGTTTGTCAGTGTGATTTACATTATTTGTCTTTGATTTAGTTTGTTTCTTACATACATTATCGTATTATGTACATTATCGAACACCAGCCTATTTAAAATCTATGTTTCTTATATGGTTTAGCTAGTCTATATTATGTACATTTCGTTTGGTGCTAATACCCCAATCGTCAGTAGAGCTTTAACCAAATTCTTGAAAAAACTAAGAAATTCCATATGTTTATAAAAGAACTACCAAAAAATATTAGAGAATTATATACAATCAAAATAAATTAATATATTCTTCAAAAAATTTCTCTATATAAAAAACATTGTTGTTATGTGAGGTCGGCAGGTTGCTGGATGTAAAGTTAAAGAAATGTCACCGCCCAATTGGGTACAATTTATTATGGTCCCATTGTAATACCTGTTGTGAAAAAACTTTCATGTGTTTTAGTGATACAGACCAGAGCCTCTGCTAGGAATCGAACGTAGAACCTGCATCCAACATTGGTGTTAATTATATATATATTAATAATTTAATGTAATTTTATTTCAAAGGATATCTGTGCTGTCCAGTTTAACTATATATTTTAAATTACCGATGTAAAAATTAAATAATTTAAATTAATTAAAAAAAAAGCTTCTGAAGAAGTGGAAAAAAAAACAGCGAAACATTGCGCAAATAGATGTAATAACATAAAAAACAAAACCATTTTATTATCCGATTTAAATCTATTTTAATTTGTCTGAAAGACAAAATGAAAAATTAATTTTTTTAATACAATGAAACTAAATTAAATTAACTAAATAAATTCGCAACCTGTCATCTGCAGCCCTTTCCTATAGAAGGTAACAGCTAGTAGTAGGCAGTCATTGTCTGAGTTTTAGTTCTCTTTTTAAAAAATAAATTACTTAATTAATTAAAAATAAAAAAAAAAAGTTTTTATTTTCATTGGTATTGTGAATGTTTTAAAAAATTACCCCTATTGTGAATAATTTTTCCTTCGAAATATATTCACGTTTCCCAAAATTGCAATCATGATTAATTTGCCGTGAATGCTAAAAAAGTTGCCCTTATCGTAAACGATGTTTCTCTCTTTTTCCTTTGATTTACTCACTTTGCTGAGGAATTTTTTTTTTCTTGGACCAGTACTCTGGGGATAACCCCTACACATGCGATGCATTGTGCTCGAACTATGAAATTTGGTTCTGGGAAATGTAAATAAATTCTTCTTTTTTTTAATGAATATAATTTTGTTTAACGATCAGTTATTATAGTGGAAAGATTCATAAATAATAAATAAAACTCAAACCAGCGTAGCAATTGAGTGTGTTTTGTCAAAATATTCAAAGACTTTGCGGTCGACTTTCGGAGTTCTCTTAACTTAAATAGCTAGTACAGCATACTTCCAAGTCTAAACATTTTATTTAAATTGTTGGAAAAACGAAAAAAGAAAAATATATTCCCACTTCCCACATTTCACTTGCTCACAGCAGACGAAAGTAATATCGCCTTCAAATAATTGCCAACGTTTCTCGAAAAAAATGCGTAGACTTCACCCGTCGCTCAGTTTGTGGCAGCAAATGTTTCGTTATCGAAAATTCGATTATATGTATATTAATAGCGAATCTTAAGCAGTATCGAAAACGAACATTGTTAACGATATTCGCTAAAAATAAAATAAGCTCTCACTTTCTCAATGACTGCTTTTGTTATTTTGTCTGGTATATTCTTCTTTCTTCATATCGAGCATTTGGTGCAATACCGTCGTAATTCAAAAAAAATCGTGAACTGAGAAAAATGCATTTGAAGTTTTGAACCATCTTTTTGATAATATTTTCGTTTACTAAAGATATTTATCTGAACAGTTAGAGATAGAACCATAATCTTTTTTCCTTTAGATATATATTTCCCCGAAGATCATTTCTGCATACCCAGCTCAAAAAATTCAAATTTTGAGTTACTACGGTATTGCACCAAAGGCTCGATATCATGTTGTTTGTTTTTTTTTTATTTTCTGCTTTTGAAAACACCGAGGCAAGAATTGAACAGCAACCTACAGATTGTTAGTCTAATGCTAATTCGCTAGACTATGGAGGCACTCTATAAGAAATACAAAAATTTCAGAACTTTCCGATTTTATCAAGTCAACAAACAGCAAATTCAGTGTGATCTGCTCCATTGTTTGAAAATTCAAACTAAGAATTGTATCCATAAAAACTCAAATAAGATCTTCTACTTTTATGCTTTTATGTCAGTTTCGTACAAGCAACATTTGTTTTAGTCAGTTATGTTACACACTGTATTTGAAAAAATGTCATGGTGAAATGGGCATCCATGTTCTATTGCTCATGCACTAGGCTACGTAGATTGTATATATTCGAAGTCATACACTTATAATTATGATTGTATTTAAAATATATGTACCAGTTGGCCAGGGCTTTAAGACATTCTTAGCGACGGGTACAAGACTACACTAACTCTTAGAAGACATTTTGAAGACAGCTCAATACAAATGGTCTACGAAATTTTTACAAAAATGGCGCAAATGTCACACAACACCAACTGAGCGATAATGACGCTCTGCTTATCGTTGACCCTTTCCGAAAGGCAGTTTGTCCTCAGCAAGCGTTTATTAAAGACGAAACGTGGGACATTGTCGCTCAGATTGTTATGAACGACGATTTGCCGTTAATTTGTGTCGATTTAAATTTAAAGAAGAAAGGCAAAGAAACACAAATGAATAAATTTAAAGAAGAAAGGCAAAGGAACATAAATGAATAAGGTTCGACAATTTAACTTTCATTCAGTTGTGAATTCGCAAGCACATACGTGCATACAGTAGATGCTTATACATACATATGTACATGTTTTTCTATTATTTCTTGTTTCATTTAACATTTTAGTTTATTATCTACCATCTTCCATCTCACATGTATTAATATTAGATTAAAAGCTTTTGCAAAATGCATAAACATTATGATAAAAGCAACATCAATGTTTCCTAAAATCAACAATTCCAAAACATTTGATTGGAAAATTGAACATTGAAAGTCTTTTCCCTAGACTGTATTTATTGCTTGTATATGCATAATTGCCTAAAAATTTCTACACTAATTTGGTATCTAATGAAGCAAATGTTTTACGAACTTGATATATTTATCATAAACGAGTACCTACGTACGTACATATTCACATACTGCATGGAGATACTAAAGTGTAGTTATGTACATGTGTATTTACACTGTCAAATGAACTTTATGCTAATAGCAATTCGTTATCAGAATAATTTTATTCACCATATATTTGCTCACACATATACAGGGTGGCGCAGAATGAGCTATATGTTTTAAATGGTTTATAACTTTTTTTATTTATGAGATTATTATAATTTTTTTTTTCAAATACAGTATATTATTGGGGAATTTTTTGCAATTAGCTTTGAAAAATTATTTCCTGTAAGTGATGTCCATTTTCTGGTTCGAACATACGTGCTCTTTTTAACATGTTTTCCATAACTTTTCGTAAAATTTTGCGAGTAATGGCCATAATTTCATTTCGAATGTTGGTTTTTACTTGGAGTATAGTTCTTGTTTTGTTAACGTACACTCTTTCTTTCAAATATCACAAAGGAAAACTGTCAGGAGTTGTTAAATCTGGTGAACGTGGAGGCCAGTTAAAATCGCTTGTGCGCGAAATAATGCGTTCGCCGAATATGTCCTTTAACAAAGCCATTGAGGCACCTGCAGTATGTGCTGTGGCTCCATCTTGTTGAAACCACAAGTTTGGATGGTTTTCCACAGCTGACCTAACAAAATTTTCCAACATCGTCCGATATGCACCACCACTGGCAGAGATTTAGACACCACTTTCATTTTCCAAAAAAAAAATATGGGCCAATTATCATTTCGGACGATACACCGCACCAAACAATACACTGAAGGGGGTGTGATTGTCGCTGATGAACTGCTCTTGGATTTTCCGTAGGCCAAATCCTGCAGTTTTGCTTGTTGACATACCCATTTAATAGGAAATGGTCTTCATCGCTCATTACCAAATTGTGAATAAAGTCTGGATTTTCCTCCGCTTTTTCATGGAAACGAATGGCATATCCAAGCCGTTACTGGTAGTCTGTCGTCTTCAATTCTTGCACAAGTTGAATTTTATATGGGAACAAGTCTAATGTACCGTACACGTTCAATATTTTGACCAGTGTGCACAGTAGGTGTTCTTCCGGCACCAGGAAGGGTTCTTACAGACCCATGTTGACGAAAATTTCCAATCAAATGGTTTCACATTAAAATGACGACGATATGCACGCTGTGTCAACACAATAGACTGTTGGTTAGAAAAATAAAATTCAATTTTTTTTTTGGACGTTGTTCGATCGTGTAATGATTCATAATTAACTCCCCAAGTCTTCTTCACATGAATGCTGAAAAAAAACAAAGAAAAAATAATAATTAAAAAAGTTATAAAGAATTCAAACCCTATAGCTCATTCTGCGCCACCCTGTATATACATAATAGTTTAGCTTGGGACAGCCTGCAAACATTTTCTATTGACAACTTCATCAGGAAGAGAAAGCGATTTTACTCGTAGTAAATTAATCACACATGACAGCTTCTTTTCACACTTAAGTAGATTTTTCTTTTCAAATGTTCGTACATTTTTCCATATAAATAATTAATTAAATTATATTGCGATTATTTATTTATGTTTGCTGTTTGGTTAAGCTTCATTTGTGCTAATGTCAACTCAGCAGTAGACCTTCACTTAATAACTACTTTGGACCGAAGGGGAAGATTGAACACACGATTTCTCGTCGTAGAGTCAACTCACTAAGAACCCAATTAGTAGCTTCAGAAATCTTTTCTTTTGGCAAATTTACTCAAACTATCATCCATAAGAGACCTGGTCGAGAAGTCTATCAGCAACAATCTGCTAAATATTTGCAGTTTATATGTACATACTTGCAAACATATTTAAATACAAGTTAATCGAAAACGCACAAATCGATAATCATGAAATAAGAGAAATGCTTCAGTATTCTTGCATTAATGTAATGAGAAAAAAATTTTATTGTGATGACCCAGATAGTTGCAAAGAAGTGGCCTAGAGAATTAAACATATATCGTCACCAGAAAATTCTAGAATCCCTACCTCTAACGTTTTAAAAACTTTACAGGAAACACAAAAAAAATACATTAACTAAAAAATATATTGAGAAAAATTTTTTAAGTAAAAAAAGATCAAGAAATTTATTTGTCGAAAAATTTAAAATTAACCAGAACTAATGAAAAAGTGAATTTTTTAATTTTATTTTATATACAGTACAAGCTCGCTAATCCGAAGGTGTGTAATCCGAATTATCCAGTATTCCGAATTGAATTTATGACGTATTACATACTCTATAGTCCGCATTGGTTGCAAGCTCGCTAAACCGAATTTTCATTTTTTTTTTATTCTCAGCTTTTTTATTATTGTGTATGTTTTTTTACAACACCATGTGTGGAATTTGAAAACTAACGGGACATCATTGAGATGCAGAGCCTTCTATGATTGATATTGTGCACATGTATGTTTTATGTCTTGTTGCAAATAGTTTCGTTGTTGAATGGTATTAGTCGTATATTCATTCTCAGAGGTGGGCTTCAGAGGCAAACATCCCACTATCATTGTTAAAACATGAATTGCGTGAGAATGATTGTGTTGAAGAAACAGAAGAATTTCGCACAGTAACCAACTTATTTCACCGCAATAATGACATGCGAATTTCTGAAGATGAAATTCTTAGCTGGATTATTAACTCTGACAACAATTCTTGTGGTAGTTCAAGATCAGACGCAAAAAATGTAGAATCAGAGCCTATAATTATGAAACACGTTAAAAATCGTGAAGCTGTGCAGGCCTTAAATACTTCAATAGATTAATCAAAGGAGCAAGGTATTCAAACCGATTACATATTGATGCTGAAGGAATTGCTCTGGAAGCATGTGCACTGAAAGAGCAGCAAACCTACATCAAAATTTATGTTAAAAAAACATAATTTTAAAAAAAGCTTTAGTTTTTTCATTCTTGTTTAATAAAAATAAATTAAATATGTTTTATAATCCTGGATTGTGTTTCATTTTCGAATATAGTGAATTATATTACATACTAACAGCACATCCAGTAATCCGAATATCTCGTTAATCCGAATCAAGGTCTGCAATCATTAATTCGGATTAGCGAGCTGGCACTGTATATTATATACATTTTCTGTGATGATATATTTTATAATAACATAAATATGTATAGATGTAATTAGTTTAAAAATTGTCATATTTGTTTATTTCAATGTGCATAGATCAAAGAATATTCATATATAGAACTGGTATCTCATACAAAAACTGTTCTATGGTAGTGGTTTCATTAAGACCAGTCATGTATGTACATTTCGTTGGTGCATATATTTATACAACAGTAGACCTTAAACCAATTTGTTTAAAAAGCTAAATAAAAAATTTTACATGTTTATATAACAACTTTCAAGAAATGTTTGATAATTATTAATAATATACAGAAAAAACCAAGTAGCCTTTGCAATAATTGTCAATCTGTTTAATTTATTAGTAAAATGGCTTAGAAAAATTAAATATTATTACTAACATCGTCATCGACACTCTTTTAGCAATGTATTATCTACATGAAGCTTTTCAAAAAACGAGAACAAAGAATTAATGCATTAAAATCACAGACTTGGGAAGGGAAAAATTAGTCTCTGAGCTGCACCATGAAGTGGTTGCATGGAGTAGTCTTCGGGTTAGTCCCATGGTCGATCCCTACGATATCGTAAAATTAAATAACCATGTGTTCTTCATACATTTGGGCTAGTCTTGAACTAGTCCTAGTCCTCTGTGCACTACACTATACATGCATATGTGTTTAGTCACATTATTTTCAGGGCTGTTAAGAAACGCATCTCCACACACATACATATTAATAACCCATTTCGAGCAAACTAGAAATTGCTTATTATTTTATAGCCAGTTGCCTCTTTATTTTCATTTCTGCCGCTATCTCGCTCTCTATCTCTATCTATCTATCACCCAGTTACTGCAACACTGCTATAAACAAAGAACGTGGAGAAGCGGAGTTGTAAGATAGTGAAGCTTCACAACCTGTCATTTCTCTAACTATCTCTTTCCTCTAGTGCTGGTGCAAGGTAAAAAAATGCAATCAGTATTTTCTACCTTTTTCTTTAAATTCGTGTTATTAACTTTTATTTTAAAATAATTAAAACAGTTAATAAAAATAAACGCATGTGCGGTAACCATATAAAGCAGTTTGAGAATAATAATAATCTGGCAACGCAGAAAGAATCGTTATTACGATTTACTTAAAATCCGGCGTTTACATTAGGCATGACAATAAAGGATACGTTTAAGATTTCAAGAATGTGGAAAATTGTTTTATTACGGAGGCGTCCAGACCATAATAATTATATGACAAGTTAATTTTGAACAAAATGTCGAATTTGAATGTTAAATTAAGAGTTATTTTTGGCTTTAAATTTCTTTCTTTAGCTCTTCTTAGCCCTATTTGAAGCGTGATTTACGTTTATGTTATTTTGAAAATTGGTCACACTGTTCAGAACTTAATTGAAAACACTCTTTTGACAACATCGCCATCTGCACTCTTTAAAAGTTTTGCTTTAAAAAGTTTGGTTATTCGATAAATGTAGTTATAATCTGCACTTCTAAATAACTCGCTTCTAAGTGCCATCTATTGACAGCTTCTCTAAGACAACAAATTTGTACTGCGAAGTAAAGTTTACGGCGAGGAAGTGCTTTAAAATAGTAGAAATCTAAAACTAAAGAACAACAATACCATCATCATGACTGATTTGTTGAATGAATCTCTTGTTTGTGGAAAAGTTCGTGCGTCATAAGTTCATAAATCACAAAAGTGGCATTGAAAGATAGATAAGAAAACCTTCATTTCTTTCTACACTCATTGCTTATTTATGCGATACTCCCTGTGGACGTTCAGTCAAGGATTACTTATTTTGACATTTTTCCTATGTAAACATTTTTGTTCATAATTTTTTTTGCAGTCAATGTCATTTAAAATTTATACGAGTATAAACTCTTATTTTTCAGTCGTACCAGTTCTAGCATTCGTTTCACGTGATCACTTTTATGTCAGTTCTTTTTCCCATAGGCGCAATATATTGAATCTTAAAGTTCATTTCACCATCACTATTCGATTTGCACTGCTGCCATGAATTTGTTTTATCTGGGTATTCATATTAATAAGGGCATACGTAAGTAACATACATACATACATACGTCCATGCATACGTATTGATTTTTTAAAAACATTTAATTTTCATCTCAAAGGAAAAATTCATAAAACATAGAATAATATTTAACAATGTTGTGCAATTTTTTACATACATATGTATCTGTGTTTTTAAATGACTATCCATTTTAATCTCTTGTATAAACACTCGCATGCAAAAACAGAAATTTCTTTATGAAATTCAATTGAATGGAAATATTATCAACGTTGTGAAAACGTTTTAACCAGAACAATTAATATTATTGCCAAAAAAAAAAGAAAAGAATTAACAAAAAGTCATCACTTTTAAAAATAAAGAGATGATTCTGATAAAAAAAATGCAAACGAGCATCAAAAAAATTTTATTGTTGTATTATATTTTAAGTGTACGATTACATATTTAAATTTAAGCAATTATTGCACATTTATTTAAGATACCTTTTTTAATACAATAATTAACTTTGCTATTTTCAAGACCTTTGTGTAACAACAATATTCTGTTAAATATTAAAAATGAAACGCTGTCGCACGCGGGTATAAGAACAATTCGTTGAACTATAATTCGGGTATTCCCAAGGTAGTCATAAAGTCATATTTTTTAAAATAATAACACGAAAAAATATGGCTGTTATGAACAACGCGTTATATTTGAGTGCTATTTCAAAATTTCATTAAGCTGTTACACTTTAAATGTTTTCTTTTTTATCTTGGGCCAGCACTCAGGATGTGACACATGCGGAGCATTGTGCTGGAACTAGAGGAAAGGGATAGTAGGAGAAATGATAGGAGATGAAGCTTCACTATCTTACAACACTGCTCTTTGCACGTTATTTGTTTTATAGCGGTGTTTTAGCGTCTCCGATATCAGGAGACGTATTAAATTTTTGAGGCTTCGTTTTGGTAGCTATTTTTAATAATTATGTTACTTCGCCGGTGCTACACAATACCGACGAAGGAGGGTGTTCTGATGTGCCTGTGGATTGAATATAGTTGGAGCCGTTACTGTGTAACCAGTAACCAGTGACTATGCCTTCGCCACTGAAACCTTGCGACAACAACTGACACAAAGCCAGACACACAATGCACATCAGAAAAAATATCAGATGTTTTTTTATGAGTCTAAAACTGGGGTTGAACCCAGTAGTCAACGTGCAGACTACTTCGATCATCGCCATCGAATTTTGGTATTGGTGTTTTAGTTTTGCTTATTGCACATTAGTACCTTCAGCAGATCATGCAGCCTTCTAAAAATTAAGAAGCCTTGACGGTACGAAGATTGGCAAAGTATTTAGAATTTTTGCTCTACGCTTTTACCTCCGATATAGATTGATGGAGTTATCTGGAAAAAACATTGATATCAAGATGCTAAAAACAAGTGAAAAAAGTAAAATAATTCGACTTTTTTAAATAGTAAATAAATAAAATTATATAATTGGTTTTTTGGCACAAAAAATTCTCGCAATAAATATCATCGAAAACAGCTATTGCCAGTGATATGATCTGCATAATTTTCTAGACGGCGGCTATTGGATAAACGTGGCTGCCAGCCAGATAAGTTACAAAAAATTTGCTTATTGTATATTGTTAGGTGGTTATTTTTTCTCTTACTTACTTTTATGTTATACAAATTTATTTTAATGTAAAGGTATAATAGTGTAAATGATTTTGAAAAATTTTTTTATTTTTATGTCACGGCTTATAAAAATAAGCGCATTTTGCACTAGTTTTTTTTAATTTTTTTTTACATTTGGAAATACACTGGGTTTTCTTGACTACTTTTAGCTGAAAAAAAAATATTGAAAAGTGGGCAGCAGAGTTGCAGATATGAAGATTATTTTTTAGTTTTTAGGTAATTTTTGGAAATATTGTACTTAAGTGCTTCAATGAATTTGTTTAAGTCGCCATCAGTGTGTTGTTAGACTTGGAAAAATATTTTTTTAGTACACAGAAAGCATAAGCTCGTATTACTTAAAAATGCAAGTACGAATAGTATTGATATGTCCTTAAAACAAGCGGACAATGAGATTGCTTGAGAGATTCAATCATGGAATATCCATTAAAATTAATAAAAATTTCTTAGATCAAGAAAAAATCAAAAATTAATTACGAAATTCTATTTTGTATTTTTAAAATTCGCACAGATTTTTTGAGAGTTTTTGTATAAACATGAACAATTTTTTAGCTTTTCAAAAATATTTATGTTCATTTATACACATAAAAGTTATTCACAAACAACCTTTTCCAGAATCACCTCTTGCCTTGCCAAAGCGATATTTTCACCTTGAGGTGTTTGCATTGTCCCCAACTTTAGAAAAATAGGCTAACTTCCTAAACGTCATCTGCTTTGCAGTGTGGCAATGTCCCATATATTTAAATGTAACAGTGGATACGCAAATAAACCCAACAAAAGCGTCATTTAGTTTGCCAATGCTTTTTATAAACAACTAGCATTTACCTGCCCATCCTAAAAATATAATATAAATGATCTATTATCTATTCTATAGTTAGTTGTATAGTTTCGGTGAGTAATATATTTCCTCCTACGTCTTCTTCTGGTCCTTTTTTATGTATATCCAATGAGTTATTTCCGACTCAGATATATCAATGTTTTATATTTCATTAAAATTGGTCAGATAGTTTGGAAGAGCCATATGTCACCTTATGTTGCTATTTCTTAAAAAATGTATAACCTGCATGTTGTTTTAGACTCTGATCAACCTACGTTTTAAATTTTGATATTCAAAACAATCATTTAAAAAAATTTCCCGCACTTAGCAATACTGTTGTTCACTTACTAAAAAAATTTCTGTATATCTAGATACGGGATCCAATTTGTATGCAACATATCAAAAGAATTCGTTAAAAATAAAAAAAAAATTTTGCGTATATGGCAACGCTGCTGTCCACTTCCCAAGGTCTCAAAACCGAATGTTAATTGACCCGAATCTGTGTTGAAAATTTCAGCTCGATAGCTCTTACAGCTCCGGAGATCACACAAACGATGTTTACACTACAATGCAAGTGAAAAATCGAATAGTCGGCGCACAAATAAAATGGCGACCGAAGCAACACCTGAAAAGATTCAGCTCAACATTAAAAAATCATGAAATGGAAAATAGAGGGAATTTTGTTGATATTTGTGTGGGAATATATAGGAAAATCTGAATGCTATATCTCCGGAACCACGTGGCCGTTTGCATGCAAACTAAACCATAATCACATAAAACATCTACAGACCATCCCCAACGTATCCTAAAATTTCGGTTGAAATCCGTCGACCCGTTTCCGCAGTTAGTGGTGGCTTTATAGTGTACATATATATATGTAGATGGTGACTAAAGAAGAAAGATAAAAAATTTCAATGAAATAAATAAATGATTTTAATTAAAAATTTAATGCTAAAAACTTAATGTATTAAATAATAATTATTATGTTTATTAATTGCTTTCCAATGTGATGCAAAGCAAACAGATGTTTCTAAACAACGACGATGTTGCAAAGTTTAAAATGACAATGAATGATTTGCAAGGTTAGTAAAATATTAAACACTGCTTTGATATTGCATACTATAGTTGGGTTCATGAGCTCTTTGCAGTGAGCGGTCTTTTCAGTTCAGCTCGTTTTGGTGAGCAGGTTCGTTTAGTTCGTTCAGTAGCTCAGTAGTATCAGTTGACTTTTAGCTCATTTCATTTTGATGCTCAGTTGATTTTGTTTCTGAACTGATTTTTAAACTCATTTGATTCAATAAAATACAGATCCAAGGCAGCTTCAATCAGTAGTAGAAAGAGAAAATAAGTTTTTGGTGTTTAAGGAATTTAAGAAAAAATAGTGTTTGCACTAAATCGCCAATGCGGTGAAATATTCGCATCTGGCATCATAAAAATTTTATTTAAAAAAATTTTTTGGTTCTGGTAGCACGATGAACCAAGAAAATGAACGAAAAAAAGACATGGTAAGCGACCTTCACTGAACTAGAATCATCAAAAAAAGTGAGCGCTCACTTCGCTCAGTTTACTGAATCGTTCAATTGAGCTAGCTCAGATGCTCTGTATTTATTCTCGACTCTCTGTTATGTTGAGTAGGAATTATTTTTAAAATGGCAAATTTCCGATATGACGGGAAAGTTCCAGCGCAACTTTGGTGCCAAGAATTTGGAAATTTTCAAATCTAGACTGAAGTGAGATTTTTTAATTACAATACATACGTATTAAATTGTAATTATAACGCTTTAGAAATTTATCTATGTACATTATTTATATATTTTTTATTTAATAAACATTCCTTTTCTCAAGTCGTGTTCGTAACTTTTGAAGTCACTTTATAAATTCCTTATGAACATTCAAGCACTTCGTCATGTAATCTCAATCAATAAAAACTTAAAATAACATAAAAATTAACACATACAAATACTATGAACTTATTGCAATTACCACTACATACTCGTGATATAAAATTTCATATAAAATTAAAGTTACATACACTCTTAAATGGATGTAATACTCGTACTTTATAGTATGTCCAGCATTTTATAATGGTGCATGTGAAAGAAAAACAGCGAAGCAAAAGAAAATCTTTAAAAGCAGCAAAGAAAATTAAGAACACAAGCGACAAGGAAGAAGGAAGATCTCAATGTTCAACACTTTAAGCATATTTAAAAGAACGTGTTTACATTGAATCTTATTCCCTTTATAACTCCACTCAAAGTAAACACTCAGTCCATACATAGTCTTATGCATGTACGAACATGAATCATGCGCACACTCAACACACAAACATGGATGTATGTACATACATTATCCGTTTTACTATTAAGTTTCTGATTATGTTACTGTAGGTTATAGTTATTCAACGTTGTGCGCTAAAATATCTTAAGCGTCCGAAGAAAAAAAAATATGGGAATCGTTTGAGCTTGCCGGTCATTCGTGAAACTTCCCGCTAAATTTAGCGCATTTAAAGCAAATTCGACAAAAAAAATTAATGCGTATCGAAAATCGATTTGAAAAGAAATTATTTTTCGAAAAAGTTCGATATCAACTTTTTTTTTTTTTCAATTCATTTCATTTATTTAAAAAAATTAATTCTAATGGTGCTTTCGAACCATTTTACAGATTTTTGTCGAATTTGCCGCACACAATAGATACATTTTTAAGTATAAAAATCGTTGAATATCTAAACTCGATTTGACGAAGACTTTTTGTGGTTTTAACACATGTACGCCTACAGGGTACGCGCATAGGTTTAATTCAAATAAATTTTAATTAATTTTTAATTTAAATTTTAACTGCTCGCTTACTAAATATTTTACTTAAAATTATAAAAAAAAAAAAATAGAAATAATAATTGAATTAATTTTTTTAGTTATAATGGAATACCATATAATAGAATAACCATTTTATACCATATAAAAAGTAATACGTTCCCAAAAATCGATTATTTTAGTCTCTCGTCTTGTAAAAATTACTCAGTCGGTGATTCAGTCGGGAAGTGATTCCTTCACAATTGGTTAATTGGAGATTCTATTACATTTTTTAAAGGCTGCGACCTTATAAAATGAATGCAATAATCATTGAGAATAAAACCCAGGGTATGTGCGGCACAAGCATTTGAGAAATGTGTACAATTTTGGCACATGTGCTGCACACTCACCTGCAAATCCTTACCCTGATATATACGCCTAATTTCTGGAACAAAGTTTATAATTTTTAGAATTGAAGAAAATTATTACCGCTTTGCAATTAACAGAGTTATTTTATAGAATTAATTTGATAATTTTTTTGGAAGAACAATTTTTTTTTTTTTAATATTTCTTCGAAGCGAAAACTTCTAATAGGTTTTAATCAATTTTACTTTTATTCTTTACAATGTGGTTTGCGATAATTTCGTAACAAAGGATGGCTGTACTTTGAAGAGGTGCGTAAGAATGAATTCATGCAATGCAAAAAAAAATTGCTAATTGCATAATTACAAAGAACTATCAGACATGCACATGTAGCTGTGTTTCAAGATCTGTTGGAGTTTAACTCATTTTAGTTAGGACATTCCACTGGTTAATGAAACTTAAAGGGGAAAAGAATCTGAACTATTAATTTGCTTGGCCTATTTCCATAAATCGTGTTGTTGTAATAGAAAAAACAAGTCATGAACTTAAAGTGCTATAAAGTTTTTAAAAATATTCTTTCGAGAATATTGAATCTTCCCCAAAAGCCTTTTTAGTAAACGACCCATTGTAATTTGACTTCGTAAGATCATTATGTGTCGAAAGCTATAAAAATTAAATGGCACGATAATTATGCAGTAACTAACAAATACCAACATCACCGTAACAAGAACTGCTGTGCATTCTAGGCAGATGCTCAACGAGTTGCTGCAAGTTGCAAGATGGCGCAACCGTTCACAAATCAAGATCAACAAATCTAACAGCACCTTTTTAAAATCTCAATTTTGACACAGAGGGTGGCGATGGCACGATGGATGGTAGTCTGCACGTTGACTACGAATCCAAAAACAGACATAGGTTCAACCCCAGTTTCAGACAAAAATTTTAAAATAAAAATAAACTTCTCGCATTTTTCTGATGTGCATTAGTGTGTCTTTGTGTGTGAGTTGTTGTCGGAAGGTTTCAGTGGCGAAGGCATAGAACAATACCGGCTTCAGCTGATAGCAATCCACAATCGCATCAGAACGCCCTCCTTCGTCGGTATTGTGTAGCACCGGCGAATTAAAACAATAATAAAAATGGCCACTGAACCGAAGCTTCAGCACTGCTAAAAGTATAAACAAAGAACGTGCGAAAGCAGAGCTGCAAAAATAAGTAAGCTTCACCTCCTGTCGTTTCTCCTACTATCCCTTTCCTAAAGTTCCAGCACAATGCTTCGCATGTGTAGGAGTCATCTCCTGAGTGCTGGTCCCAGATAAAAAAAAAAAAATAAAAAAAAAAAAAAAAAACGAAGCTGGCAAGTCCTGTAAACTAACACGCAAAAAAATCTCTCATTTGCGAAAAAAAATTCAAAATGCTGTAAAACGAGTACACATATGCATCAATCTAATCAATTTTACACTTTCAAATATACTTTTCTGAAAGCAGAGCTCTCTCTGCAAATTTATAACAAAATGTTAGCCTATTGAATTTGTATAATTACTTCAGTGCCAGTCTGTATATGTGAATGATTTCCAATTTCATTTCTACTAATTTAGCTTTTATGTGCAATTTCCAGATATCAAGAGGTATATGCAAGGCACCATTTGTTTATTAATAAGAATGAAGGGCAGGTTTCTTATGCCAAAAAATGTTGAAGCTATCGATTTGGTTCGTGTCGGTTCTGTCGGTAGGAGTATGAAACCACAGAGGACATTTTGTGCTTGTTTTCAACGCGGGTCAATTCGACTAGCAAACGATAATAATAATTAGAATCGCCTTACTACACTCACAAAATTATTAAAGTAGCGCACTGTTCAAGAAGTATTCCGTTCAGTGATGTTTAACTGAATATATGTACATACATTTAAAATTCTAAACAATTACATTGTTAACTGATTTTGGTTTTCACTTCAAAAATTAAGTCCACATTAATACGGGTTTCCGGGAGCTTTCAAAATTCTCCTTTGTTTATGTATAGTAAAATAAATAAAATAAAAGAGAAAACATTGTTTAAGGTTGTTTTCGGTACGGTCAAATATTAAGTAATTTTCAAATTGTTTAGGGAAATTTTTATATAAAAATGTTCTATAGAAATTTTTTTGAAGGTCAGCGGACGAAATGCAGCATATAGATATAACCAAAATAACAAACATAAATTATACGGCTTGGATTTAAAAATCCCAACGTCAATTTTTTCTGTTTTGAGTAAATGCTTATATTCCGTTTTTTTTTCTTAAAGTCTTTTATTTTGGCGAAACAGCCAATGCCTAATGTAACTCTAGAAAGATAATCTGCGTAAAATTTACGCATGCACTTTTAAAGAATCAATAGCTCAACTCACAATCTTGTGCATATGGTGTTGTATCATTGCATTTGCAAAAAGGTATAGCATATTTTTGCATTGCTGTGTATTTTGTTACTGTAGATCAAAAATATGCTATACCTTTTTGCAAATGCAATGATGCAACACCATATGCACAAGATTGTGAGTTGGGCTAATATTTCTTTCAACTAGCATACTTCGATACAAACCTTCGACATCTGAGTCGTTGTGTAGACCTTTAACGCCGTCAAACACGCCGCTGTGATAAGTATAGCTTATTTTGAAATATAAGCAATATAAATACTAACGGCCATTTTCACAATGTCTAATTATTTTACTTTTAACAGAAAATTAACTAACTGGCGGTTTGCTTAACAGGCACTATTTAATCGACGGTTAATGATTTCAGTTTCACTATCCTTCACTTACTTAACAAAAGAATTCGCTAAAAAGTATGGCAATATTGTTTGTGTTTGTTTACGAAAAATACTATAATGACAGAAAATAGAAAAAAATCTTAATGTTTGTGAAAAATAACATTGAAGTATACTGAAAGGAAATGGCGAAATATTCAACGTTTCATATAGAAAATATTCTTCAATATATGGGGCAGTTTTGGCACTGTGGGTTTTTGCTAACCAATGCATTGCAATGTCACTAACAACTCTTCTATAAAAGTTAACTTCAATTGCAATTTCTTGAAAAATTAATATTTTGACTTTGAGCCTTTTAGTTCCAAGCCACAGAATTATTAATTAAAAAAAAAATTTTCTTATTTCTACAGTTGAAAAATCAGTTGTGTTTACGGAATTTGGGATTGCTTTTTTTTTTTTTTATCTTGGACCAGTGCTCAGGAGCTACATATGCAATGCATTGCACTGGAACTAGAGAGATGGATAGGGAAGAAATAGACAGGTGGTGAAAGTGGTAGGAAGATAGAGCTTAATTCTTCCACAACTCTGAAGTTGCGTGTAAATTATAAAGCAAAGTTGCGGCGTCTCTGATGTTTTTTTGACGCATTATTTTTAAGCTAATGGAGCCATTTTATTTATTATTTTACTTCGCCGACGTTTTATTGCTCAAATACCAACGAAGGAGGGTGTTGTAGCACAGAAAACTCAGAAAAAACTTTTTTCTGATTTGACCCGGCTGGGAATCGAACCTTGGTCTTTCTGGTTGCAGAGCCAACACGCTGACTACTCGCCATCAGCATCCCCATTTTAATTTTAATGAGAGCAGAAAGAAAAGAAAAACATGTAATTTTCGTTGTTGAAAAAAATAAAGTAAATGAAAAGACATTTGTTTTTACTGCTTTTTATCTTTTCATTTTCTATCATTAAAAATTAAATGAACTTTTTTCGGTAAATTTAAATTAAAAATATACAAACCCTTTTCTAAGTGAAGTATAATTTCTCTTAAATTTGAAATTCCAGTTAATTTTACGTATAAGTGTACTTATATATAATATTTTGAGGGTATAAGTCTGAATTTGGCGCGATATTGACAAGACCGCAGTATGTTAAACGCACCTCTAAGAGACAGCAATTTCTTCTTCAAATCGTAAATTTCGTTCTTTCACGACTCTGTCATTGTACATGATATTCTTCGGAAGTAAAAATTACATGTGAATGAGTGCAAGTGTATATCGTTACAAAAGAAGGCATTTACAACAAAATGAAAAGTGCTTCATTGCACACATGGAATGTTAATGTTATATTTAATTTAATTGTAATATGTTTCCTTTCGTTGGCTTTCTCATTTGCTCTTATTTCTTTTCTTCTGTTTTCTTTCCTCTTTTTTTTTTATTAAATTTTTCTTTCATTCTTTCCCTGTTCTCATATTCAGTTCACTAAATCGAAACGAAACGAGAATGGCTCTATAAATATTAAAATGGGTTTAACGGTTTTAATTTGCTGGGCAAACCAGTAAGACAACAAATGAATACTTCTACGGTCAATGGAGGAGCGACTTAATAAAACAAAACCAAAAAATAAAGAAAAATTTCCTTTTTTAATTTGCTCTGTAATGAGAGGAGGGGTTGAGTGGTTGGGTAAACCATTCAATATCATGGCACTTGTATATTGATTGGGCATCTGACTAGTCGTATCGAGTAACAATTTTTATACGCATTTGATAAAGATATTGTTATTGCTGGAACACGCAATGAATTTTTAATGAGTGGACGCACAAATTACCGACAATTTCACTGGGACATTCAACATGCATTTTAGTGTGGTAAAAGGATATCTACTCTTTATTCATTTTTTCTTGTTGATTGTTTTAGAAAGGTCATTCAAATTAGAACAAAATTGTGGTAGAAATTACAGACAGAGTCATGCTTAAATTTTTAATGAAATTTTAATGTTGTAATGTTCTACAAAAAGAATTTGGCTTTATGGAAGGAAAAATTTAAATGCAAGAATATGGTTACTGTGATCGCGATACGTATATATTTCCTACTACAGTAGAATCTCTGGTAACGAATACCTACTTTAGGCAGATACTGTTGCATAGTCCCGACAGTATTCCACTTTACAATTGAAATTGTCCTTGAATGGACGTCCTGTTCGTTCATGAGACACTCCAGTGAACATATCAGTCATTTACTAAAACATTCATAGAAATAGCTCACTTCATGACAGAAGATTAGTATTTCACTGCTCCATAAAAAAGCTAGGCTAGATTTTCGCACTCGTGTCGAATGTTGTCCTTGAGAGCTTCCAGGATCTCGGGGTTGTTCACGTAAACACGGGACTTCAAAATACCCCACAAAAAAGTCTGAAACGGTTAAATCGGGCGATCTTGCCGGCCAGTACAAATCGCCAAAACGAGAGATGAGGCGACCCGGGAACGCCGCCTTCAGAATATCGGTTGTGGCTCGCGCAGTGTGTGCCGTTGCTCTGTCCTGTTGGAACCACATGTCTCCATTCCTAATTCGTTCAATTGCGGCAGAAAAAACTCGGTTACCATGGCTCTATAGCGCGCACCGTCCACTGTTGTCGTTTGACCAGCGGCGTCCTCGAAAACAGGCGCTCCGGGGCCGGCCACTCTTGGCAGCGTCTCGTGTGGTCCCATACTCTTCAAGGTTGGTGGCCAGACGGCGCAGTGTTTGCGCAGTCGGTGTCGGACGACCGGGGAAACGGCGACGGAATTCGCGCTGCGCCAACACCACAGACGAATTGTATACGCAAAAAAATAGACACGATTATTCCGCGTTCTTGGGGAGTGTATCGGCCCATGGCTTCTTCACTTGTATTCTACATCTGTCTAGTTCACAAATGTCAAAACAGATTTGACATTGGCCGCCATTTGCAAAAAAAAGATCATCTTCCAATAGGGTGATTTCTTTAGGCCCACCTTGTAGATTACTTTTACTAAATAAAGCAAATCCGTCTGAAGAATAAGAAATACAATTAGTTGCCATAGCAAACTTTTTATTTTGAATAAATCATGTTTATAAATAATCACAATACTGCTTATTTTATTAATTTCTTCTCTCTCCTGTAAAGTTATAAAATTTAAAGATTTGCCCTTTTGCATTTCAATATGTATGTATAACCATTGTTGTCTCGGTTTTGTGTAAATACGCAATTTTTCATTAAATCTACTCTTACTTATATCCATTCTGTGCATAGTTATAACTTCAACTATATTATTAGCTTATTTAAGATTTGTTCAAGTATTTGAAAGGCATAGCTGGAGAAGAAAACGGGTAATAATAACATTTTTTTTTTGTTTTGCTTTTTAATAGTAATTTTCTTAAATTACAGATTTCCTACAAAACGCCTTGTAGCAGTCATGCTTAAACTGTAAAATGCAATTGTGGGAAAGATGAGAACAACAATGACAAGTGCGCTGATGATAATGATCATAACACTAATGATAATAACGAGAAGTAAGAAGCTTAAAGTTAAATTATTTTAAATACTATATTTTTGCTTGAATTTCATTTTAATTTTATATGTTTACTTGCAGCAGTATTCTGACGGCTCATTCTTTCCTGTCTTCATGGCTTTTCCTAAGAAAGTTCTCCAAAAAGAGATGTTACGAAATGGAGTAGAATTCATTACAAATATTTTACACATATGTACCTACATATATACAATAAATAAAATTCGTGATATGAAAATCTATTGAAAATAGGGACACATGTATGCCGAGGCAAAAATATAAACATCATTTAATTGTTTGGAAACATCGTCTTGAAGAGCAATATTGTTTGACATTTAATTTATACATGTA
This sequence comes from Dexiosoma caninum, assembly GCA_963924685.1. Taxonomy (NCBI): domain Eukaryota; kingdom Metazoa; phylum Arthropoda; class Insecta; order Diptera; family Tachinidae; genus Dexiosoma; species Dexiosoma caninum. Next base: position 68,383,295 of record OZ004727.1, read on the forward strand.
AGTAAATGTCTCATATTTATTTATTATTATTCAGTAACACAGACAAATTCTATTCGGACATCAACAATATTTTGAAAAACGTACATGTTTGAGCTTTTCAGATAGTGAAAGGCATTGTGAAAGAATCATACCTGTAAATTAGAGATAATAATTACATTTACTCTAGATAATAATGGGCCTTCCGTAGAAACCAGCGATATGGGCTGTACAACGTGGAAGTGGTATTCCCGTAACGCCGTTCATGTATATGTATGTTCATTTTCTTCATTCTATTTTATTCTATTCATATACAGTCGGGCTTCTCTATAGAACGTAGTAGTTGGGGACCGACGAAATTCTACGTTATAGAGAAAATCTGTTATAGAGAAGCTATCATCTTTAAATAATGTATTCATTGTATTCACTTTAAACATTTGCTTTTTATTTCAACAACAACAAAGTTTATGTGAATAAGGCCCAAACCTTGCAGTAATTGATTGTATATCACAACAAACAAACACCAAAGTTATGGAAAATGCTTTGAAAAGAGCAATGCAGGAAAGAGCATCGTTGAAGGAACAAAAATTGTTAACGACTGTACAGAAAGGGAAATAAAACTTGTGCAAGATTGCCACTCTGGCTCATAAATTTTAATTTTTAATTATTACAAACACAAACCTATAAATTTTTAATATTTCTAACTTTTCATTCAATGAATATAACGAAAGAATCATTATTTTTTTTAACTATTGCTATTGTTTCTGTTAGAAGTTTTAAACAAATTAAAAAAAATTAAATAAATAATATAATACAATTAGACAAATGGCTAATTAACCGCGACTTGAAATTACAATTTATTAGCAAAAAAAAATTTTTTTTTATGGGTAATTTCTGACCCCAGGGCAATAACAGGGTTAACGATTTTGGATAAAAATAATCAGAATTTGAGGACTAATCGATAAAGAATTAATTTTCTTACTTTCATTACAATGTTCGAAAAAATAAAAGCTCTAAAAGTACTTGTTGGACAAAAAATGGTAAATTTCCTCAAGTTTAAACTTTGATCTCTGTGCGCCTCGGTTTAAATCTGTTCGATTTGGCTCAAGTTTTCACCGTATATTTTTTAGCCTAAGTGTAAGTCCAAATTTGACATTTTACAAAATAAGTGCACCCTAATGCGCATATCTTTGCATTTTTTCTAATGATAGTGTTTAAGTAAAAAAAGTTAGATAATTGTCAAGTTAAAAATTGAAGCAACAGCTATGAAAACATTAACAAACTACTATAGGCATTTTACAAACCAGGAAGGTAAAGCATTCTTTTGTTATTGGGCTAATGGTTAGAGGAAATGGTATTTACACTCATACTAATGCCACAGTAAACAATGTGAAAGGTAATATGTAATACATACATGATTTTCATATTAGAAAATTAAAAAATTTCATGTCTCTTTATGATAACCAATAAGCTCTTAGCTGGTGGTGAAATGAGATCAAAATATTTGAGTTAGCGTAATTACGTTTATATAAGAACTCCCAAAATTTATTTGAGAATTACGTACAAACATGTGAAGTTTCTAAGCTTTTAACTGGACTTTGGTTAAAAGTCTTCTGAAGATTTTGGTATTAGCACCAAATGATGTGCGCATATAGACCAGCTAAACCATATAACAAACATAGATAAATAAACAAAAACAAATTTATTAATATTACTAGATGACCGTCCCGGCTTCGCACGGAATCTGTTTGCTAATGAGAAAAAAAATAAGTTTTGCTGTTTTTAGCTGACCCGGCAAACGTTGTTTTGCCATGTATATTATTTCTAGGAAACATTTTTTTAGTTCAATAAAAATAACTATCTACTATAAGTGTGCGTGGATTTACTTATAATCGAAAGCGTTGTAGACAATAAAAGTATGATTTATTTAGGTTAATAAATTAATATTTAACAAAGTAACAAATATATATTAAATTACAATTCTCTATAGCTATCTAAACATTAAAAATAATTATTAATATTTTTACTATCAACTGTATAGTGAATAAGACAGGTGACCGGCTTCGTTCTCATCTCTTTAGGGTCAGTCGCCATATTGGACTTAGGTTGATGATAAAGTTTTTAAAATCTCCTCATCATACCCTTTCATTTGATACCCATATTGCAAAAAAGGAAAAAGTAGGTAAAAAAAAGTGGGAGTAAAGTAGGCGTGGTTAATTTTAGAGGGATGGAGAATAGATTATAAACAAATTACTTCCACATTCTCTGACTGATAGGAAACTCATTCATTCCGTTCTGCATTATATTAATAAAGATTTTCATTAATAAAATTAAAGATTTCATTCTATACAGTATTTTTTTTTTGGCGTGTGAGGTAGGGTTGACAATGCCTTCGCACTTACAGAGACCGTCGTAATCTGCGTCGAGTGGTATTGCCACTAAAAAATTCACTCCTCCTCCTCTGGGTAGATTCCTCCCCGGGACCACACTTTCCGCATTACTATGGGAAGGCCCAGAGCCACGTCCCAATCAGGACCACTCTCACTCAACCACGTCTGTATCCGCCAAGTCCGCAGCCGGCGCCATGGCCCCGGCCCGTATCCCACGTACTGCGTCACAGCGTCCCAATTGTCCGCGCAATCGAGCATCCTCCCTATAACGGTGGCAGGAGCGAACCCGCCAACCCGCTGCGCCATTGCACTTCTCTCAGTATGCCACCTGGTGCAGTCGAAGAAAGTGTGTTCTGCATCATCATCCGTCATACCACAGTAAATGCAGTCGGGACCATCTGCCCTGCCCATCCGGTACATGTACTTTCGGAAGTATCCGTGGCCCGAGAGGAATTGTGTCAGGAAGTAGTTAACTTACCCAAATTTCCTCCGAATCCACACTTCCACGAAGGAAATGAGCCTCACCGTCCACATATACAGTATTTGCCACAAAAGATTTGAATAGTGATAACAATAACATTGAAGCGCCATATTCAGTGTACGTTCTAAGTATTTTTAAAAATTTTTAGTTGTACAACAACAAATCACAAAGTACACCGCGTTATGGAACACCACAGACAACATCTATCTCAAATATTTTCATTGAATTGCTTCCACAAATTGCTTTCTGTTATTTAACTAATCTTGGGATATATTAAGGGACTCCTCAGAGCAGCCATGATACATTCGTTTCTTTATGAGAAAACTTAATTTTCATAAATTTCCAAATCAAGATCTTTAGGCAAGTCGAAAACAATGGTTAATTATTTCAGATAGATATTTTATGGATGAAATTGGAATTGCATGATTAGGCTCAAATTTTCGCTATGTAATATTTGTACCAAGTATAAAAAATAAGGGGAGCAGTTCTCGAAATTCAACATTTCACAACATAACTGGTACCTCAATGGGTATTGAAAACTGTGAAAACGATGCAAAACAAAATTAAGTAATTAATTTGCTTAATTTTACTTCGTTTGCACTAAAAAAACCTTGAGCAGAAATATTTGTGCAGATATCCTTGCTTGCAAATAAATGTCAACAGCAAATATTGTTGCCATATTTTTTATTTGTAAAAAAACAAACGTATAAGAAAAGTAGAAGAAAATTATTAAAATAATTAATAAAGTAGTATATATAGCGCTGCCACATTTGTTATTCAGTTGACATATTTTTTAATTATATTCCATTTCACAGGAAAGCAATGTATTGGAAAAAGTACGCTCAGGAACTACCCCAATATGCACAGCAAATTTGTAAAATGCAATATATAGTATATTAACATAATCTGTATTTGAAAATGCCGAAAAATGTTAATTAACAAATTAAAAAATTAATTTCTCTGATTCGAATCGAAAGTAAATGTTATCGTACACCAATGTAAATAACATACAACTTCGAATAATTTTCTTTTTGTTTCAAATTATAGAGTAACCTCCTTGTTAAAACCATAATGTTTGCTATGTATGCAATACATTATACGGGAATATGTAGTTTGAAAAACATAGTATAGAGAAGGTACAGGTGGTGAAGCGATAAAAATTATATGGAGCTTTTATCTTGCATAACTCTACAGTTATGCGTTTAGTTTATAAAGTTGCTGCGTCTCGGGTGTTCTGTTGACGCTTTAATATTTTTTAACTTGGAGGAACTATTTTATTTATAATTTTGCTTCAAAATCATGTTAAGTTTCTGCAAAAATAATTTAAAAAAATTTTTCAAAATTAAATATGACGTTGCACAATGTTAAATACACAAGATCCCGTTTTATATAAAAATTAAAGTTTTATCACATTAACATTGGGAAATGTTAGGCAAGCGAATGAAAAACTTTAAATTAAAATTAAATCAGCTTGAAACTACTTTAAAAAGTTTTTTTTTGTTTGTATACTGGTAATTCTGAAAGATTTTTTTGGGAGTTTTTATATAAACATGTGAGATTACTTGGCCTTTTCAAGGTTTTGCTTGAATGTCTACTGCTGAGCTGACATTAGCATCAACGAAATGCATTCTAATAGAAGAATTTTAGGTCTGCCCGGATCTCGAACACAAGATCTTCTGGTTGCCTGGTCAACGTGCTAACCACAAGGCCGATAACATCTTTTAATTTCAAAATATGTATTGCTTAAAAAATTACTACAAAAAAGAGAGAGCGAAAAATAATGAACTTTAATACACATTTTTGCAATATTTCCTATGGAGTCAAGAAAAATTTAAATAAAGAATGAACGACTGAGGCCACGTCAACTAGTTAGATTACGCTTTACAGAGAATATTTTATTTTATTTTATTTTTTCAGAACATTTCGTATGTGGAATTAATTTCGGACACACTGTATAGATATGTTAGATATAAATGAAAGCGACAAAATCAACTAGGTAAATGATTCTGTGAAATACTGAAATACTTATTATAGTGCAATGAGCATTTCAGCATCATACACGTCCGAGTTAGAACATAACGATACAACACGTTTTAGTTAGTAATCGCTAAAGTTAAGAGACGTACAAATTTCTTTGGGTAAATATTTAGGGTATTCACAATTCATATGTTTTAAAATAATAACACAAAAAAATATGACTGCTATGAATAACCTGTCATAAAATGCTATTCCAAAAAATGCATTCAACTGTTAAGAAAAAAAACGCTTATTAAAAAACAAGCGAGGAAACTAAAATAATTATTTTGGCACACAAAATTGTTGAAACAAATATAATCGAAAACAGCTGTTGCCAATGATATGAGCTGAATAATTTTTTTGTACAGTGGCTAGTGGAAAAAAGTTAAGTAGCTGCCAGCCAGAAGAGTTACACAAACAAAATTTGCTCACTTATTGTGTTTTTTTTCTTTCGTTTTCTTATAAAAATTATTTAATGTAAAGTTATAAAAATGTGAACATTTTTTTATTTTTATATCATTTGGAAGTAGCTGCGGATTGTAAATATTATAGCCGGCTCGACTGAAGAGTTTCAGTGAACGACTCAGATTTCTACTGTTGTTTAATGACAAAACAATAGGCATAGCTCGCAAAGTTTTATTATTTTATGAATTGTTTTTTTTAAGAACAACAACAATTTGTTGAAAGTATTTTAAATTATTAAGATATTATGGCATATTGACTTAATATTAGACATTGTGAATTCCCCAATTGTTTATATAGAACATGAAAATAATTGGTTGTTGTATTTTTATGATTTTTTAGCTGCTATATACTTTATTACTGTTTTTTTTTTTCAAAACCAGTTCCCCACTCAGTCTGTCAAGTTCTTAAACGACATGTTCTATTGTAAACGAACGAACATTTGTACATACTTATGTATGTATGCATATATGCACATATGACTAAGTACTGCCTTTTTTTTCTTTTTCTTGCTACAATTACATACATATTTATACCATAAATTCTGTTAACTGATTATGTACAGAGGTATATGTATACGGTTATAGGTTTTAAAAAATGAGCTAGATAAACTGTTCATAATCAAAAATGTTTTCTTTATGTCCAGCCAGCACTCCACATGTTGTTAATACGAGGGCTATTTGATAAAATGGAAAAAAGTGAATTTCGTGTGTGAAGTCCAACTGCAATCCGGACGATTTTCTTCGCCGTTATATAACCGCTGACGAAACATCCATCAGAATATCGCAGAGACCAAGGAACAATCAAAACAGTGGATTTCAGCGGGGGAACATGCACCACAGAAACCCAAGGTGGGTCTGTCAGCCAACAAACATTTTTTGAACACATTTTTTTGGGAAGCACGCGCTGTCATCCACATAGATTACGTAGAAAAGGGTAGATCGATCACAGGCCAATATTTTTCAGAGCTTTAGACATATTCGATATTTAAAGCAAAAACGACCTGACATGGCAAAAAAATTATGTTCCATCAAGAAAATGCTCGAGTGCACACGTGTGTAGTCAATATGGCAAAAATCCATAAATTGGGCTACGAACTGCTACCCCATTATATTCTACAGATTTAGTCTCGTGTGACCATTTTCTTTTTCTAAACTTGAAGAAATACTGGGTGGTAAGTGATTTGGGTCGAATGAACAAAACGCTTATTTGCCGAAAAAAAAATTTTTTATTTAAATAGTCACGGAGTTGTGAATCAGCCCTCGTTTTTTTTGCTATTTTAAACTATGTCACATCTTTGCGTGTGTTCCAGTTCTCTATACATCAGGGGGCGGTTTTTATTATGCGCAATATCTTGTTCGTTCGCCCTGAAATTTTCTCTATGTTTGATGCTAAGTCAGTGGCTCTTAACTATACCATATTGTCATAGTAGTTTTAGTATTGAATGATATAGTAGTGATTAAACTTCACTTCACACAAAAAGTAGTGAATGAATGCATATGTATTCATTCGGCTTACACAAAAATATGAATTTTTGATTGCCTCAGTGTTAACTCTCTTTCAAATAAGAATACTTGGCACTCGTTGGCGGGTTAGTTAGAACGTTGACTCTGCAAACAGACTATCAAGTATTCAATTCCCGGTCAACATTTTTTCCGATATGTCTATGCTAACAGTGTCCTTCTTCGTCGGTATTTGAGTAGTAAAATGTCGGTGAAGGAAAGTAATATTTAAATAAAATTTCTCTCCTTTAGCTTAAAAACTGCAATTATCGGTCTATTGCAATAAAATATCTTTTAGTTATCAAACTCAACTGCAAATAATTAAAGTGATTCAAATAATGTGCACAATCTACATAAATTGTTCTGTCATTTACCCGGGACGACCTTGCCAATTCGACAGATCAAAAAAAGGCTAGATTTTAAATAAAAAATTAGTAGAAATGGCTAGATTTTCAAAATTATTAAAAACCTGCATTATTTAGCCCAGGAAATAAATATGTAGGTGGGAGGTAAACTACACCAAGTCAGTGACCAGTGACTATGCCTTCGCCACTGAAACCTTCCGACAACAACTTTCACACAAAGACACACTAATGCACATCAGAAAAATGCGAGATGTTTATTTTTATTTTCAAATTTTAGTCTGAAACTGGGGTTGAACCCAGGTCTGTTTTTGCATTCGTAGTCAACGTGCAGACTCCCATCCATCGTTCCATCGCCACCCTCAAATTCATGATTTAATTATGAGCGACGAAGCCCTTTTCCAATTTAATGGGTTCGTTAATATGCAAAAATAGCTACGGAAAGTATGGAGCCACAGCGCACATTGGCTCTTTGAACTCAAACCCCTTCGTTAATTTTTGGCCACTCTGTATAAGTAAATCGTTCTATTTGCAATAGAATTTATTGTTTTCTGTAGAACGGTAGTCCTACCAAAAACTGCCCGTATTTCTGCGGAGAATAATAAAAAAAAAACGTTACCATTACTACCGTTCATCATTTTGCCAACAATAAAGGCTTTATATTTATATGATGCAAACTAAATATAAAACTTTTTCAAAATTTGTTTTACATTTGGAAACTAAATGCAAGTGATAAATGTATGAAAATTATATTTATAATATTTAACTGTTTTACAAAGTATTTTTTTAACGTAAACAGGTGTGTTTTCAAACTGATAAGAATGTGGTTTCACTACATATAAATGTATGTATGTATGCCATTGTGAGTTGTAGTTTGTAGGGATTGCATGCAAGAAATTTTTCTGATAAGAACCTGTTAAAAATGTCACTTGTTTTAAAATTTTGTTTTTATTCATGGTTATGTTATTCAAATCGTCGAAAAAGGGAAATCACAGCATCCTCAAAGTTCCCTTTATGTTACCCTCCTCGCTAGAGGGAAGAAAAGATAAAGAGAGACAACAGATTCGAAAGATGCACAAAAGAATAGAAGAGAAGATAAAAGACAGCAGTCGTCGTGGCCAACACAAATGTCAGAACTAACCTTTATGTTACCCTCCTCGCCAGAGGGAAGAAAAGATAAAGAGAGACAACAGATTCGAAAGATGCACAAAAGAATAGAAGAGAAGATAAAAGACAGCAGTCGTCGTGGCCAACACAAATGTCAGAACTAACCGCTTCCCCTAATGATAGTTCCGAAAGGCTATTGAAACAACCCCTGCATTGAAAACAAAGGCAATAGTTGTGCAGTGCAGGACAGACACACAGAAGATGTCTGGCAACTATAACATGCTATTGGCATGGGCTCGAGAAGCGCAATATATCTTAATCATCACCAACAGATCTTTAATTGGAGAAAGAGTTCTCGCCATGGAACAAATAGGCCCACAAATACACCCACCAATTTAGGCTTTGAACGAAGTCAAATTGCATACTTGGTTTTTAATTTGCTAATTTTTTCCCTTCTTAAAGGACTTCACATTTCTAAAGGATGCTTATTTTAAATATTTTTTTCTTTCATATTAATATAAAACAGTTGTTAAGCAATATTGGTATCAAAATAAAGGGACAACTTTATAGAATTTTATAAAAATATTTAATTTACGTCCCTTGAACAAAAATACTAAAAAAAAAAAATCCTTTGAAAAAATATCTTTCCATATCATTAACACATTCGCGGACAGTCAATTTTCGCATTGTCCATTTGTGGGGCATATGCTATATCTTCGGATTTACTGGACTGGAGCAAGGTTATTAGAATTGAGAATCAAGTTATTTTCAGTTAAGTTTTTTAATAATTTAAGTTTGCGGTTATTGCCGTCTTGTCCCAGCCACAATTCCAAAAACACAGAACACGCCGGGAAATCCCGTCCCCGATTTTCACTCCACGGTTTGAGTAATCGAAATTAAATTGAGGTATTTCTTTTATGGTTTCCAACCAGTCCTCTTCAGATCCCATCTCTGGACGGTGCTCCTCCTGTTTTTCTGATTCTGAACTATTATCAGAGTCACCATCATTACACTCGAGAATATTTCCTTCATCCGAAAGTAATTCGTCATCTGAAGCCCGAGATTTACTGCAAGTAGGCTTCTCTTCTTTATCTTGGGTTTCGTCGGAATTTTCTTCATCTGGGTAAAAATCTGGATCGCTTCCACACACTTACTTCATCGCCAGAATCAATTTCTTCGAATAGTTTTAGGACTCTATCTTTTTCTTTGCTGTATTGGTCCATTATTTCTAAAAAAAAATTCACCACACAAACATCACATTACTTTATTTATTTACGTAAAACTTTATTTTAATTTAAAAATTCGCACGATTTTATTTTTTTTCACAACAAAATATACTCACCTTTATTAGCAGATTTATTTGCTTTTACTTGTAGCAAAACAACAAGTGCAACGGGACGCAATTAAAAAAATATACTGACAACTAACGGGATGTCCCGTCTTGGTTCTGCTTTTATAAATTTGATCGCAACATATGTTTGCAAATGTTACTGGCCGTTATTTTCTGTTATATGGCACATACAAGAAAATGTACAGGGACACTTGTAAAAGCAAACCATAATTTAACATTAACTTTACTACGGGAGCTACCGGCTTGTCCCAATGATTGAAAAATTAAATAATAAAACTTGGTGACGATATATGCCGTCCTGTCCCTACATTTTTCTCTAAATTTGACGTCATATGCCGTCTTGTCCGCGAATATGTTAAAAGTTGCCACAAAAAAAAGTTTTATTTTAATTCTATGTGGTAGCCGTAAGGCAACTATATAAGATTTCAACTATATAATATTTCGAAGGCTATGACGTTTATGCTCGTATTACAAAAGAATTTCTGCAGAAATTTAATGTGGAAAATTTACTTATGGAAAAATAACGGTGTTTCAAAGACTGGACCGTGTACAGGAAAGGGTGAGGTTCGTTACTGATTAGCGTGTGTTTAGTTGTTCACGATACTATAAAGGAATGTGCTCTAATGAAATCTAATGTTCCCAAAACTCGCTCATTCCTGCACACAACGCACTCATCATTAAGGGCGCAAACATTTGTGGCCGATTTTCCGAATCGCATTACGCATTGTACTGAAAACTTCCTGCGGAGGTCTTTCCTCTCACTTTTAACGTGGGAAAGTTCAAATCAAATGTTCATTACAATTAATCTCTTCGTGACCTCGTTCCCTACTTCTGGCACAATACATATGTATGGGTCATCCCCTGAGTGCCGATCCAAGATAAAAAACACACAACTGCTGGGTGAGCATATTCGTATCACTTTACTAGCTGCCTCTTATCTGCACTATCGCTGCAGCAGCGTTGCCGGAATGAAGATTTTATTTTTGCAAATAAAGATTTTTTTATTTTAAATAAGCACAACGTTCATAATTGTTATAAAAGTTTTATCGCCAGTATTTCAAAAACCTGCTTACAATTATCCCGGACCATGCCAAATAATGTTGGCCCAAATATATCCGAAGAAAGTTACCTACTAGGTCTGGCAGATCTTTGTTTACGTAGATGGCAGAAGCGTTGGTTTAGACATATACATTAATAACCGATATCAGGACATCACTAGCAAAGAGATATAATAATGTTCCGTTTTGTACGACTCCTAGCGCTGACGTTGTGGATGCTGCTGAGCTAGTTTTCTTTCTCTATCGGTGTTTCCACAGCTAGAGGTCGGATTTGGAAGGGGCAGTAGACCGGACAACATTATTCTAATTATGTTGGTATAGATTTATAACTGGACGAGTGTAAAAATATTTTTTTTTATTTATATACATATGTTTGTTATACATATGGTTTAGCTGGTCTATATGTACCTACATTTCATTTGGTGCTAATATCAAAATCGCCAGTAGATCTTTAACCAAATTTATTATTTTTTAGGTAAGGGAAGCCATTTTATGTTTTATTTGTTATTTTACTTCGCCGACGCTTTATTGCTCAAATACCGGCGAAGGTTGGTGCAGTAGCAGAGAAATCTAAAAAAAAACTTTTTTTGGCTTGACCGGGGGCTGTGAATCAAACTCGGGTCCTTCTGGTTGCAGAGCCAACACGCTAACTACTCGCCATCGACGACTAGTTTCATTGGATCTACATATATTACAAAAGTGATAGAAGGGATTCGTAGAAGAATCTCTGTAGTCTGTATCGGATCTAGTGCCCTTGCCAAGGTATCACATCATATCATATGCCACGGTACGCAGTGGTTTAGTTGGTTCAAGCCTATCACATTTTATATGCATTGTTAGTACTTTTTTTGTCTTCAAAATAAAATTGTGAATTAAAATAATTGTGATGATATTTTTCTCAAAATATGATTTTTTTTCGACAAATTAAGATTTTCTTATCAATGCTTCAGGCAATGCTGATCAGTAGTCTGAAAAAGAATATGTTATTTAGTGTAACATTATTAAATGAATTCACAAATTTCCCCGTCTTTAAAAAGATTCAATGGGACTATGATACTTAATTTACTGTAATTCAATGGTGAATGAACGTATTTTATTTAAGAAACCCTCTCTAGAATTATAAATATTTTTATGTATGTTTGTGGTGGAGATGTACTGTTATATTATTATACTAGCTACACCCGGTGTGCTTCGATAGCCCACACAAACTTATCTAATCTCGCCCACTTTGGTATAGATATTGTTACGGTAAGCCATATGCATCAAATGTCAATATTTTTATTGTTATATCAACCAAAAATTAAAAACGGGTAGAAAAGGCAGTTTTGCTGAAAAGTACCCATTCACTTTATTTCAGGTTTTCTTCTCAAATATTTTTTCATTTGGGTAAAAAATAGTCGTCCGCCATATTGTGTTTTCAGAGATATCATTATATTTTATGCTCCCTTCCAAAATCCCTTTAATATGGATATCAAATCATGGCGGTGTTGAAAGATCGTAAAAAATGTGCATCATTAGCACTATTTAAATGGGATAAAATTACAAAAGTTCAATTTTACTTCATATATTTTCGAATTTCGAAACAGTAAAATCGCACACTCGAATTTTTTTGTAGAAGAAAAGATTACGGAAAAAACTATTTTTCTATGCCCAATACTTTGGGAGATATACGGTTGCAAAGAGAAATACCAAAAAGTTTTTTTTTAGTTTTACCCACATATATGGAAATAGTACGAAGCACATGCCTGCTTATTTTTCAGCAGCATTTATATGGTTTTATATTTGTCTTAGTTTCTGAGATATTATATTATCGATTTTACCGGTTTTAAAGTGGCGGGCACTTTGCCTCTCCACCCAATTTAAAAAAAAATTTTGCGGAATTTTCTATTTGAAAAAAAAATTTTCTGAAATTTCGACAATAATGGACCCTTTTCCGTATGCAAAAATTATTTTGAAAATTGGTCCACAATTTTTTTTTTTATCTTGGACTACCACTCAGTAGATGACGCGTACACATGCGGAAATAGAGGAAAGGGATAGTAGGAGAAATGACAAGGGTGAAGTTTCACTATCTTACAACTCTGCTTTTTGCACGTTCTTTGTTTTTATAGCAGTGTTATAGCGTCTCTGATATCAAAGTGAGGTTTTTTAAAATTTTAAGCTTCGTTTTGTAGTAGCTATTTTTAGTAATTATTTTACTTCTCCGATGCTACACAATAGCGAAGAAGGAGGACGTTCTGATGTGCCTGCCTGTGGATTGAATGCATCGGAAGCCGTTACTGTTCAATGACCAGTGGCTATGCCTTCGCCACTGAAACCTTGCGACAACAACTGACACAAAGCCACACAAACGCACAAGTGCAGAAAAAAGGCGAGATGTTTTTATGAGTCCCAAACTGGGGTTGTACACAGAAAAATTTTTCCTTTTATAGTCAAGGTGCAGACTACTTCGACCATCGCCGCCCAGCGAAGTTAGCGTCGTTTATATTATAAAAGCTGTTAAAAACCATGTGGAAGGAATAACAAGAAGTGGTTAAAAAATAAGTAGCCTATAATTCATTCAAGAGTCCCAGTTAAATGGTGTGAAGATCGGTCCAGCGGTTTGGTCTCCTATAAAGTACAAACAAACAAACACACATTCTGCTTTATATATATAGTGTACATACATACATATGTATACATATATGTATGTATATGTGCTTATATAATAATATTTTGTAATTAAAGTTGTTGTTATAGCAAACTTCAAACGAACAAGGAGATGAAGTCAAGGAGATGAAGGAAGGAAAGGTGTGACGCATGTTTTCATTTCTTCAAAATTGCTTGTTATTGTTAGAAACTTTCATTGTTGCTACTACTTCTACTACGATTGTCAAGAGGAGTATATTGCTACATATGGACTTACGTACAAACAACATGCCTGTAAGTGCTTGTAGATTGTTTATATTTTGTTGTCTTGAAACGTTCTTGTTTGAGAAGTTTTCTTGAAGATGATGTTGTTATCTAAGCACTTGGATGAAAATTTTAAGCTTTTATACTGTTTGTACATATAATTTATACTTGAACAGATGAAAATTTTATATTGTATGCTATTTTTGTTGCTATTGCAAGTGTCGTATTTTTTAAGTAAAGTACAGGGTGTCTGGTGGCAAATTTATATTTTTAAATACGATTATTTCAAAAAGGGAGGAGGGAGGGTGGCGCCGTTAGAATAAGCGATTGTGCGGATTTGTCAATCACGATGTCACAGTGCTCGAGTGAGCATCACGAGTTCGCTGTGGAGACATTTTTTTGAATAGTAATTCTTACGTAATTGCTCGTCGACAATTTTGTTCAAAGTTCGGTATTCGGCGAATAAGTGATGGACCGAGTGTAAATTTAATTCGTTCGTGGATGCAGAGTTTCCTGGAAACTGCTTCGGCTATGAATACCCCACGGCCAGAGCCCAGTCGATATTCAAGGACTCCCGAAAACATTGAACTGGTTGAAAGCAGTTTACGTGAACATCCGCGACTTTCAATACGGAAAAGAGCAGCCTCACTGGGACTTCCAAGAGCGAGTATTCATGAAATTTTAAAAAAGTATCTGAATGACATACTCTTTAAAAAATAAAATCCGCATTTCCATTCTATCGTTCAATGTTCTTAATAACACTTTGTGTCATTTATTACGTTTTTTATTTAAGTTTGAAAATATAAATCTGCTACCAGACACCCTTTAGAAACAGACCAAAAACTTGAACTGGAATATTTTTCTCATGTTGTAGGAAATCATGATCTTGTTGAATACATTCGTAACATCTTTAAAATTATCTTTGCAGTTTAGTTATTGTATTTGTAAAAATTAATCATATTAAATTTCTATTTATACGTGCAACTATGATAACCAGTCTTTGTTATTTTCAATTGGGAATTCGTTTTTTTTTTATTTATTTTCGTTATTATTATTCAAATAAAATTGGAATTTATTTAAACAAGTGTTATGTATTCATTTGCAAGTTATTCGTTTTTAAAATGAGATACATGGTAAAAGAACTCGCTTTAAATTTGTTACGTGCCTGATCACTAGGTTTTAGGGGCTGGTACGAACCTACCACTTGCTCTGAAGCGGTGCTAGAAGGGGGTAATTGAAACTTTTTATACAACAAGCTCCGAATTAAGATGAAATTATTCTGTGAACGGTTTCTGAGTAATAGGTTCTTGAATTAAAGTGAAGTGTTGTGTGATGGATCCTCATATATAACGTTAACGTGCTTGTGCAACGACTGATACAACATTAATTAAACCCCTTGCTACATATATTTAAAATTTTATAACAAGGGTGCTCATGAAAACGCTTAAAATTGACATTTGCCCAATTAGGAATACATACATATATGCGAGACTTGTATCATGAAGCCTGGCTCCACAACGAGGAACATGACGGGGAATATTTCCTCTAAAGAGTCAACTCAAAATTGTTAAATTTTCACTTTTTGCACGCAAACTATATGCGAGTACAGTGGTCATATCTACCTGTTGTTAAAACTTTACATCATTTTCTCTACTCCTTCGCCAAAAAAATGCAGTTGTATCCCTCTTTGTGATATAAAATAGTGAATTTCACATAAAAGGGAACAACTCAAAAAACTTGAAAAACGAACTGCCGTTGTACACTTCTTGCTCTTATTTCATTACAATGACATAATTGTTTTTAATTTTTATTGAAAATATTTAATAATTTTGAGTTGACTTCCTTTAGAGGAACCAGTGCGATACGTTACTGCATTTGCTGTTTTTGAATCCATACGAAGCAACAAAAAAATTAACTACAAACGGAGCATCAGTTGCAAGACGAATTCATATGCAACTCTACGAAAACAGAATATGACATGTATTTTGTTTGTGTCAAAAGCAGCTGCCTATGAAAAGAAGAAAACGTTTGGAAACAGAAAACAAAAGCAAAATATTTTGGTATTTTCGAATTCAAAAAAATAAATTTATATAAAATTATAAAAATTAAATAATAAAAATACAAAGTTTTAATTATGTATATGTTATTATTATTATTTTATTTTTATATATCGTAATTCTAATTAATATTTGGCTTTATTATTGTTATTTTATATGGCCCCCAAATAATTCGCCTTAAGCTTCAATCCGCCTCCAAATTGGTTGCATTTTATGTCACTTTTTATATATTTTACGGCCGACTTATGTATATCGTGACATTCTATTCTCCTTCTGAATTTTAAATATTTTCTCTTTTGCATGCTGTGTTTTTGCACATCCTTCCTCGGATTATTTTTTCTTTGCTAAGTTTTTTGATTGTACGCAAATCAAAATTAATTATGATTAGTAATTCATGCGTTTTGTTTATTGGTTAAACGCACCTTTTGTATTGCATTTAGTTCCACATGTACTGTTTCAAAAAATTTATACATTAATTGTGTTTTTAGATTGTCTTTTGTAATTTGTTAAAAAATAAAAAATTTGATTAGTGAAGGTGAAAAGTTACATTATTTTTTCTACTTTCCTCACAATATTTCCTTCATGATGTGAAGCAAAAGCAAAAGATACCTGTAACAAAAGTTTTTAAATTTATTTTTTGATACTTAGTTTTAACTTTTAATTAAATCTCGAATCCAATTAGGGCATTCTTTTACTTTTCTCATTTTTAATTTAAATACGGCTTATCACTTAATATTTATAAAAACGATAACAAGGTTAACCTAAAACAACCCTTTCGAAATGAATAAGTCTATAATATTAATACCAATTTTAACTTTTTATTATTGCACAAAACACATAAAAGATTTAGTACTTAGAAACTTTTATTAAAAAAAAAAACATATTCAACATAAATATTTCTTTTCTTGTTTGGTCAAATTTTAGTCCTACGGCTGAAGTATCCATTACAATTATAAGGAACAGTAATGAAATATGGTAGACCTTCCTCTTCCAGTCTTCTTTTTATTTAAACATACTAAAATACTGAAAATGATAAGCAAAATTAACCTTTCTGTTGTTTTTACCTTGAAGTTTCATCTTTTTTTATTCTGTAGAAACAAATAACTTTATAAATACTGACAATATGTTGTGCACAGCATTATAACATTTATTTAACTTAATCTTTTAAGAATGATAATAAACTTAAATGTCCTCAAGCTCTTGATAAATGATGGAAACGAAAGAAATGAAATGTATGGTAATAAAGTTCATAATTATAGGATCAAGTGAATGAATACTTTTATATCGCAAACACTACCTATTGCTTGCCTTATTTTAAGGAAAAAAACACACACTGCTGCTGACAAAGCTTTAAATATTGTAGAACATGCGATTCGAATTTTATATACTTATATTTTTCTTTAGCACTGAGAATTGTTTTCTTTTTTTTAAGATTTTAAGAACATTTCTCATTTATTTTCTCTATTTTCCTACACAGAAAAAAAATAAAACAAAATTATAATTAAAAATTTTATATTTTCAATTAAAAAATTATTTACACTTTCATATGTAATTAAATTAATACCGTGGAGTTCGGTTATAACTAACTCCGCGGGACCGGCCAATTTTGTTCGTTATACGCGAAGTCCGTTATAACCAGAGTAAATAATTTTTTACTGATAGTCTTCACAATATTTCTCCAATATTTTCTTTAATTTATAAAATTGTTGACAATGTACACTTTGGAATCTAATATATTTCACTTTTTTTCTTAAGTTTTTTTTTTAAGTTATATTTAGGGAATTTCTTTTATATTTTTGTGTCCTTGACTTTTTTAGTTGCTGTGAGCTTAAATTTATTAATTATATTTTAGCTAAGGGAACAGCTGATAGTGTTACCAAATTATGATAAATAATTTTAAGGTTCAAAATACGGCAGACAAAAATTTTAAATTTTTTTTGTTCCATGCATTATAACAGGTGTTTGTTATAACCGTACACCACCGTAGTATCAACGAAATTATTATTGTTGACTTAATTGTATTAATTTCGAATTCAATTTCTAATAATAATAATAAAATTTTTAACTAAATATTTTGAAAATTTCAAACAAAATTCTGAAGTCAATAGGAGTATTAATTTCTATTTGTATATATGAATGTCTATAGTGTTTTATATTTGAAATGAAATAATCAGATAAAGCATTAAAAGTGTTTCATAGCCATAATTTTGTGTATTTCATAGCAAAAAAAAATTATTTATTTAACTATTGAGCCCAACAATTAAGGAAAAATTTATTTGAATTGACTGAACTTTTAATTGAAAAATATGTTATTCTAATCAAAAGTGCTACTTAAAAATAAAAAACGAAAATTTTTTTGTGTATGTATTTTTTACTTCTATGTAAATACTGAATTTTTTTTTATTTAGTTTTACTGAAAAAGTTTCAAACAGTTTCAATAACTCTTGGAAATATATATTTTAAAAATTTTTCATACAAGTACATTCGGGGCATAACCAAACTCAAGTTTTCATAAAAAATAACGTGTTAAATTTGTATAATAAAAATTGATTTTAAATTAATTATAGCAAAAAACTATTTATTTTGCAATTTTTAGTATTATAATTATTAAATTATTATTATTGATCTATGTTTGTTGTATGGTTACATATAATCAATAATCGTAATTTTTTTTTTTTAATCTTGGACCAGCACTCAGGAGATGACCACTACGTATGCGTTACATTGTGCTGGAACTAGATGAAAGGGATAGTAGGAGAAATGATAGGAGGTGAATTGAAGCTTCACTATCTTACAACACTGCTTTTTGCATGTTATTTGTTTTTATAGCAGTTTTGTAGCTTCTCTGATTTCAAGGAGACGTATTAAATTTTGAAGCTTGGTTTTTAATAGCAATTTTTGATAATTATTTTACTTCGCTATTGCTACACAATACCGACGAATTCATTTCGACTCGCGTTGAATAAATAAAAAATAGTTATAAAATTATTAAATTATAATTGTTCATAACCACTGTTCTTAACTTTTTCACA
The DNA here is from genome assembly GCA_963924685.1 of Dexiosoma caninum. Lineage (NCBI taxonomy): Eukaryota > Metazoa > Arthropoda > Insecta > Diptera > Tachinidae > Dexiosoma > Dexiosoma caninum. Next base: position 68,401,981 of record OZ004727.1, read on the forward strand.
AAAGTAAATAAACTGTGACGTTTGGCCTCCAAATACGCTTAAACCGATGAATCAGCTGACGGGCGAAATAGCTAACTGTGATAAGATCATTTGTCCATGTGTTCTTAATTATGAAAGTGGTTCTAGTCATATACTTTTTGTTTCGAAATATTTACTGCCGTATTCATAACAATATTATGGATTTATAGAAGGTATATTGATTGAATTTTATATGGATCGTTGCCTAATAAACCTTGTATAAATAAAAAAAATTTTTTATGAGTACACGGCAGTTAATGTTTGGCATTTGAATAAAGTAAAAGATGTTTCTACATTATGCAACATTAAAAATTTTGAATTTAATTAATCTCAAATGAAGGAATATTTTTATTTGTGTGTATCGCATACGGAATGTTGTTTTCGAAAGGTGTATTTTCAAAATTAACTGATTAACGTAATCAGAAAAAAACAACAATTTAAATAAAGCAATTCATTTATAAATGAAAAGTAAGCCATTCTTATTATTTAAATCTTTTATCATTATAAGTTTTAAGTTTCATAAAATATTTTTTAAAAAGTGGAGGGATGTAGTGTTGTAAACACACAATAATATTTTTATATTTCTCTTCTGTTATTGGTCGCTCTAGTGGTCGTATATAGTGGCAATATTTCTCTATGCTTTTTGCGATTCCTCTTTTAAGTGAAAGATTTAAAATGTGGGATTCAGAATCATCTAAAGCATTTTTATAATTTTTCAAGAATCTCATCCATTGGATTTGAAGAAAAGAGAAAGATTCACCAGCGATAGTTTTCTAATGATTTCGTTGAAATAAAGAAATTCGTACAACGTATTTCTTTACCTGCGCTGTTCAATCAATTCATAATAATGCTCAGGATTGTATAATTAAATCCTCTTTTTTTTTCATTTCTATCAACCGAAAATCACGGCCATTTGGTAGAAAATAACTCCATTATGGCCATTAACTTAGCTGGTCTAGATGCGGCATTTCATTTGGTACTAATATCAAAATCTTCAGTAGACTTTTAGGCAAATTCTTGAAAAAAGCTAAGAAATCTCACATGTTTATACAAGAACTCCCAAAAAATATTTGAGAATTACGAAATCTACAAACAAACAAACCAAATATGTAGCTTCCTTAAAAATTTTTTTTATACAACAAACATTTTAATATTTGAATTTAAATCTATTAAATTTTGCTAAACCATTCTTACAATTAATCAACACTGGTTGACAATGATTGGATTTAAAAGGCAAAAAGAAAAATTAAATCTTCCAATACAATTATGTAACTATTCCTTTAATTATTCAACGTTAGTCAAAATTCTTTACCATTATTTCGTTTGTTATATGGTTTAGCTGGTCTAAAAGAATATTTCCATATAAACTAATTTGTCAAAAATTTTTTCACTTAGACCATTTTCATAATTAAACCAAATGAATAATAATTCACCTTGAACTAACATCCACTCATAAATGGTTAATATTTGACAATATCCTATTGAGCTAAATTAGTTTAAAGTAATGTGGTGATAAATACTGATAAATTAATTTTTTTCTTATTTTACTTAGACCACTTTCTTAATTATAGGCACATATTTCATTGTGACAGGAGCTACAATGGCTAACCTTTATCTCCCGTAGATTATAATTCATTCATAAATGTTACACCATCTTTGTCTTTGCATAAAAATATTCTTTTATATATGTACTTACATACATATGTACATATGTATGTATATCGGAACAGTCAACTGTTTGTCGTCATACTGTTCGCTTTATTTTCTTCCAATTCATTACACATATTTCAAACCATAACAATTTTCCATTTGATGTTTTTTGCTTTCCAAACTTTGTAATTTTACGCTATAATTTTTATTTCACTCCTTTACGTATTGAAACAGTCTGTAAATGCATATTTCAGCATCGTCAACAGCAACAACATGGTTGCTAGAGGAGAATAAGCAGCCTTTCGCCTTTTTTCACTAAGTTTTGTAAGAGAAACACAGAAGCACAGTTACTTTGCAGTTTCTTTTGTTGTATGATTTTTTATTGTGAGCATTTGTTGCTCTTGTGAAATTCACCACAATTTTCAATTACTTAATGAGTGCATTAGTATAATTATACAACGGTTATTTGCATTGTAGCACATATTTATTTGTATTTATTCTTGTTTGCTTGAATAGTTGTACTCGTATATATGTGCATGTGTGGGGTCAGGCGAATAGAGAAAAAACAAAACAAATTTTTGTAAGAAATAATCCTTGGCAATATGGCAAAGTAGCTTATGTCTAATTCGATCGATTGTAAATATTTATAAATTTAATTGTATGTTGTATGTATATTATTCTGGAGGTATTCATATTCCTTAGACTCTTATTCACCTTAATATTGCTTAAGACCTAAAATCGATTTAAAATAGTCTTTCATATTGCCGCAGAAATATGTGAAAAACTTAGTGGAAACACTTGAACAATTAACGATATACATACGTATATACTTATAAACATTAATATATGTACATATGTTTGTGTACATTTGAACATATTTACAACATTGTGTTATTTGCATTTGTCCCACAGAAACACGACATTCCCAAGGTTAGGTATGCAGGTCGCCAGCGAAAATAATGAGTACAGCGTACTAGGGTCCAATTGATCATGGTCCCGTTATGAATTCCGAAGGAAGAAATTTGTTTTTTCAGGAAAGAAATAAGTTTTTTGAAATATTAACTGGAAAATTCTACTGAAAACAGCCGCAAAGAAAAATTAAGGAATTATTTTTGTTTGTGAAACACTGATAAGAAAATTTAATATCATGGGATTTTAAATTTATCCACATACTTTATTGACGAAGGCTCAAAGTTTTCTTTTTCTGTTTTAGTATACGGAGCACAGACAAAGTTAAAGTTCGAAGCTTGTTTTAGTACCGGTGATCAACTTTTTGGTTTATCAGCCGTCCAGAAGAAGCTACTCAAAAATACTTGGACATGTCCTTGATAGTTATTTTTTATCTTGGACTAGCACTCAGAGGATCACCCCTATACATGCGATGCACTGTGCCGGAACTACAGGAAAAGGACAATGAAAAAGGTGACAGATGATGAAGAGATAGATAGAGGAAATCTTCACTATTTTACAACCCTTCTCTTGCACGTTTTTGGTTTATAATACTGTTGCACCCCTCTGATGTCAAGGAGACGTAGTTAGTTTAGTAGCCATTTTGATTAATTATTTTACTTTGTCTATACTACAGAATACCGACAAAGGAGAGCACTCTGATGTGCATGTGGAGTGGTGTCAGCTGAAGTCGTTACTGTTCCTGAACACTGATCAGTGACTATGCCTTCGCCACTGAAACCTCCGACTACAACTGACACATGACTTTAATGATTACGACTTTAACCCGAAACTAAGCTCGAGCACTGGACTTTTTTGTTTGCTAACTACTTCAGCCATCGCCACCCTCAATATTCTCCTTCATTGAAAGGTTAACCAGGCAAATGAGTTTCTCCGCCCTCTCCCGGAATTCATAAAAAGATTTGAAGTGAAGATCTGTTACATTATAATTTTAATTGCATTTGTAATATTTAATAAGTCTAATAATAATTTTATAAGACCCAACAAATACATGTACTGAGAAAAATAACACACTCTAGTAGAACACTCTATGAAATTAATCTCAATAATTCTTTTTTCAGTGATTGCAAAGTGTATGTATCTGCTGTTCGTATTTAGTTCGATATATTTTTTAATTAATTACACATAAAACCATTGAGGTCATTTTTTTATTCCCACTGTGTACATAGTCTGTTCCAAAGAAAAGGAGAATTTTTAATTTTTTTGAAAAGTATTTATTTATTCATCAATAACTATTTTATCCCCTTCAAAGTAATTCCCGTCAGATATAATGCAGTTATGCCAGCGCTTCTTCCAATCCTCGAAGCACTTCTCAAAGCCATAAGCTGGTTGTCCGATTTTGACTGTATCTCATCAATTGTGGCAAAACCCTTTCCTTACATTGGTCTCTTCAGTTTTGGGAATAGGAAAAAGCTGCAGGGAGCCAAATCTGGTGAATAAGGTGGTGCAGGCATGATTAGGGTGTTGTTTTTGGCCAAAAAATCACGAACAAGCAACGATGTTTGTTTCACGCAAACGTTGCGTAACTTCCTTGTAGTATTCCTTATTAGCCGTACGACCTGTTGGCAAGAACTCATGATGCACCACGCCAGTGTAATCAAGGAAAACAAAATTCACCTTTTCTTTTGAACAAACCTTGTATGTTGGAATTTTTTTTCTTTCGCACATCGATACTTTTCCTCACTCCTCTTTTATGCTGGTGTTTAATGCAACTTTATTCTAGGCTTGTATGTACCTTAGCACAAGTACCCTCCATTATTTTATATGTACGAGTATTATCGTTCTATACCTTTTGAAATGTTTTTGTAAAAAAAAATTTATTTTCTTTTATTTTACGCGGAAATTAATCGCTTTACTTGAACCCTAAGATTTATTGTTTTGTAAATTTGCAACGTTATATGTTCATTTAACTTTTCAATATATTCTTTATGTTATTGTTGTTGGTTTATCGGAAACTTTTTTCTCGAAACTCGTTATTTATTGTATTAATCAATATCAGTCAGACAGAAATGAATAAATTTTTTTTTCATTTTTGTTCAAGTAGAGGAAAAGTGTATGCATATGTAGATATGTATATTCACTTCGCGGTACTTGTACAACAAATTATATACAAAGTAAATGTGTGGCATGTACTATATACAGACGACTCTCGATAATTTGAAATTTAAAGGGCCAAAGAAGTTCAAATAATCGAGATTTCAAATTGACAAAACTTCAATTGAAAGCAAGGCGCATGGTAAGAAGAGCATTGCGATACTAAAGGAAAAACAGATATATGTACATACATACGATTGAAAATTATAGACCGTAGGAAAGCCAAACTTCAAATAATAAAACGTCGGAGAGCAATATTAAATTTCTATATATGTAGACCAATATATAAACTAAAATAAGTAGTTATTAAGTTTTTATTTTAATTTTAATTATAGAGCGTAGAGGCAAAAATTTCAAATTAAAGTGCGTCCGCGACCATGATGTCATTCAAATAATTTCAAATTACCGAAGGAATCAAATTACATCGATTTTTTCAATTAATTTAATGTTTTTCAATGGACATGAAAAACAATTAAAATTATCACGAGATTCACATTAACGAGTTTCATATTATCAAGAGTCGACTGTAGTATCACTTATTCATCGATGGGTGGACATACTATGTATGCGCATAAAAATTTTTATCAATTAAAACTTTCAGCTCCTACTTTGTGTAAATTTCTCGAAATTACCTCCTTCATTAATTAATGGTTGAAGCTTTCATACTGTATGCAGTTGGCCATTGATAACCAAAGACCGTGGCACTTGTGTGCCAAAGAATGAATATCAATTAAAGCGTACAACTATTTTTTTTTAATGACCAATACATTTTCACTCATTATTTTCACATTTTTAAGACTTGCATATATCCGAACATGAACATATGATAATAATCAAACAAATCTGTATGTGTTGTATTGCAACATTATTGATTTGATGAAATGCGTACATAAACTTTAGCACTCCATACTTGAAAAAGTTCAGATATACACTTCGCACACATAAAAAAACGTTGCATTTAGTGCTATTACTTTAATTTCTATAATACAGTTACACTTCTTTTAATACAAAAAAATACGTTTCACGAACAAATCAGTCCCAAAAGTAGCTTTATATTTCATGGTCTTCGAATAATGCATTCTTAGCCGTAGGCTCTATGAAATATGTAGCTCACCGGTGAAATAAGTCCCAGTGCAATAACTCCCAATGAAATAAATACCAAAATAGTATGTGCAGACTACTTCTCCTCTATGGTATAACCAACACTGGCATCGCTAACAAAAGATTCTGGCGCCTTATCTAATTTTCTTCCAATTTGGTGAAGCGCCCATAAGCTAGACTTAAGCGAAAAATGTTAAGAAATTGCAAATACAGTTGACTACCGATAATTCGTAATAGCAAGGGACCGGCCATTTCTTACGAATTATACGAGATTTTCCATTTAGCGGGGTTAAAATAAAATAAATACGAATTAACGGGGTTTTTCAATTTATTTACTAAAACGATAAAAAATATTGTTAAAAATAAAATACAAAATAAATAGATAAAATAAAATAGCAAATTCATTTACTTAGCGTAAAATACGTGTAATTTTAATAGCAAACAAAAATTTGTTATTTTGTAACCCCGACAGAGATTTTTGCGTGCGCGTTGACATTTTTCTTTATTATTCATGTAACAAACTGATCTTGAGAAAATAAACACACACACACAAGCAAAAGCAAAACCTACGCAAAAAAAACTAGCGGTAAACAAAAAATCATTATTTGCATGTTTCTGTTGTTTTTACTACGAATTATAAGTGGCAGTTAGCAAACAATTACGATTCATAAGAGGTAAAGAAAATTACGAATTAGCGAGGGGACCAAAATGTATGACAATTTCACGAATTAACGAGATTTTTTCAAGGGACCGACAGTTTATTACGAATTATTTTTTTTATCTGGGACCAGCACTCAGGAGATGACTCCTACACATGCGAAGCATTGTGCTGGAACTATAGAAAAGGGATAGTAGGAGAAACGGCAGGAGGTGAAGCTTAATTAATTATTTTACAGCTCTGCTTTCGCACGTTCTTTGTTTTGTTTATACTCGTAGCAGTGCTGACGCTTCAGTTCAGTAGCCATTTTTAGTAATTATTTTACTTCGCCGGTGCTACACAATGCCGACGAAGGAGGGCGTTCTGATGCGATTGTGGATTACAATCAGCTGAAGTCAGTATTGTTCAGTGACCAGTGACTATGCCTTCGCCACTGAAACCTTCCGACAACAACTGACACACTAATGCACATCAGAAGAATGCGAAGTGTTTCTTTTTATTTAAAATTTTTAGTCTGAAACTGGGGTTGAACCTAGGTCTGTTTTTGGTTTTGTAGTCAACGTGCAGACTATCATTCATCGTGCCATCGCCACCCTCGGGAATTACGATTTATCGAGGTACGAATTATCGGGATTTGACTGTAATTGAAAATGAAAAACCTCTCAAAAAAATTAAATAACTCCCAAAGCAAATGAAATAAGACCTAAACACAAAATAAAATGAAATAACTCCCATTAAAAATAAAGAATTCCCATAAAAATTAAGTGACCCCTAAATTTTTTGGAACTTATATCCTTTTTTTTTCCTGTGACTAATTGCACACCGCCTAAGCTCTATACTTCTGATTTTAGTCAATTGTATTTAAAAAAAAATATGGAAATGGAAACGCTGAAAATTTCACCTAAATTTAACTCATTCAAAGCAAAGTTGTAGCAATCGACGGCATCCCATACATTTTTAAGTCTTTAAAAATCGGTGATTATCTAAACTCGATTTGACGAAGTCTTTTGGAGTTACGAAAAAAATATTTTGCGAAAATTTTGTCAACGATATCCTCCGAATGAATCACCTGATATTGGTCAAATTGGCAGCAATCGGCATTTATTACTGAAGTTAAATTATAATTGTTTTTTTTTTATTTTGGACCAGTGCTCGGGGGAAATCTCCCTTATATGCATTGGATTATATTGGATAGATAGAGGGATACTGAAGAGAATAGACAGGTGGTGAAAATGATAGAGCTTAATTCTTGCACAACTCTGCAGTTACGTGTTAATTATAAACCAAAGTTGCGGCGTATTTGATGTAAATTTGGACGCATTATTTTTAAACTAAGGGAAGCCATTTTATTTATTATTTTACTTCCTCGACGTTTTATTGTTCAAGTACCGACGAAGGAATAGCACAGAAAACTCAGAAAAAAATTTTTGGTTTAACCGGGCTGGGAGTCGACCCTGGTAGTTCTGCTTCCAAACCAAACACTCTAACTACACTAATTGAAAAAAGAATTTTTCGAAAGAAACACATCAATATTATTTCTCCTACATTACTACATATGTATATACATACATACAATCACTCACAGCTTATTGGATGCATTATATTTTTTAGAAAATATTATTAATAATTTGATGTCGTTTGAATTTTACAAAAAAATATTGTCTATAAATGTAAAGATTCGTGTCCTGTTATAACATTGAAGAAGGAAAAATAAAAAAACTTTTGGTGCTGTTTGTCTAACAAAAGTAGTCCTTGTCTCTGCAAAATTTCTATAAAAGCCACTCAAATTGTAAACAGTAAACGATCGACCAACACCTGTACGTCGGTGGCGATGTGGAGGTGATGTGAACTGGACGCCGAGCTAGTGCGATTTCACTCCGTTAGACTTGTTCTAGTTGGGTTTTCTTAAGTCGCAGGTGTATGCGAATAAGTCACAAGCCACAGCGATCCCCAAGATCAGCATAATCCATGCCATCCGATCAAATTCAGCCTGAGTAATGCGCCAGAGCCATGGAAAATTTGACATTTCAGATGCGCCCTTTTCAGAAAAGCCGTGGCGGACATTTGAACGATGTTATATTCCACACATAATGGCATCAATAGGCCTTTCAAACGAACAACAAATTTCCATGATATATCACACAAACACTTTCTTTCATTTAAATTTAAAGATACTAAGCGCTTAATGAAAGACACTTTATTATACAGGGTGGGCCAACTTGGACTGACTGATTTGAAATGCTTATAATTTTTGTATTTTAAAATATTTTGTAGCTCTTGCGGTATGAGCTGTAGCTCCATCTTGCTGGAACCATATGTTACGATTATTGAGAACTATCCGACGTAAAACATTTTCCAACATGGTCCGGTATACCATTCCAGAGACGGTTTCTGGCTCACTTATTTCATTTTCGAAGAAATATGGACCAATAAGTTTATCAGCCATGATTCCACACCAAACAGTACATCTGACAGTGCACATATCCATTTAAATGAAAATGTGCTTCATCGCACATAATCAGATTATTCACAAAATTGGCATTTTCTGTCGCTAGCAAAACCAATCCACTGAGTATGATGACATTATAAAATTTTATAAAATTCTGTATTATCTGCAAAAAAAAAAATAAAAAAAACACAAAAATTATAAGCATTTCAAATCAGTCAGTCCAAGTTGGCCAACCCTGTACATTTTTTTTATTGTAAAATTCAATGAATATCAAATAAATATTTCTTTCAAAAATTTTAACTGCATCAAATTAGTTGTGACCGGCTGATCATATGTATATACATATAGGGGCTTTTACAAAAATCGATGCTAATACATATCGAGCCTTTAGTGCAATACCGTCGTAATTCAAAAAATCGTGAACTGAGAAAAATGCATTTGAAGTTTTGAGCCCATCTTTTTGATAGTATTTTCGTTTACTAAACTTATTTTTTTACAAGTTTTTAAATAAAGAGGCATGTTTTGTAATGTTTTCTGTTTGTAAATTTCTTGTCATAAAGGAAATTTTTCATTATTGCAAATAAATATTGTTGGAAATAGCTGGGGGCAATAAAGACATTTGTAGCTGTAGAATCTGAACAGTTAGAGATGGAACCATAATGTTTTCTTCGTTTAGAAATATATTTCCCCAAAGATCATTTCTGCATACCCAGCTCAAAAAATTCAAATTTTGAGTTACTACGGTATGGCACCAAAGGCTCGATATGTATCTATTAAAGTCCATCGTTTTTCCAGAATAGCGTTTCTCGATCATTTTAATAATTTTCTTTTGTTAATTCCCTATTCATAAAGAAAATAAATAAAACAATTGCTGGAAACGTTTATTTATGTTTGCATAAGTTCTTTTGTTTCTTTTTTATAGATTTATTTTCATATTTTAATTTCAAAAATGTCATATATCTTTAACAATTGCTCTATAGTTTATCCAATAAAAATGATAATCTGAAAATATTGCTATTTGACTACAAAACAATTTATATTTTATATGAACACATCAATAACTAAAATATATGTGCATACATTTGTATGTACATATGTATGTACGTATATACATTTATATACATAGCCATATGTATGAATGGTGTTTGCAACACAATTAAAATAAGAGCAAATGAAAATGTCGAAATATTTTGTCCTTTAGAGATTAAAATTTTTTCAATTCTATTTTCAGAAATAATGCAAAATAAGTCATCAACTTACGGCCAATTTTGTATTAGTTGTTGGTCAGTTTTATTTCCGTGATATTAGAAAAATTATTTTTATAAAAAGAAACATTTTAACGAAGAACCTCATAACTTGCAAAAAATGGCAAAGAGAATTGCTTAGAGTTTTTAATTCTTACTGGATATTCATAATTGTAATTGCTTTTTGAATTGTTAGTAAAAAGTTTGATGCTAAATTAGAGGAACTGACGAAAATGCACATACTTTAAAAATAGCCCGATCTAAGTTAGCATCAAACTTTTTACTAACAATGTTATGAGCTTCCTCATATAAATTAATCATCACTTTACCAATCATTAACATAGTTTTATCGGAAATAAAAAATTTAAAAATCGTTGTAAACTCTATGTTCGTAAACTACTCTTTTCATGTAGGTTTCACTATTGCCAAGCTATACGTAGAAATATAAGTAGCCGTAGACTTTTACTAGAATATGTGAGGTTTTCCAAGGATGAAGCATTAGCATACCGCATAATACAGGTACTGCCATTGCTTCCTCTAAATTTAACTAAAGATGCGTTTAAAGAAGTTAAGTTGGGAATTTATTTAATGAACACCGAGAATACATTCAGTAGTTTTTTAAAATATTTTGAAAAATTTTAATTATATTATTAATTGACCTTTTTTATTATATTTTTTTATATATATTTATTAAGCCTGAGGTCTTTTTTTATTTTATTTTGTTTTTATTATTCGATATTTTGTTAACAGCTTGTTAACATCATCAGGAATAATAGGAAATTATAATTCTTTGAAATATAAAAATATTTTTGAAAAATGTCACAAAATTTTTGTTATAAAATTTGATTGAAAATTCAAAAATGTGTAGTAGTAATATAGGCGCATATAAATATAACGAATTTTAAAACTACATAAATATATATAGATATATACATACACACATATATATAAACATGTACATGTTTGTACATGTTTGATATTTATGTTTGTATATACATATGTATATGTGTACGTGTGTGTGCATTGTATGTATATATTTATATATATATTTGTATGAGTTTGTTAAGAAAGTTTATATTTGTGTATATATCTATATATGTGTGTGTATGTGCATATATGTTTATATATATACATGTTAGTCGGTCTATGTTGTATGTGTGTAAGTGTGTATGTATATATATATATATATGTGTGTATGTATATATGTATATATATTTATGTAGGTTTAAAATTCGTTATATTTATATGCGCCTATATCACTACTACACATTTTTAAATTTTCAATAAAATTTTATAACAAAAATTTTGTGACATGTCTCAAAAATATTTTTATATTTCAAAGAATTATTATTTCCTATTATTCCTGATGATGTTAACAAGCTGTTAACGAAATATCGAATAATAAAAACAAAATAAAATAAAAAAAGACCTCAGGCTTAATAAATATATGTATGTATATCAAAAAATATTTTGAAAAATATTGGATAAAAAAGTTAGTGTAATTGTTTGTATTGTAGCACTGCATAATATTTTATATTTACCAAGGTTGAATGCAAAAACTTCAGGGTTTACAAACAAGACACCCGTACTCATCAGTGCCCATATTGCAGAAGTATTAGGTGTGTTTCGTTAAGCTAAACTTACCACAAAGCGTTTTCTTACGCAAAAATTGGGTAAATAAGAGACAGGTTTTGAGAGAGTAATAGCCTTGTTCTTCACGTACAAGAACGCCCGTTCTTTTTCTTCGGGTTAGTTTAGGCGTGAAGAACAAGCAATCAGCTGGTTTATAATAAACATTGAAAATAACAAAGGAAGTAAAATCAAAAGTTTCCCAAAAATGCAATGAACAAATAATAGTTAATTTTATTTCATGATTTAGTTAAAAATTAATTGGGGTTTCTTTAATTAACATGTATAAACCAAATTATTGTGTTTTCATGGATGTATGCATGTGTGTAGATTTGTAATTGTACATGGTCAGATACATATATTAGGTCTGTTCCAGGTGCATAACAAAATTTTCCGAACTCACACAAATTTATTTTATTTATATATGATTCTAATTTTAAAATTGTGCTTTTTCCCGAAAAAATATGCGAATGTATTATTACTTTATGGTATTCTCATAAAGTATTTTTTTTTTATTAAATTAAATTCAAAAATTGAGAAGATAAGCATATCCATATAGTACCATTTGCTAATGCTTACTTAGCTCACCAATGTACTTTTCCCAATTTTTTACTACAACTTCAAGATTCTTATGTTTAAAATTCATCTAATCAATCGAGAATTGAAGTTGAATACCGAAACACCGAACAAAAAACAATAAATTATAAACAAAAACATAACAATCCATGAGTTTACTTTTTTTATTACACATACATATTTCTATTTTTAGATTTTTCTCCTTATATATATATACATATACATATATTGAGTTTGCTTTTATAAAAAAATACTTTTTGAGAATATCATATTGATGCTCTTTAAAAAAGTTACAGAAATGTTGGCATGATTTCGTAATTACCGATGATTTAATAAAATTATTAGACTCGAGATATTTTTGCAAATGATAGTTCCTATTCTTCTGCTAATGACGAAATTATGATACCTCTTATATTGATAAATAGTAAATAATACTTATAGTATAGTATAGTATATTAAATGTATATAAAGGGTGTTCTAACAAGAACGCAAGATTTAAATTTGGCGCCATTCGAAGTGTCATTGTTTGACATGTGAACAATTGTTATTGTTTGCTAGTCTTCGGTACGAGGTTAGTAAAAATGGAGCGCTACACGAATGAATTCTCATTGTGAAATTGTTTTACCAAAATGGTGAAAGTTTTGCAGCTTTCAGTTCGCAAATTGCGATCAATTTGAGGTCACAATAATGCTCCAAAAGAGTCAACTGTAAAGAGATGAATGAATAAATTTGCCGAAACTGGGTCTGTTAGTGATGATCGACCGAAAATGTCGCATCTGTACGTGATGATGTCGCTCAAACTCCATCCACCTCAATTCGACACCGAACTCAGCAAATTGGTGTCTCCAAATCCACTATGCAGCGAATTTTGACGAAAGATTTGCATCTTCATGTATACAAAGTTCAATTGACTCAGGAACTGGAGCCAGCTGACCATGGACAGCGAAGGGAGTTCGTTAATTGGGTTTTGGAGAGACAACATGAAAATGCTGATTTTGCCGATAAAATCATCTTCATTGACAAAGCCCATTTCCATCTTGATGGCTTCGTCAATAGGCAGAATTGTCGCATTTGGGGTGAGGAAAATCCTCGAGTGATTCACGGGAAGCAAATGTCACTGTGTGGTGTGGATTTTGGGCTGGAGGAATCATTGGACCTTTTTTTATGGAAATGAGGTCAAGCGCAAACAGTCAATGGTGTTCGGTATCGTGAAATGATAACCAGTTTTTTCGTGCCTAGAATTCAAGAAATGAATGTGGAGGGCATGTGGTTTCAACAAGACGGCGCCACATGACATACAGCCAGAGAAACAATTCAATTGCTGCATCAGTCATTTAAATCTTGCTTTCTAGCACAATACTCACTAGACTACCGGGGCGACCAGATATATCAAAAACAACTAATGCAAATATTACAGCAGAAATTGCCGCCGTTCGATACGCCTTGCCACAGATGAACATTTAACAATGTTGCCAAATTGCATGTACACGTATCATGTTTTTTTTTATAAAAAAAACTAGGTTTGAATTTTTGTAGATACCAATTTTTAATGAAAGCCGTATCGTAAGCGTTGTTACGGTATTGCTTAAAGCATTTCCTTTTGTCAACCAAAAAGAAAATGTTAATAAGTTGTAGTATCTAAATAAATTCTTTCCCAATACAAATTACATTACGAAACTTTAAATTTTCACATTACCAACTACACAATACCTTATTTTGTATATCCACTAGTAGAACGCGGATCCTACCTATAGCATCATTGACTACTGTTCATCCTAATGCGTTGAGTATTCTCAATTTAATAAAATATTTTAAACTTCAATTACGATCTATGCATCATTTATAAATTCTTTAATGTATTTTTCAAAACTTGTATCACACAGAAATTCTAATTTTAAAAATTAATTTTAAGCCTCAAATTGATAAAAAAAAAAAAAAATATTGAATGCTTAATAAGAGCTTATTTCACAATTATTCTATAGAAATTTGTCATATACTACCTTATTAAACATTCAATATTTCTTATGAATTTGAGGGTACATGTATACATAGAAAGCAAGAAAATTGGTTGGTAGTCTACTTCAACTTCTTCTTTGGGCGCAAGTTGTTAGTGTGACCGCATTTCTTCTTGCGACAATTGGTAGCACGAGGATGGAGACGTGCATAGCACTTACGGCAGATCATTTTGTCGCAGTTGTATTTTTGTGCCAGGATACGTAAAGAAGGTTCAATTATACCACCGCGAAGACGGAGAACCAAGTGCAAGGTTGACTCCTTTTGAATATTGTAATCGGACAAAGTGCGACCATCTTCCAACTGTTTGCCAGCGAAAATTAAGCGTTGTTGGTCCGGGGGAATACCTTCTTTATCTTGAATTTTCGCCTTGACATTTTCAATAGTGTCGGAAGGCTCGACTTCCAAGGTTATGGTTTTACCGGTTAAAGTTTTGACAAAGATCTGCATCTGAAATAAACAAATATTGTCAGCTACTTCGGCAGTTTTTAGAAATAAAACATTTATACAGATTCTAAAGACGCGTTTCACATTTTTTTCTACTTTTAGGTTATGTGTACTACCTCCTTGTTTGTAATTGCATTAAACTTCTAAAGTTTCAAGAATTTTTAATTTCATTATTTTACGAACAATAAACTTTGTTATTTTGCTGCATTTTTCAATTATATCAATAATTTAAAAAAATTAATTCTTCCTTACCTTAGAAAACGTGCAGCGAAATGCTAATCAAAAACCAAAAGGAAATTTTCAAGATGGTGGTTGTTTATTGACATTTGTTTGAAAGGGAATTTTATTATGAATTTTAGATTTGCCAACTTTTTTCAAAAAGAATAAAAACGGTTGGTATTTTAAGTACAATCCGAGGCAAATTCATTAACAAGTAAAGTCAGTAGCAAGTAAAAAAAAGTAAAAGTAAAGTCATCGGTAACTAATACAAGAATTTGGACGAATTTTTTGAGCCGAACATCGAAGTTTGTTTACTTTTGTGAGAAAGTTAAGAAAATTGGTTGTTAATAAGTTAATAATTTAATACTATAATAATAATAATGCAAAATATATTACTTTTTGTAATAATTAATTTAATTTGAAAACATATTACACTAATTTAACACGTCCATTTTATGTTATGTTATATTTAACAAAACACATATATACAAAAAATTTTAGGTTTTTTTTTTATCTGGGACCAGCACTCAGGAGATGACTCTTACACATGCGAAGCATTGTGCTGGAAATATAGGAAAGGGATAGTAGGAGAAGCGACAAGAGGTGAAGCTTAATTAATTATTTTGCAGCTCTGCTTTTGCACGTTCTTTGGTTATACTCGTAGCAGTGCTGAAGCTTCGGTTCATTAGCCATTTTTATTATTATACAATACCGACGGTGCGACACAATACCGAAGCATTGCTTCCGGTATATGATGCTTGTTTAGTCCAGGGCGTCTTTCCAAGACGCTGGAAGACACAGCGGCTCGTGCTTGTTAGCAAAGGCAGGGGCGATCCGACCCAGCCATCGGCTTATAGGCCACTGTGCATGTTGGATGGTGCCGGCAAGCTGCTAGAGAAGCTACTGCAAAGAAGGCTGGCGGAGGCCGTGAGGATGGCTGGGGGGCTGTCGGATAGACAGCATGGCTTCAGACCTGGCAGGTCAACGCTAAGGCCATTTCTGATGTGGTTGAGTGCTTCGAGCGCGCTCAGAGCGAGAGGCGCTATTATCCGAAGCGCATAGTTGTCCTGGCAACACTAGACGTTCGGAATGCCTTCAACAGCCTACGATGGGCTGATGTTCTAGAGGCGCTATGGGGGAGGTTCCGTATTCCCGGATACTTGTATAGAATTCTCCGTAGTTATCCGGACGATCGGGTACTGTTGTACGATACTCCGACGGGGCGGAGGAGCAGGACGATCACGTCCGGCGCGGCCCAGGGATCTGTGCTGGGCCCGGACCTATGGAATCTGACCTACGATGGGATCTTTTGGGTGTAAATGCCCGAGGATGCTCAGCTCGTGGGATACGCGGATGATATAGCTGTGGTGATCTTGGCGCGGGATATGGATGACGCCAGGGGGAAGCTGAACCGGGTCATGATTAGGACCCGGATGTGGCTTGAGGACCACGCCTTGGAATTGGCCGGGGAGAAGACCGAGGTGAAGGCACACATACCACTCGGCGTCGGCATGCGGATAGGGGATGACGGGGACCAAGCGATACGGTCCAGGGCCATGGCGCCGGCTGCGGACTTGGCGGACCCAGACATGGGTGAGTGAGAGTGGTCCTGATTGGGACGTGGCTCTGGGCCTTCCCGAAGTAATGCGGAAAGCGGTCCCGGGGAGGAATCTACCCAGAGGAGGAGGAGGGAATTTTTTAGTGACAACACCACTCGAGGCAGACGACGGTCTCTGTAAGTGCGAAGGCATTTTCAACCCTACCTCACACGCCAAAAATAAAAAAAAAACAATACCGACGAAGGAGGGCGTTCTGAATTCGCCTTGCGACAACCTAGTATTAATAAACCTTGACCGAAACTAATAATACACTCACACATTTCTTTCTAATATATTTGCTGAAATTTTATATTTGCCCGAACATATGATTGTCATTGCTGATGGATAAAATTAATTTTTTGTTGAATCCCTGCATAGTTTGTTTTAGTACTTACATATATATATTTTAAATAAGTATGTGTCGTGCATTATTGTATCCAATTATATTTAGAAAACATTGGATATTTAAGTGAAATTTAAAGATATCTATATTGCGCTAATTATTTATATAAATCAAGGTTTATTAGTACAAGGACGCGAGGCGAATTCGTCAATTCACTTTTTGTCCAAATGTCAAATTTTTTGTATAAATGTGTTTTGTTAAATATAACATAATCTGAAAAGAAAGTGTTAAATTAGTGTGATATGAGTATAAATTAATTTAATTATTACAAAAATTATATATTTTGCATTCTCATTATTATAGTATTATATTATTATAATTATTAAATTATTTACAACCAGTTTTCTTAACTTTCTCACAAATGTAAACAAACTTAGATGTTCGGCTTAAAACATACGCTACAAATTCTTTTATCAGCAGACGGGCGAATTTCTACTGAGTTTACCTGGTAATGAATTTGCTTTGGGATTAAATTTTCTTCATTTCCAGCATATTTTAACTTCAGAGATTTCCAGTTTGTTTCTTGTACATTCCAAAACTACATCTTACTTCACTTTAGACCATGCACATGTGATGTGAAATTCACCACAAAGTAAGAATTAAGAAATATTAACCAGAGAGCGAAAATTATAATCTTGAAGTAAATGACTCTTGCTTTTTTCAATGAAAAACATTTTGAGCCTCTGAAACGAAGAAATAATTAAAATTTTAAATTGATCGCCTATAATGAAGAAGTTAGATAGTGTTTCATTTAAAAAAGTGTGAAAAAAATATTAAAAAAAGACACGTAGTGTTTCTTATCGAGAAGAACTGTTGGGAAAGGAAAACAAAGATACAATTAAATTTGTAATAAAAGGATGCAAATTATAAAATAATATATTTATAATCATAAATAATCAAATAAAAAAGTAATCATGTCGACAGATGCACAAACTGTAGAAAATGAGGTAAGACATAAAGTTTAAAAAGATAGCAAAAAAATCATTTTGAGGTCAATGTAATGCAAACGTACCTAATGATAATTAAAAAAATATCAGTTCCAACAAATTTAAAGTTTAATTGGAGTTAGCCGTCATTCGATATGTTCCCATTAATTTTTAGAAAATGTAGTTTGTAAAAAGCGTTTCAGTAAGAAAGTTTTTTTCCTTTAAGTTGTATTATATTGAACCAGTTTTAGCCGGTCTAAATAAAATTGGATAAAATTACAGGCTTAAATAAAGTTTAAGACTCCCTCCCAGAAATGAAGAAAAAGTATGCACTCGATAGAAAATTAAAAAAATAGGGAGAAAAATAAAATAAAAAGTGAGCGGAAACCCTTAGTTTTCGAGCTATGGGCCTCTGAAGGTTCATTATGAATTTGTGATTAAAGGTTGAAATTTTTAATCGTTTCTGGGCAATAAGGGTATCATTTTAAAGCTGTTGAGAAGATATTTACAAAAATTTATTAGATATTGTAGTGAATTAAAACCTTAAGGCCTTCAAAAAGTAGGCTACGCAGAATTTGTTTACTAGACATCGCTGTTTCGAGATATACCAAGGTGGAGAAAATCTTTAAGCCCAGCCGAAAGCCAGCTATACAGAAAATCTTTCGAGACCAAAACAAAATTTATTCAATATATAGTGAAATAAAAAGAATTTAGTTAAATTTTTAATAAATTAAAATGATACCCATATTCGATAAAAAAAAATACACCCTTCATTCACAAATTTGTAAAAAAAAACTTACAGAACTCGGAAACTATGTGTTTGCACTAATTTTTTTAATTTTACTTCTTAGTTTCCATAGTTTTCTATGGGGTGACATACTTTTTTCCCGTTTTAATTCGTATTACTTATTTACAACAAAGCAAAATTATTCATATTTTGAATCCAGCAATTACACGGTGGACCAAAAATAATCACCCGGTGCATAAGTTAACACCCGATGTCTTTTTGCTGTAATTTTATTTAATAAAAACCTTTGGATCTGCATGTGTGGTCATCAAATCTGGCGGCGGTCACTTAGACAGTATCATAAGCAGTGCCAAAATTTGTCTTAAAAAAATTACAGCAAAAGAACATCGGGTGATTATTTATGCCGCGGGTGATTTCTTTTGGCCCACCCTGTATTAATTTATGGTTGACGAGCGTCTAGTAGCGTATGATACGAGTAGTATATTTTTATTAAATACATTTACCAATAAAAAGCATAAGAAAAACATTCCATTATAAAGTTTACAAATATTGAAATAGAAAATAGTAAATCAAAATTAGGAATTATTACTGCCGTATTACTAAAATTTTATTTTTTATTTATAAAAGGTTTATTAGACAAATTTTTTGTGAATATATAATATAATATATGAATAATATAAACTAAAATTTTATTTTCAGTTGGCAGAACAAAACGGCGATGCTAGCGCAGGGGATGAAATGAATTCTGAAGTTCAACAGCAGCAGCAGAGTCCTCAGTCTAAGATGGAGTCTTTCTTTGCAATGACAAAGTCTTTGATTCTTCGGGCTCTAATTATTTACTTCGTTTCTTCATTTTTCAGAAAAGGCCAACCACCAGCAGCTAAGCCAAATGAAAAATCAGAAGTCGCTGGCCCCAAAATACATGCTTGGAATTATTTTGAAAATGGTACCTTATTTGATTTACATGTGTGGCTGTCGGAAAATTCGGAAGATGTAAACTTCGAACATAAATCAAACTTACTTTGGCTTCAAGAAGATCTTTCATACGGCGATTGGATATCAGGACCTAGCCGAGATGGAATTTATTATCATCAAGTTACAGTTAAAGCCTCGACTAAACTGATGAACAATGGATCCGTTTATCTACATGCCTTTGTTACAAAATCTGGCGAATCACCAGATCCAAAAGCACCAAACTTTGCAAAAAATGGCTTAATGGGATATCAACAGAAACAGCTAAATAAATTTAAGAAAATTCGCGTTAATCGTAATTATAATCTCTTGGCTAGTGAAAAAGAAAAATTAGCATTTGAACTGGCCCAGGCTAATTTAAAGGATACCATCGTATCGCACTGGCATCCAAATTTAACTGTAAATTTAGTTGTTGATCAAACTAACTGGGCACAAGGAACGGTGCCACCACCTTTGGATGAATATGTAAAATTTTTCGATGGCGGAAAAACATATTTGCCCATTCTTTTTGTTAATGACTATTGGAATTTTCAACGTGACTATTATCCACTTAATGAAACGACACCAGAGTTACCATTACATTTAACATTCCAGCCAATAGGAATGTTTAAATGGCAATTATATGCAGCTCAACAAATGAAAAACAAATTTGCTGGGAATGTTTTAGGCGAATTTATGGCATCGAGTGGTGGCGATGTAAGTGAAAATTGTTGTTGCACTTGAATACATTATGAGTTATGAATATTATGAATACATACAGCGAATTAAGTTTCTTTTGTTAATTCAGTCTTATTAGTATTAAGGCTTTTTTTTTCAATTTATTTTTAGTTGTCATAATAGTCACAAAACGAACACACGAACGATTGCTTTTTATTAGCTATGTATGTAATATATTACGATTATAATTTTATTTTATTTCCACTACACAATTTCTGATTAGCGTTCCTAAAACAGCTGTTTTGTTATGTTTTGTTGGTTTATGAGAAAAGAGTATTTTAGAACGCCTACGCATTTCAACAGTATATTGCAATTCTTTTAGTTGTACAATACAAATGAAAAGCATTTAGATATTTGCAAATATATTGTTCCACCTTCAAATATGATATACACATTGGCGATATTATTGTACAATACGGAAAATTGTTCAGTTATATTGCGAATGTGTGGGCGGATCCGTATTAATTACGAAAAAAAATTAAAACTTGTAAATCAAAAGTATTTTGAGTTTTGCAAATTCAAGGTGGCGCACCAATTGTGCTAAAAAAGAAAATTTCATTAATTTGTAAAAAAAAAAAGAAATTCAAATAACTTTTTAGAGTAGCGAAGTAGAGATCGCCTCAATTATTCTCTTAATTGTCTGCTTCAATTCGGTCAGATTTGCTGGTTTCGTCTTGTACACCTCTTGCTTGACATAACCCCTTAAAAAAGTCTGATGCCGTCAGGTTAGGTGACATCTAGGGGCGAAGCGGAAAGTGGAGTTTCTCGATATTCATTGGTTGAAAATTGTCGTCAAAGCTCCGCCATAACCGGTCTGGCTATGTGTGCAATTGCGCAATCTTGTGAAACCAAATGCTGTTAAAAGGTACCTGTCTACAGCGAAGTTCTGGGTAAAATAAAAACTCTTTAACATCTTCAAATAACGGTCGTCATTGCCAGTCACTGTTACACCGTTTTCTTCAAATTATGGCGGCAATTATGTTTTTTTTACATAGCCGTTTAGATCAAAATGAGCCACATCAGAGATAAATAAGGTATTTATCAATCTGTTGTCTTCTTCGGCTATTTCAATAATTTTTTTGGCAAATCCAGAGGGTTTAACTTACTTGTAATTTGGACTTTGTACGGAAACAAGTTTAAGTCATCATGAATTATATGTTGTAACGACCGTCTGCTAATTCCAATTTAAGCCGATAAGTTTTGAGTGGAAACTCTAAGATTTGCCTGAATTGACAATGCTACAGCCGCAATTATGTTTTGAACCCGAACAAGGCGAACTCAATAGTACGGTATTCGGGTGATGGTTCCGGATTCGGCAAACATGATTACTAGCCTCATTATGGTCCATCTACTCGGGGAAGTGCCACCAAATTCCCGCCTAAATTCTCTTAGTTCGGAAATGACGGACTGCAAAGCATGGCACCGCTGTACTGTCCAAATCCTATTTTCGGTATCCCAAGTATTCATTTTAATAAATCTAAAGACTAACCTCCAAATTACAAAAAATTTCCATTGCACACAAAGAGGGTGGCGATGGTCGTAGTAGTCTGCACGTTGACTATAAAGTGAAAAATTTTTCCTGGGTTCAACCCCAGTTTCAGACTCATGAAAACATCTCGGTACAAATCGGTTAGATTTAAATTCTTATGAGAGAACAATTAGATGTTGCCTTAATAACAATTATATCTTTTCTACTTTTTCTGTTTTCAGGAGAACGATGAAGACCAAGATTCTCTTAAAGAAACCATGTTGGAAACAAACATCTATCTTCTGGCAGTAACTATAGCTATATCTGTCTTACATTCAATATTTGAATTATTGGCGTTTAAAAATGACATACAGTTTTGGAATAACCGTCAATCACTTGAAGGACTTTCGGTCCGTTCCGTATTTTTTGGAGTGTTTCAGTCGCTTATAGTTTTACTTTATGTACTTGACAATGAAACTAATTTTATGATCCGAGTATCCTGTTTCATTGGTTTGGGCATTGAAGTTTGGAAAATTCACAAGGTCGTTGATGTCAACTATAATACTGAACAGAAACTTTTTGGTGTACTACCGAGAGTCTCTTTCAAGGACAAAGGCTCATATTCCGAAAGTGAGACTAAAGCGTACGATAATTTAGCATTTAAATATTTGGGATGGATTTGTTTCCCCCTTCTTATTGGTTATTTTGTATATTCTATGGTGTATAACGAACATAAAGGGTGGTATTCCTTTTTGCTTAATATGTTATATGGTTATTTGCTGACATTTGGATTCATCATGATGACACCTCAATTATTTATTAATTATAAATTGAAATCGGTAGCTCATATGCCTTGGCGAATGATGACGTATAAGTTTTTGAACACATTTATTGATGATATTTTTGCTTTTGTTATTAAAATGCCAACCATGTACAGATTGGGTTGTTTCCGTGATGACATTGTATTCTTTATATTCCTCTATCAACGATGGCAATATCGTGTTGATCTAAAACGGGTAAATGAATTTGGTTTCTCAGGCGAAATGGCTGAAGAAGCTGCACAAAAGAAACTTGAAGGTACAACCCAAGCTCTTAAAGACATAACAAAGGAAGAGAAATCACAGACAGGTAATCTGAAGTCTGCAGCAGACAAAAAGGCGGATTAATATAAGTATTTTGTCGTTTAGTAAATCTGTAAAATAGTTTATGTATGTACGTAGATCATAAATCTCTAATTCGACTTAGCAAAAGCTAATTAACTAATCTATACCAGTTCCATTTCTTTAATTTTTTGTCGTATTGATTTTTTTTCGAATTTATTGTGAAATTGTAGCTATACATAATTATTTTTTATTCATTATTTTGTTACATCTGCATATAAATGATTATTATGTAGTTTGCTTATACATAAATATGTTTAATTAAAACGAAAATAAATACATATACAATTATTACCAAATATTATCATGATTTATTCAGTGTTTGAAATGAGAAATTTTTTAAACTAAAAACTTACTACAGTAGACGCTAGTAAAGTAGAATACTTTGTTCCTGTGGTAGTTCTAATTTTGAGAACTTCTAATTTCCAAGGGTTTTTTTTTTAATGGAAAGAAAGAAATGCATTTTCGTTCAGAAAATACACAAAAAAAACAGTTCCCCATAAATTTTTTAAAATTTATATGAAACATACGGACGGCTCAAGAAAGTTTTTTAAAATGTATAAGAATTAGCAGAAAAGAAGTTTTTAAACTATCTGCCGTATTCATAATATATTTTATTTATAAAATGTTTATTCTGCAAATAAAAATAATTATGAATACGCCATTATGTATTTAAAAAGCTTAGTACTCCGTGAGTCAAATTACATAACTACTAATTGTTACAGCCAGGCTCACGATGTCGAACGCGAACGAAAACCAGTCACTCATTTTCTTTTTTAAAAGCAGCCCACTATCGTAGAAGACGTCGTTCGATTGGGTTTATGGATCAAACGCAATTCAAATAAATAACATTGTTGCCACTTGCATAAAAAAATTATTCGATAAAAAAAATACAACTATGTACATGTGTTCCAACTCAATTTGACATTGAAAAAGTAAACAAACTTATTTTGATTCATTGCATTTTAAAGTTTTTGTAAACAAATAATAGTTGTGAAAAAAAAACTACAATGTAATAATTGTTTTTGACAATGGATCTCACGTTGGAAGTTTATTTTATAGAAGAAACATCTCTGAGGTTCTCACTATGCCGACAAACCAGTAAGTATGCATAAAAATATATGGTTAAGTTATATGTTTGTATATACATATAAAAAAGTATGGTTTCGCTTTATTCTAGATTTATAGCAAACTTTCGTATATCGAAGGATATATTTGTTATGATACTAAACGTGCTGCAGCAGAAGTATAATTCAGGCTTCCGAACTACACAATTAGACCAGACATTAAACTGGCAATTTTTATGCGATTCCTGGCTACGGGGAACTACCAGCGTACTTTATGTAATGAAAGTGTGTCTTCTACATGTAAAGCCTCCGAATACAGGATCTTAAAAGAATGCCTCCAGCTGTTTAAAGTTTTTTCCTGTCCCAAATGGATAAATATGCCTGTCCCTCAAGAAGAACAGGAAATAAAGGAGGAGTTTTTTAATCGAACTGGATTTCCGGGCATAATAGGTTGTTTCGATGGAACACACATCCGTATCAAGCCTCCAGGCGCTAATGTGAAGGGATTGTATTATAATATAAAGGGATATTATAGAATAAACGCAATGATGGTGAGTACATCTATCTACCTTATGATATAAAATCCAATAAAAAATTATTTTATTGTCAGATTTGTGACCTTAAAGTGAACATCAGGTATGTTGATGCAAGGTATCCCGTCTCTACCCACGATGCATTTATATGGGAATATAGCGAAGTTGACCAAAAGTTTCAAAATGCCTTTGACTATGGGAAACGAAACACTTGGATTCTAGGTAATATAATATTGATGCTGAACGTAAATATATATGTAGCTGAACAATTTTGTACATAATTTAGGGGACGGTGGGTACAAACTGAAGCCATTCTTCATGACACCATACAGGAATCCAAGAGATACCAACGAAACGCGGTACAAAGAAAGCACACCAGTGCGCGAAATGTGGTGGAACGATGATTTGATGTTTTAAAAAATAGATTCCGTACATAACATGTACTGTTCAGTGACCAGTGAATATGCCTTCGCCACTGAAAGCTTCCGACAACAACAGACACAAATGCACATCAGAAAAAATGCGAGATGTTTTTATGAGTCTGAAACTGGAGTTCAACTCAGGAAAATTTTTCGTTTTGTAGTCAACGCGCAGACTAATTCGACCATGATTTCGTGTCAATATTACTAATAGCGATATTAAAACTAAAAAAAATACATAAATTTAGCATTGCAGAAACAGAACAGTATGTAAATTGAAACCAAGCGTACATGAGTGATATTGCAAAAATAAATAAGGTATTTATTTTGATATTGCAAAAATAAATAAGCAAGTTATTTACTTCCATATTTTATTCTTTGGAAATTTGTCCGGGCTATATTGCAAATATCCGCAAACGAAAATGCGCTCAAAATATTTAAATTCCTTTGGAAAAGTACTCGTATTTACAATTGGCAAAACACTTAAATTATTTGGTAATTGGTAAAATATTAAAATACTGTGGAAATTTAAATAATTATGATTGGTAAGATATTAAAAATAAATGCAAATAAAAACATTTAAATTCTTTTGAAATGAAAATCATAGGCTCATAGACTCTGTGATGAAAATAATTCCAATATTAAAATTCTTTGGAAGTTAAGACAAAGTATGCCACAAGGTTTATTAATATAATCTCGCAAGGCGAATTCGTCAATACGCTTTCATCCAAACGTCAAATTTTTTGTATACATGTTTTGTTAAATATACCATAACCTAAAAAGAACTTGTTAAATTAGTATAATATGAGTTAAAATTAAATTAATTATTACAAAAGGTAATATATTTTGCATTCTTATTATTATAGTATTATAAATATTAAATTAAATATTTCTTAACTTTCTCACAAAAGTAAACAAACTTTGACGCGCGGCACAAAAATACGTTACAAATTCTTGTATCAGTTGACTGGCGAATTTGCTAGGAGTTTACCTGGAAATGAATTTGCCTTGGTATGGCAAAAAGTAAATTAAGGGAATAATGAGAGACAATATAACAAACGGAATTAGTGGGAGACACTATAACAAAGTAACTCGTGTGTTGGCCAGCTACCTGTGGTGTGCAAGACTTAAGAACCGCATTGTCTTAGATTTAGCATTTCGTTTAGATTTATTAAAATTTTATTTATTAATTTGTGTGATATACAACAAAATCTAAGTTTTAAAATAGCAGAACTTTACAATTAGTTAAAAAAAGGAAGATACTTGCATTTTTACCTTGGAGTCCGGAGTCCTTCTAAGCTATCCAAATATAAAATATTTAAATGATTTAGAAATATAGGGAATAGGCAACTCTTGCTGGGGTTAAATTACATCATCTAACGGGAAAACAGTGGGATGGCCAAGACGGATTCATACCAGCTGATCTCCTCCACGGCGAACTCGTCCCTACAACAGCATTTTTTGTTTACAAATACAACAATTTTATTCAAGTTCTCAAAACAGTACATATTAACATGCTTTGAGAAGAACACAACTTTGACAACTGAACAGAAATCAGCTGATATGAATTTTAGCTAATGCAGCCACCCGGTATGAATTCGCCTTGTTCTTGGTATTATACTAAATGATTGGTACAACTGAAACGAACGTTATGAATATGATTGGAGAAATTTAACGACAATGAGCCAAAACCGCTCAGTGAAAAGGGTATTCTGTATTGAAATGAGCGGATTATCTCGTTCAATTTAACCCGTTCGTTCCCCTACAAGAAATGGATGACCGAAACTAATCCACTCACAGATTTTTTTCTAATACATTTCCAGAAATTTTATATTTGCTCAAACATATGATTGCCATTGCTGATGGATAAAATTAATTTTTATGTGAATCCCTGAATAGTTTGTTTTAATACTTGTATATTTAAATAATAGTGTGTAGTCCATTACTAATGTGTCCAATTATATTTAGAAAACATTGGATATTTAAGTGAAATTGAAAGATAAGTATATTGCGCTAATTATTTATATAAATTTTTTTAATCATATTGTATTGACACCTTTTTTCGTCTTATGTATTCTGGTACTTCTGCAGCATGTTCTCGGCCAAGATGAAGTAACCATCCGCATTGAAAAAATCGACCTATGTATAACAGTCGACGTTGAGCAAAGGGCAGGCTGCCATTGAATTATAACAGGCGCAACTTTCGAGCATGGAGACGATCGAGGCTAGTGAAAGTATCTGACTGTTTTATTTAACAGAAGATGCCCCACTTCAATGTTCTGATGGATATTTCTATTTTCTATTATATTTCTTTTTTTTATACATATGTATATATGACTATTGAAATAAAATTAATATAAAGAATTGAAATAAATAGTGTTTAATTTCAATTGGGATATCCATCAACAGTGACCGATATATCCATCAACGCTGACCGGTCAGCAGTGACCGATATATCTACATATATACGCTGACTATCACATGTACACAGAAGTTTCGGTAATTTTTATCATATTGTCCTTAAGAAAATTATAAAAACATTATTCTACGCAATGACCGGTAATTCGGTCAGCAATAACGGTCATATGACCGTCACTGTTTTTGTAGGATCGAAAACGACACAGTTCTTTTGCGGACGGCGCGTAATAATTAATTACGATGACGCGAGAGCTTTCATCATAGGCCAAGAGCTGCTTTGCGGATGTACTTTCAATTTATTTAAAATATATAATTTTGCCATGTTTTAAATTCGCATTTATGCTGAGAAAAAGAACTGTGGTAGCACTAACAGCTGTTGCTTATTTAAATAAACATTTTCACATCATTTTTTAAAAGGAATTCTTGACACATAAGTGCCATTTATCGGGTTTTATTTAAAAATATTGAGTATACTCAGTGCTATTAAACAAACAAAATGATGCCTGAACCTGAGAACTGCCCAGGTGTGGACAGCACTAATGCAGGCTTAGGAAACGCCTGCCAAGGTTGTCCCAATCAAAAAATATGTAGTGACCCTAATAAGAAACTTGAAGATCCTGGAAAAGCACTAGTTGCTGAGGCTATGAAGAACGTTCGTAATAAAATACTTATATTGTCAGGCAAAGGAGGTGTTGGGAAAAGTACAGTAACCATGCTGCTATCACGTTATTTGGCAAAAACTTACAATGATAAAAATTTCGGTGTTTTGGATATTGACATATGCGGACCATCACAACCACGTTTACTTGGTGTGGAAGGGGAAAATGTTCATCAGTCAGGTTCCGGGTGGTCGCCGGTAGATGTTGATGATAATCTATGTTTAATGTCAATTGGTTTCTTATTAGGATCGACAGATGATGCTATTATTTGGAGGGGACCCAAAAAAAATGGCATGATAAGACAGTTTTTAAGTGAGGTTGATTGGGGCACTTTAGATTTGCTGTTGCTAGATACACCACCAGGTACTTCAGACGAACATCTATCAGTCGTATCATATTTACGCGATGATAAGCTGCCAGGATCACTCAGAGCCATTATTGTCACAACGCCACAAGAAGTGTCTCTACTTGACGTTCGTAAAGAGGTAAACTTCTGCAAAAAACAGAATATACAAATAGCAGGAATAATTGAAAATATGACAAGTTTTCGTTGTGGACATTGTGGCAATACATCGGAAATATTTCCCCCAAAGACTGGTGGCGCTAGAGCAATGTGTGAAGAAATGAATGTCCCATATCTAGGTTCATTGCCACTTGACCCTGAAGTGACAAAAGCGTGTGATAAAGGTGAAGATATAACATCTACAATTACTCCAACTACTGAAGCTCTGCATCAAATATGCAAAAATATATCAAAAGATCTGTAATAAAAATTAATTACGTAAAAAACAAACATTTAGCAAATCAAATTTTACAAATAATTATACATTTTAACAATCTATTTTTTTAAGCTTTAAGGTTTTTTCTCTTTTTATTTATAAATAATAAAAAATAAATTATAAATAATAAAAAATTATAAATAAAAAGAGAAAAAAAAACCTTAAAGCTTAAAAAAATAGATTGTTAAAATAATAAAAAAAAAATGTTAAGAAAAATAATTATACATAGTATGTCATTCTCTTTTTTTCGATAATACCCATAAAATTTATTATTACGCCTTTTCCAAGCGGTACAGATAATCTTGATATACATATGTTCGTAAATGGAAGTTTGAATTTAGTACTCAAAGTGCAATTGCCGCAGGACTGCTAGTAGAACTTAATAAGCCCATAAAATTCATTCCAAAATTGAGTGTGCTGTTGGTTGAGCAGTTAGAGTATTAACTCCGCAAACAGAAGAAAATTATTCAATTGTGTGCGCTAATAGCGCACCCCCTTCGACGGTATTGGAGCAAAAAAAAAAACATCGGCGAAGTAAAATAAATAAAATGGCTCCCCTCCAGCTTAAAAATCAATGTGTCAATGCATGCATTGCATACGTAGGAACTCTAGTCCCAGAAAAAAAAATGTGATATGCGAATGTGTAGTAGAATTCTATTGTACAAAAATATTTAGTATGGCAATAAAAAAAATGTTTAATGAAATATCTTTATACGTTTTGAGGAAGTTTAACAAATAATAAATCGCAGCATATATCAGTTGGAAGTTAGGGGTGGCAAGGGCTTTTTAAATTGGGTATCGGTAAAAGAAGAATTTGGTGCATTATCTTGTACAATATTAGATGTTTGAGTAATATTCATTTGTATAGTTTGTGATAAAAAAGCTGTACTTTCGCCATTGGGGATAAAATTTATATTTGTACTCGGTCGGCCGTCGTGTAATTGTTGCAGAGACGTTAATTCGGTACTTTGTATTTGAGCAGCAAAAGTTAAATTATTGCTTGACCCTGACAATGACTGGGAGGTTGCAGGTGAATTGTTTTCATCATTTTCTTTTTGGCTGCTGGCAACGGGATTGCAAGCAGCAGGAGCTTCTGGAGTTAGGGTAGAATCTATAGAATCAATAAGGCTTACCGAATTATCGGCTAATACTTGTGAAGCCTGTATAACAGTCATAGTGAGAACATCTGTTGAAGGTAAAATATGTAGATTTGCTGGTTGGGAATGTATCATTTGTGTTTGAGTTGAATTTTGGAGTTGTTGGGTTTCTATTAAAGGTGTTTTAGGTGGTTCGTTTCGTATACACAGTGAATCTGTACAGTCTTTAATTTTATATATTCCCACCAAATAGTCGCACAACTCAAACATGTTCGATCGTAGTGAAATAATAATAAATTGGGCATTTTTCGTTCTCTCCTTGATATAATGGGCAACAATAGATATGTTTTTGAAGTCCAAGGCTGCATCAATTTCATCCATAAAGTAAAGAGGTGAGGGTTTGTAATAGTGTAAAGCAAATACTAGAGCCAAAGATGAAAGTGTTTTTTCTCCGCCTGATAAATTTGATATGTTTTTCCAGGTTTTCTTAGGAGGTCTGACACTAAAGGATACACCTTCCGTGAATGGATCCATGGAATCGACCAACTCGAGTTCAGCATCACCACCCTGCGTAATCATTTGATACATTTCTTTAAGTTTCCTTGTGATTATATGAAAACCTTGCATGAATTCATTGTATCTTTTTTTGCGAACATCATCGTACAGCTGTCTCATTTCGTTTCGCTTACATGTAATGTCTTCTAAAACCTTGACTCTCTCGAGATACACGTCTCTTTTTTCAATGTACTCCGATATACACGACAAGTTTGGCTTCTTTTTCAACAATTCTTCTTGAACACTCTCTTTATACTGTATGTCTTGTAACGTGTGTGTAGAGAGTTCTTCTTCCGTGTAAGTCTTGAGAGGTGGCTGCGGTTCTAAATCTCCCGGTATTTCGTGTAAACGTAGTGGTTTCAATTGATCACGCCAATGAGGTATCTGAGCTTTAACGTCAGACAGTTTTGCCGACACTGTCTGCAATTTTTGATCAATTTCAACACGTTTAAGTTTCAAATCACTCTCTTTTTTTTTAATTGTAGTTATTTCTTTGTGAATACCCGAAGATTCCGATATAGCTTTTTCGATGACTTCTTTAGCTTCATCTAGTTCTTTGGTCAGAGTTGTAATATCATCATCAAACTTTTGACGATTTTCACTAAGAACTTTTAACTCATCTTGCGCTTTTAGCACATCCGCTTTAAGACTTTCGATTTGCTGCACAAGTTTCGTCAAATTTCGTTCATTATTTCCTGATTCTACTTTCAATTTAGATATATTTGCTTTAATTTTCTTAATTTGGTTTTCCAAACTGTTAATTTTTGATTGTACTGTCTTTATTTTATCTCCATGTATTGCGTCAATTTGGTTCTTAATTGCAACAATTTTTTCATTTACTTTAACAGCGGCATCATCAGCTTTTTTTAAGTTTTTCTTTTTCACAACAATTGCAGCTTCAATTGCTTTAACTTTACCTTCATCTGATTTTGTTTCTTGCATACGTTTCTTTTGTGCTTCCAGTTGTTTAAAAATACGCGGCAACTGCTCCTCCAAACTTTTTATAGAAATTAAAAGCTTTTGAATTTCAGCTTCGTTGCATTGGAGATTCGTTTTGTGACCATATATTTCACGCTCCAGCCTTCCTTGTTCTTCCTGATTAAAATTGATCGCAGATTGCAGCTCTTCAGCCTTTATTTGCAGGTCTTCGAGAGCCTTTTGCGAAATCATTGATGTTTCTGCAGACTTGGTGGTATTGGTGCGAACTTTTGTACCCATCTTACCACGTATTTGTGTGCGCCCACCGCCGGACATTGTACCGGAGGTCTCAATAACATCACCGTTCAGTGTTACAACTCGAAAACGCGTTGCCCCGTATGCAATTCGTGTTCCTTGCTCCAGATCGTTGGCAACCAATGTGTTACGTAACGCAAAGAAAAATGCGGGTATAACTCTCTCATCGTCTACTTGGACTAAATCGAAAAGACGCGATGAGTTTTCGGGGCTAAAAGTAAGAAATAAATAATATGTGTATTTTCAAATTATTAACTGAATTTGGCAGAGTCTACGTTACTTAATCCTGATTAAAGTTCAATTGACTTACGTTTTAATACGTCCACACTGGTTTCTTAAATATTCTACTTTCTCTAGGGCAATAAAGGATGCTCGGCCCACATCAAAACGCTTTAGATGTTCAATACATGCTTGAGCAGTATTTACAGTGTCCACAACAATGTTGTCAAGTCGACCACATGCGGTGGAAATGGCGACATCATAATTTCTATCGATACCCCCTAAATCACCCTTTTTAATGAAACGGCACATAACGGAAAATATGTTTTACTTAAAATTTAAAATAAAAGAATAAAACCTTACCAAGCGGCCCAAAATCCCAGGTATTCTCCCCTCGCTTTTTTGACGCATTAGAAAATCTAAAACTTTATTATTAGAGCGCATTGCTTGCATAGTAACGGTTTTTTCATTTATCTAAAATAAAATATTTAGATACTTTAAAAAATTAAACAAAGTGTCCAATTTTACCTCCGCTTTAATTGCCATTATTTGAGTCTTTAACAGTTCTTCTTCATGTTGATGTTTTTTCAACTGCTGCGCTTTCTCTTTCATATCCCGTTGCATTTGTGGCATGCTTTCCTTCAGTTCATTTAACTTTGTTTTTTTTTCTTCCAAACTTTGTTCTGATTCTTCGTAGGATCCCCTCATACTTTCATATTTGCGTATTTCTGTAGTCTCATCATGTTTTAAAATTTTTAATTCTGATTCCGAAAGGGTCAATTCAGCTTTCGCCTCGTCGACATTAATTTTTAATTCCATTAATTGAGTTTCTAGGTTTTCACGCTCTTCTATGAGCGACTTTGTTTCTTCTTTTAGGGCAGCATAATTATGCTGCAATTCGTCTTCTGATTCACTTTTCTGTTTAACTAAACGTTCAAGTTTCTTTTCACATTCTTCTACTTCTTTTTGATTTTTTTCAGGCAATTTTCTCAATTCTTCCAGTTGCTTTTCACTTTGGCCGGTTTGATTTATATTGAGGTGACGTCTTTTATTTAAAATTATCATTGTTTCTTGTACTTCAGAAAATTTCGTATTAGCTTTTTCTAGCTTTTTTTCCAGGTCGTCTTTTTTCTTACGCATGTTTTCATGATTTCTAAAATGTTTGTAAAAAAATTCATTTCAGTTTTATCCCATTATTGTAAAAATTTTACAAATTTCTTTTATTTGAATTTTTATTATAAACAATGTCTGTTTCCCGAAGATGCTATACAACATTTTTGTGAAATATCGAAATAATGTCATTAGATTTCTAAGATTTGTTAGTTAATCACCCAAAAATTGCCGAGGCGCTCTAGGGTACGGTGACACGGTGGGTGCGGGGCAACGAGATTGCGTATGATCTGTCGAGGGAGGCGCCCTCCTCGGAGACGGGGACGTGTATGGATTCTGCGGGCTTCCTCTCGCGTCGTACTGGAGGCGCTTGAATGAGCACATCCTGGAGGAGGCAGGTGGCTCAATGAGTTGAGGGTAGCGATTACTGAAGTAGTCTGCACATGGACTACAAAACCAACAATTTTTGTGGGTTCAACCTCAGTTTCAGACTCATAATAACATCACGCATTTTTTCTAATGTGGTCACTGAACAGTAACAGTAAAATAATTACTAAAATTAGGTCTGTTCGTTTACTTTTCTGGGAAAGTTCGGTAAAATGAGAGTAAGCTATAATTACTCTCAATAAGAGCCCAAAATGTACAAAAGTAAGAAAACGCAAAAAACCATAAAATTTACCAGAAAAAAAGAAATGTAAATTTTTTACAGCTCTGTTTATATCGGAGATGATGTGTGTGGAAGAGAGCATCGTTTTTGTGTTCGGCACTCGGCGAGACGTTTCAACAACAACATATGTTGTCTTTGCTGATGGATAGAATTAATTTTTATGCGAATCCCTGAATAGTTTGTTTTAATATTTGTATATTTCAAATAATTGTGGGCAATTATATTAAGAAAAAATTCACTGATGAAGGCCCACTCCAAGGTTCTGATGGATATTTCTATTTTATATTATATTACATTTCTTTTTTTTTATATACATATACATACATACATACAAATGGAGCCGTTAGAAATTAATGTATTGGAGTACTGGAAAAAAATATCACAGTATAATTTAAAACTAAGTAAGCTTGACGAAGTGGTACTTGCTGTACCTGCAACACAAGTTTCTGTAGAACGTGCGTTTAGTGCACTTGCTACTGTCTTGACCAAGTTAAGGTCTAAGCTCTCAAAGAAGTCAATTTCAAACATTTTAATTACAAAATTAAATTTTGACTTGCTTGACTGCTCAGCTCTTAAAATAGAAAAAACTGAATAACAGTTTAATTTTATTTTTTTAATATATATTTTTTTCTTTGTTACTGCCAATGAATTATATACATACATATTTTCATTTTAAAAATAAAAATTTTTGAAATAATTGCTGTTGTTTTCATTTACGTTTATCAGATTTTTCAAAAAATGTTCGTACATAAATGTACGTATTATTAACATTCATGTACTTTTTCCGTACACAAACATTTTCGTTCATGTACTTTTCTTGCCGTACACGTACAGTACATAATGTATAGGCAAAATTGAATCTGTCTATCGTACATGTACTTTATTATCGCGAACGTACACGAATTTAAAATATTCGTACACTCGAACTTGTGTGTTTGAAGTGTGTTATAATCGGACAGTACGTGAACTTCTTAAGTTCGTGTACAAAATTGAATATTAAAACGAAACACACACAAATGTTATGAAAATAAAAATATGTGTTGGTTGCTTTTGAACAGTACGCTGAATGTTTGATGTGTGTACTTTCTGAACCTTGAAATAAATAGCGTTTCATTTCAATTAGGATATCCGTGTACAGTGAGCGATATATATGCATCAACGCTGACTATCACATGCACACAGAAGTTTCGGTAATTTTTCTCATATTGCCCTTAAGAAAATGATATAAACTTTGTTCTACGCAATGACCGATAATTCTGTCAGCAATGACGGTCATATCACCGGTCAAATGACCGTCAATGTTCTTGTAGGGCAGCTAAACTTATTAGCTATTTCGCTGGTCACTTCATTCAACAGGCCAAACTTCAAAGTTTGTGAAAAAGTTGTGGAAAGTGGTTGTGAATAATTTAATATTATATTAAGAAAAATCTAAAATATATTTTTGCTATAATTAATTTAAATTACTGAACAACGTATAATCATATGAATATACCTTGGTACTTAATATTTAGTGGAGTAGAGTAGTACTTTTACAATGCAGAGTGTACTGAAAAAAGTACAATTGTACGAGCTTGATTATCCCTGATTTTCATTGAAAGTTTAATTTGATTGATGACAGTTTACCGAAAAAAAACTATTTGTGAAAGAATTTATTTAAAAAAAACAAGTATTGAAAGAATTTATTTAATTATATTTATTTTTCAGCGATGGTCTTTTTATGAAAAGTTTTTAACAATTATTTATTTTTCAATATTTCGCTACCAAATGTAGCATCGTTAGGAAATAATAATTTGTATTAACAAAAATATTTATTTAAAAAATGGTATTTTTTATGAAAAGTTTTTAACAATTTATGGTATAAATAACAAAAATGTTTGTAATTAATTATTGTTAAGAAAAATTTTTAAAACAACTTTTTTAATGTCTGTCAGCTGTTTGGAACATTTGTAATTTTGATTTGTTATTTTCAATGTTTATTAGAAACAAACTGATTGCTTGTTCTTCACGCCCAAACTAGCCCGAAAAAAAAGTACGGGCATTCTCGTGCGTGAAGAACAAGAACATTACTCTCTCAAAACCTCGTTCATTTGCCCAAATTTTGCGTAAGAAAACGCTTTTGGGTAAGATTGGGCGCCCGCGGGAAATAGAAAATACGTATTATACTCATGATTCACACACATCAAGTTTGACTCGTCAAGTCTTGAGTATTAGGATGAACCTGGAAGAGAGAATGGAAAGGGGTACAGACTTGACGGTACTCTTCAAGTTTGTTTCTTTCTCTTCTTTTCATAACTGTAGTATTGTAAAACAAGCGATACTTGACGGCAAAATGTTTTCGTGTATGAACGTAAATGAAGGTGCAAAAGAAAATTTAACAAAAACTGATCAGGTAAACTTGATGTGAGCGAATCACGAGATACTCAACTGGTGTTGGATATTAACTGTTCTTTTTCCCTTATTCAAATCAGGAATGTAATTTCTTCACAATATTGTGATAATTTAACTGTGAACTTGAACATTTCATTAATAAAGTTAAATATGTTTAAATCAAATAATAATATGTTTGTTGTATAAAGAAAATTTTTAAAGAACCCATTTGGTTTGTTTGGTTTGTATATCAGATATTCTCAAATATTTTTTGGGAGTTCAAGCATGTAAATTGCTTAGCTTTTATCAAGAATTTGGCTAAAAGTCTCTGAAGATTTTGGTATAAGCACCATATGAAATGCGCATATAGACCAGTTAAACCATATAACAAACATAGATAATTAATCGTAATTAACTTTGACTAACGTTGAATAATTGAGATAATAAAATATTAGCGGTATTACGCGATTTTAAAAGATCCTTTGAAACTATATATGTATATAGAGATCTTCCTACAAAAACTCTCTAAATATGGTATTCAAAACACAGAATTGAAATAGTTTCAGTCCTATATGACAAATCGAATGTAAGTAACAAATGTCAATAATGAGAATCAAATGCGATTAGATATGATTTTGGAGTACCTGAATTTTAGGAGCAATTCTTTTTATTATATATTTAAACGACATGGAAAATATGCTGCACAAATGCAAATGTAGGGGAAACACAACCTCACAACCTTAAAAATGCTTTAATTTTAGACCAATGGGATGCAAAATAGTGTTAAAAATGAAACGAATATTTTTTTTTTTTTTTTTTATCTGGGACCAGCACTCAGGAGATGACTCCTACACATGCGAAGCATTGTGCTGGAACTTTAGGAAAGGGATAGTAGGAGAAACGACAGGAGGTGAAGCTTACTTATTTTTGCAGCTCTGCTTTCGCACGTTCTTTGTTTATACTGTTAGCAGTGCTGAAGCTTCGGTTCAGTAGCCATTTTTATTATTGTTTTACTTCGCCGGTGCTATACAATACCGACGAAGGAGGGCGTTCTGATGCGATTGTGGATTGCTATCAACTGAAGCCGGTATTGTTCAGTGACCAGTGACTATGCCTTCGCCACTGAAACCTTCCGACAATATTAATACTTTTAGAAACAAACTTGTAAACTACATAAAGAATATTAACGCTTAATCAGAGTATGCATTATATGTCAAATACATTATTAATTAAAAGCATAAAAATACTACTTATAAATAAATAATATATACATGGTTATTGTTACACATTTTTTTACTCACTGCATTTCCTTTTGTATAATGAATTCTTTTTCCTCTCTTTCCTTTTTCAAGTCATCCACTATTGTCTCATGTTCCTTTAATTCGGCCATTATTTCATCATGTTGTTTTGTATATTCTTCTAATTTTTTATTCTTCTCGCTTAGATATTTTTGAATTCTCAAATTTTTGGTTCGGGTGTTT
Source organism: Dexiosoma caninum (assembly GCA_963924685.1). Taxonomy (NCBI): domain Eukaryota; kingdom Metazoa; phylum Arthropoda; class Insecta; order Diptera; family Tachinidae; genus Dexiosoma; species Dexiosoma caninum. Next base: position 68,439,644 of record OZ004727.1, read on the forward strand.
TCATTTTCTTGTCTCAAATACTCAACGGCCTCATTGTAGGGCTGTTCTAAATCATTCATTTCACGTTCTGCCAATTTGCAACGATTATGTTTTTCAGTTCTTTCTTCAGTTAATTGCTCAACTCGCTCGTTTATTTTAACCAACGGTTGTTTATACCTCGTTGTTCCTACTATATCTTCCAAATATTCCAGCATCCCACAATCAGCTTCTGTGTGTCCTTTGGGTTTCATCATGGCAATAGATTCCACTTCACCCTATTAAAATATGTACAGTTTAGTTAATAATGGAACAAAAGATTATTCAGTACTATCATGTTTACTTGTAAAATTAAAAATCGATTGTGGTCTAAATCAATATGATGATTTTTAAGTAGTTTGGCTACTTCCTTAAATTGTACCCGCTTGCCATTTATGGTATAGAATGAGGAATTATCTCTAAAAGCAGTTCTTTCAACAATAATGTCACTATCCGGCACTTCATCGCAAGTACCATCTTCTTTGTCTACGATTTGTCTAAAATGTACTGCCACGGAACACATGTTGATATTTGGGAATCTAGCAGAATTATGAAGTAGCGTAGAAATTTTTTTGCATCGAATTTTGTTGGCACGATAACCGAATACAAATAACATTGAATCTATAACATTACTTTTGCCACTGCCATTGGGACCAATGATGGCAGTGAAACACTACAAAATTAAGTACTGTAAATTAAGCAATGTAACAATGTTTGCAGCAAACGTCTTTACTTACGTGATGGAAAGGCCCAAGTACAACTTTCCCGGCATAACTTTTAAAATTATTATTTTCTATTTTTCGTATTATTAAACGAGGACCTTTACTCTCCGTGGAACAATGGGGCTGTATAGGTGGTGGTATATAAATATCTCCTACACGAGTACCTCCCTTTTCATCATCAGAAATGTTTACATCGTCGAATGGATCTCCAGTCATAGGCTGATCAATACTACTTTCTTTCACACCTCTCATTGCTTTGGCCGCCTTAGTACTTTTTAATGACTGCTTAGAGGTATTTAATTCCAAGGATCTAGGCTCAGTTCCTTCATTTCCTCCAACTTGTTTACCAATTGGTCTTCGCCGCGTTGTCATATTGGCGCCTTTAAATCTATTTCTCTTTTTAAACTTTATTGAGGTTGAATCTGAAAAATACTGGCCGTATGATTCTTATTGTTGCTTAAATAATTCGATAATTTCCATAAATCTTTAACTGTTACATCTAATCAAAATTTTTCATTCAATAATTATTTGCACACAGTCCCTACTATAAACATAAATGACAGCGGCGAATTATAACGCTTGTGCTTGATTTTCAAAAAAACATGGCTACCAACCTGTGTGAAAAAATCCAGGCTTTTTTAAAATAGAGATGTGTTTTTTAATCAGATTAAATTCGTCTCCGATTAACAAATTTATTGACAAATTTATAAATATTTTTTATAGCATTATCTATCATATGTACATACAAAAAATTTCAAGATTTTACTTAGGTATACATTCAAGAAAATTATTGTAAAGCACAAAGAAATCACATTTCAGTAGTCTGACATGTAGGAGGTGCTTTAATAAGATAATGTCATGGAATCTCAGAGTGGGAAGCAAGTCTTTTTCAAAATTTCGTATATAAATCTACAATATATAGTTAGATATTTTAAAAATATATCTAATTGACGGCATTGGCAACTGTTAATTCTATATATCATATCAATCACAGAAGCTTTAATCAGGTATCACCACTAGCGCTGGTTCTATTTTTTATTTACTTATTCCATAAATAATACATGCTGCGTTTTTGTCATATAACAAAAATATATTACAACTATTATTATAACAGATACCTTTCACTCTGTCGGTTCTATATTACCCCATGATTTATTATGATGCTTCATGCTTAGAGAAAAGTGTCAAAGTTTGTTTATAGACTTCAAGAGTCAGTGTATGTGTTTTATATCTTTAAGAAACCTCACATCGCTGAGTTTTTTTACTTATTCAGATATATAAATTTGACGTCTTTCTCAATGCTTTCAACAACTAAAGGCGTTTTTTTCTATTTGATTAAAGCGAATGCTACACGATCAATGTTTAACTTCAATATTTGTCGTTGTGTGCGTTATTTTATAAAAAAATAGTGACACTTATACGTATATGTGCCATAAATATTGTAATAAATTATAGCCGTTTAAATACAACAAAATTCTTATTTCAACATCACGGCAAATATTTTTGTTTCCGATACATATGACGGCGCAAGTTTAAACTATCATCACTATTCCGCAACTCATCTTTAGGTATTGCCACTAGCAACTTTCAATGGTTGCTGTACCTTAGAATTTAATTTAAAAGAAAGTAACTAAGAATAAATAAGTTCATAAAATTTTTGTATATAAAAATTAAACCATGTATTTGTAGTTCGCAACATAATTAATTAAATAATAATTTCTTAAATTGGTTAATTCGTGTTTGTAAATTTGTATGTAAATATCTGGCAACTTTAATAATTAAGAGATCAGAATAGTGTTACCAACAGAGGAATTCAAAATTATTCTGAAATCAAGTAAACATTTTATTTTATAAAATCCTCTACATAAAAAAATAAAAACAAAAAACATACATTTAAACGACTCAAAAAATTTGTTTGTTACTTAAGCAGTTATATATATTTAATGAAAAAAAGGAATGGGTACTTTCATAGCAGGTTAAAAATGTTAATTTCCGTTTTAATTGTTTTAGAAGATAACTTCTTTCTTCAATAATTTTTCCATATATTAAGTGCACTAAATACTTTTTCAACCGAAGCATTTAAAAATTGGAAAATAAATAAAAAGGTAATTGTTATTGGTAAATTCGGAAACACATCTTCACCTAAGCTTTTTTTTTTTTTAAACACTTTTCGGCTTCTACCTCATTATGAAGTTTAAATTTAATGACATCTAAGAGGCTATGTTGACGCCATTTATAATCAAGAATTTGCAAATCTATATTAATAGAAGAAAATCTTATTTTAAATAGAAACAGGGATTTTGGTTGAAAAGCAATAGATTTCATTTCATTTACTTGAACGAATAAACTTTTATCTGTGTGTTTAATATTCCACAAGTTATTTGATTTTAAAATATTAGCTTTTATATAATTTGAATTGTTTAAATTCCTCTATTTTACTTAACTTCAGGTTTTATTTTGTACAATATGGATGCCCTGACTAAAATACAATATTAAATGATGTTAACATATAGAAGGCATGCGATAAAAACAGAGTTGTTAAAAGCAACAACTGGAAGCAATTACTCATGATCTACACACGAGTAGAAATTACACAAATTCTGTTAATTACCCTAAAGTGGCAACCCTGCATCCGAATGAAACATGTAAGCCATTTTGTATTCTTTGCTGAATAAAATTAGTAATTTTGCTGTGCAGGTGGTCGCTATAAAAATCGTGTTACCTTCATAATTGCAAATAAATTATAATTTTTAAAATAATTTCAGAGGTTATATTAAATATATAGTTAATTAAATAGATCTTCTCAAAATGGGTCGAAAAAAGAAGAAGGCTTCGAAACCTTGGTGTTGGTATCCTTTTTAATAAAAGAAAAAGTATGGAATGTAAAAATTGAAAAAGAAAAAACAGCAAGGCGTTGTAAAATAATGGATTGTGTTGTGTATACTTGAATTTATATAACCTATGCTAAAAATAATATCCACCGGCGTGTACTGCGTGGTTTGCTTTTACGAATAAAATTTGCGGGAAATTTTTATATTTTAATAACTTGTTTCCATTTGGTGTTTCCTTAACTTTTTTGAATTAACCAGGTACTGCAACCGTGAGTTTGATGATGAGAAAATATTGGTGCAACATCAAAAGGCTAAACATTTTAAATGTCATATATGCCACAAAAAGCTTTATACAGGTCCCGGACTATCAATACATTGTATGCAAGTGCACAAAGAAACTGTGGACAAAGTTCCAAATTCATTGCCAAATCGTTCGAATATAGAAATTGAAATATTTGGTATGGATGGAATTCCTGCTGATGACTTACGAGAACATGAAAAACAGAAAAACGGTGGCAAGTCCGATTCAGACGATGATGAACCCCAAGCAAAGAGAAAAGTTGAAAGTATGTTGGTGAAATTATTAACATGTAATCAAATCTTGTTTAGTTTTCACATATGTAAATCAGTTTACATGTGTAAATAAGAAATATGAAATCCAATTGTTGGAAAATGTTTGTACACTAAAGGTGCACTATAGGGCTAATTGATGACGTGGTGCAATAACAGATAGTTTTTTTAAATTAATTTTTGAATATGTATGTTCATATCGCTACTTTGTAAGTAAATAGAAAATTATAAACTTGCTTTCTGTAAAACTGTTTTTTTTATTACGACGTTTGATTTGTATGTAATAAATTTGTTGAAAACAATGTTAGCTCTTTAATGTGCATATACATACGTAAGTCATCTTTTTTAATTCCCTTTAAAAAAAATTATATTTTAAGTACCGCTAACGGCTCCTCCACCTCCCATGATGATGCCTCCTAACATGATGCCACCACACATGATGGGACAATACGCTCAATATGGTATGATGCCTCATATGGCGATGCCACCATTTATGGGACCTGGTGGTATACACATGATGCCCCCTCATATGATGCCTCCCAGACCGCTATTTCCAGCAGCCATGGCAACTACCTCAGCGGCCGCGGCAGCTGTGCATGTTGCAGCTTCAGCACACGCAGCCGCAGCCCAACAGAAACCAACGTTCCCTGCGTACAGGTAAACTTTTTTAAAGCAAATACCTTTCAGTTTTATATTAATATATATATATATATATATATCTATATATATATATATATATACACTGTTTTATTTTTTAGCAACGCTACTATTAGTGCACCACCTACAACAAATAATCCAAATGCAGTCGCGCCAGCGTCAACAACAGCAGCGGCCACCACTTCTACAACTGCGGATACCACTAGCGTCATCAACAAAAGTCAAGTGGCTACAACTGCTAGTGGTGTAACATCGAAAATTATACATCCCCCAGAAGATTTGAGTTTAGAAGAGTTGAAGGCCCGCAGAATTCCGCTAAGATTAAGTACTAGTTGTGGTTCCTCAGTGTCGAGGTCATCATCTACCTCAACGCCTAATACTAGCAATCATGGCACAAGTATTTACTCATCAGCTGCTACTACAATGTCTACACCTTCCACGACGTCATCTCAAGCCGCATCAGCTGCTGTGACAGCGGTTGCTATATCGAAGGCACAGGAAGTGAGTTCTTATTATAGATTTAAAAATTATAGTCAATAAAAAAAGAAACAGTGTAAAGATTTAAAAGCAAAAATGATTGAAAATTCCAAGTTTTCAAAATTGTTTAACATTCGCATCGGCAAAAATGCTCAAAATCAATTGCAAATGGAAAGTAGGAGGATGTTGGATATGCTAGACCTTAGAAAATTATTATTATTATTACCATATATACTAGTAGTAATGCAAGAAATCAAACGAGATTTTCTTAGAAATGAACATTGTGGTTTCGGGTTTTACATAAAAATTATTAAAATGCAATAAACTATTATTATCAATTTCCTTAAATAAATGCAATGTGCCCTTTAAAATAATGCAGGTTACGAAACTATTGCTTAAGAATGAGAGAAAATATAATATTTAGCATTACAAATGAGGGTAAAAGCGTTCGTGCATTTATATAAATTAAAAGCGATTAATTTTTTATATTTTAAAACGTCATGCTATTAAAGAATTGTTTTATAAAAGATCAATAAATTGGAATAAAAGCCAATCATTTCCAGAAAAGAAATGCAAGGACAATAGTTTCTGAGATATAGCTCTGAAGATTTATAGAATTCTAATAAATTGAAAAAGAGTTCTATACAATTTATAATTTCTAACCACTATTATTTAAAATGACAAAAATAAATTAAAAAATTAACAATTTCTTTGACGAATATGGAAGTAATTAATAAGCAAACTAGACGTATGTAGTATATCATTTCCATTCTTATACAAAGCATTTCTTCAAATTACTATAAAATTATCTACAAATTCGTTCGTTCAAATATTTTAAGGCTCAAGTGGTCTCCAAATTTATAAAATTAAATTATCAACAATAATAAAATTATTTTATATTCTAAATCTAATAAGTCTCTTCTTAGTTCCCCAATTGTGAGAGTTTTGAAAAGTTTTTGCCGACATAAATTAAGAACGTAAATTAATAGCCTCGTTTTTATATTTTTTTTTATAAGTTTCTTAAAGACATAAACTGAAAACAAATGTTTCAAATTTACCACAACAGCTATAAAAAAATATGTGTGTGTATTTTTTATATTTTACGAAAAAGGCAAAATTAATTTTTTATTGTGAAATATAAAAACTTTGAGATTAAAATTAAAATGAAGGAAAGTTAAAACAATAAACTTAAACTCGTAATAAAAAACTAAAACAAATACATGTTTCTTTTTCGTAATTTAAGATTTTAAAATAGAGCCATTAAAATGACGACCCTGGTAAAGATTTTAAAATGAATAAAATAAAAAATACCCACCATAGTTGAGAGACAATTAATAATTCCTATAGTTTATGGTTTCATTTATTTAAAAATAGATCTTTACCATTGTTAGAAATGAATAGCAATTCAAGCAACAAAATTTTTTTTAAATAATCTCTACTTTCTCTTTTCCTGTTTTTCTCTCTCCATTCACTTTCTAATCTTGCTTCACACATCTGCGTTGTGTGTATGGGATGTGGGCATGTATGTATGTGTTAAAATTTAAATAAAAGGCTGCTACTATGGTTGCTGTGGCTCAAGCCCAAGCTCAGGCCCAAGCGCAAGCCCAGGCACAGGCCCAAGCACAAGCTCAGGCTCAAGTTCAAGCACAAGTACAAGCTGCTCAGGTTCAGGCACAAGTTGCTCATGCCCAAGCACAAGTTGTTCAAGCGGTTGCCGCTCAACAACAGCAACAACAAAAGCAACTACAAGATCTAAATCGTGCCGTCATGATACAACGCATGCATGCTCAGGCAGCTGTTGATGCCGCTGTCGCTGCCCATGTTGCTCGTCCCGGCGCCCCAAACGCCGCAGCTGTTGGTATGGTAAGTTTCAATCTCATTTCCATTAGATTATTGAAAATTTTCCCAAGCAAAAACGATATATTTCTTGACAAATGTTTGACTGTGTTCTAACTAGAAAGAATTTCTTCATCAACCGAAATCTACAGAAAGAAAGAAGTAACGCCTACTAGTACAGATTTTTTTTTCAATTTGATGAATGCAAGAAACAAATTTACTTTTAGCTTTTTTTACGTTTATCATACTACAACTTCAGGAAAACTAATTTCATAGAGTAAGTCTTCGTTAGTTTTTTCTCTAATTTTTGATATTTGTTTCTAAAGATTTATGAATCAAATACTACAATAACAATAGCTTTTTAATACACAAATTTGTTTTTTTTAAACCTAATAGCATTTTAAGGCTCGTTTATTGCTTGTACTCGTACTTTGTACAACTTCGGTATTTTGAATATAGTAGCCAACTCACAATCTTGTGCATATGGTGTTGCATCATTGCATTTGCAAAAAGGTATAGCATATTTTTGCTCTACAGTAACAAAATACACAGCAATGCACATGCTAGACTTAAATTTATATGCAACACTTAAAACGAATAGGATTTATTTGCTATGAGTATGCAACACCTAATTGCAAATAAACAGCTGACTAACAATAATCCAAGCCAATGAAATCGTAATCGCCGCATACTTGCCGCTGCTTATTTTCCTCCAAAAAAACCAGTAGTGCGATTCATTAACTTTTATTGGACATATTTTTTTTTTGGCAAATTTGTTTGTTTTTTCAATCAGCTGTGAATTTTGTTCTTGCAATGAGTAGTGCATAATAAATTAAAAATGTCATTCACAGTTGATAGCACAAATTTGCTATTGCATATATTTACAATCTCAAATACACAAGATTGTGAGTAGAGCTAGTATGTTTTTGTACTTGCAGACCAATTTATGCTTAATGTGAAAGTTTCAAAAATTGATCAGTGGAAGGGTACAGAATGCTAATAAAATAATACCAATAATAGTTAATATACACAAAATGGTGTTTTATATTTTCGAAAAATATAGAAGCATAGGTTTTTACGAAAGACAATGATATAAAACAATGAGTATAAAACTTAAAATATGGTAGTATTAGTTCAAAAATATTAGTTATTGCATTATACGGCGTTCAAGTGGAATTTAAGCAACTCGCAGACTTTTTGGTGAATATTAAAATTATAATCATTATTTCTGAAAATTCTAGTGAATTGTGCACTCTGCTACCACATATTAAATAAAAGAGTAAAAGAAATATCACTCAACGGAAATAAAACACTGTTGAGAAAGAAACAAGAAATGTGTGCCTTCAATATTTTCAACACAACTTATTTCATCGATCAGTGATCATCACTTTGTTGATTTACAACTATTGAATACCAGTAATACTGTTAATAAATTGTTTCTAAATTGAGATTTCTAGCGGACAATCAATATTTTACTTTGATAGATATTCGTAGTAAAGTGATTCAAGATAACGCTTGACAAAAAGTATCTTCATATCCACTGACTAACGTGGGTGGTAATTGCAACAAAAAATACTAATCTACTAGATACTACACATTGAACAGCTTTGAAACAAAATGTGTAACTGAAACTTAAGAAAATTCTATGTATTCACGAGCAGTCCCCATATCCTTTAGAATTATTCCTTTATTTTCAGTTTTTTTTTACATCTTGAATATTATAATCACGAATGGAAAAAAGAATCACATATATCAATATGTCTATTGGCAATAGTAATTAGTCCAACCATCTATTCTACTAGTTCAATTATTCAGAAAGCCTTTGAAGAAAATATATTTTTATGCACTCTTCATCGACAAGGTATCCGTAATGTACATATCTATTTAATATCTTTAAACGAGCAATATATATTTGTAATTGGGTTCTCGAAAACGGCTCAAATGATTTCGATGAAATTCACCATCTAAGTGTCTTCCGAACCAAGAAATCGATCTAGCATGGTACCATCGGTGGGAAAATTGCTATTCGATAGATTTTCATTTATTTTTAAACAAAGGCGATGAATGCATCTTACTCTTTTAGCTGGGCATGATATGGACATCACACAAAAGACGTTTTTAAGAAGAAAGCAATAAAAAGTTGATGGTATTTCTGCCACCGAAACTTTCTTACGGACTTTAATGAAATTTAAAACATAAATAGATCCTTATTTAATCGGATGCATAACCAATGTATTTTTTAAAAAGTTGTATCAAAGGGGGGGGGGGCAATTTCGTCTCTAATCCGTGGTAAATAATTTGTATTATAATCTACATATTATGTGTGTCAGATAAAATAGATTTCTGAGAGGAGAAGTGAATATAGGTTAGGTTGGCAGGTTGCTGGATGTAAAGGTAAATAAAGGTCCTAGCCCACTTAGGTCCAACTTATTATGGTCCCTTTGTGACACTTACTGTGAAAAAACTTTCACGTGTTGTAGTGATACACACCAGAGTCTCTGCTAGGTATCGAACCTAGAACCCCCAACTGATAAACTGGTACACTACTCACTAGACTACCGGGGCACCCAGAAACGAAAATAATTACAAAATAGTAGAGAAAGTAGCTTTGCTTAAAACGCTACTTGTATAAAAGCTTCCTGGTATGATAATTAGAAAAATTATATGTATAACAATTCTGATAAAGCATCTAAAACGTGGAACACTGTGTAAAGCTCGGTCACCCGTATATTTATACGTGAAGGCTTAATATGCGAAATAAAGTAAACTCGACAGAAACATTTTTTAAAACTTTCCGTTCGAATGATCGATCAATCGCTATTGACTGATATCAGCAGATAATAGAATTAAAGTTGAAAGATTTAAACAAATAAATTTAAAGTACATAAAAACTCAAATATTCAACCATTTAGACGAACCGGATTTTGACATATTTTTAGAGCATAGAGCCTAGACCAACTTTGGTTGGCACACACGTTTGTCTGCATGGCTATCTGAACATTAATACCGAATTTAAATGAAATCTGTTCAGCCGTCTTCGGTACACCTGGCTACATACACGGACTAAATTTCACCAAAATCGATCTAGCTGTTTCGAAATTATGTAAGTTTTAGTACTAAAATTTCAAATAAAAAAATGAGTTGGTTGTGCTCTTCGGCTGTCGCTCGGAACCTATTGAATTGATTCGACTGAATTTAAATAGCAACCGATTCAGGTCTACTACTGACCGATTGATACCAAAACGAATTCTTTGCCATGTTTAGTTTGGTCAGAAAGTAGATTTCAACGGCCCCACGGAAAGACAGACATGACTCAATAAACTTCTCTATTCATCACATTTCTGAAAATATATAAATTTTTTCAGAAATTCATATTAAAGAAAGTACACACGGAATGACAAACTTATGTATGTTTCACATTTGATTACAATCTACATTTGCAAAACGTTTGAAACTAAGTTCAGGATGAAATAATTTCGCAATTATGTAACGAGTTTTTCATCAATTTAATGCGAGTTAAAATTAATTACGATTATTATTATTTTCATTTTTAAACGTATCGTTGTTTGAGAAAAGTTTTGATTTCAAATTGAGAATGATTCGTTTTTAAAATTAAAACTATGTTACATAGTAATCTTGTGAGTTTAGCCCTAGTTTATCCGTTGTGTTCGATTCCTAGCAGAGACTCTGGTCCGTATCACTACAACACATGAAAAGTTTTTTTCACAACAGGTATCACAATGGGACCATAATTATTTTCGGCCCATGTGGGCTGCGAGTTCCTCTACCTTTACATCCAACAACCTGTCGGTCTAACTTAACCTAACCTAGGATTTATTTTTAAAATTAGATGAAGATTCCAGAATACAATTTTCGTTTTGTGAACTTATTATTTGTTCACTTTCCCGGTTTATTTCCTTATTATTCAAGTTCTTATTCATAATAAATAATTTTGTACTCACAAACAAATACTTTTTTCACAAGCAAACAGTAAATATGTAATATTTTTCAGTTGTAATAAATAAAACGTATAAAATTTATTTTTCGCTTTAAATAGTGCTGCTACATTTATTTATGTCATCAAATTAAAAACAAATTCATAAAACACTGATTTTCAAATGTACATATATTCAAATCATTATCAATTTGAACGCAAGGGTTAAACTCAAACCTTTAAAACGGGTTTGAGAATTGTGACTGATATCAAATGATAAAGTCGTCTTATTTCAAAGGTTTGCATTCGTGTTTACTTTGAATATAGTGGTAATCAATATTTTCTTATAAGAAAAAATAATCACTCTTATTCCATTTGTCTACGTCGACACCAAAATACAGCTTCTCTCAAATCGATAGCGAAAGCTTTTGGTTCAAAATAATATACTTCTTGCGAGTTAGACGTGTTTTTCTGTGCTCCGTTCGTAACAGAACACTTAGTGTTAATCTGGTGTATTGTTGAATTTGTCGTGTAATTTGTTATATTTACATTGCTGACAGTTTGCATTTAGTACTGTCTATTAAACATATTCATATATATTTTATAAAGAACCTTTAATATTAATTTCAACATACATAAAGATGTATATTCTTGCAAACATATTTAAATTATAAACATAGCAAACAAATTCATATTAAAGAAATTTAACAACAAAAACATGAGGGTGGCGATGGTTGAAGTAGTCTGCACGTTGCCTACAAAATGAAAAATTTTTCCTGGGTTCAACCCTAAAAAACATTACAAACAATGTAGTGCTTACAAGATAAATGTAACGTTACTGGAAACGATCGAATGGTGTCATGTTGGTTTTGAAACTACCACATCAAGTGTACTGGACTTAAGGCGCGCGACGCGCGGTGCATTGGACCTGCTGTCGTTGCTTGAACATTTAAATTGATCAATTATCAATTTAAGGAATTAAATAAGGAATTCTTATCAATCTAAGCGTCCAGTATTCGGTAAACTCTTCACCAAATTCTCAAGTTTGGAAAATTTTACATAATTTTACTACAAATTTTACATTGAAATCCGCTCTAAGTCCTCATGTAAGCAATGATATTTTTATTTTGCCATCTACATCTTCTAAAGCGACAACCTATCAAGAAAGTTTCCCTCCATCACTGATCACAACAGCTCTTCCATAACGAAGTCATCACTTACATCTCCGGAAATTCCAACTACTAATAATGTAATAACTGATCATCAAAAAGTTTTCAAACTACTTATAGGCTGTCAGTCGTTGTGGAACTGTTTCCGTTGCGAAGGCCATGTCTCTGGTCACTGAACAGTAACGATTTCAGTTGATACTAATCCACAAGTAATATCAGAGCGCCCTCCTTCGTCGGTATTGTGTAGCATCATCGGCGAAGTAAAATAATTAATAAAATGTCTACCAAATACTGCGTTAAAGATTTAATGCGTTTCCTTGATATCAGAGGCGCAGCAACACTTCTATAAAGCAAGAAACGTGCACAAGCAGTATTGTAAAAATAATGAAGCCTTCTATCTATTCCTTCACCACCTCTAATCTGTATCACTATTCCTTTCCTAGAAGTTAACACCTAGTAGTAGGAAATCACTGCCTGAGTGTTATTTCTCTTAAAAAAACCAAGATCAATATCATCTTTTGAATTGTCCGTTTCCGATAATATTTTTCATCATATCATGGAACCGAACTTTTGGCCTGGTTCGAAAATATTCATATAAAGAAAGACGGAAAACTAATGGTATTTTTGTGGATTCGCAAACAGAGGGACTGGTTTCAACACACTGAAGACAATAGTCTTCAAATGGCTTTTAATCAACAGATTTGCTCTGATGTAAATTTAACAACAACACGTATCATTAGCAAACATTTTTACTCTTACTACACTGTTTATTATTATTTTCTATAAAAAGAAAATGTCTTCTCCTTTTCGTACGCACAACACGTCGTCTGCTCACTGCCAACATCCCTGGTCTATAAATTGTATCTTGCTAAGGTGTTTCGAGCTGTCCAAACTCTGTGTCACATCAGAATGTATTTGAGTCAAGAACGCTTAAGCCAGTAATGCTGTTTGTTCGAGACACATACTGTTGAATGGCAACAGCACCTAGTTAAGTAAAAGTTGTATCAGAATATATGTGCCTTCCTCACATATATCCCGAACAGACGAAAAACTTACCTCCCAGCGTATCTTTTGGTGGCAACCACAGCCACTACGAAGCCTTTCCCAAACCAGCACACAAACTTAAACTTTTCGGAGTGGACATGAAGTACTCACTTAAGAGTACATCAGTAATTAAACCTTTACTGAGCGTTAGAGCTGTGGGGCTTCGCTGGCCCCGTAGTACTAAATTAGAATTGAACTACATTTCTACAGTCACACGGAAATGCAAGCATAACCTTCTCAAGCTCTAGTAAGATTTCGAAGAGTCGCCTCTTCTGTCATATTCAAACTCCAAGGAAGTTTAAGGTAATGCTAGACCTTTAGCTAGGTACCGCGGGATTGCTAAACACTCGTATGTTTGAAAACTTGTCCCAAACCCCCCTGCGGGAACTTCTTCTTGACAATCGACTTTGACACATTGTTGTTTTTTTACCATCTTCACTCTTATACATTTCTTACTTTATTACCTGAACTTGTGTGAATTATACTGTTTCTTATAGAGGTAATTTCAATAAACTGGTCATGATCGAAGATTTACATTATCAGAGAATGATAAACGCGGCAGCGTTGTTAATAGCTGTAAGAGTTGACTTAATGCCTGAGTTTATTTCTTATAATTTTACCAATGTTATTGAACAATTATGTGTCAAATTATCTTTTGTTAACAACTACACCATTTAATTCTTACATTCCCTCTAATAGTAGTATTGATACCCATAAATGCCATTTAGAGAACATTCAAAACATAATTGATGGCTTGGTTATAAACCAATATGTTTTAGTATTTGGCTATTTGATGTGGATATTAGGTCCATTGGAATCGAGAACAAAATGTTTTATTACCTTACAATATAACCAATGATTTAGATGAATATGTAATGTATTGAATTTTTTATGTTAAACGTTAATGTTAAAGCAGCACAATTGTTACAAAAATGATATCGGTAGAATTCTCGACCTTATTTTTTCAAATAATACCATTAATGTTTCTTGCAATTTGGCTGGGTCTAAGGTTTCTCATAACACCGTACACCACAAGGTAGTCGATTTTAAATTTGAGTTTTTATCTTTTTATCACGCGGGGTTAAACGTCTACTTTGGAACAGCTGCTTGGTATGCATTGGATGTAACGGATGAACCAGATGGAATTTATTCCACTATTTGTGACCATTTTGATATGGTCATACTCCTTAACGTAACACAGTTCAAACACAAGACTGGTAATAAGCCTCCTTGGTTTAATGCAAGATTATGTTATATGAAAAATATTAAAAATAAAGCATACTCTAAATTCAGAAATTCAATGAGTGACATAGAACGTAGACAATTTTTCTTAGCACGCAACGAGTACAATTTCCTTAGAAATTTTCTTTATAAATAGTATATTTTCGAAATTAAAAAAAAAAAAAATCAGATTCTGTGGCATTTTGGCATTTTGGCATTTTATTAATAGCAAGAAGGATAACAATATCATTTCAAATCGTATGTGCTATAATACTATGCTATCTAATAACACTTTAAACATATGTGAGCTCTTTTCGAACTATTTCCACTTTTATTTGCACTTTTGTTAATCCTATTTGAAATAATTAAAATTTTCTGTTCTCTATGAACAGTAAAAGAGATGTTATTGAGACGATTAATGCCTTAAAGAAATACACCAAAAGTTCAGTTGGAACATATCCCTCAATATTTTTTCAAAAAAAATGTTATACAAAGATTGTAGAAGTTATCTCGAAACTTCTTAAGTCGTACCTTTAATAAGTTAAATTTTTAGATTGCTGGAAGATCCCAATTTTTAAATCAGGCGACAGTAGTCAAATCACAAATTATAGACCCAATGTTAAACAACGTTCCTTTGCTACAATTTTTGATAAAATTTTAACGAAAAAACTATTTAAACAGTAAAGAGTTATTTTTGTCGGCAACATGGCTTTATGCCAAATAGATCAACTGCTACTAATTTACTTTTAATAACTCGCGATATTTTTGTTTTGTTTTTCCTTTTATGTTCTACTTGATGCAAACTGTTTTGGTATGATTCGTCAAGTGTTTTATTATTGTGTATAATAAATTATGTATGTATACTGTGCTGCTAAAAGCTCCTAGCCGTTATTATATATTGTGCGTCAATTCGAACGTCATACATATGTAATCAAACAGGACAGAACAGAAAAGGAAAACCAAACATGTGTATACAGTTAATAATGGTAACAAAAAATTAAATAATGAAAAGGATTATTGTAAGTTAGAGATGGTAAATTTAGAGCTTCATTTATAAGAGAAAAAAATATTATAGAAAATAATAAATACATAAAGCTAATAATTTACATCTACTGACAACTACACACAGTGGACAAATCGCGAAGAACGCTGAAGATGAAAATGTAGCAACTATCGAAAACGGTATGTTGTTCCGTTCTGCTTGTGTAAGTCAGTGTAATTTACAATTTTGTTCTTTTGATTTAGTTTGTTTCTTAGTAATTATCACATGTAATTTTTGCTGCCTGCACTTTTTCGACCATTAGCTCATTTTGATTACGTATGTAAATAATGACGTTCGAATTGAGGCACCATATACATAAATAAAATTGAATTGAAATTTACTAGAAGAGTTGAATTCTGGTAAATACCAATTTAAATTTTAAATAAAAGCCGCAGCATATGGACGTAACGAAGGTAAGTTTTGGTGTCGACGTTAACAACTGGAATAAGACCGGTACAATTTTTTTAACCCTCCACTGATTAATTATGACATTCGATTGTAGAAACTTTTGATATAAGTTTTCATATTTATCTATTTGAAGATGTTTTTTTTTAAAGACAATTATGTATGTGTAAAGAATTTGTTGATATATGTATAATTTTTAATATTTCATAATTGGTATAAATTACAGAATTAGTTCATACCACAAGACCACATATACCTAACGAACAGGGTCACTCAAAAATACCGATATAAATTGTATGTATGTATTTACTTTAGTTTTCTTAAACGATTTAATTCAAACATAAGACAGTAAGATAAATCGAATCTCCAAATAAACCAAAAGTAAGTGACTATGTAGTGCATAATTAATTTAATATACATAAAGACAAGCATTTATTAAATGATTAACTTGAAAAATATTTTCAATAAATTCAAATGCTAAATTAGCAAACCAAAGTAAGTACAATTTTTTTTTAATTATTACTATTATTGAATTGTCGTAATGGTTGCTGAGTTGGTTGATTGATGGATTGAAATGTCTTATAAAAAAATAATAATAACACTTACATATACATATCTAAATGTTTTTGTAAATTGTAAATTTTAAGCAAATAAATTTTGTATATGGGACAGTTTTAGTGTAATCTTATTATTATTCCTTACATGCATTTTACAAACAATATTCTCAAATTATACTTAGTCTTTTAAGGGTTTTAAACCTAAACATTTTGCTTCTTTTTGGGAAATAAAAATACTTAAAATAAATGCAAAGATTTCTCAAAGCCAAGACAGAATATGAAAACATTCGCTTTGGTTACAGGTTTTTAATGAATATTATATTTATTTAATTTTCTAAATTTATTCATTACATTAACTCACAACTTATACCATTTATCATCATTATTGTTAAAAAAAATACAGATGTGAACAGATAATTTGATTCAATACAATAAATTCATTTGAATTTCATGTACATTAATAATCAAAACCACACCGAATTTTAATTAGTACTATTTATAGATTTTCATTAAAAAAATATTTACTGCAATTTCGTACCGCTTGCTTTCGAACAATTTTTTTTATGTTAATAAATAAACCGCAAAATTTTCTGTAAGTTAAATTAGGTATTACATTTTTTGTATCTTACAGCGATATATCTTATACTAAATGCGAATGAGAATTTTATAATTTTAGTTTTTTTCTAGTTCCAGCACAATGCATCGCATGTGTAGGGGTCATCCCCTGAGTGCTGGTCCAAGATAAAAAAAAAAAAAAAAGGACATTTTAAATTCATCCCTTTACTTAAATGTAACGTAAATGCGATCCACTCACTTATTACATACACGAAGGACAAATATGTTTGTAATAATTGCAATATGATTTTTATATAGATATGTTCATACGTAGAAGAGGGCATCGGAAGTTGGCCATTGATGTGTATATGAAGAATACAATTTACTGAAATCGATTTGAAAGAAGAACCTTTTTCCAAACCATTTTTCTAAAACCTTCCAGAAAAAGAAATTTC
This sequence comes from Dexiosoma caninum, assembly GCA_963924685.1. Taxonomy (NCBI): domain Eukaryota; kingdom Metazoa; phylum Arthropoda; class Insecta; order Diptera; family Tachinidae; genus Dexiosoma; species Dexiosoma caninum. Next base: position 68,457,134 of record OZ004727.1, read on the forward strand.
AGAAAATATGCGAGTTAAAAAAAGAATTTTGCTAATCCGGGCTATAAATACATAAATTTTTTGCGACATGGGTAATTTCGAGTTACTAAAGTATTTTCAAAATAGGAAGTTTTTAAATCCCAGTATATCGATCAAGGAATACCATAAATTTAAATATAACGCAATCATATACTTCGATAAATTGGAATCTGTTCATATCTGTATAGTATTGAGTTGAAAGTCTAGTACGTTCGAAACTTGAAATACCAACTGGTTAGTACACATTTACGATTTTATTTTATCACTCTTAAGTTTTTACTTACATTTATCATTAATTTCTTCACCAAAATCACAAAATTTTAATGTAGAATCTTGAATGTTTTAACGACAGTGAGTACAATATAATTGTTGAATCAAAAATTATAGTTTTACTGCCGTTTTTTCCGATATCCCCCCGTTTGTTCCGTTTCTACTTGTATTGAAAACAAAAACCAAAAAATTGTTTTTGGTTTCAATACAAATGTACGAACGGATCGAACGAGGCGATATCGGTAAACCTGCAATTAAACACTATAGCGAAATTCACTGTTCGTCAATTATTATTGCAGAGCTTTTTGTAGTCCTTTAGCTTTAGTAAATCAATGCATTTTGTTGTTGGTATATTTAAGCTACAAGATCTAAAAGGTTTTTATACGAATGGTGAATTCCGCTTATATGTCGCTTTCACAAGTAAAGACGACGAATAGTAAGTACGTTTCGTATTTGTTTTTCTTAATTTACATATTCCAAACTTTTTGATTATACCTCTTACTACTACTTTTACAGAAAAAAAATCAACTTTTTAAACAAACTGCCTTTTAAAATATTCATTGTAATGCGCAGCAATTTACTCAATTAAAAATTATTACACTTCACTACAAAAAATGAAATAATTATTTACATGAATTGAAAAATTTAATTAATAATATCATTGTTTTATTATTATAATTATTGTTCTAATTATAATTATTTTTTATTTTCAATTTTAAGTACCGAAAACAAATCAAAGCAAAAAACCTAATAATACTTAGACAATTACATACATATATATATTTTTGTGTATAACTTTATTTTCTAGACCTCGAATTGTGTGGGTCCTTGATTTATTAATTTTGTTTTTGCTTCCGAACACAAACGATAACGATTTCTATTAATTAATTTTTTTTCTGTATTTCTTTCGTTTCTACGTTTTCATTTGATTCATGTGTGTATGCGCTCTTGTACATGGATATGTAAATGATGGAAAAAACAGATGCAGTTACCAGGTCAGATGCAAATAGTTCAACCGATGATGCGACCTGCAATGGCAATTGCAGCGCATCATCCACATCATCCTGCTTTACTTGGTAGTAGTTTATTGAGAGCACCAGGTGCTATTCCAGGAATGCCAGCAGGTAAGTTTCTTATTAAAAATTAAACTTATCCTAATACAAGTGAATCGATGTTGATTGTCAGCGGAGGCCATGATATTGAAGTGAATTCAAATGATAAAATTTTATGACTAAAACGTATTGCTGCGGTTTGACGGCAGACCGATACGTTGACAAAACAATTAACCAAAACAATTTTTAAGAGATCAAAATAAATTTAAAAGAGTGATTCCTGTTTGGACGAAATCCTCGAATCTTTCAAGTGTCAGCTTTTTTAGCAAAATAAAATAGAGTTAAAATATGAATAAATTAACCAAACATTAAACATTCTTAAATGTGTTATATCAGACAAATATTTTTGCATTTGCTCTCTCTGGAATCTTTTTACGTTTTTTGAATGTAATGAATGCTTTTTAAAAATTAAATTTTCCGCCACTACCGAGACTAATACCGTATATATGTATATACACAGAAACTATAACAACCGAATTAATAACATCACAATTTCGTCAGTAGGTTTGCAAGGAGTACCAAAAATGTTGTCATACATTTTGTGTTACATTAATTTAAATGTCTGCTTTCATTATCAACTGAAAAATTTTTCAACTTTTATTAAGGTTGTAGGAAATATTAAAAACATAAAACGAATTCAGTATTTGTAATGGCAAAAACTAAAGCAACAGGAAATATCTTATTGTAATAAGTAATTGTACCGCGTGGGCCAAAAGTGACGCCTGCGTGTAAAAATTTAATAACTTTTTTGTTTTTCTTTTTAATATAATATTAGCTTTGTACGATCTAAATTTTAAGTATGGAAAATAATATCTGAGAGATGACCACCATTTTCATCGATGGACAGGGCTCTTAAACAGGCGTTTTGCATAACTGCACCCAAAGTTTCAGGCTCTATTGCCCTGATCTCAGCTTCAATGTTGTGCTTTAGCACGTCTTCGCGTTTCGAAGTTTCTGGATATTCTTCAACACGATCAATGTTCACTTGGTTCTGTACTATTCTCGGTCTTCCTGATCGTGGCAATTCTGACACTGCACCTTGTTTTCGGAACCGTGCAGTTAAACGATTAATTGCGGTTTGGTTAGTTGCATTTCTGGTGTTGAAATAATTTCGATATGATCGTTGCGTCAGTGAAATTGAATGCCCATTGGAAAAGTAAAATTCTACCACTTTGGTTCGTTCGTCGGTCGTTAAATTTTGCATGGTGGTGTAACACGGTTCGATGAATAAAATCTAAAAAAACAATAAAAAATAATAATAAACAAAAAACTTATTCAATTTTTACACGCAGGCGTGACTTTTGGCCCACCCGATATTTTAGTTCTTTTTCAAGACATTTTTCTTCGAGGCATTGATTCGATTAATTTTTCAAATTGGCTTTTTGGAATGCTTTCCCAACCTTCTTTTATTTGGTTAAAAAGTGTTATTTTATTACTGCCTTGGTCACGTTTTATTTTTCGGTCCACTATTTCCCACAAATTCTCTATAAGGTTTAAGTCAGGTGATTGTGTTGGCTATTTCAATATATTAATTTTTTTTCTAAAAACCTCGACTTTACATATTTCGAAGTATGCTTCGGATCGTTATCTTGCTGAAAGATCCATTCTATATGCATATTTTTTTCAGCAAAAGGCACCATAACATCTTGTAAAATATTTTTGTGCAGATAGCGGTCCATGATTTCACTAATTTCATACAACGGCCCAATTGCATTGAATGAAAAACACCCCCACCATCACGTTTCCTCCACCATGCTTAACAATTCCCTTAGTGTACTTAGGATCTAAACGTTTATTGGAGGTCGTCGAACAGTTTTATTTTTCGAGTCAGATCCTTTAAGGTTGAATTTGGATGCATCAAAAAATAATACATTTTTCCAATCTTCAACACTCCAATGCAAATGCTCCTTCGCAAACTCTTTTCTAACCTTGCGGTTTTTTGGAGAAATAAATGGTTTTTTTTTAGCAGTTTTCCTCGATCGCAGTCCTGCTTTTACTGCTCTATCTCTCACTGTCCTGGCGGTAATATTTAAATCCAATTTATCAACAATGTCTTGGGATGATATAAAAAGATCTTTCTTTTTTTCTCGGATTATCATTTGATCCTCTCGTACTGAAGTCTTACGTGGTCTTCCACCGCTGTGAACTGTTTCAATGGAACCACTTGACAAAAACTTTTTTTGATTTATCTATTCCAAATTTCTCTGAAATACCTTTCTGTGTCATTCCGCTTTTATAATGTTTTATTATTTCACTTTTGACCCATTTGTTATAATTATTTCTTGCCAATTTTCTTCAACTTTTTACAGCGCAACTTTTTCTACTATAAAACTGTTAAAAACTCAATTAATTTAAACATGTTTAAGTTTTGATAATAATAAATACTAACTTCATAAAAATAACTGGAAAACACCGAAGTTTAGTAATGTAGTATCCCATGAAAATCAACGCTTAGGAAGAGTTGCTTTAGTTTTTGCCAACTAATTTGTAGTTAAATTAAAACAAAAAAATTTTTTTTAAGAAGTTCTACCTTTTTTGTTTCTAAAATAAAAATTTGTTTTAATAACTTTTATATAAGTATTATTTTTAGAGTTGCTTAAGTTTCTGCCACTAGTGTAGATACCAATTAAACATTTAATTTTAAATTTTAATTTTTTTTTATATGTATTTAAAGTTTAAAAAAAAATTCGTTATTATTTTGCTTTCGATTGCGGTCTGACTGTAGTTGGCGTACTCCTGTTAAAAAGGATTTTTTATGATTTTGACAATTAGTTTTTTTTTTTTATTATATTGTTTAAAAAAAGCTAGAAACTTTTTGGTTTTTACCGGGTTTCTATTTGAATGGTGCCGAATGTCGTTGAGAAGAATAATTGCTCTTCCTGAATTGTTTAGGTCCATAGTTTAACATCTTTGCACGTTACTTTTGTTCATTTCCTCCCTGTTGATAGAAAACAAATTCTACACGTTTCGTGCCATTTTAATCAGCACAATCTCCTAAATCACATATCTCTAATCGCACACAACAATTTTGTGTGTTTATGTATTACAGAAACGAACATTTTTTTTTATCAGTAAAACCAAATGTAGTTAATTTTTCAATATGCGGCCCAACTTCTATAGGATTGTAATTAATATAACTACATTTTTTAAAACATAGGGAATTAAGAATGAAATATATGATGTATGTACGTAATGGTATATCGTCTTATTTCGTAAATTTTTTTTCAATTCCGTACACGATGTGACATTTTATTCCATTTTCATTTTTATTCAACATTAAGTATCCATTATTGAAAGAAACACCGTTTATATAAGTTAATTTACATTGCATACATATTAATAACATTTTCGTAACATTTTTTATTTAGGTCTTTTAGGTCCCATGCAAGCAATACCTATGGCAGGTGTGCCAGGTGGAATCCCAGGTATGAGTGTTATGTTCCCAGGGAATCCAATGTTGCAAATGATGCCACGTTTTCGGTGATCATTTCCCCAAGGTCATCTGTATATAGCGGCCGTTCCAAACGCGCGTATACCAGCCCTTATATACCCCAAATGCAGAGATTAAACTACATCAAAGCTTCACATGTTAATCGTAAAGCAAATAGTGAACTTTCTCACCAATTATCCGTACTTATTTTTGCCGAGAAGTTCTGGTATGTAATTAAGTAGGTCCTCAACATCAATAATTAAAGCTGGCGAAAATCAACGCAAGTAAAATAAAGTAGTAATATCTTATATAAATTATTAACATTACTGTATAGCACGTTTCAAAAGAGTATGCTGTGTAATTTCAGAAAAGATTTAATCCATTTAGTTTATAACATTATTTCCAACATACAGGTGTTTCCATATTTCTCCTACAAAAAGCAAGTTTTTCTTAATGCCATAATTTCGTACTGTTTATTTTTTCTTAAGGTTAATTATTTCTGTATTTTCTAATATCTAAAGGCGTTTTTTCAATCAAAAGGACATTGCATTTTTTTGACATTTTTTAAATTCATTTAAGATGTTTGCACTTTACTGTTGAATTGTTTCACAGAACTTTAAAATAAAGCAATAAAGTGTAAATATTTTGATTAATAAAGTGAAAAGTACAATGCATTTCCGATAATCGAAATCACTATAACATTAATTATAAATGCATATTATTTTACATTTTTCTTTCTTTTTGGCAAACATCTTTTAAGAAGCCAACATATGAATTTATGCTACTATATACAAAGCAAGGCTGATAAATTTCATATTAGCAACTTTAAAACAAAACATTTATAAAAGTTTTAAATAATTACATAAAAAAATCAAAATCATATGGTAAATATTCTATAAATATTTAATATATTTTTTAATTTTATTTCTTTTTTGAGCGATGGAAATAATTATTTCCTGACGATTCTAGATATTTGGTAGCGAAATATTGAAAATAAATAATTAAAAAACTTCATAAAAAAATACCATCACTCATATATGTAAATGTTTGCATATTACCACATACACTTACAAAAATAAGTATAAGGGTAATTGATATCTGGGAAATTTTCTATCGTTAATCTGTTATACTTTCAATTCAATATTAACATGCGGCATCTTAATTGTTTTTGTTAAATGCCAAATTTAGTGGAACTACTTTATTTCTATTCATCTTTATATTTATAATTTTAATAAACACATGTTGAATATTAAACCGGCCTGCCCCTTCTCCTTTCATACGAAATCATGGTGATTAAAATTCATTGAAACATAAATACACTCCTCATCACATAAATAGGACACCTACCTATGAATTACCTCTTCCTAAATATCTTCTATACTAAAACAATTTGTGATTAAATTTTTTAAACCTTATTTGAAACTAGAAAAACATCTTTTCTGTACATATTTCAATTAAATATTAATAAAATAAATGAGAAGAATACACGCTTACAACTTTTGCGCCACTTAAGTAGGAGATACTCAAGAAAACAAATTTATTTTAATTTTAAAGAAAACCATTAGTTTTTATTTGGACCCTAAAATCATATTATAATTTTAACTAATTAAGTGAAATCGAAGCCGAAACAATTTTGCCAATAACTTTTTTTTTTATTACTTTCATACGGCTTTCCAAAAGCGTAACCTTCTCGCTAGCCAACGTGGAAAAATTGGAATAATTTAGGCCTCCGTGGAGATACTGGTTCGATTCCCGCCTATATTCTGGCTGTTTCTACTGGTGGTATCACAATTGGCCTAAGTGTGGCGTTCTCCTTGGGGAGGATCCGCACGACATAGATGTAGGAATTACATGTTTCCAAATAGTTTTGTTGGATGCATGTTTTGAAATATGAATTTTCACCAATTAACTTTCATAATGGTAGATAAAACTGAAGCTCACGGTTTCCATAGTAACAGATAGCGTCTCAGACCATAACTTTTATAGGGTGTTTAAACGATCCAATTGATAGACAGTTAGTTATTCTTACCTTTCATTTACATATATTGGTGAAGCAAAGTGTTCTATCTATTTTGTCCAATTTTTATTAGAATTGTTCAAAGAAATCTATGCAGAAAAAGTGTAAAGTTAATTTAAAGTGCCATATTCAAATTTCAAGGTAGAGGTTCGTTAATACTCATATTAACTGGAAATAACAAAAAAACTGGTAGAAGATCTAAAGATGAAAAGAACATAAAACTCGATAAGAGACACATAAATTAAACACAATGTTTTTTTGTGGTTTATATTAGTGTCATATTCAAGTGACAGGGAGTGTACTACCATCCGCCTGATATTTTATTTTTTTTTTTGCTTTTTTAACACAAATTTTCGCTTTCATCTTAGTTAATTTTTTTAAAACAGTTTTTACTTTATAACTCTAGTAACTGTATGTTTTCACTACATGTTTATATAGTATATAAAATTTCCTCTTATAGCTTAGTTTTTTTGATTGAACACAATTTTTTATATGTACAAATAAAAATAGCAATTATAGTTGGTTTAAAATATTTGATTCTTAATTATGTTTCTTTAAGGGTTTATATTTTGATTTGATCATTTTCGGTTCTTTTTAATTAATTTTTTATTACGAAAAGTTTGTATTACGATGCGTGTGATAGTGGGTATGTTCGAAAATGAAGTAACAGGTTATCACTGCGGCATAAGTTTGAAGAACTCATAACCAGTTTTATGTCAAACGTTTTTTAGATGTTAAGAACTGCCGTAGGTAATTTAAAAAGCAATTGCATTGCTGGCAAGACCAGTTCCGTCTTTTTGCTTTTACTGAATCTATTATTAACTTAATTTTTTTGTTTTTAATTCCGCTCTCGATTATTTAAATTTTTTTCTCTATTCTCGTGAATGATGCTTGGATAATTAAATTTTATTTTTTTCGATTATTACTTAAATAACTTTCATATGTTTCATAATAAAAACTCAAAATTCTAACATCAATTTTTTTCATTCCCATTTCACTAACCTTTATATGAAAATTTTTGGCAACGCAACCAATGTGGTAGTTAGTAATTTCTGATATCTGAGAAATATTTTATACAAACAAAATCTATATTTTTTTTGTCGTTTAACTTGTCTAACTGTCGGGGCGATTATATCTGGTATAAATTTACCTTTTTACGAGTATGAATTAGCTTTAATTGGCATTATTACTTTTTATTATAATAGCGAAACTCACTTTTCGTTACAAACTGCCGGTATAAATCTGGTAAATGTGCTACATACTACATGACAAGTGATTCCCGCTGTTTTTTTTTTTATATATAAAAATGTACATGTTTCCAAAAAGAAATAATGGTATTTGCTAATAATCACATATTATATGTTTAGTAGACATTTCACATTTTTAATTTGCTCCCATCTTTTTAAATGATTTATTAACTGTTTAAATTAACAAAGAACGAATCTATGTACATAATTGAAAGCTTGAATTGATGCTGTAAGGAAATGTCCCTCATGTAATAAGTATGGAATTTTTATTTTGAAAGTTATTTATATGTTGTTATTGTTGTTACTAACCTAAATACAATATGCCACACTAGCATCCAAATAAAGTCAGCTAATACGCTTGTATATCTTGTATATCTTGTAGTCCGTAAACAAACTAATTTGAATAGCTATATTACCATTTGATGATGTTTTTAATAAATAATAATTTTATTTAACTTGTTATTTAAATGTCTTCTTCGTTTTTTTATTTTTTTCTTCCTCCAGTAAATAGGAAAATTTACTCACACACTCAACAGGTTCTACGAATACAGCGTTTCGAACGACATTGTAAAATTGAATAGTCTTCTTACTCAATCCCAATTAAAACCAAAAGAATATTGATAATATCTATTTATGCAGTGGATGAGTATATTTTGTCATATATTTTGCTTTTATTTAATCTTTTTTAATTACTAGTTGTCGTACACTTTAATATAAAATTTATAAGTTCCTACTTAGAAAAATATATCATAAAAATATAATAAATTAATTCATGTACATATGTGGTGAAAAACAATTTCGAAACGGTAGAAACTGTAATGTATTTGCTTGAATCGGTTTATCATATCCATTTCAAATTCCACTTTGTTTCAAAGAGAAAATTTTTCTTTTTGTTATGTGATGTAAAATGATAACATGCGATTCACATGGGTTTTGTAGCAACTTTGCATTATTATTTTTTATTTTTTGCTAACTAACCATTTGAAAGATCAACAAGCAAATGTACGTACCTTTTATAAAAAATGCTTGAAATATAACTGCCAGAGCCACTCAACAATTTTCATCGCAAAATATATTTACATACAACATGTCTTCGGGAAAATTTAATGGATTTGAACTATACCGCAATTGTTTTCTTCTTACAGTGTCTTTCATATACTCTTCTTCCAATAAAAATACTGTCGCTATCGCAATGAATGCCATTTAATTTCAATTGTTTTTGGTTTAATTAATTAACTTAGTTTTGATGTTTTAATGTAATTTTCACTGTAAGGGAAACAACTGCAGGGTTGTTTACTTTGTTGATACAGAGCGAAAAAAATGGAATGTGATGACGGTCGAAATTTATCACACCTAAATCGTATTGATATTGATTTGAGTTTTTAAAACGATCGTTTTTCATCACATTCATGATTAATTCATACGAAGATACCTTGCGTGTTTTTTCTCACCATTTACTTACTACACTTCATTGATATTTGATCTTTCTATCCCACGTTCGTTATGTTTAAAATTATATATATACAGTGAACTCACGATAATATGAACTACTTAAAACGAAGGCAGTTAACTTTTGCAAGATTGTTCATACATATTTGCTAAAGGCATCTAATTTCTTTTTAAAAACATTTTCCCCATAAAAATAAAATGATTGGCAATTCATTTTGTATTATTTTATTACTGTATCGTAATTTATTTTTCTTTTTTCCTTTTAAATACAATCATTATCAACTAAATGTTAACTAATTGTAAAGAAAAATTAAATAGATTTAAATCGAATAATAAAATATTTGTTGTATAAAAAAATTTTTATAAGAAGTTATTCAGTTTATTTTGTTTGTATATTTCGCAATTTAAAAATTTTTTGGGAGTTCTTGTATAAACATTTGAAATTTCTTAGCTTTTTTCAAGAATTGGTTACAGGACTATTGACGATTTTAGTACTAGCACCAAATGAAATGTACATATAGACCACCTAAACCACCATATACGAAAAATAGATAAATAATTGTAATTTCTTCCTTTGCCACGCGTTGAATAACTGGAAAATAGTTAAATAAAATTTAAATTATATATGTGAACAATTTCGTTATTTTTTTGCTGTTTCTTTTGTATGTGCATACATATAAAAGCATGTAAGAAATTTTGATTGACAATTTTAGACAATTTAAAAGCAAACATCTTTTAATTGTTATTCAGTTGAATCAGATTAGGTTTCAACACTGTGTAGATAAAATTTAGTAAAAAAAAAAAAATACAAAAATAAACTGTTTTTATTATAAAGCTTTTGCACTAAGGTCATATTTTATATTAGTGAATGAAAGAAAGAAGGGCTATTAAAAGTGTATATGTAGAAAGTTCATATTATGGCGAGTGTACTGTATATTTTTAAATTTAATTCATTTCATTTGATGTACTAATTGTAACAACGGATGTGAGACTAGCATACTTGCTAATCGATTACTTGAGATTTTTGATTAATCGATTGCTAGAGATTTGTATTGTTAATCAATATATTTGAATAATCGGTTAATCTGACATCACTAATTGAAAATTGTCTTGCAGTTTTATACAATATTCATCATACTTTAATTATTAAATTGGAAAAAAAGTTTTGTAAATTATTTATTCAGAGCTTAATTATTAATTTCATTGTTTTACTAGTATGTACATGAAAATCATATTGAAATTTTTCACAATGAAATATAGTATGTAGTTGTATTGAATTTTGCTTTAATTTAAATTAAACTTTATTTTTTATTCTATCGCATTCGCTTTTATGCCAATCGAGCAATCACGACTTCGTTTGGATTTGTTTCGTATGTTACGGTTAGTTCGTTGATGGTTTCTGCCTGGAGTGTTTAATTTTTCCTTTTTTAAATTCAGTAAGTTTTTCGTTTTTTCTTAATTTGCAATTATTTTCTTTTTTAATTAAGATTAAAGTTTACGCTATAACGGTTATAAAATTCACAAGTACATAAAAAGGTAATAATTTCATATTTTACACAGTATTAATTTATTTAGTTAATTTGGGTGTACTTCTTCTCTTTAAAATTGTATTTTTATTTTATCTAATTGGTTTTGGTGCACAATTTCTAATTGTAATAATGTTAATACAGAAATATACTTACTACATACATTCTTTTTAACAAAAATAATTTTTAAATTTCAAATCTAAGTTGTCGGATCTTAAGACTTCAGTCTTATTTACCAGTTTTACTAAGAATCGAGGTAAAAATTACTAATATTTGCCAAGTCTCTGCGGAATATTTCACTAATTCTCCTAAACAGGTAAAGCATTCTGTTTGTTTTTATAAAAATTACTTTTTTAAAGAACTATACGCGGCTGCATAAAAAATAGCACTTAAGTTGTGTAGGGTATCGCAAATTTATCGCATACTTTTAATTAAATATTATTGCACGATAAAATAAATAGGAGAGGTTTGTTAAGAGTTTTTGTAATTGACATTTATCGCTTTAAAAAATGTAATGGTTTTATATCACACAATTCTGAATCTGAAACGTCTACCATAATAAGTCATAAAACCAGAGCAGCTAGAAGAACAAAACAATGTTTTATTATAGAAATAAGTTTTTATGCCCCAAACCTTTTCCAAGAATGCAATTCAGTTTTTGGATATTTTGTCAGATTGTTAATTTTATGGTCTGCAAAAACAAATTTAATTACATATAATAACAATTTTATTTAATATAATTTAGTTTGTTTTAGATTTGGATTTTTGATTCTAATTTTTGTACGTTTCGAATCAATTTAAATCCATCGCTCTCATTCAAAACAGTCGTTTTTAACTTTTGACATTTTGTAGCATTATTCGTTACGTTGTACTTCAGCAACTATTCTGTTCCCCACTTAAGTGTTCCCCTGATTTTGAGCTTTATTAAGAGCACATTCTTCCCTTCCTATTTTACTGAATTTTATACAAATTACGAAAACGCACCTAATGTTCTAGTAGTTCTTCCGACATATGCATAAAAAAGCCTGCTTTGCAATAGTTATACTAGTTTTTTTTTTAGGGGCAGCTGTACCTGGTATGAATTTGCCTTAGAAAATAAAATAGAAAATAGAAATAAATTCATAAGGGAAATTCACGGTTCCTAGTAAAAACTTTTTAGATCTTGCAGCTTTAGTATAACAACAGCAAAATGCATTGATTTACTAAAACTACAAGATCGAAAAGTTCTGCAATAGCAATTTACTACGAACAGAGAATTCCGCTATAGTGAATTTGTTAAAGTTTACATGCAAACTATTGGATTTTCCTCTAACTATCACATACATAATACCTTTTGTAAGTACAATAAAACAAATAATAATAATTATAATTGTAGTTTATACGTGTTAAATTATTTATTGTTAAAAAACATTAATCAAGTGATGGAAATCGATACTGAGAACAAAAGAATTGAAAAATGAAAAATCGATGTAATGCGCTATTTACGATATAAAATTTGATTTCTGCGTTTTTCATATGTGTTTTATAATTCATTTATGTATATTCAGTTCTGTTATGTAAATTAACTGATTGATATATTCTATTTTAGTTGACCTTTTATAATTTGTTAATTTTTTTATTATTAAGCTCGAGCTCGTTTTTCTTTTACAAAAGTAAAAATTTCAAGTAATCCCGGTTCTTTTTAGATTCTTTATATTCGTAATCAATTAATAATGAAGTTTTCTACAAGAGAGCAATAAGAAGTCGTCTACAAGAGAATTTATATAATCATTTTGAAAACTAATGTACGTGATTACTAATACTAAACGAAATTTTACATCCATGCTCTCGATATTTGAAATTTTTTTTATCGTTTTATCGCTTATTATTCAAATGCAATCGTACACAACTGCGTGAATATTGCAATACATAAGTCACCAAATTTTTAAAACACCAGCGACACTATTCAAAATTCACAATAAGTTTTTAAAACCTTCAATGTAAAAATCGATCGATTTGCATCACATACCTGAATATATTGTAAAGTATAAGGACGACCAAGCACTTTTCTCTTTTTACTTAAAAACCGCTTAATTCCTCTTGTAGATATAGCTAAATTCACCTCTCAAAGCTGTTTATACTGATTTTATTACTAGAATTAGACTGTGGTTCTTTATTACTATAAATGCAATAAATTAATAAAATGGTTAAACACTCAAAAAAAAGGTTAAATAATAAATAATGAGATTGGAAATCCTTAAAAAAATACTAGGAGTAGAAATACTAGGTACGTAATGATTTCATCTTATATTTGCGCTCTTTACATTTGTTTATTAACTAATTGTCTTGTCTTCAATATGTCAAAATGTCTATATGTACTAACAATTACACATAAATACGTACATACTTACATAGATTTGGATGTACCTATTAAAAAAATCTTGTGTTTGAACGTGCAATGCAAAATATATAAAAATATGTAGTATGTATATCAAACCAAAAATTTTCTCTTGTTATTTATAGTTTGCTTTATAGAATCAAAACAATATACATACATATATATGTACATACATATATGCATATATGTATAAACATATATTTCGTAGTAGAAATTTGCCATTTTCATATACATACATAGATACATTGAAATGAAATTGGACCTGCTCGTAAATGCATCACTGCGCTGCACATCACGTTGCTAAATGCACACTGTGGCTACACTACGGCTGGCAAACGTTCATAAATACAACATTGGAAAATATTTTGAGCAAATTAATGCAATAACTATTTATTTACAAAAATCGATGATGCATTGGATTTGCAAGTATCAAATTTTTAGTTTATATTTTATTTATAATTAAATTATGATGTCTTGAGATGGTTATTATGGTCAAATGGTAAAAAAAGTCTTCTAGATAATATAAAAATAATGTAGATTTCAAAATTTTAACTCACTTGTTTTGTCGTCTAAATCACAAAATAAATTTATTATAATTTTTTCTATTACTGAGGTTTTTCGTTTTGTTATATGTAGATGATTAGCAAAAGCAGTGCAGAATAATCATATGATGCAGCGGAGTGATGCAATTACGAACAGGCCCATTATGTACGTGTATTATGCTTTTTTAAAATCATGCCCATGTACTCGAAGGAAGGATATAGTTAGGTAACCAATGTAAGACCAAAATATTCATAATATTGTCTAAAGAAATGAAAAAAAATTATACGGTAAAAAGTTATCTTCCCATGATTAACTACATATGTATATAACAAATTTTCTTTGTTAATTTTGAAATGTCTCAATTTTACTAATACAAAAATCTTATTAAACGAAATACAATTACAATACAGGCATACAAAGATAAATGGTAAGGGTGATCTCCAAAATGTCGCTCGCAAAGCAACTATGTATACAAAGTAAAGTATCGCATTTCAAAAAGGATTTTTACAGATTTTTCCAATGTCATCTGTCCAAAACCGATACGCATTGAATAAGCAAACTGTGCATCGTTTAATTTGACGATACATTCATTGTTGACATGCATTCAAATTCTGTGCTTTCCACAATGGGCGCCAGCGAGACGTACATACTCGTATAATTGTTTTTCATGAAATTTGCTTCTAGATTTTTTTTTCTATAATTTCATTAAATAAAAAAAAATTTGATATGCTAATTGCCATCTTGAAAGCAGCTATTTGGACCAAAAAGTCAAACAATAAGCAAAGTCTACCAAACCTTTGTTTGCTTTGTTTTGATAGGTAGCCAGGCCTACCTCGACGCTGTAAAGTATTTTTATGTTTTGGTATTCACCTAAATCACAGGCAATATTTCCCTTCTGGATTATGTGTTATGACGAACTTTCTCAAATTTAGAAAAAAAAAAATTAAAAAACGAAATTCTAACTAATAATCAGGAATAGACACGGAAAGAACAACTTGATAATAAGGAATTCAAATTAATATTAAGAAAATATAATTTGATAATTATAAATCGAAAATGTTATTGCGAAAATACAATATGATAATAAGAAGTGAAATTAGATATTGAGAAAATACAATTTGATAATAAAAAATCGAAAATGGTTTTGAAAAAACAAAAATTTATTTGAGATATTATAAATTCGTATGGAAGTATGTATTCAGAAAAAATTTAAAATAAAAAAAGCATAGAGATTTCTCTTACCCCTAATATTTAGTTGTGTTGCAATTCTTAATTTTGTTTATTTACCATCATTTAAACTTAGTATTTGCTTTTCCTAATATTAATTTCAATATCATTTTTGATTTCTGATTTTACTGAATTTCTTAATATCAAGTTATACGTATCGTTTATTTACTTCAAGAACGTCATAATTAAAAAATAGATTTGTAAAAGACGTACTTAAAGTTTCCAATTTACATACATATGTACACCGTAATAGGAAAATTAAAAATATTCTTTCGTCACGAGGTGAGTTCTTAAGTTGTTTGTAAAAATTTTTTACACAAGATAAAAGCCGATATAAAGAATTATTTTACATTAACTCAAAAAATTGTATTTTATTGAATTATGACCTTATTCAAGTAAATATCTTTATCACACTTAACTTTCTCAGCATAAATTTGTATATCTTATTATCAAAGTGTATTTTCTTAATTTAAAGTTAGAAAGGTGTATGTACTCATACTTTACAATCGATCCATTGCGCATTGCGTATTGTAATTTTTATTTTGTGCTAATCATCTACATATATTGGGCACGTAATAATATATATCACCTTCCTTACAAGTTATTCTCTCTTAATCATCCCTCCTCAATACTTCTCTTGATCATTGTGGAAAACTGTAAAGAAATTGAGCTATTTTCTGTTTTAATATTTATTCTGATTGTAATTAAACTATTGCACTTTTTCTTTTATATATACATATATACATATATATATATATACTAACTAGTTATTTCAATTAATTAATTACATACATATACATACATACTTATCCATGCAATCATACAAACACATTAGAGTTATATTGCATACTTAAAATAATAATATTAAAAAAATTTAGAACGACACTACACATTATATACACGTAATATTTCGTAATGTATTATTCAATGAAAGAAAAAATGTGACAAGTGATTGCTTTAGGGCATTTTATTCACCTTTTTCAATATTTTTTATATATATTTTTTATTACCTACTCGATTTTCTCTACTTCATCATTATGTATATTTTATTACCATTAAGGTATAATTTAAGAAAAATAAAAATGTATATAGTACATACATACATGTACATAAAGGTTGAATGAATGTCTCTATGGCTTTGCGTAAAATTAATGTTGGACTTGAGGCAAAATATTTTTGTGAATCATATTTTAAGCTGAAAGTACCTCAAAGTGTATTCAGACAGATTAGCAAAAATAAGTTTTGTTTAAATGCTTGTGATTTGAATTAATTTATGAAAATTAAGTGTTTATTAAAATACAATTTTATATACAATTTATAGCACTATTTTCATATTTCTATATATTGGCTCGAATTTGTTGTTTATTTGTCCAAAAATTCCGAGTTTTATATTTTATGTAGAATGCAAAAACATGATGTTTTTATACATACATACATATTTTGTGTAGCTTTAGTTAAAACTGTAGTTAATTCTTTTTTTTCCCTATTTTCAATACACTTAGGATTTAAAATACTGTGAAGAAATGCTTTATAGTACGAAGAATATTTCTGCCAAATATGATATCCTGACAGCAATGCTGAGTCTGACTATTGGCTGACTAGCTCGCATTTCTTTTTCTAAATTAATGAAAATACAATAAAATAATAATTAAAAAAGTATAAGTAGTGCAACAACATTTCTTGTATACCAATGGCTGAGTGAAAGTTTTAGTTTTCCTTTTGAGATCTAAATAACTCCAGCGCACTTTTCTTTCGTTACAAAAATTTAATTTTCTTATTCTAATTATTCATTTGTATGGAATTTGACTCCTGGAGAAAAAATTTGGAAATTTCTTTTTTTTATCCTAAAGCAATAAAAAATTTTGAAATTTAAGTATTAAAACTTTTTCATCTTTGATTAATGTTTGTGCTCGAATAGCTATTAAGAATTTTCGTACAGATGGTTAGTCCACAAAATATTTTACTTTTTTTGAAAGGTGTATTTCTTAGTAACGCTCCATTCAATGGGTACCAAAACACTGTCAAAAAATTTTACGTCAACCTTATAAATTTTCTATTACTTACTTTTTTATCGGAATTCTTAGATATCTCGCGAACTATTTATTTAAACAAATTTGTTTCCAAAATTTATTTTCGAATGATCCAAATTTCGGCGCGACTGCTTACACTCCACATACCCAAACGGACATCATCGTATAAAAAACTAGAATATATCATTTTGTCCTCGAAACGTTGCGATTGATTTTCGAAAATAGGTATGAAACAATAACTTCCTCTATAATTTACAATGTTTTTCGAGGTGTCATAAAATACACAAGTTTTATAAGATTTCATAATTTTGAAAGACTTTGTTAATGACTTAGACTAAACTATTTTAAATCTTATTATCTTAATTAAAATCTTTTTCAGAATATTATTTACATAGTTTTTTATATTTTTTTTTATCTCTTTCACTATCTAAACAAGTGTATTTGTGAACTCTTTAAATATAAAACACTTAATCATATTTTCTATAAACAAGAAAAAAAAAAACAAAGAAAATTAAGAATGAAGACTTTCTGAATATTCTCTGGGCGACACTTGAGTAGATGGTTCAACTTTCCAGCAGTCTCGACGTTAAAGTCATGTTCCTATTGCATTATTTAATATCATACATTACTATATAACCAACTCTCACTATGTTGTTCCTTTTCTACATACTGTTGTAGTTCTAATTTCATCTAATTGTAATATTGTAATCACAAATGCAAATCATTTATTATCACAACATTATTTACGAAAAAAAAACTAAACTGCATATAATTAGCAACATAATATAGGAATAAATGTTGTAACTGTACATACTTACATATGTGTATGTTTAATACATGTCAGCTGTGCTGCAAGTAATGCCATATGAAAAAGTGTCACATTAATTTTACTGATCGATAAAGTTCCTTGCCGCTCAGATGAATGTACTTTTTCAAATATTTGAAGCAAGCGATGTGTTTCAAAACATATCACAGTTTGCTTATCTTGCTTTTCATTTCATGAAATATTAAAAGCTTAAGTTAAACTGTTGGATTTTTCGGTCCTTGTCACATAGTTAATTAAATAAAAATCTTAAAATTTTATTTAGTAAAAACATCCTTTTCACAGGTTTTAAGATGCTTTCTGTTTCTGAAAAATATTTGTAATGTTATTTATAATACAAAGCAGGAAACAAAAATGATTGTTAAGAACAAGTAAATACCAAACCGTTTTTATATGTATGTATTAATTTATAACTTAAAAATAAAAATATATTTTATAAAAATGTTATTAATTTTGTTTGCATTTATTTATCTTAGCTTTACAAGTGTAAATTATTAAAATTATAATTTTGATTTTATAAAAATATATGAAACTGTTCTGTATTTCAATTCAATAAAACTTACATACATAGTACTACATGCATACATATCTTTTTGTTTCAAATTATATTTTGTTAAATGAATTCCATACTAATATAATTAACTTAGTACATATTGTTAAAAACAATATGCAGTAATAACAATGTTGTGGTGATTCCGAAAGTTATAATTTCCACCAGAAAATAAATATTGGAAAAGAAAAGCAAAGTATAACACAAATAAGCTGTTGCTATTTCAAACAAAGTCAAGGGCTTAAGTGGGGGACTTTTTTTCACTTTGTTGAGTTTGGCTGACTTCCAAAACGTTAATTGCTTTGTTTCGAAATATTTGTAATACATGTTTATTTATGTATACACATTTATACATGTGTATACAAAACATTTTTAATATCAATGATAAAAAATTTTCATTTCCTTTAAAAAATTAAAAGTTAAAAGTTTTAAAGATATCATTCATAATGTTCTACGTAAAAACACCTCTTCTATTGCCAGTAAATACATCGACATCATTCTGACTGCTTTTGAAAAACAAGGTGGTCATATTTATGTCAACAAAAATTCATTTCCTGGATTGTCATATGGATTAATTTGAGCGTCAGTTGGCCAAGGAATCCGATGAACATGGTGAATGAATTGTGAACTTACTGAAGAGCGCTATAAAAGATAAATATTCATTCTCTTATTCTAAGTATATGTACCTGGTGGGCCAAAAGTCACGCCTGCGTGTAAAAATTTAATAACTTTTTTGTTTATTATTATTTTTAATTTTTTTAAATATAATATGAAAAATAATATCAGAGAGATGACCACCTTTTTCATCAATGCGCAAGTGGGCTCTTAAACAGGCGTTCTGTATAACTGCCTTGGTTAGGTAAATTTCTGGTGTTGAAATAATTTCGATATGTTCGTTGCGTAAGTGAAATTGAATGCCCATTGGAAAAATAAAATTCTACCACTTTGGTTCGTTGCTCGGTCGTTAAATTTTGCATGGTGGTGTAACACGGTTCGATGAATAAAATCTAAAAAAAACAATAAACAAAAAAGTTTTTAAATTTTTACACGCAGCAGGCGTGACTTTTGGCCCACCCGATCTGTACAAAGTAAGCCGTTAATTTTCGCTAATATACTCAGGGTACGACCCCTACACATGCGGTGCACCAAAAATAGATACGCTCGTACTGATGAATGTGTTGTGGCGTTAATGCCAAGTTTCGGGATCAAGTTGCCTGATTTCATCAGAACATATCCTTTTATAGTAACGTTAGAGCAACGAAACGCACCCCACGTTGCGACGATGCTCAAGAGAGTCAATAGAGTTGGCAACCATACTGTCTCCAATGAGTTTCTTCGCTCTTTCCTGTACACGTTAGAGTAACTTCAAAACAGTTGACCAGCGGCCCATACATGAGAGTTGTATTCCATTTTCGGAAAATAAATTACAAATATAATTTTAAAAGAAAAACGACCGAGCTTTATAATTAAATAATAAAAAAATATATCTTATATTTTGTTATATTTGAAAGTTGTATAAGTTGTATAGGTCCAAAACACCTGGGTTCAACCCCAGTTTCAGACTAACATTATATAAAACAAAAACGCATTTTTCTGATGTGCATTAGTGTGCCTTTGTGTGTCAGTTGTTGTCGGATGGTTTCAGTGGCGAAGGCATAGTTAATGGTCACTAAACAATACCGGCTTCAGCTGATAGTAATCCACAATCACATCAGAACTCCCTCCGTCGGTATTGTGTAGTACCGGTGAAGTATAATAATAATAGAAAAATGGCTACTAAAGCAAAGCTTCAACACTGCTATAAACGTGCAGAGGCAGAGCTGTAAAATAATTTATTAAGCTTCACCTGTCATTTCTCTAACTATCCCTTTTCTATAGTTCTAGCACAATGCTTTGCATGTGTAGGAGTCATCTCCTGAGTGCTGGTCCCAGATCAAAAAAAAACCTATTAATTATTTAATTAATATAAATTATTATAATTTGAGAAGAAATTTAAAAAGTTTTAGAGAGCTAAAATTATCGTTTACCGGTATTTTTAAATCAATTGAAATGCAAAACCTTAAATATCTCCAAACATGATCAAATGTCATTTTACCACTTTCAAATATAACAGCTCGCTCAATTTTATGGTCTTGAGGAATTTAGAAAATATAGTGATTTTCAGATTGGCTTTTATTAATACTCACAGATTTTCGTACAGTTTATTTAATTTTTTACGCAAAATTTGAGACAAATTATTTAATATGTTTTTTTAGTCTTAGCGGCCGCCCAACAGATAAAGTAAACAATGACTACATGGTCATACTTTAGGAGCATCCAATACCGCAATATTTTAAACACGGAACAAATTCAGAAAATTATATTAAACAATTTTATGTTTCGTTTGCAAACCCTATACTGAATGAGCTAATGTATCGATGCAATATATGTACATATTTTGTATGCAAAAAACAAATAAAAACCTTTTTCACTATATAAGCAATTAAAATAATTTAGTCATTCGAATTATCCTTATTAAAAAACAATTTTAATCTCTTAGATAGTTTTTTACTAATTATTTGTTAATGTTTTTTTAATTCGATCCTGCCACACGTATGGGAAAAAATATATATAAAAAAAAAATAAATAAAAACGGCAATATTGAATATGATTTTAATTCTGCATTAAAGTAATAAGCTAATACAATCTTTTAAGTAGATTTAAACTTTTAAAAAGACTAATAATTTAAAATAATAATGCGCTTTATTTAGTTTGTTTTATTAAAATTAAAAAGAAACGTGTGTAAAAATTATAAAAAGTTTTTCCAACTCAAATAAAGTAATAATTTTGTTAGAAACCTACACATAAAATGTTTTATTTAAAAGGCTATTAAAATGTACAGTGGAGCATAACGAAAATTTAATGGTTTTTAAATTTTCTCTTTGTGATCACATTTTGGTATCTGCGAGAAATTCAGTGTTGAAAACGCAACATTGTACGAGAGAATTGGTGAAGTTTGGTGAAGCCTTTTCACTCCAACCACTTTACCTGCAGGCGAAACACTAAATCGAGTAACAAATATTTCTGTAGACTTATTGAAATCATTAATACATTCTTTGTTTTCACTTTTCCAATAAAACACATGTATGCATACTATGTGTAATATATTTAATTTAAATGCCAAGAAAACATTTAAAATTTTTGGTTCCACTAGGCACGCCACTGAAAATCGGTTGCTATACGTGGTAGGCCTGAAAATTTGTGAACAACTGAACTCGTGGTACGACTTTTCTTTATTCGTTTTTCAACTCAAATTAAATGAAATGTTGCCCCTCACATTGTTTCATATTAAATATTTATAATGAGTTTTTATTCACCCCTATCGCGAATAAGAAGTAAAATTTTTGTTCACGTAAAATTTTCATTCCACTCGAGGTGAAAATTGTGTCAGTTGTTGTACTACCATCATCTACCATCAGACTACCATCCATCGTGCCCTCACCCTGATTTCAAAAAAGAACCAAGTTACGCAAAATTCGAAATCGACATTTTTAATTGATTATATATGATGCACAGTATCAAAACACATGTTTCAGCAAAAATGTACACGCCTCCAATCAGAAATAGTGTTTATCAATAAAATTCGGAAATGCCTACGTGTCAGCGCAGAACTTGGTTTCTTTTCCTGTACAATTGTTTTAATTTAACTTCGAGCTTTTATAATTCATTTGGCGATATGTACTAGCGATGTTACGAATAGCAATTTTTAATATTCGCGAATAGGAATGTTTGCACCAATACGAATACGCATATGAATATTCAATCTGACATTTAGCGCCACTTGATATTTCAAATTTAATTAAAAAAATTTCCATTTTGAGTGACTAACAATGACACAGCAATGGATTAATTTGATATTATCAACTTCGCACGTAAATGCAACTGCTGAACATTTCTCAGATTAGTTTCCAAGCTAATATATTCATCTTTTAATTGGAATAACTATAGCGGAATATAACGAGGTTTCCAATAGACCGAATGTGGCAGAAAAGGCTTCTAAACATTTATTTTTTAAGTTCAATATTCCTCTACTAGGAATCTGTCATTAATACAAAATTATATGACCAAAAAAGACTACTATTTCCCGTTGCGAAATATATTTTATTTATTTTTGCACTTTACTCAAAGAAAGATTTTTATAATAAAAACTATTAAAAATTTATATTTTTTTATATTAATAATACGAATATTCGTAACATCACTAATATGTTCCTATATTTAGTACATATGTACTGATACTGTTGGAAAATGATATTTTATAGTTTTAATACGATTTTTGCGGAAGAAAATTACATTATCAGAGAAGCGCGGTATATGAAATCCCATTCTGTGTGGCAAGCACCACCATTGTCATAGATTTTTTCTTCCCACGAATAAATACAATGTTCAAGGTGGTGTGCTTTATTTGTATCTGAATTTCAATAGATAACCTAAAACGCTCTAACTCGTTAACGGCTAGATTGATTTCAATAATTGTTTCGCTATTAGTCAGAAGATGAAGGTGGGTCCACTTATTTATACTTGCTGAGACAACGGCTGCAGACATAAATTTAATTTATAACTCAGTGAGAGTGAAGTAGCACAGCTCCAAAAGTTGACCGAGCAAATTGTGTTTGATTTCTAGATCTATCCAAAAACACTGTTGGTGACTGTCCATTCGAATTGATCGAATAGACAAAACTCAGTCTTGGAACATCAGAAAAAATATATTCATTCTAGGTGTCTACGTCACCTAGTACCCTACTGTGTATCTGACGGTTTTAAAAATACAGCTTTTCATTTGGAAATATTTTTATCAAAAGAATTAGAATTAACAATTAATAGAAACAGGGAGATATTGAAAAAAGCAAAAAATTGCCAAATATATGTGAGATTATCAAATTTGTTAACGCGTAATGGTATTTTTTTAAAGCCAAATAGCATTATTATGGTATTTACTTGTGCAAATTATTATCTTCCGTATATTATGTGTCAGGCATTTTATTTTCTATTCATGCTCATATATTCCCAAATATGAAATGAAATATTGACAAACATTAAATTATTGGATAATTTTTGGAACAAACTTTCTAATAGCGAGCAACCCTTTGGAAAGCCCTCTAAAAGTAATCCTACCATTGGAATTATGTATATTCTATGTACATATGTATTTCTGAAATTAATGTGGGATTCGTATTCTATTTTCTATGGTTTGTTCATGGCATAAATTTAATAAAATTAAAACTATAAAAACGATATCAGTACATATTTTTATTAAAATCAAATTGCGGTTTCATTGGTAGTTAAACAATTATGGAAAACCTATTATTAATTAATTCTGTGGCGAAAAGGAATAAGTGCTTAGTTGACTTATGTAAAATTTGAGTTAATGGCACCTTTGTAATTTCCACATTCAAAACTGCCCATGTTAAAAATTCCAATTATTTTGTACGATTTTTCCAAAAGTTATGTCAAAATAACTGTCTGCCTATCTTTTTTCAATGTGAAATATCATTTGGAATAAAAGCTTAAGAAGCTGTAAGCTATTTTTTCGAATCCTACCGGTTAAACTGATGATTTTAGGAAAAATCAACAATTAATAGTTGGGAAAAACGTTTTGTTTATTTTGTTACAAAACAATATAGCACAATTAAATTGTTTTACTAATTGAAACACAAATTCATACCAAATGTGATGACTAATAGATTTTGGTCATGGAAGCTCCGTTTACATTCAGGTTTCTCTCTCACTCATAAAAGTGAGTCAAGTTTCAATTGGTTTTTCTTACAACCGTAATTAAAAAAAATTGGTTATTAATTTTGGTTAGAAATTATTTCTAAAGCTACGTTCAGACTTGGCAAATATTGGACGAAAAAACGTAACCACTGTTTTCGGGAAATAATTATTAATAATTCATTGGGCATAAAAGGTAAAATGGTGTGATGTAATAATTTATTAAAAACCTATGGTATTGTATTTAAGATAGAGACCTGTGTGAAATCAAAATTATTTTTAAATACGAGGGCTGCTTGATAACTCTCATCACTATTTAAATAATTTTTTTTTGCTGCAAATAAACGTTTTATTTTTCAACATATTCATTCTCTTTTTAGATCAGTAACTGCTGCATTTTTCCAATTTTTTTATTCATGCCAAATAATAGGTTTTCTCAAAGCCCTCAAAATATGCGTTTTATTCGATTATGCGCCCTTCATTCGATCCTAATTTATGCCTTCTTAGCTGTACGTTCACCCGGTGAAACCATTCCTTCTTCTTCAACCATTAAAATTGATGGTGCAGAGTTCCCACAGTATTTATCAAAACTTTTCTTGGTTTCAGTGATGATTTTTTTTACGTAAAAAATAATGCTTAATCAACCCACGCAATTAACTTTTTCCCATTTTTGTTAAAATTCACGACGTTGTTTGCTTTTATTGGCTGTCAAACACAAAGTATATGACACAGCTTGCTCAAAATTTGACAGTAGATTATTAATAGATGGTAGTTAACGGAAGCAATATAACATTTAAAGTTACTTGGAGGGAAATTCAAAATGTCACGGAGTTATCAAACATCCCTCGTCATAAAAAAAAATTTTTTTGTATATTGAATTTAGTGGTTACGCTTTTCTGGTCAAATATTTGCCAAGTCTGCACGTAGCTGTACATACATATGCAAATATACGTTCACACAAGCAGGAATTTGAGGAATTTTAAAAAGGGTCTTTTGCAAAAAAGGGTATTGGAGAGAAAAAAAGGGTAAATATTTTTAAACAAAAAATTAAAGCTTTATTTAATTTTTATACAAAAGAAAACCGAAAATAAAGAAAAGAATTATTTGTTCTTTATATTTCATTTCAATAAATGCTATTTTTTTGGATTTAAAATACATAGTATATTGTAAATACGCAAATACTTATATCATTTCTTAGAAATGGTGCATCTATATTTTTTAATTAAGTCCTCACTTTGAATCCAGTCTCACAACTCTACTTGGATTACATTTATAGATGAAAGCATAGAGTCATCTCTACATTCAGCCTATTAGCAAGTTTTTTTTGAGTAGCTTTTTTTTCGAAAAGAAAAGAACGCGTACAGCGGAGGTACTACAATACGGCAAACAAAATTATAAAAATTTGAGTATAAGTTTTTGTTAAATCAATATTTCAAAATACCGATTTCAAATCAAAACAATTCCGCATTACATATTTTAAATATAGCCTCATAAGTTTTGTCAAGTAAGGCATTTTTTTAAATAGCTTAAATTCATTTACTAATTATATCATTACATTCAGAAACAATTTCGAAATAGTTAATATTTCCATTTGACTTTATACCTATTGGATCAAAGAATCTTAAAAGATTTAGTCTCTTATCTGTAATATCGATCTTGCATACAATTTCGTAACACAATTTTTGGTAAAAGTGTAAAATATGGATTTTCATTTCTATAATATTACTTTTTTATATTTCTTCAGCACATATTTCTAGCTCGGATTCATGTCCAATATATGTACATATATGTTAAATTTATCCTTAAAATGTAAAGTGCAATCGTTTGTATTAGTTATCATCACGAGAAGTACTAATTGCCAAAAAGTAGCACAAACTATACAATAGTGTATATTTCAAAATGGGTCAGAAAAAGTGACAAGGTAACGCTGCACGCAAGTTTCTATTAAAGGGAACTGCACAAACTGCGCTCAGAGATTCATTGAATACTCTTTTGAAATTTAATGGTGTTAGCATGACTGTAGGATGGATATAAAATGCTCTTATTATGCAATAGAGAGCTTAACCGGTAAGGTAAGCTTAAAATACGATACTGGCTTTATTGTGCAACTTAACATTAATGTTCAGTTTTGTGTTAATCTTTGAAAAGGTTGGTGCTTGTCGTTTGTATATTTTTTATATTTTGTGTTTTTAGTTAAAATTACCCTATAAATTTCAATAATTCGTGTACAAGCAGAAAAAATTTTTTGTGTTTATTTTATGAGAGTGCATTTAAAAAAACAAATTAAAATGTTAATTTATAAATCAAATATTGTGTGATATATTACTTCGTTTGTATGTCTGTTTTGTTTACAAAAAAGTGTGGAAAATACTTCATTGTAATGTTAATATTGTAACTAACTAAATCCCGAAAACAGTTCACATAAACTGATAATATTTGAAAATGACGTCATTATATTTAACGCTTATACAGTTAATAAAAAATACTTGAGTTTTTTTTGCACAAAATTAGAAATAGTAATAGAAACATTGATTATATGGCTGTTTTTTACAGTGCTGTTTCATATATTGTATCTAACAGGTTATTTCCCAAGTCATTGTCAACCACTTCATATGTCTTCGTATAAACAGCGATTTTAATATTTACAAATAATATATATGATTCTAATTTCAAAATTGTGCTTTTTCCCGAAAACAAAATATATATGAAATGTATAATTGCATACTTTATGATATTCTTATTCTTCATGATATACAGTATTTTTTATAAAAGTAAACTAAAAAATTGAGGAAGAGAGCTGAGCTAGCACCACCGACCAATTATTAGTTAAAAAAATCGACTATACTATATTATTATACTATATATAGTAATATAATTACAGGGTGGCCCAAAATGACCGAAGGGGTTTGAGTACATTGTCCGATATCTAACACCAGTGACGCAAACGGAGACACCGTGTTAATTTTCAAAAAAAAATATGGGCCAAGCCTTATCCTTTCCGACGAAACAGCACACCAAACGGTACACTTAAGTGGGTGTAATTCTCGCTGTTGAACTACTCTTGGATTTTTCGTATCATTTTTTGCCCAATTGGAAATGGGCTTCGTCGCTCATAATGAAATTATGAATAAAATCATGATTTTCTCTTAAATAAAGTTTGACGATTTTGGCATGTTGTTCAATTGTGTAGTGTTCCATTTTCAATTCCCCAAGTCTTCTTTACAAAATACTGAAAACAAAAAAAATTTATAATGAATAAGTTATAAGGTATTTAAACACTTTCGCTCCCTCACCCTGTATATTATTTCGAATACTTTTTTTTATGCTCCATACGACACTAAGTTTAAAATATGATATATGTCTTGAACCATTATCCGTTGTAATATTAATCATGTTTTCGAATCGAGTACTATTTTTACTTAAGAGTTTATTTGAAGAGTAGCGTCTACTTGCTCTAGAATCCTCAATTGGCTCCATTATCATTAAAATTTATAACCGCCAACCTAAGGAATCCGTACTATCGTCAATTACTAGCGAATAGTAGTTTTCGTTGTAAAAATCTCGCATTACATTGTTATAATCAGAACGTAAACGTGCAATAACTCATTCATAAATAAATGATATTACATTGATGCAAACTTTATTTAAAACCAATTGTTTGAAGTGTATGATATAAAAGTACATACTCACGATATAAACCATGTAATTATAAAATTTAAATTGTACTGAATATGTTATTGGAGTACTGCAGTATTTTTGCAATGCAAATTTTATTGAGAAAGTATAATTCTACCCCTGGTTAACAATTATAACATAAACTACGAGTAGTAAAATCAATGGACCTCCATACATGTAAAAACTTTTTGGAAACAGCTCTGAGAAAAAAAAAACAATGAACTGTGCTCTCCCTCCGACCCAGTGAAGAAAAAATGGCACAATTGCTAACTTATGCAACAAACAATATTTTTCCTTCATTATTGATGAAAGTACGTACCAGGTAAACCCGCGCGTCAGTCGATTCAACGGTTTTTAACGTATTTGAAAAAATGTTACTGATTCACGAATTGCGTGATTTAGCTTTGGAATAAAGTTTCAACAGTTCTCGACAACCAAAAAAGAGTGATTACTTTACCAAGCAAAATAATTAGCTTTACGATTTATATTGTTATTTTCATAATTTCATACTTGTTATACTACAGCTGCAAGATCTAAAAGGTCTTTACTACGAACCGCGAATATATCTTTTGAAATTTTAAGACCATTTTTAATACAAGTTTTTAAATTTTTTTTCGGTAATCCGGCTAAGGGATTTAAATCAATTATCCTGCTTATCAAGCATTTACTGTACTTACATGTGTATATTCGGAATTTTTTACCTTTTTCAGAAATTTGGTTGATGCAGTAAACTATCAGTACCAAAAAAATGCTCAAATAGACTACCACGCATACAACAAACATATGAAGTAAATATTTGTGTATAATGCTATTTATTATTTTTGCAATAATTTATTTTATTAATTCTAAATTATTGTAATATTAGTAAAACTGAAATAAATAATAAGATATAGTTGTGTGGAACTTAAAGAAAAATTTATCAAAAATGCATAAGACAATATAAATGTATGCAAGAACAGTACGAATGAAACCTCTAAATTTTAAATTTATTGTTTTTTTTATTTGTTTTTAAAAATTTAATTAATTAAAAAAACCGAATAAAATCAATGAGGTATTTTATTATCAAAGTGTTAGCGAAACGACAAAACTAATCACTATGTTAAAGCTGGTAGAAAAAACTATTAAAAGACAGCATCATTCACTCTGTGGTATTCACTAATATTGTAAATCAATTTTTTATCTGTCACTGTAACTATGAGAGTAAACCAGTACAATGGTTTTATAAGTGACAGTGACAAGAGAAGAGTTCAATTCAATACTATTGAATTGGGAAATAGTTATAATTTATGGATGTGATTGCCTTGTGTGTACACGAGCTTTTAAGGCCATTTGAAATTTTGTTTCTATTAAATAATAGCAAAACAAATATTTCACACAACAATTAAAAATTAAATTAAGAGACCTGAATAACATAAAAAGTAAAAAATTTTAAATGAATGCTTTGAACTGATAATTTATTTATAATATTTCTTTTAATATTTTCAGATCAATATAAACAAGTCTGTGATAGTTTAACAAAATTTTCGACGATACACTGCAATTTACAAATACTAATCAATAGTGTATTGTGAGTTCATAGGAATATTCAGGCATTTATTGATTTATGTCAATTTGAAATTTACGCTATTCAACTGAAATGACTAATTTGTGGACAACAACAACGCCAACGATATTATTAATCATTTTGGCAACATATTTAATCGGGTATGTGCATTCAAAAGACAAGTTGCATGTTGTATACGAATGGAAAGAAATCGATTTTAATTATGCCAGCATCGAGGAACGTTGGAGCGCTATCGAAAACTACGAGTTTAAGCCAGAAAATGTTATACCATTTGGCATTGAAATTTATCAGTCAAGATTATTTATAACTCTGCCACGTTGGCGCGATGGTGTGCCGGTTTCATTGGCCTACCTTGATCTAAATGGTAAGTCGGTTAATTGGTCTTTGTACGTGCATGTTAATCAATTTAATTAAAATTATATACGAGTACTTGATTAATAATAGTACTGGTATCACCAGCAACTTTAATAAAGTTACAAATTATAAATGAGAAAAATACAAACTTTATTTAACTTTAGTTTCTCACGCCCTTTTGTATTTTTATCTAGGCATTAATTGCCCGTTTGTCATTTAATAAAAATATATACAGTGGGACCGCTTGCAAATTAAATAATAATAAAATAATTTTAAAATGCTACAATTTTTTATTTATTTAAAAATATATTAAAAATTATAAAAATAATCTAGTGTGCAATATAGATATCTTAAACGTTGATAAAGCATCGAGTCTGTGTTAAAGCTACAGAAATCCTTTACTTGCTTTACTTTACATATATTTTTAATATGACCTGTGAAAATGTGACCTTTATATTCTTCTTCTGTTGCACGTTTTTTATTTTTGGTTTTCTTGGACCAGTGCTCAGACATATCCCATACGTAAGCAACGCATTGCACTGAAACTAGATAGATAGAGAGAGGGATAGTGTAGAGAATAGACAGGTGATGAAAGTTGTAGGATGATAGAGCTTAATTCTTGCACAACTCTGCAGTTCTGTGGTAATTATAAAGCAAAGTTGCGACGTCTCTGATTTTAGTTTGGACGCATTATTTTTAAGCTAAGGAGACACAAATTATTTATTATTTTACTTCACCGACGTTCTATTGCTCAAATACCGATGAAGGATTGTGCTGTAGCACAGAGAAATGAGAAAAATTATTGACTTAACCGGGCCGAGAATCGAACGCAGGTCTTTCTGGTTGCTGAGCCAACACGCTAACTACTCAGCCATCAGAACGTTTTATCAATTTGTAAAGTAGAGTTGAGGAATCTCTGGTGTTAAGCTTTTATAATAATATTTTTAAATAATTTTATTAAAACTTTAAACCGCTAATTAAAGGTATGAAAAAAAAGTGTTCACAAAAACCTTCATAATTTGTTGGCTGTTGTAGTTAGCGTGGTCACTCTACCATTCTTCGTCGGTAAAGTGAAACCTGCAACTTAGCATTTAATGCACCTATTCAATATTCGAGGCACGGTAACTGTGATTTACAAATTAACAAAACGTGCAACAGCAGAGTAGTACTAGACATTAAAAAAATTATGCACACTACTTTCAGTATACGCGGCACTTTCTAAAAAAATAAAGTAGCACACGTTCGGTCCCATATTGTTGAGTCTTATATAAATTAAATGAGTGTTGTTTATCTTGAAAAACTTATAAACTTTTCTCTTCTGGCGTAGGTTCTATTCAAGTAATGAAAAACTTGAGAGCGATTTCCTGACTTATGTTATTATAAATAGTATATAAAAAAAGCTATAGCATATAGCAATTTAATGTTTATTCAGTTTTAAACAATGAGGGTTCTCATGCAAATGCTTAAAAGCCTGTAAACTGTGGAAACTACGCATTTTTAAGAGGCCTAGACACGCTCAACCAGCTTGACACAAGCCTGCGTACGTGTGGCATAAATATAAATTTTTGATACAAATTGTAGGTAATAAAACCACGATGCTTGACGATTATTTTGATCGTTTGTAGGGCCCTTTACAATCTCGCAAACAAACTGTCAAAAATTTTATTTACACAAATTGCCCAACAATTTTCACTCGTAAACGTGCGCAGTTGATTTGTGCATTTAATAAGAGAGCCTGTCGTAATTTTTTCCAAAAAAAAATCTCAAATAATCTAACCCATTGACGCTCTTGCCTTTCTTAAGACATTTTTAAGAGCAAATTGCACTTTTTAGATACAAATTTTAATTTATCCTTTTTTATATAATTTATTTTCTATTGACGTTTATTACAAACTGACAGTAATTGTTGAAAGTTGCACAACAGTTTAAAACCGGGTTTCCTGATACAAATCTCGGATATTGGCAATTTTAAATGTTTTCATAAGAATCTTTAATTATTAATTGTCTTACGTATATACATATGTATGTAGCTATGTGTATATACTGATTATAAGACCGGCTTTGCTACGTATCTGACGGCGAGTGTATTCGAAAACTGAAATGTTTATTCTAAAATAGACTTAAATGAACTTTTCGAAAATATATGGGAACCAAATATTGAAATCATATTTTTCTTTCTTTTTATTAAAATTTTATTATATTTAATTAAAAAAAATGCCACCACCAACACCAAAACCGGCGTTGCCAAAAACGCCACCCACCTACTACGTTCCTTTTAATGTAAAAATTTAAATTGAAAATATTTTGTTCGCAAAAAAATAATAGATGATTGTACAAGAATTTCTTTTAATAATTCATTTATTTATTTTAGTGAAATTTTTATGTTGTTTTTATTTTTCTAAATTTATATTAATGAAAAGATAAAAACAAAGCACAAACAATATTAAAAAGATGGCTACATAAATACAGAGTATTTTTTTAGAGTTACTAAATTTTAAATCATAATAAAACAAAGGAATATATTTTTAATATCATTGAAGCGGGCTTTATTGGATAGAAAATTTTATGATATTAATGCTGAAATATGATTTCGGCCATACACCCACCACGGCTGGCGCGTACAAGGCGCAATCGGAACACCAATTTTTACAAACTTTTTGTAGCATTTGCGGCCGTATTTCGCCAATAACTCTTCGAATGTTGATTTTCAGGTGTTTAATTGTCTCTAGTTTATCGACGTAGATGAAGGAAAGAAAAATATCCAAAGAAAATAATGCAATCACACAATCTTGGTAGCCAATTAATTTTACCATTACGAGAAATCATACTTTCATCAAAAGATTCTTTAAGTAGATCAATTGTAGCGCGCTGTGTGACATGTAGCTCCGTCCAGTTGGAACCACATGTCAGCAAGATTAATGGCAGCTAATTGAGGTACGAAAAAATTTCTAATCGTGCCCCTATACCATTCACCATTGATAGTAACATTCCATAATTGTTTTTGAAGACATATGGACCAATGACCCCGCCAGCCCATGAAGCGAACCAAAAACTATTTTTCTGGGGATGTAATGGTGTTTCGACAAAAATTTGTATGTGACAAGTCAGTTTATTTATATATTGAAACAAAAATGGGTTTCATCGGAGAACAAAATTTTAATTGCAATTCAATATCAAGTTTGCCAAATAGAACCATTATTTTGTTAAAAAATTCAACAGTTTGCAAGCGTTACTCTATCCATAATAAAATGTTAAACCAAACTCAACAAAAATCAATTAACAGCTATTAAATGGGTTATCAAATGATTCATTATTGCTAACTGAAAGTTCTGAACCTCCAAAAAAAACATACTTTACATATGCATGTATTTATATACATATGTAGGTATGTATGTGATCACACACACCTTAATTTGGAAGAGATTATTTGCCTTGATCTAAAAATGTTTTATTTCAAACACAAAAAGGAAAATTTTAAAAAGAAAATAAATATATATTTTTTTGGTGAAATCTTCTTACTTTAAACTTTAAAAAATAATTTTTATTTACTTAATAAATTTCGATGAAATTTTTTGGTTAAAATTTTTTTAATTGTAAAGAAATAAGAAAAAAAATTTAATTTTCACAAAAATTTTTCTCACGATAAATGATTTACTTAATGACAAATCTCTCAAAAACAATTTATCATTTAATTGAAACTTAATTGCAGATACTCAAAATTTTCAAATGGAATATTTTAAAATAATTTTGGGCTTTTTTCATTTCTTTCACTGTCTTGCTGCCCTTATTTTTTT
Source organism: Dexiosoma caninum (assembly GCA_963924685.1). Lineage (NCBI taxonomy): Eukaryota > Metazoa > Arthropoda > Insecta > Diptera > Tachinidae > Dexiosoma > Dexiosoma caninum. Next base: position 68,490,891 of record OZ004727.1, read on the forward strand.
CCACTCGATCACTGTCTTAATAATTGCTCATATTAAGAAAATAAAACGAATTAAATGGTTTTGAATTAAAAAAATTTGTTTGACATAAAATTCATTTAACGATCAATCACCCTTGCTGCACCAAAAAAGGAAGCAAAAAATGTACACTGTTAAGTGATTAATTTAATATGTTTCGTGTGACGTTTAGTTGATTCGAATGTTGGCAAGTTCAAGTCGTAAAATGTGGAATTTAAATAATTTTAAAATGTTAATTAATTCGCTAATTAATTATTCATACATACATATGTACTAATTTTCGTTTAAACTTTTATTATTAAAGTAATTAGTATGTATTGTTGCTTCTTGTTTCATGCAACATTTTCATAATAAATAAGATACAGGTGTACTGATTATTTCACAGTAATAACCGCAATCTTTGTTAATTTAATATCCATGAACATTGCAGGGTTTACAAAATCGAAGTAAGTTAAACTCGCTTATAACGAACGAACGAATTCGCGGTCGTAACGAACTAATTGAAAAATGGCGACATTTTGTAAACTCATTTATAACGAAGTCTTCTTTGTAACGAAATACTTTTTACGGTTCCACAAAGTAAGTTTTATAAATTTTTCCCCTTTTATACCGAACTCATACAAATTTCACAAACGAAACATTTTAATGCAATTGAATTGTTTTAAATACATATTTACAAGTATACATAATCAGCAAAAAAAGCAAAAGAAATAGTTCATGCTTGAGAAATTCCAGGGTGCCAAATAACGTGTGATAATTGAATCGTTTATTTCACAAACCTGTAAGTGCGTTTTTCTAAATCTTTGGAAAACTAAAAAATCATCTTTATTTTATAATTATTAAGGGTTTTGGCTTGGGGAAAATTTTAAGTGTTTCTTATCGCATTTCAAAAACAAATAATGCTTTGAGATAATTTTAAAAATTTTATTTTTTTTTGCATAAAATTATTTTAATTTTTGTACTTGACAGGTTTCTGCAACAAAAAGAAATATTTATTAAAAAAAAATTTTTTGGCTACAATATTTAGTTTTGAAAACGGTTGTAAGTTGCAAATAAAAAACATGTCAACTTTATGTTTAAATTTATTAAGGATCAAGGAAAAAAGTTCAAATATTAGCTAAATGAGAGACATAAAATAATGAAACATATTGTCTATGCGTACAGGTCCGATGACATACGTCGACGCTGAAGTCGGCTTGTGTTATAGGCCAGTGGAGGATTTTATCAAAAAAATATTCGTAGCATATACTTCGCCAAAAGTTTTCAGGTAAGTGATTTTCTTTGCGTTGATCTCTATCTTTCCTGACGGACATTCAATCACTGTTGGGAGCTCCGAAGCTGCTGAATATTTTTTGAATGTGAACGTTGAGGAGGTTAAACCGTCAATAAAGTGCTTGGCAACTACTTTTCCTTGGCCAGTTTTATTATAATAAAACTCTTTGTAAGTGGATACTTTAAAAAGGAATCCGGTTTTCTTTTCGAATTCTCCTCCCAGAAGTTTCACCTGAGTTGACAGTCTCCTTGTAAAATTACTACACTTTGTTTTATTTTAGTTTCATCTTCACAACTTTTATTGTACATTTTTAAAACCAAATAATTATGAAATAACTACTAAGTTAAAATATGTACTAAACAGTAACATTAACCACAAGAGCCGTCAATCAGCAGGGTTTACAGAAGACGAACAGAAAATTTACCGCTGAAAGCCGCCATGTAATTTCACTTAATGCCCTTTCACACTATAATACAAGTCTTACGACTTTTTGAGAGATTATTCCAAAAATTTAAAGTAATATTACAATTTGCTTTCACACTATCACACTTGAAATAAAATGAAAAGTATAAGTAGTAAAAACAAACCCGGTTTCAAACAAATGACCTTTTTGTTCTTTTGTTATTTTGTTTGGGTGCTTAGACAAAAATACATCCCTGATAAAATGAAAAGTATAAGCTTTTTGAAAGTTTTTAAAAAATGGTGAGAGCCATATGACTGTCAAATTCCAATTCGTATTTTGGCCAGATTCATAACTTATTGTTTTTTTTTCACTATTGTACACGGTGGGCCAAAAATAATCACCCGAGGCCAAAGTAATCACCCGATGTCTTTTTGCTGTAATTTTATTAAATAAAAACCTTTGGATCTGCATGTATGGTCACTTACCCCATATCATAAACAGTGCCAAAATTTGTATTAAAGAAAAAATTACAGCAAAAGAACATCGGGTGATTACTTATGCCCCGGGTGATTACTTTTGGCCCACCACTCAGTATTACAATATAAAAGGGCCTTTAACGGGTTCCTGCACTAAACAGAAATTGCGAAACAATTGACGATGCCTTCACCACTGAAACCTTGCGGCAACAACTGACACAAATTGACACACAAATGCACATCAGAAAAAATGCGAGATGTTTTTATGAGTCTGGAACTGAGGTTGAACCCAGGAAAAATTTTTGTGTTGTAGTCAACGTGCAGACTACTTCGACCATCGCCACCCTCACACAACTCTGCTGTTGGTTTTGAACCCACGACTTCGTACTATAGAGCCACCACGTTAAGTATTTCAATAATAGCTATAAGACTTATGTATAATACTTAAATAAACGGAAGGACGAACTCATACATATCCATTCGACTTGTGTCAAAATTATATGTGTACTCGTACATACATATGTCAATAAAGTTATTAAATTTACAAAATTAAAATCATTAATTTCTATGTCTTAGTACCAAAAGAGCCACTGGATAATATGGTAGTTATTTATAAATACAAAATTTTCTCTCTCGTTGCAGATAGATCAACAAAATCTCCATCTCTAATTCCATACCCCAGCTGGGAGGCACACAACCTCAATGAAACTAGTCCGGAACTAGTTTCTCCCTTCCGCATGCGTGCTGATCGTTGCGGACGTTTATGGGTTTTGGATTCTCGTATTTCTAATGTGTTAGAGGATACTACGGTCTACGGCCCAGCTCAGATTTTAGTATATGATTTGCATAATGACAACCTTCTAAGGCGTCACATTTTTCCCAAAGATCAAGTCAAACAGAACTCTTTTTTTGCCAATTTAGCCATAGAAGATGGTGATTGTGAAAATACTTTTGCTTACGCTGGTGATTTGGCAAGCCCTGGTTTAGTTGTTTACTCCTGGCAACTAGAAGAATCATGGAGAATACAACATAACTTTTTCCACCCAGATCCACTGGCAGGCAATTATAGCATTGGTGGCTTTGATTTTCAATGGGATGATGGCCTCTATGGGCTGGCAGTAAGTAGAATGCAACCTGATGGATATTCTACATTGTACTTCCATCCTTTGAGTTCGACAATGGAATTTGCTGTCAATACGAAGATTCTACGCAATAAAACTTTAGTCACTCAGGGTAAAATTTACAAGGAATTCAAAATACTTGGCTCTAGAGGAGCCAATGCTCAGGCTGGAGCCTCATTTCTACATCAACTCACTGGAATTTTATTTTATGCTTTACCCAATTTGAATGCGGTCGGTTGTTGGAAAACCACTAATTTGGCCTATACGATGAAGTCACAAGGTAGCGTTTACATGAATCCAATTGAAATGGTTTTTCCCAGTGATATCAAAATTGATACTCAAGATCGCATTTGGGTATTATCAAATCGCTTGCAAGAGTATCTTTACGGTGAACTCTTTCCAAATTCTATAAACTTTCGCATTTTAACCGGCCATGTGAACGATGCCATAGCAAATACAGCTTGCAATGACGCAGCGATGGATAATGTTGTGAATACTGTGTTAAATAATAATAAAGACTACAACAACAACGACGACAACAATAGAGCAAGATCTGATTCTGCACAGGTCATTTTAGGGAACGCTGTAGCATTAGCAGTCGCAATAATGTACTTCTTTAGATGACCCGCTGAATAAATATTTTTTTTTGTTTTCAAGTTGTATTCAAGTTTAGCTGTTAAGGCCATATTTTTTTTATTTTTATAAACTGAGCACAGTATTTGTTGTGAATCAATTGATGTTTCATTTAAAAATTTAAAATTACCTCAGTAGTGAACTGCATATTGTATATTTTTAAATAATTTTTTAAAATAAAACGTAGCTCATCCATATGCATTTTTTATATATGAACAAATAAAGAAAATTGTTATTAAATCACCAATTCCAGTTAGTCATTTTCATTATACTAACCTTGAGCTTCATAGTATTCAATGTAAAATATACATACACACATAAACCTTAATAATTTATTTATTTTTTTGGCCAATGTCTTTAATTAAATTGTAGTAATAACCATTAATTAGATTAGATGCAAAAACATGCGATGCTTTGCGAAAAAGTTACTGTTTGGTGTGAATTTTTGAAAAGGCTTCGGACAAGTTATGACCTTTACAATGACAGATGTGCAATGAGTTGGTAGAAACATTTTTAAAATTTCCATTACATTAGGGTTTGAAAAATAAACATCCTCCCAAGACCAGCATTATTTTTGAATGTGCTACTCGTTTTGAACTAATAAAGTAAAAAAATTTTAAAGTCATACCTTCTTTAAATTGTTTAAACAAGTATTTTTCGAAATAATTTTGCAGTTGTTATAGAAACTAACAAAAATGCTAAGGAATACATTTTGCTCGATCTCCTGGGTCCCATGGTGTTGCCTGAGCGGGAACAGTCCTTATTCCGTTTCACCGGTCTCAAACCACCCCGAGTTCCGGATAAACAAGCTCATCTCCTCACATCGCGCTCTGACACTACAGCAAAGTCCCACAGGAAGGAGAACCCCATCGCAGACGCACGCCCAATGGCGAAAGCGGGACAATGACACAGCAAGTGCTTAACCGTCTCCTTCTCCTCTCCATCACGACTGTTCCTGCAGAAGTCGTTATTCGGCAGACCCAATCTCCTGGTGTGCAGCACCGCCATCGTTATTCGGTGTCGGCCCCTCGGCAGTACCCTAAGTCCGGCGGTACAACCGTAGTCGTGCCGAAGCCAAGTCATCCTGGAAACTTACGTATACTTACCGGCATTCTCACGGGCCATTGTAGGTTGAGAAAATACCTCAACAGGCTTGTCATTGAGAGTAACAGTCAGTAAAAATTTTGTGAATTTGATGAGGAGACCCCGGACCACATTCTGAGGGACTGTGATGCTTTATGCCACAGGAGATATGACCAATTGGGTACGTACTTATTGGAGCATTGGGCACTGTCGCAGCTAGAACCGAAGGCAATCCTCACATTCCTCAGGAAGGCAGGTTTGTGACACCTGACAGTCGATATAATAGATCTAGGTCGCAGTATCCTTATTTCTCGTAATTTAAAATTCAGCAACAGTTGTGATGGTAGTGCAAGCAATATACGTGCAAAATACGTGATGATCTTCAGGGGTCTAATCACCGCATACGATATCGAACAAAATGAACCGCAATTTCTTAGTTTGGCATCATGGCATACGATATCGAATAAAATTTATCGTAACTTGAAAATTACGAGATTACGAATTTCAGTTTGGTATAAAATTTCTCATTGGTTTATTTAACATTGGTTTATTTAACATTGCTTAATGTGAATTTTATTTTAGTTTAAATTTCTGTGAAAATCTTGAATTTTTCTGTATTAATTTAGTAGATTGTAGTGTTGCTTTAGCATGATAAATCTTTGAATTTAATATAAAACGTTTTTTTTTGTTTTACATTATGTAAATAATATTTTGCAACATTATTTTTATTAAGAAAAACATTGAATCAATTTGTGTCAAAGTAATTTTAAAATTTTTTCTTTTCAAATCAATGTGAAATTAAGTCATTATTTTTGCAGAAATTTAACATGATTATAATCAACATTAACTCATGTTAATTTTACATTGGAATTTTTTTCTGTGTGTATGTATAATTCTTTATCATTATTTCTTATGTACATTAATTTATATGAACAATTTTTTAACATTTAGCTTTGCTAATAGCGGCAATGTCAATCGTAGTTTCAGAATTCTTATATAAATCTTTTTTGATTCTAAGACGCTTTTCGTTTTGGTATTGCATTTGCTTTATCACACCACCGCACAGGAAAAGTATTATCTAAAAGGAAAATTTAATATGGTGAAATTTAGTTCATTAAATAAGAAGCCTTTGAATTTTACATGCTCCAAAATCGTAATTAGTCCCAACACAGAAAGACCCAATAGAAATCCTAAGGAACCACCAACATCGGCTATGAATTGCGTCGTATCATAATTTGGACGTTCTTCGATCATCTGTAAAAAATCAAAAATATGCATTGCCACGTACTTTTTAGAGAGTGGAAAAATTTTCCAATTATGAATTAAATTGGTTGGCAAGAGTTTAACTGTTATATAAGCCCTAGCAGCGTTGAATTGAATTGTAATTGTAAAAACTAACTATAAATAAAGAACTATAAAGGACTACGATGTCACAAGATACATATTAATAAACTATTTAATAGCAACCGACCGGTAATTTGTGACATCACGGGTTACGTAGTAAAAATTTCTCTCATTTCGTAGAAGTCACGCTGCCTCCTTCCCTTGAATTAGTGCTACTGCGTTACTTTCTCTGTGGTTATTTCAATGAGCTGGCTTATGTGAACACGCCAAAATTACATAAATGACATACATACATATGTATATATTTTTGTTTTTGCTGCATGTATGTAGAACATTTCTTTTGAAACTGCGTAGCCGCTGATGTGTTAAATATTGCCCGACGTCGTATTTTATAATAAATTTGTCGGAAAAAAATTTAACTTTTGTTAAATCTATTTAATTTATAATCTAAATTTTTCGCCGTTATTTTCATACAAATAGAAACCAATATTACCGTTATTAATTTTGTTGTATAGTAAATATATAATTGGGTAAAGGGTTCGTCATAGTTGAAAGCTTTACGATTCTGTATATAAGTCGAAAATATTCTCGATTCACAGGGTTGAATGCAATCGTATTCAGCATCATCTTCACTGTTATAAATCCTTTTAAATAGTTAAAATTAAGATGAAAAAAATAAAAAGAAATTCAAAAATTTTTGGAAATGGAGAAAAAAACTTACTTTCCATATTCAGCTATAAGTTTAAGCATTGATTTATAATCGGAACAGGGAGACACATTAGTTTCAGTCATCCACGGTCCAGAGCAATTTGTTTTACTACACACTTCATGCCAAATACTAACTTCGCCGCACTTAAGAATTTCAGTCAATATAAAGTGTTCATGGCATATATTAATTTATTCTTACCTTTAAATCATTATAATCATCGTTTCTTGAACAAGAAAATTTTTTCGTTTCAACGCTTGAAAAATACTGACTCTGCAGTTTTATTTCAATTTCCTCATTGATATCGGCAAAAATGTATTCCACGCGTCCTGATGTTTTCATATTTATTTCTAAATCCCAAAGATATATAAGAGCTTTAAACATTAAGTGTAGGCCGCAATTTGAAAACATCGTGACTTTTTGAAACATAATTCGTACAAAATCGCACAATAGTTAGAAGAAGTCATAACTGAGATAGTTCTTTACATTTAACATTACAAATGTTTAAACAAAGTTTCTGAAATATCTTTCAGGATCATAAAATAACTACAAACGATGGCTCTTTTAATAAAATAAAGATGTAATAAAAATTGATTATGAAAAATTTCTCATAAAACAAACAGATTTTAAATTAAATACGAGGAAAGTTTCAAGAGTCACGAATTTGTTACCGAGTGCCATCATCATACCTGTAAAATTTTCCCTTTTATCATGTATGAATAAATGCCAACCAGGTGTATTTTCATAATAAACTGTATTGATTTCACTTTTTATTAGATGATGTCTTAACATTATTGCATAGCCGGTTGACTTACTGGTGCGTTTAAGAGAAATTTTTGGTCTAATTGTATGACACAGTCCCATGTAGAAATTCAAGCTGTTCGTTATTTCAAAATCTGTTTTTTTTCAAGCCAATCATTATTAAAATTATATATTTGTTCGTCATGTCTACTCACTGCTGGCAAGTCCATTTAAAGCACTTAGATACTCTGGAAATGTTTCATTTTCATTAAAAGTGGAATTTGTAAAAAATTCTTTCAATTCAACAACATTATAAGGATATTTAGACCAACAGCTATTGTATTTGGGATGTTTACAACTGTTACCCGATATTTTCTGCAAAAGAGTAAAAAAAAAGTAATAACATATATTCATGAATGACGAATTATTTCAATATGATTAAAGTGTTATTTTCTTGATTCGTAATCCGAAAGAAACAAGAGAATTCTGCCGATGTCAATAGAAACACATAACACACACACACACATATGTTCATGCATTAGGTGTGTTTACGCATAAATGTATGGACAAAAATGCTGCGTCTTTTTTAGTTATGGATCGTATAGATATTAAAGACGGTGGCGATGACAGAAGGAGACTGCACTTTGACTATAAAACCTGCGATCGAGCCCATTTCCAGACAAAGTCATAAAAACATTTCGTTGTTTTTCTGATGTGCAGCAGTGTGCCGGTTTCAATTTCTGTCGAAAGCTTTCAGTTGCGAAGGCATCGTCACTGGTCACTGAACAGTACCGCCTTCAGCTGATACCAATCCACATTCACATCACGTCGGTATTGTGTAGTACCAGCGAAGTAAAATAATTACTAAAAATGGCTACTAAAAACAAAGTTTCAGAATCGAATACGTCTGCTTGACATCAGAGGCGCTGAAACACTGCTATGAACAAAAAAAAGCTTGTGCAAAAGCAGAGTTGTAAGATGGTGGAGCTGTCAACTCTCTTATTATCGCTTTCCTCTAGTTCCAGCTCAACGCATCGCATGTGTAGGGATTACATCTTGAGTGCAACATAAAAAAGGTATCAAAACTTCTTGTTTTTCTTGCCATGAAAATTCAGTGCGACGTTCGTTGGAGTGACCACATTTTTCAAATCTCTAAAGAAGCATTCAAGTGCGTGTAATTTTAAGACTGTGTAAAAAATAGTTCACTCCATCTGATCTCCTTACTATTTAAATCGCCTAAATCCCTACGATAATATAATAGAACTCTGATGTGTGGAAGAGTCTTATTTATCTGTGACAGAGAGTTGGCTCTCTATTGACTCGGTAAAGCATTGTCGCAATGTAGAATGCATCTGAAATATCAGGGAACTCGAAAATTTTTAAGTGCTACAATATTTTTAACAGCAGTGCATTCATTTGTGATCGATTTACCAGCGAATCGCACTACGCATTACACAGGAAATTTGTCGAATATATACAAACACCACTCCTTCCATCCTTCTACCTATAAACTATTTTACTAATTCCGCTGCAGTGGATTGCATATATTTTTTTTTTTATCTTGGACCAGTGCTCAGGGGCTATCCCCTACATATGCAATGCATTGCACTGGAACTAGAGAGAAGGATAGGGAAGAAAGTAGACAGGTGGTGAAAGTGGTAGGAAGATAGAGCTTAATTCTTGCACAACTCTGCAGTTGCGTGTAAATTATAAAGCAAAGTTGCGGCGTCTCTGATGTTTTTTCTTGACGCATTATTTTTAAGCTAATGGAGCCATTTTATTTATTATTTTACTTCGCCGACGTTTTATTGCTCAAATACCGACGCTGGGAATCGAACCTGGGTCTTTCTGGTTGCAGAGCCAACACGCTGACTACTCGCCATCAGCACCCCCAAGGAGGCTTCCCCTAACAACTGGTCCAAGGAAACAAATTAGCATATGCAGTACAAGAAAAAACATGGCGAAATACTCCCTCCCACAATGCAATACAATCAAACTTTAATATTTTAAAATTTATTAATTTTTCATTTTAGGTTTTTTAAGGATAAACATTTTTCTTCTTCAATATATCTTAAACAATCGGGAAAAGTAGCGGAAATTACTTAATGTTTTTGATGTTAAATTTTTTTCCCAAATATATCGCCATTTTTTCCTTCTACTGCATATGCTAACTCCGCACTAATTATCCTGCGACAATTGTCACATGTTTGACTATCGGAACGGTAATAATTTTAAAAACAACCGCTCTACGGATAGTAAGAATAGTTGTTTAAGAAAATAATTCTACTTTAAAAAAGGAACTTCCTTCTCTTATATGTTGAAGCGCGACAGGCAATAAAAGTATTTCGCATTTTCTTCATGTTTGGAAAATCGTCATTGGTAAGCCGTCTTCGGAAAATAATCACTAATATTTTACTTACAGTTAGTTCCTCTTCTTTATAGGGAGGATCCCGGCATATCGTAACTGCTGGCATTTCAATAGTTTCATTTACATTATAATACGAATGCGTTGATATCGGTGGATTATTAAGTTTGGAAAAACACTCGTATAACTGAAATGAAATTATTCAATATGCTTAGTCCGTTCCATCGACATATTTCTTTCATCTTTACGTTGTCGTTTACCTGAACAATAACAATGGTACTACAAATAAATAAAACAAGGTAACGGATAGCTTTTACTGGGTCCTTTAATAGCCACACTTTCATTTCCGACCAATAGCTCATTGTGTAGAGCTAACCGCAGTAGACAATTTGTACCGAAACTATAGAATTGAGTTTGTAAACTAAATTTAGTTCGATTAAAATGTTTCGTATCAGAATACTTTCACAAAAATTCAACACATCTTGCTGATGTTCCCACGTACGAAATATGTCTCGATAGATACCAAACATTTGATAACATTTGCATTTCTGTTTTTTTGTGTGTGCGCCTAATTTTTATGATTTATATATTGTATTATATTATTGATTCACATTTGTACATATGTTATTTCTTTTATGAAATATCCTTGCCTCCTCTTCAGAGTATGATATACTAAGTCCATTTAAGTTGTAAAATTTTTTACTTTCTGATAATAAAAAGCAACTGGAAGGATTTTTTTCATAATTAAAATAATCCATAATTAAGTTAATACTTAGATTTGTGCGCGGCTAGGTCAATAAATCAGTAACTTTTTGAAATTTTCCCTCTTAACTGAAGTGGCATCAACTGAAGTGCTATCAACATGGGTTCGTCAGTTAATCCCTATCGAAATTTGAACAAGCTGCGTCATTTAGTTTGTGTTTGACAGCCATTGATAGCAGCAAACTACTGCATAATTTGAGTAGAAAATGGAAAATGCTGAATTTCGAATTTGAATGATCATTTGGGTATGAGAAAGCTTCCAACAAGATGGGTAACGATGACTGTGAAACACAAACTAAATGGAGCATCTTGTTCAAATTTCGACAGGAGTCAACTTAAAGACGATCGTTGATAGGAGCAATGTTGCCTTTTCAGTTAAGAGGCGAAAAATTAAAAAAGCCACGGACTTATCGACACGCCCTCGTATTTATTTACATACAGATTTGTATAGTACATATACATACATATGTAAGTATGTATGTAGAATACGTACTTATAGATAGTATCGTTGCGGTTTTTCATTTTATTAAGCATTTCGTTAGTCAAATATGTTACAATTACCGTATGATCTTAAGTAGCGAATGAAAATGTGTAGTCACGATGATGCTTTTGCACAGTGTGTAATTGGTGGAAAGTTTATTCGAATTTCTAAATGTAAAAACAGTAACAAAAAAGTTGTTTCCCTCATTGGAAAAATTAATATACCTGCTCTTAATTTATTAGTATTATTATAAATATTACTCAGAATTACTGATTTTTATTTTAACTACAATTGTTAGAAATGAAAGAATGATTGTTTATTTATCTTTAATTCTATACTTAATTTATCACTATAATGTGACGATTAGTTTTATTAGCATAAAGGAAAACAGAGCAATTAATATCCAACATTATTTCAGTAGAAGACGTACATATATACATATTTTATATGTCACTACACACGACCTCAGTACTCTTTGTGTCGCCAGAGAGGTACTTGTAAAGTCATAATATCATCACAAACTGAACTAAACAGAAAAAACAAAGCTTTGAGCTTTTGTCAATACAGTATATATATAATAATAAGGATTTTTCGTATTAATTCTTAAACTTCTTCGCATAGCACTACCAGGAATCGTTGTTTTATTAACTAAAAACTTTATCTTGCTTTATTTTGCCAAAAAAAAACTTCACTTCATCTAATTAACTTCCTTAACGAACGTTCCGCACAAATATTAAACCTTTGCTGATTTTTGATTAATAAATCATCTGGTATTCAATGGTTAAGAAAGCGCCTTGCTAATGACTGATTTAAAATTTTAAGGTTATTTTCGTGAAATCGGTGATATATGTATGTATGTATTGATTTTATTAAAATAAATTACAACGCTATCTAGTTGCATACAAATTCAAAACTTGCGTGAATTTTTTTGATGCCAGCCGAAAAGTGAATACGTATTTATTTATTGTTTTTAATGGCTTAATCGACTGTATTATGCCAATTTAGATAACACTGTACAACACGAAAAAAACAAGGTTCTATAAGTGCTCAAACACACTTAAGACCACAATTTAAGTTTAATACCAGAAAAAAGGAAAAACTTAAAATTCGATCTAGGGTTAATTTAGCTAATGTCCTACAAAATGAAAATTATCAGCTTACCTTGTACGTATAGTTATGAAGAATAAATTATATAAAATAAAAGAAGAAATATGAGTACCAAAGCACTTATTTAATTTTATTATTTATTTTTTGTGTAGCTCTAAGCAATTCTATGCAGTTCTAAAACATATTTCAGCTATAAGAAAATGAATGTTTTATTCTTGAATAGGTGCACATTAGACCGTACCTTACAGCCAAAAAAACGAACGGGATAGGGAAGCAAGAATCGTATACATATAGACACGATTTCATTTCATCATACTTAGTTGTAGATAAGACTACAAACATCGACTGTTCTCCAAGAATTATCGAATTGTTTTCTTAGCAAAAGTGTATTTGGTTTTTTACGAGCTTTAATTTTCTGACATTAAGTTAGTACATTATGTGCCAGAAACAGAGATTTGGTGGATAAATACTAAAACCGGATACTGCAAGTCAATAGCCATTGATGCAGAATATTGGTCTACTCGAGACAAAAACCATTGATATATCATTCTTTAAGATCGGACTGCAATGCCAAAGATATAAAGAAAAGTTTAAAAAGGCGACCCCTACCTTCGCCAAAAAAAAATTCATTATTGTGAATTATTTTTAAATGTTCAGAGAGCTGCGCGCCAGTAACGAAGAGGATAATATATTTTTTTAAACAAGGAAATTTAAAAATCCAAGTATTTTTTAAGTGAAAAGGAAATACTTGAATTGTTCTATACGAAATAAAATCCTTTACTCGAATTTATGAATAAACTAAAAAAATTCTATTTTTTGTGTATTAATCGTAGAGTGGGAAAGTTGCTTAATATGAGTCCTCTAATATTTATAATATCTTGAGTACACATTCAATTGATTTGCTATCTACCATTACAATTTCCATGCTAGATAAAATTTCAATGACTGAACATATTTATGACTAATCTTACTTTCAATTATTGTATAAAAATGGTTGTTATGCTCATCAATTAATTTGCGAAACAAAACAAAATAAAAACAACAATTAATTTATGACTTTGTTTTCATAAGATTATTAGGAATTGTGAGAACTACATATGTTCATATGTATATATGTATATGCATATACATCCAAACATTTGTGGGTACTTACATATGTATGTATGTGAACACAAATATATGTATTTTTCAATGTTAAGTTGGCCTGACATGTAATGAATTGGAAATTGCTTGCTTACAACAGATTCTCATTTACAATTCCCTTGAAAATTCAGTACAATATTTCTTCAGGAATAACTTCAGGAAAATTAACATAATTTAAAATGTTGTTACGGAAGGCACATTAATTAGTGTAATAAACCAAATTTTTGCTATTATCAAGAAGAATTTGACAAATATGATTTTAAAAGTTGTAAACGTCATGTCGGTTACGTAAGGAGGGTGGCGATGGTCCAAGTAGTCTGCACGTTGACTACTAAACGAAAAATTTTTCAACCCCAGTTTCAGACTCATAAAAACATCTCGCATTTTTTGCGATGTGCATTTGTGTGTGACTTTGTGCAGTTGTTGTCGCAAGGTTTCAGTGACGAAGGCATAGTCACTGGTCACTGAACAGTAACGGCTTCAGCTGTATCCAATCCACAGGCACGTCAGAACGCTCTCCTTCGTCGGTATTGTGTAGCACCGGCGAAGTAAAATAATTACTAAAATGGCTACTAAAAACGAAGCTTCAAAATTGAATACGTCTACTTGACATCAGAGACGCTACAACACTGCTATAATAACAAATAACGTGCTAAAAGTAGTGTTTTAAGATAGTGAAACTTCACCTCCTATCATTACTCCTACTATCCCTTTCCTCTAGCTCCAGCACAATGCAAAAAAGTATGGGGAAAGAAACTAGCACATAACTGGTCACGTACATATGTTGTGAATCACAACTGCACAACCCTCGTAACAATTTGAATTGTTACAATTTTGTTAATAAAGAAATAAAATATTTAAATAATTCCACAATATCCTTATTGTGAATATTTAAAATTGTTACCTTTTAATTAGGTCATAAATATAAATATTGCACAATATCTTTTATTCAGATTTTATTTTTGTTTATGCACTTGTAGTGCATATAATAAGTATATTAATTGTTAACATGTATTATGCATTTTTTATTAATAGTAAAAAAACGTTTAATTTTTTTTTAGCTTTTTTTTTGCGATTTAAGTCTTCCTACCCTTTGTAAAAAGTTTATTAATTTTTTTGTCTTCGGCTCCTGACAACACTGATTTTATCTTCAAATAAAATTTAACTAACAGTAAGTGTAAAAGTCATTATGGTCTTTTTTCTCTTTTTACATTAAGCAGTGCACATATAAATCTTTTAGAAGCTATGAATATATCATTCTTTACGAATGACTTCCATTATAAGACACTTATAAATTTAAATAATTAATTTCGCTTCTGAACGTCTCCAAGGAGTTACTGTTAAACAGTTTCTCTTTTCATCTTAATTCTAACGAAATCTGTTCCAAATGCAATTACAATGATTATTCATTTATTTTATTTTATTAATTATATATAATTCAAATAATCAAATTGTAATTCAATACTTATTTTGAACTAACCACTGGTAAATATATAAAAAAGCTGTAAATAATTATTATCTAGTTAGAATCAAGAAGTAAATATTGGATCTTTCATTAAGCGCTTCCCTTCTTTAACATTTAAATAAAACAAAGTGTATGTGGACTCTAATTTATCCATTTTATTATTTGCATGTGTTGTTGAATGCTATATCCGTCCATGGTGATTTGGCAAAACAGACGACAGATATAGTTTCAACTAGATGACCGTTGCCAACTGTCTGTTGGAAGACTCTTTAAACAAAAAAAGAAAAAATAAATTAAAAAATAGCGGTTTTCTAAAGTAGTTTAAAATAACATTTATTTCTTATTTGGCTTTCAAATAGCAGTTCTAATCAAATAAACTGTTGCTGATTCAATTTACAATTTATTTACAGTATCTTCAATACTACTAACTATTAATAACTACTAATAATACTAACAATAATCCGGTGGTATATTTTGAGCGGCTTTTTCATATTTATATTTTCATCTATGATTCCTCTTAACAAACTAGGTCTCTATGAAAATATCGAAACGTCGTTGAATGTACGCGATAATGATATACAGGTAAAGACAGTTTTGCAGACATTTTTATTATATATTCGCCGTATAATAGAAAGTAGAACAAGTAAAGTAATCGACATAGTCAGTTATTATTCGAAGCAAAACTGAACTCTGCTGGAATATGTGTACCACAAGTATTCGTCAATGGTTGAAGAAAAAAAGATAACGGATTATTTGTATTTGCATAGTGATTTTGTTTGCTGCGTATCGAGGTGCCTCCGTAGTGTAATGCATGATCATTAGTCCACTGAGTATAATCTTTTTTTCATAAACATAATTCACTTTATTTTTTTTTGTTTTGTTAAAAATACAAATTGTTTATTTGTTTCTAATTTTTTACATGCCGTACAATTTTTTTCTAATCTGAATTTATTTTCGGTGCAAAAATCTCTTTATTTGTAAATACATATTTTGTTTATATTTATAGCATACATACAAATGCATACAATATCTTTACATATATGTACATTAGACCGTACCACCTTACAGGCAAAAAGAAGAGCTCCGTACACCCTTTAATATAACGTATTTTTGGACAGTAATTTAAAAAAAAATTTTTTTTAGGACGAAGGTAAGGGTCGCTTTTTTAAACTTTCCTTCATATCTTTGGCATTTGCAGTAGGACCTTAACTTAAGAAATTGAGGTAAAATATTATTGTTACGGAAATATATTTAGTAATAGTAATTTGTAAATCACTCTCGTATAAACGTATTTCATTATAACGTTCTGGATTTTAATCTGTAGTAAATAAAAGAATGCACGTTTTAAAGAGCAAAACGTATAAATTCGTATATATATAACGTATATTGCAATCACGAATTCAAGAAAAATACTCATTTTAAAAAGATAAAAAGTAACAATATGCTAATGTACATATTTTGAATCAAACGAAAAATTAAAACATAAAACAAAAGAATATTAAAATCTCACACATAATAATAATAGTAATTTAATAGTATGCTGGCCAATTGCAAGCCTAGTGTAGATGAGAAGAAAAATCTAAAAATAGAATTATGTATGTGTAATAAAAAAAGAAAACTCATGGATTGTTATGTTTTTGTTTATAGAATTTTGGTTTTGTGTTCGGTATTCAACATCAATTCTCGATTGATTAGTCGAATTTTGAACATAAGAATCTTGGATTTGTAGTCAGAAATTAGGAAAAATGCACTGATGATTTAAGTAAGCATTAGCGAAATAGTACTATAAGGATATGCTTTCCTCCTCAGTTATTGAGTTTGTTTTTTTTATAAAAAATACTTTGTGAGAATATCATAAAGTATGCAATAATACATTTCACATATTTTTTTCGGGAAAAAGCACAATTTTAAAATTAAAATCATATATAAAGAGATTTTCCCAAAATAAATTCAGTTAATATTATATATTTTTCTTTATCATAAATCTTAGAATTCTGTAATCTTTCAGATATAATTAGTGCGTAACTAAGTGACTTATAAATTTTTGGCTTAGTCACTACTCTTCTATTTAAATTATTACAAATTTTATATTGCCTTATTAGTCCAGAGATCAGTGAAAGAGGGTAATTAATATTAATTAAAATACTCCTAATTTTTGCTATATATACTCGTATATAAACTCTATATAAAACTCCACATAAAACTCTATATCACTACTATTCAATATTCTCTCTTCGACATATTTTGTGATAATTTTAGGTTTTTTTTTATCTAATTTCTCAATACAACAATCTAATAATTTTTGCATAACAATATCAGCTATAATCGGAGAAGCTGGGGATCCGATTGGAAAACCCTTTTTTGGGAATATATATCTTATTATTGTATCTAAAATATCTATTATCTGCTATACAAAATTTCACAAGACGTAAAAACAGGTTCTTCTCAATCTTTGTATATTTTTTAATTATATCCCATTTTTCTTCAATAATATCTAAAGCAAAATTATTGGTATACTCCGAAATAACGATACTACATCTAATGAAATTAGTTGCTCATCATTTACGATTTCTATATTCTTTATGTTTTCTCTAAATTGTAAAGAATTCTTAACATTGTATTTAGAGTTCGCAGTTAACTTTCCAAGAATATTCAGAATATATTTGCAAAGTTCATTAAATGGAGAATTAATAAATGAGCATATTGGTCTGTAAGGGAATTGGTCTTTGTAAATTTTTGGTGCACTATATAATCTAGGTGCTGTAGAAACATTAGACTTAAGTATACTTTTTTCCAAAGACGTAATAATTTTGAATCTAGAAAGATTTTCAACCAAATCATTATTCATAATATAGAATAGAATAATAATAATAAATAATAATAGAATATGAATAATGATTTAGTTGAAAATCATTGTGAAACCGAAATATTGCAAGAAATTAAATTTAAAACAAAAAAATATTATAAGATCTCAAGCACAATTAAATAAACTATAAATCAAGAAGAAAAAAAATCGAAAAAATTGGAAAAATATGTATTTTTTTTTAAATTTGATTTTTTTGAGGTACGGTCTAATATACATACATATGTATGTACGTATGTATATATTGGATATGTGAATACTAGAAAAAGTCCAAACAGTATGTTAATTTGCAATGTTTTTTACGTCATTCCCAAATGAATTAAAAATTTTCTCCCATTCAATTGAATTCATTAATTCCGTTTCATTCAATTTCAATAACAATTTTCCAAATTAATTTGTTCCTTCTTCTTGTTAAATATTTTTTGCTTAAAAGTAATAGACACCAATACCCCGTTTTGCATTATTTCGGGTTGCGTCCTCTCGAAGTTGCGTATTTTTAAAGTTTCTGTGGTTTAGAAGTTACGTCATTTTTCTTTCAGTTTGCGTCGCATGACTTCAAAGTTGCGTCGTTAGTGGCATATATTTGTGACGTTAATATGAAAATGTTTGTACAGGGTGGCACAAAAGTAGCTATATGGTTTGAATTCTTTATAACTTTTTTAATTATTATTTTTTATTTGTTTTTTTTTCAGCATTTTGTGAAGAAGACTTGGGGAATTAATTATGAAACATTCGAAATGAAATCAAAAGTTATGGAAAATATGCTAAAAAGAGCACGTATGTGCGAAGCAGAAAATGGACATCACTTACAGGATATCATTTTTCAAAGTTAATTGCAAAAAATTACCCAATAGTATACTGTATTTAAGAAAAAATAAAATTATAATAATCGCATAAATAAAAAAGTTATAAACCATTTAAACCATATAGCTCCTTTAGTGCCACCCTGTATAAAGGTAAAACAGAAAAAGAAAGATCCCATTTAAGACTAATGCAGATATGTATGTGAATGTTGTATGCTTCATGCATTAACACATCGGAAAAAGACTGACTCTTCCTTTTATATGTATATACAAAGAATTTCTTATTTTTAATTTCAATCATGATATTTTCGTTATGTTTTTCTTACGTTTTTCTCATGAATAGTTATATTTTTTAAATAAAAACTGTTAACCAAAAATTGGTATTTTTATTGAAATGTGTTAAAAATCATGCTTCGTGGCGCTTTCATATCAAATTATGAATAAAAAAAGCGTTGAAAATTATGACAATCGAGGGGAGTGGACTTCGATCAATATTATATTCAATATAAATCAGAGTTAAGAAAAGTACACACACCGTATAAAAATCTCCTACATAAATGTAAAAGAACACAGCTCAAAGCAATCAACACATATTTTTATTTTCATAACATTTATGTGTGCTTCTAACTTTTGTTCGGTGCCAAACACTATCATACATGTGTTTCGTTTTAATATTTCATTTTGTAAACGATCTTAAGAAGTTCACGTATTGTCCGATTAGAACACACTTCAAACACACCGGTTCGAGTGTACCAATATTTTAAGTTCGTGTATGTATGCGACAACAAAGTACATGTACGATAGATATATTCAAGTCTGCATATACATTATATTGATGGATGTGTACGGCAAGAAACTACGTGATCGATATGAAGATTCTCGTGTGGCTGAATTTTATGTATGTAAATGGTTGTGTGTGGAAAAAGTACATGAACGCTAATAATACCTAAATTTATGTACGAACATTTTTGCAGGACGTGCAAAATCTTTGTAAGAGCTGCGTCTTCGCGCTAAAGTTCTTACTGCCCCACGAGGAAGTAAAATCTTTTGGCCATTCGTTAAAAGAGTAAAGGAAAATGCTAGTTCTTCTATTCCGCCCCTTGTAAAAGATGATAAAATATTCACTGACCCGGTTGAAAAGGCTAACCTCCTGGCTGAAATGTTTGCAGATAATTATCACCTGCCGGAAAGCAATCAACCACTGCCCGCTCACGAGAGTGTATCCGTAACTATGCCAAAGATATACCTTCGAGCTCGTGCAGTTAAAAGGGTCCTAGCGGACCTCAACATAAATAAATCGCCTGGGCGGATAGATTTCCGGCACTGGTCTTGAAGCAGTGCTGTTCGACGTTATCGCGTCCTCTAGCAATCCTTTTCAGCACACTGTACCATGCAGGCGAATTTCCGTTGTGCTGGAAGGTTGCAAATGTTACGCCGATCCCCAAGAAGGGAGGCAAGCATACCTGAAAATTATCGCCATTTTGGCCTTGGCGTTGGCAAATGTGCTTATTGTGTTCTAGTAAATATATTGCAAATGAATAAAATAAAATATATATGTAGACATATACCATGACGCAAACATTGCAAAGAATAATGGGATGTTGGAATGTAACGTATACGCACGGTATTACATGCACCATACTATACTTGTATTTTCAAGTTCACTGAACTGAGCGCGCTTTTCAACTCAACAGTTTTTGGTAAGCTGGTTCGATTAGTTCATTCAATAGCTCAGTAGTATCAGTTGACTTTTGTAGCTAAACTGATTTCGAAGCTCAGTTGGTTTTTAACTTAAAATTATATTTTGTCAACTTTAATAAAGTTTGCTGTACACTAAATTTATCGGTAACAAACTTAAATCAATTAAACTACAAAATGCAGGACAGAAATTAATTCCAGAAAATAATAATGTTTGCACTAAATCGCCAATGAATTGAAATTGTCACGTTTTTAGTTCTAGCAGAAGTGAAGAACCAAAAAATGTAAACCTAAAAAACATAAAAAGCGCTCTTCACAGATTATCAAGAATTATCAAGAAAAGTGAGCGGTCACTTCGCTCTGTTTACTGAATTGTTCAATTGAGCTAGCTCAGAGCTGAGCGCTACAACTCTACACTACACACTATGTAGTCTACTTTGGAGGTCATTTCATTGTCTTGTTAATATGGATTATACAGATTTGTCTACAAATCAAATCTAAAAAAGCTTAAATTTGGCATTCATATTTTTTGGGTGGATATTTTGATATAGAAAATTTATTAAAATTTATTATTTAATGATTTTAAAAATTTAAGTTATTTTTGAGTGAACAAATAAGAAAATTATCAGAATTAATTTCAATATGCACTAATAAATCTTTTCGAAATATTTTTGTAATTTTTTTTTTAAATTTTTTATAAAGAACTTTGACAATAAAAAAAATTCTGTTTATTATTTCTCATGCTCAAGTTTTTGTTGAAAGAATTTTGGAAGTTAACAAATATGTTTTTTCTTTGACTTGTACTAAATTGTAAACGTAGTAGTATGCACACATTAATCGATTTTAAGGTTTAACAAAGGTTGTTTACTTATTATTTCAATTACTTATACTTATATAATAATAAATTGGATTTAATAAGTGCTTTCAGGTATTTACATAATTTAACCAAAATTCTTTTCTTGCTATTATTTCCTGTTATAAAAAATATTAATTTTATACAACATGTCTCTTGTTATAATACAATTTTTGGTTTATTATTAAATCAGGCGAAAGTTCGTAAAGCTATTAGTCAGAAAGAAAATTTAGCCTGTGTAAATGGATATTGATTGACGTTGTTTGTTCCCATGCTCCCTTGATGTCTCATGTCAAATTCTTTCCGAGTAAAAACTTTACGAACTTGAACCTGATTTGTACTTAATAATAAACCAAACATTAACTAAAGAAAAGTTATTTTATTTGTAAAAGCATCACACAAAATCATCAATACGAATTATAGAAAGTGGTAAATTATTTTAAATACTGTTGTAATCAAATTATTCATCTCTTAGTCACTGACTGAGTTATTACTGTAAATGTTTTCCTGGTACAGTGCGCATACATTCATCTGTGTATCATATAAATTTTGCAAATATAATTAATTTTAAATTAAAATGTTTATTAATTGCAAGAAATTATTTACACGCAATATTTTTAACTAATAAAATTCAGAGACAACTTAAAGCGATGACGATATTCCTTAAGTTTTCCTCTTTTTTCTTTTTCATGCATTTTTGGCAATGATGTTGTTAGATCTTTTAGTGAAAATCTAGAAAGTGGACATAGTCGTTAGTTTTGAGCCCTAATGGCGAAAATAATCAGCAGTAGTTGTAAAGGAATATCCGTCTAATTGATTACAGTACTTCAGGGATTAAGTATTGCAGCCGACAAGTTCTTACGGTCATTAAATAAATTCAGAGTAAAAGTTATGCCACTCGAGATCGAAAGAAGTTCCTATACGTTCCAATTTTGTTTGAAAATTCGATTCGAATCGTATGGCGTAATTTGGCACATGCGCTGCAATATGCTGGAACTAGGAAATTAGGATATGTATGGGAGGATAGAGAAAGTAATGTTTATGAACATTTGATAAGACTTTTCCCACGTCTAAAGTGACATGAAGTAATACCTCTGCAGGGAGTTTATTCCACATACTGTTCGGCTGCAAAATTATTTCTCTCTGTAAAGTTTAGTGCTATTCGCCGCTAAGTAGACCACAAATGGATTCACCCTTAATGATTAATGCGTTTTGCGCATGAATAAGTTGGTTTCGGCAAAAAGTTCCCTGATTTCATTAGAGAATATCCCATTATACTAACGATAGCACAACGAAGCACACCACACATTGCGATGATGCTCAAGAAAGTCAATAGAGTCGCTTACCCTACCATTCTCAATGAGTTTCTTCATACAGGGTCGAGTAACTTCAAAATATTCTTTGAAGCACCGGACCATACATGAGAGTTGCACTCCATCTTATGTCGGATGTAAGCGGTATAAATAGTACGAAGATCAGGTCGGGTGAAGTATGTCTTATACCGTCAGTAAAAGTCTTATTTCTCATTGAATAATAACAGCAGTATGCATTTTGCTATTCTTGATAATTATTTTGTAAAGAGGGTGGCGATGGTCGAAGTGGCCTGCATGTTGACTACAAAACGAAAAATTTCCTGGGTTCAAATTTCAGACTCTTAAAAACACCTCGTATTTTTTCTGATGTGCATTTGTGTGTCTTTGTGGCAGTGTTTGTCGGAAGATTTCAGTGGGGAAGGCATAGCCACTGGTCACTGGTATAACGATTTCAGCTGTATCCAATCCACAGGCACATCAGAACGCCCCCGTCGTCGCTATTGTGTAGCACCGTCGAAGTAAAATAATTACTAAAAACGAAGCTTCAAAAATTTCATAAGTCTCCTTGACATCAGACAAAAAAACTTGCAAAAAAGCAGTTGGGTAACATAGCGAAGCTTCACCCCCTATCATTTCCCCTACTATACCTTTCCACTAGTTTCAGCACAATGCACCGCATGTGTAGGGGTCATCTCCTGAGTGTTGGTCCAAGATAAAAGAAAATGAAAAAATACACTATTCATAGCAGTATACATGACTCAGAAGAAATTCACAGGAAATAAATTTGTCTGTTGGAAACAAAAAGTATTACTTCTAAGCGGCTCATTACAAGTGATCACAATTTGATTTATAAAAATTTTCCCTTCAATAGAGGCACTAATTTTTAACAGGTGATGTAAATGTTGACATCACTACGAAGAAAAGTGTCATTTGGTAAAGAACAAAGACAGTGGGCACAGCATTTAAGGGAAATTATAATCCCTATGACGATTTTTCTATCAGTGTATATAAATCTTCGAAGAAACTTGAATCTCACCCAGAACCTCGTCTAAAGCCCATTCGTTCGAGTCATATCAGCAACCGAGCAAGAGGTATACTATTGCTATAGATACTCTGCATTAGCAATTAAAAGCAAACCAAAACTAACACCAACGGAAACTTAATTTAATTTCTTATTTAAACTCATTCATCGTTTCTTTTAACTACGCACCGTTCTAAATGATATATCGAGATATCAATGGCAATTGGTTGTGTCAATAAACAACAAGTATACTCATTAGCGAAGCTAACGATGTTGCATATTTTACATAAAAAAAAACTTAATTTACTTTCTGGAAATTTTTTTTTAGCACAAATCGAACTTTTTTGCAAGTCGTTTGCCGAATTAATAATACCATTGGTGTTGATCAGAACCTATAAAAAAATTTATTTAATAATTCATATTTACGTTTGCACTATGCATTTATCATGGATTTCTTTCTGTTTTCTCTGGTATACGAGTACATGACTGAACAATTTTGTAATATTAATTTCAATAAATTTTTCACGACAGTCTGAGTCATAGCCATATTCATAAATACATATAAGCCCCTGTGAAATATGTATATTTATTTATGAGGCAAAGAAAATCTTCTTGAGCACATGCCTTCATGACTGCAAGAAACAAAGAGCTGTAAAAAAATTTTGCTAATAAATTTTGTTGAAGTTGTGACAAAATCATGATTTACATCTAATGATTTATTATTTACAAATTTCTGTAACAAGGAATTGTTTAAATGAAACAATTTTCTTTCAATAGTAGTGAGAAATTGCGACATAAAATCACGAATGTTTACGATATTCTTAAAATTTTAAAATGTAAATAACACTTGATATTTCATAAATTTTCTTCAGCAGTTTTCCAGCTCTGAATGAGTAGTATGTAAACAAAAGAGTTTTGTCGCCTACTGTCATTTTTATATTAAACTAATGTTAGTTTTACATGATATGTCTTTTACATTTTATATTTCAGGTTGCTGATCTTTTGTAAATCTATATGTCTGTCAAAATTGTTATTTCCTCAAAGTTTGTAATTTTTGCTTTCGAATGTACATGTACAATAACATGTGTCATAAAATGGCACTCTAAAACAGGAATAAATAATCAATACACCACTATAAAAATAAATTCAACAAATTATTTATCTATGTTTGTTACATCATCAGTAGATATTTATCAAAATTCCTGAAAAAAGCTAAAAAATTTTGATACAAGAACTGACAAAATAAATAACGAAATATACAAAAAAAAACAAATCAAATAGCTTCTTTAAAAATTTTCTTTATACAACTAACATTTTATTATTCGATGTAATTATATAATTCTTTCTATTTGACTTCTATTGAATAAATAAAAAAATAATTACATAAATTGTACAAATTTACTTTTTCTTGTTCTTTCTCCATTACATATTTTTAGGTTTTATTCTATGATTTTACATTTTATAATAATTTTTATTTTTTGATACTGGTATACCGAGAGGTCAAATTTGCTAAAAATTAAATAAAATATTTTAAAAACAGAATTTTTAATATAATAAAAAAATAGTTTAAAATTTTTTTTTTTCACAATTTACACATTTTTCAAATCGACACCTCTATTAAGTAGCTGTTTGGAAAAAACTGAAAAATAAACAAAATGTGAATAAAATATAGAAATAATTGTGGGTATTTTCAAAATTAATCAAAAAAATGTCCTGAAATTCAATTTCATTCTTAAAAAATTGTCAACCATTAATATGTATGTACTTGGTGGTGTAATAGTGACAGTTCTGATAGAAAAGAGGACAAAATTGCTATATTTTTTTTTTTATTTTCACATTTTCTCTTGTCGATTTTGAAAACTTTAAAAAATATATAAAATTTGCTATTAAAAATGATTTGTACATTCTTTGAGAGAGAACATGAGAAACAATATTACCATTTGAAACATTTTTATCTACCTTATAACTTTGAAACGAATTTAAAACGAAAAAACTTTTGCATTTTACGATTTCTGGAGAAGACAAAAACGTTTTCATTTTCACTTTCGTACGAATTTTGTTTCTGTGACACACCTTATCATCTCTTTTTAGCTTTATACAGTTTTCCGAGCGATATTCAATAGCTTCGATATCCTCTTTATAGTAAGAACTGTCTATCTCCTTAAAATAGCCATCAACCTTCTCATCGTTGGCAAATCTTTTATAAATATGTTCGTTTCAAAGGCTCCAATTCTATTCCTTTGATAAACTCTTAATTTTGTAGCATTTTACAACTTAAAGAAAGTTGCTTTGCGTGACCGAGCCCAACTTTGGGGCCTTCTTTCATTTAAGTTTTTGGGGCAATATTTCATTATTTTGGAGCGATATTTCATAAAAGATATTGGGGTAATTTTTCATAATGAATAATGGCCCCATGTTAGGGCCTTTATTTCATTGCACACTTTAGCCTCTTATTCCCTGCGCCCTTTTTTCGTAGCGCCGGAAGGATTTCCTTCTCTATTGTATGACGAACACCGGATTCGCTCAATAAAGCTAAATAAAATGAAATGAAATATCTTTCATATTAAATCCGACAGAGCTGGGAGTTATTTCATAATAAAATTAATCCCACATTTAAAACTACATACTTTAATTTTTTTCTTGGTACTTTGTGCCACCTGTGAGTTATTTAACGCAACCTAAAAAAAATAATGGCATAAATAAATAAATGAAATAAATTCTTTCTCCGATTTAGAATAAAAACAATTTATGGGCTGATATTGCATTTAGTAAGTTGAGGTAATTGTTTATAATGAAATAAGTGCCCAACTTTGGGGCCTTATTTCCCCACGTTTGACACTTTATTTCGTTTCTTACTTTGTGGCTTTATTTCCTGGGGCCTTGTTTCGCAGCTCCGCGGAAGATGTCTCAGTCAGTCAGTAACATTACTGTCTTATATATAGTATGTGCAATACATTGTGCATATATGTACTTTTAGATAAAATTATATACAAAAAGGCACTAACTTGTTAAGGGTTAATATAAAATTACATATACATATATATGCATCGATACCTACACTTACGTATGCATGCAATATTTGAACTAAATTCCCACTGTAAATAGTAGTAAGACATGTGTTAATGTTCAATACAACACATAATTAAATATTGATTTTCTTTTTGTTAAATTGTATTTATTTTTGTGCTGATGTCTTGTGCAGAATTTTGTTACAAAATATTCATTATATTCATAAATATTAATGCGATTGCATGCCCGTGGCTTCTAGTACAAATAGAAAACAATTAATGAATTGAACGGTCTATTTAAAATGATACAAACTAATACAGCCAGACACAGAAATTGCACTAAAGTTTTGTAGATAGTCACATTGTCGTGTGTGTTTGATGAACGATAAACATCGTGTGCCCTACCATGCAGATATAATTCCCGTACTGGCAAAAGCACAGATAGATTTTAATGTTGCTCTTTTATCGTATATTGAATTGTGAACTGACGGATTCCAATGAACACACAAACATTCAAATTTGCATAGTGCTTTAGACTTCAATGACCACAAGACACACTGAATGCGTGAGTAGATATATATATGTATATATATACGAGTATATATAACGTGTGTGTGAATGTGGGTTTGCGAACGTGCAGCCCAAGTAAAACAACAAAATGTTGCACATTAAAAAAGTGAAATAAATAGAAATGTAAATAGACTTGTGGTTGCAAATGAATGCTTTTACACTTAAAGAAATTTTTTTGTTTCTGTAAATTAATGAAAAGGTTGCTTTACTCTACCCGAAAATGTACAACTTAAATGCTGCCAATTGATATTTAAGGAAAAATATCAATGTTGCAAAGTTCTATTAGAGATTTCGTTTGTTGTTTCAGTGTATCAACAGATATTTTACAGATAGTTTAGATTTTAGCTAATTCATTGGATGCCTTCCAAATTGCTAGTTTATAAATACTTATTATCAGGATCGTTGTCGTCGGTCAGCTTCGTACAGTTTTCATGTCTTTTTTGCATCTGCATAATTCCCTACAACTATACAGCTATAATGTGTTGTTATTGTTGTTATTGCTGTTACAAATTAAAAATAAATGAATAGTTTTAATTAAATTTGATATAAATTTGTTACCAAGGCGAACGCTCGATTACATCTGCTTATACTTTGTACTAAAATTAAAATCAATGCAACAACAAATTTTATTTTAAAAATTAACTTCCTCGTAAAGTCCTTCCTTTATAGTTCCGCATAATTGTTTAGTTTTTAGTTGGTTTTCACTTCTTCGGTTTAATTTTAAATCAGAAATCAGAAAAAAATTATCGAACATTTTTTCTTTAGGAAATTTAAATACCACAAATGCATAGACAACACTGCCATTGGAAATCTATCAAGAATTATTCAAGCTTTTGATTTTACAAATTAAGTTGCTTTTCCTTCAGGTGACTTTTCAAGAAATCATATTCTTTTGGCAGTTGTCTTTTCGGAAGTTCTATCGAGCGTACAAAACAAACTTTAAACTAAATTTAGTTAAAGAATATACGAGGAATTTCATAACACATAAAAATGTCACAGAATATTACTACAGTTATTAATACCACTACATACAACAAAATATTCAGATGTCTGGCTGAGAGAAAAGTCGACCGAAAAATGTATGAAGTAGTTGACACGAATTCTGGCAGACATATCGAGGGAAATTTCAATTTTTATTGCACACACATCTAATAGAAGTCTGATGAAAATTCGTGGAAAATTTTAAGGTATTCTTCGACAGCCGTATTATATTTAAAAGAATATCGAATGCAATTTTTTTTTCTCTTGGACCAGTACTCAGGAGATGACATGCTACGCATGCTGTGCATTGTGCTGGAACTAGAGGAAAGGGATAGTAGAAGAAAATGATAGGAAGTGAAGCTTCACTATCTTACAACTCTGCTTTTCGTGCGTTATTTGTTTTTATAGCAGTGTTGTAGCGTTACTGATGTCAAGGAGACGTATTAAATTTTGAAGCTTCGTTGTAGTAGCCCATTTTTAGTAATTATTTTACTTCGCAGGTGCTACGCAATACCGACGAAGGAGGGCGTTCTGATGTACCTGTGGATTGGATACACCTGAAACCGTTACTCTTCAGTGACCAGTGACTATGACTGCGCCAGTGGAACCTTGCGACTACAACTGGCACAAAGACACAGAAATGCACATTAGAAAAAATGCGAAATGGGTCTGAAAATGAGCTTGGACCCAGGAAAAATTTAAGAAAGAATTTAATTAACCTAATATGTATCAATACATGATTTAATAATATTAAATACTAGACCCTTTTACATTTCTTAATTGATTATTTACTGTTTGTTTCTTTTCAGCTTTGACAATTCTAACATTAGATAAGTTGAAACATTTTTTGATGAGATCTTCTACTTAGCAACTTGTTGTTCTGAGAATGTTCTCCAAGGCAAGGTCCGGAAAGATAACATTATTCAGAATGACATATTTACATATACATAGTATTATTTATCGCGAATAATTTTAAATAATAATTATCCTATAATTAAAGTATACAAAATTAAACTTATACTTTTTTATATGTATTTTTTTAACGCGAGTCAGAATGAATTACGATTATTTATACATATATACATGCATATATATACAATATATACTTTTTGTATGGTTAAGCTAGTCAATTTGTAAATTTTGTTGGTATAGTAGACCTTCAACAAAATTCTTTGAAAAACTAAAAACTTGCATATGTTTATACAAAAACTCTCAAAATATCGACCCCTGTGCGCGAAATTATCGTATGTTACACTTTTTTCGAAATCGACTTTTTAATGCAAAATGGTTCTAAATCCATTAATTCATCTGCAGATAAAATATTATAGCGATAATGGTTATAGTTATGGAGATAACACTATGTACATTTTATCGTATGTGACAGTTACTGCTGTCAGGCAAATAAGAAAAAGACGAATAAAAACGCTCTCCTGTGAAATTTAGTTTTTGTAACATACGATAATTTCGCGCACATGGGTCGATATGTTTGAGAATTACCTAAATACAAAAATTATATTATACAACCAGTATTTTTTTATTCGATTAATATCTACTAATTTTTCTAAATCTTTTTACAATTAGTCAACACGTTGGTTGACAATGATTGTATATGTCGATCTATATTTGTATTTTCGTGATTTTCAAAAACATTTTGAGATTTTTTACACACCGTCGCACGTCACGCTGTAATTACGGATGGCATAAATATTGAGGAATCAGCAGCACTTTATGTTCTTGGCATGAAGATTCAGTGTGATGTTCGATGGCCTATGCACATTTTTCAGGTCTCTAAAGCAGCATTTAAGTGCCTTGGCTTTTTAAGACGGGGCAAGACATACTTTACCGCATCTGAACTCCTTACTATTATAACGCTTACACCCGACCGAAGATGGAATACAACTCTAGTGGTGGGTCGGTGCTTGAAAGACTATTTTGAAGTTACTCGGCCGAGTACATGAGAGGGCGAAGAGACTCATTGGAGAGTCAATTTTATTGACTTTCTTCAGCATCGTCGCAATGTGGGGTGTCTTTCGTTGTTCTATCATTACTATAATGGTAAATTGTTCTTGAAATCCGCTCATTCCTGCGCACAACGCATTCATCATTAAAGGCGTATCCACTTGTTGTCGATTTAGAAGCGAATCGTACTACACATTACAGAGAAAACTCAGTTTCGGCCAAACAGCGCGTATGTAGGGTAAACTACCTGCAGAAGTGCTTCCTTTAACTTTCGACGTGGGTAAATTCATATCAAATGTCCATAAACAGTACTTCCTTATCCCCTTTCCATTCTGTGCTGGTTAAAGATAAATATATGTGAAATTATGTAGAGGGACAAAAGTAATGGCTGAGCGAAATGAGGTCCCAGAAAATAACTCCGCAAAATGTAAGTAAATGTTAAATAAAACCAATATTTTCCTGAAACATAACCCCAAGGTAATAAAAAAATTTCTACAAAGCTTAAATGAAAGATAGCACGAAAACTGGGAATATATTTCATTATGAGTAAATGCGATTTCACCCCAAAATTAAAGAAATTATAATTGAAGTAGGCCATATGATGTAAAATGAGGTTTTATGATTTGATATTCCCGGAGGAGAAAATCTTTAAGGCCGGCTAGACAGAAAATTCGTTACCCGCGATGGCGCCGTTTGGAATATCCTAAGTAATGAATCTTTAAGGAAGTCTGAAGGCTGGTTAGGCGGGAAAATTTTTAAACGCGAAGCCGCTTTTTGAAATGTCACCCTAAAATTGTATATATAAGTTTTTTCAGTTATTGATTCATGTTGTGAAAAAGAACCCCAAAATAACAAATAGCAATATTTTGTGGAACCTCTTTTCATTTCTCGGTTTTGAGACTAAATTTTATTTTGGAATAGAATAAAAATGTTTGAAAAAAAAGTTTCCCGATTTAAAAAATGGAAAGGAAAAACACTGAAAAATATATTGTTTTTAAAAGTTATAATATAATAATACTAAAATATTGTTTTAATATTCGTATATACAACAACATGTGCAACATAGACATGTGAATAATTTCTAAAATACGATAGAGAGGAATAAATATTGTTTGTGGAAATGTTAAAGTTTTGTGTTGAATAAAGAACATTTTTTTAGAAGTTTAATAAGCACTCCCTCGTGTCATACAGAGCGATTCAGACATTTCTTCTGATGAATCCCAGATTTTCGTTTATTTCGATAAACGGTACGCTCATATATTACAATTAGCCAAAAAATCTCCACTTAAAAAAACACTAGTTAGCGCCTTTTTATATTGGGGCAACAATATATATGTATGCATACGAAAAAAAAATTGCAGTCCTTTAATATTACGATAATGATTCGTACTATAGGGCATCCACTGCATTGATTACAAAAATATTTAATTTCTAGTACAAATGAGAACCTTTTTTGTATAAAATGTTATAATAATGACCTAAAAAGAAATATATTACAAAAAATATGGTTTAGGAAATAAAAAAAAACTCTTCGTAATTAGAATATTTTATCTCAAGTGGAACATTTTTTGTTCCAGTAGTTAGTTCATCAGAATGAGAGCAAAAAAAGCTTAAACGCCAAAAATTGCTGTTATTCGGCTTATATGAGAAAGCAATTTGATTAATTTTATGCATTGGAATAAAATGTGTCTTCATACAAAATTTTGTTTGTCTAACTTAATTAAACAAGAACTAAATAATAAAAACCTTCTCCTGTAAAATTTCGTTTTTTTCGCTTGAGTTTATATTGCTGTTACGACTGGATATATTGTATTTCGTTCTTGGCACCTAAATCAAGCTGTTCAATAGCAAGGCATACAGAACTAAAATTTTATTATTTTTTACTTTTTAGTTCCTTTTTTAAGTCAGTTAAATTTTTTTTTAATTTTCATTTTACACTTTTTAGTATCTGATTCCGTAAATATTTGAAAAAATTTTATTCTTGACGCGCTTGCAATTAAACATATTAAAAAATTGAATTTTTTATTCAAGGGTAGCTGTATTTCCCTGATCCGCCGCTGTTAAAATGGTGTCGCACTGTAAGCACGACCTTTTCAATGAAAAAAAAATCATTAAAATCGGTCCAGCCTGTTAAAAGTTCTGAGGAAGTAGAGCTGTATTCTCCCTATCCGCCCGATAATCAAAATCGGTCCACCCAGTAATAAAAAATAAAATATATACAGTTGTATTAGAAACCTCCTCCTTTTTTGAAGTCGGTTAAAAAATGAGAAAAATGTGTCAAATAATTTCTATTTTACTTTTCTGTGTTAACTATGAAATTAATCATTTTCGAATTTGGGTGACCAGAGATATTATTTAGTTCGTATGGAAAGATTCACGAACACTTTCGCCATAAGAAATTCATACCACTTTTATTATGAAGCTATCAAAATCATGTAAAATATTGCAGTGCTAAAACAAATACATATTTTTCAATAAAACTTGGAAAACTACGAGATAAAAATATATCTGCAAAGGTGTTCATTAATAAAATGGCGGCATCGGTGATGAATAACAAATCGTCTACATTATAATTTAAGTTTATTTCTAAAAAAAAAACAATAATATTTTATTAAATAATAAATTATGCCAGCATTAATGGCATTTTTCTTATACATAATTAAATAATACAATAAAATTAAAAATTGTTTTTTTAGGATGAATTTCAAATATTTAACAAAAAAATTTTTACAATTATGGCAATTGGCACCGGGCAGTGGCACCATACTGCTTGATATTTAAGATAAACAGACAGACAGACAGTCGTTGGCACCATATTAAATATGTAAAATATATAGAAAATAAGCAAATACTTATATATATGTATGTACATACATATGTATATAAAAATAATAATAATATAAAAATATATTTTCAAAATTTGAAAGAAGTACACAATTTTAACGCCAGCGAATTGAAAAGAAAATTATCTGAACAACTGAAAATGTTCGGTTAAACTTTTGCGGGCATTTAAGGTCGGATTTCAAATCAAAAAGAAACATTTTGTTGACACTTTCCGACTTTTGAAAACGGCTCAAGTTTGTTTGTTTGTTTTCTATTTTTGTGTGTAAGATATTCTACAAAATCATTATTTTCAAATATTATAAAAACAGTGAAATTAGTGAAATTCATTGTATTCGAGTATTTTAAAAAAATGCCAAAATATTTTTTTAAATGTTCATTCATTTGCAACAAAATTGTTTAATTAAATTATTATTTTCTTTATAAATGCATCCAAAGAGAAATATTTTGCTTAATTTAAATTGAAAATAAATAAGGGTATATTCGATGTGTAGAAAAGGAAATTCGATTGTAAACTAAATCTGTACTAAAATCTCAATAAAATTCACATAATTTGATTTTTTTTTAATTTACAAATATTGCTAGCACGTACAAATAAGCAAAACCACAAAAAAGAATTCATTGAATTTTAAACATCATTAGAACAAATAATAAACAGAAAAAAAATCAATTTGGCATAGAAAATGTATGGGGAGATTTATTGGGCAGCAACTAAATACTTATAGAATTACTGCCGTATTCATATAAAAATTTTGTTGATTCATAAAATGTTTAACAGACAAACTTTCATACCAAATTCCATACATATAACTTCTATAAATTTAAAAAATTTTAAAGAAGTATTAAGTTTTTGTCAACATATTAATCGTCAGGAAATTAAAAATTACTTACAAAATATTTATAAAATCAGTTTTATTGAGCAATTTAGTTCTGCCTACTGGCCAAAATAACATATTACTAAGGAAATTTAAGGAGTAAATTGAAAGCAGTAAATTTAAAGATTTTTTTATGGTCCAATTAAATAGTACCGAATAGAAAATAAGTTTTTGCACATGTATACATAGTTCAGTAAGTTAATAAGTATGTACATATGTATTTTCCAAATACAAATGAATATGCGTATTAATTAATCCGTAGATTTTAAAAAATTTACCAGTTTAAGTCTGAAGGCCTTATTAGACTGCGAAAAGTTACGTAATTCTAGAAGTAAGTAATTCCAACATCGAGATACTCTGGCTAAAAAGGATGTATCAAAAAACAGATTTAGCTTATTCTATTTGCATTTCACAGCTGCTAAAAAAACAACGTTTTGTGGTATAATTTTTCCTTTTTTATTTACTGTTTTGACATTTCCATTGAAGAGAATTTTTTTTCACTGAACAGACTAAAAATGGTTTTGAGTAGGGCGGCATTTCAAGTTTTACTCAATATTTATAACAATTTCTTACTTATTGCTCAATCACTTAAGCATAACATTTGAAAGAAATTATAATTTTGTAATAAAAGCTTCAAGTAATTTATCATTTACGTTCTCAATAATTACTATGCGGCAAACATAATTGAGTCATATTATTATTACAAAATAAAATACATATAACAAAGTGATATTTTCAAAACCAACATGCACAGTCAAGATTTTACAATATTTTCGCAAGATTATTTTCATTTATAATGGCAATGTACGTATTTACTACTTGTGTGTAACAGAAAGATATAGGTAAAAGTAAAGTAAATTTTAAAAGACGTTTACGTTTGTCTAAAATCTCCAAATGAAATTGGCTGTGTAAACTACGAACAACAACAACTTAGAAGCGAAACTAATTTTTGGCATTTCGGTGATATAACTTATGTTATTAATTATTATTAGTATTTTTAAATATTTATAAATGCACGGATTTACTATTATACAATATAACCACCAAAATTTTTTATTTTTACATGGGGTCCATGAATGGTCCCTAATAGCTTTGATTATACTTCTGCCATGGGACTCCAAAGGCCGAGCAACTCTTCCACAAATTAGAGATACTGTTTCTTGTGTGAGACAATGAAAGAATACTTCAATACCATTATCTCGGAATTAAATTGTATTTATCTAGTACAAATTATTAATTAATTTAATTTTTCTCCACAATATTGGAATAATGTTCCGGAAAAAATTTGTATATCTAAAAATGTGTTCAAACAAAATGTCTAAATTCAAAGAAAAACTTTTTATTTTAGGTTTAAAGAAAGGTAAATCCATCAAAAAATTTCAGATTTTATATATGCTTTAATAAGCGTGTAAAAACCTATTAATCGTTTATGAATAGAAATTTACCCAATTTTGCTTATGAACGGTTTATAACCCTGCTGAAAGTTTTTATGATATAGATATTTAGATATATATGTTATAATGAATTAATATATGTGTGGATACGTTTCTTTTATAAACATTATTTTATGATTTAATTTTATAAATTGATTTATGAATTTAAAAAAAAATTATATAAAATTTAACTTTATTATTATTATTATTGGGCGCAATGCACCGCGAATAATAAAGATCTATTGTGCAGAGCCCCTCATATTAGACCCCCATCCCAGGGCTCCCAAGGAATCCAAGCACTTTTTGCGGTCTGGTATTCAACAACTTGTGTGGAGACATTATAAAATTATTTGAGTTTTAACATTTTTTGCGAATTCTACTCTATTATACATATAACAACTTTGCTTTATAATTAACACGCAACTGCAGAGTTGTGCAAGAATTAAGCTCTATCTTCCTACCACTTTCACCACCTGTCTATTCTCTACCCTATCCCTCTGTCTAGTTCCAGTGCAATGCATTGCATATGTAGGGGATAGCTCCTGAGCACTGGTCCAAGATAAAACACATAAAAAAAAATATAATAATTTTACGCATTACTTTTCCAAAATATTTATATTATTCAGAAGAATATTTTTACTGGAAGAAAATACATTGAAATTGCTTTGTATGCGCATTTCACTGTTGCTAATGCAGATCTTCAGAGAAGCATTACCTTAATTTTTCTTAGAACAACTAGAGATATTATATTAAAACTTTATGTAAATAAATAAGAAGTGTGAGCAATATCAGAGCTGAAACAAGAACTCCATAATCAACCCGTTTTTTCATTTTCTAACCCCTCCTGAGCGATATGTTATCAGTTTAAATTTTGTGATTATAGTACTAGTTTTCGTTTTTAAAATGTAAAAAAAAAAATGCCTCACCGGGTTTTTTTAGTTGATCACATAGTAGGTGCGTATGTATGTGATATTGTTTATTTATTTATTTTATTGTTTTTTCTTTTCTTCATTCATGTATGACTGTGTGTTTTTGTCTGCTTATAAATGTCCATGAAAATAAAAACCAAAGAAACCAAACCTCAGAAGTGAGAAGTAAATAGATGATAATGAACATTTTCACAAGAACATACATACATACAATGTACTTAAAAAAAATCACTAAAGAAAAGTAAAGAAAATTTATCTGAAAAAAATTTTTTTCCAACAACCAAACATACATTGCAAGAGATGTTTTGTTGTATACTGATTTAAATATAAACGCTGAAATATTTTAGCCTTTATTCATAACAACAAATATTTTTTTTATATAAATGAAATTTTCATAAGCTTCTACATACACATACATTTAATACCCAGCAAACCACAAAAAATAAATAAATTAATTAATGTAACTATTCTCGTATCTATTCAACGTGACTCCACATTAATTACGATTATTTATCTATGTTTGTTTTATGGTTTAGCTGGTCTATATGTAAATTTATTTTGTTGCTAATACCAAAAACGTCAGTAGACTTTTACCAAATTCCTAGAAAAAGCTAAGAAATTTCATATTTTTATACAAGAATTCCCAAAAATGTTTTGAGGATTATAATATACAAACAAAATAAACTAAATAGCTTCTTCAATGATTGCATCTAAAAGGCAAAATGAAAATAATTTTTTTATAAACATTTATAACAAATATAGATAAATAATCGTAATTAATGTAGACTCACGTTGAATAGATACGAGAATAGTAGCATTAATTTATATATTTATTTCTTGTGGTTTGCTGGGTATTAAATGCCTGTGTATGTAGAAGCCTATGAAAATTTCATTTATATAAAAAAATATTTATTATTATTATTTTAATAAAAATAGTAAACATTTTGGAATATATTAATTAAAACATCTTACTGCATGAATAATTTGATTGATAAATTTCTCTTTTTGTTTTAAAAAGGAGATATTCTTGTGCCATATGTATATGGTTATTTACTCAAACAACGTCATAACTCCAACAGCCTAATTTTGTTTAATAAAAGATAAAAGGCGGTATGAGGAGTTATTGTACGTAGTAAGTTAAAACTTTTATTTTTACATTTAAGACGTTGTATTATAACGAACGTTAAGGTTAATCACATTTCAAAAGAATTTGCTACTTTATTACCGACCGTGCTCAGGGATATTGGGGAGGATCTGTACTCTTAGAAAATGTGACAATTCATTACAGTAAAAATAAAAAATTTTAGTAGGATATAATTTATGTTACATAATTGTATTAAAAAATTGCGTTTTTCATTTTGCGTTTTATATACAATCATTTTCAACCAAAGGTTGACTGATTGCAAAAAAAAGTTTAGAAAAATTAAATAGATTTAAACCGAATAATAACATGTTTCTTGTATAAAGAACATTTTTTAAGAAGCTATTTAATTTATTTTGTTTGTATACTTCGTAATTCTCAAAGATTTTTTGGGAGTGCTTGTATAATTAAATGGAATTTCTTTAGCTATTTTCAAGAATTTAATTACAGGTCTACTGACGATTTTGATATTAGCAGCACATATAGACCAGCTCACCCACATAAAAAACCTAGATAGATAATCCAAAATTAATTAATACTTTTAATTTAATATTAACAAATTTCATTTATACCATAAACATCTCTTCAGACGCACATCAAAACGAACAGAAGTTTGCAAAAATCAACCTCAACAAAATTCATTAGAAATTACAAATTTCAAATTAAGAATCTTTTTGACTTTCTAGGAAGTTTTTATATGCGGTGTGTTATAGTATATATTTGACGTAAAACCGACTGCTGAATAAGTCCGCATAAATCATACAATATTTGACATTTGATCAAGTGTTTGAATCTCAATTTGAGTGAGTATGCTGGGAAATGTATTCGTGCATGTGTAAGTAAATTTATTCGTTATATATAAACAGATATCACTATAAACAGTTTAAATTTAATTTTTTAATTTAAATTAATTTTATATTACAAGCAGTAAATTGTGAAAAACAAGTAAATTTTGCAACAGTAACAATAACAAATACAAAAAAAATTAAAAAAAAAATATTAGGTATCAGAAAAAATGTTCTTGAAATGGTTTTTCGTAAGTATTTTCTTTTATATTTTTATACATGACGAGAAAGACAAAAATTTCACAAACAAACATTTCAGTTTTTAAAGACGTTGCTGTATGATTTCATACGACATACAGTGCGTATAAGTGCTTTCCCCATTTTTAATATCAAAATGTTCCTTCTTTATGTCAGTTCAATTTAAATTGAAGATACCATAAAATTTTTTTTGTTAAAAAATTCTATTTCTATTTCATAATTTAATGAAAATGACATAAAATTTCCTCATAATTTCACTTCAACAAATAATTAATAAACAAATTGGCACCAAATTCTTTTATTTCATTTGAATGTGACATTAAAAAAATTAATTTACAATAAACAACAAAAATATTACCGAAAAAAACTACATATGTACATATGAATGTCTGTATGTATTACTATAAATTTAT
Source organism: Dexiosoma caninum (assembly GCA_963924685.1). Classification (NCBI taxonomy): domain Eukaryota; kingdom Metazoa; phylum Arthropoda; class Insecta; order Diptera; family Tachinidae; genus Dexiosoma; species Dexiosoma caninum. The sequence goes on from OZ004727.1 coordinate 68,529,753, forward strand.
ATTTCTCCTAGAAAAAAGATCTGATGTACATATGCCTCGACTAGACAGGACTGACATAGACATGGGTGTGCATGTGCCTAAGCAGCATAAGAAGTAGACAAATTTATGTTGCTCATACGACATGGTTGTCAATAATTTTAAAGTTTATGTGCAGCGGAAGGCTGTTCTCTGTTATTTATTCTTTTTATAGGTAAAAATGCAAAGTACATGCACAAGCAAACATAAATAGAATTAAAAATTAATTTAATTCATTTTGCGCAACATTTCCACATTCGTTATAAATTTTTGAACACCTTTGCAAATGATGTTCGCAATAGAATTTACCGGCCGGCTGCTAGGTCAATACATAATTGATAACATATGTATGACATATAAATACACGAGATACATGTATACACATGTGCGTATTTTGCTATCGTTTAGAAATTATTAGAAGAATATATGAGGAATTTAAATATACTCAATTTAATGCAGTACAATTTTGCTTATATGTAAATTCTTAAAAGTGTAATAAACCTTGTGTGGAATATTGCGAAAAAAATTTATTTACATATGTATTTTCGAACAACAAACTTGGCATTTCATTACAAACAATTATGTATGTAGTATGTATGTATGTATGTATATCGTTTTATATCTACTAAGTTACATTTGTCTAAAGGAAGATCCATTTGTACATGCTTATTTTACCCTGACAGTTAAAAATGTTAAAAAATTTGTTTGTCCATATACATATGTATGTTTGTATTTAAGTATTTTATACGAGTCCCACATATTTTTATTGAACCAGAAATATAGATTTTTGGAAAGAAACAGGAAACTCCAATGGCAGGGAACTCTTTTAACATGAATTCCTGCTATTTTATATTCGTGCACTACACTTCAATCGACTTAACTTGCCGTCAAACGCAGCACGACAGGCTCTTATAAAACATTGAAAAGTCGTTCAACAATGTACAATGTGCTGGGTTTTTGATTAATGAGATTTATTGTAACATACCTCAGCCACCATACCGTAACTTCATACCAAAGCGAACCTCTTAGAACAATGTGAAATGTAATAATTAACTCGATAATTATTTTTCTTAATTCATACTAAAAATAATATTACATATTTTTTTTTTATCTTGAACCAGCACTCAGGAGATGACCCCTACACATGCGGCGCATTGTGCTGGAACTAGAGGAAAGGTATTGTGGGAGAAATAATAGAAGTTGAAGCTTCACTATCTTACAACTGAAACTAGGGTTCAACACAGAAAAATTTTTCTTTTTGTAGTCAACGTGCAGACTACTTCGACCATGTCAAAATTTTTTTTTGTAAAATGTAAATAAATAAATTTATCGACACTGTAATTTATTGGCCAGTCGACATGAAAATGATTTACTCTTGATTAATAACGTCTAGTCGGGATAAATAATTATTCGCAGGTCAACATCAAAACTCATTTGCCTGTTCCAGTGTCTCAATAGAGAGCAACCATCTGCAAAGTATGAATGTCTACACACTGCTGTATTTGATACCTGATATTTATATCCAAGGTATTTCAAAAATTTTTAAAATTGAAACCAACAGAGCTCAGCCAAAAGAGTGATAACTTTAAGGTTCGGCGCAAAAACAGAACAACGCATTCTTCGATGAAATTGTCATTTTTGTAAACGAAAGAAATTGTTAGAAAATATTTTAATTTCACAAAAATTTAATATCCAAAAACTATCTTGAGTTATTTGAGTAATAAAACCGACATCAAAGTAAAATAATAAACAAAATGATTTTCCTTAAAAATCACTTTCGTAAAATAATATTACTCACAAAGTCATCAGCCTTGGTGGTAGAAATATCAATTACCTGAGTATTACTGTTCTTAAAAAAATAAAATTAAATAAAATAATTTAAAAAGCACAAAATTTCTCATTAACCCATATTATTCCAACGTTCCAAGTTTTATGTACACAAGTTTTATCCTGAAATACATTCGTTTTGAATTCTGATCGGTAATTAAAACTACGCATAACTGTGCATTACGTACCACGAGTAGTTGTGTTTTATGCAGTGTGATTTACTTATAAAAGTTTTTGCACTTTAGTGAAATTTGATTGGCATGCGTTCCAGAAAATGATAATTAGTTTCAAAGGTACGGTTTTATTTTCAATTAGACTGATTTTATTATTTTGAAGCTAAATATTTTAAACATTACTTTACACTTTGGAATAAATAAATTTTTGTTATTTTTCGTAGTAAAAATATTATTTTGCATAACTCCCAATTTGAGTTGCGTCGGACATACGAGGCACCCTGAAATTGTGTTCAAAGAGTTCTATTTTTTGACTATGTTCTAGACTGAACGTCCATTAAATCATATCGATTCAGGAAAATCATAGTTCCATTACTTCTGCAGGTATATTTATCACGCCATCAGTGGGTAAAATATAATCTTCTGGAATTCTTTGCGATGTCTTTGATGGCGAACTTTATGAACAGAAATCAATGCCATAAGAAAAGAGCAAGATAATTTCGGTTAAACCAATGAAGATATTAAGGACTTTATAGAAATTGTACTCCTGTCAAGTTAAAATGCCGATTCGCGCTATATATTGTATTGGGAGCAAAATATAAATACTCGTTACCACAACGTCGCAACATGCATGTCACAATCAGGCCTATCTTTTATTTTTTTTTTCTTGGACCGGCACTCTGGGGATGACCCCTACACATGCGATGCATTGCGCTGGAACTAGGAAATTAGGTTATGGGAAGGAGGATAGAGGGAGTAGTGTTTATTGACATTTGATTTAAATTTTCCCACGTCAAAAGTGACAGGAAAGAAATCTGCGGGTAGTCCATTCCACATGCACGTGCTGTTCGGCACAAAATGCAAGATGGCAATGTACTGGTCAATGGTACCATATTTCGGGAAACATGAAGCAAAACAACATTGACAATAGGTTCGTATTACGGACGTAACACTACATTATTTCCTTACTATGACAACAACAAAGTACATTCAGTTATACAGACTTCCAAGCCAGTGGGATAATCCGAAGAAGCTCAAGAATTTTTTTTATTTTACAAAATATGTATATAGTTCAAAATTACTTCATTCCTGACAGATCCTCTTCATCCATTCGTAAACGAAATGATACTAAACTGACCATGATTATGAAGAAAATACTACCAGATTCGATAAGATTAGAAGAAAAGGGTCATCATATTATAAGTAATTAAACTAAAATTAGATGCCGTCAGTGTAATAGAAATACAAGTTTTAGGTGCAGCAAGTTGGCTTGCATCAACACTGCTCTCAAACTTTCCAAATAATGTAATTTTAAGAATATTTTTATTCTTAAATACAAATAGTTTGTTATATGCATCATTATGTATTTATAAGCTTTGATTTTTAGAAATTAAATTATTTTTTCATTGCTCTTTCAAAGCTTTGGGAAAATAATGGATAAAAATCCAAATAGGAAGTAAAACAAAAGTAAAGTAAAGCTGTCATAATCATAAAAAGATTTAATAAAAAAAATCCTATACAAAACTGTCATGTTTTCATATTTTACGTTTCGTAACTTTAATTGGCGAAAGAGATGATCTGTGCATATATAGATAGATGATCTGTGATTCTCAAACGTTTTGAATGGACTAGGTTATTTTTGCGAGTGTTGTATGACGAACGCTATAATAAATTATTTAAATGAATTACTCAATGTGTACTTTAATAATTTTCTAGAATAAATTACGAATTGTCTAAAGACACATTTTCAGTTGTTAAAAATTTGATTTGCTTTTGCGATTTATAAAATGAACTCTTTTCTGTTGCCTTCGTCAAGTTAAAATTACACCAAACAATACAAAAACCGAGTGATTTACATAACAGCACGAACTCAGATATGTGATTTCAAAAGACCATGTGCCTTGAAATCGCCTAATTTTCAAAACAGCCCAATTTTAGACCTTTCTTTAAAGCCAAAATAATTTCTACATAGCGCGGAAATGTCGAATATCAAGGGAAAGATCAATCTGAAGAAGCCACGTTCGTAACATTTTCCGGAACATATACTTGTACTCTGATATGGTCATCACTAATAAATAATAACAATTTTTTTTAAGGACGAGAATCTTATACATCCGTATATTGATTGCCACGCAGTAAGACAACTTTGTGCATATATTTATGGACAGATTTGACAAGTTGTTTCCAACTTTGCAAGACGTAGCTTGGTATAGCAAAGAACAAAGCAAATGTGAGTGTTCTGCTGATTTCGTAAGTGTATTCCGTCGGCTGCTGATATAACTGTTGACATTTTTTGCACATTCGTTAAAATCGGAAATAAATTTTTTTTATTCACAATTAACTGAAGGTATCTTATTTTTTGCAACAAAAAGTTTCAAAAAAAGTCGCTGAATATTTTTTCAATTCTTTTTCATCGATAAATTCAGCCAGTAAACATAATTATATACTCATCGAGACCTGCCACATTCACATTTTTTTTTTTGTTTTTTGCTATCGCAGATTAAAAACGACAAAATCATCACAACCAAAATAATCTTAAAGTATTAGAAATAAACCATAAATCAAAAATTATTAAAGAAAAACTAAATTGGAATGAAAAGCAATTCAAAGAGTCGTATGAATTTTTAAATATATTTTTACCGCAAAAGAAATTAAAAATCGATTTGAAGACTTATAGAGGATTAAAAATAAAACATAAAATTAAATCTTATAAATCAATTTGAGCTTTATTTAATAACTGAAAGATTTCATTCCATTGAACATATAGGAATTTAAAAAAATATACATACAAGGTATATATTTTTTTGTTTAACTAAAAATACTGACGCATTTTCTAACACAATATTACAGCAAGCATGTTCATATATGAATGAGTGTTTTTGTTTGAATTTTGTATAAACTTTCAAACTTTTACCAATACCAAGATAATGCAAAAAAATAGAAAAAAATAAAATAAGTTTTCGAGTATATTCTAATTTATTTCTTAAACATTTCAGACGAAAAAAAGTTCTAAAAGCAAATTTTTCAATTTTAGCTGCTTGATGGATATAGAGAATAGAGAACAACCGACTTATTTGTGGCACATGATAGAATGACTGCAAGATAGAATATGATCATCATTTTCATCATCATTGAATATCACGTACTAACTGTGTAAAAATAGCCCACAACAATCTTTTCACTCCCATACAGTCATTTGCTTGTTCACAATTATAATTTAAATTATCTATTCTATTCTAATCGTTTCATTTCGTTTATTTAATTTTCAGCATTGTTTTGTATTCCATTCGAAACACGTACATTTTTAAAAACTAATATTTCTGATAACGAAGGAGCTCAATATTTTGCTAAAAAAAAAATTAAGAAAACAAAAACAACCACATATTTTCGATGATTAAAATCAGAGCTTCGAACCGGAACCGAACCGAATACCGGAAAAAAATGGAATTTATAACCAAACCGTAACCGAACCCAAATATTTTAAATACAAAAACCCGTAACCTTAACGGGAACGAACTTTCATTTCGGATTTTTTTGTCGTTCCTTAAACAATAAAAAATATTAAAAAAAAATTATAATTTTTATATGGTTTAGCTAGTGTATATGTGTACATTTCATTTGGTGCTAATGTCAAAATCGGCAGTAGACCTTTAATCAAATTCATGAAACAGCTATGAAATTCCATATGTTTATACAAAAACACGCAACAAATCTTTGAGAATTGCCAAGTATACAAACACAACAAACCAAATAGCTTCTTTAAAAAAGTTTCCTTATACACCAAACATTTTATTATTTGACTTTAAATGTATTTAATTTTTCTAAACCATTCTAACAATTAGTCAACCTTTGGTTGACAATCATTGTATGTAAAAGGCAAAATGAAAAACTAAAATTTTTTTAATACAATTATGTAACTATTTCTTCATTTATTCAACGTGAGTCAAAATTAATTACGATTATTTTTAATATATTTGTTATATGGTTTAGCTGGTCTATTTGTACATTTGGTGGTAACATCAAAATCGTCAGTAGACCTTTAATCAAATTCATGAAACAGCTACGAAATTCCAAGAACTCCCAAAATATACCTGAGAACAACGAAATATACAAACAAAATAATTTTTTGGGAGTTCTGGTATAAACATATCGATATGCTACTTCAGAAATAACTTTGAATCGAGAAAAACCGGTTCGCACCGAAAAAAAATTAAAACCAAAACGCAACACGAAACGATAGAAGTTGAAAACGAAACCGAAAACCACAGCAAATTAAATTGCGGTTCAAAGGTCTGATTAAAATATAATAGAACCTTCTTGAAATTTTCTTTAATGAAACTTTTAATACACTTCTCTGACAGTTGGTACATTTTAAACTTCTTCTGTTCCGAAGTTTCCAGAGAAATGCCTTTGACTGAATCATCATTTTTTTTCACTCAGGTGATCGAATTGAGAATCTAACCAACACTGTATCCCAACAACATTATCGTTTGCCGCAAATTTAATTGGAATTGCCGAAAAATTTCGATAAAGACGTTTATAATAATAAATCTAAAAGTATCTGTCGAGTGATATGAAACTGATCTAAATGGCTTTAATATTTCCTCGACTTCATTGTCGGAAAATATTTAGAATACATTTTTTAAACAACCCTAAAACAGGTTCTTAAATTTATTTTCTTCATTTCAACTGCGAAAATGATTTGTTAAATACAGTTTACTCGCGATAATATGAACTCCCATTGACTGAATAGTCTACAATATGAACTTGTGCAATGCTGTACAATATGAACAGCATATTTTTGTATTTTTTTTGACGTTATCCAAACAGTATTGAAATCTAAATCGAGAGGGTAGTGTTTAAATTCAGATTAAACTGCACAATAATTAGAGGATTTCCCTAAATGTTTGCTTTTAAATTGTCTTACATGCACACAAAAGAAAAAGCCAAAGAAAATCGCTGAATTTTTCGCACAAGTTATTTTCTCTTGCTCAAAAATCTAATGTTTTTTTTTAATCCAATAAACAATAAATAATAAACTTAAAATAGGAAACTCTACTTTTATGGGAAAAATGCTGTTAAATTAGATGCCATTCACAAAAGTGAACTGGCTTTCTATCAATTCAATGAAATGGTCACATTATCGTATGTTCACTGTAGTTGCATTTTTTAATAACTGGAAACGATCAGAGATTATCTGTCTGTTTGTCATATATATTTTTATTAATTTATAATTTTATTTGCATTTTTTTCAATTTGTAATTATTGACATTTTATTTTGAAGTATAATGGCGGGTGTTGTTGGCTAAGTAGTTAGCGTGTTAAGTATAGAACGGTGTCAAAAGTACGGTAAATACGGATTTTCTTAAATCAAGTACAAAATATTTAATTCAAGTAGGGATTCTTCAAGCGTTAAATACAAAGCCTAAAACGAGATTGACGTAAGAAAAACCGAGATCGAATCAAATCTAAAATGTGTTTGATTCAAGAATTTCTTACTTGTATATTGAATTAAAACACTTTATTGAATTTTTTAAACATATGAGTATATAGTTGTTGTATGGTTAAGGTAGACTATATGAACTTTTCGTTAGTGCTTCTACCAACTCATCAGTAGACCTTCAACCAAATTTTTGAAAAGGCTAAAAAAATGTTTTCATGTTTATACAAAAACGCTCGACAAATCATTGGAAATTACCAAAATGCAAAATAAAATTCCGTACTTAATTTACAATTTATTTCTTGATTTAAGAATTTTGTATTTTTGGGGTGGCGATGGTCGAAGTAGTCTGCACGTTGATTACAAAACGAAGAATTTTCCTGAGTTCAACCCCAGTTTCAGACTCATAAAAACATCTCGCATTTTTTCTGATGTGCATTTCTGTGTCTTTGTGTCAGTTGTTGTCGGAAGGGTTCAGTGGCGAAGGCATAGGTACTGGTCACTGAACAGTGACGGCTTCAGCTGTATCCACTCCACAGGCACATCAGAACGCCCTCCTTCGTCGGTATTGTGTAGCAGCGGCGAAGTAAAATAATTACTAAACTGGCTACCAAAAACGAAGCTTCAAAATTTAATGTTTCCTTGACATCAGAGACGGTACAACACTGCAGTAAACAACGTGCAAAAAGCAGTGTTGTAAGGTAGTGAAGCTTCGCCTCCTATCACCTCCTTGAGATCAGAGACGCTACTACACTGCTGTAAAAACAAATAACGTACAAAAAGCACTGTTGTAACATGGGGAAGCTACACCTCCTATCATTACTCCTACTATCCCTTTCCTATAGTTCCAGCACAGCACAATGCATCGTATCTGTAGGGGTCATCTCCTGAGTGCTGGTCCAAGAATTTCCAGGATAGGATCTCTCAAGTAATCACATTTTCGGCTTGTTTCAAGCACATAAGAGTACTATTCGCACTGATATTTTCAAGTACGACTCGCAAGTAAAAAAAAACTTAAATTTAGTACAAGCTTTTATTTCTTTCACAAAAAAAATTTATAAAAGCGGTCTTTACTCTAGATTGCATATTTACAATTATTTTGGGTCTATAACGTTTACATTATGAAAGTTTTCTTTCTGAAATTTCCTTCAGTTCTCTTTAAAACTTGCACTCGTATTTTTCCATTTCCATAGTGAAAACTGAAAGGCGTTAGCAAATAAGATAAATAAGAAATATAGAGCGAAAAGGTAAAACAAAATGTCGAATAAGTGATGTGAAAACACACGAGTATTTCTAACAACATGGAATCATATACCAACCAACTACAAGTTATTATCACTTGGACAGATATGTCTTTTTCCACCTTTTTACACCTTGACAGTGTAGTAAAACAACGTTGTAGAAAGAATTATTTTAATACATTTTGTTGTTGTGTATTTATACAATAATTCAAAGGTTTACAAGACAATTTTACATCGTAGAGTGAAACCACCTAATACAAGTAGTTTGTGCGTTTGGCCAAATGTATGTAAATATTACACATATGCATTCCAAACGGAACAATAAACTCAAATTCCACCCGTAGTGAAGGTTGGTATAAGAACATCACACACAATGTACTTGTATTACTTTATTTCTCTCGATTAATATGTGGGTTGAGACCTGAAAATTTTTTTCCTGCGCTGTACAATGATATTAGATTTGCTAGTATTTTGTCTTAAAAGAAATATTTAGCTTTTTATTTCTTGAGAATACATTTAATGCCCAGAAGAAAATTGTTTACACATACATAACTTAAAATCTATGTATCCCCATCCATATGTATATATACATACATATATAAATATAATAAATAATATAAATAGATTTAATGTTCTAGATGAAAATAAGAAATACTAGAGACACCTTTTGTTTGGGATTTATAAATTTTAATGGAAATTCTTTGCCGAATTTGAAAATTTTCACCCGCTACGATTGAAACTCATGTATTCGTATGTACAGTGAATGTTTGCTGTTGTTCAAAAATATTAAGAATTGCATAAATAAATACACAGTACATGCTCGGTATTTTGCGACGCACAGTGAACCATTTCACGAGAAGGCCGTCAAAAATCCATAACTTTTGATTGGATTGGAATTTTTAATGGAATTTGGCCTTTAATTTTTGGTATAAAACGTAAAAATCGACCGATAAGAAAAAAAGTTATGGAACGTTTTTTACATATACTTTAGTTTTTAGATAAATTTTAGTATAAAAGTGAAGTGTTAAAACAGGTTATTTAATATAATGTCTTGTTTTTCAAAAATTTTACAAGTAATACTTATTAACAATTTTCTAACTTAAATTTTGTCAGAAAATGCCAAACTTTGGCCCCCGTAAATTTTTAGCCCTAATATTCGCAAGGGCCAAAGGTTGGCTTTTTAAAACAGCCAGAGCAAAAATATAAGTAATTAAGTAGCGAACGTTAAAGTTCCCTGATATTAGCTCAAATTTAGCTATTATAGAAAAGTTTTAATGAACAAGTCGTATGTTTCCCGTTTAGTTAATTTAATTTTTTTTATAATAATATTTCTATACGAGTATGAAATTTATAAAATAAATATTGATTATAAAAATTGCTATCTATATAAAAATGAGTACAACTCAGTGCACTAAAAAACTACTATAAATCAAACAGTTTTAGTAAATATTTCTTCTAAATAGCTTTGATTTTCATCTTCTAGAAGTTGTTTAGCTTCTACGTCTAATTCAATAGAGATAGTTTTCCATTTTTGTCGAATATTGAACATATATGGATCTGAAGTGCACAACAAAATAGTGATAACGTCTTCATTAGTAGAATATCTGGACATTTTTCTGGTGTTGTGCTCGCGAAAGAATCTGGAGTCTTTGCTCCTTTTTTCTTGCGCTTCTTCAGATAGATATCCTATTGGTAGCATATTATGTTCTTCTTGTTTTGGTTGGTCGATTAAGATGCCTAGCTGAAGATATTTTTCTTAAATTTGTTTCTTTTTCTGCTTTCTGTTTTCTTCATTTTCTTTGTTTTTTCTCACTGTTTCACCTAGAGGACCAAATTCCAAATCACAACCCAATTTAAGAATATGCTCCATAAAACGTATTCTAGCATGAAGAGGTGACAATCCAAATTCGTAAGCTTTCTTAAAACTATCGTCTTATGGTGGGTGTTGGCTTAATTGACTTCATGTCTTTTGTCATACAATGCATCTTGACGATGACTTTGTTTCGGTTAAAGCTTGTGCAACTTTTCCATCAATCATTGTGAGACATATTTTAACATTTACTTCGAAATGTTGGTCATCAAATATAAATATTAGTTGAAGTTCTTTAATTTGATCTTTTATATTTTGAATTTCTTGAGTTATGACATCTTTGTTTCCTTTTTTAATGTAAATTTTATTGGTCTGCAATACTTTGTTGAAGAGGGAATTTAATTTTTCCATACATCAATTTCTGTTGCTCTACTAGTTGATGGCTCTATGCCGGTATAACTTTTTCTTAAGCGCAATGGAACAAAAGATACCATAAATAAATTAGCATCTGATGAATTTTCAGCATTGCATTGTTTGTATTGTTTCTGACCAGAGGATCCATCACATCCCCATTTACAAATTAAAGTAATGCTGCCATTTACAACTTTTTTCAAATGATCAGCATCAAGTGTCTTTAGCAATCGTTCTGCAGTCTGTTCAAGAAGATCTTGCAATTTTATTTCTGCTGAACTTGAAGTGACACTAATAGCAGGTAAGCATTCTTTTTTGACAGAAACTAAATCTCGATACTCCGGAAAAATGCCACAATTCTTTTCATTAGTTCGTTTTCGCAATGACTTATTTTTCCTGACTTTTAGTCAATTTCAAATCCAAAAATAGTGCGAACGCTTCTTCTGGAGTAAATTTTTTATCTTCAGTTGGTGTAGGCACACTTTTAAAAATTCTCTTTGTGCGCTTTGGGCTGGTTTCTAGAATTTTTTCAATTCTTTCAATTTTATTTTTCTTATTTTGTGTTGATTGAAAATGGAGGGTGGCGATGGCTGAAGTAGTCTGCACGTTGACTACAAAACCAAAACAGACATGGGTTCAACCTCAGTTTCAGAATAAAAAAAATATCTCTCATTTTTCTGATGTGCACTAATGTGTCTTTGTGCTTCAGTTGTTGTCGGAAGGTTTCAGTGGCGAAAGCATAGTCACTGGTCACTGAACAATACCGCCTTCAGCTGATAGCAGTCCACAATCACATCAGAACGCCCGCCTTCGTCGGTATTGTGTAGCGAAGTAAAATAATAATAAAAATGTCTACTAAACCGATGCTTCAGCACTGCTATAAGCAAAGAACGTGCAAAAGCTGAGCTGTAAAATAATTAATTAAGCTTCACCTCCTGTCGTTTCTCTAACTATCCATTTCCTATAGTTCCAGCACAATGCATCGCATGTGTAGGTGTCATCTCCTGAGTGCTGGTTCCAGATAAAAAAAAATGAATCCCTAGTGCTTCTTTGGGAAACTTCTGCATAGATATTCTTAAGCTTTCGTCTACGAGATCTTTCACTACATTCGTCAATTGGTTTAGCTGGTCGATCCTTTTTTTCCTCTTTCTTTAACGGTTGTTGATGAACTCTCAAAAATAAGTTCCTTTGATAATCACTCGTGGTGACGTTTGTACATCTTCTCGCTGCTGTGGCAACAAAACTAAAAAATTTTTTTTATGTACTTCAATTTCTTGTAATCTACAATCTATTATATGGTTTACATCTTTTTGTTGGAAATAAATATCAGCGAGATCTCTATAACAGTACTTAGCTATTGTTTAAATTCGAATGAATAATAATTATGCAAACATTACTATAAATACATTTTCTTGCAACTCCCTAAACTACAATTTTTTTTATCTTTTATTACATCTATTTGAATCATAAAAAAAACACTGAACATAACCCCTTTAAAAGGTAAAACATACCTGCTCTTATCTTGAAGAAATATCACAAGTGTGTGTTGTACAAGTTTTCTACCTGCTATTTAAATATTTAAAATGTTTTTCCAGTTTTTCCGATTTTTCCGGTTTTTTAGGTATTTAAACTATGTAATTTGTGGACGTTCTAAATCTGTGCAGAAAAAGAAATTGTTTTTAACTTTTGTATTCATAAAATTTGCACAAATATCTGACCTTGAGATAGAAAAATAGTTCTGGTGCACACGGACGGAAACTGGCGGGTATACAATGGGGTATAGGCGTATAGGAGAGGCTTTGGACTAAAAAAGAGTGCAAGTTTTTTTTTTCTGTAGTCTTTTGAAGCTAAGGTGAGAGATTTTCGAACAAATTAGACTTAAAAAAAGATGATTTTTGGCCGCCTTCTCGTGAAATGGTCCACAGTGCTACGGTCCAGTTATTGCGACAGCCTAATTTTTAACATTGAAGCTACTATAATTGCGACAGTGGGCCAAAGGTTCTATCTGCGCTACTTTTATTTCTTCTTTGCTTTTTGCTTAGCATTAGCACGACTTCGCACGACACTTTTTGAAGAACTTTGGTGTTTAATTTTGTGCTTTATGTATTTTTTGCCATCAGTTTATTCGTGTATGTATAGAAAAAGAGAAGCCGAGAACAGCGCTAAAACAACTGCGAGATTCAGATTTTGAAAAATAATTTGCCAAAAAAGACAAATTAAAATCTCCAACTTTTTTAAAAACAACTAAAATTTTTATTTATCAAAAATATATTCATAAAAAGTTTGTATTTCTAAGAATTACGTAATACTTCTTCAAAAAAATGTTGGGGTGCGGTTATTGCGAAAATTCAGTTTCTGCGACAAGTCTGGCTTTAATCGCGAAAACCGGTCTTGCACTATATAAGTTTGTATAAGTATTGTCTGAAATGCTATGAATGTCATTTTTAAGTGCCAAGCTTGCAATATACATATTTTAAAAGAGAAGAGCCATTTTATTGAATGCACATCCCGCAAGGACAGGCCTATATGAAATTCATTCTAAATTATCCAGATTTGCACTACTTCGGGAACACATTATTAGGCTCGCCTTCACTTATTTGCAATTTATTTTTTTGATGCAATTTTGTACAAACTATCTAAAGTTTTGAAATTTTAAATAACTTTAAGTAAGAAACGAAGGATCCTTTTCATTTTCAGAGGGTTGTTTAATTTCTTTTTTTTTATCTTGGACCACCACTCAGGAGATGAGCCCTACACATGCGAAGCATTGTGGTGGAAAGTATTGTACATTATGTTATTAGTAAATTAAGGAACACCATTTTATTCAAATGATTTTCACTTCTTAGTAGGTGTTCTGTTCTTGCAGTAGGTGATAAAAGACAGCTGACCAAGACGGGTAGACCCAAGTAGCACCGTAGGTACCCTTTTGTTACCTTAGTCCCGTAGAAACCAGTGGACGTCACAGCCACAGTGCACAACAGTCTCCTTCTCCGAAGCGTCCCCACAGCATAACAACATAACTGTTATTAATTTAATTTAAAAAAAAGTAAAATTAGAAAAAATTGCAACGTTTGTACTGTTTATACAGTTACAGTTTACAGCACAAGACAAATGCTTCCAAATTGCTTAGAAATGATTTCGATGAGGTCCCAATGGTACCAAGAAACTGTATAGCCAATTTTAGATATCGAGCCTTTGGTGCAATACCGCAGTAACTCAAAATTTAAATTTTTTGAGCTGGGTATGCAGAAATGATCTTTGGGGAAATATATATCTAAAGGAAAAAAGATTATGGTTCTATCTCTAACTGTTCAGATTCTACAGCTACAAATGTCTTTATTGGCTCCAGCTATTTCCAACAATATTTATTTGCAATAATGAAATATTTCCTTTATGACAAGAAATTTACAAACAGAAAACACTACAAAACATGCCTCTTTATTTAAAAACTTGTAAAAAAATAACTTTAGTAAACGAAAATACTATCAAAAAGATGGCTCAAAACTTCAAATGCATTTTTCTCAGTTCACGATTTTTTGAATTAGTACGGTATTGCACCAAAGGTTCGATATGATCTTAGTCTTATTTTTACATTTATGTTCTTATGTTGATCTAACTTTTTTTACAAGTTTTTTACACTTAAAACGTTGGATGTCAGATTACGCATTAGAAGGCATCCATATGTGCACAAACTGATAGTGATAGTAGGGGAACGTGATACCACTTACTTTTGAAAATGCTAGATTGCATCATTGTAAGTTTGCCAGTATGTACAAAAGTTTCGAAAGGTAAAATTGATTGGGTAGAAGTAGACTTGCATGATTATAAAGTAATATTTTAGTGGTCGTTGTCCGCGGTTGAGGAGAATATTTTAGCGTTATTATTATATTTCACTTTCAAAGTGCCATTTACACTATACTTTTAAAGTTTGACAAAAACAATAATGTTTTAACTTTGAAGGTATCTTATCGACGAATTTTCTTAATAATTTGATTGACAGTATTCAACAATTCTCTCCTTCAACTTACAGGCAAATGTAAATCGGAGCGTCAAGCGTATTGTTTTGCACCTAGCTTTAACGTTCCCATGACATACATTATAGCGTGAACGTTCTGCCATGAACACACGGAAATTTTTTAAATTAATTTTTAGATTTTTAACACCAAAACCACACATTATACAGAATAATTAAAGAATCAAAAAAGTGTGCTCAAGTAGAAAAAGAGAAAACAAAATGAAAACATGTGTACACAGGTAATAATAAAAAAAAACAATGAATGCCAACGACAATTGTAGGTTATAGATTGTAAATTTACAGTTTCTTTATGGGTAAAATAAATAGGAAACAATTCTCGTATTCCCTTAATAAAAAATAATAAATACTCGTATATCAAATTAATAATTTATATCAACTGATAACCACACGCAGTGGACAAAACACGAGGAAGAACGCTGAAGATGAAGATGTTTCATGTAATTTTGACTCCCTGTATGTTATCGATCATTTAAATTTAAAAGTTTTAACTAATTGCATAAACTGAGTTTCGAAATAAAGCACTGCATACATATGTGCTCGTATGTATTTAAGAATTTCTATAAAACTTATATTGTTTGAGCCCTTCTACAATGCAGAAATTGAAAGTTAGACGACAATGTGACCCTTAGCCTCATTGTAATTCTTTTTGTCGATTTTATTACTCTCATTTCTCGGTTTGGTGAATTTTGATAAAAAATATATTCTGCAAAATTTTCAGATCAATCTTCATAACTTCAAAAATATTAATTTTGTAAAAAAAAAATGTTGTAAGAAAAAATGTTTCCTGTGAAGTATTAAACCTTGGCAACTTTTTTCTAATCCTCATCCTTAAGAACATTTTTATGTTTCTTCCTTATGAATAATTTGTACAGAACAATAATCTTAAGTACATTCCCGTGCTAAACCATATAATAAACATAGATAAATAATTGAAACTATAAGTTTATTAGCAGTAATCTTATCTTCTCATGTTTAATACATAGAAATTGAAAGCAGATATAAATCGCATAGGTTGATCAGAAAACAACTAAATTGCCATTACTTTTCATTGATATGGATTGTGCCGCACACTCACCCGCAAATTTTTACCACCATTCTCAACAATGCCATTCTTTTTGCAGACAGCTTCACCGTCTAACGCTTTTTCCAAATCTGATTTTCAAATTCCAAAGCATCTACGTCGCGCTATTTGGGGTTGTTTCATAAATTTTATAGATTCATCAGTTCAACGCTATCACTTACACATATGTATGTATTTTATATTTATGAACATATTTATTATTTATGTGCATATATATTTCAGATAATAACCCTTTGTAAAAGTTAAAGACGAAATTTGTAAATCGCACTGACAAACACTAGCACAATTATTTGTTAATGTTCGATTGTTTATGAAATATTTATAACATTATTTAATCACATTAGAAGAGACGGAACATTAAATCAATTGTTAGTTTTTCGGGGAAACCAACACAAAGAAAAACAAAATTTTAAGAGAACAATCGAGAACTATTGGTAAAGAAACATCAGAAATAATAAAGAATAACTGCCGTATTCATACTATATTTTTTTCGGATTTATAGAAGGTACATATGTGACAGCGCATAGAGAAAGGGACCTAAGGGTAAAAAAAACCAATTTTCACTTTTTTTTTTTTTGATGTGGACAACATCTGAGCATCGAATGAGACCGATCACATGCCCCAAAAGTGTTCCCTCCCAGAGATATGCGCGTTTTATGAAAGTGAAGTACACCAAAGACACACGTATTTAAAACTTTAAAATGGCTCTCCTGAACAAAACCGGTTTTTACCCTTAGGTCCCTTTCTATTTTGCGCGTCACATATATTGATTGAATTGTGTATGCAAATTTGTCTAATAAACTTTTATTATAAACGAAAAAAAATTTGTATGAATACGGCAGTAAAGTTATAAACTATTATAATCGTTGTCGCTGGCCAACATACACATAAACAGCAAAAATCATTGAACAAAATGCATTTTTGAATGATGCCAAGTTTTTATTAAATAACAATATTATGCACAATGAAATGAAATAAGATAAGACGATTTAGATAAAAGAGAAGGAAAAATGCGTTAAACTATCAACAACTATCGATACACATAAAATATATACAACAACAATAATGTATTGTAAACACCTTGAGGAAAATCTTCTTTCCTTTATCGTTAATTGCACATACATAGATGTATGTATGTATGTATACATGTGCATATGTATGACTACATGCATTATTTATTTATGTTTGAACATACATGCATTCATATGCAAGCTGTATATAAAGTATATGAACTCCGTATAACAGTGTTTATGTGCACGGCCACTGTTAATATGAACCCATAGTCACCCACTACTATTGGCAATTACATATTTATATTTATTGTTGTTTTTATTCATTTACTTGTATGTTAGTGGTAGTGAAAACCTCTCATAATTGTTATTTTTGTTGTTGTTTTAATTTTCCTCTTCATAGACTGTAGTATGTGTGATTTAATAATGATTATGGCATAATGAGTAAATTAACGCAGTCAATGCTAGCTAGCGACATGGCAAATTTTGAAAAATATTTTTTTTATTGCTTTTTATTTATACCAAAATATAAATCCAAATATTTTAAAATTTTTGTTTTTTGACTGGCAACATAACAATAAACAAAAGAGCAGCATTAAATCATCTAAAATAAATGACAACGACTACTTTTTATGAAAAATAATCTGAAATCTGATTTGGTTGTGATCATTTAATGTCAAGAGAAAAGAAAGAGACGTATGCACATATATACATATTAATTGATAATCTCCTCTCTGGTTCTCAAAATTTTAATTACATTCTGTACAGAGTATCCTTGAAAGGAATTTCACGTATGCATATTTTTTTATTTTTGCTTTAATAATGAAAAGAAACTGGGATTTTCACCCACACTATTTGCAAGAGATATAAATAATTGCCAGAGTGCTTCGCTCATAATTCAGTAAATGCGTGAGAGACGGGAAAAAACGAAAAATACAATGCGCACCAAATGCATATACATATTTTAAAGAGAGTATGAAGAGCTTTTGCGATGTCACCGTCAATTACATATGATTGCTTTTGCCTCGCTCAAATGTCCTTTTTGTACTCTATGCTAACTTTATATTAAACGCAAACAGCCGGTTGCATCATAGTCATACCTAGTGGCGGACAAACACTCACATACACACACATGCTCACCTACTAGCTGACTCATAATTAAATGTGAGCATACACTAGCAAACCAACCAACACATGGATAGACTATTACCAAATCACCTGCTTTTATCTGCCTCCAAAGAATTTTTTTGTTTTTTGCAATAGTGTGCGTATTTGATGAGAATAAATTTATATTGCAGGGTGGCATTTAATAGTATTAGGGAATATATATACACATGTAAATAAAAGATCATCTGAAGCGTTGAAGCAACGACCACTGCTTTAACGCGATGATGTGCATGTATGAACCGAAAAAGGGAGCGAAAAAGTTTTACCACCCCTTGGGGGAATTGAACACCATAGAAGGGGGAAATGGGGTTACCAACGAGTATTTGATGGCTTTAGCAGAGATCGTGGAAAATAAATGGTATCAAATTGCCTCATATAAAAAGGAGCATTACCGGCTGTGTGGGTCAGAACGGCTTTCGAACGCGTAAGTGCAACACCTGATGTTGATTTTTTTTATTAATCATGGATATTGTTTTTTTTTCTGTTCTATGAATTAATACTGTGAATATGTTGGGAAAAAAACCAATGAAAGAGCAAACAGCAACACGGTTGAATTTTTTGTGGAATTAAAAAAAATTATTATTTTAGTGGTACTTTAGTGCTTACAAAAGTGTCCTATACATAAATATAAGGTCCTTAAAATAACCTTCAATTTAACAAAAAAAAAAATTAAAATCTAAAAAATATTTTGACACAATATTTCACTTTATTAATTATCAAATGTTAAAAATAGCAAAGTAATATAATAAAAGAGCATATATATATAAATGTTTAAAAAAATATTTTTAATCAAAAAAAATTTTTGTTAAAAGTGACATTAAAAAGTTATGAAAATATGCCAGCCAGCAATTATTATGGATCAATCAACCTGTTTACATACGGATTACCCAAATTGGATTAATTATCATTTATTAGAACATTAACCGAAAACTAAAAAATTACGCTTAAAGAGAAACATAACCTTAAATTCGTCTACATATATGTAGTATAATGCATTAAGAGCTTGTGTAACAAGATGTAGTCATTAGCAGATAAAACTTTAAATGTTGTTTTATCGTCATATATTGAATAAAATTTTATTTCCTTGGGTTTTAATTGAATTTAATTATTCTTGAATGAAAACTTTGAGATCATTTCATTTTTTCGAAATTGCATAACCAAAAAAATCACATCACGATTAGTATATGAAGCAAATATGTATACATAGATATGTATATGTATGTATATAAGTTTATACAGTAGATACACATATATATACTATACTAATATATGTATGTATGTATATGCCAAAAAAAATTAAATATATTTTTTTTAAATTCTACCATATTTTGCAATTAATAATTTAAAATGTTATTCCAATATTAAAAACCTTTAAAACAATTAAATTAATAGTGTTTTCAATTCATAAAAATTTTAACGAAAACGTTAAATTTTTAAAGAAATGACAATTCAAAATAGTTTTGAAAAGAAAACGATTCATTTCTACGAAATATTTGCAATAAAAACATTGGACATGTCCCAATTCTGAGAAAAAAAAAATATTAAATTCTTAATGAAAATTTAAATATTTATAAATTTCTAGAATCTTTCAAACATCAAAAAGAAAGCTAAAACATGTAAAAAAAAAACCATAAATCACAAATATTTTTCTTAATTCAAGTTTGTTGAAATTATTATAGGAAAATTAAAAAAAAATTATAAAAACTGTAAGGCTATTGTCAGGTGTGAAGGGATTAGAGAAAAAAGCTTCTTGCGTTAATTTTCCATACGCATTGCAAAATGCATGTGTTTGTGCAGATGTTAAAAAGAAACATGCAGATAGTTTTACTAAAAGAAAAATCAAATAATAGAGTTTCAACAAGCGAATGAGAGAGAGAAAATGTGAGAGCACATTTCACATACTTATGTATGTTTGTGTTTATATTTAATGTCTATATATATATATATATATATATATATTTGGTTATACTTAGATGTGTGTCTATATCTAAAAGTTTCGAAATCATTTCGAACCAAATTTAAAAAAAAGAAAATGTGTTTAAAAATAAACCCATAGACAATCTGTTGAAATTCTTAGATGTTTTCAAATCATTGCGATCTCGCAGTTCGGCCGTTTTAGATCAATTCCTTTGGCGGATGTATTAACGAGTTCTAACTGATTTTGAAACGAATTTTTCTATTTTTAACTGACAAAAAAAACGAAGCGATTGAAAAGGCTATTGTCCTTTTAGAATAAACGAAGCTTTTTTTGTGTGAACAGACATTTGTGAAATAACTTTGATAACAACTTTAGTAAGTGGAGTGATTCTTTTCTTAAATTTTACAAATGTTTAAAAAATTGACTTGGAAGAATTAATTCCATAGAATTTTTCCATAATAAGATTTATGAAAATATTTAAAATAAAATTTTGCAAATACTTCATCATTTACTCGGATGTAAAAAAAATAAAGAAATAGTTCAGCAATTTCTATAAAAAGTTTTAAAATCAGTTTAATAATTTAATCAACAATCTTCGTCATAAAATCAATTACTTTTTATGCAGTTTTTGTAATTGAAATATGGTTTTAGTTTCCTTCTTGTGTGTGAAATATCAACAACCAATCAATGACTACAAAACATATTCCAATTAAAAATATTTTTATTAAAAATGAGTTTATTGTGTTACTTTTTCTTTTCAATAAAGGAAATATATTTTTAAATATTTGCATTTTCAATAAAAGTTTTCAAACAATTTCAAATAGTTATAAAGTACGAAGTGGAAAAATATTTTTTCTTTTATTTTTGTTTCAATATATGAAAAGTGTTCATAATTATTTCGTTTTTAAATAAACATTATAAAATTATTGAAAAGATTAAATTTAAAAATTTATTTTTTTAATGAATTTAAAATATTTTTATATACATATGTACATATATATTTACTTTTCTTCAAGAAACATTTAAAATAATTACAAAGTTTAATGTTAAATAAGATTTTAAAAAATTAATTTTTTTTTTAATTGTATTAAAAAAAAACATTTTATAAAATTACTTTAAATCAATTTTTACGTAATATTACGGTTTGTAGGTATGTGGCATGCAGGCATATCCGCTATTTGTTTTAAAGGTGTTTTAAAGAAAAAAACTTGTGTTTGAGGACACGCGTGCGCTTAAAATTTTAAATATATGTGCTGCCACTCACTCATTATCTCGCTCTTTGCCAATATATAAATAGCGACTACCCACACCTTTACTTTTACATTTTCATATACAAATGTTAGTAGTGGGTCGATCGGTCGGTCAGTTGATAAAACAGATCATTTTTAAATATTGCAAATCTTCAAATCTACTAGCAAAATTAAATACATACTCGTATATGTGTAGGTATTTTACGCAAGCTCTACTGTTAGTGTGTAACTATTCACTTATGTCACGCATAGTGGCAAATTTTCAAAAACAAAAATAAAAAGAATTTTGAATTTCGAAAATAAAAGAATTTTAAATTCTGCTAAAGTTTATTTTTGTAGTTTGAGTAATTGAGAGTAAATATTTTTGAATACATAGAAAAAAAAACTATCCAATTACCAAACATACAAAGAACACCTCGAGAATGGCATATAAAAATAGGAAAAATTACTTATTTGGAATTTCGAATAAACGTTTGGGCAATTTTGTGTATGTATATATGTATGTATATTTTTATATACATATGGACATACCCATCTATGATAGGGAAAACATCAAACGAAATTAGGTCACCACTATATAAGCAATAATAATAATAATAATAAGAACAGAAAACAAAAACAATATCTTAAATAATTACTTTATTGTTTTAAATATTTAACAGTAACTAGAAAATTCTTGTATTTTTTCTATTTGCAGGGAAGCATTTGGGCTGAAACGACGAGATAACAATTTGTTTATTTAAAATTTTAAAACTATAAAAAAAGAAATTTTGCGTTTTTTGCAAAAATAAAAACTCTAGCCCATCTCAAACGAGTTTTTTAATTAATTTTTATTTAAAAGCGAAACTTATTCAAAATGCCGCGTCCAATTGCTAGTCAAGAAGATGAGGATCCATCCCCATACTTGTTCGTATCGTTGGAACAGAGGCGTATCGATCAATCGAAACCCTATGACTCTAAGAAGAACTGTTGGGTACCCGATGAGAAAGAGGGCTATCTCCTCGGTGAAATTAAGGCCACCAAGGGCGATATTGTTAGCGT
This sequence comes from Dexiosoma caninum, assembly GCA_963924685.1. Taxonomy (NCBI): domain Eukaryota; kingdom Metazoa; phylum Arthropoda; class Insecta; order Diptera; family Tachinidae; genus Dexiosoma; species Dexiosoma caninum. Next base: position 68,552,173 of record OZ004727.1, read on the forward strand.
GGGCTTGCCCGGCGGTGAGGTAATAAAAAGCAAACCGTCTGAGTAACAAAACTTAATTTTTTCATTTTGACGCTTCATTAAAATGAGTTCAATTTTTTGGGCCACAATAAAAATTTAATTACGACTAATTAGGCTAGATTAAATTCCAACATGTGGTCCTAAAAAGGTCTTCATTTTGTTTTGAAAATGAAAATTTTAAAATTATTTAAATTCGTCCAGGTAAAAGATTTTAAAGCCGACAAGGTGGAAAAAACCAATCCACCAAAATTCGAAAAAGTTGAAGATATGGCTGACATGACTGTCTTGAACACTCCTTGTGTGTTACACAATTTGAGACAACGTTACTATGCCAAAATTATCTACGTAAGTGTCCACCAACAAACCATACTAATATATGTTTTCTCTCTCTTTTTTTCTATCATACTATCTATAAAATTGTTAAACTTTTAACAAAAACCAAAAAAAATAAAAACAATCAAAATTGGGGTTTCGGTAATAAAATGGGGTTATAAAATGAAAGACCAAAGATTTCAAGAAAGATCAGCTCACACAAGTCAACCCTCCAAAATACGAAAAGGCAGAGGATATGTCTAACTTGACATACCTTAATGATGCCTCCGTACTTCATAACTTGAGACAAAGATACTACAACAAACTAATCTATGTAAGTATGCCTAGCAGAAGCTTATAAATCCAGCTCCATGTGAACGCTTTGTTTTTGTCTTATTACCAATTCCCACAATCATCAAATAAGCATGACATTTATTTGTTGTGATTTGGCACAAAAATTAATGTCTTCAAATAATAAATTTATCATTTTGAAATTTATATCAGCACATTTAATTATAATCCAAGCATTGCAATTGCCATTAACATTATATTACACAATGCTCGCTCCAAGAAAACGCTAAAAATTTGCTCTTATTACCACCAGTCTTGAGAACTTAAACTGGCCGAGAGTTTACACACACACACAATGCACTCGAATTGAACTCCAAACAAACTGGAACGAAAAGCATACCTTCAAATACGCAGCAATATTCGGTAAAAAAAGACAAAACCGAAATATTCGATTAGAAGAAAGCAGCATGTAACAGTAAAATTATGACTTAACTGGGCTGAGATTTTCATTAAATTCCCTCCAACCCTACACAAAAAAAAAACAAATATGTTTTCCCCTCGTAGCAAAATTTAAATACGCTAAAAAACAAAATTTCCTCTACAATAAACTTTCCTTCCCTTTAGGGCAAAATCAAATCATAATTTCCCATAAATTCTGATTATTAGAAACTAGTGGAATTGTGAAACTTGTTGACTTTGCTCTATTTCATATTTACAATAGAAAGAAACTAACATTACAATACTTTTCTTTTTTCGAATCTGCGTGATGACAAATAACCAAAACAGACATATTCTGGTCTCTTCTGTGTTGCCATCAATCCGTACAAGCGTTACCCCGTATATACCAACCGTTGCGCCAAGATGTACCGTGGTAAGCGCCGTAATGAAGTGCCACCCCATATTTTCGCCATTTCTGATGGTGCCTACGTCGACATGTTGACCAACCACGTCAATCAATCTATGTTGATTACCGGTGAGTCTGGTGCTGGTAAGACTGAAAACACGAAGAAGGTAATTGCGTACTTCGCCACCGTTGGTGCTTCCACAAAGAAGGATGAGAGCCAAAAGAACAAGGGTTCCTTGGAAGATCAAGTCGTACAAACCAATCCCGTTCTTGAAGCCTTCGGTAATGCCAAGACCGTCCGTAACGATAACTCTTCACGTTTCGTAAGTACAAGCATTCTCTTTGTTTTTTCACCTCAAATATTTACTCTCTTTATCTTACTCTTCTGGCAATTAGGGTAAATTCATTCGTATTCATTTCGGTCCAACTGGTAAATTAGCTGGTGCTGATATTGAAACTTGTAAGTACAATGATCAGTACGAATTTGAAATACACGATCTATAATGTTTTTGTTATTTGTTTTTATGTTACAGATTTATTGGAAAAGGCTCGTGTCATCTCCCAACAGTCTTTGGAACGTTCTTACCACATTTTCTACCAGATTATGTCTGGTTCCGTGGCCGGTGTTAAAGGTATAAATTATTGTTCGCATCTCTTTATCTTTCATTATCAAGTCTCTCTAAAATCTCAGTGAGCATATTCTTTCCATCTATTAGTCATCATATTTGGACTTGAGGTCTATTATCCTTTTCTCATATACATATGTACATGTCTACACTTTGGAACAACAATTGTACATTGTAATTTTTTGTAATTCGTCTGTAATTTTTAATTTTCAATTTCTTTCTTCGAAACTTATACATCAACCACTTACTCAACCATTTAATATTTAATATTATTTGATATAGAAAGCTGTTTGTTGAGCAACAATGTTTACGATTACCATATTGTATCTCAGGGCAAGGTTACTGTTGCTAGTATCGATGATGCTGATGAATTCTCCCTTACCGATGTAATTTGCTTCTTTTTTATAAACCGTATACACTTTTGTTAATCTAACGCCTCTAATGCAATTTAAGCAGCAGCAACAATTATCAATATATAATGTAGCCTTATCAACAATTTAATTTTTTAGTAGATTCAAGTGATCAAAAAATATCTAAGAAAGTATTAAAATTCTTTAACATTCTAACACTTAAAAAGAAAAATATAAAAGGTATAGCAAGGAAAAGGAATAGTCTCTCGATATCCATACACACAAATGTATTAAATAATAGATTTTGTGTTTTGTTTGTCTGACTTCTCTAATAACATTTAGTTTCACTCACTCGCCGGAAATCCTTCTATGGCCTCTGATTTTTGTATATACATTTTTTTTTATATGAAATTATCTCCATCTAAATATCTCTGTATGTATTTTATGGTTAAAAGAGATGACATTTTTATCACCACATATTGGTGATTACCCCGGAATATGTCAGGGTAAAACCAGGATACCCGGTGTCAACGATGGTGAAGAATTTGAATTAACCGATGTAAGTTGTGTTTAAGTCAAACGCAAAAAAAAGAAAATCAGCCCAGAAAATCCTAGAGCCTTTATATTTATATATTATGAACATACATACATATGTATATGAAAAAAATCCTTTTCTTAAAACTCCCCATTTTATCTTCTATCGTTTTATAAATATTTTTCTCGAAAAGCTTTAATTTTTCTTAATATACATACAAGTATTTAAGTATACGAATTATAAATATTATAAATTAGTGAATATTTTATATATGTATATACACATATTATATACATAGTATACTTTGTTCATTTACTCCTTTGTATATAAAAATTATTTTCTTTTAATTATTCCGGAATTCTATTGATATGAAAAACACCGTTTGTCATATGAAAGCTCTCTCCATCTATAAAACACGGATTTGCTCTTGTCTATCTCTCTCTCTCTCTCTCTCTCTATCCCTCTCTATTCAACTCTATTCTTCAAAGCTGTATACTACAGTCCCCGCTTCCTTTGGAATATATTTATATATATATGTAAATACACTTTTAGAAATGATCAACCTAAATTGGGTTAGGAGCAGGGCTCAATATTGGGTTTTCCTACAGGAAAAACTTACCGAAATTAATTTGAAATTCTTCTTCCACATGACACTGGGTGTTTTTAAGTTTTATTGCGTTATTAAGAATGGTAATAATGCCCGCTCCTAGCTTCTATTTGGTACATCCCTAAAGGATTTCGCAATGTAGATACATAAAAAACGCACCATAACACTTAACATTATCCTCCGTATAATCATCGCTAAAATATATATATATATACACGTATATATGTTTCCATAAAAAAAGTGGTTTTGAGAATTAGTATGGACGTCTCGTATAAAATTTTTATAACCCATTTAATAGAAAAACTTAAAAATTAAATTTTTCCTGACTTAGAGGTGTGCTTCTTGTCGGACAACATTTACGATTACTTTAACGTATCCCAGGGTAAAGTCACTGTACCCAACATGGATGACGGCGAAGAATTCCAGCTTGCCGATGTAAGTTCCAAAAAATATCTGGGTATTAAACACAGTTACCACCTCAACACCAAAATAAACATAAATACCAACATACCTTCCAGAAATTACACTCTACATAACAATGACCAGTTTTTTAATTATGGGTCTGCCACCTTAAATCCTGTACAATATCACATATACTCATATACCCACTTACATAAAATTTGCAGTGCAAGTCTGTGTTAATTTTTTTTGTAATTTTTGTACTGTGTTTGGCCTGAACTCTCTTTGTTTTGAACTCTTGAAATATACATACATATGTGTATTTCTGTCTCTCACTCTCTCTCTCTCTCTCTGGATAAAATTGAAGACAATGAGAAGAGTTCATAGTTTATGGATTTGGTATCTTCCTTTGTTCTCCTAATGTTTGTGTTCATATGATTTGTAAACTTTGATTTGGTTTAGAGCTCCAGTAAGTTCTACAAATCGTTGATTAAAGTGGAATGCTTTTTTTTAGTTACCAGGCATGCTAAATGAAAAGAATTCTCTTTGGATGTTGAATTAAATATCGCCAATTGAAACCAACGACTGACCATCAACAGAATACTTGATCCAGTCGTTTCATTTCACAAATTCTTATTTTATTTTATTGTATGTAATTTTATTTAATTTTTATATTTAATTTCTGGTTTTGTTTCCCCTTTTTCCAACTCCATACGTATTTGACAATATCCATATTTTACTTTATATAATTTTATATATTGTAGATATAAAAGTTACAATTCCTAGTCGTTTACCAACCATTTTACAATTTCTCATTATATGTACATATTTAAAATTCCGGAATACTTTTCTTGATTTCTATTCTACTTAGTGTGAAATATAATAAAGAAATTAAGGAATGTTAGTTACATTTTATAGAAAAAATCATACCAACAGATTTAAATGTTAAGATGTTAAATATACAATAATGATTATTAGATTATTTAGGTGTGAATAACAAAAAATAAGGTCAACTAACAAAAAAATCGTGTTTGACCGAAAACAAATAAAGCTGTCAAATTTTTAAGAAGTTTGTTTACCACACTTATCCAAAAACGAATCTGGTAAACTTTGATAAAAATCACTTATAACTATGAAAACCTATTCATAAATTAAAAATCGGTCAAACACTAAAAGTAATAAGGAATTTAGAAAAATGCTTGCAATTTTACTAAAAATTCTAACAAACCAATTAACAAAAAATTTAGGCATGCTACATATTTACAAAATATATACCAAAGACTAATTAAAAAGAATTATACTAAACTCACCTTAAACTCAACTCGAAAAAATGCTTTACAACTCGCTTTATACACCTACAAACAACTATGTCCGAACACACAATAAATATGAAAAAAAAACTAATTTATAAATTTAAAATTTTTTCCCAATGACAAAAATATAGCAAGCCTTCGATATCTTGGGCTTCAGCAAGCAAGAAAAGGAAGATGTATATAAGATCACAGCCGCTGTAATGCACATGGGTGGCATGAAGTTCAAACAACGTGGTCGCGAAGAACAAGCTGAACAGGATGGTGAAGAAGAAGGTACCCGTGTTGCCAAATTGTTCGGTTGCGATACCGCTGAATTGTACAAGAACTTGCTAAAACCACGTATTAAGGTCGGTAACGAATTCGTCACCCAAGGTCGTAACGTCCAACAAGTCAGCAACTCTGTCGGTGCCCTCTGCAAGGGTGTGTTCGATCGTCTCTTCAAATGGTTGGTCAAGAAATGTAATGAAACTTTGGACACCAAACAAAAACGTCAACACTTCATTGGTGTATTGGATATTGCTGGTTTTGAAATTTTCGACGTAAGTTTTCCGTATACCAACACATATGCACACTAATCCACATCCACACAAAACATATTTACTAAACATAAATATCACATACACCAGCATATTAAGAACTTTATGAAAAGCTTATGATGTCCGTCATATGTTTATTCTTTCAAGAGCTGGAATAAATGGAGAAAAGAAGATTGGATTCTTTTTTCCATATTCAAAACATCTTAATATATTCACACACTAAGCCAAATGTAGGATTAATAAAAACCTACAACAGCAAAACTTTTTCAAATACTTTTACACAATGAGGTTAATTGATAGCAAAGTTTCTAAGTAATTCACTTGCTCACTCACTCTCTGTAGTATAACGGCTTCGAACAATTGTGTATCAACTTCACTAATGAGAAGTTGCAGCAATTCTTCAACCATCACATGTTCGTTTTGGAACAAGAAGAATACAAGAGAGAAGGTATTAACTGGGACTTTATCGATTTCGGTATGGACTTGTTGGCTTGTATCGATTTGATTGAAAAGGTGCTTAAATGACAATTAATTGTTTAAATGTTAATGATCTGTCTTCGCTGTGAAACCAACCCCTTTTTAATGTCTCAGATAATGTGTTTCACACTGTTATAAAAGCACTGTAAAGTTTAATTATGCACACATGGATATGCAATATAAGTACATAGCTTTAACTTTACAAAGCTTTTTGAAAAAAAAATTGAAAAAGCACACATATTTTGAAAATATTCTTAATGTTTGCACCTCCATTTGTTATATTTGTTAGAAAAATGTACATATGTACTCAGTTCAATACGGAAATGCTAATGGGTTCTCGAAAATGTTAAAACATTTTAGAAAATCACAGAGAAACAGGTAAATTGTATATAAACATGTATGCACTTATTAAAAAGCACTGAAAACACAAAAAAGCACTCCCAGCTATTTAAAGCACTTATTTTTAGTATATGTACAGAATGTATTGTCACACAAATGAATGTTACCCAATTTTAGTACAACGGCTTTGAACAATTATGTATAAACTTCACCAATGAAAAGTTGCAACAGTTCTTTAACCATCACATGTTTGTGTTGGAACAAGAGGAATACAAGAAAGAAGGCATTGACTGGGCCTTCATTGATTTCGGTATGGATTTGTTGGCCTGTATCGATTTAATTGAAAAGGTTTGTTTTACTGCAAAGGACATACAAAATGTGAAAAATAAAAGTTTAACTTTAATATTACGGGCCTCCAATTTATACTCAATGGATCTTCTCTTTATTTACTATCTGTGAATATAATAAATGAGAATACCTTTTCGAATTCTCATACCACTTGCAATTAAGACTCCAGTGGTGTGTGCAATGTAACTCTTCTTCTGATACTCATCTCTTGCACGTTCTCAATTTCGAATACTATGACATCATTTACTATGTTTTTTTATTTATTTATGCATCCACATATGACACTCTATTCCTAATGAGATGTTTCTGAATTTTACATAAATTTCTCTTCTATCTTGAATTGTCTATACTGTCTATGCTCCCGAAATGTTGTCGCGAAACCTTTAAATATTTAGTACAATGGTTTCGAACAACTGTGTATCAACTTCACTAATGAAAAGTTGCAACAGTTCTTTAACCATCACATGTTTGTGTTGGAACAGGAGGAATACAAGAGAGAAGGCATTGACTGGGCCTTTATTGATTTCGGTATGGATTTGTTAGCCTGTATTGATTTGATTGAAAAGGTTTGTTCCTAAAAACAAAAACAAAATCGAAATAAAAATGTCGTCAAATTAATCGAATGCAAACAAACAATGGAATGTTATGGCATGAAGCATATGATCCTTTTTCCAGGTTTATCAACCGTATCACAGAAAATACGACTGAACTGGTACTTGCCTGATGTTTGGCTTTTTCCAAAAGAATATTTCCTATAAGTTTGAAAAAAATAACTTGAAAAATCCATCAAGAATGAAAAATCAAGTTTATACTTCCACCCACATATACACAAAATGTTTCCCACATAAAATTGTTCTAAATGCGGTTCTCTTGTCATGTCTGCAAATACATAAAATCATTAAACTAATTTTTGTCATTTCCCATACCTTCACCTATTCCTCAAATCCGAAAACTTGCATAACCTTCCCCCAAATTCAATACTAATAAAAGTTGTTCTAATTCCGATATACAGTACAACGGTTTCGAACAATTATGTATCAATTTTACTAACGAAAAATTGCAACAATTCTTCAATCATCACATGTTTGTTTTGGAACAAGAAGAATACCAGCGAGAAGGCATCGAATGGACTTTCATTGATTTCGGCATGGATTTGCAAATGTGTATTGAATTGATCGAGAAGGTATACAACAAAGAGAACTCACCACTGTCTGATCAGTGCTACAACGTCTTTATTATTTTGTATCTAAAATGAAACTATTCTTCTAATTACAACGTAGCGTTGAAAAGTAAAGCCTTTAACTAAAACAAAAGCTACGATTTAAAAATCGAACAATCACTACAATTTTCCACTCTCCCTCTCTCTCAATCTTTCTCTAACCCTCACGCACTAACTAAGCTAGAAATGTTTCTATTGGACGTTAATTAACTAATTTAAAAATAATTATTATTGTAATTGTTTCGTCATTTAGCAATTAAACACATAAAGTCTTTCAAAGCTTCCTTTTTCTTATGCTTTCTAAAAGAACGACTAACAATTTCTTTGATGGTGGTAAGTACCATAAAAATCTGCATTAAAATTTTAATTGAAAGTGGCTCGTTAAATGTTAAAATGTAAAGAAGTTAACCTTTTTATATTCGAAGAGAGATAAGAATAAAGTTTAATTTTTACTTTTCTCTTTGTTTTATTTTTAAAAATTTAGCCTATGGGTATCTTGTCCATCCTTGAAGAAGAATCTATGTTCCCTAAGGCTACTGATCAAACATTCGCCGAAAAGTTGACCAACACTCACTTGGGCAAATCTGCTCCCTTCCAGAAGCCCAAACCACCAAAACCTGGTCAACAAGCCGCTCACTTCGCAATTGGCCATTATGCTGGTGTTGTAGCTTATAACATCACCGGTTGGTTGGAAAAGAACAAAGATCCTTTGAATGACACTGTTGTCGATCAATTCAAGAAGTCCCAGAACAAATTGTTGATAGAAATCTTTGCTGACCACGCTGGTCAATCTGGTGGCGGTGAACAAGCTAAGGGAGGTCGTGGTAAGAAGGGCGGTGGTTTCGCTACTGTATCTTCATCCTACAAGGAACAATTGAACAGCTTGATGGCCACTTTGCGTTCAACCCAACCTCACTTCGTACGTTGCATCATTCCCAACGAAATGAAACAGCCCGGTCTTGTAGATGCTCACTTGGTAATGCATCAATTGACTTGTAACGGTGTACTTGAAGGTATCCGTATTTGCCGTAAAGGTTTCCCCAACAGAATGGTTTACCCTGATTTCAAACAACGGTAAGTTAATCATTTATCACCTAAACAATGAATATTATTACCTACGTATGTCTAGGACCAACATTGTTTGGTATAAAGTAGCACGAGATGTTTCGATTCATTTCGAATCACTTAGGAGTTCATCTAAATTTTACATTCCTGGAATATAATTATTTTAATTAAGTTTTTAATTTATTTATCCTTCATTAAACAGTTATATGATTTTGGCTCCAGCTATTATGGTTAGTGAAAAATCTCCCAAGAACGCAGCCGCCAAGTGTTTGGAATCTGTTGGTTTGGATTCCGATATGTACCGTATTGGTCACACCAAGGCACGCAAGCTACATTAATAATATACCCCAACTTGTATTGAGATTCCCCAATAGTAGTCCTTTACTCTTGTGTAGTGTTTGTAATTCTTGCTGCTATAGCAAAACGTTTTTAACAAGGTGGTTCCGTAAGCACAACTGACAATTCTTTGCTCTACTTAGTGTCAAAAACCCATTTTCGCTTAGCTACAATTACAAAGTGAAATGCAAAGAATAAATAAATGAATAAATTTATGACGTGCTATGGCACCCTTGTCTATATATTATAGTAGAAAATCTATTTACGCTGCCATCTTGTTCTCCCACCATGTATTGTACCTCATATACTCTCGTTTTTTGTAGTTTACTTGTTTCTCCATGTTGAGAAAATTTTGTTGTAGCGCTCTCGGTCTCTCTCACTCTGAAGTTAGATAGAGAATTACTCTGGCCATTTTGTGTTTAATGTAGAAATTTATGTGAACACTTAAGTATATTTTAGCTAATACCCATTTCATTCTCATCCTGTTTCTCACGTGTAAAAGATTTAGTATTTTTAATTCTTATTTAATGCACCATTATTAACTGTATACACATACATTTAAATTTTAGCAATATTTTTTATTAGTTTTCAGAATTTTAACAAATCAATTTAAAAACAAATTGTTCTTAAAGATTTCCATCCGTGAAAGATGATAACGAAGGGGTTTTAATAACAAAAAAAAAACAAATTAATAAATACAGAAAATTTTGATCACCTACATACACCAAACCACTTTCATTGTTTACTCTCACTGAATGTTTGCGAAACGTTACACTCGGATTATGTTAACATAATATGTTTATGTTGTTCCACAGGTATCAAATTATTAATCCAGGTGGTATTGTAGGCGTTGCTGAAATCAAGAAGCAATCTCAAGTTATTCTAGAATCGACTCCTCTAGATCCCGATATGTATCGTATCGGCCATACAAAGGCATGATATTTTTTCTTATAAATATTTATAACTTCTGCCAATTTGGAAACTTCTCAATTCCCTCTCTTTCCACGTTCCACAAAAACAAATAGCCGTTAAATAAGAAATGAACGGTTTCGGTTAATGAGAATGCTCTTGCAATTTTAATTGAAATACAAGGAATGAATAAAGAATCATCTAAATCTATTGCATTTATCTCTTACCTGCGAATGAATGTCTTGTGCATGTGAGGCATGTTGATATATTAATTACAATCAACATACGCAGTCACATACAATAAATACATAATACTTAGGGCTTATTTATGCGATGACTTTTTTCGACGTATTTATAGAAGATATAGATATCGTCCTCTATTATATAAAAAAATAGTGTTGAAAAACAAGAGTTCAGCGCATAAATCCAGTCCTCTTAATATACACAAACATTTTTAAAAATTTATAAGAAAATTTTGCATCATACAGTCGACTTTTCGATATTTTTATTTATTTATAATTTTGTATTTTACTTCCCTATCCAAACGAATAGCTATCAAATTTTGAACCCTAAAGGCATCAAGGGCAATGATGATCCCAAAAAATGTTCACAGATTCTTATTGAATCCACTGAATTAGACTCTGATCAATACCGTATTGGTAACACAAAGGCATGTTGTTACAATAGTATTTATTCAATTTCACATAATTCAATGTCATGCAGCAAACAAAAACACTCTTTAATTTTTATACGCAACGGGAAAACCGAACAAAGCACCAATGAGAGTGAAGGTTTTCCAATAACTAATCTGGCAAAGAAGCATATTTAAAATTAAAACTTGATACAACAGTGGGCTTCTTTGGTTTAATTAATAGCCATTAGAGAGACCAACAAAATCATTTCAAAATCGAATGTCTCTCTTAAGGCTTTCTAATCATATTATGCGGTGGGTTTCTTTAAGCACTCGAACGGTGGAAACTCAACTTTTCAATTATTTTGTTAAACATCGTCACACTCTTAACTTCTCTTGACCTGAAAAAACGTTAAATCAGCGAGGTCTTGTAGAAATTTGAGTTGTATGCAACTAGTAGTTGCACAAACTCCCATCAACCATCTAACCACCTGACTGCTCACAAACACCTGCATTCTATACATATAACATTAGAATTTTGTTTTGTGGTAGATATGAAGTAGTTTTATTTGCATTTATTTATTTGTTTCGAATATTTTTTAAACACATTAATCACACATCATTATTACACTATTGCCATTATGTAGTTACCAGATCCTTAACCCAAGAGGTATCAAGGGCATGGATGATCCCAAGAAATGTACCAAAGTCTTGGTTGAATCTACAGAGCTTCCTGACGATCAATACCGTTTTGGCAACACTAAGGCATGCATTTTAATATTTCGTTAAATATTGCTACTTCCACCGAGAATGATTATATACGAATATTATTCATTAAACACATGCATACATATAAATCATTTTAAACCCTGTACCCAATTACCCTAAAACCAAGTATGAAAATTTGGCAATAATGCTGAGAATAAAACAATAAAGTATTGAATTCTCTAGCAATTTATGTGTGATAATTCTTTACGTTTCATTTTATGCCTGAACATCCTAAACATAAAGAACCTCTAGAACTAGTCTATTCATTGTTAGAGATTTAAGCTTTCAATCACTCTTGTATAATTTGTAGTCTGTTGTTTAACTTGTTTTATAATTTTTAACTAATCTATTTTTATATTTATTTTAAACAATAATTTCATTCAACCTGCAATCCCAATACGCACACGTGCATCTACACATACACATACGCACTAATTTATTATGCAACCCTTGAAAATCAAAACATGATCGAAAACCTAAATGCAGCTACCAGATCATGTGTCCCAAAAAACTTAAGGGCGTTGACAAACATATCAAAGCCACTGAAATAATAATTAAACATATTGATTTACCAGAAGATCAATATCGACTAGGTCTCACCAAGGTATATAAAATGACAATATACTTGCCAATAAATAATGCTAAGCAAATTAAGATTCATTTCCATTTTGTACATATTTAAATCATTCACAGTTAATACAAACCAGTGATGGTGTTTATAATTTCAATTACAAAGACTACGAAACGCCAAGTGTCATGGACCAACTAACGAGCGCATATTCTAAACATTATATTTGGATGTTGAGCGCAAAAACTTAAATGCTTTAAATAGTAATAATGTGCTAAGAATAGAAACATAGATGCTCCACATCGCCAACGATATTCTTACGCGCAAAATAAAAATTTTTATATGTCAACTTCATTCTCATTCTGACCTTTGCAGAACGTCTACAAAGAACAAAAATTTTGAAAACAAATTTAATAAAAATTTTGTAATGATCCCTTTTTCATGGTGATACTACAAAAATTTAATTAATTGAGAAAAATCAACAAAAATTTTATGAGCACGGCACAAGCCAGTTTCGAGATCGCATTTGTAGAACCAGTTTAACCCCGTTGTGGTCTACAAAACTTATTTTAAAACGATGGTTCCCATTAGACTAGCAGCAAACTCATTCAGTGGATTAGTATTGGCATTCATCAATCCATGTAATTTTTATGGATTTGAATGTAACTTCTGTTTATAACGTACAAAAGAACAAACAAACGTTGACTCATTTGACCAGCTTAGCCATAAAATAATGATCCTTATAATCTTTAATATAGTAAACAAAGCGATTTCGAAATACATATACTTGCCACCACTGGTCTAGACATATTTTTATAAAAAAAAAGTTCTACTAACATTTCGTTCACAAGTAAATTTTGTTTGTTGTGTTCTGTTACTCTCTCAATTAACTTTCCTTAGTCTCCTCTTTAAAAAAGAGAAACTAACAAATATGTATCTTTATTGAGAAAAGTGTTTTTGAAGAATTATGCTTTTGTAAAATATCAAATATGTTCCAGCAAAGTACGGCGTCAGGCCAGAGAATATTGACTTTTCTGGGACATAATAAATGTGCTTTAAATTAGAAATAAAAAAAATTTAAAGAAATTCTTATCCTAACTAAAAAATTTTCTTCCTTCCCATAAATGTATTCGATTACTTCGAAATGTTAACAAATACTTAGGTATTCTTCCGCGCTGGTGTCTTGGGTCAAATGGAAGAATTCCGTGATGAACGTTTGGGCAAGATTATGTCCTGGATGCAAGCCTGGGCTCGTGGTTACTTGTCTCGTAAAGGCTTCAAGAAATTACAAGAACAACGTATTGCCCTCAAGGTTGTCCAACGCAACTTGCGCAAATACTTGCAATTGCGCACCTGGCCATGGTACAAATTGTGGCAAAAGATCAAGCCTTTGCTCAATGTATCTCGTGTTGAAGATGAAATTGCTGTAAGTATACACGAAATAATCGTATTACGCTGCCGTGTTCTTGTTCAAGGAGCTGACTAAGCAGATGTGCTGTTGCTCTTGGGAATATAAACCTCAATCTCCTGCAAGAAAAGCGAATGTCATAAATAAATTTATTAATATATTGAGGTGCTTGGCATTAGAAAACTATTTGATATATCGTCGCAAGGTGTTGGTTTAACTCATTCCCAAATATACTCAGAAAATCTTGTGGCTAAACGAAAAAAAAACAATTCTCTACGTTATTTTTATATACGTTATACTTACATACATACATACAACGCACTATCCAACATATGAAAATTTTCGAATGTACAGTTCTGATTAGAAAAAACTAAGACCCTCAAATATTTGAAATTTTCCTGTTGCAATGCAAGACCAAATCATATTAAGCAGCTGCTGTGGCAAATAATATTCATCTACTTAATTATCAAATGGTCATTTCAATTACATTATTTAATTTTTTTTTTTTAATTTTCTGCAAATAATTCAATATATATGTGTGTACATATGTACGAATATTTATGTATATATGTAGTGTATATACTATAATTTTGTTTCAAATCTTTTACCACCTACGCGTTTTTGGTCGAATTAAACAGCAACAAAAATAATTAATTAATCACGTCGATGATGATGGTGATTTATTTTTGATGACTAAATTATTATTGATTTGCCTGCAAGATTTTGATAAAAATATTATTCTTGGTACGAGTATCTATTTTGGGAAATGCAGCTCAACTGAATGATAATAATGGCCTACATATGGCATGCAAATACAAGCCACGAGAAGATTTTTATCTGGAATATTAAAAGAAATATTTATAAATGACTTCAGGAAACGTTATTTTCGCCATTGATATTTGAAGAAAATTTAAAAAATAAAATGAACATTTTGCCATGATCATTGGCGTTATTTAAACGCAGCCAAATACACGCACATACACATACATACATAATAAATAAATGAAATAAAATTAAATTCCTTACTATCTTGGGTTGAGTGTGTATAAAAATATTTATGATTCTTTTAGCTGGCCTAACCTGTAGAAATTTAGTTTGCGATTTTTTTTTTCATTTTTTTATTATTAATTAATTAACAAAGTGAACAAGTGTAATGTTGTTATTGCTCTTTAACTGCTAAACTATTGGCAACTGAAACCAATGTACTGAACATTAGACCTGATGCCTGCCGCACCCAATTAGCAAAATATTCTTTCTATTTTGCCACATTTCCACTCAAAAAGAAGGTGCAAAAATAAACGCAAAAATTGTTTGTAAATTATAGATACACTTGTTTTGTACAAGATGAGTAATTAATAATTACCGAAATTAAATCTGCACACTAACACTTGTACTCGAATTGAAATATAAATGTATAGATCTTTATGAGTGTGTGGATTTTCAATTGAATTCTCATAATTAACATTTCCAATATGCTGCAAGAGAAAAAGAGATGGATGCAATTGAAATTGAAAAACACACCTGTGCCATATCGATCGTTTTGCATGATCATAAAAGAAATTCTGAAAATGATGAAGCATACCAACTGTGCATAAATTATGAGTAGATGCTCAACACACAAGCACTCAAGTGATACATAATTTGACTTGTTATTGAGGGGCGTTGCTAAATTGAATTAATTAGAATTTTTGAAAAATTCATCGCGCATTTTGCAACTGCAAGCATTCCAGTTGTTGACCAGTAGCTATACGGATCTTATAGTTTACCTGTGCTAAGCGAACATCATTCATATAAACGATTAATAAATATCTAATACCGCAATACTGCAGCAAACGATTTAAATAATTTATTTAAAAATTAGACCAAACAAATTTAAGTTTAAAATAAATCACTGTGAAGTTTTGAAGAGCTCCATTAGAAACTTCAAGAAAAAATAACAGTTTTTTTTTATTAATTTAAAATGGCTGAAGATAAAAAAGTGAAAAAATCGAAAAAATCTGATAAAAGCGAAAAAACTGAAGAAGCTGGCTCAGCTACTGAAGCAACTGAAGCAGCTGAAGCAAAAGCGTCGGATTCTCCAAATACTGATGACTTATCAGCAGCACCAGCTGAAGAGAATCCAGAACCAGTCGCTGCTGAAGCAACGCCAGCTCCTGCACCACAAGAAACTGAAGCAGCAGTACCAACGCCAATTTTGACTGCTGAATCTTCTAATAAATTTTCTAATTCCGATTTTCAGCGACTTGAGGAGAAGGCCAAGAAAGCTGAAGAAGCTCATGCAGCCGAAGTTAAGGTACGCAAAGAATTGGAGGGCCTCAACGCTAAGTTGTTAGCTGAAAAGACTGCCTTGTTGGATTCCTTGTCTGGCGAAAAAGGTGCCTTGCAAGATTACCAAGAAAGAACCGCTAAACTCCAAGCACAAAAGAACGACCTCGAAAACCAATTGCGCGTAAGTAAAAAAAACGAATACGAAACAAACATTTTAATCAAGTGATAAAGTTAGTGAAGCAAAAATCTTAATTTTTAGAAGCTTTTACGACACGAAACGAATGACGTTTTTAAATGATTTATATTAAAATTATTTAATAATTTGCTTCCTCCAGTTTTTTGTTTGTATTCGAGAAGTACTCATATGTATATACAATTTATAAAACTCATTCTGAGAATAAAAAAGTTTTACACACTGCAATTTTATAATACAAAATAGGACATTCAAGACCGTTTGACTCAAGAGGAAGATGCACGCAACCAATTGTTCCAACAGAAAAAGAAGGCTGACCAAGAAATATCTGGACTGAAAAAGGACATTGAAGACTTTGAATTGAATGTACAAAAGGCCGAACAAGACAAGGCCACCAAGGACCATCAAATCCGCAACTTAAACGATGAAATCGCCCACCAAGATGAGCTCATCAACAAGTTGAACAAAGAAAAGAAGATGCAGGGTGAATCCAACCAGAAGACTGGTGAAGAACTCCAAGCTGCCGAAGACAAGATTAACCACTTAAATAAGGTTAAGGCTAAGTTGGAACAAACCTTGGATGAATTGGAAGACTCCTTAGAACGCGAAAAGAAATTACGCGGTGACATTGAAAAATCTAAACGCAAGGTTGAAGGTGACTTAAAACTCACCCAAGAAGCTGTCTCCGACTTGGAACGCAACAAGAAGGAATTGGAACAAACCATTCAACGCAAAGACAAGGAATTATCATCTATCACCGCCAAATTAGAAGATGAACAAGTCGTTGTTAGCAAACATCAACGCCAAATCAAGGAATTGCAAGCTCGCATCGAAGAACTGGAAGAAGAAGTTGAAGCCGAACGTCAAGCTCGTGCCAAGGCTGAGAAACAGCGTGCTGATTTGGCTCGTGAATTGGAGGAATTGGGCGAACGTCTTGAAGAAGCTGGTGGTGCCACATCTGCTCAAATTGAACTTAACAAGAAGCGCGAAGCCGAACTCAGCAAATTGCGCCGTGACTTGGAAGAAGCTAACATTCAACACGAATCGACTTTGGCTAACTTGCGCAAGAAGCACAACGATGGTATCGCTGAAATGGCTGAACAAGTTGATCAACTCAACAAACTGAAAGCTAAGTGAGTATTAATATAATCAAAAACATTTCTTTTTCGAATTTATCTCTCCCAAAATAGTAGCTGTGGAAAAAGAATCATATTGCCAGCCTTCTCTCACATTGTTGTCTGCCATTGTGTTCAAAATTCTTTTAGTATCTTTTAAAGCAAAAGTTTAAATTATTTTTACATTTTTCCCTACTATAACAGGGCTGAACATGATCGCCAGACTTGCCACAATGAGTTGAACCAGACTCGTTCTGCCTGCGATCAACTGTCTCGTGATAAGGTAATGAATTCTTTTGAGGATCATCGCAACATATTTCACACAAATTACATACAACAATACAACTTATTTGTAAACTAAACCTTCCTTTAAACGCACATACACAAAGTATTTTCTATTCCTGAAAAATATAATTTCAAAAGCGGCATTTCTTTTTTTCACTACCAACGGCTACAAGATGGATCTTGCGGAAAAATAGTTGCGAAAATTTTATTGAAACTATTTAAATTTTTTATTATTATCCCCCGCACCTTTAACACAATCTAACTAAAACGAAAACTTAATTTATTACCAATCTAGGGCTGAAAAGGAGAAGAACGAATACTATGGTCAATTGAACGACCTCCGTGCTGGTGTTGACCACATTACCAACGAGAAGGTATACAAATATTTGATTCCTTTCAATAGCATCGAAAAATGCCGCTGTAAATTTTGCTGTTTATTATTGTAGATTTGAGAGAGTTAGTTTGAGAATTCTGTATTCTTGAATGAAGCTCTGGTAGCTCTGCTTTGAACATAAAAATCGTATGGTGTTGTCTAGAACAATGTCTATGATTTTTAATTTTGTAGATAATTGCCGCACTAATCTCTGCCAAAATATTACAGATCCTGCTAACTTAACTCTAATTGTACATAGCACACACAAATGCCAACAAGAAACAAATACATTTTCGTCACTATTAAATTCAATTATTAACTCATGCTATTGTATTCCTCTCAAACATTAAAAATAGGCTGCCCAAGAAAAGATTGCCAAGCAATTGCAACACACCCTTAACGAAGTTCAATCCAAATTGGATGAAACCAACAGAACCCTTAATGACTTCGATGCTTCCAAGAAAAAGCTTTCCATTGAAAACTCTGACCTCTTGCGCCAACTGGAAGAAGCCGAATCCCAAGTATCCCAATTATCTAAGATCAAAATCTCTCTCACAACTCAATTGGAAGATACTAAACGCTTGGCCGATGAAGAAGGCCGCGAACGTGCAACGCTTTTGGGCAAATTCCGCAACTTGGAGCACGACTTAGATAACCTCCGTGAACAAGTAGAAGAAGAAGCTGAAGGCAAAGCCGATTTGCAACGTCAACTCAGCAAGGCTAACGCTGAATCTCAAATCTGGCGCAGCAAGTATGAATCCGATGGTGTTGCTCGTTCCGAAGAATTAGAAGAAGCCAAGAGGAAATTGCAAGCTCGCTTGGCTGAAGCTGAAGAAACCATTGAATCTCTCAACCAAAAATGTATTGGTCTCGAGAAGACGAAGCAACGCTTGTCTACTGAAGTCGAAGATTTACAATTAGAAGTTGACCGTGCCAATGCTATTGCCAACGCTGCTGAAAAGAAACAAAAGGCTTTCGACAAGATCATCGGCGAATGGAAACTTAAGGTTGATGATTTGGCCGCTGAACTAGATGCCTCACAAAAGGAATGCCGCAACTATTCCACTGAATTGTTCCGCCTTAAAGGTGCCTATGAAGAAGGTCAAGAACAATTGGAAGCTGTCCGACGTGAAAACAAGAACTTGGCTGATGAAGTCAAGGACTTGCTTGACCAAATCGGTGAAGGTGGCCGCAACATTCACGAAATTGAAAAAGCCCGCAAACGCTTGGAAGCAGAAAAAGATGAACTTCAAGCTGCCCTTGAAGAAGCTGAAGCTGCTTTGGAACAAGAAGAAAATAAAGTATTGCGTGCTCAATTGGAATTGTCTCAGGTTCGTCAAGAAATTGACCGTCGCATCCAAGAGAAGGAAGAAGAGTTTGAAAATACCCGCAAGAACCACCAACGTGCTCTTGACTCCATGCAAGCATCCCTTGAAGCAGAAGCTAAGGGTAAGGCTGAGGCCCTTCGCATGAAGAAAAAGTTGGAAGCCGACATCAACGAATTGGAAATTGCTTTGGATCACGCCAACAAGGTTGGTATAACTTAGCTCACGTGGATCACTGTATCTAAACAAATGCAATTCATTTAAAATATATTAATTTTTTTTTAATTTCTAGGCTAATGCCGAGGCCCAAAAGAACATCAAACGCTACCAACAACAACTTAAGGACATTCAAACCGCCCTTGAAGAAGAACAAAGAGCTCGTGATGATGCACGTGAACAATTGGGTATCTCTGAACGTCGTGCTAATGCCCTACAGAATGAATTGGAAGAATCACGCACACTTCTGGAACAAGCCGATCGCGGTCGTCGTCAAGCCGAACAAGAATTGGCTGATGCCCACGAACAACTTAACGAAGTTTCCGCCCAGAACGCATCCATCTCCGCTGCCAAGAGGAAATTGGAATCTGAACTCCAAACTCTGCACTCTGACTTGGATGAGTTGTTGAATGAAGCCAAGAACTCGGAAGAAAAGGCTAAGAAGGCCATGGTTGATGCTGCCCGTCTCGCTGATGAACTCCGCGCTGAACAAGATCACGCCCAAACCCAAGAGAAACTGAGAAAAGCCCTCGAACAACAAATCAAGGAATTGCAAGTTCGTTTGGATGAAGCTGAAGCCAATGCCCTCAAGGGTGGTAAGAAGGCTATCCAAAAATTGGAACAACGTGTCCGCGAATTGGAGAACGAGTTAGATGGCGAACAAAGAAGACACGCCGATGCTCAAAAGAACCTCCGCAAATCCGAACGCCGTATTAAGGAATTGAGCTTCCAATCCGAGGAAGATCGTAAGAACCACGAACGTATGCAAGACTTGGTTGATAAACTCCAACAAAAGATTAAGACATACAAGAGGCAAATCGAAGAAGCCGAAGAAATCGCCGCCCTGAACTTGGCCAAATTCCGCAAAGCCCAACAAGAACTTGAAGAAGCCGAAGAACGTGCCGATTTGGCTGAACAAGCCATCAGTAAATTCCGCGCTAAGGGACGTGCCGGTTCCATCGGTCGTGGTGCCAGCCCCGCGGTAAGTGTCCAAACAAAAATCATCAACTTCTAAAACGAATGCTTTTTATCATATGCCAACCATTTGCCAAATAATAACGAACCATTTTCTCTTTATTATTTTATTTCAAATCTCTTAAATCTCTTGTAATAACGTCATGCAGATTTAAGTTACGCAATATGGCACTGTAAATGATTCACTTGGTCCACATAGAGATTCAAATAGCAAAAAAGAGAAACTAGATCATAAGTTTAAGCTTTACGCATCTCTTTTCAACAAAAGATATGCTACATTCAACATTCAATTTATTACTTTAAACCAAATCGAAAAAAATATATTTAAAAAGAAACAAAAAAAAAAAATAAACAACCAGCTTATAAAACCCAATTTATTTCATCACCAAAAGCATCAATCTCACCGCAAAAACCAAAAACAAAGAGTCATAGTCAAATGAGTAGAAACCCAGCTGAATTAGAAATATCAGACTTGTCTGCTTTTTTACCGATAATAAATAAATTTATTATTGTTCTTACTACTACTACTACCACTACTACTATTACTATACTACTCTTATAATTGTATATGTATGTGTGTGTGTACAACAACAGCCGGCAGCATCTAAAGGTGGTCGCAAAAGTGCATTGGACCAGTAATCAACCTTTCATTACATTTGTAAGTGGCAAATGGCCAAGAGCCTTCAACACTATATCCCACCATCCCTAAATCCAAAAGAAAATTACCAATGTTTCGTTCTGTAAAATCATTGCATACACACACATACTTCAAACATACATAAGTATATTTTAAATTCTCCCTACTTGCACTTGTAACGTGTTGAGCTGTTTGTCCTCCTTTCACCACCTCTCATTCTCATATGAGTAATTAAACGAACACGAGATTCGTTTCTATTTCCCACAAAAATCATTTCACTATCATAAATCTATTTGCCATAGTGATGTTTTTCGCCAATATTCCTCTCATTTTGAGTCCTTCAATCGTGAGAGTTTATTATAAATAGTTCTCTTGCTGATAGTTTTTCTTTGTTAAATCATGCATGTTTATATAAAACCTCTCCTTTCTTCCTTGTGTTAGCAAATACTTAATTTTTTCTCTTTCCTTCTACAGCCCCGTGGTATGTCCGTGCGGCCACAATTCGACGGTTTGGCTTTCCCACCAAGATTCGACCTTGCTCCCGAAGATTTTTAAATGCCATTAAAACATTTTAATTTATTTTATTAAAACTATTGCATAAATATTTTATTTTAATTTTATTTATAAATATTTTACAATAATTTTTGTTTTTTCTAATTTAAAAAAGAAATAAAAAACAAATCTAAAAATTTTATTAAAAAAATTAAAACAACTTTAAAAACTCGAACGACGGGAGGATAACAATGCACTTAGGCATAATTATCACCATATATTACTAAGAAATAAATGTATTATATAAAAAAACCAACATAAGAAGCCTTCCAAGGACAAAAAGATGATGAAAAGTGGAAAAGAAGATAATTATAGTGTAGTAACTTTCGCCATATGTAATCCCACATCAGAAAACACAGCCTTTACTCATATTGTTGTAAACAAAAAATAAACAAAAAAATTAACACGAGAAATCATTTATATTTTTATAATTAATAATTTTTGTATTATTAAAAACATGACTTACGTCACGTCATATAAATTAATACAATCATACAAATGTACGTTTAGGTTTAATTCAAGTTGTCAACGTGTCGAAAGTAAAAAAGAAACACACTACTACACATAAAAAATAAACACAAATGAGACATAGAAAAAATGCCAAAGAAAATATAATTTATTTATGTATTTATTGTAAAATGCACACTTACGTACACATGCACATTATTTTATGTAGGTGAAAATGTAGACCTACAGAGTCTGAAGAAAAATAAAACGGCTTCTATTACATACATATACATACATTCATTCAATCAATCGAAACCAAATGCACATGTACACTTCTATTTCTACTACTCCATTATCTCTCTTTTATACTTACACTCACTCATGTATACCGACATGAACGCACACACACACACTCACAAACACTCATCTTATGGCGCTTATGTTAATGTTATTTTTTAATTAATAAAACATTTAATTTAAATAACTTAAAAATATACATAATAATGATAATATTTAAAAATAAAAAAGGAACAAGTATACAAAAAAGGAACAAAATAAATGTAAATCAATAAAAAAAAGCTTCTTTGAAATTGTCTATTATTATAATTTAGAAAGTGAGTGAGGAAGGAGTATTCACACTGTCGTCTTTAAATATGTTTCAGGTGTTTCAGAGCAAAACAAGTTTATTTTCATATGTTTCCCCATACATTGAGCTGTTTCCCAAACACTAACAATTTACTTTCAAAAACATGTAAATGGGGTGTGTTCAGTTCCTTTTCTGACGTTTGTGATTCAATGAATGTTGTTTTAAACGGCGACATCTCCTAAATTTTATTTCCTTGGGTTGCATTTATAAAGTAAAAAAAATGTATTCTTCGATTGCAAAAATATATTGCAAAAATTAATAAAAATATTGCAAAAATTAATAAAAATGTTGTCGTAGCTTAGCTGGATTTTCGTATCACGAAAAAATCGGGCCCTTTGCATTTTTACTAATGTGCATTAGTGTTTCTTTGCGTCAGTTGTTGTCGGAAGGTTTCAATTACGAAGGCATAGTCACTGCTCACTGAATAGTAACGGCTTCAGCTGTAACCAACCCACAGGAACATTAGAACGCTCTTCTTCGTCGGTATTGTGTAGCAGCGCTGAAGTAAAATAATTACTAAAAATTACTACTAAAAAGAAACTTCAAAAATTAGATGAGAGCAGGCTTTTAAAATATTCTTATTTTTTTACTAAACACTCGCACTTTTAAAATTAGAAAAGAATTGACAACTGAGCAACTTTTGCTTCAAATTATGGACAAGACAACAGCTGCTACCATTTTTTATGAGCAACGTAGCCATCTTGATAAAAAAATTAGCTTCTAAATTGCTCAAAACTTACGTGCAGCCTAACTCAGAGTTATCAATCCACATGAATTTTGAGAAGCTGTAAGTGTAAAAAATTTGAATGCAAACGTTGAACGTGTGGCTGCAGTGTAATTAATATAAAATTATATAAAAGGAACAGCAAAGCTAGAAATAAAAAAATACAATATAAAATTTATGTTTTTTAAGTGTTTCTTCCTTATTTTCATTTAAAAAATTACTAAGTAGTCAACATATAAAAGATTTTAAGTTCGAAACGTCAATTTTAAGTTGAAACTTTTTACTTTATTTTTGACAGTTATTCAAACGATTGGACGATTTGACGTTTTTGCATTTATCTTAATATAGTTGTACTCTTTGCGACTGATTAATTTTCCCATTATAATATATTTGCGCTCTTCTCTAAATTTTGAATAATGCAGAAAAAATGTAGTGTCATAAGGGCTTTAGTAATATTTTAACAAATTTTTTCTTCTGTCGCGGGCCCGCAAGTCCGCGGGCGCCCAATCTTAGCAGAAAGCGTTTTCTTACACAAATATTGGGTAAATGAGAGACGTTTTGAGATAGTAATATTCTTGTTCTTTTTGCACAAACAGCCCGTACTTTTTCTTCGGCCTAGTTTGGGCAAGAAGAACAAGCAATCAGCTGGTTTATAAGTAAACGATAATGAAGTAAAATAAAAAGTTTCCCAACAATGCCATGAACAAATAATAGTTAATTTTATTTCATGATTTAGTTAAAAATTATTTGGGGTTTCTTTAATTAACATGTATAGGCCAAAGTATTGTGTTTTTATGGATGTATGCATGTGTGTAGATTTGTAATTGTACATGGTCATATACATTAGGTCTGTTCCAGGTGCATAACAAAATTGCCCGAACTCGCGCAAATTTATTTTATTTATATATGATTCTAAATTTAAAATTGTGCTTCTTCCCGAAAAAATATGTGAATGTACATACGTTATGGTATTCTCATAAAGTATTTTTTTATATAAAAGTAAATTCAAAAATTTAGTACCATTTCGATAATGCTTACTTAGCTCACCAATATACTTTTCCAAATTTTTGACTATAAATTCATAAAATGTTCAAAATTCAACTAATCAATCGAGAATTGAAGTTGAATACCAAACAAAAAACCTAAAATTTATAAACAAAAACATAACAATCCATGAGTTTACTTTTTTTATTACACATACATATTTCTATTTTTAGATTTTAATCGTCATCGATATACTTATATATATATATTCTTTCCTCCTCAGTTATAGAGTTTGCTTTTATAAAAAAATATTTTATGAGAATATCATAAGAATAATTAAATATGTAGGCAACAAATAAGCTAGAAATAATGTTTATGAAATAAATAATAGTTATAATATTATTAGAGCGCTACTATATAAATTGGAAGTTATATTGCGAATGAATTTGACTGTATATATTCAGAATCAAGATCAGTTCAATTGCGAGAAATGCTTATCAACAAGTTTATCTTTGAGTGAACTACGTGTAAGATGGAATGCTCTAAATTTACCCAAAAGCGTTCCAGATAACAATTTTTGTACAATTTTGAGATAAAACTAGAGAATAAAGATTTTCATTTTCTGTACAAAGTTGCACGAACTTTTTCTTTGGGTCAGTTCGATCTAGAATTAAATTATCGGCTGTTTTTTTATTTATATATGAAACTAAGAAATTAATCAGAAAATTTGCAAAGAAACAACAAAAGTTTTAATTTAATTAAGATTTTAAAAAATAATATAATAATATAAAATAAATTGTTAAACTTTCATATAAATCTAATACCCGACATATAATTTTATTTATTTAGAACCAGGTGGCTTACGATTAGTTTCAGTTCGCAGCAGTTGTTTGTGTTGGCCTATAATGTGTTGCAAATGATTGCATTCTCTTAATTCGCCTTGAAATTCCTCCAGAGTTTCATAAAGTATGGGATATAATTGTGGCAAAATGCCATGATCTAATGTTGGAAATAAATGATGCAGAGCATGATTGCCAAAATGTGTTAAGACCATAAACTGCGATCCTTTTATATCACCACGATCGATTATAGTGTCAACTTGATACAAACCCCAATCACGGTCTTCCCGGGTTGCGTCGCCTTCATGGTAAATTCGAGGATCGTGATGTGCAGCATTCAAGCCAATAACACAAAAAGCAAAACTTGCTACAGCTGTTATGCACAGCCATTGATACAGACACCAGCCAAATGAGTTATTCGAAGACAAGTACAAGCATAGCGGCAACGAAAGGCATATTAAATCATGCCAATACATAATATTATTTACACGCAAGGAATAAATGATTCTAAAAATAAAAAAAAAAACATTTCAACAAAGCTTCCCTTCTAAAAGCTAGAAAACGAATTGTACCTGGTTGAAATTTGTATAAAAAATGCAATCGCATACGATATCGGCTCCGTCACCAAGGAGACATAACGCAAGAATTTACTTTTAACATAAGTACTAGGAACCCAACACAAAAACGGTTCAAACATAGAGAGTTCCAGGTCAATAAACGAATTTGGATAGATATGATGGGACAATGCATGTGATATACGCCACGAGCTAAAATTCAGCATACTCAAATTAAATGCATACATTCGCCAATTGTCGCGCTTATGAAAATAGTTGTGAGATGAAATGGTGGTCCAAGTGAGAGCTGTAGATGCGAGGATCATACACAGCAAACTATCAAACTTCTCACTGGCCATGGAAAATACAAATGTGCCTAACACTAGACCCAAATGTATTGCCTGTAAATAAAGAAAATTAATTTGTTAATAAAATATTTGACAAATTTGATGTAATCACTGTGTAATACAAATTCTTTACTATTCTCAATATGTACCATTTATCCGCAGACATTTTTTTCTCTTTCAGAACTGTTACCCTACCCAACTAAAGTAATTTCAAATAAAAAGCGAAACATTTTTTTTTAAATCCTTTTACATAAATAAGAACATTTTCACACTTTTACTTACATCCGATGTTTTCCTAGGTGTCTTATCAATTGTTTTCAAACTTGCAGCCACTCGTTTCTTCAGCGTCTTATAGAAACCATCTTCGTGCAATGTCAGGGTATAAATTCTCGGTTTTAGGGCTTCACGCACTCTATATTTTTCAATTATTTTCGAAGGTGTTTGCGTCAAATGATGTGCTTCAAAGGCTTCAGTAATATCAAGTCCTCTTGTTTCTTTAATCCAAAATTTACCTCCTGGATGTTTGTCAATAAAATCGGTGAGGTCGTATAAAGAATCATAAATTCGCCATAAGCCTTCTGCCTCATCATCCAGTCGTTTACCATTCAACCAACTGTAAATAGTTTTTTTTTTTCAAAGTAAACTAATAACTTTCTATTATTTACCTCTCGGTAGTAATAAAACTAGAATTTCTATATGTGGGAAATTTCGTCGCTATTGTGGTCTTCTTCCATTCTTCATTGACCATTTTAAAGTAATTTAAGCTTTTTTTTAATGAACAGGATTCAATTCGTTTTAAATATTAAGAATTTAATTATTTTTATGTTCTTTGCAATGCTTTAGTACTTGAATTACCTAAATATAAACTTCAACTAATTTGCAATTAAACACTTGTTTTGATATTTATTTCTGATGATATTCTCTCCATTCCTTATCTTTAAATGAAAATAATATATTTTATTTATTTGTTTTTATTCAGTTGAATGCATCTGTGAAATCACATCAATTTGAAATCGTAATTAATATTTAAATGTATGTACAGTGCGCGCTCGATTTTCGCAACTACCGGAAATCGCAACACGCATCTTTATTAGATTACAACTATTTTCAAAAAGGAATCTCAATAAGTGCAACATAATTTATTTTCTATTCGCTTACATTCTTTGTGTATTTCATTTTCGGAAACGAAATTTTATCAAACTGATCATATTTATGAAAAGAATTCCATTTCAATAACATTTCTTACCCGTTGGAACTGTCGCAAAAACGTTTCACTACTACATACAATACATACATACATATGTATGTACATATTTATTATTTGTTTTAAAACGTACGTATGTTCTTTATTCAGAAACGCATGTTAAAATAATTGTATGTTTCTTGCTATTTATTTGACCGTTTTTAATTTGAATTTGAATTATAATATTTTTCAAGCTTAAGGTCAGTGATGTTCTTCTAATTTTTATTTGTTCAATATTTCACACTTCTTAGTGTACCTTCTTCAGGGAATTGGTTAATTGGTTCTTGTTTAAAATTAATTGTGTAATTTCATTATTGGCTAAGCAATGTTATATTGTTATAGAATATTTAGAAATTTAGAAGCACCAAAAGTTGTCGGAAGCAACATATTACATATTTTAAAACAACTACTTATAAAAATGCTGTTGAAAGTCACTAAAGTAAGTAAATACGAGTACACAGTTTATTTTTTATTTTTTGGAACTAGAGGAAAGGCATAGTAGGAGAAATAATATGAGGTGAAGCTTCACTATCTTACAACACTGTTTTTACACGTTATTTGTTTTTATAGCAGTATTGTAGCGTCGTCTCTGATATCAAGGAGACGTATTAAATTTTAAAGCCTGTTTTTTTAGTAATTATTTTACTTCGGCGCTGCTACACAATACCGACGAAGGAGGGCGTTCTGATGTGCCTGTGGATTGGATACAGCTAAAGATGTTACTGTTCAGTGACCAGTGAGCAGTGACTATGCCTTCGCCACTAAAACCTTGCAACAACTGAAAAAAGACACACAAATGCAGATCAGAAAAAATGCCAGATGTTTTTATGAGTCTGAAACTGGCGTTGAACCCATGAAAATTTTTCTTTTTGTAGTCAACGGTACCTTCATGGTAGCATTATTATGGCATCGCTCATCGCGAAAAAAATAAGCTTTATACTAGTGCAAATGCAAGTCATCTTCTTAATAGTGCTACCAGCAAGCACAAATTTTTGCTCCGTAGTTTTAAAAATTCAAACTATTAACATAGTGCAGCCTACCCAAAAATGTGTACATATAGAGGCCTGTTCTGCAAATCACGTGATTTGAAATCACGAACCGTTTTGAAACCACGCCGACGATTTGAAGCTGTTCTGTAAATCACCCTCGATTTTACATTTTCGGCGTGGTTTTAATTTTTCGAAAACACGAGAAAACATCTGATGTTTTATATTTGTTAAATTTTTGCATTGTGAATTAAATAAAATATTAGAAGAAATAAAGAACATAAAAATGCCAGGAGCTACTTTATTGTCAATAATTGCTTTAAGAAAGCATCATTTAAAAAAAGGGCGTTTTAAAAAACGACATTTGCGGGACAAACCATAAATTTTTTATTGGCACAACAAAATACCTACCTACATATGTATGTATAATTGCGAAGTTGCCAGTGTTTTCATTAACGAAATTTATTTAAATTTTGAATTTACTTATGTATAAATTTGCACAAAAATAATTAATTATTGACCATTACTAGATTTTGTGTACAACAATATATAAAGTTTGTTTTAAATAAGAACATGATGGCAAAATATCTTTATATTTACATGACTTACTGTGTTACTTTGGCAACCTCAAAAACATGTTCGAAAAAATTAACCAGCTGACCAGCTTACAAATATATATAGAAAACAAATCACATGAAATATATTATAGCATGTTTATTAAATTCTAAACGAAATAAATGGAAAAAATAAGCAAGTGATTTCAAATCGTCAGTCATTTAGCTGTCGAGGTTATTAAAATTTTTGTGTGCAGAACACCATTTCAGTGATTTCAAATCACTTTGATAAAAAGTGATTTGCAGAACAGGCCTGATAAATAGAAAATACATATTTTTTATTTCCAAGTACATAATATAAGAATTAAATGTTTATATTTGTTTAGTTTTTCTTCAAAAATAATTTGTCTATGAAAAAATATACAATAAAATATAAAATTTTTTTATGATGAGGTGTCAGGAAGAATTGGTGTAGGTAGGAGACGGGTGTAGGGTGTAAAACCACCCAGACCCACCTATGCCCACCCCAGATTTTTCCATATTTTTGATTGCTGTTTTTGTTTGACATTTTTTGTAAGTATATTGAAATTTCTAGTAGACGATTTAGCATTCCTTAATACATTTCTTTTACATAAGTGTTTACTTTGCATTTAACGAAATTCCTTCTCACTCTGTACAATATCATATGTGTGCTTTTTTACTCTAAATTTGGCACCCGCGGGCGCCCAATCTTGCCAGAAAGCGTTTTCTTACACAAAAATTGGGTAAATGAGAGACGTTTTGAGATAGTAATATTCTTGTTCTTTTTGCACAAAACAGCCCGTACTTTTTCTTCGGCCTAGTTTGGGCAAGAAGAACAAGCAATCAGCTGGTTTATAAGTAAACGATAATGAAGTAAAATAAAAAGTGTCCCAACAATGCCATGAACAAATAATAGTTAATTTTATTTCATGATTTAGTTAAAATTTATTTGGGGTTTCTTTAATTAACATGTTAGGCCAAATTATTGTGTTTTTATGGATGTATGCATGTGTGTAGATTTGTAATTGTACATGGTCATATACATTAGGTCTGTTCCAGGTGCATAACAAAATTGCCCGAACTCGCACAAATTTATTTTATTTATATATCATTCTAAATTTAAAATTGTGCTTCTTCCCGAAAAAATATGTAAATGTACATACTTTATGGTATTCTCATAAAGTATTTTTTTATATAAAAATAAATTCAAAAATTGAGAAGGTAAGCATATCCATATAGTACCATTTCGGTAATGCTGACTTAGCTCACCAGTGGACTTTTTCCAACTTTTGACTACAAATTCAAGATTCTTATGTTCAAAATTCAACTAATCAATCGAGAATTGAAGTTGAATACCAAACAAAAACCCTAAAATTTATAAACAAAAACATAACAATCCTTGAGTTTACTTTTTTTATTACACATACATATTTCTATTTTTAGATTTTTCTCCTCATCGATATATATATATATATATTCTTTCCTCCTCAGTTATTGAGTTTGCTTTAATAAAAAAAGACCTTATGAGAACATCATAAGAATAATTAAATATGTAGGCAACAAATAAGCTAGAAATAATCTTTATGAAATAAATAATAATTATAATATTATTAGAGTGCTACTATATAAATTGGAAGTTATATTGCGAATGAATTTGACTGTATATATTCAGAATCAAGATCAGTTCAATTGCGAGAAATGCTTATCAGCAAGCTTATCTTTGAGTGAACTACGTGTAAGATGGAATGCTCTAAATTTACCCAAAAGCGTTCCAGATAACAATTTTTGCACAATTTTGAGATAAAATTAGAAAGTAAAGTTTTTAATTTTCTGTACAAAGTTGCACAAACTTTTTCTTTGGGTCAGTTCGATATAGAATTAAATTATCGGCTGTTTTTTATTTACATATCAAACTAAGAAATTAATCAAAAAATTTGCAAAGAAACAAAAACAGTTTTTATTTAATTAAAATTTATTAAAAAAGAAGAAGTTGAAGTTGTAAGTACATATATTTGTGCATTATATCAATTTATTTAAAGGAAAATGGCTTTTACTTTTTTTCAATTAATTTTTGTCCACATTTTACAGCCGTTGCCAACGATGCAAATGTTTTGATTTTCAAATATTATGCATTTGAAACGTCTAAAATCAAATTTATTTGGGCACTTTTGTTATGCACGTGAAACAGACCAATTTTGTGGTAAATTTAGTGGTTTTTACGTTTTCTTACTTTTGTAAATTTTTGTCTCTTATTGAGATAAATTATAGTTTACTCTCATTTTACCGAACTTTACCAGAAAAGTAAAAAAAACATACCTAACAAGTCATCGTATTACGCTGATGATGATATAAAAAACGAAGATGAAAACAAAGTAGGTAAGAAAATAATGCAACTTTATTTAACTACATATGCAATGCATTGCACTGAAACCATATGGAGAGAGGGACAGCGTAGAGAAAGTGGTAGAAAGATATAGCTTAATTCTTGGACAGCTCTGCAGTTGCGTGTTAAACAAACTTGCGGCATCTCTGATGTTAATTTTGACACATTATTTTTAAGCTAAGGTGAGCCATTTTATTTATTATTTTACTTCGCGGACGTTTTATTGCTCAAATTCCGACGAATGTGCTGTAGCACAGAAAGCTCAGAAAAAGCTTTTTTGACCAGACCGGCCTGGGAATCGAAACCAGTAGCTCGTTTCTGTATTTCTCGCATCGTAAAATTCCTCGCATGGAACGAGGAAATTGTAACAAAAAGAGTGTAAATTGAAACATACAAAAGTGTTTCTGTATCTTTACATTGCGAGAATTAACTGTCATTTAAATAATTTTCCAACAATTATTGGAAGGATTTGAGAAAAATTGTTTCTGTACCAACGTTTTGCGAAAAGTTTCTCATGAGAACTGTTAAAACAAGTCACATTTGAAATTGTTGCGAGAACAGTAACGTTTAGAAATTTCTAGAAATATTTCATGCGGATTTTTTTTAAATAATTGAATAAATAAAATAATATGGAGTCCAAATCAGCTGAATAGGTAATAAAAAGTAATAAATTGTTTGAATTACGTATGTATATAATAATGTGTTTGTAAATTATTTCTTTAATTTAGAAAATTGAAAGAATATTAAAAGAATAAAAACAAAAGCTAGTGGACTACATGTCATCGAATTTCGAATTTGCCAGAGGTCAATTTGATTAATTGAATTGGATTTTTACTATATTTTTTTTTTATATTTAATTCCAATATTTTTTTACTTTTCACTGTTTACTGGTTTTTCTTTTATTTATTTCTTCCAGTAACAACAGAATCAGTATTGTCTG
Organism: Dexiosoma caninum; assembly: GCA_963924685.1. NCBI lineage: Eukaryota > Metazoa > Arthropoda > Insecta > Diptera > Tachinidae > Dexiosoma > Dexiosoma caninum. Next base: position 68,584,679 of record OZ004727.1, read on the forward strand.
TTTTCGCATTCAAATACAGAAACACTTTTTTCTCACTAATAGAGAAACGTTGAAATTTTTTGTTTCACACTTCATGTGAGTAATTTTACGATGCGAGAAATACAGAAACGAGCTACAGGTTCCAACTCATTTCAAACTGAATTTTTGAGATATATTTTTTAGTGTTAATGGAAAATTATTTTTTTTAAAAGAAAAAGTATTTACATACATATTTTGTTCTTTTTTCGGAAAGGGTGCGCTTTCCCACCCCAGAATAACTGTCCACCTATGCTTATGTCATCAAGTATTATAAACATTGGCTAATCATTGAAACTTTTCGGTAATTACAACAGGCCATTTTTTTATGGTTGCAAAAATCGAGCTAGCACTGTAGTTGCATTTGCTATAATTGTAAATAAGGGCGTATAGACCATTTAAAAAAAACCTCGGAATCTACAAAAAACCTTAGAAAATTTTAGAACACTATATCACTTGAATAATACCCGAACTTTTGCTTTCTTTTCAATAAGGATTCTTGATCTGTAAATAGGGTACCTCCGTAGCCTAATACATGAGCATTAGTTCGTGTTCGATTCCCGCCTAGACCCTGCGTGTTTCTGCAGATAAGCTATAAGAGCTTCGTAGAGATTGTGTTTGTGTGGTTAAAAACAATCCTGTATATTAAAAATTTACCGTTACATTTTTGTTCTTAACATGTACAAAAATTTCTTATAGAATATTTTTTATTTAACTTTGATCATAGTAGTTTACTCTTGGTTTTTGCTGAAGAATTGTGTAATGTTGCACGTAGATGAATTAAAGCTATTCAGCTAACCTAGCTTCGTAATGTCGTTGGTGTTTATACAAAATAATCAGTAGAACTTCAACCAAATTTTTGAAAACGCTAAGAAATATCTTTATGGGTCAGATTCAAAATAAATTTAAATTTTTTGTCTCATTAGTTTTTAATAATATTTGGCCAACAGTATTGAATAAAAATTACTTTGCAATAACCATTTTACAACTTATACGAATGAAAATGTTTATTTGTTAGTTTCTTTCTGCCTACAAACTGATATCCCACCTTCATCTCATGAAAATTTTTGTCTTATATAAAAAAAACTGTCAAAAAACATTTACCTAGAATACAAGCAGAAAAACATGTTGACTACAAAACTAAAGATCTTGTGTTCGAGTCCAGTTTCAGATTAAGTCATAAAAACACTTCGCATTTTTTCTGGTGTGCATTTTACCGGCTTCTGCCGGTATCAAAATGGTAACTAGAACACAGCTTCACGTGACCTTGACAACACAGGCGCTGGAACATTGATGTAAATAAAAATGTGCAAAAGTAGAGTTGTCAGCCGAAATTCTCATTTACACTTTATTTGGTTGCCTAATTGGGTCCTTCGCATGCTAAGTAACGAAAATGGGAAGTTGGGGACTGACGAACCAAAACTGTTATAATTCCCAAATATAAAATATATTTTTTATTAAATGATTGAAGAAGAGTTATTATGGCCATAGTAAAATGTAAAATATTTAAAAATAAGTATTCTCAATTTAATTTGAATTTTTTTTTGATCTGGATTAATAGATATGCATATATTAATTAATTAATAAAATATTTATATATTAATAGATATCTATTGATCCATCCCTTTAAGTTTGCACTTAGATAGTCGTCTTTAGTTTTTCGCTGTAAAATCCCTACAATTAAAAATCATTTTTGAAAAATCTTGTTTTATTTATGAAAACCGAAAAATATTTACAACAGAATTTGTAATAAAATGAACATAATAAATAATTTTTTGATAAATAATAAATTATTATTATTAAATTTATAATTTTTTCTATTTGTGTTATAAAATCCTAAGAATTTCTCTATTGGGCCCCACTTGGGAAAAACTGATGATAGAGCAGTAACTTTTTCGTTGGGGGATACCAATAAACTGATCTCTACTAGGATAAAGCTATTGTGTTTGCCAAAATCATTCCCTAATTGTTCCCGATATGTGTATTGGGAAATTTCTAGTCGATATACCTTGTCTATAGAAGGTAACACCTAGTAGTAGGCAATCATTACCTGAGCGTTACTTCTCTTAAAAAAACACCACTTCCGTAGATTTACATTTCTTTTTTTTTCGGATAAGCATAAATGTGAAACTCAGTTTTTAATTGTTATTTAACGTATAGCAAATAAATTTGCAAGAATATTAGTGTATGTAGAAATATATGTATAATTTTAAAGATGAAATCAATACAGAACTGCTTTCAAATTCGTCAAATTAAGAAACTGCATTTAAAAAAGTGGTTTGTGATTTCTTATTCCCTTTAACAATTCAATGGAATTTATTTATTCGAAAGTATTTTTTATATAATTTTTTTTTTATAATTTGAAGATTCTTATCACTAGAAAATATGATTCAATAAATTTCAAATCATGTATTGCATGAATGTTTTATACAGGAGACTCGACAAATAATTAGATACAAAATTGTGATCTGCTTTTAATAATTTACGTGTATGATATGGAGAAATATTTCCACAAATTTCTTGTTTTCGTAATAAGACCACGGTTGGTTGGCTGATTCATGTACTCTTGTAGACAGCATCTGCTCGAAGTTTGCAACTATATCTAGACCTATATGCCATAACCGGGATTATGTCCACCATAATAAACGCCTGTTTTTATCGATTCTTCACTATCATCCTCACAACAGCTTCTACATGGTATGGTTACCATTTATTCCAAGGTATTTGACGTGCCACAATGCGATAAATGTTGTTCGTTTACAGTTTTTTAATTGTCGCACCTCTGTCTGCTATAGGCTGTCCAAGTCTACCGAGAAAAGTAACAAATATTGATACTCTTCCATCTACATCCAGACTTTTGCAAAAACTTCACCCGTAATCCGTCCCTTCATGGGCAAGCTTATCGGCTATTTCGTTTCCTTCAATATCATAGATTCCAGGAACCCAAAGCAAAGTTACCTGCCTGCTCATTTGTATTAGTATCAGAATTGCTCTGCAGTGCGTGACCAGCTTCGAGGATGACACTTTTGCAGTCAAGGTCTGACTTGCCGTAAATAAAGATTTCGACGTTGTTGCACGTGTTTGGTTTAGATAATTCCTCTGCGGCCATTTGTATCTTATAAGCTAACGTATGATCTGGAATTCCATGACTCCTCCTCATATATATGTGCCTACCTTTCCATCCATTTTTGTCATTCTTACAATTCGATTTCCATCATTTGCAGATGCAGTGAATTTAAATCTTCCTTTAGTCACCAAATATACTCGTACACATATGTAGATAAATATTTGAAAAGTATCCAACTCCATCAAAGTCCTCTCGGTCGTAACATCCTGGGTTAAGAATTGTCAACATTGCAACTTTGAACTCTTAATATATAGTTTTTTTCTGAGACCAGTGCTCAAGAGATGTCCCTATGTATACAATACATGCACGGGAACTAGTTGGAAATGCATAGTGTAAAGAAGAGGCAGTTGGTGAAGTGATAAGAAGGATATATAGAGCTTAATTCCTTATGTTGACGCATTAATTTCAAAGATAAAGGAGAGCCATTTCATTTATTATTTTACTTTGCCGAAGTTTTATTGCCCAAATAACGAAGAAGGGCGATATAATCATACCCACAACAGAAAATTTTTTTTGTCTGACGAGTACTCCCATATAGATGGAAAACTAAATGAATGTATGGCTCTGGCCGACCCTAAAAGTATAGTTATTCAGATTTACATTGAAGATAAAATAAATAATTTATAAGAAAATTTTAAGAAGCCTTCAATGAGTTGAGAAGTTACAGTCCAACCTAAATTACGACACAAAGCGTAACGTAATTAAGCGCATGTCTGAATACAAAGTATTATAGTATGAAACTACCTTAACTGATATAATTATCAGATCTCTTAAAAATTTTATTCTATTTCTACTTTTCATTTAGTTACAAATAAGCAATTTGAAAAGAATTTCTGATTTATTTTATTAAATATTTCTTTTAACGTTTTCTAATTATTTCTATTCGATAATTATACTCATAATGATAACAGAGATAGTTATATTATGAGATACTTGAACATGTTCACAAGTATTAAGAAATAAAAATTAAGTGGCTACAGCAGACACTGTGTTGTTGCCGAATGGTCTATGCTCAACTAACGCAGCCGACTGTTACTTAATGACTCCGCTTAATGCTTCCAAAAATAAACAAACTATAAAACATAGCAGTCATAATTATAAAACAGAAAATTAAAATATGTATTTTAAACAAAGTGTAGGGAAAAAGAAAGAAAAAATTTAATATCTGTGAATAAATGTGAATATCTGTATTTCTACAATTGTTGCAACTGAACCATAAAAGCTATTCACAATTGATAACTAATATTTTCAATTGTATAATTTTGCAATCTTAAATAAACAATATTGTGATTGGGCTAATGTTTATTTTATAATCGCTATCTCTAAAATCGTTTTTAATGTGTATAGTCCCATACGCTTCATAAAAGAAATAAGTTTATCATCCATAAATAATAAATTTAAAATTTATGTTTTCTAGAATAATGCTATTATTCTTATGTGTGTATGATATTTATATATATATAAAATTTTTTATATTATAAGTATACAATTTTAAAGAATTATCAATACACATATATAAGTATTTGAAATCTTACCATTATCGTAAGACTTTGTTAAGAATACCAAAATTGGCAGCATAATCTAAAGGCATTAATAAAATACATAACACATAAAAACCAATAGTTTATTTTATTCTTAAATAAAAATTTAACTAATAAGGAGTAATTTCTTAAATCGTGTAGCTTAAGTCCGGTCAACTCCTAAAAAATAGCATGCAAAAAGTATTATCAAAAAATAATTTACAGGCATAGATGAATTAAGCCTTTCAACTTGTGTACAAAATACATACAAATAGTTTCTAAACTTACTGGGATATGAGCAATATGAATCGTATGAGCACTGCTTGCCATCTCTGTTAATTAATATTAATACACATAAAAAGCGAAGCTTTAATATAGGAACTTAATTATTAAATATATATATATATATACAGTGAAAACTCTACTAACGTGCACCTCTCGTAGACGGTCGCCTCTATTGAACGGACAATTTTCTAAGTCCCTTCGTTTTCAAAGTGTTTTAGTACAAATTTCTCTCTGCTAGACGGACACTCTCGTGGCCGGACGCGGACACCTCTTTTCTGTAAAATACCTCCAGTAGATGAACAAAACTTTTAACAAATAATAAAAAAGTTATTATGATGTATTCATTAGAAGAAAATTAGCACACTATTTGCATTTAAGACACAGTAATACTATACATACTACGCTCTGTGATTCCTCTTTTCTGGTATCATTGAAAGTTTTGTGCGAATATGGTTGGGAAATTATATTAGTAAAGCTGCTCATCCACACACATTTATAATTATTTATATTGCCGAATTACCAGTTGATTGAAAATACAATAAAAAGGCCTTTATGAGAAGAGACATAATGAACGAGTGGTTATATCACATGAAATCCAAAATGAAGTCTTGCAATAGCAAAATTATTTTATTTTTAGACAATGCTGTATCTCATCCACGGGACTTGTCACTAACCAATATTAATGTAACATTTTTGCCAGCAAATACAACTTCGGTTTGTCAACCTCTGTACCAAGGCATAATTCAAAGTTTTAAAATTAACTGTATAAGATTGATTTTCAATCACGTTATCTCAAAAATTACTTCAGCGAAATCAGTATTAGTGTTTTCAAATAATATTAGTGTGCTGGACGCAATAGGTTTCATAAAAAGCGCTAGGAATAAAGTTGAAACTTCTCCAATAAAAAAATGTTTTTGTAAGACCGGATTTATGTATGAAAATCAAATTGTCAACTATATAAATTATATGTTTATGTAATTTATTGTTAAGTTATTTTTTACCCTGGAAAGAATATCTAATTTTTCTACTTTTTTATTTTTTTTATTTCTATATGTAAATGTATATATATATCAATCTTTCGACTTAAATGAATTTAAAAGATAAATAAGTAGCATGCATATTTAAGTTGAAATGCGTTTAAGACGCATATAACAGATATCATAGCAAATAAATCCTGGCCTTTTGAAATGCACTCCCTCGTAGACGGGCACCACCTGTTAACGGTCAAATCTCCTGCCACGGTCGGTGTCCGCCTACGGGAGATTTCACTGTACATACATATATGTATTTATGAATGTTCTCATTTAAATATGCACATGTTTGTATGCATGCAGATTTGCCCCACACATGTTCATATACGTATACGAATGTATTAAATGATTAATTCTTATTAGAACTCAGGCTTTTGTTTGTTGGAACACAATGTTCAGTACTTTTTGAATAAACAAACCATAAGCACCGTTTTATAAATATTCGAAAGCCCATATCAAAAAAGTTTGACGCACTCGAACAGTAAAAGCACAAAAATTATTAATAATTCAGATTAGAAATGAGTGTCCTCGATTGCAAAAAAATAACATGAAAAACAAAAATAAAATACATACACAAAAAAATTCATGAAATGTAATAAAAAAACATGAAATTTACGAATTTATTAAAAGTTTGCAAAAGAAGAAACCCTAAAACAGATCGACAACAAACTTTATCTAATACGGAAGATTGGAAGAAATCGAATATATCAAGATCAATTCCATCTTACAGAAATCAACCATTTACAACAATTGAAAGGTGAACAAAAGAACAGCATTATTAATTTATTTTTAAAACATTAACTTACACTCGGTACACACTTAAAATCCTCACTAACTGTGTAATCTGTGTATTTTTACATTCTTGGGTTTTTTCACTAAAATCCAAACTGCTGCACCAATTTCATTTAAAAAGGGCTTAATTTCTTTGGAATACATTTATCTACAAGCTGCTAAACTAAAAGTGAACTTATCGTTGTATTTATATTTTTTATGCATTCTTGAAAAAAAAATTCTAAATTTTTCGTTAAATTTAATTTTTTTGGTTTAAACTTTTATGGTATCTGTAAAACTACTGAGAAAACTTAGATGCAATGTTCACACGGCCTAAAAATTATTTTGTTGCCGAATTTTCGAGTTTTTTTCTTATAGAATAGGGAAAACGCTTCCCAAGTGATGAAAGTACCTTTATATTTTACGGAGTGCGATATTGCGAAAACTAGAGCTGCTGAAAAATAACGGACTACATATTTGAGTTCAGCGTTCCAAATAACTAAAGGTATAACTTTTATTTCTAGCGATCGAAAAAATTTTTCGAATTTTGTAAACCTGTGTAATCTTTAACAAGTAAATGGCTGGCATTCATGTATCGGTCCAAATAAATATTTTGCAATTTTTCTGACTTTTGCAAATTCTCAAATGTTAAGATTTTCTGAAGTTCTCAGCTCAATTTTTTTTACCAAATATTAGAGATAATTTTTAAAAGAATATTTCAAAATTTTTTAATTTCGCTTTCAAAAATAATTATGAAATATTCAAAAAGTTTCCGCAAATTATTCTATTTTATTGCTTACAGAATTTTTCTGCAGAGCACTTTTATATACATATGTACCTTTTTTTTTTTTTTTTTTTTTTTATATTAATAACACTAATTATTTTAAGCCTAAGGTCTTTTTATATATTTTATATTTATTTCAATATTTCAATATCTTTAGAAGCTACACAAAGGAGTAGCGAAATATTGAAATAAATATAAAATATATAAAAAGACCTTAGGCTTAAAATAATTAGTGTTATTAATAGTAAATAAAAATATTAAAAAATTTCCTAAAACAGTTGCCAGCAGATTTTTCAAAACCTCATCAATTTTATGAATTGCGAATTAAACCCATAAGAATTTTCGAAAATGGTACTCTAATTTTGTACCCATGATTTGATAATTGCAGTATTTTCTTCTTAGTATAAGTTTTCAATTAGCTACAATAAATATATATTGCCATGTATATAAATGATGAAACTTTATATAATTATTGAATATCATATTCGTAAACAACTTAAAACCGTTTAAGAACAATTACAGAGCAAAGTGCAACTTCATGCACAGCTAAAGAAAGCTTTATATTATATTTGAAGTGGAATTAACTTTTAAGGTTTTCAAACAAGTTTTATTGCCTTAGAATTAATATAAAAAACTATATATGTATGTATGTATTTCTGTTTACGTACAGTAAAGAGCAGCAATGGCGGTACTTAAAAAACTTTTTCTTTCGTACCCAACACGTCCCAAAACAAATATGTACTGACAAGCTATTGCACGCTATTCATATAAGACAAAAATTTATTTACATATCCATATACAGTCGATTCATAAAACGTTTAAAATTCCCAATAAATTTAATTGACAAACAACAAAAACAAATTAATAGTAGAACAATAACTTCTGTGGAGCTGTTATCAATTTTTTTTAACTTCCATATTTTTATTTTGGCTTAAGTATGGCCACAGTGGATGCCACTCCAATCATATACTAAGTATATAATCTATAGCACAGAACAAACAAATTCACTAAATTGGTTACTGTCTATGGATGCATATATCACAGCCAAATTATAGTTTTATGAGTTAATATTCAGTAAAAAAAATCTTTTTTATACGAGTACCATGTAATTACTAAAATAATAACATAATTAATAAATTAGCAACAAATGTGTTTAATAAAACCCAACAACTACAAACATAAGTAAATTGAAAAAATCAGCATACAAAAAGTTAATTAAATCTTTTTAAATTTCACTGATTAAGTCAAAATTAAATCGAACATATGAATATTTATACATATAGAAATAGAGACTTATGCATATACACACATACATATATCCATATATTTAATTGCTACTTATTTATGTACAAGATGGGGCAAAAGTCATCACCCTACTGGAAAACGCTAAAACTTTTACAAAAGGCACCAAATGCCAGTTTTGACATTTGTGAAGTAAACAAACGCAGAATGCAAATCGGCAAGCCATGAATCGGTTTACTCCGCAAGAACGCCGACTAATTGTTTTCATTTTTTTTGCGCAACCATTCGCCGGTTATGTTGGCGTACCGTCAATTTCGCCGGCGGTCCCTATTCAGTATTTTGGTGACAGATTTCAAGATTTTCCCTTACAAAGTGCAAAAAGATTACAGGAAAAGAACATCGGGTGATTACTTTTGATCCACCTTGTATATGCTTCAGTTCTGTAAAAAGCTGCAATCAATTGGCATTGAAATGAACGCGATTCCAACCAAACTGATTTCAATCTTTGATTTGAAAATGATTTCAGATTTCAAAATGAAATCTTGTCAAAATTGCAATATTTTGAAAGTCCAACTTTTTAAAAATTATTGGACCCAAAATGATATGAAAAAGGTATGTTTGATCGCCATTTTATATTGCATTTTGAAAAGAAAGAAACACACGCAAGGTATTTCCAATGGAATAAGATAATGAATATTTAAATCACAATGTTATGAGACCATTGCTATCAGCTATTTTGTTAAGTCTTTTAACTCAAATATCTGTTCCTAGGTTATATAGAGAAAGTCGCAATTTTGTGGGGTCAAGATTATCAGCTATTTTTTAAAGTATACATTTCTATTAACACCCACGTCCGTCAAAGAAAAAGAATTCGATTCACAATGAATTTATTGCTTTTAGATCCTCCGGGTTATCCTTTTTCCATTTTCTTCTACAAAATAAAAATTTATAAATTCAAAAAATGTTATTTTCTATTACTTGACACAAAAACTTGATTTTTTATAAAAAAAAATATTAAATATTAACTGAATTTATTTAGGGAATATCTCTTTATATAAATATATGATTCTAATTTCAAAATTGTGATTTTTCCCGAAACTAAAAAATATATGTATATTATTACATACTTTATGATATTCTCATAAAAATATTAAATAAAAAAAATTATAAATATTTATTAAAAAAAATTTTAGTTTTATATTAAGAAAATTATAAATATCTTAGTTAGTTATAATTATATTATTAATTGACCTTTTTTTATTATATTTTTTGAAATATATTTATTAAGCTTGAGGTCTTTTTTATTTTTTATTTTATTTGGTTTTATTATTCGATATTTCGTTAACAGCTTGTTAACAAGCTGTTCGAATAATAAAACCAAATAAAATAAAAAATAAAAAAGACCTCAAGCTTAGTTAGTTATATTTTTTTTTTATCTTGGACCAGCACTCAGGAGATGACCCCTACACATGCGATGCATTGTGCTGGAACTAGAGAAAAGGGATAGTAGGATAAATGATAGGAGGCGAAGCTTCACTACCTTACAACAGTGCTTTTTACACGTTGTTTACAGCAGTGTTGTAGATTCTCTGATATCAAGGAGACATTAAATGTTAAAGCTGTTTTTAGTAGCCATTTTTAGTAATTATTTCACTTCGCCAGTGCTACACAATACCGACGAAGGACGGCGTTCTGATGCGCCTGTGGATTGGATACAGCTGAAGCCGTTACTGTTCAGTGACCAGAACTATGTCTTCGCAACTGAAACCCTCCGGCAACAACTAATACAAAGACACACAAATTCACATTAGAAAAAAATGTGAGATGTTTTTATGAGTCTGAAGAAACTGGGGTTGAACACAGGAAAATTTTTCGTTTGTAGTCAACGTGCAGACTACTTCGACCATCGTCACCCTCATGGTTTAGTTGGCATATTTTCCGTTTCATTTGGTTCTAATACCAAACTCTTCAGTAGACCTTTAACTAAATTCTTGAAAAAACTAAGAACGTTTATGTGTTTATACAAAAATTTCCAAAAAAATCTTTGAGAATTAAGAAATATTCAAACAAAATAAACTAAATAGCTTTTTCAAAAAATCTTCTTTCTTTTCATTTTATTATTCTATTTAAATCAATTTAATATTCCTAAACTTATGTATAACTTGTTTACTTTTGGTTGATAATGATTGTATCTAAAAGGCAAAATGAAAATACATTACAATTATGCAACTATTTTTTTCTTTTATTCAACGCGAGTCAAAATTAATTAATTAATAGAATAAATGAAACAATTTTTATATAATTTTATTAAAAATTTAATTTTATTTTTGCTTTTGACGTGGAACGTGTATTTTCAACCTATGGAAATTTTTTAACAAACCAATGAAGAAGTTTAATCTGGAAAATTTTTAAATGCACTTAGTAGTTAATTGGGTGCGTACTGCATGAGCAATTAATCTTATAAATCTGGACGTGCGGGTTCGATTCCATGGGTGTTTCTTGTGGTATCACAATCTGGCCTAATTGGAGCGTTTTCCTTTAGGGAGTGTCCGCCACTACATCTAACTTAACCTAGTAGTTAATTGCAACCGTTTTGCAGAACAAGGTCCAAGACCAACTATAAGATCAATTTCTTAGTTTATAAATTACATTTTTGGAATTAAATTTCCTTTCTTTTATTTTTCAAATTATGAGTTAAACAATTTATCGTGCGTATTTAAAAGACCTTTTCATTCTTATTAAGTGGTTAAAACAGTTTTTTGGTGTCCCAATGATATTAAACAATTTGTTCCAGAATTCGATTTGCCAAAACATACTGAAAAGGAACGTAGAAACAAACTATAGTTTCACATACTGTATATATTCCTATTGGACGATCGAATGAGCTTATTGTAATATATATTTTTTTTTAATTTAGTTTTTAACTTTCCTGTTGAAATTAACATTCTCGCGACACTTCGCGCTCACATTGAAATGAACTTTTATGATTAAAAGATTTTAAAAAATTTTAATTTTGTGCCATAAAAGACACCATAAAGTATTTAACTTTAAAATTATTTTCTTTATTATTGTTTAGCAAATTTCTCAAATAATTCTTTTTAGCTGGTTAGAAGGCAAACAGAGTGACGACAATACCGAGGGTCTTTGGCGAATTTACGACACTTTATACGATTTCAGTCCATTTATAAAAAAACATCCTGGTGGCTCCTATTGGCTGCAAAAAACAAAAGGTACCGATATTACAGAGCCTTTTGAAACGCATCACATTAAAAGAATTCCTCCGCATCTGCTGGAAAAATTCCAAGTACGGGAGGCTATGAAACCTAGAAACTACAATTTCACTATGCATGAAAATGGTTTTTATAAAACCCTTAAAAGACGTGTATCCGCAAAACTTAATAGTTTGGATTACAGTCCAGAAAAAAAATCAAGTGTTAGTATTGAAATATTAATAAATTTCAAAACGGCGCTGTTTATATAAAAATGTTTATTTGCAATTACAGATGTTCCATGTTAGCCTTCTGATCTCGACATTAACTTGCAGTCTGATGACAGCTCTAAATGCTGGCATTATATTCGAATTTATAGCTGGATTATCTTTATGCTGGTTAAGCGTTTCAGCCCACAATTATTTCCATCAACGGGATAATTGGCAAATGTATACTTTCAATTTTACTTTAATGAACTTTGCTGAATGGCGTATATCGCATGCCCTCTCTCATCATGTTTATACTAATTCTCTATACGATTTGGAAATGACGTTATTTGAACCATTTCTATGCTGGATTCCCAATGAACACATTTCCTCCAAACTGAAACGGATTTTATCGGTTATAATACAACCGATTGTTTATGTATTCATATTTCCCACTAATTTTACACAAAGGTAAATTCAATGAATATTTATAACAATAAGTGGTTTTCTAACGTTGGAAAAGAAAAGATTTTCTTAACTGTTTAATGTTGCGTTTTAAAAAATGTAAAAAAATATAAATATTAGTCTCACTTCTATTTTTATTTTGACCTTTATTAAAATTTTTTAATTATATTTATTTTTGAGCAATGGTCTTTTTTTTGAAAAGTTTTTCAATTATTATTTATTTCTTAATATTTCGCTACCAAATAGCTAGCATCGTCAGGAAATAATAATTTTTCAGGAAGTATAAACAAAGAACGTGCAAAAGCAGAGCTGCAAAATAATTAATTAAGCTTCACCTCCTGTCGTTGCAGCAGTCGCTCCTTTTTATGTTGTTTTCGACCAGTTTTTCGCACACTTAGGCCTGTATATCGGCATTAACTTGACAAATGTTGGTTTTCAAGTACTTTAGGTGCTTATCTGCGTAGACACGGTCTTTAACGTAATGCCACAAAAGTGGCCAATGAACTTCGCCACAACGTAAAATTACTAGTTCTGGAAAGTTATCATGCAATAAAGCCAAAGTCGGTCGTGTTGTGTACCTCGTGGCACAGTCTTGTCGAAATCATATTTCGTACAGTGCATAATCTTCAATTGCAGGCCAAAAAAGTCAATTATCATACGGCCATACCACTCGGAATTAACTAAAACGATTTTACTAAGAGATGATATATTTTCAGTAGTGCGCACATTACGATGATGTGGAGGCCTGGCCACATCTGTAACGCTTCCAGTCTCTTTATAATATTGCCAATTAGTTGCACAGTTGGTCGATTATGACGACCATAATCATGCCTTAAAGCTCGAAAAGTGTCCACAGTGATGGTGACGATGGTCGAAGTAGTCTGCACGTTGACTACATAACGAAAAATTTTTGCTGGGTTCAACCCCAGTTTCAGACTCATAAAAACATCTCGCATTTTTCGGTTGTGCATTTGCGTGTTATTTCGTTATTTGGTGAGTGCTGGTCCCAGATAAAAAAAAACATTTGAACGATCACGATTTGTATAGTAAGTTTTAACTATTTTTGCTCGTTCTTAGTTGTGAAACAATTCATATTTGTAAATGGCAAACCTTTCACTAAATAAATGACATTTCAGATGACACGAAATCACGAAATGGATAACCCTATATTAATATATTCAACGACAATTAAAACAAAGCAAAATTCTAAAAATTTAAAACTAAAAAAGGTGTGGCAATTGCAGCATGTTCAGATGGAATCTTATTGAAATGGTCTGTGTATTTAAATGACCCATTTAATCGAAAACGAGTAAAGCATAACTGCGTCAATTCCCGTTATCGTAATTCTTTTTTAAGGGCCAGGCTTATTGTTGGTTGCCCTTCGAGAGTTTTGCGTCTGACTCACACTGCTTTTTTTATCTTGGACCAGTACTCAGGAGATGACCCCTACACATGCGATGCATTGTGCTGGAACTATAGCAAAGGGATAGTAGGAGAAATGATAGGAGGTGAAGCTTCACTATCTTACAACACTGCTTTTTGCACTTTATTTGTTTTGTACAGCAGTGTTGTAGTATCTCAGATGTCAAGGGGACGTATTAAATTTTTGAAGCTTCGTTTTTTTTTCTGTAGCCATTTTTAGTAATTATTTTACTTCGCCGGTACTACACAATACCGACTTGACTGATCTCGCCGTTAATGGAAAGAGAATATTTTAACTTTTGAATTATTAATAGGTGGCAGTTTTGTCAGTTTTTACAGCCAAGTAATTATCTAGTGCTTGTCTCTATCTATAAACTCCATATGTTTCGTATTATCAAAATATACGTGGAGCAACTTTAAAGAGGAATGAAATAAATAAGTAAATGATACTACAGATGGCACATATTTAAGAGCTGACAGCCTAGCCAGACCGGCGGTTTTGAAACTACTAAATGTATAACCCTATATAACATCCAAACATATGTACATTAAGGTGGAGCGTTAGAGTTTCTTTTCCGAATTTCAATTTCGAATAGCAATAAAACGGTGTATTTTATTCTCAGATACATGGGAAAAGTAACGAAAAAAATATTGGAACCTACTTGGTTTGATGGGACCTCAAGATTTTTAAAATAATATCAAATCGACCAATTTGGGAAACCTCATATGTTGCAACATTGATGCATTTAGATCTTGTTTTAATATTAAATAGAGCACTTAAAATATTATTGTCTGTAAGAACGTTATTTTACAATAACTTTTTAAAAATAATTTTGTTCAACTGTTGGCCCCGACTACGCTGTGGGTGGTCCATTAGGAATTTCCAATTACTCTTTCCAGCATTTCTTTCGGTACGCGAGTAATGTTAGCTTTCAAGTGTAGAATCAAAGCTGGCTTATCGACGAACATAACTTCACATAATCTCACAGAAAAAAATCACAGGTATAAAATCACACGATCTAGGCGGCCGGTTGACAGGTTCGAAATGTGAAATTAACTGCTCACCAAAACCTAAACCTAGCCGATTTGTTACGGTCTTCGCCCACACTCTCCGCTACAGCTGTAATACTCTCTTCGATATGTGGTCTATTCGGTCGCTTATCATCCAATAATGTACACAGAGATTCATTGCGAACTGTATTACCAATAGGGTACTCGGAAGGTCGATGATGTATGTATACCATATGTTGATCGAAGTGCAATATTAATTTCATTTATTTTTCTTAATTCCAAAAAATTAATTTTGTTTGTTTATTGGTGAAAGATCCTAGAAGCGTTTATCTGAAAGATATAAAAGATATTTCAGTCAATACAAAGATTGTGTTGAGCGGATAAAAATCTATTGAATTACAAGTCTTAAAAGATGAAGAAAGGTAATTTTTAAATTTTTGCCAAAAACTATAATTTTAAAATGCTGAGTATATTTTTTTTCGATTTTGCGATTTGAGGAATTTTTCACTTAATGGTGTATAACTTTGTTATTTTCTGTCAGATCTCCTCGATTTTGAGAATTTTTTTTTATTCAGCCCAAGAATGTTTTTTTCGTGTGGTATTATTTATATATTTAATTAATTAATTTTGTAATATGTGAAGTCTTTTGGCATATAAAAATATATATTACAGCATTATAGTTAAACAGCGAGTATTATAATTAAATATAAATTAAAATTAAATCAAGTAATTCAAACTGACCAGCATCCCAGAAAACAGACATATTCATATCAAATTAAAAGAAATTATTTAAAAACATTTTCCAAATTTTAAGAAAATTACAATAAAATTCGTAAAGTTACTTCCAGCTATGGTAGATAATTCAGGTAGATGCAACATTCTGGAGGTATTCGAACTTTTTGGAAGATTTTTTTTCTTTAAGCAATTTCTCAATTTTCTGAAGAAAATACTAATTTCATAAATATTAAAACAAAGTTACTCTTTCAGACTTCTGCGTTCTACATTTGCAGAAAACGAACTTTACTGGCATGATGTAATCGGTTTTACTTTGCCTGCATTAATGTTAATTTTCTCTAATTCATCTTTCATCACTATTTTGCTGCAATGGTTTCGTATAATTGGCACTGCTAGTTTTCTTTTTGCCTTAATTGGTCTTAATGCTGCTCATCATATACCAAATATTTATCACGATGGTGATGCCTATCGAAAGGATTATGACTGGGGTCTTTATCAAATGGACACTGTTACTGATCGTAGTGATATTAAAGGATCCCAGTTTATGGTTCTAACGCACTTTGGTGAACATGCTTTGCATCACTTATTTCCCACTCTGGATCATGGTATTCTACCACAATTGCAACCCGTATTTATGAAAACACTTGAAGAATTCAAAGAAGTGAGAAGGGAGTGCACGTTCTTGCAACATGTTATAGGACAAAGTCAACAGCTGTTAAGGACGAAAGCAAATGAAGTACCCCCAGATCAAAGAAACAAGAATGAAAACTTATATTAAAATGTGTGAGACCTTATTTCACTTTAAAATGGTTATGGTGTGATACATATATTGTACAAAGTATAATAACAATATACAACACAAAAAAATAACAAGGTTCTGCTAACTGATCCTACTAGAGGAGCCTCCAAAAAGATATACGTGTATCGGCGTTTTAAGTTTTAAAGTTTCCTCCTTGCATCTAAACCGACATACAAAATCATGTGTTACGTTTTTCGAATACGATGTGTTCAGGATTGCAGGAGAAATGATAAGAGGTGAAGCTTCGCTATCTTACAACACTGCTTTTTGCACGTTATTTGTCTTTGTAGCAGTGTTGTAACGTCTCTGATGTCAAGGAGGCGTATTAAATTTTGAAGCTTCGTTATAGTAGCCATTTTTAGTAATTATTTTAGTTCGCCGTTGCTACACAATACCGACGAAGGAGGGCATTCTTATGTGCCTGTGGATTGGATACAGCTGAAACCGTTACTGTTCAGTGACCAGTGACTATGCCTTCGCCTCTCAAATCTTGCGACAACAACTGCCACAAAGACACACAATTGCACATCAGAAAAAATGCGAGATGTTTTTATAAGTCTGAAACTGGGTTTCAACCCAGTCAACGTGCATACTACTTCGACCATCGCCACTCTTTTGCTTACTTCTGGTATTAAAGTTTTATTTTGTAATTAAGTGTGTTCGGAGACTTATAGCAAACTTTTATGGCAAACATTTTCGTTGAATATTTCAAATATATTTGAATATTGAATATTTCCATCATTCAAAAAAAAGCCAGAAAAAGGACAAAATTACCCATTCTATGAAGAGGTAGACGGTTAATATATGCTACCCAAATGTTCCCTGCAAATCTTCTGAACACATCGTATACCAAAAACTGAAACTATAAAACGGTCGTAAAATAGGTTACATACGTAAACGCCGATACACGTATATATATTTTTAAGCCCTATACAGTTGGCAGAACTTTGTTATTTTAAACTAATTTCATTTTGTTGTACAGACAAGATTTTTATATTTCTAATGCCAAATATTTCATTCTTCTATTTTTAAATAGGCTACAGCCTATTATGAAATAATATAAAATTATGTAACTATTTTTCATATATTAAACGGGAATCAAAATTAATTACGACACTTTATCTAAGTTTGTTATATGGTTTAACTGGTATATATGTACATTTATTTTATTTGATGCTAATACCAAAATTGACAGTACCTCTTTAACCAAAGTCATGAAATAAGCTTTGCAAATCTATATGTTTATTGAATTGAAAAAAAAGAAATATTGAAAGTGCAATTGAAAAAGCTATTTATTTTTTTTGTTAGTATATTTCCAAATTCTCAAAGCTTTTTGGGAGATCTTATATAAACATATTGAACTTCATAGCGTTTTTCAAGAATTTGGTTAAAGGTCACTGATGATTTTGGTATTAGCACCAAATGAAATGTACATATATGTAGACCAGTTAAAGCATATAACAAACATAGATAAATGGTTATAATTAAAATCTTATTTTATTAATTAAAATTTCCAATATTTCGTTTAACCTGTTTAACGATTTCACGCGAATTTTTTAAATTAAAATAGTTCAGAAAAAAACAAATGCAATAGAAAAAAGAAGAAAATTATAAAATTAAAAAGATTTTACACCAAAGCAAAATAACTTTTACAATTACTTTTTCACATCCTTAAAAAAATATTAGAATTGCATACATACGTATATAGAAGTTTTCTTCATATATTATTACCTTTATTAATTAAATGGCAGTAGTTTGGGACCATCAGTCTCTGCGTTTAAATTTATTTCATACTAGCTATACCCGGTGTGCTTCCCCACACAAATTTAATAATCTGCATCAAATGTGAATACTTTTATTGTTATATCAACCAAAAATTAAAAAAAGGTACAAAACCCAGTTTTGCTGAAAAGTACCTTTTTCACTTTATTTCACGTTTTCTTCTCAACCATTTTTTTCATTTGGTACCCATATCATTGAAGTGGTAAAAATAGTCGTCCCCTATATTGTGTTATCAGAATATCATTATATTTTATGCTCCTTTCAAAAATCCCTTTAAGTAGATACCCATATCATGGTCGTGTTTAAAGATAGTAAAAAATGTGCATCTTAAGCACTATTTAAAAGGGATAAAAGTACAGAGGTGTAATCCCACTCCATATATTTTCGAATTTCGAAAAAGTTAGATCACACTATCGAATAGTTTTTTTTTAGCTTTACCCACATATATGGAAAGAGTACGAAGCACATGTCCGCTTATTTTTTAACAGCATTAATATGCTTTTATAATTTTTATTCTATTTCTATTAGTTTCTGAGATATTATATTATCGATTTTACCCGTTTTTACAAGCTTAACTTCAGAATATCCAAAAATCCCTTCTTAGTGACGCCAAAGATGGAAAGAGCAGTATACATACCGAATTTGAACCGATTATGGTGGGTGGGCGGCCACTTTGCCTTTCCCCGCAATTTAAAAAATATTAGCGTAATTTTGAATTTGAATTTGAAAAGCGAATTTTGGAAGTTATATGATATTCACTTTTTAAAGTCGGCTCTTAGTCCACACCCCTCTCAAATTTAGTCATTAATGGACCTACTATCTCTGTTTCCAAATTTAAAAAAGAAATTTATTTGTAGACCTTTCCTATATGCAAAAATAATTTTTATAATTTTCTTTTTTTTTTTCTTGGGAACTAAGAAATAAGGTTTCGGGAGAGAAGGTAGAGGGAGTAGTATTTGTTGACATTCGATTTGAATTTTCCCACGTTAAAAGTGACAGGGAAGACCTCTGCGGGTAGTCCATTCCACATACGTGCTGTTCGGCCAAAGAATGGCAAAGTTATTTGATAATAGATTATTTGGTCGGGTACTTTGCCTTTCCCCCGCCACCCAATCTCGAAAAAAAAATTCCATATGCAAAAATAATTTTGAAAATTGGTCCACAAATGGCGAAGTTATTTACTAATCAAATATTGTGGCGAAAAAATTGATGAACTTTTTCCACATGCATAAATCATTTTAAATGGTGGTGCACAAATAGCGAAGTTAACTAATAATCAATTCTAAAGATATAATGAAATCAATATTTAGTTTGTATGGGAGGTACCACGCCCACTTGTCCAATTCCGCCCACTTTATCACTGATGAATTGTACTTATCATTAAGTTACTCAGACCCAATACAGAAAGTTGAACTTTACCCTTCTCAAGATATAATGAAATCAATATTTAGTTTGTAAGGGAGGTACCACGCCCACTTTTCATTGATGATTTGTACTGATCATTAAGTTACTCAGACGAAATACAGAAACTTAAGATTTAACCGGTCTCAAGATATAATGAAATCTATATTTAGTTTGTATGGGAGGTACCACGCCCACTTGTCCAATCCCTCCCAGTTGTTGACTAATGGTTTCTTCTTCGAACTACGTAGTCATTTGGCCCATATTCAGAAAAGTTTCACTTCAACCGTTCTCAAGATATACAAAAATAAATATTTACTTTGTAAGGCAACGCCCAGTTGGAATTTTTGAAATTTATATAGCCTATATTTCTTTCCAGATATACAAAGCGATAATGTGAAAATGTAAAGAAAATCGGTTCAGCCGTTTAGCTGTCTATAAGGCGCAAACAGACATACATACATACATACATACATACAATCATACATTCATACATATAGGTTGTCCGCCGGGAAGGTATACCACTTTGTTTTGCCGCCATTTTGGTAAACATTAGTCTTGACAGTTCATATTCGGCAGTCGAGAAGGAGACACGTAGGTGATAAGCCCAAGAATGGACCACAACGTACTGCAAGATCGGATGAAAACATTACTGCTGCTCAAGAAAGTGTTCAAAACAATCCATCAACCTCAATTCGACGCCGCGGCTTAGGAATTTGGTCTTGAAAGAATAACTTTGGCCACAATTTTTAACGCCACAACTGCATGCTTTGGGCTTGATTAACATGTGGTATCAACAAGACAGTGGAATTACTGCGAGACCTCTTTCCACAACAAGTTCTTTCAAGAAATGGGGATGTTGATTGGTTTCCACAAACGCTTGATTTGACTGCTCCGGACTTCTTATTGTGGGGATATCTGAAAAGCAAGATTTATGCAACCAAACCAACAACGATAGAGCAATTCAAACAAAATATTTGTGATGAAATTAATGAAATACCGCGTGAAATGTGTGAGAATGTAATGAAAAATATGCTCAAAAGGGATCTCTCATTTGTAAGGCTAACAGAGGCGGACATTTATCTGATATTGTATTCCATACATAATTGCCGACATTAAATAAAACATTTATCAATGGAAGATCCATTCTCTTTCATTTAATGAAAAATTATAAACAAACAAAGTAGTGTGCCTTGCCGGCGGACACACTGTACATATATACTTCCATACATACATACTTACATGCATACATACAAACATGTCATTTGTATATATAAGAAGATTGCATTTTATCAGTAACTTTATAACTTTTTCTAGATTAACTGGTGTAATAAAAAGTTTGTATTCTTATCAAATCTGACGTCTTCAGAAATATTAAAATGTCATTTGTTCATAACACAAGGTGGCGCAAAAGTAATGTTATAATTGGAATATGCTGCCATTTTTGCAGATGGCGATAAATGTTACTGTTGTTTAGTCAAAAAACCATGGTGTCACATTTGGCGCTATATAAAAATGCCAACCAATTCAAATAGTAGCATTACCTTTCGGCCATCCTGTAGCAACAAACGTATTGACGGTGGCAAAAGTGGATCCCAGGTGATCTCTTTTCATTTCACGAGCTCAAATTAATTTTTTTTCTCTGTTCAGTCAATTTATTGATTGATAGAATAATTTCATTTATTCATTATTTCATTACTTTTATAAAAATTACACCGTATTTTGTTTTTTTCTTGACGCAGTTTCGCATTTTATTTTTAAGCTAAGGGAAGCAATTTATTTATTATTTTGGTTCGCTTCCGTTTCGAAGATACCACCTACTCACCCGATCCCTAATGCATGTGAGGAATCCACAGGAGAGATGTACTAAATCTACCCTGTTGCACATCCTTGTATTGTCTCACCAAGACCGATGCCGATGAAGTTCTGTGTAACCGCAGCGCGAGAACTGCCGCCTGCCAACACTCTAACGCCATCAGCACGCCCCATAAATTAAGATTTCTTCAATTTATTTAAATTTTTTTAAAAACGACTGAATATTTAATGTGTATTTATCTAAAACAAACCATGACGTGCTGACTAATATAATTACATGTTTTTCAAGTTCAATGTTATTTTAATAATATAAACAAACACTGAAAAAAATATATTATACTGCTGATTCACTTTGAACGCAATAAAAAAAATTTTGTTTTCTCTCAAATATTTTATATGTAACAAGGAACATACATACACGATGTGTATTTTTCAGATTCTTACACTATCGTACGATCCATTCACAGGAGAATCATACAGAAGTTTGGCCGACTTTGAAAAATTACAAATATTTTTGTTGCTTTTTGGGTTGGAAACTTATTTGCAGTTATTTTTTGAATTTGCTTTTGGTAATTTGTGAACAAGAAAAACGCTTTAAAGTACAATAACATACCATTTGATATTAAATTTGCAGATTGATTAACGTCAACATCCGATGAACGGCAACACTCGCTGTTTTAATTAGTTAACGTTATCCCGAGCAGACTGTATACACGTTCCTATGTTAAGGCCCTTTCCCGACTTTCATAATACTTTCTGAGAGGGAAATCTAATGAGATTTGGTGCGACTGCTAAAAAATTACATTTTGCTTTCACACTATCACACTTGAAATGAAATGAAAAGTATAACGTTTTTGAAAGTTTTTTTTTTATAAAACAAGACAATACAAACTCTATGACGCTCTTAAGCTTGTCTGTAGAAACACCCAGGTCTAAACGGGAATCGAACCCACACCTCCATATTTTAGAAGCAAATGACTTTTTTGTTGTTTTTTTTTTTTGTACTTTCTTTGGTTACTTACACAAAAACACTTTCCTAATAAAATGAAAAGTATAAGCTTTTTGAAAATTTTTTAAAAAAATGGTGGGAGTCATACGACTTGTAAATTCCCATCCGTATTATGGTCGGACTCATAACATTTTGTTTTTACACTATTATACTTTCCCATTTGATATAAATTTTTCACAAGTCGCATTACTCTGTATTACAATGTAAAAGGGCCTTTAGCAGTTATTCAAAATAGCAATAAATAAGAACAATTTTGATGGTAATTGGTCAAAATGATAATAACCTTCACTACTTCTTCGTTTGCAAATATCGACTTCGGAATGTTATTATATAAAAATGATGTAACAAGTTGACGAATATTTGATCTGCATTTAAAAGATTTAGGTGGACTTTTGACAGTCCCAATGATCAACTTGTCAAAAAAAAAACTATGTAGGTATAGGAAATAAATAATATAAGACAAATTAAATTATAACGTACTAAAATACAAATAGTACGAAATAGGATTTTCGGAACATTATACAATATTAATATTGATATTCTAAAATTCATTTGCAATTTTTAATTTTATGGAAGAGTTTTTGGCAAATTCATCAGTTGCAATAGCAATAGCGATGCATTGTGTTGGAACTAGAGGAAAGGGATAGTTAGAGAAATGACAGAAGGTGAAGCTTCACTATCTTACAACTCTGCTTTTGCACGTTGTTTGTTTTATAGCAGTGTTGTAGCGTCTCTGTAGTCAAGGAGATGTATTAAATTAAATTTTTTGAGAACAAAAGTTCGCAACGAAGAATTCGTCGTTCGACGCAATTGGGCGAAAAACCAAAGCAAACTTTGTTGTTTATCAGTTTAATTTCAAAATTAACGTAACGAGGCCTTACTCCAATGAAAACTAAATAACAACTGCACAAAACACCACCAACTGGTTCGAATTGCTTTGTTGAAATGTAAACAGAAGAACAGCCAAATGTTCGTCGTCGTAATTCATACCAAAGTATATTTATCAAGTAAAATCAACTCATCAGGTTACTTTTAGGCTCCTTTATATTTTACAGACAGTATATGTCAAAATTTGTTTACATTTATGGCCGCCAATATCATTTTTACTCATTTTTTAAATTTGAGAGAGCGCACCATTAGCAGTTTTACTCATCTCTTTATTTTGAGATAGATTTGCAAAATCAATTAAGGCATACATAAATAAAATTATTGTTTTTCTTGTTATTGTAGCCTGTATGTGTTTGCTTTTGAGAGAGCGGTAAAAAAACGTGTTTGACATATTTAGCTAGTTTTACACAAACAAAATGCCTGATGTTTTTGGTATTGTTGTTTTGTTGTAGAGATGCGGCTACTTGATAAATATACTTTGATTCATACGAAGAACTTTATAGAGTACGTCTGTTGACTGCGCTATAGCATTCATATAGGAAATTGAGAAATGGACACCTCTGATTTAAAGTGTCTCAGTGTAGCTTCACTTCAAAATTATTTGGCGTAACATACACAATGCCCTATAGAAAATTTTAATAAAGACCTTGGAGTTTAAAATTTTTTTTGTAGTTTTTATTCCAATTACATGCGTAAATTAAATTACAGTGAGCTTCAAAAATCAACAACACAAACGCTGTTTTAGAAAAATTAAAGTACTTAAGAAAATAATTCGAAATTAACTGCCGTATTCATAAAAATTTTATTTTATTTATAAAAAATTAAATCAATATACCTTCTATAAATCGAAAAAAATTATATAAATATGACAGCAAAAATTTTATTTCTATAGTAGTTAGAAGTACACTGCTTTTTTATACATACATACATATAATCAAAAAGCACGGTCAATATTTCTCGCATAAAATAATTAATGTATATTTCACAAAAAATTAACTTTGCGGAAATAGTTGCCGCCGAAAAAATTTGAAGATACCACTCAAAATTTGTTTTTTGTAACGAGGTAATAGCCTATTCATATGTTCTAACATTCCATATTCCATATTTTTCTATTTGACATGATTCACTCCAAGGTTGCAAACTGTCCTTTTCAATGAATTCAGCCTTTACACAGCAGTAAAAATAAGTAGGCATATGATATTCTGAAATGGTATCCTGAAATGCAAAGATGGCTTGTGCTCTGGACGGTGACGTATGCGTGATACTAAACAGTGCAGGGCAAAATTGGTATAGTTAACGGCGTAAGATTACCGTGATATACTTTTGGATCATTAGTCAGCATACCAGCAAGGACAGCCGTACAGCTTTAGTTTTTATTTGCATACCTTTTTTCACATTCCATAAGGAAAACTTGTCATTTATACAAATACTTACGGAACGTATGTATATTTTTGTTTCATTTACTAATAAGAAATTATTGTTTTTAATCAACAAACAATTATATATGTATTTAAAATTATTAATTTAAGTGTTTCATTCTTATTACTTGTCGCTCAGAGTACTCATATGTTCTCATTCTACCAGAGAACAGGCAAAATAAATAACAATTCTCATTTAGGTACTGCACATATAACGACGTAGTATATGATATATGAGTATATAATTAACAAAAAACGTAAAAAATTTTAGTTTTATTGAAGCAAATCGTCAGTCACAAACCATTGCAATGAGTCGGAAGAAAATATTATTTTTAAGTGTTCTAGTGTTTGTCTGTGTATCATGTCAAATTACTTCAGTCAATTCAGCCAATATTCTAGGCATTTTCACTAGTCACAGCCCTTCGCATTTAATTGTTCATATGTCAATTGCCAAAGTTTTGGCCGAGCAAGGTCATAATGTAACCGTTGTGGTGTCTCAAATCCCTAAAGTTAATCACGAGAAAATTAACATGATAATTATACCGCCAACCGAAGAACAGGAGCAGGCAATCAATAAAGAAGTTTCCACAATGGCTACAAAGAAAAATAATGTTTTTACAACAATTGGCAACTTTTTCGGTTCCCTAACAATGCTGATCGATATGCAAGCGGATATTTTAAAAGATCCGCGTTTTACTGTTCTCTACGAAAATTCCGATACCAAGTTTGATTTAGTTATAGTGGGGTATTTCATGAATACTTTCCAATTAGGAGTTGGTGCTAAATTTAGAGCACCTCTTGTAATTAGTTGGCTTTCATCTCCCATGCTATTCACTGATCTTATTGTTGGCAATCCCAGCGAAATTTCATATGTACCAGACATGAACATAGGCGCAACTGCTGGTGCAAAAATGAACTTTTTGGAGCGTGTTCAGAACTTATTCTCATATATCTTCTTAAGGCTGGTAAAGGAGTTGCTCGATGTGCGCATGCGAAATTTTTACAAGTAAAATGAATACCCACAACATCTTTGCTTTAAATAATTAATTTCTTTTATCTTGTCAGCAATCTCTTTCCCAATGATGGCTCTTTCCCAAGTTTACGTGATATGGAAAAAAATGTATCCTTAATATTCTGTAATAGCCATTTCAGCGAGGGTCCCATAAGACCCAACGTGCCCGCTATTGTGGAAATTGGTGGCATTCAAGTCAAGGATATACCTGAACCATTACCTGAGGTAAGTACACCATCGAACGAAAGTTTAAAAAATATAAAATTGTTTTGAATTTGAAACGTTACAGGATATCGCTAAGCATCTTGACAAGGCCAATAAAACTGGCGCCATTTTATTCAGTTTAGGCTCCAATCTCAAAGGTTCTAGTATAAAATCCGAAACTGCCACATACATTTTCAATGTTTTGTCAAGACTGAAACAAAATATCATATGGAAATGGGAAGATTTGAAGAACACGCCTGGCAACTCACAAAATATACTTTATAAGAAATGGTTGCCGCAGGATGATATATTAGCTCATCCCAACACAAAATTATTTATAACGCATGCTGGCAAAGGAGGAATTGCTGAGGCTCAATATCATGGCGTACCTATGGTTGCCTTACCCGTCTTTGCCGATCAACATGGTAATGCTAAAAAAATGGTTGCTACCGGTTATGGCCAGCATTTGGAATTATTAACATTAACGGAAGAAAATTTGGAAGCGGCTATTAAAGAAGTACTAAACATTCCAAAGTACAAATTAAATGTTCAACGTTTTTCTCAACTCTATCGTGATCGTCCTATAACAGCTCGTCAAAGTGTTGCTTTCTGGATCGATTATATTTTACGCCATAATGGTGCCGCTCATATGCAGAGTCCTCTAGCGCGGATGAATATAATAGAAAGCTCGAACTTGGATGTTTATACGTTCATCATACTCGCTTCTTATGTAATTTATAGAATTTTCAAATTTACTTTTCGCTTTATTTATTCCAAAGTATGCCAGAAGGCTTCAGCCGTTAAAATAAAGACTCAATAGAATCAAGGCGAAATAACTATTTCCCTTGAATAGAATTTATCGTTAATATATTGTCTTCTTTGTAAAAGGCACACACATACGTAAGGCGTTGTCATTTCTTTTTTAGTCAAATTTAAAAAATATTTCCAGTACCCTACAAAATATATCTTCCACATAACGGTTTTCAGTTGACAAAATATTGTATTTATTTTCTATTATTCTATTTACATATATTCTATACAAACAATTTTTTTGTGTCATGTAGCAAATTATTACTTTTTTGTTCCTTTTTATAACAGAAGCTTATGTATGCATTAGGCTGATCAGTCCGGTTTCCCAACTAGGGTTGGAACTACTTTTTTCTGTACTATGGCTGTCATTTTTTTTTAAATGTTAATTTCGATTAAAAAAAAAACCAACATTTACATCAGTACAATTTTTGCAAAGTTTAAGGCTTGTAGTAGTAAACTTGTCATAAGTTATTTCTATATAGTTTTAGTTGATTGGGATCTAAACTTGGTTGGTTTCTTGCTGCAGTATTGTTGTCAAATATTGTACTGAAGAACTTAAACGTGGACTCTTGTTTGAAAAATAGAGCAAAAAACGGGAATTTATAACTCTATGTAAACAAAGGTATTTAAGCGTGGGGTAATTAAGCGAGATATACTGTAGTTTTTTAAGATTCCAGCTGTGATTTCTAATAATTACTATATGAGGTCTACGTAACCATAAATCTATGAGATAAGTATATATGTATGTACATATAAATTTTTCTCGAAATTTGTAACACAGATATTGTTTGCTTGAGAAAATGCTACCGAACATTTTTAATACAAGATTCGAGAATTTATAGACAGTGTGGAACGCCCACAAGTTTGTTTTGAGAGTAAGATTTTTGTAGTTAAGGTGTTGGGTAACTCAGTTTTCTTTGCTACCCAGCAGTCCGGTTACTCATTACAAACTGAAAGCCATCCGATTGTATAATGTTATGTCAATAGGGAAAATAAAACGAAAATAGTTAAGCCCTTACAACTCGCATCTGATTCGGAGTTGTCTTTTTCCCATCCAATTGTAAAGTTAAATGTTTATTAGAAATGAAGATCAAAACAAACACAAATAAAAATTTTGCATCGCATTACCATCTGATTTGGATGGCTTTGTAATGTATCATATTGTCATTTCGTTTTAATTATGAATTTTGTTCTTTTTTCTGAACTAATTTTTCCGTTATTCTTTCTTTTTCATTTTTATTATTATTCCAAAGTAAAATTTGTATCAAGTTCATAAGTGTTTTTAAAAATGAAGTGTTAGCGGCATTTTTTGTGGTAATATTGTTATAAATTATTAAATAAAAATAATTAAAAAAGGTAAGTGACTGTTTTATTTTTATTTATGTGTTAATTTATATACATATGTATGTATGTTTTGTATTTTTATTTGTTGTAAAGAATAAAATGATTGGATTTAGTAAAAGAAATTTAAGAAGACTAAAGAAAATAGAAAGTGAACGTTTGAAACAAAATTCCGAAATTACAAAATATTGAAAAAAATGAAGTTCCTAATTTAATTATGCAATAGTTAAAATTCATTCCAAGATCAATGGCATTCAGATACATCTTATTGCACTCCGAATTCACCATAATAGTTGGACCATTCCAACATTCGCTTACAATGTATATTGTGTTGGATAAATCTTACAGCCTAGGCCATCGCTATGTAAATGTAAATAGAAATTGTATACAGACATTGGATGGGTCTTGCTTACATTGTTATTGGTCTCAAATCGAAGATTTATGTAGCAAAAATTTCACTGGGTAGCAGCCTCCGTCGTCAGTATTTGAACAATAAAATGTCGGCAAAATAAAATAATAAAAAAAATTGCTCCCTTAGCTTAAAAATAATGCATCGACGCCGCTTTTTTTGCTTTATAATTAACACGCAACCGCAGTTATGCATTCTATATTCTCAACATTATCCCGCATCTTA
The DNA here is from genome assembly GCA_963924685.1 of Dexiosoma caninum. NCBI lineage: Eukaryota > Metazoa > Arthropoda > Insecta > Diptera > Tachinidae > Dexiosoma > Dexiosoma caninum. The sequence continues at coordinate 68,613,615 of OZ004727.1, forward strand.
ATTTTTTTCAAGTATTCATAAATGCACAATGAGAAACCAAAAAATCTAAAAATCTTACATACAGTATATATGTATGAATAGTGGGAAAGCAAAAAATTGTTGTTGGACATATACGAACAATGAGAAATTAATAATAAAATTTTGTTGTGTATATGTATATGTGTATATGTAAATGTGCATGAGATAAGAAGTTTTATTTTATTCTCATTAGAAACAGTTACACGAGATATGACTAAAAAGTTATATTTCACCATTAAAATTTATGATTTCAAATAAAGATTATTTTTAACCATTATATTTATGAGAAAAAATAATAATTTTTTTTTAATTTTTTATTAACATTCACACAACATAAACGAACTCATAAGTGCATTAGCACGGCAATGCTCGTAAACACTACTACGAACTTATTGACAGTTTCACATAACAAAATGTGAACATGCATAAAATTTCATATAGGGTATGTTCACTTGTGCATAATAACAAAATTCGTAAATATTCATATTCATACTCATAAATGAAAAGAATATTTTGTTTGCATTTTATCACATGTGAATAGCAGAATAAAGTTAATCTACGCATACATAAACAAAAAAAGAAAAATATTTTCCAATCACTCATACATGTACGCGAAGAAGCAGTAAAATATAAGACGTTCTTATTCGTATTGATATATAAACGGTGAGAGAACGGTGAATTTTATTATAAAAGCGAACTGTTGAAAAATATTGTTTTTATATACATATCTATAGTGTATTATTTTTCCAGCTGCTTTTTTAAAATTTTAACTTAAACCTTGTCAGAAAAAGCCAAACTTTGACCTCCGTAAATTTGTACTCCTAAGAGCCAAAGGACAGCTTTTTTAACACCCTGAGTAGGAATATAATCTGTTAAAAAGCTAACGTAAAAGTTACCACATATTGGTTAAAATTTGGTTAAGATAGAGAAGTTTTTAAAAAAAAAATCGTATGTTAAGTTTATTCATCTGACGTTATTAATTTCTATGTTAAAAACTGAAAACATTTTTATCTAGTTGTAACATCCTGGTATCAAAATATACGAAAATAAAACCATCAAGTCGTATGTTTTATTTATCTGAAAACTTTTTTATTAATTTTTCGTAAGTATTTCTGTACAAAATTTTATTGTAAACTTTTAAAAAAATTTTAAATCAAGACCATATTGTTGTCTACATATGTATGTAAAGGGTGGTTAAATTTCAAGGGCCGATGTTGATTTTGAATAAAACACGGCAACAGTGGATGATCAATTTTCGAAGAAAATCATCTTCAGTGATGAGGCACATTTTCACCTCAGTGGATTCGTCAATAAACAGAATTGCCGCATTTGGGCGAATGAGAATCCAAGAATGATTGTCGAAAAACCAATGCACCCACAAAGAGTGACTGTTTGGTGCGGTTTATGGGCTGGCGGCATCATCGGGCCGTATTTTTTCCAAAATGAGGCCGGTCAGGCAGTTACTGTGAATGGTGTTCGCTATCGTGAGATGATAACGAACTTTTTATTGCCCGAATTGGAAGATATGGATGTGGACGATATGTGGTTTCAGCAGGACGGTGCCACTTGCCACACAGCTAACGAAACAATGGCTCTTTTGCGCAACAAATTCAATGGCCGTGTTATCTCACGTAATGGCGATGTCAATTGGCCGCCAAGATCATGTGATTTGACACCGTTGGACTTTTTTCTTTGGGGTTATTTGAAAGAAAAGGTGTACGTCGATAAGCCAGCAACAATTCAAGAGCTAAAGGATGAGATAATTCGGCACATTAACGGCATAGAACCTCCATTATGCCTCAGGGTCATCGAAAATTTGGACCATCGGATGGAGGTGTGCCGCCGTGGTCGCGGCGCCCATTTGGCCGATATTTTGTTCCATACGTAATTGAGTAATACCAATATATCATAATAAAATAAAATTACAATAATTTCCTAAATAGTTTGTGTTTTATTCAAAATCAACATCGGCCCTTGAAATTTAACCACCCTTTACATATGTATGTTTATGAAAAGAATAAAATTGTTTTTTTAAACTTATCTATTCATAAACTTGGCACAAAATATCTGACATATGTTCAAAAAAACAGGTCTGATTAGGACTAGAAAATGGTGAACGATTTCTTTGAACTGTTTTGACGGGAAGGAGTTACGCTTTATTACGATTTTCTATCAATTTTGGGCCTTTTTTAAATTTCTAATAGACACAAACGCTTAATTTTTCTAAAACTGAGTTGTAAAATTATACAAAATTTATTTTACTTAAAAATCTCTCAAAAACAAAAAAGTTATAGTCATTTATGAATTAAAATTTACCAAAAAAAATTTTAAATTTTAGCAAAGTAAGAAAGTACGTGTATATACTACAATTTCGATGGTTAATATTGTACATCCTCTTCTCAAAGTCTCAAAGTCTTCTACTTGTGTCGACCCATCTTTGTCGACTGCCCTCTAACCTAACCTAACCTAAAAAAGTACATTTTGAATCATCCTGAGCACTGTAATATAGCCTAATTTTGTAATTTTTTCGTCCCCGAGGTTCAGTAGTATTTATTTTCAAATGAGTGATATAACTTTAAAATTGGTAACCACAAAAAAATTATTTTTGGTTACCTTCTCAAAATACATTCCACTTAAATTTAGCCGTGGCAACATTAAATTGTAGACTGCTTTTCGATAGAAATAAAACCGCTAAGTAAACTCAATATTCGATTTTTCTTTTTAATGATTATTTCTATGTTGGTAATTTATTTAGGGAAATGTTTTTTGCGAGTCACGATTACTTTCAAAAATATTTAGTTTAATGCCAATAAAGTATGCGCTGCATTATTTCTTTATCAGTTTTTATAAGTATGCTTTTTGTTTTGCAAAAATTATACACTTTTACGAAATTTTTTTATCACTACAATACAAATTGAAGTAAGTAAGAGTGTTATATTCGGCTGTACCGAATCTTAGATACCCTTCACTGACTACTATATAACTTCAATTAGGCAAGTCAACATGGAATCCACAGTTTAGGCGGACCGGATTTTGACCTATGTTTCGATATTGGTAACACAGACCAATTTTTATTGTCTAAGATGGTATCTGAACATTCATACCAAAATTCAAAAACTCGGCTCAACCCTTTAGGCGGACTGGATATTGACATATTCCTCAATGCTAGTACCCTAAACCAACTGTTTTTGGCACACACAATTGTCTGCATGCCTATCAGAATATTCATACCGAATTGTTTTTATTTCAAATATTGGATAAGCTTTAAGTCTATTGTAGTTTCTGTTATTTTTCTTTTATAAATTAATTGGTATTTCGCTGCAACTTTTTTCAGGAAAAAATATAATATATTTCAAAATATATTTAATTTCAAATTGAAAACGTTTTCTATAAATTCCAAAGTTTATACAAATAAAAACAACTTAGAGAATGAAAACATTGAAACTGTAATATGAACAAGATTAAATTTTCATGTACCTATGTATGTAATATTTTCATATAAAAATACATACATATCCATATGTACATATATGGATGAATGCATCATCCATATATATAATCCTAAAAATATATATGTACATACATATACAAATAAGAATATACATATATACTATAGATATATATGTAAATCCCCCTATACATATATACAAACACAATCCAGTCAAAGCTCGGTATAGGAAAGACTCACTTTAACGAATTCGCGATATTAGGAATGGGTAAGTTTCTTTTTTTTTCTTGGACCGGCACTCAGGGGATGACCCTTACACATGCGATGCATTGTGCTGGAACTAGGAAATTAGGTTGCTTTTTGACGTTGTATTTTCTATGTACGCCGACGCTTATTTGTTGTTATACATGTGATCATGCGTATGAATTGAAGTTTCTTTTAATTGTATTTTAGTTAAGTTTAGAAGTGCAAAGAAATGCGACCAATAGAAAAAGAATTTTTTTACGTGAAAAAATTAAGATTTTAGAAGAGTGCAAATGTGGTGTATCTTTGCCTGCAATTTCTAATAAATATTGAATATCACAATTTTCTATATGAACATCAAAGAAAAAGGAAAAAAATTTTTCAAATTTGGAAAACACTAAGAAGGGGGCAAAACACCAACGATCTCTTCGAAAAGGGGAGTATCCCGATATGTAGGAAAAGTTGTATGAATGGTTCTTAAACCAACGATTAAAAGCAAAGGCTATAGAACTACACGGCAACCTTTAAACAGGCGGATTTAATGCAAGTGATGGGTGGTTAGGTTAGGCAGATTTCAGAAACGACATGGTATACGACTTCTAAAAGAGTAGTGAAAAGCTATAATCAAGAGATGATTTAGTGGAGCCATTCAAAAGAAAACAGACGAAACAGGCACGTAGAAGTTGCAACCATGTTGCCCAATAATAGAACCAAAATTAAACATGCAGAGGGTCAACAAAATACTATCTTTTTTCGAAGTCATTAGTACTAAGAGAAATACAAGAAGAAGCTATTCAAAAAAGTTTGCAAATCGCTCAGAAACAAACATCTATAAATACTTTTTTCACATCTCTTGGGTTATTAAATTGAAAATATCAATTTTATTAATATGTACATATATGGCTATTATTTTCTTTGGTCTTAGAATTCTATAATTATGACGTCTTACTCGGGCTCAAGGTCATAACAAAATTGAAATAAAACTTTTATGTTTTATTCCAATAATGTTTCATCAAAAAAAATTACTTTTATTCTAACTATTTTTCGATATTTCGAACACCTTCGGCGCTGTTCTTCAGAACAAACTATATACAAATACAAAAAACCAAAGAACAATTTGTAAATATGCATACAGTTCGCAAATTGCGATCAATTTGGGGTCACAATAATGCACTAAAAGAGTCAACTGTAAAGAGATTAATGGATAAATTTGCCGAAACTGGGTCTGTTAGTGATGTAAAGACAGCAACGAGCCTTCGACCAGGTCGATCGACCGAAAATGTCGCAGCTGTACGTGATGATGTCGCTCAAACTCCATCCACCTCAATTCGACACCGAACTCAGCAAATTGGTGTCTCCAAATCCACTATGCAGCGAATTTTGACGAAAGATTTGCATCTTCATGCATACAAAGTTCAATTGACTCAGCAACTGAAGCCAGCTGACCATGGACAGCGAAGGGAGTTCGTTAATTGGGTATTGGAGAGACAACATGAAAATGCTGATTTTGCCAATGAAATCATCTTCAGTGACGAGGCCCATTTCCATCTTGATGGCTTCATCAATAGGCAGAATTGTCGCATTTGGGGTGAGGAAAATCCTAGAGTGATTCACGAGAAGCAAATGCATCCTCAACGTGTCACTGTGTGTGTGGATTTTGGGCTGGAGGAATCATTGGACCTCTTTTTTATGAATATGAGGCAGGTCAAGGGCAAACAGTCAATGGTGTTCGGTATCGTGAAATGATAACCAGTTTTTTCGTTCCTAGAATTGAAGAAATGAATGTGGAGGGCATGTGAACAAGACGGCGCCACATGTCATACAGCCAGAGAAACAATTCAATTGCTGCATCAGTCATTTCCCGGTCGTGATATTTTGCGTTTTGGAGACCAGAATTGGCCGCCTAGATCGTGCGATTTAACACCATTAGACTTTTTTCTTTGGGGTTTTTTGAAGTCGATGGTTTACGCGAATAAACCGACGACGACTCAAGCCTTAAAAGAGGAAATTGTACGCTGCATTAATGAAATACCGCAGCATTTATGCAAAACGGTCATTGAAAATTTCATTAAAAGATCGCGTGTGTGCCAGCAAAGCCGCGGCGGCCATCTGCCCGATATGTTGTTCCATACATTACCTCATTCTGTCTACTTAAGATATAATAAAGTTTCACGATTTTTTTTTTAATATCTGTGTTTTATTTAAAATTTAAATCTTGCGTTCTTGTTGGGACACCCGCTATATACCCTTTCACTTAAAGTGAAGGGTATAAAAAATCAAAAAAAAAACGTATAAATCGATAAGATTAGGAAATTTTATAATTTATTTAAATAGAACGTACATACATCATTGAGCATTGTGTATTACTTTATCTAGGAATAATTTCGATTGATTTTCATATTTTATTATTTGCAATGCAGAGTAACGAAAAATACAATCGAATAAAATTATTCGAATAATCCTTGGCTAATGACATTTTTAATAAATTCAGTCCGATAAAGTCTTGTAAAATTTTATTATGCGAATTATTCTTTTAAAAATAATAGAATATACAATAGAATGTCGAAAACGTTAACTCGCGTAAAAGTTAACTGTTTTTATTATTAATTAAAATTAACTTTTCTGAGCTGCGCTGTACAATTTCAATTGTTGATTATATTGATATAAGTATTGATGAAATCGACAATTGGAACAATTATGATTTTTCAGAAGATAACGAAGATTTCGAAGTTTCCGAAAATGAAAACAACGGAAAGATGTTTAACAATCTAAATTGAGGTTTTCGAATGCAGTTGTAAGCATCAATACCGTAGTAAAACGATTTGAAAACAATAAAGACGCAAAAGTTTTGAGACCATTAATTAAACATTTATTATCATTGAAACTTATGAAGGATGTAAAGGAACTAAATATTTAAAACATAAAAAATTACCTCCTAAATTTACTAGTCAATAATCTTGGTCCCAATTTTCAAATGTAAAAAACGTGAGACAAAAGAAATTATTATTAAAAATAATGAATCATTACAGATCTCAACTCGGATACCTTCAAGGCGCATGAGTCTTAACGATATTCCTTATTTTGAAAACCAATCTAGGACGATTGGAATTGAGGAAGTAGGAGTTAACATACCAGTTATTTATTTCACAATTTTTCATAAATAAAATTTTGTTCTGCATTCTTTTGCATTTCGTGTATTAATTCATTTTTTCAAAATCGTTCCCACATATTTTTGCTGATAGCTGACAGTAAGAAAACGCAAAAAACCAGAAAATTTACCACAAAATAGGTCTGTTCCAGGTGCATAAGAAAAGTGCCCGAACTTTTGAGAGTAAAAAGAAAATTACTCTCTGAATGTGACAAAGTTTCCCAAAATTGCTGGATTGCAAAAAACCACAATTGAACATCTTGAAATGCTACTGCTGCTTACTTTCTGAAATAAATTTTAGTCTAGGGATTTTAGACGCTTATAATGCATAATATTTTAAAAGCAAAGCGTTTGCATCACTGACAACAGCTGGAAAAACTGAAAAAAAAGTAAAAGCCAGTTTTTAATAAATAAATATGCACAAATATACATATGTAGTTACAACTTCATGTTCATTTGAAAAATCTTCCATTTTGTTTTTCATAAATTTTTAACTAAAAACTTTCCGTGTGGAGTTCGGTGGTTGTCTCCCATCGAACGCGTCCCCATGTGGTGGATAGGGGAAGTCCGACGGGGGCACCTGTTGATACACAGCACAAGTTATTAACAGGCGCACCCGACATGACTCAAGCTTGCAGAAAGGTTGCCTTTAGGTTACATAGTCAACGAGGACGGAACAGCGGCGGTGACTGCTACAGGTGGTAAGAGCGAGGCAACACACTGCACAAGTGGTTGCCGGCCTGATACACTGAACGTTAGGCAGAGAAGCTGCCGGGACCTATTAATCATCGTCGATCCCACGTGTATCCAATATGCCAATGGGTGCAGGGGGGTTAGAGCAGACTGTTGTGGCTGGACTGCGGGCCAAAAGTACTCCATACTCGTAAGGTTAAGGTGATGGTAGCAGTGTCGACGACCAGAATGGCCAGCGGGTTAGTGGTTAAAGAAGACTGGTCGTGAACAGCTCCCATCTGATGCCAAGGCACGAGTCGGTTGTAACTTTTTAGCCTAGCCCTGTATGGTTGGTCCGTCCTTTACTGGCATATTCGTGGGAACTTTGTGAATACCTACCAAAAAAAACAAAACACCACCAGTCAGTCTGGCAAAAACAAACTGGCTGAAAGTTCGAAACCCCTAATCCACCCTCTGAGGGGACTAAGGGTTTCTCGTAGCATGTCCTTGGACGCAATTCCAAGTACATCTGCACGCGCTGGTAAAACAGCTGTCAAGAAAACAGGTGCGCCAATCGCGAAACTTATAGTGAGGTGGCGAGAGAACCTCTTTTACGACCGCAGCAGGACCAAAAAATGGTCCAGGGGCCGTCGCCGCAGTTCAAGGACGCAGGCTTGTGTCAAGGCAGTGTGAAGCCGGCGGAATGCCTGAACGGCAGATCAGCATCTGTGGTCAGTAGAGTGGTCGGGTCACTGGGGGAGGTGTGACCAGGCGCGAGGCTGGAATTGATCTCGGTAAGCGGCATACCGTAGACCGAGAGCAATTGCAGTTATTCCGACTGAGCCATATGACCCTACAACAATCATGTCGATCCTGAGGAGAGCGAATCCTGATTTACCTACCAGTGATTGGAAGGTTATCAGGATTCACGAATCTGTAGGGGCGACAAGAAGGGTGGTCGTAGTCCGGAACCAGGAATCGCTGCCATTACTCCGTGATAGGCAGGGCGTGGTCTTCTATGGCTTCATGGGGATCAGGCTCTGCTTATATCGGAGGGATGAGAGACCCGACACCGAAGCCATCGTCGGCCAATCAGCAGAGCCGCGAGTCAGGACCGAAGAGGGCGGCGGGGTATTCGTCCAAGTCAACTACGACCCCGACGACTAAAAGGATGGCGAAGATTGTACATTCTTCACCATTCCAAAGCAGTTTATGTTACATTGGTGCTCCGCCTTCTAGAGAAGGGTACAGCTTATGGTGATAGGCGCATTAGATCCTGTATCTTGGCGAAAAGTAAATTGAATATATTTATTGCTTCTGTTTACAGCAATGGAGATAGTGTGACGCTTGCATGGGAGACAGGGAGCTCAACCATCCTGCTCAGACATCCTGCTACATGGCTTATGACCCTTGCGGCAATGTAATCCATATGATGACGGAGGCGACAAATGCGAGGGGTATCCCCATTATAGTGCGTGCAGCCGCAAACGCGCATCACCGAGTCTGGGGGAGCTCGGACACTAATGAGAGAGTGTATTTTTGATTTCCTGTTGGAGGGGGATCTGGAGGTCTGAACAGCGGTTCGTAGCCGACATTTGTGGTCTCGAACCGGCAAGAGGTGCTTGATATCACGCTTGTCAGTTCGAGACACTCTACCGGAGGATGGAACGTCTCCTCGAACTGCTTCTTCTCTGACCACCGTTATGTGGTGTTTACCTTTGATGGTCGTGGGGGAGTGGTCACGCTGTTTAGGAACAGGCGGAGGATCGATTGAGGGGGAAAGGTAGCGTCCTTGCCAATCGACTAGCACGACCCCCCGTCCTGGGGGTAGTGGCGATATTGAGGGGGCAGTGTAGCAGTTGACTCGCGCCTTTGCGGAGGCGGCTGCCCTGTTGTTTGTGCCTTCTGTAAGTCGTCCGAACCACAGGCCGCCATGGTGGACCGGTAAGATCACTGAGTCCCGTGGGGCCAATAGGAGGCTCTGAAACCAGACGAAGAACATTGCGCCATCCATCCTGACTTCGACAACTGTGGTGCTGCCGGGGGACGGGATACGTTGGGCGATTGGAAGCTTCCAACCGTTCAAGGGTCCTGGACCGGACATAATGTGGATCTTGCCAACCCGTGGCTACTGCCATATACGGGGCATGTCTGGACTGGTCCCACATCCCGGGCCAGTGAACGAGGAGCGACGTGATCTTCATCACCAAGGGGGAAGGCGTTCTGTCTCCCCTCTGTGGAACATGATCCTGAATGGTGTGTTGCTGGAACTGGAGTCCTTGGGCATCAAGACCATGGCGTATGCTGACGACATGACGGTTGCGGTGTCGAAGCGGCTGGAGCTGGCGCTGGGGAGCGTGGTGCGAACGGAGCGGCCTTGGTATGAATCTTGCCAAGACTGAACTGGTGCTGTTCACGAGACGGTACAAGATTCCTTCATTTACGCTAACCAGGCTGGACGGAGTCACCTTGGTCTCTCATTGAGGGCTAGGTCCTTGGGACTGACCCCGGACAGCAAATTATTCTGGAGGGAGAACATCCAAGATGCGGCGAAAAGGGCCATGGTGACCGTGATTGTTGGGAAGAGGGCCATGGGGTCCACTTGGGGCATCGACCCTATGATGGATGGATGGCTTATGACGACAGTTATCGGTCCGATACTGTTCAACGGGAGTGCCATATGGTGGCGGGCGCTGGATTCTGCGAACAACAGGTCTCGCTTTGAGAGGGTGATGCGGGGAATTGCGATCTTGATAACGGGCGCCCTCCGGACTACACCGACTAGGGCAATTTTTGACATGCTGGACTGGATTCCTGTTGAGCGACAGGCTAGGATGATGGCGCTGCGCATGGGCATAAAGCTGGACGCGACCGGAGCTTGGAACCACCGCCGGCGGGGACATGCAGAGATACTCGGGACGTTTCGAGGCGTCCCGGGTCTCGTGGACTACTGCATCCTTCGAATTGCGATTTCCGGTCTCTCTGTCGGGAGATCCATCCACGACTGCGGGGAGCATCCGTGAGAAGTGCCGTGTTTGTGGCCGTCTTTTTTGTTTCAAATTATGGGCAAGAAAACAACTAATACCTAACAGCAAAGCTTTCTTTATAAATGAATTTGCTTTTAAATTGCTCAAAACTTGCGTACAGCCTAGCTTTACCATTTCTCAAGTTTTTCCTTATTTTTCAAGGTCTTTCAAAAACCTGAAAACTTTTTGACTTAAAAAATAAGTTTTTTTTTAAGTTTGTTTGTTTGTTTGTTTGTTTGTTTGTTTTTTTTTTGTTTGTTTGTTTGTTACTTTTGCAAAACTACGACCAGGAGGGCGATAGAAGGGAACATAAGTAGATCTGCATCTAGAAATGCTCATAGGTAATGTACATTTTGAAAAGTATGACCGGGGGGACGATAGGGGGGAAATTTCTGCCCCACCGCAAAGTTCTAACCGATTTTAATGAAATTTATAACATAGATGGATCTGTATCTAAAAATACTCATAGGCTATATACATTTTCAAAACTTCGACCAATAGGGCGATAGGGGGAAATTTCTGCCCCTCCGAAACGTTCAAACCGATTTTAATGAAATATATAACAAAGATAGATCTGCATCTGAAAATTCTCATGGGCTATGTACATTTTCAAAACTAGGACCATGAGAGTGATAGAAAGAAATTTCTGCCCCTCCAAAACTACATAGCCGATTTTGATGAACTTTAAGATTTGGATGTATTTTTTTTTTTATCTAGGACCAGCACTCAGGAGATGACTCCTACACATGCGAAGCATTGTGCTGGAAACTATAGGAAAGGGATAGTAGGAGAAACGACAGGAGGTGAAGCTTAATTAATTATTTTGCAGCTCTGCTTTCGCACGTTCTTTTGTTTTTATACTCGTAGCAGCGCTGAAGCTTCGGTTTAGTAGCTATTTTTCTTATTATTATTTTACTTCGCCGGTGCTACACAATACCGACGAAGGAGGGCGTTCTGATGTGATTGTGGATTGCTATCAGCTGAAGCCGGTATCAGTGACCAGTGACAATGCTTTCGCCACTGAAACCTTCCGACAACAACTCACACACAAAGACACACTAATGCACATCAGAAAAATGCGAGATGTTTATTTTTATTTAAAAATTGTTTTTTTTTTTTGTCTGAAACTGGGGTTGAACCCAGGTCTGTTTTTTTTTTTTTTTTTTTTTATCTAGGACCAGCACTCAAGAGATGACTCCTACACATGCGAAGCATTGTGCTGGGAACTATAGGAAAGGGATAGTAGTAGAAACGACAGGAGGTGAAGCTTAATTAATTATTTTGCAGCTCTGCTTTCGCACGTTCTTTTGTTTTTATACTCGTACCAGTGCTGAAGCTTTGGTTTAGTAGCCATTTTTATTATTATTTTACTTCGCCTGTGCTACACAATACCGACGAAGGAGGGCGTTCTGATGTGATTGTGGATTGCTATCAGCTGAAGCCGGTTTTGTTCAGTGACCAGTGACTATGCCTTCGCCACTGAAACCTTCCGACAACAACTGACACACAAATACACACTAATGCACATCAGAAAAATGCGAGATGTTTATTTTTATTTAAAAATTTTTTTTTGTCTGAAACTGGGGTTGAACTCACGTCTGTTTTTTGTTTTTTGGTTGTGTAGTCAACGTGCAGACTACCATCCATCGTGCCATCGCCACCTCTTTGAGTTTAAAAGACACATTGGAAATTGTGCAACTCCGCGAAGGTTATAGAGTATTATGTTTTTTAGAACTATGGCCACGACGGAAGGTAGGGGCAATTTCCACGGCAGCTAGACCGATTTTAATGAAATTTAAATGTATTTATGTGTTTGTATCTACAAGGACACATATGCTACATATGTACATATATATTTTTTAAGTAGAACCAGGACGAATTTATTATTTGATGTTGCAATGTACTGTAAATGATTTTATAATATTTCACTTCTTATTGCTGCAACAGTATTAAATGTAACTATTGCCTCTTTCGTACAACTGTGCCACATTGATAATATCATAGTTTTATATGCCTGTGTTTTTTTCTTCTAAAAAGTTTTCTATGTCATGCATAATGGAATGTTTTTAGTTTTTAGTGTAATTAAATGGTTTGAAGCAAGTGGAGAAAATAGCTTACAAACACATAGAAGGATCCAACAAAAGCTAAAAATATGGAAATCTGCTTAAAATCGTGCAAAGAATATTGTTTGTTTTGATTATCTTTTTTTTGAGTAAAAATTAACTCAAAATATATATTTTTGTGCTTTTTTTCATTATTTGTACACTTTTGTGGAAAAAATTTTTTTGTCGAAAAATTAAGTTTTTTTTTAATATCTATCAATACCAATGAATTTGTAGAATCTGTATGTGAAAAACTTTGAGCGCAAAGGACGATCTTCTGAGTGCAAGGTAATACCAGTATTTAGTATTTCAGTTTCTTGTTATTATCTATAGTAATATGGAAATACAACACTGTTATTATTCGGAGTTTAAATATTCGACACTGGCAACTCTGAAATATTAAAAGACCGCTCATAACAGCTGTCAAAATTAAAAACCAAGAATAGTTGTATAGTAAACAAAACGTTTTACTTATTTCCCAATTTATTTTATTTTTAATTCTGAAATCAAATACCGTTAGAAAATGTCTGAAAATAAGCAAAAGGTAAGTTGCATTGATTATTATCATCATAAGCTCTTCAACTTGTTTCTATGTATTTTATACAGAGTGCTAATAATAACGATAGTAAAGAAAAACGGCGCAAGGAATCCATTTTGGACTTGTCCAAATATTTGGAGAAACAAATTCGTGTTAAATTTGCTGGAGGACGAGAAGCATCAGGCATTCTTAAAGGATACGATGCTTTGCTTAATTTAGTATTGGACAACACAACAGAGTATTTGCGGGATCCCGATGAGCCCTTCAAACCCTCTGAAGATACAAGAAATTTGGGTTTGGTAGTGTGCCGAGGTACTGCCTTAGTGCTGATATGTCCCCAAGATGGCGTTGAAGCTATACCTAACCCGTTTATAACCCAATAATAGCAACTTTATTACAAAAGATTTCGTAGTTTTTATTGGTTTGATTTTGATACATTAAAATTAACAAAAAAAAATGGTAATAAATTAATTTTTTTTAAATAACAGTAAGAACGTGTAACTTTTCTTATAACAGATAAATTAAATTACTTTATAAATAAGTTATGATGTATGAAATTATGTTTAACAAAATTGCTGTTATATATATATTAATCTAAACCAAATTCATTGCGTATCCAAGGATATTGATCGGGACATTCCTTACACGTATATAAATAACGATCCTGTTGCAGTACCCGACTTCTTAGTTTACATGTGTTGGATATAGTGCAAGCAACTTCTTTTTTATCCAGTTGTTTCGGCTTACAGCCCCAAGCACTAAATTGGTGTATATCACTATTTGATTTTGGTTGCCGCATCCATTGAATTGCCTGCTGATTCGTGATGAAATATACATCAGGTAGTTTTTGTAAATCATCCAAAAATTTCTAAAAATTATTAAAAAGAATGGTTTTTAATGTATCGTGTTTGTTTATTTAAAAAAACAAATTCGTTACCAAAAAAGCATTAAGGTAATCAGCCTTTTTGAACCAAGTTGCATGAAAATTTAATCCCAGTGGAGCTCTATTAGAAAGATAATGACGTTTAAAATTATGGGTCAACATACGATAAACGTCGTCACCAGTTAAGTTAGGTGGACAGTTGTCAACCATTGTACAGGTAAAATCCCCAGCTTCTAATTGATTAATAACAATTTCCCAAATTCCAGGGTAGCTACGTGATGGACAATTCTGTTGGTTTCCCGTACATGCATGTGGCATTTTGTAGTCCAAAGTATAAGGCCAAGATGGAGGATTGGTAAACGGAGCAACCATAGAAGCATCATAGACAAAACCAAATTCTTTCATCATTAAAAACTGACGATTCCAACCCACGCGTAAGAAAGGAACACGAATTCCTCTGATTTCTTCCATACGTACACTAGCGAAGCGATTCAAAATATTAGCCTGACCAACCATTTCGTCAAACCAGTCTTCAATAGTTGCATTATGCGTCCACCACATTTCAGGTCCACGATGTCTTCAATTAAAAATATAGAATAATAAATAAGTAAATATTACTTACTATGAATAATAATTATCTACATAAAATTAAAAATTAACGGCAATATAGAGAGATCACCTACGTTACTGAATGTACAGCCACTTCATGACCATCATTCCACAATTTTTGCACATATTGGTAATTTGTGAAAGGATGCGAAATAAAAAAGGTTGCTTTAATAGGACAACCATTAGGATTACGCTTGTTTCCCTTAAATAATACTTGAGAAAATAGTTCCCAATTTTCAAAATTTATGGCATCATCAAAGCTTAATAAAATCATTTGTGGCACAGACTGAGGTTCCAAACGTCCTGGTATTTGAGTACCATCTTTAGAGCAATAACATTCAGGTAATTTACATAATTTTGAATCGCAGGAATCCGCCCCGTTTGGATCATTTTCAGCGTCACACAATCCTTCATCCGATTCATCTGGACAATCTACTGAACCATCACAAAAGTATTCATTTGGTAAACAAGTGCCGTCCGCACAGCCCCAATGGTTCTCTTCTTCACAATCAGCCTCACCTAATAGTGGTTTAGGTACAGGAGTTTCTACAATAGGAAAACAATAAAAAAATTTATGTTTAAATTTGTGATTTTTAAGGTAACATACCAGCCGTAACATCGCAGTTGTCTACATTTTGCTTGAAATCGCATATTTGACGTACAACATCAAAAAGAAGACCCTCAGAACATTTAAAATTAAATACTTCTCTCTCCAAGCACAAATAGTACTTTGAACATTCCGAGCTTGTCCATATTTTATGAATTGGTCTATTTGGATCTCTATAAAAGCGTAAATCTTCCAGACACTGTACACTGTTTTGTAAACTTCTTCGAGTATGATTTTGACCACCTGAAATTTAGGTACAATTTACTAATTGAGGCCTCCAATATTTTTTTATTCTTCAAACAAATTGAAAACTTGACAATTTATGGACATCAAAGTGCACACATTATTTTTAATAGCCTTAATCATAATTTTGAGCATCATGTAATGGGAGAAACAAACGAGCAAACGAACACTATAATGGAAGGCATATGATATTGCTCCAAGTTATACAAATTCTGAAATAACTTACTTCTGTGTTATATACTACAGCTGCGCGAAAAACTTAACACTTATGCATTATACTTCTACTTAGTTATGAAAATATTACCGTCACAAATAAGACATACTTCCCTATGAACATCATCGAGAACATAGTCAGAATCTACTCCCAGGACCTCAAAACATCGCAATACATATAATCAAAACTTCATTTTAAGTCAGTAACTTCTTATAATGGGAAGTTAAAAAGATTGATTATATAATAGAGCAATAACAAATAAAAAAGGAAAGAATCATGTAATTGCTAACGGTGCTATTCTTTTTACCGACAATGTGTTTTTGCGTAAGTGCATTTCTGTATATGTGTAAAAAGATACACATGTGTACATGTACATTTAAAACATTTGTTGGTATTTATCGATAACCAGTTGCAATGCAGTCAACTATGCAATGAAAACCAAAGAAAATATTTAATTATTTTTACGTCACTACTTGCACTATTTCATACCAGCAAATAGATATGAGGCAACAAGTACAAACACATAGGCAATGAATAAGGCAACCAGATATCAGAGATAATGTAAAAATACTACATTGAATAACGTCTCAAATAATATATGGATGTACATACATACATATGTATGTATCGCAAGAACATAAAGTTTGCAAGATTTACTATAGATGAAATGGAGACCTTTTCGTATCGTGTTTGCTTCCAGTGAGAAAAATTTAAATTCTGATATGGTTAATTTCAATCAAAAGAGTGTTTTTTCAATAAAATAGTACTTTATGAATATACTAACTGAATCAGCCACGCGTTGATATATGTAGCTGTTACAGCAGTTTTATTTTAAGAAAATGTATATGCCTCATGTGTCTTTTATTGAAATTGGTTAGTTAGTTTCGGAGACGCGGAAGTTACCCCCTACCACCCGTCATGGTCTTATCTTTGAACAAATATATAGTCTGTATGTCCATCTAGATGTAGAGCAATCTATGTTTCACCTTCCCTCCGTACCTTCCGAGTGCCTACACGTATACCCAAGTATCAGCCTAGTCCCCCTGATAAAAATTGGAAGTTTTATTTTTTTTCGCATTATTTACCCTCCTGTATACCAAGTTTCATTTCTGTAGCTATATTGAGAGTGCCCGAAGAAAAAATTACTATCAAGTCATTCAGATCAAAATGAGAAATGTTTAACTGTTCTCAAGATATACAAAAATTAGTTACATTGTAAGGGAGGTACCACGCCCACTTGTCCAATTCAGCCCACTTTTTGACTGATCATTACGTTTCTCAGACCAAATGCAGAAACTTTAACTTTAACCGTCGTCAAGATATAATGAAATCAATATTTAGTTTGTATGGGAGGTACCGCGCCCACTTGTCCAATTCCACCCACTTTTTGACTGACAATTTGTACTGCCCATTAAGTTACTAAGCCCAAATATAGAAACATTAACTTTAACCGTTCCCAACCGTTTTCGACTGATAATTTTTTTGCTCACAAAGTCATTTCTACCAAATTTAGAAGATTTTGCTTTAGCAGTTTTCAGTATATACAGAAATCAATATTTAGTTCGTATGGGAGATACCACCCCCACTTTGTAAGGGCGAGGCAACGCCCAGTTAAAATTTTTTATATTTATTTAGGCTATAGTTCCTTCCAGATTATACACAGAGATACTGTGAAAATCCCAAGAAAATTGGTTCAGCCGTTTAACTGTCTATATGGCTCAAACACACATACATACATCCATACAAACATGTCATTTATATAAGATATACATATGTATATGTATGTATAGTAATTCAAAAATGATCAGTCATATATTATAAGAATAAAAAAAATTGGATATAATAATTAAATATTAGTATAATAATTAATACTAGAGAAATTTTGTGTTGTTCAAGTTCAAAGTTCATTTATCACAATATTGTGAAGAAATTACATTCCTAATTTGAATAAAGGAAAAAACAGTTAATCTCCAACACTAGTTGAGTATAATGCGCGTTTTCTATGCCACTACGCATGTCATCAGTACTCTTTGTGTCAACAGGGAGGTAGTTGTAAAGTCATCAATATCATCTATTTAACTCGTCAGAGCTTAGGAAAATGTGTACGAGAATAATCTTCACTGTCTACATATTATTAACAAAGCTGTCAGCTTTTCTGTTGCTTTTATGTTTTCTAGTAAAGGTCATACTTCATACACTCCCAAAGAACAATGCTTCTGTTTTTCAGTACGAGTGAGAACGAAATTAATTTTGTTTTTGTAACTGGTGCTACACAATACCGACGAAGGAGGGCGTTCTGATGTGCATGTGGATTGGTTAGAGCTGAAGCCGGAACTGTTCAGTGACCAATTAATATGCCTTCACCAGTGAAACCTTCCGACAACAACTGTAACATAGACACACCAATACGCATCAAAAAAAATGCGAGATGTTTTTACGACTTTTATGAACGCAGGACATTTTGGTTTTGTAATCAACGTGCAGACTACTTTTTTTTTTTTTTTTTTTTTTATCTGGGACCAGCACTCAGGAGATGACTCCTACACATGCGAAGCATTGTGCTGGAACTATAGGAAAGGGATAGTAGGAGAAACGATAGGAGGTGAAGCTTACTTATTTTTGTAGCTCTGCTTTCGCACGTTCTTTGTTTATACTTTTTTTTTAGCAGTGCTGAAGCTTCGGTTCAGTAGCCATTTTTATTATTGTTTTACTTCGACGGTGCTATACAATACCGACGAAGGAGGGCGTTTTGATGCGATTGTGGATTGCTATCAGCTGAAGCCGGTATTGTTCAGTGACCAGTGACTATGCCTTCGCCACTGAAACCTTCCGACAACAACTGACACACAAATACACACTAATGCACATCAGAAAAATGCGAGATGTTTATTTTTAATTTAAAATTTTTAGTCTGAAACTGGGGTTGAACCCAGGTCTGTTTTGGATTTGTAGTCAACGTGCAGACTACCATCCATCGTGCCCTCGCCACCATCAAATTTCAATTTCAACAATGTGCAGGTAGGTAAAATGCGTTAAAAAATACAATCTTTTAAATGTTTTAAAGCTTTTGCTATAAGTTCATATTTTACAGTGGTCAATGGAGGAAAAAAGTGTTCATATTTTGGGGTGTTCATATATTATCGCGAGTGCACTGTATGAATTATTTTAAAAAGTTATCAACAAGCAGTTGCAAATTATAAAAGTTTTTTTTATTGCATGGTAGCCTTAAGGTATGTACACACGATTGTCATTTACTACAATATTGACCGAAAAATTGTTACAAAATGTGCAACAACCGTGTGAACATACAATTATTGTGTGGCAACATCGTCACAAAATGTATTGTCGGTGCATTGTATGGTAACAATTTTTCATTGTGAGTGCATTGCACCATATTGCCGTATCCTACAATATTGTACAATCTGACAATCGTGTGAACATAGCTTTAGTTTTGCAAGCTGGCATGTAAGTATGTACATAAAATTGAATCGCCATGTAGTAATTTTTTAATAACTGGTCTTTGGAGCCTAAGTCAATCAAGTTCTCAATAACGAAAAATATAATTCTTATGTTCTTCGTTGATTATGCCAAACAATACATAAAATTTTACAAAATAAAAAACGACCGTGTACTTAAAAAGAATATTTAAAATAACAATATAAGTACAGACACGCCTTTTTACCCGTCTGCCAAGAAAGGATTATGTTTTTTTTGCGTATTATCTTGCATGTAGATATGTATGTATGTACATCTATTATATAAATAGGAATTTTTTTCTGTAATCCCTTTTACGTCCGTTCCACTGATTTTAAAGATTTTTCGGCACAGTTGTGTACAATCTTAAATTTATTCAGATCGGTTTATTACTTTGGGAGTAATATGACTTTCCTCGTATTGATCAAGTGTAACATCTTCCAAGGGGCTAGATTTCGGCAGTAAATGTGTCGAAGTGTCTTTTGATAAGTGTTAAAAAAAACAAAAATTACAAATTTTTTAGCGCAAAATATAATGCCTTAATAACAAAACTAGGGTAAACTTTCGAGTAGAGTATCAAAATTCTAAGGGGATAACAATAATGCTATTAAGCTATATGTTTAAATTAAATAAAAATAATAAATTGCTTTAAAATGTTTTTCATAACTGACTTCCACCTCTTTAAAAAAAAGTAAGTCGTTTATACATTTTACCCGACTTAAAAATATAAGTTACTCAGTTTTTGTTCGTAAAAATGTGCCGGATACAGTGAAAACCCCGAAACAAATTGAGTAAAGAACAAATTTGAAATAATTTTCACTATTTTTTCTACCTTAAAGTCAAGGTACATATTGACCACCTAAACCATATAACAAGCATAGATCAGTAATCGTAATATTTATTTATTTTTCTATATTTCCCTACTACTTTGTGTAGCTTATTCAGGAAAAATTTCAAAAAATTAATGAAAATTTTTATTAAAATAGGCAAAAAACTAGAAAGATTATGAAAAAATTAAATCAAGAAAATTTTTAATATTTCGGTTACCGAAAAGCTTTAAAAACTAATCCCATATTACGAAAAATGTATGAACAATTGAAAACTTTCACACAAAACATTTTATACATTTAATAGCAAGCGCGCCAAGGGAATTTTTAAAATTAATAGAAAAGCATGAACAACAAAAATTTTAAATACACACATACATACATATTATATTTGTACAAACTAAAGTATGTACATTTGTACATACAAAAACAACCAAATCCATGTAGCTGGTTTAGAAATTAGAAATGGAATCAAAACAAGCAGCCGTGCCTAAGGCATACACTTACTTTTCAACTCATTTGCTCATCTTGTCATAATTGAAAAACAAAAAACTAAAGAAAAAGTATGGAGAAATTACCGATTCCCACGGCAGTAGATACTATTATTGCAATAAATAACAGCTCCATATTAATTGAACTCAAAAAACCACTTTGCTTGTTTTGTGAACGTGTTATAGAATTCATGGCTGTAGTTAATACTTTCGTGTGTGCGCATACTCTATTTAGTGACTGATTACGCCGACCGGGAAAAATACAACGGTCACAAGCATACTTTGAATCATAAAACTGACGGTAACCATGACCGACCTTGACTGTGCAACTTGTCATATTTTTCATTTCACAATCTCTATGCATTTTCATTGTAAATTCATAATTATGTACATATGTACATACATACTTTTGTATGTATTTATATTTTTTCGTTTATTAATATTTTCTTATTAAACAGAGTACGTTATGGTTCACTTTTTTACTTGTAAATGCTTGAGGAAAATCAAAAACAAAAATTTAGTCCACTTTCTTTTATTTAATTTTCACAGTTTTTCCGCTTGAGACCACCGCACGATTTGAAATACAAAATGTAACTAAAACATTTGATTATATCCACAACACCTTTATATCTGTTGATTAAGTTGTTTAGATTCATTTATTATTTTGCCGTTTATCAATCAGGTAAAGAGAATATATCAAAATACAATTTTGAGTTTTCATAAGAGAGAATTAGTATTTCACTAGTCTTGCATATTATAATTGAATTTATGCTCTGAAAATGCCTATGACTTTTTGATAAACCGGAAAAAGGATATTTACAGGTAAATGTTCATTGCTTTTTCACAAGTTCAAACACAAAAGTAAGAGTTATTCAAACTAAAAAAAAGGAAAACAAATAATAGTTGCTATTATTGCAAGTACCATTTTACATCAGAGTAGAAAGAATTACCGTCGAGTTTTACTTTTGTAAATAAAAAATATAACTCGCTAAAACAAACTACGAATTGTTTGCGAATTTTCTTTTTCATAAAACGTTCATACATAAATATGTATGTACATGTCGGTAGCATGTTTGAAATTTTTTACCATTTTATGGCTAGATGTAACAATGATGCAATATGAATCATCATGGCTGTAGCGGTTTTTTCATCTAGCCATAAAAAAATTACTAGACTTTAGCTAGCTATTTTTCTTCTTCTTTTTCTTATTTTCATTTTTGTATGTATTTTATATGACAAATTTGTGGCGATTTTTAATTAAATGTGCTGTTATTACTTTTTGTGTGAAACAAATGTAAGTTTTAGCAACCTTCACATGTTAACAGTGCTTGGAAAATTTATCGTGTGTGAGCTTACACGCCATCTAGTCCAAGTTTTGAAGCTATATATGCTATACGAGCTATAGGTGTATTGAGTCAACTCGTCTTGAAACAGTATTTCGAAAAAGTTGTTCGAAAGCATAACCATTTGGGGCAAAAATTAATGATGGCAAAATGTAATCAATACTTAGAGACATATTACCCGGTATATGGCGATTTTTGGCACAAGTCCAAGTTTCGGAGCTTTATTTATTAAGGGTCTCTTTCACCAAACATATTTAAACACAATTTAATTTAATTAATGATCTTTATTTAAATTATGTTTAAATAAATTTTACTTTCACCAACTTAAATAATGAAACGCAAGAAAGTATGGTAACGCTCTGGTATTTAATATGACAGCGGCAACTTACAGCTGTTTATTAAAAAAAAAGCAAACAAAAATGGAATGACGTACAAAAAATTTTTCTGCGGAAGAAATAGAGTTATTATTAAATACTGTGGAAGCGATGGCTTACGCAATAGATAACAAAAAAACGGATAACGCTAGTAGCGCAGAAAAAGATAGAGCTTGGAAAGAAGTGGAAATTCAGTTCAATTCAACGACCGCAGGTCCTAGCCGAACTTTAAAAGTCCTGAAGACAAAATATTTTAATTTAAAAAGCGAATTAAAAAAACGTTCATCGGCCGAACAGCGTGCGCTTTATGGAACTGGCGGAGGACCACCAACAACACAGGAAAACAATGACTTTGATAACACAGCCCGACAAAATTAAAAAAGATTTTTGCTTCTTTGAATTTATCAACTGATTCTAGTTAATTTGGGTGCGCTGAATTCAAATCTGTACTCAGTTTGGGTCTATCAGCTCTAGTTTTCATGATATAGCTTTTTTATACCCTCCACTGTAAGTGAGGAGTGTATATATCAGTTTGTCATTCCGTTTTTTCCGAAAATATTATTTTTTGTGTAATTGCTAGATGATTAACGGGAATTTTATTTGTGCAATATTATTAAAAACGTTATTTTTCCTTTTTGCACTCCAATTGTATATCGGAAGTTAGTTGCTTGTAAGAAGTGGATTATTGCAGTTGGCAAAGTTTATTAAAAAAGTGTTGACCTAAATAGAAATGATTTCCAATAGAAGACGGTGTAAAAATTACGCTGACACATTTTGTTATATTTGTGGAGAATACACCTTTAAAGAAAACATAAGACCTATTTCGGAATGTGTTAAAAAATCGTATTTAGATTACTTTGGAGTTGATCTTGGTGACCAAGATAAAAGCTGGGCTCCACACATTGTGTGCAATACTTGCTGTGTAAATTTGCGACAGTGGACTCAAGGAAAACGAAATAGCTATAAGTTTGGTGTGCCGATGGTTTGGAGAGAGCCCAGAAATCATTTGGACGACTGTTACTTCTGTTTAGTGAGTATTGCTGGTATTAATAGGAAAAATCGAAATAAATGGCAGTATCCCGATTTACCGTCAGCGCGCCGTCCAATTCCCCATATCGAAGATGTTCCCAATCCAAAACTGAATGATTCTTCAGAGCTGAGTTCGGAGTTTGAACATAATACCGCTAATGATCTAACTGATTGCGACAGTGTTTTAGAAGACACAGAAACTATTCCTCAATGTTTTAATCTATGCGAGTTGAATAACTTAATTCGAGATTTGGCCTTATCAAAAGAAGCGTCTGAAGTGTTAGCTCCGAGGTTAAATCATAAGAATTTTTTTAGAACGTGGAACAAAAATAACTTATTACCGCACTAGGGATAAAGCTTTTCTAACATTTTTTACTAAGGAAACAATCTGGTGTTTTGTAATAATGTAAATGGTCTCATGCAGGAAATGGGGCTATTCAAGTATCTACCTAGCGATTGGCGCCTCTTCGTGGACAGTTCCAAGAGAAGTTTGAAGTGCGTCTTATTGCACAATGGCAATGTGTATGCATCAATTCCAACTGCGCACTCCACAACAATGAAAGAAGAATATAACAACATTGCATTAGTGATGAAAAAGATAAAATACCAAGACCACCAATGGATCATTTGTGTTGATCTTAAAATGGACAACAGAGTGGTTATACTAAGTACCCTTGCTTTTTGTGTCTCTGGGATAGCAGATCCAAGCAACAACATTGGCGGCAAAAATATTGGCCTACGAGAGAAAAAATGATTGTTGGCAATAAAAATATTCTAAATGAAGCTTTAGTTGCACGTGAAAAGATCGTCCTACCACCGTTGCACATCAAATTAGGACTCATGAAGCAGTTTGTTAAGGCTCTGAATCGCGATGGGGAATGTTTTGCATATATTTGCAGCAAAATGCCAAATCTAAGTAGAGATAAGATTAGAGCAGGAGTTTTTGACGGTCCCCAAATGAGGCAGTTTATGAATGACAACGATTTTGATAAGTCAATGACCGAAACTGAACGAAATGCGTGGACATCATTCGTGCAAGTTATAAAAAATTTCTTGGGAATTATAAAGCTCCAAATTATGTTCAATTAGTGGAGAATATGCTGGATAAGTTCAGAGACGTTGGCTGCAACATGAATATTAAAATCCATTATTTGCACAGTCACTTGGACCGATTTCCCGAAAATTTGGGTAATTTAAGCGAAGAACAAGGAGAAAGGTTTCACCAAGATATCAAAATTATGGAGAATCGGTACCAGGGAAGGTGGGATACACATATGATGGCAGACTACTGTTGGAATTTGCAAAGAGACTCTAATCCGGCTGTTCATTCCAGATTGTCTCTTAAAAGAAGCTTTACATCCTGTAACTAGAATTATATTTATATTATGTTTTTAATGCTTTGTGAGAATTTTTTTTATTTTAATACATCTGTATGAAACAGTTTTACTTCTTTGTTTTTTTTTTAAATTCCTATGGAAAAGTTTTACTTTTTAAATACTTAAAAAAAGCTATATCATGAAAACTAGAGATAGAGAAAAACTGATTCTAGATTTGAATTCAGCGCACCCAAATTAACTAGAATCAGTTGATAAATTCATAGAAGCAAATTGAGTGTTGGCCTGTGTAATCTTTTAAAAAATATTATTCCACCGAAACAGATCGATGGAATTGCATAACAATATGACAGTGATTCAATGACCATTGCAGTAAAAAATAATGAAGATGTTCCTGTTGAAGGCATGTATTTTAAATAATCAAACAACAAACTATTCTCTTAAGTAATATTTTCATTACGTGAAAGAGTCAGTCTTGTGGGACAGCTATACTCCAGGTATGCTAAAATCTAAAAAAAGCGAGAAGCTTTGTTTGCCGAAGTCACCAAGTGATAAGAAAAGCAGCTGGGCGAAACTGGCCGATATAAAGGCTAAATGGACGGAAGTGACGCTAAAGAAAGAAATCCAAAGAGTTGCATGAACTTCAAATGCGCTTATTGTTCGAGAAGCATGAAGTGAAACTCGCAAAATTAAGAAAATGTGCATAAATACGCACTTTAGTTTTAGTTAATAAAATAACAGGGGTCTAATCATGGTATCCGATCGGGGATTATACCCCAGATCTCAAGTGCCTTTAAAAGCATAGATATAAAATGACATGAAGTTCCTTTTTTGACTTTATTAGAAATAATTAAATAAATATCTCCTTTTGTTATATACATACATAAATTTATAAGTTTTTAAAATGATTATTTATAATATCTTGCCGATAAACGTTTTTGTTTTGCGAATATTGTGCGACGGGAACATTGATTGCAGCACGAATTTCATTCTCTATTCCATCAGGCAATGGGGGAGCGTTTTTATCATTAGACAAATTACACACATTATGCAAAACAGCAGTTGATATTATGATTGCTTCAATGCCCTTATGTTCATACGAATTCCAAGAGATAGAACAGGGAAGCGATTTTTCCAAACTCCATATGCTCGTTCTACACAATAGCATGTTCTTATTTGAGACTCATTATAAAGTGACTCAGCTTGCGTGTCTATTTTCGAAAGAGGTGTCAACAAATGCTTATTACATGGATATCCACCATCGGTCACAAGAACTGCACTTCCAAATTCGTCTGATTCAAATCTGCTGCATATACGGGAATTACGAAAAACTGTAGCATCATGGGTAGTGCCTGGCCAGCGAGCAACAATGTCCACTATATCTAGTGCACTATTGCATAATGTTTGAACATTAAAGGAAAAAAATCTCTTTCTGTTTCTAAAAATTTCTGCATCTGTACCACCTAAAAATGTTTTTTTTAATTAAAAAAGATGTTTGCATTGAAATTACTATACTAACCTGGAGACTGTTTTTTTTAATGTGTGCAATCAATGGCAGCCAATACTCGTGGGAATTTAGCTATTTTATAAAAATTTTTTTGAAATTCAAGTCGTTTTTCTGGGTTTGAAAAGTTGAAGTTTTTTGAAAAGTCAAAAAGTTTTTAAGCTTTTAGCTTCAAAAATAAGTTTTTTTGACATTCATGTAAATTTTTAAGTTTTGTTTATTAATTTTTAATTTACAG
Organism: Dexiosoma caninum; assembly: GCA_963924685.1. NCBI lineage: Eukaryota > Metazoa > Arthropoda > Insecta > Diptera > Tachinidae > Dexiosoma > Dexiosoma caninum. The sequence continues at coordinate 68,639,980 of OZ004727.1, forward strand.
TAAATGTAATGAAAATATTATTTGATGTTGCCATGTAATAGGGCACCATTCTTGCCAGAAAGCGTTTTCTTACACAAAAATTGGGTAAATGAGAGACGTTTTGAGAGAGTAATATTCTTGTTCTTCTTGCACGAAACAGTCCGTACTTTTTTTCGGGCTAGTTTGGGCTAGTTTATATAATTATATAATTATTTCTTTAATTAACATGTATTAGCCAAATTATTGTGTTTTTATGCATGTATGCATGTGTGTAGATTTGTAATTGTATATGGTCATATATTTGCAAAGAAACGGCAAAAATTTTTATTTAAAAAAGAAGATTTTTCAAATAAATTTTAAGTTCTCAGTACATATATTTGTGCATATTTATCACTTTATTTAATCAAAAAAAGGCTTTTAATTTTTTTAAAATTTTTTTTTGTCTACATTTTACAGCCATTGCCAACGATGCAAGTGTTTTGCTTTTCAAATATATGCATTTTGAGGATCTAAAATCACTAAAATAAAATTTATTTGGGCACTTTCGTTATGCACGTAGAACAGACCTATATTATGGGAAATTTTATGGTTTTGCGTTTTCTTACTTTTGTACATTTTTGTCTCTTTTTGAGATAAATTATAGTTTACTCTCTTTTTACCGAAAAGTAAAAAAAACACACCTAATGTAAACGATCTTATAATTTTGCACTCTTTATTACTACAACAGTGTTAAATGTGTCTATTAACTCTTTAATACAACTGTGCCACATTAATAATAAAAGGTGGCTGGTGGCAAATTTATAGTTTTAAATGTGATTCTTTTAAAAAGTAATAAACGGTGCTGAGGGAGGGTGGCGCCGTAGGAATTATCGATTGTGCGGATTTGTCAGTTACGATGTCGCAGAGGTCGAGTGAGCATCGCGCGTTCGCTGTGGCGACATTTTTTAAGAGTAATGATTCTTATTAATTGCTCGTCGACAATTTTGTTCAAAGTTCGGTATTCGGCGAATAAGTGTTGGATCTAGTGAAAATTTAATTCGTTCTAGGGTGCAGAGATTTCGCGCAACTGCAATGACCCACGGCCAGGCCCCAGTCGATCTTCAAGGACTCCCGAAAACATTGAACTGGCTGAGAGCCGTTTACGTGAAAATCCGCGACTTGCAATACGGAAAAGAGCTGCCTCACTTAGACTTCCAAGAGCGACTATTCATGAAATTTTAAAGAAGGATCTGGATGACGTTCTCCTTAAAAAAAAAAGCATTTCCATTCTATCGTTCAATGCTCTTAATAAAACTTTGTGTCAATTATTACGTTTTTAATTTAAGTTTGAAAATATAACTCTGCTACCAGACACTCTGTATTATAGTTTGTATGCCTGTTTTTTTTTCTAAAAAGTTTTCTATTTTAAAAATGTTGGATAAATATTTAAGAGAAAGAGAAACTATAAACATAATGGAATATTTTTAGTTTCAAATTTTTTTTCATTTTGTGTTATTAGTTTTAAGCAGCAATGCAAGTAGAGAAAATTGTGTAGAATATGCTACAAACAGATCCGAGGCTCCAACAAAAGCTAAAAAAAATACTTCAAATCGTGGAAAGAATAATAAGAATAAGATTGCTGTTGTTAAACTTTTTGTTTTATTTATCTTATTTTCAATAAAAATTAATTTAAGTGCTATAATTTTGTGCTTATTTTTCTTTATTTGAGCATTTTTGTCGGAAAGTTTTTTGTTGAAAAATTCAGTTTTTTTTTTAAATAAAACGGTTTTCTTCAAAAATACAGGTAAAAATACAGCAGGTAAATAAACCATCCCAATTTATTGATTTTTTTTTTAATTTGGACCAGCAGAGATGACCCCTACACATGCGGTCCAGGAAAAAAATTTTTTTTTTAAGTCAACGTGCAGACTACTTCGACCATCGCCGCCTACATAATTTATAATTTACATACATACATAATTTATTTACACATGCGTTATATGAAAACAAGAAACTTCTTTCAGTTATTTCATATTTTTGCGTACTTGAATGTGCTTTGAAAAAGAAATATAACACACAAACACACAAATTTCTCAGTATCCAACATACCAAAAGACTTGAGAAAACTATTATAATAAGCTTATCAACACAAGCCTTAAGCTTGAAAAAGAATTAAGATAATATTGAAAAAGGCTATCGTAACAATTGTAGAAAAATCAAAACGGAACCCTCGTGAAAATATTGTTTCTGCAATATTATTTTAAGCTTATCCTTGTAATTGTAGAATAAGCTTGCGAAAATAATGTTTTATTAATTGTTGTTTAGAAAAGCTTATTAGTCTCAATATTTTCATAAGCTTTTTTATATAATTGTAGAATAAGCTTCACATATAATAATTGCATATATTATTTAATAAAATCTCAACTATTTCCTTTAGTTTCATTTAATTTATTTTTGATTTAATAATTTCACATTTACGAGTATGTATTGTTATTATTTTTGTAATTAGTTCGCAGCTTAATGTAATTTTTCGCGAACTGAAAAAGCGTTCGGGTGTCCTTAATAAATGTGTCCTCTGTACAACCCACTGATATAGTTGCATCTATAAAATGTAGAAATTTAATGATTATTATTTGTTTATTTCTTTTATTATTTATCGACGTTGCATCACTTTCACTGGAACTTGAACAATCAAAACTATTTTCGATAATTGGGCTATTATTGGGAACACCAGCACTGAAATCTTCCGATTCATTTGTTTTTTGTTTTTTATTATTTAAAAGAAGTTCAATTACTTACTTTGTTTGTCTTCTAACACTTTTTCTATATTTATTAGGCATTATCAGATCAAAAATTATAACACTTAATATATGTACGTACGTCCACTTACTTTACTTACTTATTAAAACTTTACTTTACTTATTTAAAACCAAATGTATACGTAAAAAACGCTTAGTAAATTTACTCAACAATCATAACGGTACTTGACGCCAGTTTTTTTGTGTCGCTTAAGCATTATAAGCGTAGAACAAAGACAGCAAGACTTTAGAATGTATTGAGAATAATAAGCCTTTTTCAATCGTCTTATTTAATATGCATACATACATTTCCCATACCTTAGAAACGGTTGTGTATAATAGGAGTTTCTCAAGCATTGCTAAAAAATGCTTGTGAATTCATATTTTATACATATTATTTTAAATGTGTGTCTTTGTGTGTCAGTTGTTGTCGGAAGGTTTCAGTGGCGTTTCGTCCTGGTTCTACTTAAAAAATATATATGTACATATGTAGCATATGTGTCCTTGTAGATACAAACACATAAATACATTTAAATTTCATTAAAATCGGTCTAGCTGCCGTGGAAATTGCCCCTACCTTCCGTCGTGGCCATAGTTCTAAAAAACATAATACTCTATAACCTTCGCGGAGTTGCACAATTTCCAATGTGTCTTTTAAACTCAAAGAGGTGGCGATGGCACGATGGATGGTAGTCTGCACGTTGACTACACAACCAAAAAACAAAAAACAGACGTGAGTTCAACCCCAGTTTCAGACAAAAAAAAATTTTTAAATAAAAATAAACATCTCGCATTTTTCTGATGTGCATTAGTGTGTATTTGTGTGTCAGTTGTTGTCGGAAGGTTTCAGTGGCGAAGGCATAGTCACTGGTCACTGAACAAAACCGGCTTCAGCTGATAGCAATCCACAATCACATCAGAACGCCCTCCTTCGTCGGTATTGTGTAGCACAGGCGAAGTAAAATAATAATAAAAATGGCTACTAAACCAAAGCTTCAGCACTGGTACGAGTATAAAAACAAAAGAACGTGCGAAAGCAGAGCTGCAAAATAATTAATTAAGCTTCACCTCCTGTCGTTTCTACTACTATCCCTTTCCTATAGTTCCCAGCACAATGCTTCGCATGTGTAGGAGTCATCTCCTGAGTGCTGGTCCTAGATAAAAAAACAAAAAAAATTAACTTGAGAAAAGCATAAAATCCACTATTAATATAAGCTTACTGTCAAGTTTTATTGCAGTTTGATTAATATATGGTATGTTGGGTATGTTGGGTTATTATGATGAGAAGAAAAATATAAAAATAGAAATGTGTGTGTGTTATAAAAGTAAACTCATGGATTGTTATGTTTTTGTTTATAGATTTTTTGGTTTTTATGTGTCATATTCAACATCAATTCTCGATTGATTAGTTGAATTTTAAACATATAGATCTTGGGTTTGTATTCAAAAATTAGGAAAAATCCACTGATGAGCTAAGTAAGCATTAGCGAAATAGTACTACATATATGAATATGCTTTCCTCCTCAGTTATTGAATTGCTTTTGTAATAAAATACCTTATGAGAATATCATAAAGTATGTAATAATAAATTTCACATATAATTTTTAAGGGAAAAAAACACAATGTAGGAGTCATCGCCTGACTGCTGGTCCCAGATAAAAAAAAACTATTTTGACAACATGAATAAAATTGTTGGCAAGATATATTTATACAAGGTAGACTTGTCTCAATTCGCTCTAAAAAAGTGTATTTCCTTTGTCAAATCCAGTCGGTTGTTATCTGCCCACTTACAGTGAATTCGCGAAAACGTGAGCCCTACTTTTATATTGAGTACTCTAAAACATGAAAAAGAGTTTAACAGGTCTAAAAATATTACTTGTAAAAATATATCCATTGAAGGGAATTGAGATGTATTTTGAATTTGCTTATATGTACTTTTTAAATTAATTAATTTTATTTTTATTCCCTTTATTTATTTTTAACAACTTTCATTCAGTTGGTAGGAATTACAGAATAAATATTGTTTCTATTCTTTTAGAAGTGAAAAATGTACAAATTTTGACAAATTGGCCATAGTAAATATATCTAAGTTTGCAAAATTAACTGCAGCGGCAGAAAAACTCACCTGATCTGTTGAGATTATCTCGTTTGAATATGCCCTGATTATTGTATTCAAAGCAAATTCATTACCAGGTAAACTCAAATTAGCCCGTCAGCTGATATAAGAATTTGTAACGTGTTTTTGTGCCGAACATCAAAATTTGTTTAATTTTGTGATAAAGTTAAGAAAAGTGGTTGTAAATAATTTAATAACGAATTCGGCTTGCGACAACTTTGTATTAATAAACCTTACAGCCATACCTAAACAAGAGCGGAAGCGGAACGTTTTTACCGCTTAGCTTTTACGCTGAAATGCCATACCTAAATAAAATCGGCAAAGCTATGTCAAAACGATAAGAACAGGGTTATCAAAAAAATAAATATAACAACCCTGATTATTTTAACAATAAAGTTTATTGGTGTTTGCGATTTTTAAATAAGCTTTTATAAAAAAAAGTTTAAACAATGAGATATATGGACGATTTAAAGGATTTACTTACCTCCATTTTCTAATAACAAATATTTTTTATGTTTATTTCTTTCACCTTCTTTATTTGCAACTTACTTCACTATTAACCGCACTGTCAAAATCGGTTTTTCCAATTCCAAAGCATTGCCGTTGCGTTGACGCCGCATGAGAATTTTTGACAGCTAGAAAACGCTTCCACTCTTGTTTAGGTATGGCTGTTATTTGTATTTGAAAACAAATAAATGCTATTGTTGTAGGAACGAGATCACCTGGTAAGTGTTCGCCTTTCTCCATTCCCTCATAAAATATGCAATGATTCCAGTGCTTATCTGACAGCTCTGTGTTATTGAAAACACTTTTTCGGAGTAATAAAGTTGGCATCTCTTCTTCGAGTGATAGTAATCAGTACCCATGTAACGAACACGTTTGAGTACGGCCATCGGCTGCTGGAAAACAAAAATCGCATAATATTTTTAGTTTTACGGCAATTGCGAATAACACTACATAATTTTATACTCAATAACTGACGACAACAATGAGAGTATAAAATTTTAAAGGCTACACCACAACCCATACAAACAATATTGGCTGCGGTAAGCAAGATGGAATTGTGACAACTTTTATTTTTGCACCTACATATGTATATGTATAAAACATGGCTGGGTTTTCTGCATATCAAGGGATTTTCTTGAGTAAATAAAAAATGGTTGTGACGGTGTCTAAAAAAATTGAGTAACAAAAAAAAAAACAGACTGAAGAAACAAAAGCTTTTACAAAGTAATACAAAATAACTAATCAGAAAATGTCCGAAATTTCACATATTGCAAAATTTCATTTTTTATTTAACGTGGACACAATCGATACTTTGAATCTCGTGGTGTTGAAAAGTGAGAACTTATTGACAACTGCGCATTGTCAGCGAAAAACATTGGCTTTTAAACATAAAGGATAGGCTGTTTTGCCGATTTTACGCGAATGAATTTGTAAGTATATTCCAGTGCTGAACAGCTGTTAAACCACTTAAACAGCTGGTTTGTTACATGTTTTTAAAAACAGTATTGCCAACATATGTAAATGGTTAATCGAATTTTGTAGTCGATATCAAGGTTTATTTATTAGATCTGTGCAACTCGCCAGGTATTTTAGAAGTATTTTATACTCGACTGCCAATATTTGTTTACATTTTACTCATTTGTTTAATTTTATAGAGTGCACAATTAACAATTTTACTTATTTCTTTATTTTGGGAGAGGGTTGCAAAAACAAGTCGTACATAATGAAATTAATGTTTTTCTTGCTATTGTAGCCTGTGTGTGTTTACTTTTGAGAGACTTGACATCCCAAAGTTAATTTACACAAACAAAATGCCTGTTGTTTTTTTGTGTTTTTCATTGGTGTAAAACTGTATAGACCTAATAAATAGACCTTGGTCGATATCAATGTACAAAAACGTATTTAAATAGTCATCAACAAATGCAACAATTTAAAGGAACAGTGAGAAGAAATCTAATACAAGCGCTACACCATTCATTTTTGGACAAATCAATTTTCAAAGCTACATAGTTTAGAAAATAATATTGACTGCGCCTCAAAAGTTATATTTTTTCCAAAAATTGTTTTGTCTTTAAATTTATAAAAAAAAATTTTACTTAACCCTCATGGTTCAATTTTTGCCTTTCAAATTTTAAAATTAAATTTTTTTCGAACAATCTATTTAATTAATCTTTAAGGTTTTTTTATTTTTATATAATCTCGATAATTTGTTAACCGAAGACACTTGAAATACATTTTTTTGGTATTTATAATTTATACATAAACATAAAAAAATTTGTTGAAAATCTTATGAATATAAGTTAAATCAACAGTTATTATCGTAAACATTTTAAATAACTTTCACATGAATAACATTAAATATAATAAAGTGTGTGTAAATATTTTGTAATATAATATCCAACATAATATTAATTCTAATAATTTAAGTTTTACTAACTAAATATCTATAGTTATGTGCTAAATTATATGTATCTATTTTAAATTTTATTCTATCTGACTTTGGTATATTATTAATCTCTAACATTTCTAATAAAAACCTACGTTTATAATTATTTTCCGTACCTATATACACCTTACTGCAATTGTCACTTTTATTACCACCACATGGTATACTATATACTATATTCGACATATCCCACTTTACCATTCTATCCTTTACTTTTTTTTTTTTTCTTTATTTTATCTAAATAATCTATTATTTGTGTTGAAAGTTCTGAAAGTTATACCATATTTCCTTAATCTTTCTGACATTCCCGGTATGTAAGTCAAATATATGTCGAATATAGTTTATAGTATATACCATGTGGTGGTAATAAAAGTGACAATTGCAGTAAGGTGCGTATAGGTACGACAAGGAATACGTTTAAAACTAGGATATCAGGACATAAAAGCAATCAGAAATATAGTCACATTAATTCAGAAAAAACAGCATTATCATCTCATTGTTTTCAGTTGAATCATTATCCAGATTTTGAGAATGCATCAGTTTTGAAAACGGAAAATAATTAATAACGTAGGTTTTTGTTAGAAATGTTAGAGATTAATAATATACCAAAGTCAGATAGAATAAACTTTAAAATAGATACAGATAATTTAGCACATAAATATAGATATTTAGCTAGTAAAACTTAAATTATTAGAATTAATATTATGTTGGATATTATATTACAAAATGTTTACGATAATAACTGTTGATTTAACTTATATTCATAAGATTTTTAACAAATTTTTTTATGTTTATGTATAAATTATAAATATCAAAAAAAGATATTTCAAGTGTATTTGTTTAATAATAGCTATTAACTTGAAGTATATTTTTAGGCTTATATTCATGTTATGTTTAATTGTTTTTGTTAGTTGTTTAACATATACATAATTGTATATTAAAATTAATATTGTGTTAATGTAATAATAATAAATTAAAGTATTTTTAAGTATTGCATATATATATGTGTATGTGTGTATATATGTGTTAATGTAATTTTATATATATATATGTGTATTTTATGTATATATATGTATGGATGTATGTATATATATATATATATATATATATATATGTATATGCATATTCGTATGTGGGATTATAAGTATATATAAAAAGATATTTTAAATGTATATTTAAATGTAAATATTGCAAAATATTTTTGAATTTTATACATTTTGTTAATATTGTAAAAAAATTTAAAATGTTTTGAATCATATTCTTTACACAATTTTTATGAGACATGTTATGTTTGAAAAATGTTTATATTAATTTCAAAAAGAAAAAAAATTTTAAAAATAAAAATTTCCTGAAGATGTTAACCGAAGGTTAACGAAATATCGAGATTATATACAAATTAGAAATAAAAAAAACCTTAAAGTTTAATTAAATAGATTGTTCGAATAATAAAAAAGGTTAAAAAACAAGTATTAAGAAAATTTTAATTTTTTTACTAATTTAATGAGAGTTGGCTTCCAAATTTTCTGGGCAACTTTTGTTTAAAATTATAGGCAAGCAAATAGCTGGTACCTATTTTTATGAACAGCTAAGCCATCTTGAGAATGAATTTGCTTTTATAATGCTCAAAACTTGCATGCAACCTACGTCACAGCTGTCAATACACATGGATTTTGAGAAGCTGCATGTGTAAAAAATTTGTAAGCAAAAGTTGAACGTGTGGCTGCAGTGTAAGAAAAAATGTTGGAAAACATTAACTGCATCTGAAGTTGATTATTTGCATAAAAAATTTTTGGCCACTATGAATTCATACAGTGGTTAGTTTTATTTTAAACTGAGTTGCGCCTCCCTTGTTTTTATTAAAACGATCGTTTGTCATTGTAGCAGTTAACTTTTTTGCACTCTTGTCGAATTACTCAGCCAATTTACAGTGGCATAATTTTTAAGCCGCATAATCTTTGTTCTTTCTAAAACACTAGACTAATCCAAAGCGAGTTCATACCAGGTGGCTGCATTAGCTAAAATTCTCATCAGCTGATTTCTGTTCAGATGTCAAAGTTATGTTCTACTCGAAGTATATTAATACGTTAACTGTTTTGACAACTTGAATAAAATTGTTGTATTTGCAATCAAAAATTGCTTTTGTTGTAGGGACGAAATTAATTGGTATGAATTCACCTTGAACTAATTCATCTGGCATAAAATGTATAAGTATACATAGCTTTGTGTGTTTAGTGTTTTATTTATTCATTTGATGTTTGTTTTTCGGTATAAGCAATTCGGGACGTACTTGGCGGAAGTATGACGGGATTGAATGGTACGGAATTGGGAATTATTTTAGGAGAAATTTCAAGTGCATGTAATGAGGCCTTTACATGGCAATACAAAGTATTACGACATGTCAAAATATGCTGGAGAAACTACAAAATCTTATCATGTAAAAGCAAAATATATCGAGCAGGAGAGAATACGGATACAAAATTTGACAAGCGGTCGGTAAATGTTTATTTTCTGAACCATTTTAAAAACATGTATTCTCATTACACCAGAGGTGTATTTTAAAGTAACCATTGGCAGCTTTTATAGTATTTATTGAAGGTGTTAACATTTCTATACAATAATTACAAAAACAACCAAAATCAACGCAGGAAATTTTCATGATTTTGTTGTAAATATTGCAGAAATGTAACCATCAGCTGGTTGATATCTTTGCTTTCATTCTACTTATAGTATATGTACGTGTAAACATGAAAAATACTTACAACAGACTTTTGTTCTATTTTCGTAAATACGGAGAGAATTTCATAATATTTTCATTCTAAAAAGTCGTAATACCTTGTATTACCATGTAAAGGCACCATAATTTAGAAGCTATAGCATTACTTCTAGAAGATGAGAAAGAAAAGAAAAGCTAATCTTGATGGGTCAAGCCATTAGTTTTTAGTTTTAATGTTTGTTGGCGCGACCAATCTCCTTTTCCTTTAAAATTCATGTTAGCTCGACTTTGGACAATTGAAGACTAAATACACTCTGTAAAAAAATAACACATAACATGTATTTTCGTATGTGTATATGGATTAATATTGTGTTGCTACTGCGGGGTTGTAGCTGGTTGCAAAATTATGCCAACCAAAAACCATTCTCTTCACCGAATTTGCCTACAAGGTGCCATGTGAGTAAAATTGTTAATTGCGCGAGTTAAACTTCTTTTCTTAAGAAGAAGTAAAAAAAATATATTTTTTGTAGCACACACCGTGCTGTTCTTTATTTCAATATATTCTTATAACTAACTAATTCTTTTACTTGAACATCCTTAAATACTATTTTAGGAACAAAGTGTTTTCTTTGTTTCTTTCTTATCATTTGTATGTTGTCGCCAATAATATTGTCTACATATACAAATTCTTTATTGTTCTTAAATTAGGTTTAATATACATATGTATGTTGTCTATTTAATTAATATCGGTTTTTCCGATGTATGTAATTTTCATAAATCTTGTCTCAAGGTTAGTTAATTTTTTAATTGCTTTACAATAGTTTTATGGTTTTTTACGTCTGAGACATTGTCTAGTTATATTATTCTTATCTCATACTTTATAGCCTGTCTGAATTTGCTAATTGTGATTCATCAACCCTTGTTGTGAAGTGCTTATCTAAGTACGGTTGTGATCGTTATTAACTCGCGCTCTCTCAAATTATACAAATGAGTAAAATATAAAGAAATTGTAAAACACATGGCGAGTTGCACAGACCTAATAAATAGACCTTGCGCTAACAGTAATTGCTAAAGCGAATGTTACACGATCAATGTTCAGCTTCACCGTATTAAAATCTCGTACATAAATGTAAACGAACACAGCTCAGCAGGCAACTATGTTTGAGTATCCAGAGAAAAATTATACAGCAGCACGCTGCGGGATAAAACTGCGAAACGAAAAGTAGACCCTAATAGAGCCTTCAGTTGCAAATTAATCTTTAAATAGTGTAAATAGTAATAGTTGCCTGCAAAAATGTTCGTACATAAATGTACGTATTATTAGCGTTCATATACTTTTTCCACTCACAACCATTTACTTAAAATTCAGCCACACGAGAATCTTCACATCATTCATGTACTTTTCTTGTCGTACACATCCATCAACATAATGTATAGGCAGACTCGAATCTGTCTATCGTACATGTACTTTGTTGTCGCATACATAACCGAACTTAAAATATTGGTACACTCGAACCTGTGTGTTTAAATGAAAATGAAATATTAAAACGAAACACATGTATGATAGTGTTTGGCACCGAACAAAAGTTAGAAGCACACATAAATGTTATGAAAATAAAAATATGTGTTGGTAGCTTTTGAACAGTACGCTGTATGTTTTTTTTTTTTTTTTATCTAGGACCAGCACTCAGGAGATGACTCCTACACATGCGAAGCATTGTGCTGGAACTATAGGAAAGGGATAGTAGAAGAAACGACAGGAGGTGAAGCTTAATTAATTATTTTTTTGCAGCTCTGCTTTCGCACGTTCTTTGTTTATACTCGTAGCAGTGCTGAAGCTTCTTTAGTAGCCATTTTTATTATTATTTTACTTCGTCGGTGGTACACAAACCGACGAAGGAGGGCGTTCTGATGTGATTGTGGATTGCTATCAGCTGAAGCCGGTATTGTTCAGTGACCAGTGACTATGCCTTCGCCACTGAAACCTTCCGACAACAACTGACACACAAAGCCACACTAATGCAACATCAGAAAAATGCGAGATTTTTATTTTAAAATTTTTGGTCTGAAACTGGGGTTAAACCCAGGTCTGTTTTTGGATTCGTAGTTAACGTGCAGACTACCATCCATCGTGCCATCGCCACCCTTTGATGTGTGTACTTTCTGAACATTGTGCCCCTATTGCGGTTCTCCACTTTTGTGGCAGTTTGGTCGTCTTTGCTGATTTCGCATTACTGTTCTCAACTAAACTGCCAGTTGGCTATTCAGTTGTGTATCTGTTTTTTCATGGTATTGCCGTTGTCAACTTTGTAAAAGTTTGGTCGTAAAAAACGTTGAATACGCACAACTGCTTAATTGTAGTTGTGTCATCAGTTAGAGTGAAATTTTTTTAAAAGCGGTGAAAATTAAAATCAAAATGGAGAGATCGTAAGTATCAATTTTTGTAATAAATTTTTCGCAATTTTTAAACACTTATTAGTTTAAAAATAACAACGAAAGCGCAATTTAAGCGGCTTGTACAGATTATGGAGAGGAATCCGGAAATTGCTCGCGGAAAACCGAAGTTTGGTGCAACGAAAAATACGTGCAAGGAGTTATGGGAAGAGTTTGTTGTAGAATTAAATAGTTTGGGACCACCGACAAGAACATCTCAAGATAGGCAACGTGTAAGTGTCAATAAAATAATATTGAACAATTATAATATTCTTAATATAATTATAATCTTGCACAGGTTTGGATCCACTATAAAGCAAGCATCAAGAAAAAACTTGCAAACAATAAAAGAAACACTCAAGCGACAGGGGGAGGCACATCACAAGAAATCCCATTAAATAGCCTTAAGAATACTGTTTCACAACTCTTGCAATGTAAAATAAATTTTGAGTAGCAAAATATGTGAATTTTTTGGGAAAAATTTGTTTTTTTTGTTAATATTTAAATTTTTATGAATGAAATCTTAAATCCGCGGTTTAAAAAATATAAAAAGTTAGTGTGCAAATGAAAGTGTTATATTCTATGCGCACAACACAAAAAGTATGTGTAATAAGTTCTAAAACTTTGACTGAAATTTTCGGCAAGAGTGGAAATGCAAGTAATGCATTAGATTTTATATTATTGGCTGGTTGGTTAGTTTTAAAAGCAACATAAAGTTGTTCCATCGGAATTGCACCAAACCGATGATGCAGCAAAGCAACTTTAACTAACAAACCATGGTATGTATGTATGTTTGTGTGCCAGCACGTTTGTCTATTGATGAATTAAGAGTTTCGGGGTGGAGGTGGAGTTTCATGAAACATTTTACGGATATACCCAGCAATAATCCACCCAGTATTTTAACAAATAATTTTACAATGAAGTGCGCTTTGTTAAAAACACAGAAAATGTATGTGCATTGGAATTAACTTGGGTTTTGCCACCGATGGCAAAATTGTATAAATGTAACCCTGATCGCTTTCTCATCTAATTGGTTATTATGGTTAACGCAGTTTGTCTGCTTATTTAAGAAAAAGGTTAGTTTATTTTGTTTTTACTGATTATCTAATGGCTGCTAACATTTGCAAATGTAGTTTTCCTTTTTTTAAGACTCTGGGGCTTACAACTAATAGCTGGAGTAGATGAATCTTGTTTCGATACAAATTCCATTTAAGCCTTTTTCAATTTTGCGCATTTACCTAACTGGCAGTTCTTTTCAACATTTGAACGATATTTTGTCAACAATTTTTGCCTACATACAGCGTTGTGGTCATTATGATTTCTTAAAAGCTTATGAAGAATTGTCTAGCATAGAGGCCACCAGTTTTCACTTTGCTTCTCACAAACCAACTGGCCATTGCTATTTTAAAAAACACAAACACATTTGGTTGCTTTTATTAATCACAAAATCAACTGGAACTTCTTTTGCTTATGCTAACAAATTTATTAGCACTAAACAATTTTGTTCCAATTGGTTTTGTGCTTAATAAACCAAAGGAACGTTTGTATTTCATAACACACTAACACTTTTGGGGTAGGTAATCACAAATGTTTAAAAAAAAACTTTTGGTCCAGTTGGTTTCGTCAATCACAAACCAACTGGCCATTGCTATTTTATAAAACACAAACACACTTTGTTGTTTTTGTTAATCACAAAATCACCTGGAACTTCTTTTGCTTATAATAACAAATTGTTTAGCACTAAACACTTTTGTTCCAATTGGTTTTGTGCTTAATAAAATAACTGGACGTTTGTATTTTAAAACACAGTAACACTTTTGGGGGTGGGTTTTAGAACTTGGGACACTAGCTCTCAATAGAAAATGTATGACTTACCTTGCTACTCCTACTGAGCCAGTTATCCTACTTCTTATAGCTGCTTTTATTGCATAAATCCATTCTTTGGCGTCGATGTCATGTATTGCCTGAAACACAAATTTTTTATTAGGTCCAATTTGATAACATGTACATATATCACCTATCTGTCTAGACTTTTCCGGAACATGTGGAGCTTATATGCTTCTGTGCACCATAAAACGCAATGTTGGCTCCTAAAAAATTGAAATATAATATAGTAAAAGCATTTAGATAATTACTTTTTTTTTTTTTTTTATCTAGGACCAGCACTCAGGAGATGACTCCTACACATGCGAAGCATTGTGCTGGGAACTATAGGAAAGTGATAGTAGGAGAAACGACAGGAGGTGAAGCTTAATTAATTATTTTGCATCTCTGCTTTCGCACGTTCTTTTGTTTTTATACTCGTAGCAGTGCTGAAGCTTCGGTTTAGTAGCTATTTTTATTATTTTACTTCGCCGGTGCTACACAATACCGACGAAGGAGGGCATTCTGATGTGATTGTGGATTGCTATCAGCTGAAGCCGGTATTGTTCAGTGACCAGTGACTATGCCTTCGCCACTGAAACCTTCCGACAACAACTGACACACAAAGACACACTAATGTAACATCAGAAAAATGCGAGATTTTTATTTTAAAATTTTTGGTCTGAAACTGGGGTTAAACCCAGGTCTGTTTTTGGATTCGTAGTTAACGTGCAGACTACCATCCATCGTGCCATCGCCACCCTTTGATGTGTGTACTTTCTGAACATTGTGCCCCTATTGCGGTTCTCCACTTTTGTGGCAGTTTGGTCGTCTTTGCTGATTTCGCATTGCTGTTCTCAACTAAACTGCCAGTTGGCTATTCAGTTGTGTATCTGTTTTTTCATGGTATTGCCGTTGTCAACTTTGTAAAAGTTTGGTCGTAAAAAACGTTGAATACGCACAACTGCTTAATTGTAGTTGTGTCATCAGTTAGAGTGAAATTTTTTTAAAAGCGGTGAAAATTAAAATCAAAATGGAGAGATCGTAAGCCACTGAAACCTTCCGACAACAACTAACACAAAGACACACTAATGCACATCAGAAAAATGCGAGATGTTTATTTTTATTTAAACATTTTTTTTTGTCTGAAACTGGGGTTGAACCCAGGTCTGTTTTTTGGTTTTGTAGTCAACGTGCAGACTACCATCCATCGTGCCATCGCCATATGTACTTACCTTTTGGTTTTTGTTCTCCGGCTTCTACATCCGCTTTTGCGTTGTATTGCTTTTTTCACTTTTGGTAATATGTAGACAAAATAATCTATAATATTTATGTCTACATATTACCAACTTTGGTCATGATATTGGAGGAAAATGGAAAATTATTTCCAATTTGCTCCAATATCTTACACAAAAATTTATTTTCTGTCAACCAAAAGAAAATTGCACAAGGTTCGTACGACAAAGAAAGCAACATTTTTAAAAACTATTTGTTGTCCCTCTCGCACGAAGTATGTGACCTGGCAGCACTAAAATTTTTGTGTCGCGTCTAGTTGTAGTTTATGGTTTTAACAAACAAAAAACCAAATCAGTTACAATTCAACGCTGTAATAGTGCATTACATGAATTTCGTGATATTCAGGTTTGAATTAGTAAATACTAAACAACAACTTCAAAGGCTGGTTAAATTAATAGTACAAAATTCTTAGATTTTGATCAAATTTGGTAAGTAGATGACTTGTCTTTGCGTCTTTATAACTGGGACATTTATGAATCGATTTGGAATGAACTATATATATTTTATATATAAAATAAAAAAATGGGTTTAAGAAGAGCATGCGCAATGTCCTGCTCAATATGTGCAATGCGCAGAGCAAAGAGCAGACAAAAAAATTAAATGCGCAAACCAATTGCTCTTTTTTTCTGCTCCGCTCTTTGCGCATATGCGCATTTTGCATGTGTTTGTAAAGCGTGTGCAATTATCAAAAAGTGCGAGCAAATGGCACCCTGCATCAACTAAAATCGAAAAATTTTACTACGGTTTTATTTCTTAAGAAATGACAATAGTACACTTTAATTTTTTTTACATTATTACAATTCGGTTATTTCTGTTAAAACAAAATTGCAAATTCGCATACAATTACGTGATCGAATTTAATTGGACAAGATTACTTTAAAGTGAAAACTAAAAAAAAATGTCAAAAGTGACCTTGACCTCATTGAAGCTTCTTGCGTCATGTATAAATCCACCATCCTACGATTGTTGACAATTACCCAAATATCAAAAAGGCATTCGTCCAAGATAATTTTAGTTTGTGTTCGTCCGGTCTGTAGAACTGTAATTTTCGTTCGCGGGTTTTTATTTACTTCACATCAAGAGTTTGCTTCTCTGATGTCTGGTGTTTATGAAAGAAAATAAATACGAGTACTTTATTGATTGAAAGTATTTTCTATTTTAAATAATTTTTTTTTAGGATAAAAAGTATTTTAAATACACCAGAGCATGTATTTTGCCCAACCCTGATTACATCAAACCGGACAACGCTAATTGATATTCCGATATAGGAAACAATTCCGAACGCTCTGTGGAGATAATCCTGATCCAATATGTATACATCGGTACTCCCGTGGGAGCTATTGTTGCAGTCAGTAAACCGTAACTGAATGGTATTCATATACCGAATTAATTGCTCCCAAAGTTCTGAAATTAGAATTGCAATTTAAATTGCTTTTTCACTTCAGCGAATTTGTTTTTGCAGTTTTTTGAAGTTCGCACAAATAAGTTGTATAGTTTGCAATTCGCATGCAGAAGTGAAAATACAATTTTTCAAAGAATTTCAAAACACGTAGATTTTGATTTAGCAAGACACGAAGGTGATAGATTTATTAAACGATAGAACCAGGTAGTAGTGCGGATCGGTATCTTCCTCACGGTAACTACGAATCAGATTTTCTTGAAATGTAAAACAAGTGTAGACCTACATTTAGGATATATTTTTATCAGGATGGACATATGTATATGTACATAGGTTATATATTAAGAACCAAACTACGACCAGGAAGGAAGTTGTTGACGATAGATTTCTGGTTTGCGGTAATTATCAACTTTTTTTTAAATATAATAGAGGGATATATTGGTATCTGATATCCAATTCTTTTCTTTTACCGCTTACAAAGTTGTACTTTCAGCAAGAAAACTTGTATTGGCTAAAGAATAACTAAGAAAATGACTGAGTACAAATACGAGTATAATTAACTTACTAAGTTAATCTTTACCAGAAATATGTCTTTGTACACGGGGGCCAAAAGTAATCATCCGGGGCATAAGTAGTCACCCGATGTCTTTTTGCTGTAATTTTATTTAATAAAAACCTTTGGATCTGCATGTACGGTCATCAACTCTGGCGGTGGTCACTTGGCCGATATCATAAGCAGTGCCATAATTTGTCTAAAAAAAATTACAGCAAAAGAACATCGGCTGATTACTTATGTGCCGGGTGCTTACAATTGGCCTACCCTGTAGATGTTAATATAAGATTTAAAATATAATAAAAACGATCACTAATTTAATGTATCTTTTTATGTAACTGGCGTTTGGCATTTTCCAAAAAAAAACAATAATATGTAATGGCACATGATAACCTTCAGAAAAAATGCCCAAATCAAGTTCCGCATCATCTGCCTCGAATGCAGTTAATTCGAATAAGCAAAGTAACAATCACTCAAATTCGGAAAATCAAGATTTATCGGGGAATAGTTCAACCTCCACACACTTCCATTCTCTATCGAAATATCAAGGTCAAAAATGGCAGCAGGTATTCGATGTCGAAAAGATTCTCAAGCAAATTCGCGTGGGTGAAAAAATACACATTAAAGGTAAATGCTCCTATGGAAATGAGAGTTCACACAAAAGTTCCAATAGCAATATTAATTCTCCGCCCAGTAAATCAAGAAAAAATCAAATACGACAAGTTCAAAGACTGAATGGTACCGACATGCATTACTATGGAATTGTACCCAAGCAAACGGCTTTAGATGTAGTAGTTTGTAGTGTTTGCATGGGTATATACACGAAAGTCGGATTTAACAATCATATGATGTTGCAACATCCGTCGGTTTGGACAAGTGTGCCGACCAAAATTACACAACCGTCGAATGACACGTTAGGAATAACCGAAAATAGCCAAGACAGCGTAAAAGGCAATGAAACGATGCAACACGTTCTAGCTCAAAGCGATGTAATGGGTTCGCCTTCCGATTTGTGTGGTGCAATGTCGACATGTTCAAATGCTTCGTCTAATTCAGCATCTACAGTATCATCCTCTGTCAACTATGGCGCATCTGCCGCAACGACTATAAGTTCGCGGCAAAAAAGTAGCTCAAAAGGTGGGAGTAGCTCTAGGAGCAGCAGCAGCAGTCGCTCGCGCAGCAAAAGCAAACATCATAGTTCATCCCTCGCCATTACAACATCCGCGTCGTCTAATGCCAATGCGGAAGTGTCG
This sequence comes from Dexiosoma caninum, assembly GCA_963924685.1. Lineage (NCBI taxonomy): Eukaryota > Metazoa > Arthropoda > Insecta > Diptera > Tachinidae > Dexiosoma > Dexiosoma caninum. Next base: position 68,658,814 of record OZ004727.1, read on the forward strand.
CATTCTTCGGCAACAGCAGGGGCAGCCTCAACAACTTTATCATCCAGCAAAAAGTGTTCGTCTAAAAAGAGTTCTTCAAGTTCATTCTCCAATTCCTCAGCAGGAACAATTGGGTGTGGAATTTCGAACAACACGTCAATTGAATCAAAAGCCTTAATTGGCGTAATGACATCATGTATTGCAGCCAATACGACTTCAATAACAGCCGCTTCAACTATGTCAACGACAGCTATCATGACGTCATCAACATTAAACACAATCTCTAGCGTATTGGAAGGATCTCCACACAATACTGGTACATGTGCTGCCAATACCAACCTATTTGGCTCATCGTCGTCGTCATCATCATCTTCGTCATCGTCATCATCTTCTTCATCCTCATCAAATTCATCGTACTCCCTACCGCCTACTCCGAAAATGGTTACAAACTCCTCACAAGATTCACAGCTAATTTCACAGTTAAACACAAAAACAGAAATATTTTCGGAGGACAAAGAAAATTCAAGTTTAACCGCAGGAATTGAAATCAAGCAAAAGGTAAATATTTATTTCTTATTAAAAACGTTTATGAATAATATAAATTTGCAAGCATTCCAAATAACTAATTGTCCGGCTACAAAAAAAAATTAAAAATAAATATGCATGTACATACATTTGACGAAAAAGGTAAAAAATTTGCTTTATGTGTGACGACCACACAGTGTGATCACTCTGGGGCAAATGTTTCTTTCATAGGCTAATAATGATTTGTTCTTACAACATTTTTGTAAGAGCAAATATGAGCAAACAATTATGGACTTAAATCGTTTAAATGATCAATATATGAATTGCTGTTCGTTAATATGGCAATGTATTCGCATAATCTTAAAATAATGGGTAAAACACTAAATGCAAATTTTTTAAAGGTCAAATAAAAATAGAAGTGGGACTGATAATTAATTATTATTTTTTTTTTAAATTTTTAATTTTAAATATTCTTTTTTATTTATTTAACGCGAGTTAAAATTAATTACGATTATTCATTTACTATGTAACTATTGTTTCATTTATTCAACGTTAGTCTAAATTAATTACGATTATTTATATGTGTTTGTTATATGGTTCAACTAGTCTATATGCACATTTCACATTAAAATAAAAAACAAATGCATTTGTTGTTTAATGGAAATTTTTAAAGAAGCTCTTTGGTTTGTTTCGTATATTTCGAAATTCTCAAAAAATTTTTGGGAGTTTTTGTATAAACATGTGAAATTTCTTAGCTTTTTTCAAGAATTTTGTTAAAGGCCTACTGAAGATTTTGGTATTAGCAGTAAATGAAATGTGCAAATAAACCAACTAAACCATATAACAAACATATATAAATAATCGTAATTTTTTATTTATGTTTGTTGTATATAGGCTAGCATAACTAACTACACAACAAACATAGATAAATAATATATTTAGTTGAGGAATAAACTGACATTCCAACCAGGTAAAATTAACGAAAATTAATACAGGGTGTCTGGTAGCAGATTTATATGTTCAAACTTAAATAAAAAACGTCATAATTGACACAAACTTTTATTAAGACCATTGAACGATAGAATGGAAATGCGGATTTTATTTTTTAATAGGAACTTCAGATCCTTTTTTAAAATTTCATGAATAATCGCTCTTGGAAGTCCCAGTGAAGCTGCACTTTTCCGTATTGAAATTCGCGGATTTACACTCGGTCCATCACTTATTCGCCGAATACCGAACTTTGAACAAAAATGTCGACGAGTAATTACGTAAGAATCATTACTCTTAAAAAATGTCTCCACAGCGAACGAGCGATGCTCACTCGACCACTGCGACAATCGTGACTAACAAATCCTTACAATCGATAATTCCAACGGCGCCACCCTTCCTCTTTATGAAATAATCGTATTTAAAAGTATAAATTTGCCACCAGACACCCTGTATAAGAGTTAGCTATGGGCTAGTAGTAATACAGTATTATGCATACATATCACTCCTTTACTGCAACATAGTCAAACTTTGCAAAATGCTATTAAAGTTTTCAAAATGTAGGGTTCATAATGTATATAATAATTTTGTTTCTTTACTTTTTCGGCAAAGTTCGGTAAAATTAGAGTAAACTATAATTTATATCAATAAGAGACAAATATGTATAAACGTACATTAACGCAAAAACCATAAAATGGCAACGCCAAGCAGTGCGATTAAAATTCTGGGTTTGTTAGTTATGGGAATCCCATATTTATAAATATGTATGTAGATATATTTTTTCTAAAAGATTAACAAAATTAGAAATAAAGCTCTTTACTTGAACAGTAAAAACCAAAGCGCTTAGTTACAAAAAAGTTTAAATGTTAATAATATTCTGCTTTTCTTACTTCCGGGAATCACCATTTTTCAGAAAACTATATGCGTTAGCATATTTACTTGACATAAGTATGTATTTTTCGACTATCAATTAAATTTAGTATTTTAATAAAAATTTTGGAAAAGAAAAAGCAGCAGAAAAGAATAATTATAAATTACACTATGAGAAAAAAATTATGGGAGGACCATCGCATGTGTTTTCCAAGCCTCTTAGTACTTAAACAAAAATAGCAGTCATATTCATGACTCGATGTTTCTCTCCACGGCATAGGTTGTAGCATTTTCTTGAGTGCTCTGTAAGTAGAGAAAAAGTTGCTGTGAGAGAATGTATAGTGGTATATAAAACTTCATTTAAATGTACTATTTTTTCGTGTTGCATAGTGTTATTTAATGTAAAAATAAATCAGCTGTTTCGTAAATAAACAATAACAAAGTAACCAACTTACAGTATGCTGCGATAACGTAGGTGTACACGTTTGCGAATTGTTCACCCTTTCTAATACTAAAAATAGAACAAAATTGTATTGTATTTTTAATAAGAATTCATATATATATAAGTATGTAAGTTAGTAAGAAAAGCAGAATTTTAACATTTTAAGTTTCTTCTAACTTAGAGCATTGGTTTTTATTATTCAAGTTACAAAGCTTTATTTGTTAATCTTTTAGGGTAGTCAATTATAAGAAAAAATATATAATACATATTTATAATAGGATTCCCGTAGAAATTTTAAAGTTTTTAAATTTTTAACTTTAGCGCTTTGCTTGTTTAACTTGTTCAAATTCTATAGCTTTGTTCATCTTTTAGAATAATTAATTTAAAAAATTTGTTTTCATATTTAGAGGCGTTTACGTTATCACGAGTGTCTGTATACATTGGCGGTTCCATTTTATGGTAAAGTATGTGGTTTTTTGCGTTCCCATACTTTTGTATATTTTTGTCGCGTGAGATTTATAGTTTACTCTCATTTTACCGAACTTTATCGGAAAAAGTAAAGAAACAAACCTATTAATAAGTCTCACGGGCAAATATTTGCAAATATGCATTTCATAAAAAATTTAAAAGACAATAGATGGTAAGTACGATCGGGAAGTTTTATAACAGTAACACCCATTACTTCTGAAAACAAATTTTAAGCTTTTTCCAGCACGAAATGCATTATTTGTAAAATAAACCTTGAATTAAAATATTTTAGTAAATATATGAAGGACATTTCATTTTACAGATTAATAGTCCTGTTTCATCATTTATTATAACGGAGAACGTTGAAGATATAAAAGATGAACCATTAGAAATGCCTCCATTAAGAATGGTGACACAGCTACCACTAAATCATTATAATACTCAAATTAGTGAGCTTGATCAAGCAGTGTCTTCAATCACAGTTTGTCCAACGAATGAAAGTAAACTTGATTCTCATCGAAATATCATAAACGCCAGCAACACTTCCTCTATTGGAGTTAAAATAGAGCAATCCGACTGTCCAATTATTAATGAGTCACAGCTAGACATTCAGCAGCACCAACAACATCATCTTCATACAGAAGATGGTCAAATGGTGCATAACACTTCCGACGACAGTGCCATGTTAAATCATGTTTTAGATGTAATGCTCGATAGCAAATTAATTAATGAAATTTTAAATGCTGAGAATGAATTGAATTTCGATGAAAATGTTCTGAATGACAGCACATCCACAGGTCAACATAACAGTGGTCAACAGCAGCACCAATCTGTGTATTTGGAACAGCCGCTTCCGAAACGAATGCGTTACGATGAAACTTCAAATATGGGTCGCCTTCAACAACAGCTTGCTGCTGGAAATCATGAAATCACAGGTGAATTTACGGTTTTTCCACCGTCTCAACAACAACAAACACAGCAAACTCAAGCTCAGTACTCGCAATATGACGGGTCTGCGATGACCGGTACATTAAGTATAGATGCCCAATATCAAACTTCCATCGATACCATGCAATTACAACAGTTGCTATATCAGCAGCAACAAGAACAACAGGGTATTGATGGTTCTGGTTATGTTGGCGGAAACTTGGGTCTTCAGCACCAACAACAACATCAACAGATTTATGATCCTAATGGTGCAACCATTGTGGATACAAAACAAATTTTAGAACTTTGTGGTGGTGCTGTTGGAGTTCAGTCTGACAGTAATGAGTTGCTGAAAACTGAGGAGTATGTTACTTTACCAGAAGATGTTTCACATCAATTTCAAATTTTCAATGTTCCTTCTTTGACGGATGATATGGAACCAGAAATGCACCCACAACAGCAGCAAGTAACGCATCACATTGTAGAACGTCAATTTGTAATGTCTGGTCATGAAGAAGCGGAAGAACAATTAATATATGAAATTACTACCAATAACTCGTCTATGACATCCATGACTCAACAGCATCAACAACAAGTGTTAGCTGAGTTTTTTAATCAAGCCGCGTCATCATATGAACAACAGCAACATCAACAAGTACAACAGGTTTCGCACCATCAACAACCACATAATTTTGATAGTGATAATACTACTAAATCGGATAACTTTTACGATGAACTTTTGGAGTTCGATTTCAGTATGATAGAAACTGTTAAATCTCTCAGTTCATCAACTAATAATGGCAGTGGCAACTCCAGTAATTTAAATATCGGCAATAACACAAATGCTGTTATTAAAACTGACCGGGATAATTCATTAAATCCGTCGTCGACCTCTTTGCCATCGACCTTTAAATACCACGAAGACTTTTATTTCAATGTGTTCTTTTATGCGGGCATTCCACGACCGCTTGCAATTAACTGTTTTGGTCTTATAAAGCTACCTCAAGGTGTGGCCACTACTTTTCGCAAACATTTACTTAGTTCGCGAAAAGCTAACAATAGTCTTATGTCGTTAGGAGGGAGCTCTATAAATGGAGTTGTGGGCCAAAGTTCGTCTGCTGTTGCGACCGGATCAATGAACAATCGATTTAATAATACAAAACAACTACCGAGTTATTTTACGAACTTAGCGAGCAATGGTAACAGCAACAACTCGAGTTTTAGTACTGAATTTTCCATTGGTAGTATTACTATAACTAATGCACCTTCTAATTCGCACCAGCAGGCATGTAATAATGGGTTGCAACAACAAAACAATAAACAGAATAACAGCAATTGTGCAACGAATCCTCTGGAAATCAATTTAAATAATATGAATGGTGGAATGTCGGCCACATCTCCAGTATCAACCATACCAAGAGGACGCACTAAGTCAGGTGGTTCCAATCACAGTACAGGATCATCCAGCGGCCTTAAGCATAAGTCATCAGGAGCTTTAGTTAATTCGACGAACGCAGCTCGCGTCACAGTTGGCACCATTGGACCATACAACGCTAAAACTATATTTGTTAGCAGTACAGCTGCTTTAAATTGTGAAAAAAATCAATTTATTAAACGCAGTCTTATAGCTAAGATCCATACCGATTCAACACGAATATCTCAAACATGTCAAGGTCAGCAGCAGTATACAAGTAAAAAGTTGACTGATTTGTTAAATGGCAAAAAGTTATGTTATCCTACAAACAACAACGATCTTAATTCTTCATTTTCTGGTCATGAGATGACTTCTGAATTTGCTGCCGAGAAGCAAGCAAAACTAAATCGTGTAAATCGATTTTACGAAAAACGCCGCAACTTGCTTAACATCGTTCAACAGCGTCAAAACCCCAAGCATACACAATATCGAAAAAGCCAAATATTAAGGCGTCAACAATTAGAACAGCAATTGCAGCCTCAACAGCAGCACCAGAAATTGTTGAAACAGCAATTACTGCGAAGTTTTTCAGATTGCGGGATAAATTCAACATCGAATAACAACGTAACGGCTTCGGATTCGAGTGTTATGCGTGTTTTTGTCTGAGCTTTGCTCTCTTTCTCTTCTATTTGCTCTTCTTGGCTTTTCACTTATATCTCCAAAAGTGAAATAAAAATAAAGAAGTTTCAAAAGAGTTCAAATTTTAGTGGTCGTACATCTAAAACTATTAATAACAATTAAATACATATTTATCTCAGCATCCTATTCACCGTGCATTGCTCAAGTTTCTCTCCGTTTTGCTCTTTTTGAGCGGAACTTTTATATTCATTATTTTCATTTACTACTTCTTCTAGGTTTTTGACCTCTTTATATTAATAACACTAATTATTTAAGCTGTAGGTCTTTTTAATATATGTCATATTTATATTGATTCGATATTTCACTGCTCCTTTGTGTAGCTTCTTCAGGAAAATTGGTTTTTGTTTATAATGAAAAAATATTTTTTTATAAAATTATTATATATATATATATATATATTATTATATATATATATATATATATTATATATATATTATTATATATATATATATATATATTATATATATATATATATATAAAACATCTGTATGTATTAATAAAATCATAATATTTATTAATTTATTAATTAATAAATAATTTATTAAAATATATTTTTTATTGAATGATTTTTTCATTATAAACAAAACCCAATATAATCAATATAAATCAATATAAATATCACATATATTAAAAAGACCTACAGCTTAAATAATTAGTGTTATTAATATTTTCATTTACTTTTAAATTTGTTTGTGCTTTCTTTGCCAATTCGGTTAATTCCACTTGGAGAGTAATTCATCAAGCTAATGAATATAACGTTACTTTACTATACCGTAGTAAAAATGTTCATAAAATTTAAGCTATTCTTTTAAGGCAGTTTTTTTTTTTTATTAAATTCTCTAAGTCTAAGTTTAGGCGGGCGAACCTTTAGCTTAGTAGCATATTACGACTGGGGACGAGAGCATCGTTTTTGTGTTCGGTACTCGGCATTTTCTTTGCTTAAAAAAAGCAAATAATAATGAAATGTCCCCGGCAACATTTTCGTACAGATGTTTTTCTTCCAAATGTTCGCCTGTCTAAACTCGGATTAAGCCATTGGTATTCGGAGCACATAAATTTTTCGCATCAAATATGCAAAAAAAAAACTCCATTATAAAAAACTATGAGTTAGTAGGGCTCGTAATACGTATATTAATGTAACGATAAGAACTTGTAAATGACATTGTGAAATAATTTAAAAATATTTAAAATAATTTAGTTTCTTGTCTATGTGTTACAAAATCAATCGATCTGGCTATTCATTTATTGTTTACAACTTCAAAATACATTGCTACTTGAATATTTATTCCAAAACAATACAAATATAGTTTGTAAATGTAACATTGAAGAACCGTGACATACTTAAGTTAGAATTTATCGAAAACAAATACTTTTTTTTGCTATCTGGTAAATGCATACATATAATGTTCGCATAGTGGTGAAAAAAAAATTAAATACAATGTATACTATTATATTATTCATATTGTACGCTTCCTCTCTTGTATCATTTTCATCGAGTAGGTTAATCCAACTAATCTTATAACATTTGTATTATATTACATATACTATAAACATATTAACGTTGCTTTTTATATTAAACCATTTATTGTGTAGATTATTTTAAGTTCTCATATACAGACATGCATATATTATATTTTATTATTTCATTCACTATTATTGTCATTACCACACACATTATACTTATTATTTCGTTTACATATATCAATGATTATTTTGTGATCTAAGATCTACCACATGGTATATTAATTTATATTATACACACATATTTTAAACAAAAGATAAATAAATATATAATACAATTAAAAGAAAGTTGACTTTGAGGCAGTTCTCTGATTGTTTTTACTGGTAGAAACTTCTGATTGCACTTTTATTTACTTTAATTATAAGCACTGTTTATATATTATTGATTTTATTTTTATGAGTGTATTATTGTTCATGACCATACTATATAGTATCTATAAACATAAATGCCATCTGTATTCACGCCACCACCAGCTTCTAAGGAATCCAAGCAATAATGAGGGGTCTGGTGTTCCACTGTTTTTGTGGAGGCACTATAGCAAGATATTTTTAAAACCTTTCAAATGATACCAATATTGGCCATTTGATTTCCGAAAGGAAACTTCTTATTTTTCTATTGACCTATCTAATTATTTTTAAATTTTGAGCAGCATCCGTAAACTATATTTAAGCCTTAGTTTACTTTTGTGGAAAAGTTAAGAAAAGTGTTATGAATAATTTAATAATTATAATAAGAATGGACAATAAATTACTTTTTGGATAATTAATTTATATTCAACTTATGTAACACTATTTTAACGCGTTCTTTTTAGCATAGACTACAACCTTTATAGTATAGGCGTTTTACGTTATATTTACAGAAAATTTTATATTGGACGAGCCAAGCGAATTGACGAATTTGCTTTGCGACAACCTTGTAGGTCTGTTCGTTTACTCAAAATTGGACGCCCAATCTTACCCAAAAGCGTTTCTTACGCAAAAATTGGGTAAATGAGAAAGGTTTTGAGAGAGTAATGTTCTTGTTCTTAACGCACGAGAATGCCCGTACTTTTTCTTCGGGCCAGTTTGAGCGTGAAGAACAAGCAATCAGTTTGTTTATAATAAACATTGAAAATAACAAAGCAAAATTACAAATGTCCCAAACAGCTGACAGACATAAAAAAAGTTGTGTTAAAAATTTTTCTTACAAAATAATTAATTACAAGCATTTTTGTTATTTATACCATAAATTGTTAAAAACTTTTCATAAAAAATACCATTTTTTTTAAATAAATATTTTTGTTAATACAAATTATTATTTCCTAACGATGCTACCAATTTGGTAGCGAAATGTTGAAAAATAAATAATTGTTAAAAACTTTTCATAAAAAAGACCATCGCTCAAAAATAAATATAATTAAATAAATTCTTTCAATACTTGTTTCTTTAAATAATTTCTTTCACAAATATTTTTTTTCGGTAAACTGTCATCAATCACAATAAACTTTCAACGAAAATCAGGAATAATCGAGCTCGTACAATTGTACTTTTTTCAGTACAATTTGCATTGAAAAAGTACTACTTTGCTCCACTAAATATTAAGTACCAAGGAATATTCATATGATTATACGTTGTTCAGTAATTTAAATTAATTATAGCAAAAATATATTTTCGATTTTTCTTAATATAATATTAAATTATTCACATCCACTTTCCACAACTTTTTTACAAACTTTGTCGTTTGGCCTGTTAAATGAACTGACCAGCGAAATAGCTAATAAGTTTAGCTTCCCTACAATAACAGTGACGGTCATTTGACCGGTGATACGACCGTCATTGTTGACAGAATTATAGGTAATTGCGTAGAACAAAGTTTCTATAATTTTCTCAATGGCAATATTAAAAAAATTACCGAAACTTCTGTGTGCATGTGATAGTCAGCGTTGATGGATACATCGGTCTCTGCTGACCGGTCAGCATGGACGAATATATCGACCACTGCTGACTAGTCAGCGTTAAAGGGCCATTCAGACTATTATACTTTGTATTAATACTTGTCAAAAACTCAAATAATACGTGCAATTGTGATAGTGTGAACGCAAAATGTTATGAAAACCACAAGTATTACGATAAAAAATTGACATTCCATAATACAAGCTTCTAAGACGAAATATATTTCTATGCGATTAAAATTTTAAAAATGTTCACTCACTTGCCTTTTACTCATAGAGGGGCATAAAAAAGCGACAAGATAAGCCTGGCTAATAAGCCATTAAATATATTGCGCTAATTATTTATAGAAATTTTTTTAATCATATTGCATTGACACCTTTTTTCGTGTTATGTATTCTGATACTTATACAGCACGTTCTCGGCCAAGAGGAACTAACCATCTGCGTCGAAAAAATTGAGCTATACCCGTCGACGTTGAGCCAAAGGCAGGCTACCACTTAATTATAACAGGCGCAACTGGAGACGATCGAGGCTAGTGTAACTATCTGACTGTTTTAGTTCACAGATGATGGCCCACTCCAAGGTTCTGATGGATATTTCTATTTATTATTATATTACATTTCTTTTTTATATAAATATGAACTATATACATTAGAATATTGAATAAAATCAATATAAAGGATTGAATTAAATAGTCTTCAATTTCAATTGGGATATCCGTCAACAGTGACAGACATATACGTCAACGCGGACCGGTCAGCAGTGACCGATATATCCATCAAGGCTGAATATCACATGTACATAGAAGTTTCGGTTAGTTTTCTCATTTTGCCGTAAGGTAAACTCATTAGCAAATTCGCCCATCAGCTAATACAAAAATTTGTATCGTATTTTTTGAGCCGAACGTCAAAGTTTGTTTACTTTTGTGAGAAAGTTAAGAAAACTTGTTGTAAATAATTTAATAATTATAAAAATATAATATTATAATAATAAGAATGCAAAATATATTACATTTTGTAATAATTAATTTAATTTGAACTCATATTCCACTATTTTAACACGGTCTTTTAGGTTATGTTATATTTAACAATACACATGCATTAAAAAAAATTTGACGTTTGGACAAAAATCAAATTGAAGAATTCGCCTTGCGTCAACCTTGTATTATTAAACCTTAAACGCACCTAATGTACTTTGATTCTGCTTTGAACTTCACTTTCATACATACATATGTATGTACAATAACAATAAGCTGGTATGAAATACGAAATAAAAATTAATTGCAGTAATGAGGTGACTGCAATGTAAAATTCAATCAATTTAAAAATTTATGAAGAAAAATGTCAAGTTTAAAATTTGTCGTTTGCGCTTGTTTTTTAATAAGCATGACGGATTCCCCTATATCACCCGGAGGTAAATTACAAAAGCAGCCCAACCCACAAAAAATTAAAACCGGACCGAGAGAAGAAAGTGTTTTCGAATTGGAACTTATTAATAGAGAACCTTTTGCCATAGATATTCTTATTAATAGTGGCTCATTTTGTAAACATATAGCATCACGACGGTTCAACGGAACTGTGTTAGGATTTGTTACTCCAGTATACTATTTGACGAATAATGGTATAGTTGATTGATTAATACCTTAAAATTTTTCAGTGGAATTCGCACGGTTATGATGTGGCGAAAAAGTTTGCAAGAAAGTTTGACATTATATCGCCGGTATGGTTTCAAATTGTAAAACAAAGTAGTAATTATAAAGTGAGTGGAGTGCACGACATTGACGCCAGGTGGATGAAAGATGTTCAAACAAGTGGTAAAAATGAGCTGAGGTCCACACAATGTATGTATGTTTAAAGCTTGAACTTTAAACAAGCGGTTGCTTGTAAAAAGTAACAAAACATATTGAATCTCATATTTTTAGTCTTTCCTAGATTTCTGTTTGAAAATTTTAGTGATAATGACTTTATAGTATTGTTGTCCTCTGAAGAGGAAATAAGGAAAGTTGCTGAACTACTAAGAAAAATCTGCAAACAACACAAATTCGAAGGCGTTGTTCTCGAATACTGGTTGCAACTTGGTGGTCGTGTACCCCATAAATTTTTACAAAATCTTGCCATTTCCATAAGTACAGTTTTAAGTGAAGATAATTTCAAACTTATTCTGGTTATACCTCCATATCATTTTCAAATGCCTAATATGTTCAACCACTACCACATGGATAAATTGTATAAGCATGTTTTTGCATTCTCATTAATGACGTATGATTATTCAACCGTTCAGCGACCGGGTGCAAATTCTCCTCTTTACTGGATAAAACAATCCGTTGAACATATTGCACCCGACGATACAGTAGATGTAATTGAAAAGCGGAAAAAGATACTTATGGGTATAAATATGTATGGGAATGATTACACAACCGATGGTGGTGGGCCCATTGTTGCTGGTCAATATTTAGATCTATTGCGTAACTTTAAAAAACGTCTATCTTATGACAAAAACGATGTTGAAAACTTTTTTGAAGCGAAGTACTAACGAAATGGTAAAAATGTTTTCAATTACTACAACTTATTAATTTTTACAGAACGAACACTGGGCGACATTATGTTTTTTATCCCACACTCTATTCCTTAAATGAGCGTATTAAACTTGCAGTAGAGATGGGAGTTGGCATATCCATTTGGGAGTTGGGTCAAGGTTTAGACTACTTTTATGACCTTTTCTAAATAAGCATTATCTTAAAAATGGCAATAAAATATTTCAAAAATGTACGAGTATATGCATACATACATATGTATCTATTTGGATTTTTATACAATTAATTAAATTTTTATTTATTTTAAATATACAATCAGACCAAGGCGAAACTTAAAAATTAATGTATTTTCTTCGTGGCGCACAATCTTTACGAGCCTTAACCGCAATAATAGCTAAGCGACATAACTATCAATTTTCGTTTTTTTTAATAAATGAATTTATTAGCAACACTTGCATCATCTTTTAAAAGTTCATGATCATACAAGGTACCGTTACGAATTTATAGCAAACACAATTTTAGCTTAAGTGCGCTTTGATTTGTTTGTTTGTTTTTTTGTGACAGCGGTTTGTCGCTTAAGCTAAAATACACGTGAGTGAAAAAATCAAACCGGAAATAAAAAACTTTAGCAAACCGGAACTTGTTGATGCTTGCAACATTAATGCATTTTATTAAGAATTCAAATTACATTAAAAATATAAAAGTTACATTTTTGATACCCGGGCATACAATGATGCCAGTGGATTCAATTCATAGCACCATTGAATCTTTTACACGCAATAGAACTGTTTGGGCACCAAGTGAATGGTATACCTTAATATCCAACGCATGGACTAACCCAAAAAACTACGATTGCATTGAAATAAAGTACTCTGAATTCAAAGATTGGAAAACATTTTCGTGGGCGATGCTTCCTAACGCAACCAAAATTTCATTCAAAAATTTGCGTTCGTCTATATTTGAGAAATATAACCCGAACATAGGCCTTAAGTATGGCTATTTCGAAAACTCTGAAATAAAATATAATATAAATTCCATTTCACATTTTTATATGTGGAAAGTTTTGAAGAATTCTGGATGTGGTGATTCCAATAAAATAGGATTTTATGGTGATGAATGTTTTGCTCATGGTGTAGACACCAACGTTGGCAATGAAATTAATGTTGATGACATTTATTGTTCCATGGTTGGTTTTTCTTTTCATTGTGTTAACGACTTTGATATTTTGAGGGCATTTAATAAGATTAAATCGAAGTCAGTTAGGATTGATAATATTACAATTAAATTTTGAAATTCATTTACCCCCACATTTTCCATATTATTTTGCACCTAATTAACACTTATAACAACATTAATCTTCCTATATGCTTGGAAGACCGGCAAAGTGTTACCTATACCTAAATCCAGAATTGTTACCAGTCCTTCTGACCTGAGACCTATCTTAATACTGCCATCCATCATTGTCTAAAATAGCCGAACATATTAAAGATCAAATACTCTTCCGTTGGGATGACTATTGCTCATTCCCACTATGCGTTTCGATGAGGTTATAAAATTTAAAAGAACGAATAACATAAGGAGGATATGTGTGAATGATAAGAAACCATGTGTGTTAGTGTCGTTGGATCTGACCAAGACTTTCTACCATGATTACTGTGCTTACAGATATTTTTAAGTCTACATGTAGACTTATGTCACATTTATCTGGTATAATGCAATTTGTGGACATTCTTGGTAAACGCTCTGGTGTATTGCCACTAAAATCTCGTATCCCACAGGGTTCTGTTTTGGGTCCTTTGTTATTATTACTTTACAATAATAATCTGCCTAATGTTGTTGGTTACTGGTTATGTAAACCATTCTTATTTGCGGATGACATTTTCTTTGGTTCACATCGGATCGTGACTTTGTGGTCGTGTTGGAAGTTAATATTAATTATAGAGGCCTGTTCTGCAAATCACGTGATTTGAAATCACGAACCGTTTTGAAACCACGCCGACGATTTGAAGCTGTTCTGTAAATCACGCGATTTTACATTTTTCGACGTGGTTTTAATTTTTCGAAAACCCGAGAAAACAGCTGATGTTTTATATTTGTTCATATTTTTGCATTGTGAATTAAAATATTAGATGAAATAAAGAATATAAAATTGCCAGGAGCTACTTTATTGTCAATAATTGCTTTAAGAAAGCATCATTTAAATCATAGGCCTCTGTGCTTCCAGAACAATGCATCGCATGTGTAGGTCATTTCTTGTGTGTTGGTCCAAAATAAAAAAAAAATCACTAGCAAACACGCCCGTCAGCTGATATAATAATTTGTAACGAATTTTTGTGCCGAACGTCAAAGTTTGTTTACTTTTGTGAGAAAGTTAAGAAAATTGGTTGTAAATAATTTTTAATACTATAATAATAATAATGCAAAATATATTACGTTTTGTAATAACTAATTTAATTTTAACTCATATGCAAAAAATTTGACGTTTGGACAAAAAGCGATTTGACGAATTCGCCTTGCGACAGCCTTGTGTTAATAAACCTTGCTATCTATGGCTTCAGATTAATTCCAAGGCGAATTCATAATATGCTTTAAGTTGTACACTACTTTGACAACTGTACAGAAATCAGCTGATGAAAATTTTATCTAATACAGCCACCTGGTATGAGTTCGCCTTGATAATTCCGTTTTTATTTACTTACGTTCGGCCTTAAAGCGTATTAATAAAGTCGCCATTGCGAAAACCTGGCGCCTGCCTTTCAATTTCCGTGCTTTAAATCCAGGATAATTTGAAATCATAATATTTCCCACCAAATTGGCCGAGCAACATTCAGTAAGATTTTTCATCTCATACTTTTATTAATTTAAGTTATTTGTATGGTTGTATCAAGGCGAATTCATACCAGGTGTCTGCATTAGCTAAAATTCTCATCAGCTGAATTCTGTTCAGTTGTCAAAGTTGTGTTCAAATTAAGGAATGTTCATACCTACTGTTTTGACAACTTGAATAAAATTGTTGTATTTGTAAACAAAAAATACTGTTGTAGGAACGAGATCACCTGGTATTAATTCGCCTTAGTTGTATAGTAAATTTCAGTTCGTTGAAATTACATGAAAAATCTGTTTTGGCGGCTTTTAGAACTTCACGCGTGCGGTGTTGTGTTTCTGAACAAATACCGATTATCACGAAGAAGAAAACGAAGTAATAAAATAAGAAACTAATATAACTGGAAATTTTCGGTAAACAGTTATGTTTAGTTATTTTTTGGTATAAATATTGTTTAAGAATTGGTGAAAAGTTTAAAATATATATATATATATTTAGATTTAAAGTGCAAAAGTAAAATATTTAATGAGGCGCAATCCCGAGAATACAGTTCAGCCACAAACTCAGGGCGCTACACAGAGTCAGGTGTCCAATCTTTGGAGTCAAATGGAGAGCCAACCGATGGATAACATTATTTGGGGTCGATTATATGGGAAGAACATAAAAGTAAAATCCTTGGGTACGAGCATTAGACCGTATAAAATTCTTTATCTGAATACGTCTTTTTCTGTTGGTAACTTTGTGTTGTGTTCTGTATTTATTTATTTATTATTGTATACATGTTAAATTGTTCAGTCGCTATAGTGATTTAATTCTCAAAAATGCATTGCCCTTTATTAGTTTTGTTTCTTTATTTTTTGGGTAAAGATCGGTAAAATGAGAGTAAACTATAATTCAGAGACAAAAAGGTACAAAAGTACGGGAACGAAAAAAACAGCCTTTACTACAAAAAGGAAACGTCGTTGTATATGACCATGTACGTATAATACATATCTACACATTCATACATACATATATAAATATATGTATATTTGGCATGCGCATGTGCATACATACATAAAAAGATAGTTTGGCTTATAAGATATATGTTAGTTAAAGAACGAATAGCCCACGTGATAGAAAATTTCAAAATAAGGAGAATATATAAAATAAAAAAGTTGGCGGCACCCCATATTTTCGGAGTTATGGGTCTCTGAAGTTCTAGTACAAGTATATTTTTCACAGAATGTGGTCAATATGTGTATAATTTGAAAGCTCCGTTTCGGGTGAAGAAAAGGTTTTTTTTTATTAAGAAAGACTACATTAATCACAAATATAATAAAAATAACTATTTACTTGTTATTCCATAGAAAAGGAAATATTTGCGCCCGGCCAAAGGCCGGTCATACCAATAAATAGTAAATAAAATATACCATGGAGAAGGACAGCACTGTGACCGGCCAAAGGCCGGTTATGCAACAGTACTTTTGTTTAGCAAAGCGGGCGTTCTATATGTAATTTTATTTTCATTGTACTTTGAATCACCTAAATACATAATTACGTAGTGCACTTTGGGAACATTTCGATGTACAATTATGAAAAAAAAACTATTACCACTTCAAGTATTGAGATCTTTTAAATATATAGAAAGATATTTTAAATACCTTCCAAATGATATATGCCATATACATACATTCAGAAATGTAGAAAATTGCATTTATATACGAAAATTGCAGAGGGGCAGAACTCGGAAAATATTGTTTGGCGCCAACTTTTTTATTTTATATTTTCCATCTTTTTTTTAAATTTTCTATCACAGAGGATATTTTTTTTCTTTTTGCAGCTGTTTCACTAAACTGGACTTGGTCCATTTTTTCATCATAAGTTTTTAAGAATATAATACAAATTTACACCTTTTTTCACTTTTGGGTAACATTTACTTTTACTTTTTTATTGTTTATTTATGAAACAGCTGAGTGGTTTTTTACTTTCCAAACTATCCCGAAGATAATTGTGGGCTGTTTTGTGCGAGAATGTAAAGAACATTACTCTCTCAAATTATCTCATTTACCCAATTTTCAAGTGCAAGAACGCTTTCTGGTAAGATTGGGATACCGCGTTTGTTCAATTTAGAGTAAAGAAATCACGCCTACGAAAAGTATTTGCTGTTTATTGTTCTCCTTTACATAACTGTAAAATTTCTTTATTGCGAAACAATAAAATGTAATTATCTTAAATTAATACGCCAAAATTGGAAAGAAAGTGCAATGCACTTTTGGCTGAACAGAAAACATGAATTAATGTAGCTTATGTAGATATGTATGGATTGATGTTGAGTTCTGCTCTCTTAAATAATTTTTAATATATATACTATGTACGTATATATGTGTATTTGCAATTCAGATTTGAATGTGGAAACGTTTACCGCCGGACGAGGAGAAAACAATGATTTAATATTGACGCTAAACGATTTACCGGAAAAGATTTTATGTCGTATATCTAAAATACACTTTACAATTACAAGAGCAGGATGTGATCTTTCGAATCCTGTATATATCGAGGTAAAAAAAACTGCAATTTGATTTTATTTTATAATACAAATGAATCTTTTAGGACTTGTCACGTAATGGTACCTTCGTAAACTCGGAAAGAATTGGCACAAACAGCCGACGTATTTTACAAAATGACGATATTATTTCACTTTCACATCCGACTTATAAAGGTTGCTGAACATATATTCTTTTTCATATTACTTTTTATGACCTTAATGTATTTTAGCCTTTGTTTTTAAAGACCTCAGCCCGAATGAAGCAATGGGGTTGCCAAATGATATAACCTCAAATTATTATATAAGTCGAAAGTTGGGTTCTGGTGCTTGTGGCTTAGTTCGCCTTGTTTACGATCGCCGTACATGCCAGGAATATGCCATGAAAATTGTTAAGAAAAATATGCTAGCAACAAGTACAAATCCAAATCACTTAAACGATCCTAACAGGGTAATGAATGAAGCTAAAATAATGAAGAGCTTGGAGCACGTAAGTTGAACAGGAAAACCCTTGTGAAAGTTATTGCTAACAAATTATATTACAATCGTATAATTTATGGCCCAGTCACATAAGAAATGATAATTTTTTGTTACCACGCACAGGTTCAGAATATTATTGCTGATGCAAGTAAATATTTAGTATAATTTTTTGTCCAATATCGGACATTTGTATTTTAATTAAAATACATTACTATATTAACTTCCATATAGTGAATTCAATCCAAACGCAATGTAGAAAAAAATACATACATATGTATGTAATTAGAAATGAAATCCAAAATTATCAAAAAATAGAATTTTAAATTAACTTACAATGAACTGCACAATACTACTGTGAAGTTTTCTGGTTATAGTATATACATAGTCTGTTCAAAAAAATAGGAAAAATAGGCGCAGGATGCCAAATGTAGTGAGTAAGCTGGTTGAGGCAGGATTAGGGTGTTGTGTTTGGCCAAAAAATCATGAACAAGCATTGATGTGTGCGCTGGTTCATTATCGCGATGCAGAATCCATGATTTTTTTCTGCTTCACGCAAACGTTGCATAACTTCCCTGTAGTATTCCTTATTGACTGTACGCCCTGTTGGCAAGAACTCATGGTGTACCACGCCATTGTAATAGAAGCAAATCCTTCACATTTGATCGAACTTAGCGTGGTTTTTCGGTCTTGGTTCATCTGGCCGCTTCCATGGGCGTGATTGGACCTTGGTTTCGACGTCATAACCATATACTCACGTTTCGTCACCAGTTATGACCCTTTTGAGCAAACCTGGATCGTCGCTGACGTCATTCAACAATTCCTAATGTCATGTTGCTTTTGCTGAAAATTTAGCAATTTTGGAACAAACTTCGCTGCCACACGTTTCATGCCTAAAACAGTCGAGAAAATTGCATGCCATGAGCCGATTGATATGCCAACATCCTCTGCAACTTCCCTAATTTTCCAAAACATTTTTTTTCAATGTTGTCTTCACTTGTTGACGTGGGTGCAACTCAACGACGCTCATCGTCATCAACATCTCGGCCTTCTCTAAAGCCCTTTTACCACTTATAAACACTTTTTGGAGACAAAGTGCACTCGCTGGATGCCACAGCCAACATTTCAAGTGCTTTGAAGCAGTTTATTCCATTTTTAACGCATGACGTTGCATAACTTCCGTGTAGTATTCCTTATTAACCGTACGACCTGTTAGCAAGACCTCATGATGCACCACGCCATTGTAATCGAAGAAAACAAAATTCACCTTTTATTTAGAACAAATCTTGTATAAGCTTTCTACACGAACACAACTTATGTAACTGACTGCTTTTTTCATCTCGATAATTTAGTCCAGTATTAGGAGTAACGGCTGACTTCCTAAATGCATGTTACAAAGTATTATTCCAAAAACTGTATATGTAATGCAAATCAAATGTTTTGTATGTAAACAACTTCTTTTAGGAATGCCGCTGTGGAACTCATTCAAAAAAGCAACTTGATTCCAAAAAAAATCACTTACTCCATAAGTGTAACGTAACTGTTTACATACCAACTAAAATTTATGGAAGATAAGAAATTAAAAATAATTTTTCGTTGTATTGCCCACCTAGGAATTTCAGAAACAATCGGTATGTTCGACGAGTGTTTTCTTAGAACGAACTATGCAATTAATGAACCAATTGCAAGATGCTTACATTTATGTAATAGTTTTACTCTTTTAAATTTATTGTCAGTTACAACAAGTTTAAAATTTTATTATTTAAATATTATATAACTATTTTTTCATTTGTTCATTGTTCATTAAAATCAAAGTTTGACTAATTGTAAAAAGGTTTAAAAAAATTAAATAGATATAATTGGAATATTTGTTGTATAAAGAAAATTTTTTAAGAATGTATTTAGTTTATTTTGTTTGTATATTCTCAAAAATTTTTTGGAAGTTCTTGTATAAGCATATGGAATTTCTTAGCTTTTTTTTTTAAAAATTTGGTTAAAGGTATTAGCATTAAATGAAATGTACATACAGACCAGCTAAACCAAATAAAAAACATATATAAATATTCTAATTAAATTTGTTTAGTAATCTGTAGGAATGTTATTCTGTAGATGTATACATAAATAACTAAATATATATCAATGTACATTATGAATAGCCTTGCGTTATAAAAATGCATGATATTATTGACAAGCCCGACTCGGTGTACATGCTGTTGGAATTTATGAAGGGCGGAGATTTACTCAATCGTATAGTAGGGAAGAAGCGTTTATCGGAAAAAGTGTCTAAATTATATTTCTACCAAATGTGTCATGCTGTTAAATATTTACATGATAAAGGTTAGTAAGTTCAATTGGAACAAAAATTATATGTATTTTAAGTTTATCTTCCGAAATTCAGGAATAACTCACAGGGACTTAAAACCGGATAACGTATTGCTTGAGAGTTCGGACGAAGAAACCTTGTTAAAAGTGTCTGATTTTGGTTTGAGCAAGTTTGTACAGAAAGATTCTGTAATGCGTACTTTATGCGGTACACCTCTGTATGTTGCACCAGAGGTATTGCTGACAGGCGGTCGGGGAGCATATACTAAAAAAGTTGACATATGGAGTTTAGGAGTTGTTTTATTTACTTGGTATGTCTTATTTACAAAAAAATCATATTAAAAATTTTAAATTCTTGTTTAAAAATTAATGCAGTTTGAGTGGCACGCTACCGTTTTCGGATGATTATGGTTCGCCTGCCTGTGATCAAATAAAAAAAGGTATTTTTCGTTTTAATCATCCTTCTTGGAGACAGGTTTCCCAACGCGCAACATCTTTAATTAAAGGTATGCTCAATATTGATCCTCTAAGAAGACCTACTATTGATGACATTTTACAAAGTACTTGGCTGAAAGATCCATCGATGTTACGCACTGCAAATAAACTACTTAATATTAAACTCACGGAAACCGAAAATCAAGAAAATTTTCTTGAGCCACCCTCAAAGCGTATAAGACGATAAAAATTCTTGAAAAATATTTTGTTTTGTGTTAAATCAATCTTAGTGCTGTATGTAATTTGTATGTTGCCAAAATGAGTATTTTGTAGTTATTATTTAATATTAATTAATTATCTAATTACATTTATGTTTTGTTTGCACAAATTTCATTTGATATGAAGTCGTCATGAAATTATACCGAGGGAATTTTTCACTGGCAGTTATTTCTGTTCAATGTAAATGTAATGTAATGTTGATGTAAACCCAATTTTTTGTATTTGCTGTGTAAAAAACAATTGCATTGGTCAAATATAGATATTGTTTACAATGTTAACGATCTTATAAAATAAGTTTTCATACATATGACTGAAATATTTTTTATGAGTAAGAAAAATCTGAAACTGTAATAAATGTTTATTTATATATTGATTTATTCACAGCTTTGGCATAAATTTTTGTAATTGCAGTCACAATTTTTTTACGTATTACTGTACTGCTTTATGTTAGTTGTAAGTTAACTCAGCTTTTATAGCACATTATTATACAAAAATTGTTATTCCTTGATTTAAATGAAAATAAATTAACTTTTAAGAGCATAAGGTATGTGTGGGTGTCGAATATTGTGGAATGATTTGTTATCTTCTGACTGATTAATTTTTTTTTATCTTGGACCAGCACTCACGAGATGACCCCTACACATGCGATGCATTGTGCTGGATCTATTATAGAAAAGGGATAGTACGATAACATGCTTTTTGCATGTTATTTGTTTTTACAGCAGTGTTGTAGCGTCTCTGATGTCAAGGAGACGACGGTCCTACACAATACCAACGAAGGAGGGCGAGGGCGTTCCGATGTGCATGTGGATTGGATACAGCTGAAACCGTCACTATTCAGTGACCAGTGACTATGCCTTCGCCACTGAAACGTTCCGACAACAACTGACACAAAAACAGAAATGCACATCAGAAGAAATGTGAGATGTTGTTATGAGTCTGAAACTGGGGTTGAACTCAGGAAAATTTTTCGTTTTGTAGTCAACGAGCAGACTACTTCGACCATCGCCACCCTCAAGGCGAAATTCGAAAAACGAAGTACACAGAAAGAGTCAACCACACATACTTTTAATGTCAAAATGTAAAAGTGCACTGAGCTATATTGAGTATCTTCTGGTTCACTCACACCACGTTTGGCTTTTTAGCTCCCAGTTTACGAAATTTTTATTTCAGAAATTATCGGGTATGCTCTGACACTTCCATATCGTATAATATTTGCGATTGTGATTTGAACTCACAAGGGGGAGCTACTGCTTCGGATCAATCGAATATGATAAATGGGGACTGGTCTGTCAAAAGATGCTGGACGTCTACCTGCAGGACCAATAAGTG
Source organism: Dexiosoma caninum (assembly GCA_963924685.1). Classification (NCBI taxonomy): domain Eukaryota; kingdom Metazoa; phylum Arthropoda; class Insecta; order Diptera; family Tachinidae; genus Dexiosoma; species Dexiosoma caninum. The sequence goes on from OZ004727.1 coordinate 68,681,304, forward strand.
GTCCAGGGACCGTCGCCGCAGTTTAAGGATGCAGGCTGGTTTCAAGCGAGGGTCTGGCGAGAAACTGGTCGAATGACTGGATTAGAGGTCAGCATCTGGGCTGAGTAAGGTAGTTGGTTCACTGGGGGTGGTGTGGCCAGGTGCGAGTCTGGGAGTGATCTCGGGAAGCAAAATACCTCGTAGGTCGAGAGCAATTGCAGTTATTCCAGATGAGCCACATCACCCAACAGCAATCATGTCGATCCTGAAGACAGCGAATCCTGGCTACCACTGATTGAAAGGTAAGCAGAGTTCACGAATCAGTAGGGGTGACATGGAAGGTGGTCGTGGTCGAGAATTAGGAATCGCTGCATTACTCTGTGATAGGCAGGCCATGGTCTTCTATGGCGTCATGGGGATCAGGCTCTGCCTATACCGGGGGGATGATAGCCTCGACACCAGAGCCATCTGCGGCCAACCAGGGGACCCTGGGGCAATAGAGGTCGGAGCGGTGACAGCGACAGAAAGCTCGCAATCAGAGTCAAATCTGGTTGTGGACCTCCAGGGGAAATTGACCTTCGCGGAAGACGAGGAAGCTCTACTGAACGAGATAGACGTTCAAGTCCATTACGACCCCGACGACTAAAAAATGGTGAAGATTATACAGATCAATCTTCACCGCTCTGAAGCAACCTCCGCTGCCTTGGGCCAGCGCTGATACACGAGCCGTGGATCATTGACGGCTTGATCGGTCTGTTGTATCTGGACGCGATGTCGCATCGACTGGACCTGGCCCTGGGGAGTGTCTGTGCATGGTGTGCACGAAGCGGCCTTAGCGTGAATCGTGCTAAGACGGAACTGGTGCTCTTAACGAGACGGTACAAGATCCCTCCATTTACGTTACCCAGGCTGGACGGAGTCAACTTGGTTTTCTCTACGAGGGCTAGGTTCTTGCGACTGATCCTGGACAGCAAGCTACTCTGGAGAAATAACATACAGGATAGGGCAAACAGGCCAATGGTGGGCCTGTATGTTTGCGGCGTGGGGTTCCGAGTATAGTGGACTACTGCATCCCAAGACGTGGGATTTCTAGTCTCTCTGTCGGAGATCCGCGCACGATTCCGGGGAGCATTATTGTATACACGAATTTTGTTGAAATCAAATGGCAAAGGGTATACTGAAGTCAACTGACCAAACCAAACTTTAAAGAAGCAATAAAATTATCGTATTGGGCGTAGACGTATTTCGACTATTGGCGTATTTGTTGCATATGTATATTAGAATTTTCGGCAACTACCAAGCAATTTTTTAATTATGCCAATTTTTCGAGACGAATATGCCAACACGATAAGGGGGAATTTTTTCTTTTTATATTATTGAAAAATATTAATGTTTTCGTAATATTTTTATTAAAAATATTAAATTTGTAAAATGTTTTGTATTTCTATTGCTAATCTGAATATCTTCAAAAAATGTAACAGTGCTGTGAATAATTTAAAGAAAGTAACAAGTTATTTTTCCAATAATGCCGTATAAAATTATTAGAATTTTTAAATTTTTTTTTTTAAATTGTCAAGACATTAAATTTTAAATCGAAAGCAAAATGCTTGAGGTTCAGAACATCAAGTTTCGCGATTTGCATCTCACATGCGATTTGAAAATAATGCGAGTGTCAGAACATACCTGTATAGGTGAGACAAAAAAGAACCACGTGAGAACCTTACATACCTAAAATAACAATCCTAATCCTATCCCTTGGAGACCTTGAGTGTCCTCCTCGACACTCACTTCCCGGATGGGGAATCGGAAGGGGACTGGCTCTCGATAGTCGGACAGGGCTGACATAGAAAGGATTATATCGGAGGACAAGGTGGCTTGGGCCATTAACTCCTTTGAGCCCTACAAGTCACCGGGTTACGATGGTATAATACACAAGATGCTGCAGATTCTGTGCGATACGATAACACCTCGACTGTACTATCACCCTTATTGTGGACGGCAGTTATGGACCCGTTGGTGAGGGGGCTTAGTGCAGAGGGCACTAAGGTGGTTGCATACTCTGATGATGTGGTGCTACTGGTGTCGGGTAAGTTCTTCCAGATTATCAGCGATATCATGATGAGGTCTTTGGGGTCGGCGGTATCTTGGTCTGACTCGTGTGGACTGAGTACTAACTCCCATGCTGTTTACGGGGAAGACCAAGATTCCAGCAATCACGCTTCCCACACTTATGTGGCGGAACCTTCGACTGGCGTCTACGTTTAAGTATTTGGGGTTCGTTATGGACCCAAAACTTAACTGGAGGATTAATGTGGATGAGCACATAAGGAGGGCTACGTCAGCTTTTTATACGTGCAGCAGTATGTTAGGAAGGACATGGGGAGTACGGCCGGGGTGACCTTGTGGTATTTTACGGCTATAGTAAGGCCCATTCTGACCTACGGCAGCATTGGCGGTGACGGCGGCGTTGAGAACCTGCCCTGGGGCGGCCCTGGATATCATGTTCAATTTGCTGCCGATTGACCTTCACATTGTATGCACTGCCGGGTGTAGTGCGGTACGTCTGAGGGAGTTGAACATGCTGCATCAGAGGCCGCATGGTCATGGCAATATATCAGCGTTTAAAAACTTCTGATATGTGGAGTTGCTTTCTCTACTACTTTTGCTACTGCTACTTAAAATACAAGGAGTCGAAGTCAAAGAAAATTAAAAAAACCAAAAGTTCAAACAGTTGTAGTTGAAATATAATACAAAAACAAGAAGTCGCAAGAAGTCGTAGTTTTTGTATACTTTAAAAATATAAAAGTAAACACAACGTAGTACTACAGAAGTTGACATGTTCTATCATTCTTATGTTTGACTGACTACAACTTTTGATAAATTCCGAAGTTAAAGCATTAAAGACATTGTGTGTTTCTTCTGCAACTTCTTCAAAAGTTATACGCAAAAGAAAAATAAGAATTGAAATTAATAAAAAGCAGTTACTTAGATCATATGTATATTGGACTGGTAACCGAAGATTGCATTTCTTTCAACATTTTAAATGCCCCTAATAAAGTCTACAACAACTACGACTTCTTGAATTTTTCGTTTTTTTGGTTGTACTTCAACTACAACTGTTTGAACTTTTCGTTTTTTTTGGTTGTACTTCAACTACAATTGTTTGAACTTTTCGTTTTTTTGGTTGTACTTCAACTACAACTGTTTGAACTTTTCGTTATTTTATTTTTATTTGACTTCGACTCTTCGTATTTTAAGACGCATTAACTTCAACAACAGGTTGTGTTTGTGTAGTGACAAAAGAGAAGTCGAAAAAATAGAAAAAACTTACGACTTCTGCTACATTGACTGCAGTTTTTTAAACGCTGCAATATATTTCACGAGCTGGCGGGAGAATCCCTGGCGGTCACGGATTACAGGAGGTGGGGTGCCACTTGAACCAACCAACCAACCATGCACTGGGGGTAAAGCTGGATTCACCCAACAAAAATTTTGTTCCGAAACCATTTTATTTTTCTGAAACGATTCACCCACTTCGAACAATTTTTCTGGAAAAACAAAGCTACCATATGAAACAAATGTGCTTACATACAAACATTCTCTGCCTGTCTTTTTCATTTCTGAAATAAGCTTCAGGGCAACCGATTCGTTGAAATTCATGACACGATTTTTTAAATTTATTTTCTTTTATTTTTTATAATAAACAGTATAAAACATTTACAAGTATACTCTCTCTTTTAGAAAAAAATACTTTATGAGAATACCATAAAGAATGTAATAATACATTTCACATATTTTTCTCGGGAAAAGCACAATTTTAAAATTAGATTCATATAAAAAAAGATATTCCAATTTATTTATTTATAACAATAACCAACCGAGCCCATAGGGCCATATATAGTTGGTGGACTACAAGTGTAAGATAAGAATTATTAAATATGTAGGCAACAATTAAGCTAGAAATAATGTTTATGAAAAAATAATACTTATAATATTATTAGAGCGCTACTATATAAATTGGAAGTTATATTGCGCATTATATGAATTTGACTATATATATTCAGAATCTAGATCAGTTCAATTGCGAGAAATGCTTATCAACAAGTGAACTACGTGTAAGAAGGAATCCTCTAAATTTACCCAAAAGCGTGCCAGCAATTAACAATTTTTGTGCAATTTTGAAATAAAATTAGAGAGTAAAATTTTTAATTTTCTGTACAAAGTTGCACGAACTTTTTCTTTGGGTAAGTTCGGTCTAGAATTAAATTATAGGCTGTATTTTATTTATATATGATACTAAGAAATTAATCAGAAAATTTGCAAAGAAACGACAAAAGTTTTTCATTTAAAAATTTAAAAAAAATTTTTTTTTTCTGTACAAAGTTGCACGAACTTTTTCTTTGGGTAAGTTCGGTCTAGAATTAAATTATAGGCTGTATTTTATTTATATATGATACTAAGAAATTAATCAGAAAATTTGCAAAGAAACGACAAAAGTTTTTAATTTAAAAATTTAAAAAAAATTTTTTAAATAAATTTGAAAATGTAAGTACATATATATGTGCATATTTATCACTTTATTCAATTTTACTTTTTTTTTTCAATTTATTTTTGTCCACATTTTACAGCCGTTGCCAAGGTTGCAAATGTTTTTGTTATGCACGTGGAACAGACCTATTTTGTGGTTTTTTGCGTTTTCTTACTTTTGTACATTTTGGTCTCTTATTGAGAAAAATTATAGCTTACTCTTACTTTACCAGAAAAGTAAACGAACACAGCTTATATGTCTACTTAGTTCTATCTCAACATTATTTTGTAGGAACAGTGTGTCAATATTAAATTTTTTATTGGGCTAGTAAATAAACTACGTTATATTATTTCCATACAGTTATGTTCAAAAAGCAATGTAACTTTTTCGCATGAATGTACATATTAATCAAAAAGCAAAGAAGAATGACGTGGTACTTCTAAACAATTGTTTATAAAAACTGGCACCACGCTTTATGTTTATGTTTTTATGTTTGTTTTATTAGACCGTATTACATATATTGTAAAATCTCTTTATATGTATTGCTAAAAAGGGACTTTACACGACTTATACTAGATATAGTCAATATATATATAATGGATATATCGGTTACTGCTAATCGGTCAGCGTTGACGTATATATCGGCCACTGTTGACGGATATCAAAATTGAAATGAAACACTATTTAAATTTTTTATATTGATGTTATTTCAATATTCTAATATATATGTATGTATGTATATAAAAAAGAAATCTAATATATGGGTATGTTCTGTAAACCGAATCCCCAAAAATTTTTCGTTTTTACATACATACACAAACTTCGGTATTGAAAAATCACTCGTTTAGTTAGTTTTTCTCTGGATACTCAAACATATCGACCCCTGTGCGCGAAATTATCGTATGTTACAAAAACTAAATTTTACAAGAGAGCGTTTTTATTCCTTTTTTTTTCATTTTCTTAACAGCATTAGCTGTCACATACGATAAAATGTACATAGTGTTATCTCCATAACTATAACAATTATCGCTATAATACTTTATCAGCAGATGGATTAATGGATTTAGAACCAATTTGCATAAAAAAGTGTAACATACGATAAATTCGCGCACAGGTGTCGATATGTAGTCGCCAGCAAAAATGTTCGTACGTATTATTAACGTTCATGTACTTTTTCCACACACAAACATTTACTTAAAATTCAGACACACGAGAATATTCATATCGTTCATGTATTTTTCTTGTCGCACACGTACATCAACATAATCAGGCATGTGATGGAAATCGATCGATTTGAAAAATAAATCGTTTTTTGAAATAGACAGTAGTGTGATGAATTTCGATCGATTTCATATTCCATATTTGTTTCGTTTCCACATATCTTCTCTAAATACAATTGTATAAAATCTAATAATACAACTGTAAAATATGTAAACATATGTGTATGTGAGTGAAGTTTGTAAAATATTAAACAAAATAAAATTTGTATAAACATATTTTATCATTTTTATTTATAAAATGCCTTTTTTTGCTGCGGTTTCGCTAATTCTCTTGGAAGAAAATAATAGGATGAATAGCGAAAATATCCTAAGAAAACGTTTAAGAGATAAATCGGATCCCTTAAATTTGCCAGATGAAATGTGGGTATTTAAATTTTAAAATTTCACTTCTATATTAACTAGATTTATTTAAATAGATTTGTTGAATATTTTCTTTTAAATAAGGACGGATTTATAAGCATTTTTTATTTTTTTTTGTATATTTGCTTCCAGTTTGTTCAACTAAAATGAAACGATTTGAAAACGAATTTAAACTGGCATTATCGAAATGCGTCACATGTTAAAAACGTCTTTTTTTCAATGAAACAAGATGGAATCGTCACATACAAATTCATCACACTATTTGTCGACTTCAAAACGTTTTAACGCCGCGTGCTGCGTGTTCTTTTTTTTTCTAGCATAGCTGCAAGTATTGAAGCACCTGGTATATTGGAACAAATTTTTACAATAAATATTGGTTTTATTTATTTAATTTCTTTTCGTTGTTTTTAAAGTTACTAGTCACTTTTTTTCTTTATACTTTTCAATTATATTATTAATTGACCTTTTTTATTATATTTTCTGATATATATTTATTAAGCCGAAATATCGAATAATAAAAAACAAAATAAGATAAAAAGACCTCAGGCTTAATAAATATATATCAGAAAACTTTATACTTTTCTTTACAAACCATCTGTTGAATAGATACCATATTTATTAATAGAGATACCATATTTATTCACAAAAAACGTTTTGATATTTTTCGTATTTATGAAAACGTGTGAAGGCTGAAGCACCAAAACAAAAACGTCACGTTTTCAAAAATGTGAAAATGTTCACTTCCGAAAATTTTCTGTGACATTATTCTTTTTATTAAGTTGCTTCAAATATAAGCAGTTAAATATAAAATGAGCTAACATTTCATAAAAATATCAAGATAAAAAGAAAACACTTCTTGTCTCGAGTTCGTCATTAGTGTGTTGTTTTATAGTTGAATATTTTATTGTTTTTCTTCAGCTTGGCGATAATATAAAATACGATTTTTATATTTTTACGCTCTCCTAATCACAATTTTTGAATTGCAACATTGGTTTCTTTAAAATAATTAGTTAAGATGACATCGACAGTTGTTAATTTTATCGTCCTTCAACTATATATATAATATAAAAAATAACAATGAAAAACTAAATACTTTGCGACTGTTTTTAAGAAATATTAAAACTTACTGTAAGATGACAGATCGATTTCGTCAGGTAATTCTGTTATGTTAACATCAAATCTATCTTGAACTTCATTCAAAATTTTTGCGTCAGCTTCGTCTGATACAAAGGTAATGGCCAAACCTTTGGTTCCAAAACGACCAGCACGAGCAACGCGATGCAAGTAGGTATCGGAATCCTCGGGCATGTCATAATTGAAAACGATATTTACACGTTCAATATCCATACCACGTCCAAACAAATTGGTGGCTACCAATATGCGCTTTTGAAAATCTTTAAACTGCTGATAACGATTTAAACGCTCTTCTTGGGTCATACCACGGTGAATTCCAATAGCAGGAAAATTTTGTTCAGTTAGCAATTGCGCCAACGCCATGCAACGTTGCACGGACTTAAGGAAAATAACCACCTTAAGAAAAGAATTGTAATGTGGGAAAATAGTTTTAATATTTTTTTTTAAACTTACTTGATTGAATTCTAATACATCGAGAAGTTCAAAAAGCTTTTTATTCTTTTCATTCTCCTTCAATTTGACATAATGCTGTTGCAAGCCATGCAACGTTAATTTCGCTTCGTCGTCAACATAAACTTCCATGGGCTAAAAAAAGGAAGAAAAAACAAAATATTAAAATAAATTTATGTAATCAAAAACTTTACTCAATATTAGATGAATTTTTTAATTTATAATCATTATTGTAATCATGTTTACAAATTGTTAACTTAATTTTACTCTACATACGGCCACACTACCACCAAAACGTTCTCAAAACAAGTCTTTCGCATTCAAAAAGATGATTTGTTAAGCACTCACAACCAATTGCTGCCACAGACACAAAACTCTACGGAAACGTACTGTGCGTAGTAGTGACTAAGCAAAAGACATTAGTGTGTATTTTTGTGAGATTGTGATTGGACACTTCCTCATTGGATGCTCTCCAACATAGAATAGGGCACTAAAATTGGCTTAAATTATTTTTTTCCCCAAACTGAAGTTAAAATTTCGTTTAATATAACGAAATTATACTTTTCCTTGCGTTGCATTTATACATTTATTTGTTCAAATAAAGTTGTTTATTACAATTTTTTTCAGGATCATAAGGTATATTTTCTTTTTTATTTGGGATTCGTTTCGATTAACATCGCGTTTATTGTTTATAGCAATTTATAACTTTATCATAGATGTCAGTGTAATGTAGAATATGATAAAGTTCTACCGGTTGTTAGTCATTATTAGCACCCAAATGCTTTAAACGATTGGAATTTGACACGTTTAGAAATATATTTCAATTTCGTAAATTATACCCGGTTCTAATTTATTTATGTGAAAAATATAAATATTCTTCATTATTCGTCTCATAAAACAGAAGAATTTTGCTTTTATATATTTTCATTTCTGTTCATTTTTATGTTCAGATGCGATTTGAGATTTTGCTTAGGGTGGCGTATAACAATTAGTATTTGCAGAACTACTAATTGGAGTAGTGGTAGAAGTATTGATAGAATTAAAAACTCGTTGATATTTACATCTTGCATAAATTTTTTGCAAACCGGTCGAATTTCTTTGCCGAGAGTAGCGGAAAACATCATGACTTGTTTTCCATGTGGTGTACTACGGAATATTTCCTGAACATCGCGACGCATATCTAAAAATAAAAAATATTTATTTATTTATTTATTTAACATATTCTTATATGTTATTAGTATAACTAAAAGGTGTAATAAGCTATGACAGCAGAGGTCTAAAGAGGGCCATACACTATCAAAATAATCGTCAAGCATGGTAGTGAAAATCGTGGTTGTATAGCAAAAATGTGTATGGATCCTGGATGCAAATTTAAAGAAAAATTTAGATTTTTGGCACACGTACGCGAACTTGATGTCAAGCTGTTTGATCATGTTTAGTCTGATTTAAGCTAAAAAAAATTCAAGGTTCTTAAGTATAATTTTGTATATACAAACTATCTTTCAGAAAATTAATTATTGAGTGACAATTTTCAGTTGAGTTTCTATTAATTGGAAAATGTTTTTGTTAGTGATATGTGAGTGAGTTATAATTGTGTGTTCAATTCTTAGTAGAATAATCTTTATCTGGTCCTTTCTGGGAAGTATTCTATGGTCAACATATCTGAAAATGTCGAATTAGTCGACCTTTGTGGTGCTTCGAAGCTATTGAAATCAGTGGTTTCAGGGATGGATATTCCATTGGCACGCGTGTATTGTTGGACAGATTCCACAATAGTGTTATGTTGGTTGAGGAAGAAACCGAACACTTGGACAACATTTGTTGCCAATCGCGTTTGTTGCATAGAGGAGAATGTAGGTAGCCACAATTCGTATCATATTAGGTCTGAGGAAAATTCCGCGGATTTAGGTTAGCAGGTGGTTTTCTCCTTCAGAACTTAAGAATAGTGATGTTTGGTGGCATGGTCCCAGTTGGCTTGGACAACTCAAAACTTTTTGGTAGATAGAGAACCTCTCCGCAATGGATACCGGCGTTGAAATTGGGGCTTCTAGGTCTCATGCGACTTTCTTTGGCGGGATATTCTCGAGTCTCCGTCTGTCTTACACGGAGAATCATCCATTATTTTTCCCTAATTTTATCGTTTTACTGTCTTATTGGCCGAGTTCGTGCATTGATTTCTATGCATGGCTGGAATCAGCTAATGTTGAGGATCATACGCATTGAATATTGGGTACCTCGCCTTAAGGTTTTGATCCGTGCAGTTGTAAAACGCTGTAAGCGTTGTATTTTGGACAGGAAACGCTCGTGTAGCCAGATCATGGCAGCATTAAGTCCTGAACGAGCAACCTTGGAGCCATCTATATTTGAGTCCCCAATAGGTTTGATAAATTGTTATCGCAAGGTCAAGGCACTTACTCACGATTTCTTCCGACGTTGGAAAGAGGAGCACTTACAGGATTTACATCGGCGCTATAAATGGAAATTTCCTCAGACCGACATAGAAATAAATGACTTGGTAACTATTCGACATGAACAATTTTCTCCATGAAGTTGGAGAAAATTGAGGGTGGCGATGGTCGAAGTGTGGTGGCATTTTTTCTGATGTGCATTTTTGTGTTTTTTTGTCAGTTATTGTCGGAAGGGTTCAGTGGCCAAGGCATAGTCAGTGGTCACTGAACAGTGAAGGCTTCAGCTGTATCCAATCCACAGGCACATCAGAACGCCCTCCTTCTTCGTTATTGTGTAGCACCAGCGAAGTAAAATAATTACTAAAAATGGCTACTATAAACGAAGCTTCAAAATTTAATACGTCTCCTTGATATCAGAGACGCTACAGCACTGCTGTAAAAATAAATAGCGTGCAAAAAGCAGTGTTGTTAGATAGTGAAACTTCACCTCCTATGATTTCTCCTACTATCCCTTTCCAATAGTTCTAGCACAATGCATCGCATGTGTAGGAGTCATCTGCTGAGTGCTGGTCCAAGATAAAAAAAAATTGGGACGTGTACTGAAAACGTATTCGCGTAGTGACGGTCACGTTAGAGTTGCCGATATACGCACGGAAAATGGTATTGTGAAACGACCAATCACAAAGCTGGTAAAAAAAAATATATTTTTTCATTATAAACAAAACCCAATTTTCCTGAAGAAGCTACACAAAGGAGTAGCGAAATATCGAATAAAAATAAATATTACATATATAAAAAAGACCTGCAGCTTAAATAATTAGTGTAATTAATATAAAAAGAGGTCAAAACACTAGAAGAATTTACTTATGAATAAAAAAAATAAAAAAATTCAGTGGCTAAACCAAATGACTACAAACAATTATATTTAGTGTTTACAAAACTTATTAAAAAATGTTTTTATTTCACAAATTTTGACTTTAAAAGATAATTTAATGTGTGAAGAGACCCCACCCCGTAACCATTTTTCAAATTTATGTCATTTTCAAGAATTTTAGAAATCAATTTTTTATCTGACACATCCATATATACTAACCCAAAGACAAATATTCAAGCTGAAGATTGATACATATAGCATACGCTAAGTATCGGTGTAAGAGAGATAAGAATAATTAGTTCTCTGAAAAAATAAAATACTCTTTCAAAATTTGGTAGTATTACTACCAGTAAATTTAGCACTGAACGAACATTGTATGGCAGTAGAACATCTTCATATATTTATGGTCTTTGATATAACTTTTAAACGAGGAAAACTGATGCATGAAAGTTTCAAATCCAAGCAGTATTGGTAAAAAATCAAACACGGAAAGACTTGTATGCGAATTGTGCCAATCAAGAAACTGCACCAGCGTCCCATCGGAACTACAGCAAATTAAAAATTGTAATACATCAAAAGAAATTTTGGAGAAGCTGTATTCCATCTATCAACGAACGGCAGGCAATGTTTTCCGATGTCTCTTATATTGTCCAAAATGCAAAGTGGTGAAGACATGCGTGATCATACACAAAAATTCTGTCAACAAACCGTTGACAAACTAAATGAAATGCAGTCGGTAATAATAGATGAGTTATTAGCTATGCTCTAGCCATCCCAAATGAGTATGAAACTTTCAGATTGCCTTCGAACCACAGGAGATATTTCCAAAGACAAATTTTAAAAGTTAAATTACTTGATGAGTTTGAAGCATGTAAACGAAATATAAATTAACATATTGAAGGGGGAATGTATTCTCAAAACAAACAAAAGCATAGCAATAGTTGCACAGATACAAACAATAAAAACAGCAACGAGAAAAGCAAATTTAAGTATGAAAGTAAATTTTAAAGAAACACCCTGCGTACCCGATTTGAGGACAAATCTACGGTGCGTATGAAAAATTACTCAAAGCGGATTAAAGATAATTTTCAAACAAAATTAAGCCATACAGTGGGGAGCAGAGGTGAGTACATGTTTGTATTTCTTCTATTGCTAGATGCATATCTATAGTAATGATGAAGAAATTTAAAATTTCTTTTTTTGCGTTCCTTCTTATTTAAAAACAAATTTTAAAATTAAAAAACAATAATCAATAAGAGAAAATTTAATAACAAAAAAAATAACTCGTATGTACTCAGTTTTGCTCACAGTCATACTCTCAACTACATTAGTTGAAACATTTCAAATTTACGGTTATTTTTCGATTTGGCTGCTGTAGCGTTGAGTTTTGATAATATTTACTTTATTTTTAAATTGTAATTGAATAACTTCGTATACCAAAAGTGCCGTTTTTTAATTTAAACCAACAACCTAATATTTTTTAAAACAATGAAGACTATCGTGTACCATGGGAATTTTATTGTAGGTAAGACAGAGGCTGGCTCTTCATCTCGTATAAGAACTTAATTTAAGACAATCAGTGGCTATTAGTGCTAAAACTGCGAAATGTAGCTCCGCAAGAATAGAGGTCGTCGAAAGCTATTACCTGATGGGGACGCACGCCTTGTGAAGAGAATGATGAGAGGGGAGGGAACACGTCTTTTACCGCAAAGAAAGCTTCCCTAGAATTAAATAAGAACGCTAGTTGATGGACAGTAAGAAGAGAGCTCACAACAATAGATATGTCTCAGCTGTGAAGAAACGTAAACCTGCATTGTCACATAAAAAATGTTTTGGCACGGCTAAAATTCGCCAGGCAACACAGAGATTGGACTGTTGATGACTGGAAGCGTGTAATATGGTCAGATGAGTCCAAATGCAACCGATACCAGTCTGATGGCAAACAGTATTACTGGCGCCAACACCACGAGACCATTCAACGACACCATATTAAACAAACGGTCAAGCACGGTGGAGGCAACATCATGGAGTGGGGTTATTTTACATGGTGGAATGTTGGTCCATTAAAATGGCATTATGAAAAAGGAAGACTATTTGAAACTATTGCAGACCCATCTTCCCATCTTGTAGCTATCAGCGCATATCTTGAGGAAGAGGTTGCGTTTCTACAGGATGGAAACCCAAAACACACCTCCAAAAACGTTAAGGAAAAGTTGACTAGGCAAAATTCCCAATTGATGCAATGGCCTCCGCAAAGTCCCGACCTCAATCCAATTGAGAATTTGGGGCAATTGTGAAAAGACGGTTGGGACAATATCGAACAGCTCCATCCAACTTAATCGAGTGTAGCAACGTTTGCAGCTGGAGTGGCAGAAAATTCAGGGTGAAATTATACAGAAATTGGTTGAAAGTATACCTAAACGCATAAATAGTATTTTAAAAAATAAAGGGCTATGGACCAAGTACTAAAAATATAACATATTTTAAATGTTGCTTGAAAGTGTAAAATTGAATACATAAGAGTTATTTTAGTTTTATTTTATTTTTTCTTTCAATAATAAGTTTTTTGTTTTGTTTTAAAAACATTTTTGTTAGTACCTGAATAATAAATAAAACAAAAATATCAAATATTAAATAGCTTCATTATTATTATTTTTATGCCCCTGCAAATGTACAAATGTACAAACATGTACTCATCTCTGCTCCCCACTGTAGTTCGAAACCATGAGAACAATAAAAAATTATTTTCGGCAAAAAGAGAAAATGATCTGTATTACGTAATTGAAAATTTAGAAGTTGCCTCGATTTCGCAATCAAAAGAAAAATCCTTCCAGGATTACGACTTACGGGAAATTACAGGGAAAGAAAATGTTATTGGCATACCTACAAATATTGCAAGAACGTTGTGAACTTGCGAAGTTTGTATTTAGAGGAAGCAATCCCAAATACCGTTTAAGTTTTCTCACAACAATGGTGGGAACAATAAGAATTAGCACAAAGTTATATGTGCGACTCTATGCGAATGCGTTCATTTGGTGGTTTCTCGATATTTCGCTACATTACAGGCTGGGGCACATAGAAACCGTCATACTTTGACTTTTTCAAATGACATTAAAGTACCGATTAATGAGATTGGCGCAATGAGTACTTTGTTGACGGATATCAAATCATAGCCAGCCTTACCACGTTAAAAAGTAAAAAAAAAATTAACATAAATACTAGAATATGTTTTATTTTATAAAAATAAGTCTTCAATTTCTTTTATACTAGAGTAAAAATTAAAAAAAAAAATTTTGTATAAAAACATTATGTACATACACCCTCACACTTTCAATGTACGCCAAGCAAACCTGTGCAAATAATTTCCTATCTATTTTAAATTTAAATACTGTGTTCTGTTATTTTTCTTTCTGCTGCAGCAGTCTTGAATTTTTTGTTACAAATGAATCGATTTTTAATAAAACAAAAAGGTGTTAACAACGTTCGGCAATATAAAACCTGATTTTTAAACTTTACAAGTAAAATTTACGTATTTAGTATTAGTTAGGCTGTAAAAAGTATTCAAAATTCAAAAAATTTTCACTTCACAATAAAGAAAATTTAACCAATGTTAAAAATTGCCCAACTTTCGTACTTTGCTTTGACGGATACGTACTGAAAAAGCGAAAGTATGACGGTATCTATGTGCCCCGGCCTTTATAGATGATAAAAGCCGTATGTGTAAAATTCATTTCGTGAAAAATAAAAGCAAAGTCGCTGAAAAATTTATAGAATATGAAAGTGTGGTAAAAAGGAGAACCGGTATCATCAAATGTCTACGTAGTGACGGAATACGTAAATAGTTATATGAACAATATCATGAAAACCGAAATTCTTCACGGGTTGACCATCGAACATACTCCACAACAGTATGGAGTTCCGAAGAGAAAGAATAGAAGAACAATACTGGCCATGGCAAGATGTATGTTTATTCAGTTAGGGGGTATTGACATTGGACAGAAACAGTGAACACTGCTAATTATGTAGGAAATCGTTGCTTATCGTAAAGCTTAAATGGTAAAATTCTAACTAAAAAATACTTGATTAATAAATTAGTTTAAGATAATAAAGAAATTTTATTAAGCCGTTCCCCATTTTTATAATAATTATTTCGAAAACAACTGGTAGGGATGAGTTGTAATTTTTTCATAATTTTGTCAACTATTCCAACACATGGTTGTAATCGGTAATACCACAAAAATTGCAACTAAAATCTAGTTGAGTTGTAAACCGCAAAAGTGTCTCAAATTTCTCGTTTCAATATTGTTCCCTAGCAATGTAAATGTTTGTTGATTTGCCTACAAACTTTGAAGTTGTGTAGAAAAATTCAATCAGCCCTGCAGAGTATGCTCTTTGTGTAGTGAAATAGTAACTGTTAATTTGTTAAAAACAAACAAAAACATCATGATGGAAAGGGGATTCCATTGTGTAAAAAATATATATTAGTATATGTACGTGGCTTCACTATATATATATAAATATATTTAAAATGAGTTTATAATTACCAAGTTGATCTAACATTTTATCGCATTCGTCCAGAATAAAATGTTTCAAGTGCTTCAAATGCAACTTTTTATTGCGTATTAATGCCAATATACGCCCAGGTGTACCAACGACAATATGTGGAGTAACACTTTTCAAAGTTTCTTCATCTTTTTGTATGGATAGACCTCCAAAGAATACTCCAACCTTAAAAATTACAATAACACTCAAATATAATAAACCAAGAACTTTTTTAAAAACTTTCTTACTTTGACAGTCGGCATATATTTAGAAAAACGTTCATATTCCTTGCTGATTTGGAAAGCAAGTTCACGCGTGTGACACATGACTAGCACATACACAACATTTTCAGTTGGTTCCAGCTGTTGTAATGTGGCAAGCACAAATACAGCCGTTTTCCCCATACCAGATTTAGCTTGACAAAGAATATCCATACCTAACACTGCCTGCGGTATACACTCATGTTGCACTACAAAAAAAATTATTGAAAAATTAAAGCAAGCTTTTTATGTGTTGATATTGTAAACTTACCCTCTGATGGATGCTCAAAACCGCAATCCACAATAGCTCTTAAGATCTCAGGTTTCAATAAAAAATCACGAAAACCCGAGCTGTGTATAGATACATAAGTACCTTTTACGTCCTTTTTGGGAGCTTCTTGTGTTTCGACAACGGTAGTCTCAGTTTGCTCCTCATCTTCGTAATCTAAAAGATCGTCATTGTCTGCCATAGTCAATTCTGTGAACTTCTAATCTAAAATAGGAAACAATTTTACTATAACTAATTCGAAGTTGTACCGTTTTTTTGTTTGCACCGGTAGACGCCATTTTTAAAATACGAGGTTAGAAAAAAATCTTTTGCAATTCCACCCGAAAATTTATATTTACACACCTCTTCAAATTATACTAAACAAAATTTTTATTATCAGTTACCTTTCAGCAAATACTTTTAAATAATTAATTTATATCAAACAGCAATTGTATTTAATAACTACGAAAGCAAGTTCAACGTGTACGGCTGTGGACAATGTTTTTCTGTGGATCAAATTTTAAATGATATGAATTCGCTTCACCTTGAATCACGCTGCATTTCTTCTCGTTTTAAATTTATAAGTGGTTGAGGGTTGCCAAAGCTTTTTATCAAGTAAAATCAACTCATCAGGTGCAAGGCAAATTCATTCAACGTTTATTAATACGAGGTGTGTTCATTTACCCCAAATTGGGCGGCCGCGGGCGCCCAATCTTACCCAAAAGCGGTTTCTTACACAAAAATTGGATAAATGAGAGTCGTTTTGAGGTAGTAATATTCTTGTTCTTCTTGCACGAAACAGCCCAATTCGTCAATTTGCTTTTTCTCCAAACGTCAAATTTTTTGAACAGATGTGTTTTGTTAAATATAACATAACCTAAAAAGAACGTGTTAAATTAGTGTAATATGAGTTGAAATTAAATTAATTATTACAAAAAGTAATATATTTTGCATTGAAGGGGTATCATATTATTATAATTATTAAACTATTTACAACCACTTTTTTTAACTTTCCCACAAAATAAACAAACTTTGACGTTGGGCTCAGATATATGTTACAAACTCTTGTATCAGCTGACGGGCGAATTTGCGAGTGAGTTTACCTGGTAATGAATTTGCCTTGTCTTGAAAGGTAGTGTTATCGGCGAATTGACACAACAAAGCAACTTTTTTGTGTCGGCAAATGTCAAAACCGGAGAATATCAAATAAATTTCATGACATTCGTATTGCTCAAGGCTAAGCTTTCTAATAATATAACCAGATATGTATTTTAAAGCATCTTCTTGAAGAATACCAATGTCATCTAAGTCCGATTCATCTAGGCCTGGTAGTTCTGCATTAGTTGGTGGGGATAAATAGAGTTATTCACTTCTATTATCTATTTGCTCTTGAAGCATTTTTCAATGTTTTATCGAAATTTCTGCTATGGTACTTTTAACTGCGGTATTCAACGTTTCCCTTGCCATGAATGTATTCTGTATTTCGAGCTAACAGTCGAAAACAATGCAAGATCACGCTGAATAATATATACATGTACTTTTGAATATCTGCTGCAAAAACGACATGACAGAACTTTTTTTTTTAATATCAATATTGCAAGTATGTCAATTTTTTTTTCTCCTCTTATTTGTGTTTGTTGCTCCTTTAGTATGCACCGCGGAAGAACTTCCGGTAGATTTTTCGGAAATGAGAACAGATGCAATGAATTCAGATATATTTACATCACCGTCTACATATTGCGTTTCACTGTATTGTTGTTGTATTGATGAGTTACTGCTTACGGTAATTATTATGGAGCTTTAAATTTATCTTGAATTTTGCATAACATTTATTTACTTTTGAAATGAACGTTGATCCATGTGGCCACATGGCACAAAATAATTAATAAACTATTTTCTTGAACAATTTTGAACATATTTTTCCCATAAACCTAACCGAATTAAAAAAATTAATAAATAATGTTTGCCATTTGCTAACACACACACCCAAGGTTTATTAATACTGAATAATAATAAATTTTCCTTGCACGTAACTGTGCTATTAACGCCACCCAAGGCTAATTCATTACCAGGTAAACTCATTAGGAAATTCGCTCGTCAGCTGATACAAGAATTTGTAACGTATGTTTTTTTTTGCCGAACGTCAAAGTTTGTTTACTTTTGTGAGAAAGTTAAGGAAACTGGTTGTAAATAATTTAATAATTATAATAATATAATACTATAAAATAAGAATGCAAAGTATATTACTTTTTGTAATAATAAATTTAATTTGAACTCATATTACACTAATTCAACACATTCTTTTTAGGTTATGTTGAATTTAACAAAACATATACATATATACAAAAAATATGACGTTTGGCCGAAAAGCGAATTGACGAATTCGCCTTGCGACAACGTTGTATTAATAATCCTTGCCTTGAACACCACCTAATATAAATTCGCTTTGCCTTGTTCTGCGTATTCTATGGTAAAAGCATAGGCTTAGACCTCTGTGGGTAAAAGTGAAAAAAATTTATTGGAAAATGGAAATCATTTTTCTTAAATAATTTTTGGATTGATTTTCAGTAATTATGTGAGGGTTGAAGGCAGCAAAGCGCACTAATTTCATCTAGTAATAATAAAATAGTAAAATTAATTGTTCTTTGCAATATTTAATTTAAATTTAACTTATATTACACTTTTTTTAATACGCTTTAAAGTTTTATCAATAATGGCAAGCCAATCAGAATCTACAATTAGCCGATCGGAACTTGAAAGCATGGACTCAGAAACCCCTATGCCGATCACATCAAAGGAAGCTTTAGAACAACAGAAGAGGCGTAAGTCAGTGGACATCGATGGTACTAAGCTTAACGACCCCAAGGGTATGAGAGCTGACCCGGACACATCTTTAAAATCAAAAGCAATTGGACTGGCATGAATTCTTAATAAATGTTTTTAAAATCAAGGATGTATCAGCAATTGATACAATTGCTGATATAACGTGGATAGTAACGTGGATCGTGCCATAGAAAGATGAAGCGAGAAGCAAATGGAAAGGGAAGCCGGGCATTAAGAGTCAACAACGACTTAGAATTCATCGTAGAAAATCAAAAGATTAAATGGGGTGAATTAAAGGGTGTAATGAAAGAACTGTCATCATTGTACGGATTGAAGTACGATACTTCGAAAAAAGGTAAGTCAGCTACTGCGACTCTAGGTTCATTGTTGGGCCAGTTTATTACGTACCGCCCAAGGGTTAAGGAGGTCATGATTGGGACCAAGTATATCTTCCTGAAGAAGAAGGATGGAGTAATATCTGGGTGTTCACTCCACAGGTTTGGTTATAGCCATAGTGATAACCCGGTGCTCTTGAGGGGCTGTACTTTCCACCCATCGTTGCAGAGGTCCTTGAAACATGCCCTGTGATCATTTACAATTGTAGCGAACCTAGTAATGGAGGTGGACAGCCGCTTTCAGGAATCGTGGAAACAAGCGTTTGTCCAACGCTTTAAATTTTTAAGCAAATCGCAAGAAATTGCCAATATCTTAGCAGGGACAAAATTCGAGAACTATCGTATACTGCTGTTGATTGCACGGGTCGCGCGATTGGGTACGAGGGGATCCAATAAGGCGGCCTTTCCTTTTGCGTTTATGTTGACTGTGGCCCGAAAAATTACGGTCTACAAGGAGTTTTTCAGTGGTGCCCAAACGCCAAAGACTAGAATCGCTAGTGTCACTTTACATTCTTCGATCAAACAGATAGATTTTTCTGGCGGGGGTGCATTCAGATTTTGGCACCATGCTGCAGATCATACTAAATATACAATGCGAATTGGAGAAAATGCCGATGAGAGCACTATGAGGGAAGTTGTGTTTCACGCAGTGTGGGGTACACAGAACGAGAACTCGATGTTGTTGAAATGGATGACTGGGCATGACTTCCGCACGCGTAGGGAGATGGGGAACCATTTTGGGTATAAAGGAGAAAGAAAATAGGGTCTCCATTTTGCACTGATCCAGTTTAAGCGTGTGGCTAAGTTAAGGAGAGCATTTCAAACCGATGGCTTAAATGCTCCGCAACATTTAGACGACAGCAGACAGCAAGCAGCAATATGTCAAAAATAAAATCCATGCGTTTAAATAAAAACGATTATTTTGACGGCAGCACAACAGCATTTGCTGCTGCTGCAGCAGTGAGTAATAAAAAATTTTTTTTCAATTATATAAAATAAATTAATTTATAATTTTTTATTCTGAATTTACAGAAATTTTAATGTTGTTTGTATTATAGGGAAATTAATTTTTTGTGTGACAAATCTAAATCTAGTACTTTACAGCAGCATTTATAAATATGTATTATATATTTATATAGGAAAAATAATTGCTCTCATTTTACGTACGACAAATCTTATCGTCTAAAGCACCCTTAAAACACATGGCGAGTTCGTCAGACCTAATTAAAGGGTGCTTTAGACCATAAGATCTGTCGTACGTAAAATGAGCGAGAAAATAAAATGAAATTGCATCCGTATTTAAAAAAAAGAGAGTAAAAATCGAATGGTTGTTTTCTGGCTTTTACACCATTGCACATTAGGTCAAATGACTACTTTTTCTGTGTTAAATTAATTACGACTACATTATAAGAGTAATCGAAACAGTTATTATATGGATTATATAATTATGGATGGTTACAATAAAAAAATGGAATTTAACCCATAACTGACCAAAAATTAACCCTCTAGCACCCATTAATTTAAACACTCCGGACGGCATTTCATTTTTGCGGCAGTTATTTTACTATAATGAGGATATATATCACAATTCCTTAATTTGCTTTCCTGGCGTATTGCATTATACTGCTCTTTAGACAAATTATGTTCAAGGAGGAAGGCTAAAGCCTCATCCGCAGTAAATGGAATTGGCTTCTTAGGATGCTCGTCACAAATTTTACGCATTTTTGATGGTCTTGTTGGACTTTGAATACTTTCTTTTAGTATTAAAGCCAAATCGGTATCACCTTCTTTACGTGCTGATGTTGCTGCTGCACGAACGAGAAGACTTGTATCAGCTTTCGCATTTGAAAGCTCTGCCGCTTCTTTTCTTTTTCCAAATTCCGATTTTTCGCTGAATGGTACACGAGGACGTCCAACAGCGCCACTTGTTGCCTTTTCTAAAATGCCATCTACCACAATGTTTAATTCAGCATTTAGCCATGCCTGGTTTTGGCTTTTGAATACATTTGTCGTTCTATGACACTTTTTCCACTTTTGTTCTAGTTTTACGCAGAACAAATTAATTTTTTTGGTAATTTGTTTCACCATTTCATCAGAAATCGACGAGCTTTCAAGTTTGTCATATACGTGTTTCAAAACGGCATCAACTTTTTGTTTTTTTGTAATTTCCTTTCGCCATACTTCAAAAAGATCAATCTTTTTTATACAGAGGTTACCTAACAAAAAGAAGCATTACTCGCAAAACGCAAAAAATCGCAATTTTTGATAAATACAAAATAACTCACTAGATAATATTCTAATTATTTTGTGCTATTTGAGAGTGGAGCAATGGGGTATATTTTTTTAAAAGCTTTCAGAATATAAACATTTTATAAAAATTTAACTATTTATAGATGTTTACGCTAATGAGTTATTTATTAAGTATAGCGACATATATATAAAACAGCTAAAATTAAAAATATATCTACTTACTTGGCTCTTTCTTTTCCATTTTACTCTAATAAATTACCACAAACACAGTCCGAGATATACGCACTTAAAGTTGACACAATTATAGAAAAAATTTAATCAGTTGACTTCGACACGCTGCTGTATAACGGTTATTTATATTTACTCAAAGCAAAAATCACTTTTTTCATCTGAAGTCTTTAGAATTAAAAAACAACAACAACAATAGTAAAACTGCAATAGTAAAAATGGACTTTCGCACAGAAAAATGTGTCGTTTGACCTAAAGTGCATTGGCATGGATAAAATCAAGTAAGATGAAAACATTCTCATTTAATTTAACTACAGCTGTTTGCTTGTGTTCCTCAGGGATGGAGTTCTTGTGCAAATGAATTTTTTTTTTAATAACCTTGAAAAATATTTTTATAACTTTCGAATGTTATTTTCGTGGTCAAAATTTTTAGTGTACTTTTAGAAAATATACGTATATTTTTATAAAATTGTGCTGTCGTGGTCTAAAATGTACATTTTAATTTTATGAAACCAGTTTTCCCTCCCTGGCGTTCTCACATTTGGTTACATAAAAATGCATCCCTGATCTAATGGTGTGTGATGGTTTTTGAAAAATTTTAAAAAATGAGAGCAATACGACTGTCAAATTTTTATCCGTATTTTCTATCAAAATCTTATGGTTTCATTACATATTGCGTTTAGACGATCCGACTTGTGCTCTTCTACACAAAAATTTGACATGTCGTACGACAGATCTTATGGTCTAAAGCACCCTTAATAGATATTGGTCAGCGTCTTCAATATTTTTACGAATCCAAAGACAAATATAGAAGCTGATTATTGATCCGTGATCCATTATGCACACGGCAGAAAGCAATTCTATTTTAACCGTTTACATAGTAGCTTAAGATATTTTGCTTTCATTAACACGTCTCATAACTATTAGTTTTATAGTTTTACTTCTTTTAAATTTTTAAATAAATATTTTTAAATAGTCTAATTCTGTCTGGAATTTAGGATGTTGAAATATTTACTTCTATTTTATTTAGCACCTGCTATAATACTTTAATATATTTTTATTACCCGATTAGTTAAATGTTATCATGTGTAAATGCTAGGTAAATTCTTCCAGCGTGTTAACTGTCTTAATAGGTCGTACGTTTACTTTCTGGGAAAGTTCGGTAAAATGAGAGTAAGCTAGAATTAGTCTCAATAAGAGAGCAAAATGTACAAAAGTAAGAAAACGAAAAAAACCATAAAATTTACCAGAAAAAAAGAAATGTAAATTTTTTACAGCTCTGATTATATCGGAGATGATTTTTGACAATTTTAAAATTGTATTTTCTGACCCCAAATGTACTAAAAACATAAAAGTTGTGTTAAGTTTTACTATTATTAACTATTAGTAACAGAAAGATAAAATAAAATGAGTTCTTGAATATTGAGAATTTGTTTCGAAATCAGTCAAATTAAAATAATACTGAAGGAGTTCCTATTACTCGAGAGACCACCTCGTTGCGAGACAACCAACGTGTTGTTGAATAGTTAAAAATTAATGCAGTTCATTACAAAAGTATTCTTGAATTTTCGCAAATTCATCAATTTTACAGAAAGGATAATTTTACTCGTTTGTAAACTTATAATTCGGACTATAGTTTTTGAAGCTCCGTACGACTGAGTTTAGACGAGAAAACATTTAGTTTGGTAGCATGTTACGGGTGTGGAAGAGAGCATCGGTTTTGTGTTCGGCACTCGACGACACGTTTTAACAACAACATATGTTGTCTTTGCTGATGGATAGAATTAATTTTTATGCGAATCCGTGGATAGTTTGTTTTAATATTTGTATATTTTAAATAATTGTGGGCAATTATATTAAGAAAAAATTCACAGATGATGGCCCACTCCAAGGTTCTGATGGATATTTCTATTTTATATTATATTACATTTCTTTTTTTTTATATACATATGTACATATAAGAATATTGAAATAAAATCAACGTAAAGAATTGAAATAAATAGTGTTTCATTGCTATTAGGATATCCGTATAGAGTGAGCGATATATATGCATCAACGCTGACTATCACATGCACACAGAAGTTTCTGTCATTTTTCTCATATTGCCCTTAAAAAAATGATATAAACTGTGTTCTACGCAATGACCGATAATTCTGTCAGCAATGACGGTCATATCACCGGTCAAATGACCGTTAATGTTCTTGTAGGCAGCTAAACTTATTAGCTATTTCGCTGGTCACTTCATTCAAGAGGCCAAACGTCAAAGTTTCTGAATAAGTTGTGAAAAGTGGTTGTGAATAATTTAATAATTAAATATTATATTAAGAAAAATCGAAAATATATTTTTGCTATAATTAATTTAAATTACTGAACAACGTATAATCATATGAATATACTTTAGTACTTAATATTTAGTGGAGTAAAGTAGTACTTTTGCAATGCAAAGTGTACTGAAAAAAGTACAATTGTACGAGCTTGATTATCCCTGATTTTCATTGTAAGTCTAATGTGATTGATGACAGTTTACCGAAAAAAAACTATTTGTGAAAAAATTATTTAAAAAAACAAGTATTGAAAGAATTTATTTAATTATATTTATTTTTTAGCGATGGTCTTTTTTCTGAAAAGTTTTTAACAATTATTTATTTTTCAATATTTCGCTACCAAATTGGTAGCATCGTTAGGAAATAATAATTTGTATTAACAAAAATATTTATTTAAAAAAAATGGTATTTTTTATGAAAAATGTTTGTAATTAATTATTGTTAAGAAAAATTTTTAACACAACTATTTTAATGTCTGTCAGCTGTTTGGGACATTTGTAATTTTGCTTTGTTATTTTCAATGTTTATTAGAAACAAACTGATTGCTTGTTCTTCATGCTCAAACTAGCCCGAAGAAAAAGTACGGGCATTCTCGTGCGTGAAGAACAAGAGCAACGGCCGCCCAATTTTGAGTAAACGAACAGACCTATTATAATAAATAAAAGCGTCAACATTAAATATGGCAACATTTACATACTTCCATATGGTAGCACTGAAAGTTTTCCTAATAAAAATAACGGAACTGAACGCAGAGTTCAGAATTTTTTTTCAATTAAATAAAAATTAGTTTGCCATAAATTATTATTGTTAATTAAAGTGCATAAGGTTTATACATAAGCTGTAAACGAAATGGAATTTGGAAAGGAAAAGATGGAATTGATTCACTACATGTACTGGAAGGAAATTAATTTATTAAAAATTAATTTGGATATTTTAATGAAAGATAGTGAACGTTTTCAAAAAATGCTAAATGAATTAACTTCTGTGAAAAAAACTGCTAACATTTTTGGTATCATTGTCTTTGATCGGTACATGACTCATATGGTGACAGCTTTAAATATGGCTCGTAAATATAACATTCATTTAGAGGTAAATAATTTGGAAAATACAGTTACCAACTCATCACCCATTGGTTTCACTGATGATTCGAATTTTATGCAAGCAAGGATTTTAAAGGATTTCTTCGAATGGCGAGAAATTAGAGAACATTTTGATATTGACAATAAAAGTGAAATTAATGCATTTGGTAGGAGAATTAAAATGACGAAACATGTTATAGAAACTAATCCTGAAAAATTGTTTGACGTCAGTAACAGCAAAATGAAATCCTTAGAATTAAAGAGAAATGATAACAAAACACAATATAAAACTGATATAAACACTGTCTTAAATAAAATTTATAATTTATTAATCATTTTGTTACCAGTCAGAAGTCTTGCGGAATTCAAGAGTGGATATGAGTTTGAGGCATACGTACTTCATGTTCGAGATTACGAAAAGCTTGAGTTTTATATATGTCTGAATGACGACTATAAAACTTTGATTAATTTAAGCACCAACATAAATTTCGAAACAATTTCCCGCAATCTGTTGCCACCAGATGATGTGTTCTGCGTGTTAGATAAAAATGAGATCAACGCGAGGGAGTTTATATTGCGAGCTCTAATTGTTCCAGAAGAATATCAGGAATGTCAAAAGCTTTTATACTTGCTTGACTTTGGAGAAATTATTCCATTGACAGATAAATTTAAAACTTTTAAAGCTCCACTACGTTACAAACAAATACCTCCTCTAGCCATAAAGTGTATATTGGACGGAATTGAAGATTCTCTCTTCGAATGCATTAAAGACAAAGATAAATGTAAAAATGCATTGTTAAAAAATGAATTTCAAAAGGCAAATTTCCGCGTTGTATGTCAAAAAGACCGTGTACTACATGTGCTATTTTTAGAAAACTCGAGGATCAATGAAAAGCCAGCTTTGCATCAAAACAATACAGGAAGCAATACCTTTGTCAATTGTAAAGATATTGAAAGCGATAGTTCAAATTCTGACGTATTGAAGTTATCTAAGTCGGTGATTTATAATGCGTCTAAAACCATAGATTCACTTCTAAATATTCCTTTAGAAGTCTGTAGACTAGAAGTTATGGTAACACATATTGTTAGTCCCACATCATTTTATGGTATCATTCAAAACAATTATTGGAGCGATTACACCTTTTCCTGGCACGATCGACAACTAATCCCATCACAAAGGCAAATATCATCAGCACCTCATTTGAATGACATTGTTTTATCACAGTACTATAAAGATGGCTATTGGTATCGAGCAAAAATTATTAATGCCGATTTGGAAAAAAATTTTTATACGGTAAGGTTACAATCTCAGTAATTCTATTGGATTAAAATTTGTTCTTCATTACCGCCTGCTACATTTAGAAAAGTCTTGAGTACTTAGAAGAGTGGCGAGGAGAGAATGGAAAGGGGTACAGACTTGACAAGTTTGTTTCTCTATTCTTTTCTTAACCATAGTAAGTAACTTGACGCAAAAATGTTTCCGTGTATGAACGCATATGAAGGTTCAAAAGAATATTTAGTAAAAACTGATGCAGGGAACTTGTGTGTAAATCTGCTCTTAGTTCCTCAACCTCTAAGTGGGCAGCATTGCATAGTACAAGCTCATACAAACTCTTTATTGAAACTGACGCGAGATAGCAGACATTCATACTAGCAGTTCTGATCCCATTAAGTGTTTTTTTTATTCTGAATTGGGCACCAACGAGATCCCAATTTTACCAGATATGCTTTTCTTACACAAAAATTGTGTAATTGAGAGACGTTTTGAGAGAGGTTTAAGAATGGTCATATGCTTGCTTTTGGGATTACCGGCTAATTTGCTGTTCTTGTGTATTTAAAGAGGAAAAATAAAATATATTCCACCTCACTATTTAATTTACAATTAAGCTTGACAGATCCTTTGGAGTCACAAAAAAAATTTTTCGTAAAATTGTTTTGTTCTGCAAAAAATTGTCTACCAAAGTGTTCAAATATCATTAAACTGGCTGTCCCTAGCACTACTTTCACTTAAACTTTGCTAAATTTCTAACAAAAATAGTATCTAAATTTTTGATAAAATTAGTGCAAAGTAAAAAATAATATTAAATTATCTCTTTACTTGCAATGTGCATAATTTTTTATTAATTAATAGTTGTATGGATAATTATATTTTGTCCCTGAACGTACATGTCATTTCCATTTAAAATCGTATACATATTAGTGAAATTTCAAATTTTCAAGGCATTTATAGTTCCTTTGGAATTATAACGCAATATATTCAGTAGAACTATTATTAAATTTATTTTATTTATTTGAGTATGATTCTAAAATATAATTATTTAATTTATGGTTGAATCGAACTTTCTACAGCTGTAGCAGCAAAAACCACACGAGGAATTATTTTCTGTTCCTTCTATCTTGCTTCTTTATCGACCTGCCAGGTTTTATACCTTCACCATTTGACAACTTAGTTGTTGATTTGCAATACATAATTCAAATTTGAAAGAACGATAGGTCTGTGTTTTAATTAAATTAAAATAGTTAATTTTATTTCATGATTTAGTTATATATTATTTGGATTTTCTTTAATTGTCATGTAAAAGCCAAATTATTGTGTTTTTATGGATGTATGTTGTGTGTAGCAGTGAACTGCAACGAGCACAGAACATCTAGAAGTGTCAGTTAGGGGCCTGGCAAAAACGAATCTGTAGTGCGATTCAGTAACTTTTAACTTTTTGCACTAACGATTGAAAGATTCAGTAACTTGATTTTAACGTTAGTAGTTAAAAATTTAAATCAAGTGGCATTTCGGTGAAAATATGCGAAAAGCGCAAAGAGGAATACGTAAGAAACAAAAAAAATCTCTCGTATTTAACACGAAAAAAGCAGAATTTTAATCATTTTGTATTATTTATTTCTTCTTTATACTCTGGTAGCAGATATATATTTTCAAACTTAAATAAAAAACGTAATAATTGACACAAAGTTTTATTGAGAGCATTGAACGATATAATCGAAATGCGGATTTTATTTATAAAGAGTATGTCACCCAGATCCTTCGTATCCTTTTTTAAAATTTCATGAATAATCGCTCTTGGAAGTCCCAGTGAGGCTGCTCTTTCCGTATTGAAAGTCGCGAATTTTCACGTAAACTGTTTTAAACCAGTTCAATGTTTTCGGGAGTTCTTGAAGATCGACTGGGCCCTGGCCGTGGGGCATTCATAGCCGAAACAGTTGCGCGGAATCTCTCTAACCACGAACGAATTAAATTTACACTCGGTCCATCACTTATTCGCCGAATACCGAACTTTGAACAAAATTGTCGACGAGCAATTACGTAAGAATCATTATGCTTAAAAAATGTCTCCACAGCGAACGCGCAATGCTCACTCGACCACTGCTACATCGTGACTGACAAATCCGCACAATCGATAATTCTAACGGCGACACCCTCCCTCCGCACCGTTCATTGAAATAATCGTATTTAAAACAGAGGGGTTCAAAAATAAAATGAAGATGTTTTGGTGAGAGAATTTGCCCAGCAAACATAATGTCAAACGTTTAAAATAAGAAAGAAAATGGCATCCGCTATATACAACTTATTAAATGAATGTAATTTAAATTTTAGAAATAGATAAGAGCATCAGTGACAATAAATTGCAGTTATCAATTTCAATAAATAATTTTAGAACACTTATTTGGGGGGAAAAAACAAAAATAAATTCATATAAAACAGTTTTTTGGGGCTTAAACATTAGACTAAAAAGTTTAACCATCTGTCATTCCTCATTATAATTTTTAAAATCGCTTTGAAAATTTTAAATTAAACATTCCATGTTAATACTTGCATGTCACTTGCGAATTAGTAAAATATTTTTTAAATTCAACGAGGTCATTTTATTTCGCTGCTTGGGACAAGCGTTTTTCATGTCTGAAAATATTTGTTCGCATAGTCCCCGTCCATACTGTGAAGCATATTTTTTTTTTTTTACACAATATATATTATTTATTGAATCTTCAAAATCAATTGAACTAACAATAAGTATTCAAATCTTAAGAACTAATTGCTAATTATTATTAAGTACAGCCTAGCTGTACAAAATTATTTATTGCTCGTATAGTTTTATTTCCGCGTCTACTACGTTCGGCCTAGGGAAAGAGTATCCCTTCTTTTCAGTCGAATGAACCCTCTTTCGCTTAAAATATTTCGGGCTAGTATATTTGGATGATCTTGGAGTTTGGTTAGGTATGACGTTGCGTATGTTGTTATCTCTTGTTTGACTGTCGGAATATTTAAATCCTTGTGTATGTTAGAATTTTTTATATACCACGGCGCATCTGTTATCATTCTCAGTATTTTGTTTTGACACCTTTGAATTTTTTCTATATTGGAAGCTGAGGCAGTGCCCCATAGCTGGATACCATAGCTCCATATTGGTTTTAAAATTGCTTTGTAAAGCAAAAGCTTACAGTCCAGTTTTAGCACAGAATTTCGACCAATAAGCCAATTTAGTTGAGTTGCTTTTAATTTTATTTAAGTTAATTTTGCATCGATGTGCTGTTTCCATGTTAGCCGTCTATCAATGTGCATCCCTAGATACTTGACCTCCAAACGTTGAGGTAATAACTGGTTGTTGATCAGAATAGGAAGACATGTGTCTCTGCGCAGGGTGAAGGTTATATGTACGCACTTATTCTCACTAACTTTGATTCGCCATTTTTTTAGAGAGCTTTCCAGCTGCGAAGTTTGGTGCTGTAGGCGACGAGATGCTTCGTCAGCACTTTCGTGAATGCTTAAGAAAGCTGTATCATCGGCAAAAGTTGAGGTATGGATGTTCGCGACTGTTGGCAAATCTGCGGTGTATATCAAGTACAGCAATGGACCTAATATGCTGCCTTGGGGAACTCCAGCTTCAATCGGCTGCGGTGATGACAGCCAATCACCTTGTTTTAAAATAAATTTGCGACAAAGCAGGTAACTTTCCAGTAGCTTACAAATATTTTCAGGAAGGTACTGGGTCAGCTTATATATTAATGCCTTATGCCACACTTTATCAAAAGCTTGGGAAGCATCGATAAAGGGGGCTGAGCAGTACTTTTTTTCTTCTAGGGTATGCTTTATAACATTCACAAGTCTATGTGTTTGCTCAGTTGTGCTGTGTTTACTTGAGAAAGCCAAACTGACGGTCTGGAATGCAGCGCTTTTCGCTAATGATTTTATTTAACTTGATAGCTAATAATTTTTCAAAAAGCTTAGATAAATTTGGCAAAAGGCTAATTGGCCTGTAGGACTCAACTCTGGTGTGGTCTTTACCTGGCTTAGGTATCATAGTTATTAGTGATATCTTCCATTTAGATGGAAAGTATTCAATGCACAATATCGCGTTGAAGATGTGGAGAATTCTTTTAACTACTGTAGTTGGGAGCTCTTGGAGCATCTTGTTGCTAATTTTATCGATGCCAGGAGATTTTTTAGGGTTCAAGTTGGCGATAGCTTCTTCGACGTCTTTCAATTTAAACTCTATCGAAACTGCTGCATCCGTAACTATCGATGGAAGTTCTTCAGGGTCGCTTGGTGCATTGGGGGTGAAAACATTTTTTAAGTGCTCAACGAACAACTTGCCTTTTTCTGTGTCGTTTCTTGCCCAATCCCCAGTTGGGGTTCGAAATGGAGGTTTACGAATAACCGGTCTTTTGAGATATCTGGTAGCACGCCATAGTGAATGATCGGATTGCGGTGTTGCATCAAGACCTTTACGATACTCATTTAAATAATCAGTTTTTTTGGAATGTAACATCTCTCTTAGCTTTTTGGTACACTCTATTAGTTTTCTTTTGAGTTGAGGGGATCTATGAAGCTGCCACTCTCTTCGAGCTCTTCTTTTTTCAGTTAATAATAATTCGATGTCTGTGGAGCAAATTTTTTCTTGCCTAATTTTGCGTGAATTAATAATAGCGTGCTGTGCCGCCAGTTTGAGACTTTGGTCCAATTGTGTAAGAGATGCATCTACATCGTCTGGTGTACGAAGTAATACGTTTTGACAGTAGTGAGTAGCAAGGTATTTGCGAAATTTCAACCAATTTGTGTATGTTTTTATTTTTTCAGCTATCTCAGTCGCGTGTGAGTTTTGTGAGAGTGATATTGTAATTATAGTTGGTGAATGATCTGATGATAAGTCAACAGAAGATTCAACAAGAATGGATTTAGCTGCAATGCCCTTTGTGATTGCGAAATCTATGACATCAGGTATTTTGTTACGATCAGTTGGCCAATATGTTGGTTGTCCGCTTGAGGCCACCGTCAAACAGATTTTGGAAACTACGTTATATAAAACGCGACCTTTTGGGGTAATCAGGCGTGATCCCCAATACGTGTGCTTTGCATTAAAGTCGCCAGGAGCTAGGAAACTATTGCCCAACGATTTAAAGAATTTAGAGTACTGATCCTCAGCAATTGAAAACCGCGGAGGCGAGTAAATTGACGATATAACTAAGCCTTTGAAAAATTCTTCAAGACAGATCGAAGTTGCTTGAAGATAGTCTTTGCTGACTGCACCCACTAAGTAGTGCTTTATTCTGTTCTTTATTAATATAGCTGAGGCCCCACATGCTCTACCACGGGGATCTTTGGCGTCATAAAATGTATAGCCTATTACCTTAAAAACACTTCTAGGTGTTAAATGAGTTTCGGCAATGAGCATAACATCGATTTGTTGATCCGCTAGGAAGTGCTCAAGGTCGTTTTTTTGTTGGCGTATGCCGTTAGCGTTCCAGAAACATAACCTTAGGCAGTTCATGGACTTTTTGTTACAGCCCGCAAAAGCGCAGTTTGCATATTTATCAGTGTTTGCATCATTGGCAACATGGTATTAACGAAATTTTGAACTGTTTGCACCAACATTTCTATTTTGGCTTCCATTTGGCTGGAATTTATGGGTTGTGGCTGCACTGTAGGCTTGGAGCTGATGTTTGTGGTGTTATTGTTTGTCTTCAGGGCACTGCGCGTTAGAGGCGTGGCTGAATTTGCTTTTAGAAAGTTCGCATATGAAATTTGTTGATTATTTGATGTCGGCAGCTGAGGGTAATCAATTGTAACGAGCTGTTCTTGTGTTCGGGAAGCAACATTTCGTATCTGTTTTGACGAGCTTCTAACCAGAGAGTAGACTCTGCACCCTCTATAATTTGCGGTATGGTTTTCGCCACAGTTGCTGCATTTTTTGGCCTTCGGGTCACCTTTTGGCTTTTTGCAGTTTGCTGTACTATGTAGGTCGCCACACACTACACAGACAGCATGTAGCTTGCAGTATGTCTTACTATGGCCAAATTCTTGGCAGTTTTGGCATTGCACAGGTCCTGATCTCTTGTAAGGTTCCTCTATTGTCACCCTACGATGCAACAGATATCTCACGTTGTATATTGAGTGAACTTCACCCTTCTTTAATTTTTTTTTACCTGGCTCAAGTTCGACACGAAAGATGGGCTGTGGTACCATATGTGGTTAAGCATATGCTGCAAAACTTTTGAGTTTGTTGATGAGAAGGGGAAGAGGAGTGGAAGTATGTACGCTGTTTCATGTACATGCAGTTTTTGTTGAATTTCTTATTTGCATCTTTTGAGATGAGGTGTATTTGACGTTTCATTTTATTTCTTTTCGTTTGGTATAGTGTTAACTTCTATCATAATAATAGCTACCCTGTTTTATTGTTAATTTTTTGTGAAATATAATCAAAAATTTAAAAAAAAAATGTAAAATTATATAAAAATTATTATATAATTTTTCTTCTTAGCGTCCATTTTGCTTCAAATTATACCTTGTGCTTCAAATGTGTATCCAAAAAAAATATTCACACCTATCACAGGGTAGTTATTTTATATTTACATTCGGTATTGAGAAATGTCAAAAAAAATTAAAAAAAGAAGATAGAAGGGAGGAATAAAAAATACTAAACATGAAGCAAAACATTTATGTATGGACACTGCTGCACTTTCAAAAGAGAATTCAAAAAACTTTTGCAGCATATGCTTCACAATATGGACGGGGACATAAGTAGTGGAAAAAAATGATAAATATTTAAAATAAATTTTTTTGAGCTGGGGACAGACATATCACAACATCTAAATTTTTCAAAACTCTAGAGTTATAATTTTATCGAACACTTTTACCTCAGATCTAAGTATTATTAGCTCTGATTGAAACGTGTTCATTACCCGCTTTTAATGTTTTGTAACATAAAGGCATTGAATGTTTTGAAAAGCATCGTTTACCATAAAATACTTTTCACATTTCATTTCGTGAACTTTTATTATTTTTTAATTTTTTTCGTATTCAATTCTAATTGAATCGCGTGTGTTTATTGTGCTTCGTCCAACAAGAAACAACACAATGCTTAATAAATTTCTGAAAAAAATGACAATAACAAATCGCATGTGTATTCATCGCTTGCTCAACGACGATTGAATGAAAGTTTTTAAAAGAGAATAACAACTGTCTGTGAAAAAAACGTTCCGCCTTCCGCGCTTGTTTAGGTATGGCTGTAAATTTTTCAACAAATGTTGTATGTTGTGAACCATAGAATACCTAGAACTGTCAGCTGGGGGTCTGAAAAAATTTTAAATCAGCTTTTCTCCAAATAGGGGGAGAAAGAGACAACTATACAACTTCACGAAAGATGAAAAGTAAACAAAAGAAAAATGTAAACATAAGCCACATTTTGTTCATAAGAACAAATTTATAATTTCTTGTGGTTTTATTGGTTTTAATTGTGTTTTGTGTTAATATTATAGGTAAAAACATAGTGAAGCTTGTTTTAATAGTGTTTTGTGTTAATATAGTAAAAAAAAACATAGCGAAGCTAAAAAATTATAAAAAAGAAATTTGTCAGTATTTTGGTGTTTTGTGGTGAAAAATTTTGTTAACATAAGCCACAATTTGTGCATAAGAACAAATTTATAATTTCTTGAGGTTTTCTTTGTTTTAATTGTGTTTTGTGTTAATATAATATAATAATATTTTGTGGAGTGAAGCACATGCTATGGTGTTAAATTTCTTTAATGAATAAGTTCTTATAATCTATAATAGAAATTTATGTTGATATAACGAAAACCAAAATTGTTGAAGGCCAAGCACCGGTTGAGACTCAGCATCAAAAGACATTTATTGGAAAAATTCCCATTATGTTACGTTCTACTTATTGCCTGCTATCACAATTAACGGATCGTGATTTGACTGAATTGAATGAGTGTCCTTTGGATCCAGGTGGTTATTTTATTATCAACGGATCCGAGAAGGTGTTAATTGCTCAAGAGAAAATGGCTACTAACACTGTATATGTATTCAGCATTTAGGATGGCAAATACGCATATAAATCTGAAATTAGATCTTGCTTAGAACACAGTTCTCGGCCTACATCAACACTTTGGGTCAATATGATGGCCAGAGGTTCACAAAATATTAAGAAGTCGGCTATTGGTCAACGCATTATTGCTATTTTACCATATATAAAACAAGAAATTCCGATAATGATTGTATTTCGTGCTCTGGGTTTTGTAGCTGATCGTGACATATTGGAACATATTATTTACGATTTTGAAAATTATTCATACTATTTAATATTTATTTTTTAAATCAATTTAATTAGCTTTATAAGCACAAAATACAAAACCACAAAATATATTCTATGTACAAAACACCACATTGCCGTGCTAAAAATTGTGAAATTGTGTGTATAAAAAAGATGAAAAAATACGTTAATTTTTCACACCTAGAAACTAAAAATCAAAACAAAACAACAATATTGAGGAATTTAGAAGAAAAAGGAATCACCGAGCAGAGTTAGGGGGTAAAAGAGACAGCAAATCTCTCGATGATGTCTCTTTCTCTGCTCGTTCGCTGCTTTGAACTGACGGTTCTGTCTATTTTGTGTTGTGAACATCACTGCTTTAGAGTTTAAAAAACATAATTTAAACAAACATATATAAGAAATTCTATCATTTTGCATTGATATTATCCAAGATTTAAACTTCAAAATGTCATTAGCTCTTCAGGTGGATAAAGACACATTTTAAACACCATATTTTATTAAATTGTAGCACAAATTTATAAAATTAAATATGTAAAATTTCGGCGGAAGATGTCATTTATCAATACCATTTATCGTTGAGTCAAAAGAAAATCAAATGAAGCCGTATGATTTTTTTTAGTTGCATGACGCCATATGGCATCAAAGTTTACTTGAAGGAGCTAAAATATATAACAGAAAATAACGACCGTTTTGTATTTGATAAGTAACAACAGCTCACAGCTGTTTCTCAAAGAGTACGGACGTTAAAAATGCCAAATAAGTTTAAAGATTGTGAAATTGAAAAGATTTTAAATAACTTTGATGAATCGGATATTTTTGGAGGACTCCGATCGTTCCGACATTTCAGATGATTTCATGGGAGCGTTGGAGAAAAAGAATTCCTTTTTATAGAAGAGTTATCTCGACGAAGTCCGATTGAGAATGTTGAAGAAAATGACATCCAAAGGAAATCCGCAGTTGGGGAAGTAATGCTGGAACCCTTGAGAAAGCTTGAAGATTATAAATGGAAGAAGGTCGATTGGACCATCCCAGATTCAAATTTTGAAAATTTAACAGCCAAAAACAATATAAATACTCCTGTGCAATACTTTTTAGATTATTTTACAAATCAGGCATCGTCAATAAAGACTGGCACATTAATAAATCTAACCAACGAAGAATTTGTTGCTCTTCAAATAATTAGAGGTACTATTGGCTATTCTCGTATAACAATGTATTGGTCGAAGGCAACTGAGATTCCGGCATTTCGCCACTGTATGACGCGAAATCGGCTCCATTCTCTGCGCAATAATTTGAAATTCACTTCAGTTTCAAATAAAAATGATAAATTATTAAAAATTCGGTCGCTTTTGGATGTATTCTACAAAAAGTTGCACTCACTATCGAAATATGAAAACCTTTGCGTAGATGAAATGATGGTCCCCATTAAAGGAAGATCAGCTCTTAGGCAATACATGCCCAAAAAACCTATTAAATGGGGCGTGAAAATATTTTTGTCTTTGGAGTTCCAAAGGAACCATCTACGACTTTGAAATTTATCAAGGCAAGAATACAATAATTGGAGAGAAAAAGTTTGGATTCTGTTCCGATATTGTTATTCATTTGACAAAAACGGTTCCGATAAACAAAAACTTTAAAATATTTTTTGACAATTACTTTACAACATTTAATTTGGTTCGGTTTTTAAAGCAACGTGCGATATGGGCGACAGGAACAATTAGAACTAACAGAATAGGAAAATTTCCGCTTCAATCCGAAAAAGATCTTAAAAAAGTTGGACGAGGTGCTTTTGACTTTCGCATTTAAAGAAATGAAAATATTATTATCGTAAAGTGGCTTGACGGCGGCGTTGTACAGCTTGTATCGACAATTGATGGCTCTGAATGCGTTAATTCTGTAACACGATTCTGTGGTATAGAAAAGAAGAAGATCGAAATTCACCAACCAAACGTTGTTTCGATCTACAACCACAACATGGGCGGTGTTGATAAAATGGACTTTCTGCTTTTAGGTCAAAAAAATGGACGTTGAAAATTTTTGACCACTTCATTGATCTTGCCATATGATTTCGAAACAAACAAAATAAAGAAGAAAGATTACAAGGACCTATTGGCATTTCGAAATGATGTATCAGATGCACTTCTAACTTTAGCAGCTCAAAAGAATGGTGGGAGAAAGCGGGGACGCCCAACAAATCCAGGAAATGAAAACTGTCCTGCAATATCGGAAAGAAGTAGTCCCACTACACCCAAAAAGAAGGTCGAAGTAGCTCCACTTGTTTCCGTAAGGTATGATGGTATCAATCACTGCCCTGAGTACACACCGCAAAAAGTTAGATGCAAGGCAGAAAATTGCTCTTCGTATTCCAGGTACAAATGTGTAAAATGCAATATTCATTTGTGCATTCCAAATGCATTCAGAAATTGCTATAAATTTTATCATAATATATTTTAATTTTAACACTTGTTTCTACCTTTACTTTTGTTGTAAAAGTATTTTTGTTTTGTTGTACAGAGTGTATGTACTATATTTTCTATTTTATTCAACAAAATTAATTTTTATATGTATCAATTAATTTATTTAAATTTTTGTAAATTTATTTTATAAAACATGAATTGAATATATGTATTAAAATAAATTTAAGCCTTACAGTAACTAAAACTATTTTTTATTTTTTTTATACCATTGAATACAAATGATGCCATATGGCATCATTTAAAAACCACTTTGGAGTCTACTTAAAAAAAAATCAAATTTATGAAAATATGTATATTAATGTCCAAATAATAACAAAATTGGATTTTTAAAATCAAAATTGAAAAACATGTACCGAAAGGGTTAACGATAACACAAGAAGGACAAATATATATATGTATATAAGGAGAAAAATAAAGAAAACAAAAAAACCGTAAACAGCCTTACCGTTTTGGCAAACAAAAATTGGTTACTATAGGTTTTTTTACTTTTCTGGTAAATTGATAGTAAACTATAATTTATCTCAATAAGAGACAAAAATGAACAAAAGTAAGAAAATGCAAAAAAACATAAAAGTTACCACAAAATAGGTTTGTCCACGTGCATAACAAAAGTGCCCAAATAATTTGTATTTTAGTGATTTTAGACGCTTGAAATGCATAATATTTGTACAGAAAATAAAAAATTTTACTTTCTAATTTTATCTCAAAATTGTAAAAAAATTATTATCTGGAATGCTTTTGGGTAAATTTAGAGCCTTCCATCTTACACGTAGTTCACTTGTTGATAAGCATTTCTCGCAATTCAACTGATCTAGATTCTGAATATATATAGTCAAATTCATGCGCAATATAACTTCCAATTTATATTGTAGCGCTCTAATAATATTATAACTATTATTTTTTTCATAAACATTATTTCTAGCTTATTTGTTGCCTACATATTTAATTATTCTTATGTTACACTTGTAGTCCTCCAACTACATATGGTCCTATGGGCTCGGTTGGTTATTGTTATAAATAAATAAAATATAATATCTCTTTATATATGATTCTAATTTTAAAATTGTGTTTTTTCCCGAAAAAAAATATGTGAAATGTATTATTACATACTTTTTGATATTCTCATAAATTTTTTTTTTTTATAAAAGAAAGCATATATATAAAGCATATATAGATGAGGAGCAAAATCTAAAAATAGAAATATGTATGTGTAATAAAAAAAGTAAACTCATGGATTGTTATGTTTTTGTTTATAAATTTTTAGTTTTTTCTTAGTATTCAACTTAAATTCTCGATTGAATAGATGAATTTTGAACATAAGAATCTTGAATTTGCAGTCAAAAATTGGGAAAGTACATTGGTGAGTACTTTAAAAGTACTTTATGGAAATACCATAAAGTGTGTACATTCACATATGTTTTCGGGAAAAAGCACAATTTTAAAATTAGAATCATATATAAATAAAATAAATTTGTGCGAGTTCGGGCAATTTTGTTATGCACCTGGAACAGACCTAATATATATGCTTCAAGAACTGCATACAGCACATTTCGGTATTTAAAAAATGAAAGTGTTGACCAGAGCGTATTGCTGATGGAGTGCTATGGATCGATACAGAGAAAATGGTGTCTAATTGTGCTCAGTGCCAGAGTGTTGGATTAAATACGAAGAAATCCTACCCAGTTCACTGCTGGATATCAGCAAAGCGTGTTTTCGAATGGGTACATGCAGATTTTGCAGGAAGTCGAAGTATACTTCAGCATCAATGAAAAAAGAGTTATATTTGATACATCCTGCTACGAATAAGTCTCCTGCGCTGCTGTTGTTGGGTGGGCAACTAAAATCGCGATTAGATCTATTATTACCTTCAAATACAATGACAACTGAGTTCACACAGCCGGAGTGCAAAAAGTTTACAGTGGGCCGAAGAGTGGCAGTGCGAGATTATCTAACTTCGATGAAATGGTGGTTTGGTAAAGTTGCAGCTTTAATTGGAAATCTATATTATACAGTGTTGTTAGACAATGGGCAATTATGGAAGAGGCATCTGGAGCAAATGAAAGCAATTGGTGAACAAATAGAAACAACAGCGTATTCTATTACCCTAAGATATGCCCAAAGATATACCAGCGGCTGAAAGCAACGTGAATGAAGAACTATAATGTTCAGAGAACAGTGAAAATAGCCATAGACCTTCAGTAAAGTAAGAAGAAGTGATATCAGACACCGAAGATTTCGAAAGATTTGAAACTGAACATCAGAAATTTAAAAGTGACAGGAACCAGTTGAATAAATCATGTGGGGTGGTGGAGAGCAAGCGGAAGAAATATTAGTACGCAGATCAACAAGACAAAGACGAACACCCAAATATCTTCAACAATACTCAAAATAATGTTATTTTCGAGATATTTATATTTATAAATTAACTATTATTTGATTTATTTGTAGATTAGTTTTTTACAAAAACCAGGGAGAGAAGAGATGTTATTACATGATCAAACATACAAATACCAATGTATAAATAATACAAACCAATGTCAAATGTGAAAGAACTTGATAATAAAGCATAACACAATATGTGGTTGGTCGTTAATACGAACTAAAAGCGCGTCGTTTGATTTATAACTTATATATGTAGATAGATTCATTTATAAATAACTCTCAAAATAAACCAAGTAAATTAATTCGGAAGCAAGTACTGTAAAAATTTCTTTCTTTAATTACAGGTTTTCTATGTTGATTTTGGAAATACTGACGTTGTAGCCTTAAGTTGTTTGGCAAAATGTTCTAACGAACAACTGAAAGGTCCTTTTCGAGCCGTTCTATTCCATTTAGCTAATCTCTCCATTGCTTCGAATGAACAAAATGTTCGCTCGTCCGAGAAAACTCATTTAGCAACTGCAATTGAAAACTTAGTGGTAATGATCCTTGACCAAATTATAACTTTTGAAGTTGTAGAACATCGAAAAGATGACATAGTTGTGCGTTTCACTGATTCGGAGTATGAGAATATACCAAAGATGCTTATTGATACGGGTGTTGTTAAGGAAATATAACTGCACAAATGACATACATATCAAATATTTTGAGAGTGTGTACATACATATACTATACATAAGTATATGATTTAAAATCTTGTTGCATTTTCGTTATATATGTATGTATATAGTTTACTTCTCCTAAAATTTTATGAAATTTTTCATATTCGTTAGATAAGTAAATTTATACTTTATTTTAATAACACTAATTATTTTAAGCCTAAGGTCTTTTTATATATTTTATATTTATTTCAATATTTCGCTACTCCTTTGTGTAGCTTCTTCAGGAAAATTGGTTTTTTGTACTTTTTTTTTTTTTTATACTTTATTTTAATTTTGAATTACTACCTAATTTATTTTCTTAATTTTCTTATTTTCATAATTCAATTTAAATAAATTTATTTTTAATTATGCAACTATTTTTCGGTAATTTATTCAACGTGAGTTACAAATAATTACGGTTACCTCTCTATGTATGATGTGATGTGAGAAAGCCCTATTCGCGATCGGGAAACGTTTGGTTTGACACTGGCCGGCACTATTATTCCAGTGAGTATCGTATTCCAACTCTTCCCTTTTTCCAGCACTCTGGAGATGACTCCTACACATGCGAAAAGGTATAGTAGGAGAAATGACAGGAGGTGAAACTTCAGTATCTTACAACTCTGCTTTTAGCACGTTCTTTGTTTTTATAGCAGTGTTGTAGTGGTCCTGATGTCAAGGAGACGTATTAAATTTTGAAGCTTCGTTTTTAGTAGCCATTTTATTAATTATTTTAATTCATAGGTGCTACACAATACCGACGAAGGTGGGCGTTCTGATGTGCCTGTGGATTGGATACAGCTGAAGCCGTTACTTTTCAGTGACCAGTGACTATACCTTCGCCACTGAAACCTTCCGACAAGGTATATACACATCAGAAAAAATGCGAGATGTTTTTATGAGTCTGAAAATGGAGTTGAACTCAGGAAAATTTTTGGTTTTGTAGTCAACGTGCAGACTACTTCAGCCATCGCCACCTCACCAAATAGTTCGCCATTTCATTACATTCATACCCTACATGACAAGGAACCTAGCCGAATGCAACGCCATTAAAGTTCCCGAACTCATTGAGACAGTCTAGGCATTTACCATTTTTTAGGTTATCATGGTCGACTGATGGTCCCTAAGCGCCGCCTGACTATCCGATAGAATATAGATGTGGGCCGCCTTATGTTACGGCGGCACTCGGTCACACACGTTCCGCGGGCATGAGTCTCCGTCCGGAAAACTGTTGGGCATACACCCATTGGAATCGATTTTCTGAATCTGGGCCCGTTGATTCCCGCCCATGTTCTACCATCCTCGAGTTTGAAACCATCGGTATTCCATAACTGAGATCCCGGCTCAAAGTTGATAGAGTTGTTCCTCCAGTCCTCACGGTTTTTGCCATCGACCCTGAAATTTCTGAAGAGAACCATTCTCGGTGATGCTATGTCATCACTGGAG
Source organism: Dexiosoma caninum (assembly GCA_963924685.1). Taxonomy (NCBI): domain Eukaryota; kingdom Metazoa; phylum Arthropoda; class Insecta; order Diptera; family Tachinidae; genus Dexiosoma; species Dexiosoma caninum. The sequence continues at coordinate 68,723,049 of OZ004727.1, forward strand.
AATTGGGGTATGTAGATAGTCTCGCAAGAACCTCGAATGTCTCCACTCTTGAGCTCCGAAATGCTCCGCAATTTCAGGGCACCAGGACGTGCCTCCTTTTCGATCATGCTCGATTCAGACCCCAAGTCCTACCATAGAGCCTCCAACAGGCAAAAAATGCCCTCGTTGTCCAAGTGGTAAAATTCTTAAACATGTGCAAATGCAAAAATGTTTGAAACAATTGGCAACTTATTGCGTTTTATATGCAAACAGCTCATGATTCACACACATCAAGTTTGACGCGTCAAGTCTTGAGTATTTGGATGAATGGAGAAGAGAGAATGGAAAGGGGTACATACTTGACAGTACCATCAAGTTTGTTTTTGTCTCTTCTTTTCTTAACCGTAGTATTGTAAAACAAGCGAAACTTAACGAAAAAATGTTTTCGTTTATGAACGTAAATGCAGGTTCAAAAGAAAATTTAACAAAAACTGATCAGGTAAACTTGAAAGTGTGAATCAGCTATATTTCGTAATTTAACATGTTTAGACTTTTTATCTTTGCAGCTTCGTGAAAAACAATGTCTATACCAATGGCAAAAACTGTTCAAAGCCATAAATAATTCGTTAAGTTGTCGGCGACATATATAAATCCGCAAATGTTCGAATAGGTGATCAAAAATTTAATGAAGAATATAGTATTGCATTTCTTGGTTTCAAAGAGTAACAAACAAAAAAAGCGGGGTTATATTGTCGCCACCACTTAACTAGTTGCCGCCTGAGAGACTGCTTGGTGATCAGTGCTACGCCTTCATCACCAAACAGCAACTATTTCAATGGTATCCACAATATAAAAAATTTTAATTTCACTTTTAACAGGTATATGCAGGAGTTATTAGCACAATGACGCGAAAGAGCCATGAAAGCCCTGATTCGGTTACTTTCACCCGAAGTGCCAACACTGGTTGGTGGTGCCAGCACTGGTTGGTGGTGCCAGCACTGGTTGATATTGTTCGCCCGTCTCTGGTATAGCGGATTTTATTTTCTGTTCCATTATTTTGATTGGAGTTTTATTTTTGTAGTTGTTTCATGAATTTGTGAATATTTTATCATTCGTTCCCATTTAAGTTAAAGTCCAGTTTATTGTCTTTAATGTATGATAAGTTTGTACATTTATTTTGTTTGTTTTGTTTCGCTGTTTTTTTCACTATTTACCTTGTTATTAATACATTAAGTTAAATATTTTTTGAAAGAAACAATTAGAATAAAATTTACACAACATTGGCGATATTTCCAAAGTTAAAATTTCGACTGGATCCTCTCATAACCGGACATGAGAGTTGTCTGCTTATAAGAGGTACACATTTATTATTTTAAATATTTTCTTTATGTTATAATGCTAGACTAGTGGTTGAAAAAATTTCTTCAGAATATATTGCTTTAACTTATAACGTTTCAATTTGAGACTTTGAGTTTCAAAATGATTTTAAATGTTTCTAAAAGTAAAATACTTCAACCCGGCAATCTCAAGTATTTAAGAAATTAAGTACATGTAATTTGCATTTTTTCTTTAAGTGATAAAATATTTTTTTCTGTGCAATTTTGTGACTCTCAAGGTGACAACACGTGCTAAGCAAACAAATTCAAACAGCAAGTTCTTTGCGATCCCCAACACATGAGTTTGTAAGGCGAATTAATTAAAATTAACGCTTCTGTCCGCTTATGAGAGATTTTGGCGCACAATTTTTTAAAATTTAGTGTCCGCGTCCGGTTATGAGAATACATTTTGTATTGAGAAACTGATGAAAATCTCGGTTCTACAAAGTTTGTCCGGCTATAGGAGGTGTCCGTTAGGAGAGGTTTCACTGTATCCCATACCATTACAAATATATATATAATATTCCCAGAAGGGCGTATAGAGTTACTTGCACGGAGAGCTACTTCAAGTCCTTTTTTTGTTTTTTCATTCCCATTTTTATAAAATATGCCTTAGGTATGCAAATTGATCGAGCAGAATTTAATTATTTATAACTCATCTTGGGACTTGAGAATGTTCGTTACATGTCATTTGCACATGAAATTACTTTCTTGACATTTGCAATACAGTCACACTTTCACTATCAGTCACATTTTCTTAACTTTTCCGTTAACTTTTTAGATTTATATTACTTTACAGAATTTTATGTAACGCTATTAAGTTCGAAAACTCATAGTTCCAGTTCGATATAACTGAGCTATTCTGTACTATACTAGTTGCCTGATGCCAGATCTACTGGAACTGCAAATATGGAATACAATTTTTTGCATCTCTGGTATCTCTAATTTTTTTTCTCTGTAGCACAAAATACCCTCTGTAGATAGCATAGGTTAATTAATTGTTTATCGCTGATATAATAAAATAGATTTAAAGTCACGCTCAGGATCAATGAAAATTTAAGAACGTTTATCTTAAGGATGATTATCTGATGTAATATCATTGAGATAATTGTTGGAGCCAGACACAATTGAAGGCCTTAGTTGGTGTAACACATTCCGGCAATGTTCGTGTCAAATATTGTTGAAGTAAAAACATGAAGTGGCGGTGGTATATATTTATAATTATACTCTCAGTAGGGTTTTGTGAGTTTTTTGGTGATTATATTACATTTTTGAGTTGCCGATGGCCAACTCTCCACTCACAAACATCAAACCAACATCATATGAAATCAAATTCGTTGCATGCCATGGTGTTAGCTGATACTCATTTACTTGGACCTTTAAGAGGACATTGGCTAGACAAACTCTATCGCGAGTGGCATATGAGAAGAGCATTCCAAGCAGCTATTCTTTTGTTCAATCCTCATGTTGTTTTTATATTGGGCGATTTGTTTGATGAAGGTGATATGGTGGATCATAGTGAATTCAAGAAATATATACGAAGATTCTATGCCCATTTTCATACTCCGCCATCCATACCAGTTATTAGTGCAGTGGGTAATCATGACGTTGGTTTTCATTATAAGTAAGAGTATGATTTCTAATTCTTTATTTGAAGATATTGCATTTACTTCATGTACAATCTTTTAACTTAGAATGCATTCTTATTTTGTGAATCGCTTTGAGAAAACTTTTAATAATACCGGTGTCCAAATGTACACTATATACGGCAGTCATTTCATATTTATCAATTCAATGGCGATGGAAAATGAAGGATGCAAATTTTGCGAAAAAGCAAAAAAGGAATTGTTGGAAATTGCAGGTAAGCAACAGTAACATTCCTATTTCACTATTTGAGGTAAATATTAAACAAGTATTTACTTTTATATCTGTAGGTTACATATTAGAAACTATATATTTTTTATTCTTACATATATGTGTGGGTGCCTCGGTAGTCTAATGAGTAGTGTTCTAGTTTATCTGTTGGGGGTTCTAGGTTCGAATCCTAACAGAGACTCTGGTCTGTATCACTACAACACGTGAGATTTTTTTTCAGAATGGGACCATAATAAATCGGACTCAAGTGGGCTGAGACCTTTCTTTATCTTTACATCCAGCAACCTGCCGACCTAACCTAACCCAACCTACGTGAGCATGATATTTCAAAATTTGCTTCGTATAATACAATAATAAAATTTTTTTCACGAGTAAGTTACATACATTACCCAGAAAAAGTCTGCGTATATAGGAAATATCATGCAGATAATCATGAAAATGACAAAGTCGCAGGTATTTAAATTTATAAGATATTTTTGTAATTTTTTAACAATATCAACAATATTGCACAAAACTATTTACTATTGACATATTGGTTTCATTAAATTCAAAAAACTAAGAAAAAATCTGCGTACAACAGAAAATTTACTAATCTAGTAGACCGTTTCTAAATTTTTTAATATTAATCTTGAGACATTTGACCGCTTCAGTTGCACTAGCTTCGTTTTCAACAATTACTCCACTTATTAATACATCGCTTTTTACGCGTTGATCATTCAACATTTTTACGGTATTTTTTAAATTAATAATTTCGTTTTTAAGTTTAGAATTTTTTCCTTTTCTATAACTGATCAAGTTTTTTAAGCTATGCTTTCATAACTTGCAGTTCTGTTGCATTGTTATTACCACTCCCATCATATACCTGACAAATAAATTCTTCTCCATTGCTTTTGAACAAACTTTCGTACTGCCTTTTGTCTAATCTTGTGCATTTTCTTTTTCTTCATTCACTTCTAGTTTGCTATTTTCACAAATTGTTTTTTGATTAACCCTTCTACGGTTCGGACCAGGCATATTTAAGTAGCTAGCTATTCGTTTATTTACCTACAAGCCTTTTTGAAGAATTTCTCGATGAAAGTAAGGAATTAAACTTCGCTCACATTATGTGTTTTCGGTTACACTAAATTGGAAGCCCGCGGGCCCCAAGCGTTTTCTTACGCAAAAATTGGGTAAATGAGACAGGTTTTGAGAGAGTATTATTATTGTTCTTCACGCACGAGAACGGGTCGTACTTTTTCTTCGGGCTAGTGTAGGCGTGAAGAACAAGCAATCAGCTGGTTTATAATAAAAATTGAAAATAACAAAGGAAGTAAAATTAAAAGTTTCCCAAAAATACAATGAACAAATAATAGTTAATTTTATTTCATGATTTAGTTAAAAATTAATTGGGGTTTCTTTAATTAACATGTATAAGCCAAATTATTGTGTTTTTATGGATGTATGCATGTGTGTAGATTTGTAATTGTACATGGTCATATACATTAGGTCTGTTCCAGGTGCATAACAAAATTGCCCGAACTCGCACAAAATTCATTTTATTTATATATGATTCTGATTTTAAAATTGTGCTTTTTCCCGAAAAAATATGTGAATGTATTGTTACATACTTTATGGTATTCTCATAAAGTATGTTTTTATATAAAATCAAACTACGTATTTGATACTTGCAAGTAATCACTTACATGTGTAAATGCAGGGTAAGTATTAAACAATTGTAATTAATAATCATGCTTAACCCTGCATTAACACATGTAAGTGATTAATTGCCAGGTAAGTATACTCGCAAGTTCGAAAAATTTAACTGTATTGGTGAAAAAGTTCAAGTGTATGGAGTTTTTCAGACTTCCACTTGCTTGTGTAAATGTCAGCTAAATATTGTTTTTTATTAACTGAGTAATACTCAGGAGCGCAATGACTTATTTTTGGTCTTGATGGCTTTTGTGTTTGAAATATTTAAAGTTTTTTTTTATTAAATTTCATTCCAGATAATTTAAAATGTTTGAAAAATCCAAAAACTTGCAAGAATAGAAAAACTATTGAAGATCACAAGATATATAGTCGTCCCATAGTTTTACAACATTTTCCCACATATAGAATATCTGATAAGTTGTGCAGGCAACGTGATAGTCCAAATATAGAAGAATTTCGCGAGAAATGGGAAGTTCTATCAAAAAATGCGACCGATTGGTTGGGTAAGCTAAACATTGAAATTATTAATAACAAAATCTGAAAATACATATGGCAATTCTTTGAAAAATTTCAGGGAAATTATTACATCCTCGTTTATCTCTTGCTGGCCACACTCATCATTATTGCTATTCCATTAATCGCTGGGGCATAGAAGAGTATACGGTTTCTTCTTTTAGTTGGCGCAATAAAATTAATCCTAGTTTTCTTATGGTAAAATATATAAACGGCCTGTTCACGGATGTCGACGATAGTCGAACAATATCAAACATTTAGAATTTAGTTTTTCTATTGCATGTAATAAGCGAACGGACTGTTATCGTTCGACATCAGTGAACAGGCCGAAAATATTTTCTTTCATACTCGTATATTAAAACAAGTCTTACAGATTTCCTTAACTTCAAAATTGCATGAGGTGTTCAAATGTGATATGTTACAAGAACAGTTAGTATACAATACTTATAAAGGCTGCATAATGCTTTTAGTTGTCGTATTTATTTGGGATTGTATAAAAACTATACAAATTTTACGACTTCGGTCAAATCGTAAAATTATTTAAATTTTCAAACGACTTCAAATGCAAAGTGAGTACATACATATATCATAGCATATTATATAGTCCTCCAATATGACTCATACAATATGATTCATACATTTTAAGCTTTATTTAGGAAGTCAAATATAACAGAGAAATATGATACTAAAAACGTTTTAATTCATTTATGTGGTTGCCACAGTTCGGATCTATGTCTTCGGATCTTCGATATTCCAACTTAATATCGCCATTAGTTAATTTTTCCCGAATGAAATGGTGGCGCACATCAATTTGTTTGGACCGGCTGTGATATTCGTCATTTTCCACTTTTGTTGCATTCTCACAATTCCTACAAAATTAATTTTTCAATTGACGGAGCTTTTTAGATGTGGACATAGCCATATATACCGCTCCAGTTGTTGATGAAGCTACTGTCGTATGTCTTTTGCTATCCCAACTTATTGCACTTTGTTGTATAAAAACGTACCCTGAACAATAACCTCTGTCAACAACATCACTGGCATAATATGCATCTCAGAAACCAGAAATTCTAAAATCCTTAGTCTATCTATAGGTGATTTTAGCTTCCATTGTGCCCTTAACGTAGCTGAATTTCCGATTTCCCGCATTCCAGTGAGATGGCGATGGTGAGGGTGGCGATGGTCGAAGTAGTCTGCACGTTGAGAACAAAACGAAAACTTTTCCTGCGTTCAACCCTTGTTTCAACTCATAAAAACATCTCGTATTTTTTCTGATGTGCATTTGTGTGCCTTTGTGTCTGTTGTTGTCGTAAGTTTTAGTGGCGAAGGCATAGTCGCTGGTCACTGAACAGTAACGGCTTCAGCTGTATCCAATCCACAGGCACACCAGAACGCCCTCCTTCGTCGGTATTATGTAGCACCAGCGAGGTAAAATAATTACTAAAAATGGTTACTAAAAACAAAGCTTCAAAATTTAATATGTCTCCTTGACATCAGATACGTTACAACACTGCTGCAAAAACAAATAACGTGAAAAAAGCAGTGTTGTAAGATAGTAAAGCTTCACCTCCTATCATTTCTCCTACTATCCTTTCCTATAGTTCCAGCACAATGCATCGCATGTGTAGGAGTCATCTCCTGAGTGCGGGTCCAAGATAAGAACTCAAGCTGTGATGTCATTTTCTCCAGATAGTTCTTGAGTTGTAAATTTTACTTTTTCAGTTGATCTAGTTCCACGTTAAGGTCCGCTAAATCTAACTTTCTAGTAACATCTTTTAACTTGTCGTCTAAAAGACAACGCAGCTTTTCCCACGAAAAAACATCTTGAGTGGTATTTTGTTTAACTGCCGGCATATTTTTTTTTTTTTTTTATCTTGGACCAGTGCTCAGGGGCTATGCCCTACATATGCAAGCATTGCACTGGAACTAGAGAGAAGGATAGGTAAGAAATAGACAGGTGGTGAAAGTGGTAGGAAGATAGAGCTTAATTCTTGCACAACTCTGCAGTTGCGTGTAAATTATAAAGCAAAGTTGCGGCGTCTCTGATGTTTTTTTGACGTATTATTTTTAAGCTAATGGAGCCATTTTATTTATTATTTTACTTCGCCGACGTTTTATTGCTCAAATACCAACGAAGGAGGGTGCTGTAGCACAGAAAACTCAGAAAAAACTTTTTTCTGATTTGACCCGGCTGGGAATCGAACCTGGGTCTTTCTGGTTGCAGAGCCAACACGCTGACTACTCGCCATCAGCACCTAGTTAGAAAACAAACGTTTCTTGCTATTATTCATGTAATCGGGTAATGTTAAAACTATTGTTCGTTTATCTCTGTTTAGGTTTTACAGCATACCTTTAGGCTTATTTTAAAAATAGTGGCAACCATTTTGCAATAACAGCTGACAATTTCCAACCTGCTAGATAAATGCACAAACAACTCCAGTATATACAAAGTAATAAAATTTAATTAGGATTTACCAAGGCTCTCGCTTCACAGTATCAGCAGCCAGCCGCTGCCCCCAATGAATGGTGTAGTCTGGAGGGCGCCCGTTATCAGGATCGCCATCCCTCGCATCAACCTCTCCAAGCGAGACCTGTTGCTCGCAGAATCCAGCGCCCGCCACTACATGGCACTCCCGTAGAGCAGTATCGGACCGATAACTTCAAAAGCCATCCGCCCACCTGAAGGTCGATTCCCTAGTGGGCCCCATGGGCCTTCTGCATACATACATGGTCATCATGGCCCTGTTAGCCCTATCCTGGATGTTATCTCTCTCGAGTAGCGTGCTGTCCAGGATCAGTTCGAAGTATCTAGCTCTCGCACAGAGGGCCAGGGTGATTCCATCCAGACTGGGTAGCGTAAATGAAGGGATCTTGTACCGTCTCGTGAACGGCACCAGTTCAGTCTTGACAGGATTCACGCTGAAGCCTATCCGTGTGTACCATGCACAAATACCCTCTAGCTCTAGCCGCTGCGGCATCGTCTCCACATGGAAGCCCGACACCGCGACCGTCACGTCGTCAGCGTACCCCACGCTCTTGATGCCCAGGGATTCCAGTTCAAGCAACAATCCGTTCAGGACCATGTTACACAAGAGTGGAGACAGAACGCCTCCCTGAGGCGTACACCGGCGGTCCACCTGTAGTAGAATTAAATAAGAAGTCAATTTTATTTATTCTTGACTTAGAGCTCCTTGCGGAGATCGCTAAGTCTTTCTTGACTTAGAGCTCCTTGTGAAGCTCGCTAAATCTGGTTAATTCTTAACATTTTAAAATGAATTCTACTTTTATACTAACTATGAGTAGATTCTAGATTACAATTTGAGTGACATTTCATAATGCACTCAAATTCATATTCCTAAGTTTTCTTATAGCTATACTTATAAAATAAATTAAATCTACCAGGCAATCATGAATTTTGAGTGATTTCCAAATTCATGATTGAGTGGTTTAAAATTATTAAATATAAATTAATTATAAATACAAAGCCTGGGAATTATAAGTGTAACATGATTAGGGGGAAGCTATTTTGGCATTTTTCAGTGTGTTATAAAACGTGCCGCTAACAACAACAACAACATAAACAAATGTGAACACATATGCACTGCATATGCCATGCAGACATTACCAAATATTTGGCTTGAGAAATTTAAGTTATTTGACACTGGTCACAGAGGAAAACCTCACGTTACCGCAAAACTCCCTTCAAGACCTGCGCTTTGCGCTTCTTACCAGCTTCTTCAACCTGTTCACTAAAGACTTATACAGTTCCCGCTGTCCTTCATGTTGTTGAAGAGCCTCCTTCAGCCCCCACGGGACTCGGCGATCTCACCGGAGGCATATCCCCTGTCTTGTGCTGTGTATCAAGAGGTGCCCATGTCCGATTTCCCCTATCCGCCACCTGGGAACGCGTCCGATGGGAAACCACCACCAAACTCCACACGAATTCGATTGGGTAACACAGACCAACTTTTTTTGTCTAACCGACTATCTGAACATTCATACGAAATTTCACAAACACCGGTTGCACGGTTTAGGCGAACCGGATATTTCGAGCCTACTATCCTAGACCAACCTTTTTTGTCGCACATATTTGTCTGCATGCCTATCTGAACATTTTTACCAAATTTCATCGAATCGGATCAATTCTTGTATTTAAATAGTTTCTTTAAAAATTTTCTTTATACAACAAACATTTTATTATTCGATCTAAATTTAGAAAAATTAAATAGATTTAGATCGAATAATGAAATGTTTTTGTATAAAGAAAATATTTAAAGAAGCTATTTGGTTAGTTTCGTTTGTTTATTTCGAAATTTTTAAATATTTTTTTGGGAGTTTTAGTATAAACATGTGAAATTTAGTAGCCCATTTAAAGAATTTGGTTAAAGGCCTACTGAAGATTTTGGTATCAGCACGAATAGTTTAATTTATGATTTTTGTAAATGAAACCCGATTATATTAAAAGTGCGTTACGTAAAAATCGTATTACTTGAACACATTAGTAGAGAACTACCACCTTCTAAGGGTAATTGTAACTTAGCAACGTCACTTGTCAAGGTAAACACCTTTCTTTTAATATCATAATTCAAGTTTATTATAATAAGTCAAATAATATTATGGATTTAATAAACGAAATAAATGAAAAATATCTGGCACTTGAAGCAGAAATAGACAATAAGTTGGAAAAAATGTAAGATAGCAATAATCATATGAAATTATTGCCCAAATTGCATCCTTACATACATACATATGTATGTACATACTAGTAAAAAGTTACTTCATATTATATCTGATTATATACATACATACATACATATTTACATAGTTCATGTGTATTACATACATATAATAAATACGTCCTGTTATATCATTGTAGCAAACGTGACGAAATAAAATTTGATAAAAGCAATGCTGTTTTAATGGAAAAATCACAAAAAAATCAAAGTGACAAAATACTGACCTATGAAGAGGCAATTAAAAGAAATGGAAATCTCTTAAAGGTAGTGTTAAACATTTAAAGTGCTTGTCGATGTTGTGTTCATAATATTATAAATTCCACAGTTGCTAGCTGTATTTATAAAAAAAAATTAAATTACTGTGCCTCATTTCGGCTAGTTTTTGTATCGACAAAAAGAAAACATTTATATCGATTGTCCTCTGTTTGACCGGGAAATTCATATACAGGGCTCTTCTGTAAATCATTTTTTGACAAAGGGTGGCGATGATCAAAGCAGTCTGCATGTTGATTACAAATCGAAAAATTACACATTTTTTCTGATGTGCATTTGTGTGTCTTTGTGTCAGTTGTTATCAGAAGGTTCCCGCAGGGGGTTTCAAAACTACGGGTGTTTAGCAATCCCGCGGTACCTATCTAAAGGTCTACAGCATTACCTTAAACTCCCCTGGAGTTTGAAAATGACAGAATAGGCGACACTTCGAAATCTTACTAGAGATTGAGGAGGTTATGCTTGCATTTCCGTGTGACTGTAGAAATACAGTTCAAGTCTAATCTAGTGCTACGGGGCCAGCGAAGCCCCACAGCTCTAACGCTCAATAAGGGTTTAATGACTGATGTACTCTTAAGTGAGTACTTTGTGTCCACCCTGAAAAGTTGGAGTTGTGTGCTGGTTTGGGAATGGATTCGTAGTGGCTGTGGTTAATACCAAAAGTCACGCTGGGAGTTAAGTTTTTGGTCTGTTCGGGATATATGTATGTGAGTTTGACACATATATTCTGATATGACTTTTACTTAACTAGGTGTTGTTGCCATTCAACAGTAGTCACCGGAGTGTGTCTCGAACAAACAGTGTGCACTGGTAGTGATACAGTATTTTGTATCTCCGAGTGCCATAGGGGCGGTAGTGATCGTTATGATTTCACTCGGTGTTGAGAGCACCGTGGAAGAAGACGCTATGCGTAGGTGTTCACGTAAATCTTGAACACATCTGTTGTCAGAAGGTTTCAGTGGCGAAGGCATAGTCAATGAACACTGAACAGTAAAGGCTTCAGCTGTATCCAATCCACAGGCAGGTGAGAACGCCCTCCGTCGTCGGTATTGTGTAGCACCGGCGAAGTAAAATAATTATTAAAAATGGCTACTACAAACGATGCTTCAAAAATTTAATACGTCTTCTTGACATCAGAGACGCTACAACACTGCTGCAAAAACAAATAACGTGCAAAAAGCAGTGTTGTAAGATAGTGAAGCTTCACCTTCCGTCATTTCTCTTACTATCCCTTTCCTCTAGTTCCAGCACAATGTATCGCATACGTAGGCGTCATCTCCTGAGTTCTGGTCCAATAAAAAAAAAGTAATTTCAAATCGTGCAAAACACTCAAAATATTGAAGTCGCGTGATTTTCAATCAATCAACTAAATGACTCACGATTTGAAATCACTTGCTTATCTGCAAACAAACGAAATTAATAAAATGCTATTATCAAGTCCGTTCTGTAAATCACTATTTGTAAAAGTGATTTGAAATCACACAAAAAGGTGTTCTGTTTTAAATAAATTACTGACATAAAATAGCCCTATACACATAAAAACTTAAATATTAATAAATTTCTAAGAACACTGCTTGTTTTATAAAAACTGGTTTGTTTTTCGAAGAGTTGTTTTGTTTCGGTTTCCAAAGTGGCACAGTTTTTAAAAAAGTTATGTAAATATACGGAATTTGTTCCATTACATTATATATTTATTTAAGATAAAATTTTACTATTGTTTCTAAGAAATGTAAATGTAAGCAAATTTCATTAATGAAAACAGTGGCAGCTTCCCAATTCATTTGTAAGTATTTGGTTATGTTAATCTATCTATTATATTTGTTTCTTTACTTTTCCGGTAAAGTTCATTGAAATGAGAGTAAACTATAATTTATCACAATGAGAGACAAAAATGTACAAAATTACAAGAACGCAAAAAAACCGACAAAATGGAAACGCCAGTGTATACATTGCACTCTCGATAGCGTAAAAACCGCAGTATTTGCACACAGCTTAATGGAAACAATATATTAATTTAATTAACTGTTTTAAAAGGTGAACAAAGTTTGAAAGCTCTATAATTTGAACAATAAAAATCAATGCGCTTAAGCTAGAAAAGAATTAAAACGTTAAAATTCTGGGTTCGTTTGAACTGCATTGGGAACTCCATTTCTATAACTATGTATGTATATACAGTGAATCAAAGTAATATTGGGACAAAGCTAAAATGATTTATGTGGAGATAATTAAGCACTATGTTAACTGATTTTAATGCAAAATTTTCATGCTTTTGTGTAGCTAACACTGTGCTAATTGCCATCCCAAAAGATTATGATTCTTAAGTTTGTCAAAATTAATTTATAAATAATTATTCACAATAAGTTAAAAATGCAGTACAAAGTAATAATGGGACAGCTGCCATCACTATATAATCTAGGCTTTATAACGGAACATTTTGCAAAAATTTTTTGTTTAAAAGTTGCTAGAGTGTATTACAGATTAATTTTTGATAAGTTTTTAAAGAAAATTAAAATATGGCGCCACGGGGTTCACACACATCGCCTCAAATCAGAAAACTGATATTAGAACATTCGAAATCAGGAAAAACCGTGAGAAATATTGCGGAAATAGTAAATAAACCAAAATCTACAGTGTTTAACATCATAAAACGATATGGAGGTACAGAAACTTTTCAAAATGTAGCAAAACCAAGCAAAAAAAAAATATTTTCCGACGCGGATGAACGATGGCTTATGCGACAAATCAAACAAAAACCCTACTTAAGCGCTCCCAGACTTGCTGCTGAAGCGGAAATACATCTAGCAAAGAAAGCTAATCCCGAAACGGCAAGAAATGTGCTAAGGAAACACAATTATAATGGCCGGGTAGCTAGGAGAAAACCTTTCATTAATAAGGTTAATAAGCTTAAACGAGTGCGCTTTGCTAAAGACCACAGAAACAAGGATTTATCATTCTGGAATAAGGTAATATTCACTGACGAAAGCAAATATAACATATTCAGATCGGATGGAAGGTCATTCGTTTGGAGAAGACCAAATGAAGACCTGTCAGAAAAAAATTTGAGACCTACTGTTAAACATGACTTGGGGTCAGTTATGGTGTGGGGTGCAATATCAGCAGCTGGTCCCGGTAACCTTCACATTATTGAAGGAATTATGGATCATAAATATTATATCAACATCCTGCGTGCTAATCTTGCAGAAACAGCAGAGAAATTGGGACTGGCGAATGATTATTACTTCTACCAAGACAATGACCCCAAGCATAAGGCTCACAATGTAAGGTGTTGGTTGCTTTACAATTGCCCACATGTGCTCGAAACGCCTCCGCAATCACGCGATCTCAATCCGATAGAGCACGTATGGGCCTATTTAGAAGAAAAATTAAGAAATTACCAAATAAGTTGCAAATCGGACCTAATTAGTGCTCTGAAAGAGGAATGGGGTAGAATAACCCCACAATTCTGTCAAAAACTTGTGAAATCTATGCCGTATCGATTGAAGGCTGTAATAGAGAAAAAAGGCATTCCAACTAAATATTAAACATTATATATTTAATACTTAACTTGTTACTTTATTACATTGTCCCATTATTACTTTGACAGGATTTTCTGTGTTGTTTTAGTTTTTTTGTTTTTATATCCCAGTGACGGTAGTCAATGTATTTTTTATTTATGTTCTTAATAAATAATAAAAATAAAAGTATAAATATAATTTTATTTTCTTCTTAAACCAATAAATTCAAAAAAATAATTCGAAAGTTATTGGATAAACAGCTTGTCCCATTATAACATTGAGTCACTGTATATTTTTTCTTATAATTGACTAAGAAGATTAACAAACTTAAAAATAAAGCTTTGTAACTTGAACAATAAAATATAATGCGCTCAGTTACAAAAAAGTTAGTTTTCTGCTTTTCTTACTTCTGGGAATCACCTTTTTTCATAAAACTGTATGCGAGAGCAAACATACATATATACTTGGCATTTGTATTTTTCGCTATCTACTTACATATTTAATTTAGTATTTTAATACAAATTTTGAAAAAAATAATCGATTTTTTTTAATATATACATTTTGTAACTTATTTTTGTTTCATATTAATATGTGGATTTATGTCCTTGTGTATATAAATACTTACATATATCAATAATTTCTAATTATTATATAATTTTGTGTGATTTAATGTAAACGTAAATATTTTCATAAAAGTAAATAAAAATACAGTACAATTTTGTTATTTTTACTATTCGAAATGTGAACACCGCCGGTTTTTATTAGTTCACGTTATCGCGAGTCCACTGTAATTTGGTTACTTTGTTATTGTTTATATATATATGAGCCTAATCGCGAGGTAAAGCTTCACTATCTTACAACTCGGTTTTTGCTCGTTTTTTGTTTATAGCAGTGTTGCAGCGCCTCTGTTGCCAATAAGAAAAATACCATATGTTTTTATGATTTAATCTGAGTCTGGGGTCGAATCCAGGAAATTTGTTGTTTTGTAGTCAACGTGCAGACTACTTCAGCAAATCGCCACGCTCAGTATGTATGTAATAATGCATTTCATATATTTTTTGGAAAAAAGCACAATTGTGAAACTGAAAGAAATGACAGGTTCACCAGCTTCACTATCTTACAACTCTGCTATTGCATGTTCTTTTGTTTATAGCAGTGTTCTTTGACTTCGCCGGTGCTACACATTATCGGCGAAAGAGGGCGTTCTGATGTGCCTGTATATTGCTATCAGCTGAATCCAGTTACTGTTCAGTGACCAGTGACTATGCCTTCGCCACTGAAACCTTCCGACAACAACCGACACACTAATGCATATCAGGAAAAATGCGAGATGTTTTTATCATTTATTCTCAAATAGGTGTTGAACCCAGGAAAGTTTTGGATTTTGTAGTCAACGTGCAGACTACGTGCGAAATAACTTGCTATATTTAGCAATAAATATCCTCGTCGCTAATGAAAGAGATTGTACAAAATAACAAATAGTTAAATTTATTTTAATAATTTAAGTCTTGAATTAATTGAATTTTTATAAAATTATTGTCGTAAATTCGTATGTATTAAGAATTATTCCGATGCAGTTGGCCAAACTATTGCCTTTCTATGATAAATTTAGAGAAACAATTAAATAATTTTGTTTATTTTATGTTTTTTCTCTCTGGCAGTCTTTGGAAATGACGAAAGCACGTTTACGTTCACGTTCTACCTTCTCTCCAGTGGAACAAATTTTGGAAAAAGCTTTGCGTAACTATAAAATGGATTTGGAATTATCAGACAATGAAGAAAATGTTAGATGTCATACAATCTCTGAAAATGTATACGATACTGTGTCTTAAAACTATTTGTAAAACTTTTATGTTTATTAATTTTTTTACGTACTTTATTTTCAATACTATTTCAACTAACTATAAATGTTCTTAAGTTACATATAAAAAATAAATTAAATAGATTTAACTGCAATAAAAAAATGTTTCTCGTCAAGTATATTTGTTCAAGTTTATGCAACTCTACAAAACCCAAATTCGTAATTTATTTTGTTTGTGCAATAAAAGCGTCGAACGGCTGCCGACAAAAATAAGAAAACGTGTGGAAGGTGAAAACAAATAAATTTATATAAAATTGTAAAAACATAAAATAAAATTATAAATAAATAATTAAAGTATTCTTCGCTTCGCTGCCCTCAAAAATTCTTTAAGAAAAATTGTTTCAAGTTTCCTATACATTTTTTACACTTTTATTCTGCATCCCCGCATTAAATGTATATAATCCGTACATACATATTTAAGTATGTATGTATGGTTTAAATGGTTTATAACTTTTTTATTTATGCGATTATTATAATTTTTTTTTTTTAAAATACAGTATATTATTGGGGAATTTTTTGCAATTAGCTGTGAAAAATGATATCCTGTAAGTGATGTCCATTTTCTGCTTCGCACATACGTGCTCTTTTTAGCATATTTTCCATAACTTTTCACAAAATTTCGGGTGTAATGGCCATGATTTCATTTCGAATGTTTCATAATTAATTCCCCAAGTCTTCTTCACGAAATGCTGAAAAAAACGAAGAAAAAATAATAATTAAAAAAGTTATAAAGAATTCAAACCATATAGTAGCTTTTTTGTGCCACGCTGTACAACAATACACAATTACCGCGAGGGAACCTGAATGCAATCAGTAGCTTTGGAATTCAACGCAAAATGAATAAACCGAAGAGCATCAGGAATGCGAAAATCGGAAACGATTTGAAAACCGTCATAATCGTGCTTTTTAGCTTGGTGAAAAGTATATATGATTCAGCAAAGCCGAATATAGCACTCTTACTCATCGTAACCAAGTAATTAAGGATCATCTCTTTATTACCATAAAAGTTTTATAAACTTTTTTGAAATTGGTAAATATCTTTATTAGGAGTACATGAAATAATTTTTATTGTTACAAAAAACAACTGCCAACTCTTGTAGAACCGAGACCACGTATTCTGAGTGCTAATAGTCCAGGGGCAATGCTGATTCAAAATCATTCGATATTTAGAACTATCCTCTACAGAGATCCTTCTCCCAGTATGGGGCCATGTCTGTCGAGCTTATCATATTCCACCAGTGTTATATGCACTCATATTCTAAGACTGACCTTAGTGCAGAAGGTATATGAAAACCAACTGGAAAGATATATGACATCCAGTAATTTTGACCCCGGACCAATTCCAATACATTTTCATAGAATTTTGTTTGAAATTTCTTATCGAATCGAATGTCATACTTTTCTCCTTAAAAAATTTAGCTTTGACATGTCTGCTACTAACTTATTGTACATCAAAATTTTATCTTTAACTGAAACGTTGTAAAAACATTTTCGCCAACAGGGAGAGACGTGTTGTTTTGTTTCTTCAATTACTTGCATTTCGTTAGTAGACTGTTCAACAGCATGACCATGTTGGATACTTTTGAACTTGTTAGTTTCACTCTGTTTTTAGGATTGAATGTTAATGAAGATATAGACCCTACGCCTGGTGACATTGGGGCTGGAGTTTCTAATCAGCGTTGCGCTGAGCTAAACGATGTCTTTTGGCATTTAAATTGGAGGCTCTGCTTCCTTGACAATGATGTCAATGCCATGGCTAAAATGGTCCAAAACATAATATTGCTTAGTATGAAAACGTTCATACCACCGAAGCAAACTTCGATTAGGCCTAGACCGAAGTCTTGGTTCAATCAGACGTGCAGACTTGCAGTCAGATCCCTTAGTATTTGGCGAACGACAAAACGCGGATACTGATAAGATGCGTAAAATAGCGACAGCTTCGTGCGCCAAAGTGCTAAGCCTTGAAAAAGATTTTTGTACGAGCAGCGTCTTCGCGCTAAAGTTCTTACTGTCCCACGGGGAAGTAAAAGCTTTTGGTCATTCGTTAAAAGACTAACGGAAAATGCTAGTTCTTCTATTCCTCCTCTTTTAAAAGATGATCAATTATTCACTGACCCAGTTGAAAAGGCTAACCTCCTAGGTGAAATCTTTGCAGGTAATTCTCACCTGCCGGAAAGCAATCAACCACTGCCCGTACCCGAGCGTGTATCCGTAACTATGCCAAAGATACACTTGCGGGGCCGTGCAGCTAAAACGGTTTTAGCGGACCTCAACATAACTAAAGTCTCCTGGCCCGGATGGAATTCCGGTACTGGTTTTGAAGCAGTGCTCTTCGACGTTATCGCGTCCTCTGGCAATCCATTTCAGCACCCTATACCATGCAGGCGAATTTCTGTCGTGCTGGAAGGTTGCAAATGTTACGCCGATCCCCAAGAAGGGAAGCAAGCAACCCTGAAAATTATCGCCATTTTGGCGAAAGTAAGGTAGTGGCTCTTGGTATTTCCAAAGCATTTCACAGAGTGTGGCATGGAGCACTCTTGTCCAAACTTATTGCTTTTGGTGTCGATGGTATCTTCTCTCGATTTATATCGAGCTTTCTCAGAGATGGCGCTATAAGAGTTCTTATAGACGGGATCTCATCTAACGAGTTCAAGATAAATTCAGGGGTACCACAATGCTCCATTCTTTCTCCTACCCTATTTCGTATTTTTCTTAATGACCTTGTATGTCAAACTTCCAACCCTATCCATTCTTTTGCAGATGACAGCAGTATCTGCTATTCATATTCATTTCATCGTAGGCCTATGTCGCATAAGTTCGCGGAATAGATGGAATATATGTTTTATTGTTAACGGCTTCAGAATCAAAATCCAGAAAATATGTGACTCAATAAGCACTGGAGAGAGAAAAAAGTTAATTACTACAATGGCAAAAGGATTGGATGATGCTATAAATATCAAAGGAGGCGTAACATAGTCGTAAATAACAAAAGAATCCACTGTACGAATTAATAGTGGTCAGATAATTTTTTATGCAAATAATGAACTTCAGATTCAGTAGATGATATTTTGTATTTGTTGTTTTAAATTAAATTTTCATTTGTTTTTTTTTGAACATGCACATGCCACAGCATTAAAATTAATAAAAAAAAAACTTTTCATTGACTACAAAGAGACGTTTGTTAAATAAAGATCATTTTGTTTTTTCTCATAAATGTTTACATGTCATGTCAAAATATGGATCAATGACAAATTGATATCAGGTAAATTTAATGCTTTTTATATGTTTTCGACAAAAAGATGCGATATTATGGCAAAAGAAAATTGGAGTATATATTACTGTGTACATATGTATGTATGTGTGTATGTACATATGTATATACATTGTACTATAGTATTTGTAAAGTACTGTACAAAATTAATTGAACACTTTATTATTTCGTGGAATGTCAAAAAAACTTTGATATAATTAACAAAATATGAATATTTTCTTATTCATATACATACATATGTATATATATGCGGCATTTGTTGCTCATACTTAACACTAACGGCTTTAGCTGTATCCAATCCACAGGCACATCAGAACGCCCCATTCGTCGGTATTGTGTAGCACTGTGAAGTAAACTAATTGATAAAAAAATGGCTACTGGAACCGAAGCTTCAAAATTTAATACGTCAGAGACATCAGAGACACCACACCACTGCTATAAAAACAAATAACATGCAAAAAAGCAGTGTTGTAAGATAGTGAAGCGTAACCTCCTATCATTTCTCATACTATCCCTTTCCTCTAGTTCCAGGACAATGCACCACATGTCTATGGGTCATCTCCTGATTGCTGGTCCAAGATAGAAAAAAAAAGTATTTCGTTTCGCTAATAGGAAAAATAAAATTTCTTATAGTGCAAAATTTTATAAAATTCATTTGTTAATACATACATACATATATGTATATGTATGTATGTACACTAGAACGTACCTAAAAAAAATTCCCCGTACATACCCTAATATAATATAAACTTTTGGACAGTAATTTAAAAAAAACTTTTCTTTGACGAAGGTAGGGGTCGCCGTTTTACACTTTTCTTTATATCTTTGGCATTTTCACTCGGATCTTAATGAATGATATATCAAATTTTTGTCTCGAGAAACCCAATATTCTGCATCAATTCTGGAAATTCCAACAGAAACATTTTAAAATTTAATTATCCTAACAGAATTAAAAAATTAAGCTAAAATAATATATTTTAAATTTTAATCAATCATATTTCGATGTGATTCAAGTTGGATGTATTTTTGACGGCTTAGAAAAAATATGAACCATGCGGTGGTCATCGGTGACCGCCTTAGGAGATTCATGTACTACATGAACAAAACGCTCGGTGTTTTGTGAATGGCATGAGTGAGCTGTGAAAAATAATTACGGTCAGCAAAATAAAATATAAAATTAAGTTATTTTCCTACTATACTGGTAAAAAATGAGGGTGGCGCTGGCACGATGGATGGTAGTCTGGACGTTGACTACACAACTAAAAACAGACCTGGGTTCAACCACAGTTTCAGACAAAAAAATTTTTAAATAAAAATAAAACATCTCGCATTTTCCTGATGTGCATTAGTGTGGGTTTGTGTGTCAGTTGTTGTCGGAAGGTTTCAGTGGCGAAGGCATAGTCACTGGTCACTGAACAATACCGGCTTCAGCTGATAGCAATCCACAATCACATCAGAACGCCCTCCTTCGTCGGTATTGTGTAGCACCGGCTAAGTAAAATAATAATAAAAATAGCTACTAAACCGAAGCTTCAGCACTGCTACGAGTATAAAAACAAAAGAACGTGCGAAAGCAGAGCTGCAAAATAATTAATTAAGCTTCACCTCCTGTCGTTTCTTCTACTATCCCTTTCCTATAGTTCCCAGCACAATGCTTCGCATGTGTAGGAGCCATCTCCTGAGTGCTGGTCCTAGATAAAAAAAAAAAAAAAAAAAAATTAGATTATTTCGGTTGAACACTGCAATGATTCCAGGTGGTATTTTGTATAGAACTGTAAGCATGCAGGCTATGTTAATTCGTATAGGGTACAATTCATCATATCAACGTAAGAGTTACTCTTGAAGTTTATGACATTACCAATATTTCACGAATGTATCCTGTTGCTTCATTGCGGGTGGATAGAATCTTAATAAATCTATCTGAACGTAATAGCAGATCGTGGTCTGTTAACATTGATAACAAAATAGTTTGTGGATGGGAAACGTATCCATTATTTTCGATGAACGAAAGGAAGGCCTGTTGAGCGCCTTTCGGCAATAGACGAATCCAAGATATATATTGAAAAACGTGGCGACTTCGGTGAATTGCCAGTAGTAGGCAATTCATTTTAGAGAGATCATTAAAGATCACTTTAGTATCAATCCATTCACATGAATGTTTACCGTGATTGTAAATAGCATTTATATTTGTTTGGAAGCGAACGTGATAGAGAAGCAAGAAGCGTATACAAATGGATACAAGATTTCGTTACATCATCTTAGACTACAAATATCAACTGTTCTGCCACAATTGCCGAATTACTTCCTTAGCAAAACTCTATTTTTTTTGGAGAGCTTTAATTTTCTGACATTAGGGTGGCAGAAATAGAGGTCTGGTGGATAAATACTAGAACGGGATACGGGAAGTCAATGGCTATTGATGCAGAATACTGGGCTTCTTCGAGACAAAATCATTGGTATATAATTCTTTAAGATGCGACTGCAAATGCCATAGAAAAGTTTAAAAACGCGACACTGCCTTCGTAAAAATTTTTTTTTTAATTACTTTCTAAAAACACGTTATATTAGGGTGTGTACGAAGCACTTTTTTTTGCCTGTAAGGTACATATCTATTATGTAGTGATACAATATACAAGCCGACAGTTTTGAAGAAATGTATACAAGAAATAGCTATTATTATCCACTTACTCTATTAACAATGGCTTTTTAGTACAGGTGATTACGAAATTTCCTATTACAACTTTTGCTTCAAATTTTTGATTTATTAGTGTACAGGCATAGCAAATATGTATATATGTACGTATTCTATTCAACTGGTGTTGGAGATTAACTGTTATATTTCCTTTATTCTAGAAGCAATAGTAATTTTCACATTATTATGATAAATTAACTAAGAATTTAATGACAATTACATTTTTATTCATTCATTTGTAATAATTGTAGTTCTATATAAATTTCACTAATTCTAAATATATTATAATAATAATTGGCCGTATAGACAAAACTCCATAAGCAAGTCTTGGAACATCAGAAGGAATTTTTAGTTTTGTCCAGTGTAGACCAAAAAATGCATATATTTTCTTTTATCCACAGTTATCTGTGCGTCTGCGTCATTTGCTGCCATACAGTTCTAACGTTCTAAAAATTTACCTTTACACTTGGAAATATGTTAATCAAAAGTGGTATAAAAACGGGGGATACTAAAGAAAGCAAAGCATTCCAGAATTGGGAAAACATGTGTGAGAGTATTACATTTTTTAGGGCGTACTGCGGTACTTTTTTTAAAGTCAAATGCAATTAAAAAGTACGGTAGAATGGGCTTTGTTATCAGTGCTACGACTACTTTAAAAATTTGGTAAACAGAATATTGTACTGATGTAATCATGTTTTTTTTTCAAGTGCATTGGCTTTCTTGCCCAGTTTTGCCCTCTTTGCACTTTATTCTTCCGTCATAAAGGCTCAAACAATCGTAATGATGTCATATTAATTACCTTTTTTCTGCCAGAGTAATTTATAAAGTAATGATAAATAAAGTTCCTTACAAAATTTTGTTTATATAATTTTATTATTTTTTACGTATGTACATACATATGTACTTCGTTAACATACATTTTAGTTTTTGTGATCTATTCACGTGAATGTGCTTGCGGAGTTTTTCTTAAGGACTTACATACATACGTACACAAATGAAAAGATATTTCAAAGCAGAAATTTTTAGTTTTCACTACGTCTATAATTTGTTTCAAAAAAGAAAAAGCAAAACAGACAATTGATAAATGTAAATTTGACCCTCTTATTAAACACAAGTGGTTTATTAATATAGTTATGTACATAAATGTTGATTTGTAAATTTTTCATTACCTTGTTGTTTAAGCCCAATTTATCTTCCATTTCTAGCGCTCCGTTTTATTTGAACTCGATGGCTGTCAACGTTATTAATATCACTACAGTAGATTTTTTAACGAACGTACAAACAACCAAACAAATGAAGAAGAGGAAATTCGTGATAAAAAAATATTTAAACAAATTGCTTATTGTTCAAGTTAAATTATAGTTATACATACAGTACATATTTGGTTCTATTTTTTGATATCATTGTCACTTCCATGTATATAAGATCTATGCGTACTAACCTAAAAATTGATATACGAGGTTTGTTCAAAAGAAAAGGTGAATTTTGTTTTCTTCGATTACAATGGGGTGGTGCATCATGAGTTCTTGCCAACAGGTCGTACAGTTAGTAAGGAATACTGCAAGGAAATTATGCAACGTTTGCGTGAAAGAATACGGCTCAAACGGTCGGAATTGTGGGAAAAAAATCAGGGACTCTGCATCACGATAATGAAAGGAAAGCGTTTTGCCACAATTGACGAGATAAAGTCAGAACCGGCCATCAGATACCGAAAAGCGCATTTCAGAAGTGCTTCGAGGATTGGAAGAAACGCTAGCATAAGCGAATTATATCTGACGGGGATTACTTTTAAGGGGTACAAAATGGATATTGATGAATAAATAAATACTTTTCAAAAAAAAATCCAAATTCACCGTTTTTTTGAACAGACCTCGTAAATAGGAATGTACATACATCGCATACAGACCCAGCTAATGTTTTCAAACGTGGATAACTCGTCTGCGATCGGAGCAGACGATGAAATTCATCGCATTTCTATCATGCACGTTTAGAGCAACGCAAGAAACTGTGTCATGATGGCGACTCTTTCATATAAAGCGTTTACGATCCTCCGAAAATAACCGTGAAGGATACCTATATTCCTACTGCAGACGAGACTTGAAAAAACTGAGTTGAAAAGAAATAAAAATAGTTTGTTCTTTGTTGTTATGTCGACACATTAATTTTTTAAGCCATTTTATTTATTTTTTATTTTTTTTTTTTTGATATATATTTATAAAGCCTGAGGTCTTTTTGTTTTTTTTTTTATTTTTTTATTTTTTTATTTTTTTTTTTTATTAAAAACAAAAAGAATTATAATTTCCTATTATTCCTGATGATGTTAACAAGCTGTTAACGAAATATCGAATAATAATAAACAAAATAAGATAAAAAAAGACCTCAGGCTTAATAAATATATATAAAAAAAAAAAAAAAAAAAAAAAAAAAAAAAAAAATATAATAAAAAAGGTCAATTAATAATATAATTAACATTTTACTATTCAACCGAGGTGGTTGCAGCACCAACATGCTAACTACTCAACCAGTACATAAATGGCAATTTATAGGTAACATCAAACACACTTCACTCCAACAACCGTCGAAAAGAATCGCAAAAGCATCATTCAAAAAGTAAAATTGTGGTAAAGTAACGATCTCTCAACGGCCGTCATAATGCTTAAACCACGATTGTGGAGTTGAATAAAAAACACTCGTAACCAATCATCAATATAACTCGCATAAATATCATTTGGAAGAGTTGAAGCCGATTGTTGACTACTAATAGTCTTCCAAAACTCGGCAAAATGCGTAAACGACGATTCACTCGTTCAACAATGCTTGCGCTCGTCAAACAGTCTTCTAAATGCTAGCTGGTCATATTGCAATAAAAAGTTTTCAACGTAAGCTATTCCCTATATTGTATGTGCAATGTTTCGTATTGTACAATAATATCGCCAATGGGTACATATGTCATATTCGAAGATGGCGTTTTCCCGTTTTCCCGTTTTTGTTATTTTTAATTTTAATTATGTAGCAATTAAATTTCTTATGTTAAATTAAGACAAAATTTTGTATAAAATAAAACCGCCGAAAATATTCAGTACATATATATTTTTTTGTTTTGTTTATAGGTTATGTTTACTTTGTATCGTTAAAAGTTGCACCATATTATATTTGAAAATATTGTGCCACTTATTGGATATAATAGGGCAAAATGTATGTATGTATATTTATTTTCAACATCTTTTTAAATAAAAGGCGTAAAAATATGAACAACAACATTTACAGCCCTTTATTTCCATGTAAATAAAGTTTTCTAAATTCTACCCCATATTTCATAAACTACTGGCTCTTTCGAGGGCAATCAAATGAATTTTTAGAAAAAAAAACATCCGTAAATAACATTTAAAAAACGAACTGCAACTTAATTATTTATCACATTACGAAATATCGTTTGAAAATTTGTCCCAAGTCGGATTTGTATTCTGTTTCTTGTTAGCATGTAAAACTTAATAAATCCCAGAAATAGAAAATGGTTAAAAATTAAGTAATACTAATAAGTACATATTTACACAGTTGATCCATTCTTGTCAGGTTTAACATTGAGAAAACACACTTATTAAATGTGTAACAACTTAAGACGGTAGTTTGTCATGTAGGCACACGCAGGCATACAGTACTGGGCATAAAAATCGCACCAAGTGATTTGTGATTAGTTAATTTTTCTAATATATAGACATATCAAGGCATTTTCTGTAACAGAAAAAAAAATTATAAATAAATTGGCGTATAATATTATGGTTGGTTGTAGTCACCATCAGTTCCAAGTTAGCGGTTATATTATTCAGCACGCCACATCCAAAAACTGTATGCTTCTAGTGCGGATTATGTTCGCCATACCGCTCAGGTCTCCAAATTTTTTCTGGAGCAATAAATGACATTAGTATGTAGGTGTAGTTTTTACTCAAAATGAGCTTCAAGGTGCAGCTAAGCACTCAAATTTTGAGTTATTTACGTATGAACGTTTTTTTGACACGTAAGCCCACAGGTTATCTGTTCGGGAACTTGCCATAATTAAAATTTTATATATTTTTTTTATTCGAAATGAAACGGATGCAAAAGTTTTAGCTACTCTTTAACATTAATGGATGCTTTGCCTTAGGCTATATTTAGTCAGTAAGGCATACATACACTCATACACCGCTGAGTTTAGAATTGTGAATGTGCCTTCATATGCAAGTTCAGTTAGTGTATTCGTGATCCATTTGTACCCCTCGCGCTTTATATTTTCTGTTTATTTTCAATTGTTGATATTCGTATTGTTATTGGTTGCTTTATTTTTACTGCTTGTTTTTCTTTTAAATGTTGCTCTTGTTTTAAGTATAAAAAGAAAAGCACACTAACAATGAATTAAAGTGCTTTTACGTAAGGCTATTACGAACTAATTAGAAATGTTCTTTTTACGTTAGTGAGTAACTAAGTTGTAGTCAAATTCGTTATACACTCGACAAACACTGTGTAATAGAATTAATAATTGACAATTGTTTCGAAGTCATTCAATTTTAACAGAAGATATAATTTATGTAGCTAAGTCTTGTATATACATATCGAGCCTTTGGTGCAATACCGTCGTAATTCAAAAAATCGTGAACTGAGAAAAATGCATTTGAAGTTTTGAGCCATCTTTTTGATATTATTTTCGTTTATTACAGTTATTTTTTTACAAGTTTTTAAACGTTATACACACTTCGTAATATACTTAGCGGAAGTATGACGGAATTAAATAGTACGAATTTAAATAGAGGAATTTCAAGTGCCTGCAATTTAGAAGCAGCTGCATTACATCTAGAAGATGGGAAACAAAGGAAAAGCATATATTGTTGCGACAAGCCACTAGTTATTAGTTTCAAAATTTGTTTGCGCGACCAAATTCCTTCTTCTTTCAAGTTCATGTCAGCACGACGATGACCAACAGAAGACTAAATACGGTCTGTAAAAAAAAAACGCAGCACCTGTGTTTTCGTATGTGTATATGCATTAGTTTTGTTCTGCTTGTGAGGGGTAGCAGCTGGTTGAAAAATTATGCCAACCAAAAACACTTCTCTTCACCGAATTTACCAATAAGTTGCCATGTTATGCCAGCATAATTATGCCAATGTAAATTGGCTCATTAACGACATCTTATGGCTGTTTAATTTGTTTAAAAAATTCATACAAATGGCTTGCAAGGTATTACTTGAGAGAAGAATATTATTTTACACGTAAATTTAATATTTAAAACTACTTGTTTTATGTAAAACTGACTATTAGACTTATGACGTTGTTTGGTTAATTGAGCGATATCAGAATCTTAAAAAAATTCCTTGATAATGATACGTACATATGTACGTGTTTTGTAAGACTCTCTGCAAATAATGTGACTAGTCCATACATGCATCTATAGTGTAGTCCACAGAGGAGTAGGACTAGTCCAAGCCTAACCCAAATGTAGTTTTAATGTGATGGAGTAATCGTAAATACTAAGAAAATTACGAACACTTGTCGTATAACAAGAAGCTGTTGTTTTCAATGACATGGTTCTGCATTATATAGGACCATATTGTAACCAGTCCGTTGCAGCTAAAATGGACCATGTAGTCCAATATTATTTGCAAGGCTTTTGCAAAGTTCCCTCATTATTTTTAAATCTTTTACAAAGTAAAAAAGCAATATGTATATTTTTTTCTTGCAGCAGTGTTCAGGGGATGTCTCTTACGTATGCAATGCATTTCACTGGAACTTGTTGGAGAGGGATAGTGTAAAGAAGAGGGTAGTGCAGGGTAGAGAGCTTAATGCCATGTTCCTTGTTATTGAGCAATATAATTTAGTGTTCACACGTACTTTTTAAAAACACAACTTAACACTTAAAGACACGATGGTGGCGATGGATGACTTAGCCTGTACGTTGACTACAAAACCAAAAATTTCCTGTGTTCGACCTCAGTTTCAGAGTGAATCATAAAAATATCTTGCATTTTTTGTTTTGTGTATAAGTGTGGCTTTGTGTCAGTTGTTGCCAGAAGGTTTCAGTGGTGAATGCAGTCACTGGACACTGAACATTACCAGCTTAAGATGTAACTAATTCACAGGCACGTCAGAGCTCTCTCCTTCGTATGTATTGTGTAGCAGCGGCGAAGTAAAATACTTACTAAAAAAGGCTACTAAAACTAAAGCTATGTTCACACGATTGTCAGATTGTACAATATTGTAGGATACGGCAATATGGCAATGCACTCACAATGAAAAATTGTTACAATCTGGTAATTTGTCTATTCACACTATTGATAGAAAACCATACAGTTTCATTGGCACACAGTTCTGCGACAATAAATTTTTCTGCCAATAATAATTGTCTGTTCACAGGGTTGTCAGATCATTGAATGGCAAACGTTGCCAGATCCAACTTTTAGCATTGTATCTAAATATTTAAGGGCAGCATTGCCAACAGAAATATTTATCTGCCAATGGTGTTATTGTGCGGTGCACTAAATGAAGCCCATGCGACAATAACAAATGACTGTAAATTGTGTGGCAATGGAAATGAAGGGTGTTCTCACGATTGTCAGAATTGTGACAATATTATTGGCATACAATGCACCGACAATACATTTTGTGACGATGTTGCCACACAAAAATTGTTGCACATTTTGTAACAATTGTTGTCAATATTGTAGTAAATAACAATGTACATACCTTAAGTTTCAAAATTGAATACGTCTCCTTGACATCAACACTGCTATAAAAATAAAGAAAGTGTAAAAACAGAGTTGTAATATAGTGAAGCTTCACATACTGTCAGTTTCCTAACTATCCCTTTCCTCTAGTTCCAGCACAATGTATCGCATGTGTAGGGGTCAACCCCTGAGTGCTTGTCCAAGATAAAAAACCTACGAATTTTTATTTCTGTATTCAATTTAATTTGGTTTGATATTTAATTAATTTTTGCCTTTTTCAAATCTTCTTCCCTTTTCTACATTTACTGAGAATCATAACGGGATTGAATTCCACAATTAATGGTACCAATTTTCACCTTGAGGAGAATAAAAATTTCATAGGAACAAAAATTTCACTTCTTATTCGCGATAAGGTTGATTATCTATTATTACACACACCCAAATGTCTTATTTCACACACATTTTTTATTTTTACATTTTCATTTTTTAAATTATAATTGACCCTGCTGCTTAAAATATACATTGTGTTTTCTTTACATTTAATTTTAATTTGTTAGCTTTCAACAATACATTTATACTTTCTAGTTCAATGTGCATCATTTGTCTACATTCCTGCTTTAACGAACACGGCAATATATAAAAACCGTTTCTAATCAGTCATCAATAGCTGTACATATTCAGGCAGGCTGATATACACCATATTCATGTACGGACATACACATGCATATGTGCAGAGACCCCTCATGCATACATACTACAAACATACATTCAAATATGTACAGATATGTATGTACAAGCGTGTTTGGGCTCGTGTGGGTGTGTTACTGTAAATTTTGTTAACTGATATTCCGTTCGAAACTTTTTAAACTTCATTAAAAAAAGAATTCAAAATTCAGTTTCGATTTGATACGCGGCAGGTGAATTGACAACTGATAATTGTGTCACAACCGATCGCACAGTCGTCGTCAACGGATCGTGGTACCACAGTCACCGTATTTTAAACACCCAATACCATTTCATTATTCTGAGAAAGATAACTGTTAAAATAAAAATGCCACGCAGCGAATTCAGTTGAGAGTTAATTTTATGACGGATTAATGCAAGAAGTTGAACATGAACATTTCTATATTTGTGTGTGTGTGTGTGTGGGTGTGAGTGTTATAAAGTGAAATTAATTTGTGTCTGTGCATGTATAATAGGGATTCGATATTTTAAAAAGGATTAATTAAGCAGCGGATTACTTGAGCCAAGTGAATACAAACATAATACAAAATGTTTCAATAAGTTTGTTCGTTTGGCTTAAGTATTTACGAGCTTACGTTTCATCTTTGACGTTTCCTGTTGCACGTAGCGATGACGTTTAATATAAAATGTTTTTATAAGAACAAACAAATATATTAACGTGTTTTTATATACCTTTTAAATCATCCATAATGGTAAAAAGACAAATAAACTTAGAAAGCTGATCTTTTAATATTATTAAAGTAAGTTGCCTATAACCTACATTTACACATCCATATGTATGTACAAAGTACATACAAATATGTACGTGGCGTAATGCGATGCGTTATGGGAAAGTGACACGTTGTTAGATGAATAGTCAGTCTCTAACGCCGTAATATTTTACATAGAAGTTGGCTTGAATATGAAGAGAGGTAGTTTTTGTGTAAACAATCGATTCTAACATTTTTGTCTAAACTTTAGACATAGCAAATCTAATCCAATAATGTGGGTTCTAGTTTTCACACTAGTTCGCATACATTATCATCTTCTTAGTTATTTAGCCAAGTTCATTTAATTTTCAAATTTAAAAAAGCCTCTAAACTCTGCTTTTGTAGCTTTATGACGGCTGAACTCTGTTACTTGATTTATAACGATCATGTCAATTAAATAAACGACGTCTAGAGCTTCAATACCACAGACATATTTACACCAACACCATCGGTGACATTTTTAAACTTTCTCAATATTTATTGTATTTGCTTATATACAAATACATATATAATTCTTAATTAATTAAAAAAATATTTCATTATACATATCATATAACTCATCCGTTATGTCGGCAAAATATAATTGTAGAATTGTTATCATTATTGCTTTCTCTATTATATTTTAATTGTAATGTAATGTCCTGCATTCTATTCCAAAAAAAAAGACTAAAATACCTTCGATAAAAAAATTATAAAATTAAATTTAATAAGTAGTTTGTTGCAAAGTTTGTACTGAACCAAGATTGTTTTAAAAAAAAATTATTTGGAAATCGGACAGAATTCACACATTTTCTATGTACAATTACTCTCTAGTAAATGGAGAAATATTTGTTGAATGCATGCAAGGAAAATGCACAATATAATCACCGATTTAAGTTTGTACATATGTCGAAGGATGTACATCACAGAG
Source organism: Dexiosoma caninum (assembly GCA_963924685.1). Lineage (NCBI taxonomy): Eukaryota > Metazoa > Arthropoda > Insecta > Diptera > Tachinidae > Dexiosoma > Dexiosoma caninum. The sequence continues at coordinate 68,753,921 of OZ004727.1, forward strand.
ATTTAGCTATAATAATGATATTGCTTTTCATATTGAGTAGTGGTGCCAATTCTATGGATAGAGACTGCGCTGTATCATGTTTGAAGTTATATACACAGTCACAAGGAATGTCATTGTTTTATATACATACAAGTGGTGTTGTGTGTACGTCAAAAACTATATTTAAAAAAAAATTTATAATTTTTATGTTCACACGTTGGTATGTTACGCACATGTGACATAACCTATAGTAGTTCACAACAATATACTGATGGCAAATTATATACTGATTTATGTTTCTGTTCGCTGTTAATGTATTTAATGTAACTAAAAATTTAGCTTTTTAAAATAATATTCATATTTGCTGAACCATAAACGCACTTCACTTGCAAAACAGCCGATGTGACACGCTTTAAATCTAAAGTGTCGTATGTAGAAAAATAACACATGCCATTATTTAAAGGTGTTTAGTGTGTATGTAAAAATTTCCTATGTGACATCCTATATGGCAATTACATACAATGTGAATAAAGGGTGGCGATTGCTGTAGTAGTCTACACGTTGACTACAAAACCAAAAATTTCCTGGGTTCAACCCCAGTTTTAGGCTAAATCATAAAAACTTCTCGCATTTTTTCTGATGTACATTAGTGTGTCTTTGTGTCAGATGTCAGTGGCGAATGCAGTCACTGGAAACAGAACAGTAACGGCTTCAGCTGTATCCAATCCATAGGCACATCAGAACGCCATCGCCTTCGTTGGTATTGTGTAGCAACCGTGAAGTAAAATAATTACTAAAAAACTGCTACTACAAAAACGAAGCTTAAAAGAATTTAATACGTCTCCTTGACATCAGAGACGCTACAATACTGCTATCAAACATAGAACGTGCAAAAGCAAAATTGTAAGTAGTTCCAGCACAATGCTTCGCATGTGTAGGGGTCATCTCCTCAGTGCTGATCCAAGATAAAAAAATTATTTTAAATTCAAGAAACCAGAGAAAAAGTTAAAATAATCGGAGTTGATATTTAGAAGAGTTTGATTGAAAGCAAAGCGTATGGTAAAAGCATTGCGATACTGGGTTCAGCGGTTTAAATGTTCATTTGCTTCAAAACAATGCAGCTAATCACATTTGTAGTTACAATTATAGAGTGTACCTATAGATAAGCCAAATTTCAAATTATAAACGCTCCTACGTATAGAGCAACGAATGAAATAAATGATTACTCTTTTTTCATAAAACATAGCACCATAAAATAATCAAATTATAGAGCTTAGAGCCGAAAAATTCTAATTGCAGCGCGTCAGCGATCAATGTGCCATTCAATTAATTTCAAATAACCGAGGGTAGCAAATCACACTGATTTCTTGAAATTTGCTGAATGTTTTTCAAGTGACCTAGAAAGAAATTTTAATCAATTATACACTTTATTTGCTTTTTTGATCTTGACTTTTATGAGCTTTTTCATAGGAAAAATATGGTTTCGACATCGTAATCATATATCCAGTTATGGCCTTTAGAGAAAATTTAATTTATCATCGAAAAGTTCTTGAGTAAAGCTCTGGCAATTGTATTGTTTTACATATGTACATATACTGAAAGCTCCCCTAACTTATAACTTATATAAAGTGAATATCTGTTCTAAAATTTATAAATAAATAAAATTATTTATTCTAAGCCTAACCTAGTCTAAGCTTTTCATAATTCATTATAAATGTGCATGACTCCTCAATATGAAAATGTATGTCCATACCATTATATATGAATATCAGTGATTCATGGTCTTCCATTGCATTCTCCATTCTTAGTCTATTAACATACTCACATAACATAACATGACATATGTATGTACATAAAGATTTTTCACTTATCCGTCCAGCAAAATGCATGAGTTTTTTTTATTCATTGAATGTTTTCAGATCTGGAAAACAGTTCAAATTATCGAGAAATGAAAATGTGTATCATATTATCTAGAGTCAGCTGTACACACACGTTATTATATATTCAAGTTCGCGTATGCACCTTGTTATGTTATACTATTTGCTGTTTAATTGTTTAACTGTGTTAATTGTTCCAATACAAATTCTTTAATTCCATAAATTAAAATGAAAGTTTCGATTACATTAAATTGAGATACGAACATAAAATTTCAAATAACATTGATACCGATTATTTTCATCTTGTGTAGAGAACTGATTTTATTTATAGACTAGTAATCCAGGTCAGATTAGATAAAAATTTAATATTTTTATTTATTTATTTTATTGTATGGTAAGCTAAACAATATATACATTTCGTAGACTTTCAATTAAATTCCTGAACGCTCCCAAAATATCTTTGAGAATTACCGAGTATACAAACAAAATTTTTGCAAAAATTATATTATACAGGGTGGCGCAGAATAATCAATATGGTTTAAATTGTTTATAACTTTTTTATTTATGCGATTATTATATATTTTTTTAAATACAGTATATTATTGGGGAATTTATTGCAATTACGTTTGAAAAATGGTATCCTGTAAGTGATGTCCATTTTCTGCTTCGCACTTACGTGCTCTTTTTAGGATATTTTCCTTAACTTTTAGCAAAATTTCGGATGTAATGGCCATGATTTCATTTCGAATGTTGGTTTTTAGTTGGAGTATGGTTCTTGGTTTGTTAACGTACACTCTTTCTTTCAAATATCCCCAAAGAAAACTGTCATCTACGAGAGCCGTTATACAACTATGATTTTTACTAAAACCAGATTGCCGGTGAGTGAGCATATCATTGACTTCAAGATATTCTGCTACGTGGTTCCGAATAACCTTTCAAAGACATTAGATAAAAACGGTAAGATTACTATGGGCATGTAATCAGAATTAGTTTTAGCGATAGAAATAATCTTAGCAAGATTGCAAATTTTGGAGTAGTATTTTGTAGTAAAGATTTTGGTAAAAACAAATGTGATACAGCGTGGTCCAACAGGAGCGAAGTTGTTTGAATTCCTTTTTTATTATTATTTTTTTTTTGTTTTCATTATTTTGTAAAGAAGACTTGGGGAATTTAAAAAGGAACAGTGCACAATTGAACAAAGTGCCAAAATCGTTGGACATTATTTCAGAAGAAAATCATGGTTTTATTCATAATTTAATTATGAGTGACAAATCCCATTTGCATTTGAATGGGTTCGTTAATAGGCAAAAAGGGCTACGGAAAACCCAAGAGTAGTTCAACAGAGAGAACCACTTAAATGTACCGTTTGGTGAGGTGTTTCATCGCAAAGTATAATTGCCCCATATTTTTGTGAAAATGAACACGCTGTCGTCGTTTTCAGGATGGAGCCACACTGCGACGGTCGCAGTGGCGCTTTGAAATCAAACCCCTTCGGTCATTTTGGGCCACCCTGTACAAGGGCAAAGTTTTGGAACAATAATACATCACACTGTTTTACGTTTGCAAAATTGAAGTTATTGTCTAAATTTTCATTAAAGAAATTGTAATAATCAGAATACAGAACTTATTGAATCGTAAAGTGAGTTTAAAATACAGGTATTTCAAAGTTAATATTTAATAGTTGTGATGTTCACGAAGTTGGTAAACTGGTGTGAAAAAAATATTTCTTTATCACACCAACTACACAGATAAGATTAGTAAGAAATCAAAATTTCTTAGCAACAATAATATATTGGTCGTATGTTGACCAGCAAAAGAAATCTTCAATATGTATGTGCATACATATACAGGTATTAATTAGTCATTTTACAATATTCAAAAATTGCAACAACTTCCGGTCACAAGTATTTGTAAAAATATTTTTAGTTAATAAAATATTTCAAAATGAAATGCACTTCTATTATAAATCAGAATTATTTTTACGAATACGACAATTAAATTTTGAAATAAATTAAAAAGTAAACCAAAATATTGAAAGCTTTGTGTGGACTTTGTGTGGCAGTGAGTGGACTTATTCCATCTATATTCTATATATATGTATAAAGCAGATTGTGTGTTTGTTTGTACCTTATAATAGACCAAATCGCTGGATCGACCTCCCTGAAATTTTCACACCATTTAACTGCGACTCTTGATTGAATTATAAGCTATTTTTTAACTACGCCCACTTTGACGCCTACTTTTTTAAATTATGTACTTCTTCCACATAGTTTTTAACAGATTTTATAATATAAACCAGAATGAGTTCGCCTTTTGTGGACCAATTTTAAAAAGTCATTTTGCATATGGAAATGGTTCATTATTGTCAAAATTTGAGGAGTGGCCTCTAAGTGGTAAAAAAGGGTAAAATCGTTGGCTTAATATCTCAGGAACTAAGGCAGATAGAATAAAAAAAGTTACAAAAGTATATATGTAAATGCTGCTGAGAAATAAGCGGACATGCGTACTCTTTTCATATATGTACTATTAGTGGAAAAACTAAAAAAAATAATTAGTTTTGGTATTTCGCTTTGCCACCATATATCTCAAATCTTTTTTCCGCAATATTTTTTTCTATAAAAAATTTCGAGTGAACGATCTTACTTTTTCGAAATTCGAAAATATATGTAGTAAAATTTTACCTTTTGTTGGATATACATATGTACTTAAGTATGAAACATAAAAATTTATGTGAGGTACAACAAACTTTCTTTATTTATAGGGTGAAAAATAAGAAGTGAAGTGAAAATTGTAATTTTAAAAAACATACATAAATTACACTGGAAAACAGCATGTCTGTTGAATGACATTTTTTACATGAATCTGAATAGTTTTTCCACCCTGATTTCAAAAATATATACCGTTTTCATGTAGCAGCTCTAGTTTTGGAGTTATGAAGTGACAGGATTTTTCATTGAAAATGCACATAGTTTAAGTTTAAAAAATTTATTAAATATATTTATTCTGAATAAAATTTCCTTTTTTTTTTTTGATTTTCTAGAGTGAGATGTTATATGAGTACTATTTTGAATGCTCCAACAATAATCAGCCATCATATGTTCATTCCAGTGCCCCTGATACCTCTCCTCCATAGTGCGAATATCCTGGTGAAATCGCTCTCCTTGTTCCTCGCTTAGGTCACCGAGATTTTCAGGAAAATAATCTAGATGGCTGTGAAAGTAGTGAAGCTTAATACTCATGTTGCATTCAAGCCACTGAAAGTGTATCAGCAACTGTTCAACGTGCTGAATGTAGCCGTCACATTTCCTATTGCCCAAAAAATTCCTCACTACCCAAACAAACTCTTCTCATGCACATTTCTCGACAGCTGTCATATGGTTGATGAAAATTTTATCATCTATCAACTTCCTGATTTGTGGGCCATCGAAAATACCACCCTTGATTTTCTCACTACTCAATTTTGGAAACACTTTTACAATGTATTTGAAACATTCTCCATCTTTGTTAAGAGCTTTTACGAACTGTTTTACCAACCCCAGTTTTATATGCAAAGGAGGCAATATAATTCGGTCTCTGGATACTAGTGGAACATTAATTACATTTTGCTTACCGGGAATCAAAGCCTCCTTAGAAGGCCAGTTTCTTTTTGTCCAGTGCTCAGCTTGAGCTCGGCTGTCCCATAAGCATAGGAAACAGGGATATTTTGTGTAGCCACTTTGTTGGCCCAGGAGAAAATTTACCATTTTCAAATCAACACATGCAACCCAGTTATGTTCCTTGTACTCGATTTTGTCGAGAACTAAAGATATTGTAGGATATTGTTCTTTAACCTTTGAAGAATGAGCAATAGATAAGGAATCAAGTTCGTTGCCATTATGTAAAAGTACACATTTCAAACTTCGTTTTGACGAATCAATGAACAACCGCCAGTGATTTGGATTATACTCTTTTAATCCCATTGCAGTCATTAGGCCCGGAATACCAGTACAAAACACAAAATTATATTTTTGAGTAAAGAAAGGAAGTAAATCCTTTTCCCTGTTATGGTAGTACGATATCTTCGTTTCTCTGGTCAACAAATTTCTTTCTTTCAATCGGGAAGCTAAAATTTCTGATGCCATTTTAGAAAGTCCAAGGTCCCTGATCAAGTCATTTAGATAATCTTGATTTAGTAGTCGGGAACTACCGTAGCAAGCAAGACTGGTCTTATGGCAGATTTTAAGTTTGGATATATCCACTTAGAGCAATTTTAATGGTTTATTCCTATGATTTTCGTTCCAGCACAATGCATCGCATGTGTAGGAGTCATCTCCTGAGTGCTGGTCCCAGATAAAAAAAAAAAAAAAAAATAGTGCAATTGCGCGTTAAAAGATTTGTGACCGGGAAATAATTTGTATGCGGGCAATTGCAAGGAGGTGTTAATAGAACTTTTTATGTCTCTACGAGTTAAATGAAACTAAGGACGTTTAAGGAATAAATGCATGTGGATTTGATCAGTTAATATTCAGAATTCTAAGTGTCAGTATTTGATCACCACAAGCTTTAGGGAGCTCCTTCAAGTTAGGTAATATAAACAGGTTAAACAAGATTGAACCTTCTTAGAGACGACCGGTGGATCACAAATTGTAATTTCTTGAAAACAAAATTTATTTAAATAGAACCAACATCCAAACCTGCTAACGCCTGAAAAAATGGGAAATTATTGCATATTATCTTATTGTCATTTATATATTTATTGTATTGTATAATTATTGTATCGTTTGTTTCAGCGAATTTATATTTAATATATATCTATCGTAGATATACATATATATATAAATACAGATTTAAATTCGTTATAAATTTTGTGTAGATTGTTATGTGGTACTACATAGCGAAAAGTGCTAGATTGTTAATTTAGAATTAAATTATAAAATTCGATTGCTTTTAATTCAATAAATAATATGCTTTAATGTGAAGGAATGAAATTTGCAATGTGTTGTGAATATTTGGTTAGTCGGGGTAAAGGCATGACGGTAAGTTACAAAGGGTGACAGAGCTAACGTGATACGTCTGACAGTTCGAATGCTGAACCACACAGCCGCCAACTCCCGGAGACGTAGGGCCCCAAGTACCGCACATGAAGCACACTCTCCTCCTACTCGTCATTGCAACCAGAGCAAACGCCGTTGCGAGTTGTTGTTGCGGCGAGGTTCTGCTGCTTCAACCCCGGAAATTCCAGCAGCTGCTCTCCTAAAGGTAACCACTGTAAAAATGGAGTCAGTAATCTGATAATAAATCCAGTAAAGATTCAACTTCAATTCACTGCGAAAATACTTTACTTAAAATCACACATAATTATATAATAATTTTGAATTATTAACATAAATATGTACGTATATACGTACATACATCCACATGTTAATAAGTAACTTGACCAAAATTAGTTATGCATTAAAAATAAATCGACTATTCTTTTCTGCAGCTTTTCCTTTTCTAAAATTTCTAACAAAAATGCTAAATGAAATTAATAGTCAAAAATACAAATGCCAAGTACATATGCCCACGCATACAGTGTTATGAAAAAAGAACATTCCCGCAAGTAATAAAAGCAGAATATTAACATTGTAACTTTCTTGTAACTCAGCGAATTGGTTTTTATTGCTCAGGTTACAAAGCTTTAAAGTTTGTTTATATTTTATGATAGTCAATTGTAAAAAAACGATATCTACATATACATTTATAGAAATGGGATTCCCGCAACTAACGACCTAATAATTATAACGTTTTGATTTTTTTTTGCTTAAGCGCATTGAATTTTATTGTTCTTTTCTAACTTTGTACATCTTTTAGAATAGTTAAAAAAATTTTTCTTCACATTATCGCGATTGTACTGTACACATTGCCGTTTTAATTTTGTTGTAAAATGTGTGGTTTTTTGCGTTCCCGTACGTTTGTGCATTTTTGTCTCTTCTTGAGAAAAATTATAGCTTACCTTAATATTACCGAACTTTAACGGAAAAGTAAAGAAACAAACTTATGATATACTTGATTTTTTATTTAATATTGTTATCTCTTTAATTTAATTAGCTATAGTTATGTATATATTATAAGGATAATTTTATTGAACAAATAAACAAAAATATGTTGTCTAAAAAAATTTGTGCAATATGCATAAATTTAGCATTAATAACTTATTTTATATAGCCCTAACAAGGAACATTAAAGTATAAAAAATATTATTTAATAATACAATACAAATAATAATAAAAAAAAATATTAAATTCTAAGTACTGAGAAAGAAAACCATAATTTTTTTGAAACAATAATGATTTGTAACCAATAAAAAATTCATAAAAATTAAAAGAATTCGAAAAAATAAAATTTAATTTTGGAATATTTTATGTACTACAATTATCTTTTATGGCTATTACAGTTTGTTTCGATTATAAGTCTTGGAACTATTCGTAACGTGATAAAATTTTGTGCAGAAAAGTTAACAAAAACGTAGAAAATACTACCCACTGGCAGGACAAATCTTTCAACACTGCTGAGTAACAATATTTCTTTAATTTTTCTTAATACTTTTTTTAACCTTTTTCATTATTTTAAAATCTATTTTTTTTTTTTTAAGCTTTAAGGTTTTTTCTTTTTTTATTTATTATTTTTATATTTATTTTCGATATTTAGTTAACCTTCGGTTAACATCTTCACAAAAAAAAAAAAAAAAACTTCTTGAAGATGTTAACCGAAGGTTAACGAAATATCGAAAATAAATATAAAAATAATAAATAAAAAGAGAAAAAACCTTAAAGCTTCAAAAAAAAAAAAATAGATTTTAATATTTTTTTAATATCGTCTTAATTAACTCATAATTTGCACAGACAAAAGAGTAGTGGTATAAAACATCCGATCGCTATAAAGACGGGCATTAAAACCATGGAATCATCAGTAGTATATGGATTCGGCTGGCGAGGGCCGCTGGTTTTACTATTTTTGAATTTATCATTAAGCAACAAATCCAAATCGTCTTCCTCATCACCTGTATTTAATGAATTGTCCTCTACCACAGGTGGAGTAGGAATTTTCTTTTCTTTTACGACAGCGTTTTTAGCATTTAACGATTTCTTTGTGCTGAGCGGTGGTACCGGAAGCCTTTCGGAGATTGACTGTTCTGTAATTTCGTGGAGATCAGCATCATGTATACCAGTTTCAGAATGAAGAGGTTTTAATTTGGGAATCCTATCAACATTGCCTTTATATAATACAAAAGCATTTATTTTGGGATTATCATACGATCCTTTTATAAATTCTAAACGTATCATATTATTGCGAATATCGGAAACTTCATTTTTGAAATTTAGTTTTCCACGTTTAACAGTAAAATAGATATATTCATCGTGCGCTGTACCGCGTCCAACTTGTGCAAAAATGTCTAGATTTGAAACCACAACATGTTTGCGATTAAGAACAACATCAAAAATCTAAAAATATCAAATAATGAAAAACATACATAAATAAATAAAAGGAATTAAAATAATCGATTGAAATTACTATATTTATCAAATATTATTTATTGTATATAATAATATTAATTAGCAAATTATTTATAAATACATACATAAGTATATAAAAAAATGGATAATATGGATTTCAGATTAGTTTATGAGCATTGTAATTCGCTGATGTCGTGCCAGCTAAGCCAAAAATGATTCAAATATGTTAAGCATTATAAATACAAAATACGATGGTTCAAGTAGTCTGCACATTGACTAGGTTTAACCCCAGTTTTAGACTCATAAAAACATCTCGCATTTTTTCTAAAGCGGATTTGTGTGGCTTTGAGTCAGTTGTTCTCGGAAAGTTTCAGTGGCAAAGGCAGAGTCACTTGTCACTGAACAGTCACGGCTTCAGCTTTAACCAATCCACAGGCACATCCGAACATCTTCCTTATTCTTTTTTTTTTTTTTTTTTTTTTTGTCTTGGACCGGCACTCAGGGGATGACCCCTACACATGCGATGCATTGTGCTGGAACTAGGAAATTAGGTTATGGGAAGGAGGATAGAGGGAGTAGTGTTTATTGACATTTGATTTAAATCTTCCCAAGCTAAAAGTGACAGGAAACACCTCTGCGGGTAGTCTATACCACATTCGTGCCGCTCCGGCAAAAAACGAATTTTCCCTGTAATGCGTAGTGCGAGTCGCCGTCAAATCAACCACAAATGGATGCGCTCTTAATGATGATCGCGTCGTGCGCGCGAATACCCGGGTTTCGGGAACAAGTTCCCTGATTTCATTAGAACACCTCCCATTATAGAAACGATAGAACAACGAAACGCACCCCACGTTGCGACGATGCTCAAGAGAGTCAATAGAGTTGGCTACCCTACTGTCTCCTATGAGTTTCTTCGCCCTTTCTTGTACACGGTCGAGTAACTTCAAAATAGTCTTTGAAGCACCGGCCCACATATGAGAGTTGTATTCCATTTTCGGTCGGATGTAGGCGGTATAAATAGTGAGGAGATCAGATGGGGTGAAGTATGTCTTACACCGCCTTAAAAAGCCTAGGCACTTGAATGCTTCCTTTGAGACCTGAAAAATGTGCTAAGTCCATCGGACATCACACTGAATTTTCATGCCAAGAACATCAAGAGCTTCTGATTCCTCAATGTTTATGCCACCCATTTTTACAGATGAGGCAGCGTGATCGTGCATACGGTGGTGTGTTAGCATGCAGCATTGGGTCTTTTGGGAATTGAAATCGACCCTGTTCGCGTGACCCCATTCCAATATTCTCGTGAGATCACCTGTTAGCGAATCATTCATATTCTGCCGCGTCGCCGCGATCATAGTTGATGTCGGCCTACGATCAAATGAATATGAATGGCAGATACTGCTGTCATCTGCGAAAGAGTGGATAGGGTTTGAGGTATGACATAGGAGGTCATTAAGAAAAATAAGAAATAGGGTAGGAGAAAGAATAGAGCCTTGTGGTACCCCTGAATTGATCTTGAACTTGTTAGATGAGATCCCGTCTATAACAACTCTTATAGCGCGATCGCTGAGAAAGCTCGATATAAATCGAGAGAAGATATCGCCGACACCAAAAGCAATAAGTTTGGACAAGAGTGCTCCATGCCACACTCTGTAAAATGCTTTTGAAATATCTAGAGCCACTACCTTACTTTCGCCAAAATGGTGGATGGATCGACACCATTTTTCCGAGAGGAAGGCTAATAAATCACTCGTGGAACGTCTTCCACGGAAGCCATATTGCCGGTGGTTAAGTAAGCTATTGGACTCCAGATATTTCATAAGATGGAAATTTAGCATACTCTCCATTACTTTAGAAATGGTAGAGCATATTGCGTTTGGGCGATAATTTTCAGGGTTGCTTGCTCTCCCTTCTTGGGGATCGGCGTAACATTTGCAACTTTCCAGCACGACGGAAATTCGCCTGCATGATATAGGGTGCTGAAAAGGATTGCCAGAGGACGCGATAACGTCGAAGAGCACTGCTTCAAGACCAGTGCCGGAATTCCATCCGGGCCAGGAGACTTATTTATGTTAAGGTCCGATAAAACCCTTTTTACTGCACGAGCCCGAAAGTATATCTTTGGCATAGTTACGGATACACGCTCGGGTGCGGGCAGTGGTTGATTGCTTTCCGGCAGGTGAGAATTACCTGCAAACATTTCAGCAAGGAGGTTAGCCTTTTCAACCGGGTCAGTGAATATTTGGTCAGCCTTTAAAAGAGACGGAATAGAAGAACTAGCATTTCCCCTAACTCTGTTAACGAATGACCAAAAGCTTTTACTTCCCCGTGGGGCAGTAAGAACTTTAGCGCGAAGACTCTGCTCGTACAAAGCTTTTGCACGTCTTAGCACTTTGGCACACGAAGATCTCGCCCGTTTGCGCATCATATCAGTATCTGCGTTTTTATCATTCCGCCAGACACTAAATGCTTCCTCTCTGGATCTGACTGCAAGTCTGCACGTCTGATTAAACCAAGACTTTGGTCTAGGCCTAAGCGAAATTTGCTTCGATGGTATGAACGTTTTCATACCAAGCAATATTATGTTTTGGACCATTTTAGCCATGGCATTGACATCATTGTCTAGGAAGCAGAGCCTCCAATTGAAATGCCGAAAGAAATCGTTGAGCTCTGCCCAACGTGCCTTTTCGTAAATATATTTCGAACGTTTCGTAGCTGGCGGTGAAACGCCTCGAAGTTCCGCAAACGAAAAGGAGGCAGAAATGGTGTAATGATCCGAATTACCGAGAGGTGCGCTAATGTTCATTTCATACTTTTCAGGGTGTGAAGTGAGAAATAGGTCGAGGGTGTTGTGTTGGTGCCCGTCAACACATGAAATATGTGTTGGTTCATTCACTAATTGCGCAAAGTGATTGTGCGCTGCGAATAGCTCAGCATATTGGCCTTCTGGAGTTGTATTGCTCGAATGGCGGAGCCACGATAAATTATGGACATTGAAATCACCAGCAATAACGATTTCACTGTTCGGGTAATTTTCGAGGATCCCCGATATAATGTCGGAAAGGGCATCGAAGTTCTGTATAGTTTTCTCCTTTTCCGTGTTTGGGCTTCTGTAAAGAAACCCGAAATGCAGAAGATGTGCCCTGATTTTGAATTTAACCCAAAGACAGCTAAATTCGGGATCATGCGTGTCTAAAGATTGCTGGCACTGGTACACAACTTCATTGCGTATATAAATTGCAAAGCCCCTGTGTAGATAGAAAAGAGATAGGAGGTGATACCCAGGTATGTGAAAATCCTGTGGGTCAGCATCCTCAGACACCTGGGTTTCACTTAAGGCGAAAACATCCGGCCGATGGAGACAAACGTGAGCATAGACAGAGAAGAAATTTGCCCTTAGACCACGTATGTTGCAGAAGTCAATTCTAAATCGGCCTGTCATGATTAACGCGAGAAAACCTAAATAAAATGTCTATCTTTTGTATTGTAGTTGCCACTGAGCTAATCGCTGCTTGAACGACTGCCGGTGATCAGTGTTACTCCTTCATCACCAAACAGTCTAGCAGTAACCAACACAATGGCACCAACAATGCAAAAGATTTAGTCGGGTATGGTAGAGGGAATTAGCACAATGCCATGAAAAAGACCATGAAAGACCTCATCCGGTCACCGTGACCCGAAGTGACAACAGTGTTTGGTGGTGTCAACACTGTCCAATATCGTTCGCCCGTCACTGGTATAACGGTTTTCCCTTTTCTTGTTTTTTCTTCTCCTAATTATTTCACTGTTCAATTGTTATTGTGTGTTGTATTTTATTTAAGTTTATTGATTAACTGGTAACGGGGTTTTTCTTTTGCTTTTGTTGAGTTTGTTATGTAATTGGATTTTTTTATATTATATACATATACAGTGACTCAATGTTATAATGGGACAAGCTGTTTATCCAATAACTTTCGAATTATTTTTTTGAACTTATTGGTTTAAGAAGAAAATAAAATTATATTTATACTTTTATTTTTATTATTTATTAAGAACATAAATAAAAAATACATTGACTACCGTCACTGGGATATAAAAACAAAAAAACTAAAACAACACAGAAAATCCTGTCAAAGTAATAATGGGACAATGTAATAAAGTAACAAGTTAAGTATTAAATATATAATGTTTAATATTTAGTTGGAAGGCCTTTTTTCTCTATTACAGCCTTCAATCGATACGGCATAGATTTCACAAGTTTTTGACAGAATTATGGGGTTATTCTACCCCATTCCTCTTTCAAGCACTAATTAGGTCCGATTTGCAACTTATTTGGTAATTTCTTAATTTTTCTTCTAAATAGGCCCATACGTGCTCTATCGGATTGAGATCGGGTGATTGCGGAGGCGTTTCGAGCACGTGTGGGCAATTGTAAAGCAACCAACACCTTACATTGTGAGCCTTATGCTTGGGGTCATTGTCTTGGTAGAAGTAATAATCATTCGCCAGTCCCAATTTCTCTGCTGTTTCTGCAAGATTAGCACGCAGGATGTTGATATAATATTTATGATCCATAATTCCTTCAATAATGTGAAGGTTACCGGGACCAGCTGCAGATATTGCACCCCACACCATAACTGACCCCAAGCCATGTTTAACAGTAGGTCTCAAATTTTTTTCTGACAGTTCTTCATTTGGTCTTCTCCACACGAATGACCTTCCATCCGATCTGAATATGTTATATTTGCTTTCGTCAGTGAATATTACCTTATTCCAGAATGATAAATCCTTGTTTCTGTGGTCTTTAGCAAAGCGCACTCGTTTAAGCTTATTAACCTTATTAATAAAAGGTTTTCTCCTAGCTACCCGGCCATTATAATTGTGTTTCCTTAACACATTTCTTACCGTTTCGGGATTAGCTTTCTTTGCTAGATGTATTTCCGCTTCAGCAGCAAGTCTGGGAGCGCTTAAGTAGGGTTTTTGTTTGATTTGTCGCATAAGCCATCGTTCATCCGCGTCGGAAAATATTTTTCTTTGCTTGGTTTTGCTACATTTTGAAAAGTTTCTGTACCTCCATATCGCGTTATGATGTTAAACACTGTAGATTTTGGTTTATTTACTATATCCGCAATATTTCTCACGGTTTTTCCTGATTTCGAATGTTCTAATATCAGTTTTCTGATTTGAGGCGATGTTTGTGAACCCCGAGGCGCCATATTTTAATTTTCTTTAAAAACTTATCAAAAATTAATCTGTAATACACTCTAGCAACTTTTAAACAAAAAATTTTTGCAAAATGTTCCGTTATAAAGCGTAGATTATATAGTGATGCCACCTGTCCCATTATTACTTTGTACTGCATTTTTAACTTATTGTGAATAATTATTTATAAATTAATTTTGACAAACTTAAGAATCATAATCTTTTGAGATGGCAATTAGCACAGTATTAGCTACACAAAAGCATGAAAATTTTGCATTAAAATCAGTTAACATAGTGCTTAATTATCTCCACATAAATCATTTTAGCTTTGTCCCAATATTACTTTGATTCACTGTATATATATTATATTCGGTATTGTCTAGCACCGGCGAAGTAAAATAATTACTAAAAATGGCTACTAAAAACGAAGCTTTAAAATTTAATACGTCTCCTTGCAATCAGATACGCTACAACACTGCTATAAAAACAAATAACGTCCAAAAAGCTCTGTTGTAACAAAGTGAAGCTCCACCTCCTATCATTTCTCCTACTATCCCTTTTCACTAGTTCCAGCACAATGCACCGCATGTGTAGGGGCACTGATCCAAGATAAAAAAAGACAAAATACCAAATAAGAACGTACATATATACATACATATGTATATTCCTTGTGCTCATTTAAATTTTCTCCATTTACACAATTAAATGACAACGAACCAATATTATATTTTTATACATATCATTTTAATATTTTTCGAAATATGTACCGCCATCACAACTTACCTTCATATTTGGTTCATTAAAATAAACTTCACAAAATTTTAAAACCAAAGCATAGTCACCGTCTAATTCCAGAGGCAAATCGTAACCAAAGGTCGCAGTGTGGTACCGTTCAGTACGATACAAGACTTCATCCTGTTCAGGTACTCTGCCTATAATCAATAAGTGTTTGCCATAATCGGAAGCAGTCCCCACATTAAGTGGATCTGATTCATAGTGTATATTACGCTTGTCAATATGATCATAGCCGCCAGCATTTACCGCGTAGATAACTTGTAGGTCATTGCCCTTATCGGCACCAACAGGGTTAGTTACAAGGCAAATAATATTTGCCAACAGCAACGACCACGAAAACTTCTCGCTTAAATATGTCATAGCTTATTAATTAGCAGTATAATTTTTTTACCTATAGGAAGCAAATAGCTTTATAGCTGCCTTCGTGGCTTTTTATCAATGCTATTTTTAAAACAAGCTGTTTAAGGTACGTGTTTCTCTTATATTTGCTGATTGTGCAATTGTTAGATTTATTTTGGTGTAGGAAAGAGAACGGTCGTAATTTATATACACAGCTTTTGTTAATTTATTGATTTTTTCATTCATTTGTTTTAGTAATAATAACTGTTTACATTTCTTACAGTTTGCTAAGTCGAACAAGCATTTTTGTACGAATTTTAGAGATTTTTGTTGATAATTGATCAGCTGTACGCAGTTTATTGAATTACGATAAATGCAGCTGGTGTATAGAACAGTAGTGTGTTACCAGACATGTGTTAATACACATGTGTTACCAGATAGCATTTATTAATTTTCCCCTTTTGCAAGTTTTTTGAGGTGGTATAACATTTTCAAGAGGTTGTCTTATTCCCTAGGTTAGGTTAGGAAGGCAGATCGCCGGTGAAAATAAAAAGCCCATCCGACTTGAAAAAGGGTGATAGAATAGGTTAGGAAGATATGCATCGCCAGACAGAGGAACAGACCGCCAGTTTGTCGAAGCCGACAATGCTAACGCGACAACCACCGCTGCGTTCAATAAATGCGCTCATCCGCGAAACGATGCCGAACGATTCAGCCCCCGGCACGCAAAGGGGCAGGTACCCGAGAACAAGTCACTCGCAGAGGAAATGAGTGACATTCTCCTCCGCATCATTGCACCCAGAAGGCAGACCCATATACCTGGCATGATTAATAATAGGTCAACGTCCTGTTATCGTGGCGGTAAGGCGCAGCAGCATCGGAAATCCAAGCAGTTGCCCAGATCTCCTGACATCAAAGCTAGTCAATAGTGGATAGGCAATTCTGCACACCGCTTATTGAGCTACCTGCTCCGAAGCTTTCTTAGAGTGATCATCCAAGCACCTTCAGCACGACGAGGGAGGAAACACACAGAATTCGTATACGTCCCCGAGTCGGCTGTCCCCTCCTTTTGCCCCAAACCGACCATTATCCATTCCTACACCAGGGACACGCTGGAATTGGTGTCTCCATTGCCATTTTGCAAACATAAATTGCTACCATGTTAGCCATATCCTGGGTGTTATCCCTCCAGAGGAATTTGCTATGCAGGATCAGTCACAAGTACGTAGACCTCCCAGAGTGACTAGGTAATACCAAGGTTTATTACAACAAGGTTGTCGCAACGCGAATTCGTTAATTCGCTTTTTGTCCAAACGTCAAACTTTTTGTATATGTGTGTTTTGTTAAATATAACATAACCTAAAAAGAACGTGTTAAATTAGTGTAATATGAGTTCAAATTAAATTAATTATTACAAAATTTAATATATTTTGCATTCTTATTATTATATTATTATAACTATTAAATTATTTACAACCAGTTTTCTTAACTTTCTCACAAAAGTAAACAAACTTTGACGTTGGGCTAAAAAAATACGTTACAAATTCTTGTATCAGCTGATGGGCGAATTTGCTAATGAGTTTACCTGGTAATGAATTTGCCTTGGATAATACCTTGCTACTGTTCCACACGCTCCCTTTGAGGTATATATTGCCATTAGTCTGGCAATATCGTTTTTGAAAATTGAGAATAATAATTCACCAGCTGACATTAAAAATAAAAGAGCAGTTCTGTGTAAAAGAGATGTCCTAAATTCAACACGTGCCAGAAATAGTAGAATTCAATAAAAATAATTCTTTGTGTATTAAGTTAAATTTGATAAAGAAATCTGAATAAATTACTTATATCAAAGAACGAGGTGTTTGTTAACTGTGCTAAAGTGGTTCTTAGAAATTAATAAATATTTATAGCAAATTTTACTAAAATGGATTTTGAAAATGACGATTTGCAATTTCAACACTTAGCTGGAGGAAATCTTTTAGATTATCCTCCTTTATACTCTAAAAATGGAAAGTAAGTAACATTGTAAATCAAAGTATATGATATTATATTTCATTAATATTTATGTTTACAGTCACTTGCTTTTCATTAATAAAAATGTGGTTAACGTTTATTCCACCATAAGTTGTCAGTTTGTGAGGAAGCTTGACGGGTCTAATGAGGCCTTAATTGATTTCGAATTTGAATTGCAGAATGATGATATCTTGGTTGCATGTAACACAGTTGGCCAAATATTTTCGTGGGAATGGAAAACTGGTAGTCTAACGAACACTGTACAAATTCCCTCTATAACAGACAAAAAAGCGGTGATAACAAATTTTAAGCTCATTAATTTATATGCAAAATCCAATTTAGCTTATGCATTTGTCTGCTTTAAAATTACTAATGAACCAGTGCATTGGCGTTTATTAAGTCGCGATAATAGTACTTTCGTTAAAGTGCCCTGTGATTTAAAATTGACGTAAGTAAATTGTCGACTATTTACTATTCAAACTACTATAAGATTTTTATTTTTAGTATGAAACGACCTTTAGTTGCTGTGGATAACACAAATTTTGCAAATCTAGTATTGGCGCAGGGTCATTACGTATTTTTTGTAAATTATAAAAACTGGAAATGGGTACGGTAAGTAATAAGTGTGTTGCAGTTTTAGCTTATTTGTAAAGACGATCATAATTTTAAGGATAAGTTACTACTACCATATGCATAGCAAAGAAAAACATTTATTTTGATATACATACATATAGAAAGATGTTATACATACATGCTGCTGGTGCTAAATTTTTCGTAGGCACTACGGCTACTGGCACAATAAAAAAATTAGAAAATTACAACATGTTTTGATTTCGGCCGAAATGTTATGGTATTGGGGTATATATTTAATAACTCACTTGTACAGGGTGTTTTTCTTAGAGTTACACAATTTTAAATCATATAAAACAAAGAAATATATTTTTAATATCAATGAAATGGGCTTTATTGGATAGAAAATTTTATGACATTAATATTTAAATATGATTTCGGACATGTGGCCTGCTACGACTGGCGCGCACAAGACGCAATCTGCAACCCCAATCTTATCTTCGAAAGTTGATCTGGTTTATCGACGTAGATAAGCGATATTACATTACTGGCCACTGAACACAGTACCAATCCACAGACTCATCAGAACGCTCTCCTTCGTCGGTATTATGTAGCACCGGCGAAATAAAATAGTTACTAAAAATGTCTGCTGAAACGAAGTTTCAAGAAATTTAATACGTCTCCTTGACATCAGACGCGCTTTAACACTCCTATAAAATAAAGCACGTGCAAAAGCAAAATTGTAAGATAGTGAAGCTTTATCTCCTGTCATTTCTCTAATTATCCTTTTCCTCTAGTTCCAGCACAATGCATCGCATATGTAGTGGTAATTTACTGAGTGCTGGCCCAAGATAAAAAGGAAAACTTCCGTGCAGCCTACGTCACAGCTATCAATACACATAATTTTGAGAATCTAAATGTGTAAATGATTTGAAAGCAAAAATTTTACGTGTGGCTGCAGCGTAAAATTAAGTGCTGAAAAATTTTTAAAAACAGATACGTATATCTTTTCAAAATTGGCGCAGTAATGCGTCTGTAAAATGGATTTCAAACAAGAGTAATATAAAACAAGTAAGACTGCTATATTCGGCTGTGTCGAATCTTAGGCTGGCGGTTGTTGTGGTAGTTAGCACGTTGACTACAAAACCAAAAGTCCTGGGTTCAACCCCAGTTTCAGCCTGAATCATAAAACCACTTCACATTTTTCTGATGTGCATTAGTGAGGCTTTGGGTGGGTTGTTTTTGTCGAACTGTTTCCGTGGCGAAGCCATAGTCACTGGTCAACAGTACCGGCTTCAGATGACACTAATCCACAAGTAACATCAGAGCGCCCTCCTTCGTCGGTATTGTGTTGCATCATCGGCAAAGTAAAACAATTAATAAAATGTCTACTAAATACAGCTTCAAAAATGTAATGCGTTTCCTTAATATCAGAGGCGCTGCAACACTGCAAAAGTAGTATTGTCAAAATAATGAAGCCTTCTTCTATCTATCCCTTCACCATCTGTAATCTCTATCACTATTCGTTTCCTAGAAGTTAACACCTGGTAGGCAATCAGTGCCTGAGTGTTACTTTTCTTAAAAGAAAAATAAGATACGCTTATATGCCATATTCGTCTGAATTTCCGCATAGCGTTCAGTAGTACCGGATTTTTTACCTACTTTTTGGATCTAGTCATTTGGGCCAGCTCTTCATTTGAAATAACCAACTCATATTGGAAACCAAACTTCACCGAAATCGGTTCAACAGTTTAGGCGGACCGATTTTGACATTGAAATCACACCCGAACAAACCTATTTAGAACATACTTATTTTTTTCTACTTTATCCTTTTAAGGCTAATGAACGGTAATAAGATACCCATTACCGTTCTCCAAATTCATCCGACTGAAAATTGTGTAGCAACCGGTGATGAACTTGGCAAGATTTTCCTATGGCGGGAATTTCACGATCAAAAATTTGTAAAAAATGTAAGTACATCAAAAGCATTAAAAATATTATTATTATAAAATTTTTTTGAAAATCTTTACAGAGTTTGTATCATTGGCATCATACTAAAGTAACGAGCATTTGCTTTACGGTAGCGGGTGCAAATTTTTATAGTAGTGGTGAAGAATCAGTAGTGGTACATTGGAATATAGAAAAACCAGAATTACGTAGGTTTATACCACGTACAGCGGCCGAAATACGTCACATTATAATGAGTCCGGACAACACCAAGGTGGTAGCATGTTTAATTGATAACAGCATTCAATTCATCGGCACTGAAAATACTGTTCATCAAAATCTTCAAGAATTTACTTATATCATTGACGATAAAACTGAAAATTCTAAATATCCTACGGGTTTACGTTTAAATCCACGTAACAATTCACTGGTTTTAAATGGTCGTATTGGCTCGTTACAATTTTATAATACCTATACCAAGAGTTTGCTATATAATGTATGTCAGAGAATGGATCTTAAGAACAGTAGTCAAGTAACAGGTTCTTTTTATTTCAGGTTAATATTGTAAATCAAAATTTGTTATCTAAAGAAAGAGGTAACATTCTATATAACATAAGCGTAACTAAGGCAGCATTTAATATTGATTGGATGGCAACTGGCGAAATTTTTAATGATGAAGAACATTTGCCTGAATTACGTTTAAAGTTTTGGCAGTATGAGGAGGAAACGCAAAAGTAAGTAAATAGTAAAAGTAAGCAATAGCTACTAATCACTATACTATTAGATTAGATTTTTATACTAAATATTTAAAATTTTAATTTTTTTTAGCTATGTTTTAAATACAAATATAGAACTGCCACATGAAGGCGGCTTTAAAGCTATAGAATTCTCTAATGAGTACCAAGTGGAAAATCTATTATGTGGCACGGTAGGTGAAGACAATGTTATAAAAATGTGGTCTCTGGAAGACTCCGATAACATATATAAAAAAGGAAAAACATGGTATTGTATAGCTCAAACTTCATACAAGGATTTACCAGTAGATTCGATTTCATTCTCACAAGACGGTTCACTTTTGGCTGCTGGTTATGCAAATACCTTATGTGTATACAAATCTGATAATCTAAAACTAAAAGCAGCCCTTACTGGGTCAAATGGTCTTGATGGCTGTGTTACAAAAGCTCAACTTAGAATATCAACGAAAAATTTGAGCATATCTAAAACGGAAATATCAGCAAAGCGTAAAAACCTTCTTCGGTTATTTTCCAACATGTTGGAGACAAATGAAGAAACTTTATTAAATGAGCTGCAGACAACTTTAAAAGATAAAAACTCATTTGAAGTTAACACAACTGAAGCCTTACATGAACTCGACAAACAGAAGGAAACTTTGTATAAAAAGATTATACAAACACATGAACTGAATTTATTTCAAAAAGTTTTACTCTTCCAAAAATTGGGTATATACTGTAAAGTACAACCTCAATTGGAGACAAAGCTGGCAGAATATTTGAATAAGTTATTTGAGAAGAAAACACTGCAAACTAAATTGCGTTCGCAGACAAGTCGTTTGAATTTAAGACATCGTTTTAAGGCTAAGTATCGGTTGCATAAGCACTCCACGCAGGAACAGCTATATGATGATAAAATTACTAAAAATTTAGTCCCCATATTAAGTCTAATGAATTTGGGAACGAACGTAAACATAAAAAGCAAACCTAGCACTACTGAAGAAAAAACGCTGCGTGAAGAAAACATTTTACCTTCTAAATCCACCTTGGCTGAAATATCACATGTCCAATTTGCTGCTGGTGAATATGCTCATTTAGTGGTTGTTTGCACGGAATCCCGCATTTTAATATGGAACCTATTAACTTTACGATTACAGTCTGTCTTAAAATTAAGTGTAAAACACTTATCATTTGATCCCCTAACCAATTTAGTGGCTGTAGTAACCCAAAATAATGAATGTAAGTTTTAACAACACATACGAGCAAAAGAAAAATATTGCATTTAAATTTTATTATTATTATTATTTTAATTCCAGTGCATCTATTTCAACCTAATGTGCCACTGCCAATCTATCAACGTAGAAATGTAACAAATATCCATGGTATTGCTTGGATACCAAGACGTTATCCCAAACAAAGATCAATTAATGTAGATTGGCAGGCACAGTCTACTTTGTATTTCTTAAACGAAGATCAAGAAATTGTTTATTTATCTTCGACAATAGA
Organism: Dexiosoma caninum; assembly: GCA_963924685.1. Taxonomy (NCBI): domain Eukaryota; kingdom Metazoa; phylum Arthropoda; class Insecta; order Diptera; family Tachinidae; genus Dexiosoma; species Dexiosoma caninum. The sequence continues at coordinate 68,776,334 of OZ004727.1, forward strand.
AAGAGAATCTGATGTGCCCGCACCTATTGTATTTCAAAACGCAGCCATGGATTCAATTAATTATACTACTTTCGGTACATTTGCTACTAAATCTGTTAGTGACAAACAAATAACATCACGTCAAAGTGGTCCTTTAATTTTGGGAAACAAGGATAAGACAGCCGTTAAAACGGTAAGTTAATATTTTATCTTTTCTATTCTTGAAATACGGCAATTTTTTTCGAAAATATTTCTTTAATCTATTACAACCCGACGTACTCGAAGACGAATATTGCCAACGGTGATAAGGGTTTTTGTATTGACATATACATATATCGACAAACTAACTAACATTTATGAAAAGACCTTTAAGAAGGTCTGAAGCGTTTTAAGTGAGTGCATAATTCCATAGGTTCGCGCAATTGATTTATATATGTTTCCTTGAATTTATTACTACATATGTATTAAAGGCACTGATTCATGCATTTTTTTTTTCAATTTATTGAATGCTTTTCAAGTGATCTTGAAAACAATTCAAATTAACGCGAGATTCAAATTAACGATTTTCAAATTAACAAGAGTCGGCTATAGCATATATAATTAAAAACCATTCTTTATTACCTGTGTCCATTTTTTTTAAATTTATATTTTAGCGCCAGCTTTTTCACCAAAATTGCATGAAAATGATTATTTTATGAAAATGTTCATAAAGTTTTCCGAATCGCACGTCTTGCAAAAAAAAAAAATTAGTCACACCGATGCATTTTTACTCCACATTACCTTACTTTTTGAACACACATGTCATATTTGGCAAAACGTGCGATTGTGTAGGATACTGAAGCAGGGCGTTTAGAGGGAAATTCGAAGAAAAGTCTATTGAAATGTATTGGAATTTCATTAGATATCAAATGCCGCGATTTAGGATTTAATTTTTGAAAATAAAAATATTCGTGCCGTATATATATAAAAAAAAACGATTATTCTTTTATGCAGCTTCTTCTTTTCCAAAATTTCTATCAAAATAATAAAAGCTTGTCAAAAAATACAAATGCCAAGTAAATATTGTCACGCATACAGTTTTATGGGAAAGGTGATTCCCGAAAGTAAGAAAAGCAGAATATTAACATTTCTACTTTCTTGTTTCTAAGCGCATTGATTATTATTGTTCAAATAGAGCTTTCAAACTTTGTTCATCTTATAGAGTAGTTAATTAAAAAAAAATTTGTTTATATTAAACCGTGTTCCCGTTATTGCGAGCGTACCATATATGTATGTACATTGGCGTTTCCATTTTGTGGTAAAGTGTGTGGTTTTTTGCGTTCCCGTACTTTTCTACAGTTTTGTCTCTTATTGAAATAAATCATATTGCCGAACTTTACGGGAAAATTAAAGAAACAAACCTATTATTTGCTTGTTTTCTATTTAACCTTTATTTTTTTGCTTATCTAGATTTAAATAATTTAAAACTGATTTTAATTATTACATTTTTAAGCTCAAGGCTTTTTTTTATTCCTGATAATGTTATAGAAAGGAGTACCAAAATATTGAAGAATTCAATAAGAATTTTTTACGATGTTGCTCGTGACCAAATTTATTCCTGTACCACGATTGCAAATCTTATTTTTTTCACCAAGGTATATTTTATTTGATTTGTATGAAAATATCCGTTAGTTTTTCAATATCGCACGACATTTGAGAGCAAATATTTACAGTTATTTGTTATGTATAATTGGAAACTTTTATTATTTTTAGTTAAATTTGATAAGAAAACACATTTTGAAAAACTTTAATTTTTTGGTCTCTGTGGACCCTTCGGTGGAGATGGCCATATACTTCTTGTATAGTTAAGCTAGGCTACATGTCAGAGTCAGGCAAAATGCCGCCCATGGGCGCGTTGTTATTCTCTTATTTACACGTAGTTAAGCACGCATATTATAGAAATATAAACAATATTACTCATTCTGGCTTGAGCATTCAAAGCCCATATGAAATAAATATTGAAGATGCAAAGCATAACAAGACTGATTTTGTAACATATTTCCATATCTAAATTAATTTGCTGTTTAAATTGGATATATGAAAAACAATTCTACTCTGGCAACAACGACTCTTGTTCAGAAAGAGAATATATGTAACACATACATATGTACAACCGAAAAACGTAGTACAGGCCTGTTCTGCAAACCACGTGATTTGAAATCACGAACCGTTTTGAAACCACGCCGACGATTTGAAGCTGTTCTGTAAATCACGCGATTTTACATTTTTCGGCGTGGTTTTAATTTTTCGATATCACGAGAAAAAAGCTGATATTTTTGCACTGTGAATTAAAATATTAGAGGAAATAAAGAATATAAAAATGCCAGGAGCTACTTTATTATCAATAATTGCTTTAAGAAAGCATCATTTAAAAAAAGAGCCTGTTAAAAAACGACATTTGCGGGACAGGCCATGAATTTTTTATTAGCACAACAAAATACCTACATATGTATGTATAATTGCGAAGTTGCCAGTGTTTTCATTAACGAAATTTACTTAAATTTTGCATTTACTTATGTATAAATTTGCACAAAAATAATTAATTATTGGCCATTACTAGATTTATTGTACAACAATATATAAAGTTTGTCTTACATAAAGAACATGATAGTAAAATATCTATATATTTAAATGACTTATAAAGAATGTGTTACTTTGACAACCTCAAAAACATGAACGAAAAAATTAACCAGCTGACTGCTAAAAAGTAAATGTAAACCACGACTATGGTAAACAAAGCAAAACAATTATTTTCAAAAAAAGCAGTGTTCTTACTAATTTGCACATATTTAAGTTTTTATATGTAGCAAACCCAATTTTTTTAGAAAAATAAATAGAAAACAAATCACATGAAATATATTATAGCATTTTTATTGAATTCTAAACGAAATACATAGAAAAAATAAGCACGTGATTTCAAATCTTCAGTCATTTAGCTGACGATTTCAAACCACGAGATTGTTAAAATTTTTGTGTGAGAATTACTAAAATGCAAACTAGTACTTAGTTTTTTCTGTTTGTAGTTTTGTAGAAATTAAAAAGAATAAAAAATATTTCTTTAACTTTTCTCAATTAAAATGCTCATGTTGCTTTCCCGTTCTGTACATCTTGCTATCTCCGTTATACTTTGCCGTACCAAAACTTCCCTTGTGAAAACATACACAGAGTTCCAATTTTCAATTGATTTTAGTATTAAGTCAACAGTATTGTCGGGAGTGATGTGGTATTGGCTTGCTTCGGTGTTTTCCTTATATTGAGTCATTCCGGCCACACATCATCATTGTCGTGACCATACTTGCAGAGTTATGCTCTGAAGCATCCATATCAGCTTAGCAACTCGGTTGGGTAGAAGTGCTGCTGGCCGCGTTTCCTATCTGTCCAGTCCCATGTTCCCTTTATGGAAGTGGCCGAGTAATGTTGCCATGTTTCCATTACTCCAACAACCCAATTGGCTAGGTGGGGCTAGCCCCGTTCCCCTTGCAACATATTTCTCCTTTTCGGTATCTGGTATCAGCCACAGCGGTATCATTCATCAGGGGGTTACTCTCTTTTGCGCTGCGAAAGCTAAATGCATTGAGACGCCAATTTGGTAATTTCTATTACTTTCGCAAATTTTTTTTTAAAAAGTGGTAACACAAAGAAAATATGCCATAGATTGATAGTAATGAAAAGTCAAAATACTTACAACACATCGTTTAAAAAAAAGCAAAGTTAAGCAAAAGCGAAGTGTAAAAGTTTTTAATTAAAAATAAAGTGGTGGACTCAGAGCGTTATGGTTTGATGAGGAAAACGACCGTGTAGAACGAGTTGCAAGACGAGTCATAGAGATAAAACCGATATACTCTCTTTAAATGACCACATGTGACAAAAAATCTGTAGCGGAATATGCTCTCAAATACATATTCCCAGTGAAATTTTTGCTACATACATCTTCGATTTGAGACCAATGACAATGTAAGCAAGACCCATCCAATGTCTGTATACAATTTCTATTTACATTTACACAGCGATGGCCTAGGCTGTAAGATTTATCCAACACAATATACATTGTTAGCGAATGTTGAATGGGTCCAACTATTATGGTGAATTCGGAGTGCAATAAGATGTATCTGAATGCCATTGATCTTGGAATGAATTTTAACTATTGCATAATTAAATTAGGAACTTCATTTTTTTCAATATTTTGTAATTTCGGAAATTTGTTTCAAACGTTCACTTTCTATTTTCTTTAGTCTTCTTAAATTTCTTTTACTAAATCCACTCATTTTATTCTTTACAACAAATAAAAATACAAAACATACATACATATGTATGTATATAAATTAACACATAAATAAAAATAATACAGTCACTTACCTTTTTTAATTATTTTTATTTAATAATTTATAACAATATTACCACAAAAAATGCCGCTAACACTTCACTTTTAAAAACACTTATGAACTTGATACAAATTTTACTTTGGAATAATAATAAAAATGAAAAAGAAATAATAACGGAAAAATTACTTCAGAAAAAAGAAGAAAATTCATAATTAAAACGAAATGACAATATGATACATTACAAAGCAATCCAAATCAGATGGTAATGCGATGCAAAATTTTTATTTATGTTTGTTTTGATCTTCATTTCTAATAAACATTTAACTTTACAATTGGATGGGAAAAAGACAAATCCGAATCAGATGCGAGTTGTAAGGGCTTAACTATTTTCGTTTTATTTTCCCTATTGACAAAATATTATACAATCGGATGGCTTTCAGATTGTAATGAGTAACCGGACTGCTGGGTTGCTTTATTTTAGCTTCGTATAAAATTTAGGTTTGCATAAGGAGGCGTTTCTGTATGTTCTAAACGCTATTCAACACGAGCTTAAAGTTTCAAGGAGATCGAGAGGAATTCCAACAATTTTTTGGAAAGGTGTGATGAATTCCGATCGAATTGGAGAATCATTTTTAAGCTAATCTCAAATTATTGAAGATAAAATATAAACAATAACGTTTTGAAAAAAGTCTCAAAAATTATTGAAAAAAACTATTAAAAGCAAATTTGAAAGTGATTAACAAAACGACTATAACAAACACATCATACCTTTTACAGTTTCCATATCGGGTTTGTGTCTAAACATACCTGAATAAAAACTACATTTTACTAAACTTATAATCTATGTACTCTTAAAACTTATTGCCTTTTCTATGTTGTCGAAAGAACTCTTTCTTTCGTACAATTAAAACTTTTGTACATTTAAAACTTTGTAAAAGTTTGTTTTAACTGTAATTACACGAACAAAAATTATTTTGGTATGATGAAACAGGCATTTTGTCCACAAATTATTTGTGGCTTGTTTGGCATTTGCTGACTGCAACTGTCCCTTGGCCAAGTCGCTATGTTGCACCTTGAAATCCACTAAAATTTCAAACTGCCGTTGTTTTGTTTGTATTTTTCCCTAAAAAAAAATACCAATTTAAATATCAAATATAAATATTTTTTCAGCGAGCTTTATGTATGTTTTTATCCATTGGCGTTTGATATTTACTTTCGCATTACAGAGTGCGGTGATACCAGACTTGCAAAAAGGAAAATAATAAATGCGGAAGGCAAATGCGCAAACGGATTTGAGAGTACCAATTGTTCGATTTCGTACCATTTTTCGCATCGCAATAGAGAGTAACCCACCAGGGCTGGGTCCGTATATACCGTGAGGAGGGCAGAAACGTCCCTAATACCATATTTACACGGCAATATAATATTTTTATTTTTTATTTATTTTATTTTCCACACTATTTTTCAATACGGAATTATTTTTGTTTGGACTGAAGCACTGCGTCGAATGACGCAAATTTGGTTGAGTAGGGTAAACTATATATTTTGGATACTTGACGAAACTAAAATTGAAAGAAGTTATAATTTTCGACCACTTTTGGCTTAATCTTGACGGAAAATTTCAGGCATAGTTTGAAAAGTCCTATTGATGTCATTATGTGTATAGTATAACATCGTCCAAATTTGCGCCACGGCTTCTCTAGGTGGAGCCCATCGGATATGCCTAATTTTGCATGACTCTGGCGCATAAATCAGTCTGCATTTGACCGATGGAATGGGTTATGTTGTCTTTGAAGACCGCTGGTTGGTGCTTGTGGCTTATTCGCATACACCTGCATCTTACGAAAACCCCTCCAGAAAAAGTCTAACGCGGTCAAATCGCACGATTTCGGTGCCCTCAAATCGCTCGAGCAGAATATTCAATGTCGCAAGGGCTGTCAGGTACGTAATGCCGTCCTGTAGAAACCACATGACGTTGGTATCCATATCATCCAATTCAAACCAGAAGAAGTTGGTAATTATTGACCTAAAGCGCTCACAGTTGACAGTGATGGCCTGGTCCATGTCGTTCTCAAAGAAATATGGACCGATGCCGCCGACAGCCAAAATTCACACCAAACAGCGACTTTTCGTGATACGTTGGACGCTCTTCGATCTCATGTGGATTGGTATCGTCTCAAATACGACATTCAGAAATGGGCCTCATCGCAGAAGATAATTTTTCGCACAGTACGTTGAACAATCAGAACACCTATTTTGATAAAACAATTTTATTACTTGTACTTGGTGTTTGAATGCTAATCCGTCCATGGTGATTTGCCAAAATACACTGAATAAATGACATCTAATTTGACAGATGTAGCTTCAACAAGATGCCTGTTATCAACTACGGAAGTCCCTGTTGGAAGAACCTTTAGTTACAGTTAGTACAGTATAACAAAATATTGGTGTTAATGGTCAGATCCTGTTGTTTGTTGAGGCAGTCTATTTAAAAGTAAATCTCTTATAATATATGTATGTACTTGGAGAACATTTTTATTTTCATATTTTTAATTAAACAAATGAATCACATTAAGATAACATCAAATAATACTTAAAATTATGAAGTACCTGGGCTTAAAATATAAAACACAATAACAGAGATTCTTATATTAATGCAATCTCAATTCTTCTATGAATTTAATCCCCTCAATACAATGAAACCAATGAAATATTTATTATGTGTTTGAATTATAAATACATAATTAGAAATTATATTTTCAGAAGTTGTTCAAAGCTTACGGACGATATCATAAATAATTAATAAATTGGGAGAAAATCGCAAATAAATTTGATCAAAATAGCATTTTAAAAAAATAAGTAAATAAAATTTTAGACACGAGTGATTCTCTACATTTTTTTTTTTAATATTTGTAATTGGTTATTTCCCATTGTATGCATGTATGTATGTATGTATGCATGTATGTATGTATAAGGAATTAAGTTTTTTATATTATTGTCTGTATTTGGTTAAAATTTTTTTGTAATTAGTTGGTCATTAAGTCGCGTTACAAAAATCTTTTATTTATAAAAAAAGTTATTATTTTTTTATTATAGTTTCTATGTTATTAATCTTTTCTTAAATTATTTACTTAGTATTTTTAATATTTGGTGCCAGTGTTTTCAACAATATTATAATTGAAAATGCGGTTTAATCTGGAATAGAAAAGAAATATTAAAAATTTAAATTAGATCGCAAATTAAAGCAAATTAGTAAGATAAATGCGTCGGCGAATTCCACTAATTATGAAAATTCTTATTATCAAACTTCATATAGCAGAAAATTTTAAAAAATTTTAATTTATTTCAAACAGATTTTCAACATCGCTCATAACATTCTATTTTACTCACTTGTCCAATGAATTTTTTTACTTTAAAACTAAAAAAAAAAATATGACAATGCTATTGCTATATTTCAAGAAATTGGAACGCAGCAAAGTTAACCAGTTAAACTGGCAAATAAAAGTATGTAGTTAACTATCCTCTTAAAAATTAAAAACCAAAATTAAACTCAACTAAATCTCTAAACCGCTCTAAATAATTAATTAGTTTTATAATTAAAAAAAAGAGGTAAAATAAAATTAATATTAATACTACAACAAGCAAAACAAATGCAGAAACTATTTCAAGCAAAAACACTTTTATTGCGAAAATACAGAGGAAAAATGGCGATACAACGAAAATTTCAAATTCGCAAGAATTGGAAAAATAATTGTTACTGATTCAATAAATTTATAATTTTCCCATTTCACATTTTTTCGTATTTGCTATTTTTGCGAAAATGTGATTTTGGAAAATTTGCACTTATTTCTGCAAATTTCCGTCTTAGCCTCCAAAAATGTGTTTTTCCTCACATTTCTGTTTTTATAGTTCAAATCATTTTTAAAATTAGAAATATTTTATATATTTGTTATTTCTGCCTAATGAATGTTCCGCGATTAATAAAACGGCCTCTAAAGAATAAATTTTAATTACTCAGCACCAGAGGGTTCATACGTTTTCCAGAACACTACACGATATACTTTTGCTATTTTCACATCTTAAATGCCGTAACGACTTGAACAACTTTGAACAAGTTTCCTTTGCAATGAATTGTAATATTGTAAATTGCGTTTGCTTTAAAATTATAATGCTGGCTTTTGTTATGAAAAAAACCTACGAGTAAAATCAATTATCTGTTGTTCATCATATCAGTTTGATGATAAGATCTCAAAATTAAATAAATTACTGTATAAATTACACTCACTTGTTTACATCACCCAATCGTGGGGCCGTGGGCACACGTAAATGTCGACAGCGTCTCATCATTAGAACGTCATGTTTAAAATAACGTAGACAGTGCGATTGCGGTATCTTTGGTAAAAAGTTCTCGTTCTAAAAAAATTTTCAAGCATATAAGTTATTTATTTGTAGTTAATTTATAAAAAAAAACTAAAGTCTTCACAATTTGCTATGGTGTTATTTTTGAAATTTGTATATCTTAACCATACAATTCACAAATTCTTATTAAAATATTAAAGTACACTTTTTAAGTCTAGCAATCCTTTCATAAAATATTATGTTTTAAATTATAAAAATAGACAACAGCTCCATTTTCACAAATCAATTCATAATTAATGCTGCAGTAAAACCTACTGCAAATATCTGAACAACTTTTATTGTTTTTAAGTGAACTTTCTTCATGCATCATTTTGTCCATTTTACAACCATGATTGTTATGTGTGTTAAGGAATAGAAGCTCTCGATGTTTGTGGAACAAAATCAAGTATGATTTCATCACCTGACATATTCGCATATGTAGTCACTAATAGTAATTATACTAATCACTGCTTATCTTTAACGCATTATCACAGCTGGAAGGGCAATTACTGTATGTTGAACCTTGCCGAGAGAATAAGCTTTTTTAAAATGGTCTAGATATAAACTTAACCTGCACATAGCTAACCCAAATCGCTGAAATACCTCCAGGCTCTACTAAAATGTGGGTTTCAAAAATGTTCAAGAATTCGGTATTCGCGAAGGCGGCAACATAAATATTGATGAATAAATATTTACATTTCCATAAAAATATAAATACATTCCTCATATTCCATACTTTTATAAATTCTTAGAACGGTCATGTCGATACATTGTTGGTCTATGGATGACCTCTATAAGGTATTATTTTTTTCCAATAAATAACTTTCCTAGTTGACACCCGAAGTATATTTATTCAAGTATATGCAACTTTACAAAAGGAAAATACGACATGCAATTTGTTTGTGTCATAATATCCCCATAGTATCTGTCAAAAGCAACTGGCTATAAAAAGAAGAGAACGTTTTCAAAGAGATAACAAACGCAGAACATGTTCATATTTTCGTTGCGAAAGAAAAAAACATTTATAGAAATTAAAAAAAAAAAATTAAATAATTTAAATATGGTGAAATACTTTTCTATTCAGTTAAAAATTTAAATAAAACCTTTCAGTTACAAAACCTATGGAATTGAAAACATTCTGACAGTTCTGGCATAAAATAATATTCAATCACATGTGGACCTGCATATACTTGAATCAATTTAATATGTTGGCACCATTTTGGGAAGCAAGTATGTATCAGATTACATATTTACAAAATAATGCATTTAGGTTTTTTTTTTTTATCTGGGACCAGCACTCAGGAGCTGACTCCTACACATGCAAAGCATTGTGCTGGAACTATAAGAAAGGAATAGTTAGAGAAACGACAGGAGGTGAAGCTTAATTAATTATTTTACAGCTCTGCTTTTGCCCGCTCACTGTTTATAGCAGTGCTGAAGCTTCGGTTTAGTAGCCATTTTTATTGTTTTTTTACTTCGCCGTGGCTACACAATACCGACGAAGGAGGGCGTTCTGATGTGATTGTGGATTGCTATCAGCAGAAGCCGGTATTATTCAGTGACCTGTGACTATGCCTTCGCCACTGAAATCTTCCGACATCAACTGACACACTAATGCACATCAGAAAAATGAGAGATGGTTTTTTTTATGATTTTAGTCTGAAACTGGGGTTGAACCCAGGTCTGTTTTAGTTTTGTAGTCAACGTGCAAACTACTTCAGCCATCGTCACCCATCCCTTAATTGTTGTGCCGTCCAGACAACTGCACCAATCTATATCAGAGGTAAAAGCGTAGAGCAAAAATTCTAAATGCTTCGCCAAACTTCGTACCGTCAAAGCTTCTTAATTTTTAGGAGTCTGCAAGATCTGCTGCAGGTATGAATCTACAATAAGCAAAACTAAAACACCACTACCAAATTTCGATGGCGATGGCCGAAGTAGTCTGCACGTTGACTACAAAACGAAAAATTTTCCTGGGTGTGTCTTCGTGTCAGTAACAGTAACGGGCTTCAGCTGATAGCAATCCACAGGCACATCAGAACGCCCTGCTTCGTCGGCTAAGTAATATATTTCCTAAAAATAGCTACCAAAACGAAGTTTTAAAAATTTAATATGTCTCCTTGACATCGGAGACGCTACAACACTGCTATAAAAACAAATAACGTGCAAAAAGCAGTGTTGTAAGATATTGAAGCTTCATCTTCTATCATTTCTTCTAATATCCCTTTCCTCTAGTTCTAGCACAATGCACAAAACAGAAAATTAATTTTTAGCTTAATTTACCGTGTTACATTTTTTTATTCCTCACTGTACATACATAGTACATTTATACCTACTATATACCTCTGACAGTTCCACACAAAATTTTACCTAGATTAGAGATGGTACCTTGTAAAATGAAGACGAATGAAGAAAACAATTTGGTCAGCTTTTTATTTTTTTTTTTGCAAGCAGGAAATAAATCTTAGAAAAACATTAAAATGACTTGTATAGAAAGTATAATAATAAATATTATGATAATCCCATTAAATCTATTTTTGTAAATAGAAGTTGCGATTATAAATATTGCGTATTTAATGCATTCCGTTCGCTTCCTGCTTTCCTTGTGCGAAAGCCCAAGTTGGGTTCAGGTTGTAAATCTTACGAAATTTCAAAAGTTTAATTAAAAAAAAAATCATAAATATTTTTATTTTTCACCCAGCCATGTGTACGTAATCACTTTGAGTTTATAAATTTATCCCTTATCAATGTCTGTATAGAGGGAACATTGAACTGCGAAAGTATGGGTTTGAAATATCAAAAGCTTGATTTATAAGTTGTTTACTTGCAGATGAAAAAGTAAACAAAAAAAAAAAAAAAAAAAAAAAAAGATTTTGCAAGGGGTAACAGTGCTGTTTATAACATGTTAAATGAACAAAAAATTATTGTCAAAATTTAAAAAGTTAAACTTATAAAACATTTGTTGTTTATAAAAATGTGCACCTCTACTTCGAAATTTAATTCTCAATTTAAAATACATTTTTAATGGCATTCTTAATATCGCTTATTTACTGAAACACCACCATAACTGTGTAGGGGTCATTTCCTGAGTGCTGGTCCAGGTTAAAAAAAAATGCTGGTTTTCGTAAAACCGAATTAAAAACTTTCCATTTACATACACATATACGAGTACTTAACAATTAAAAAAAAACAAACTATTTTTCTCTCGAGATTTTAGTGAACAATGACGTTTTTACACACTACATACATATATAAAACGCAATATGACGAAATATTTTGTAATATTAACTAAAAAACTAAATATTTGAGTTATAACGTTGTTTGATCAAAACGCTCATTCAAATATACCATTTCAATAAGGTTCCTTCTGAACTTACTGCAATTGCCACACCGCTTTTTATTTTTAAAAAATGTTAAATTTTTTTTACATGGAAAAATTACTTTATTTTTATTGTCAACACTGTTCGAGGGTAGTTTTCCGTGAAATAAATTAAACCGGCAATCTGACAAGTCTGCAAGCTGTAAATATATGTCAGCTGGATTGCCATTTATTTAGCGAAAGGTTTGCGAATATGGATTGTTTAACAACCGACGAGTGAGCAAAAATAACTAGTTAAAACCTATTGAATAAATGTGGTGGTTCAAACGTGGCCAATTTTCGAGAATTACAGGGTGATGGTCATTATAATCGACCTGCTGTGCAACGAATCGCCAAGATTATAACGAAATTTGAAGAGACTGTAAGGGTTACAGATGTGGCCAGGCCTCTGCAACATCGTAACGTTCTACTTCTTCGTCTGTAGTGAAACTGTTGCGGAATCGTTACCGTCAATTTAGAGCGCTATGGCCGGTTGTTAATTAATTTTTTTTTGGACTACATTCAAGATTATGAGCCGCACAATACCACCGACAATTGGACAGTAAGATCATGCGATTAGAAACCGTTGGGCTATATTTTGTGCGTCAAAGACCTTGCCTACGCGGCTAATCACTAACGTTGGCATTTGAACCCCAACATTCGTCAATTTATCGCCGAGATACCGACCGAAATGTGTGAAAAAGTTGTCGAAAACGATGTAAAAAGCGCGACTGCTGCAACCAATCTAGAGGCGGTCATTTAAATGGCCGTGTATTTCGTACATAATGGTGAGCATGATAATGAGATAAAAGTTTCAACGAAATCATAGCTTTAGGTGTGTTTTATTTAACTTTCGTTTTGAAACCGAAATGTGTTTAGGCAGACCCTGCAAATAATGTGACTACTCCACACATGCATGTATAGTGTAGGCCACAGAGGACTAGGACTAGCTGAAATAGACTGGTTACAAACATGGTCTTATGTAATACAGCCGTGGACCATGTCATTGAAAACATAGCAAAAATAGCTTATTACTCTCTGAGGTGCTCCAAGGAATGGTTACATGGAGTAGTTTTCGGGTTAGTCCGATGGGTTATATGGTCCACCCCTAGGACATCGTAATGTTAAACAGACCATGTTTTCTCCAAACATTTGGGTTAGTCTGTCGACCAGTCACATTATTTGCAGGGGAGATTCTGTCTACATATACGTATATAAATAGTTGCAAAAACACATTTTTTGTAATCCCTTTGACGTCCGTAATACTGCACTGATTTTATAACGATGTATGTACGTACACATCCACAGATGTGTACATTCTGAATTTTATTTCGGCGTATAAGAGTAATGCGACTATCAAATTATAACTAACGCCAATAAGCAAAATACATGTTTTTGCTTTAACTAAACCATTCCTCTCTTTTGCCGGTACTGATACACAATTTTTTTTTTTTTAATTTTATCGAAAACGCGAAAGCACTATTGCTTTTATACGTATTTATATTTTTCAATACATACTATATTTTGTTTTGATCTCTATTTTGAAATCAAGCAATCAATTCTAATTTGCGTGGTAATTAAGTTTTTCTGAATTAAGAAATTAATTTCAAACACTAGAATATAAGAGTATTAATTACGTTCGGAAAGATTTTTTCACATAAATACGGCAATTCGGAATACTTAAAAACTTTAAAATTATGTAGCACAGAATATCTGTAAAGTGTTGCAAGCCAAATAAAGATAGAGATAATGACCAATTATGTCTACTCGTTTTGCTCAATACTCTGGCACGATTTATGATTTAATTTTTATTTAAAATTTTAGATTTCCGATATCACTGAAATTTAGAAATTAAATTCCAGTGTTAAACTTCTTTGTAACGGGTGTGTTCTGTAAAACGAATCCGCAAAATATTTTTTGTTTTTACACATACATACACATACTTAGGTATGGAGAAATCAGTCGTTTTTAAATCGACTCGGTTTACAGAACAGCGGGGTGGTAGTAAGTCTAATTTTGTACATAAAATATGTACGTATATGAGAGGATTTTAATATCAAATAAATTTCGTATATTTAAATACGGCTTCAAGTCTTTGCGCTTTCTTTTTGTTCGTTTTTGTTGTCAAATTTTACACACATTTCAAGTTTTACACACATTTCAAGTTTTACACACACACGAAATATGATTTTCATGAAGAATATTTACAATTTACACTGGCATGTGAATGGAGGACGAGATGTATTATTTACCCGTAACATGTACATAAATTCAAATAATAAAAAATCTCAAAATCTTGCTAAGTGCAATTATTTTCAATTTCTACATATCAAAGGATTGAATGGTGTCACATTTTGAGATCTTGGTGTTTAAAATTCATAGTTTTTACTTTTCTTAGTTATTTTAATATGCATGTGACGAGATTTATCATAACTTTGTTATTAGATTGCGAAAGTGGCGCCATACATGCTGTTCTGTTTGTGAATGTTATTTTTTTTGCTCCTCACCTCATCCATTTTTGGCACTGGGCTACATTGACCGGCTGGCAGTAAAAGTAGAATAGTTGCAACAAAAACAAATGTCACTAACAAATAAAATCTTGTTGCAAACATTTTCATTTATGTATGTGATTTTCTTTTTGCAGAAAGTTTTAATTTTAAAGTCCACCGGCTTTTTTTTTCTAATGCAATATTTTAATTTAATGTGATTCTATATTTTTGTTTTTTTTTTTTAATGCAAAAATAATCAGAGTTTATTAACTGTTTATTTACGGAAACAAACGATTTCCTCTTTAATTTAGGAAATATTTTTCTAGAAATTTGTGATTTTCTATTTGTTTACATTTATTTATGGTAATATTTTTAAAAATTTTATTTAAATTAAACTTTTGCTATTTCACCGTGTTCCGGCTGCTTTCAGTCTCGTTATACAATGATAATTGAGTAAAGTGTTTTCCAAAGCGCACGATTTTATATCAGCCGCCAAGAATACGATAAAGATTCGCAAACAACACGCAGGCACGTGTAGAAGAATTGTTGAAAAAGTACTTTGATTCGTATTTGTGTTTATTTCCTTGGAAATTATTACTTAACGGAACCGACTATGCGAAATTTAATCGCAATAACTTTGCTTCTTATTTTCTATGATTATGTATGCATGTACATACATATATTTTGCCAGAGGAGTGGAATGGAAAATTTTGTATTTGAAAATTTAAAGAAAAATCTTATTTAGTTGTCTGAAATGTTAGCTGGATATTTGTAGAGTAAAAGTTTAGAATCGAATTTTAGGGTATAGTTTTTACCGATATATCGAACGAATTTCAACTTCTTTTGTTTCGTTTTGCTATATCAATGTAATAATAGTCTGTTTGTAGAAAACAATATGCCTATAACACGCTTATAAATATGAGCGTCAATCAAGTTTGCGCCCGTACAGCGCAAATATCATTTTATTTTTGTGAAAAACGTAACAACTGAATGCTTGTTTGTGTTTATGTAATGCGTTTTTCTTGTCAAAAAAAGAAAAACTTGTCGGTGGAAACAAATTTGTAAATTCTTATTACAAATTCATAATTATTTTAAATGTAATAAAAAATGTAAATAGCAAAGTATAAATGTCTGTAATTCTTTACTGTAAATGATGTTGAATACTTTGCAATCAATCACTAAGAAATCCAGGTTTGATTGATTCAAACAATTTGATATTTCATTTTCAAATAATTTTAACTACTTTTAAGAATACAATTTCACAAATTGCTTTATTTAAAAAATTTACATTTGTTAATGATTCTAATTTTAAAGTTGTGCTTTTTCCCGAAAAAATATGTGAAATGTATTATTACATACTTTATGATATTCTCATAAAGTATTTTTTATAAAAGCAAACTCAATAACTAGGGGGAAAGCATATCCATATAGTATTATTTCGTTAATGCTTACAAATCTAAGATTCTTATGTTTAAAATTCAACTAATCGAGAATTGATGTAGAATACCGAACACAAAACCAAAAATCTACAAACAAAAACATAACAATCCATGAGTTTACTTTTTTTTTATTACACATACATATTTCTATTTTTATATTTTTCTTCTCATCATTTTTTTTTTTACAAAATTCAGTTCTTTTCTTTTTTAATTTATATGAGGAAAAGTAAACAAATAATATTTTTTTGAATAATGGCAATATTGTGTTTTGACAAAGTAAATGGGTCGATAAATAACAAAACGTCTTTTAGAAACGCACATTATAAAATACTCGTGCATGTACAAATGTTGCGTGCTCTGATTTTATATTCTTTTCTTGGACTAGTGCTCAGGAAATGTCCCCTACATATGCACTGGAACTAGGAAAATATGTTTAGGAAAGAGCGATAGAGGGAGTAGTATTTGTGGACCATTAACAGGAAATTTTTAATAGCGCAACTGCCAGAGAGGACTTCTGCACGGGGTTTATTCCACCTACGAATGGTTCGGCAAAAAACGAATTTCCTCTGTAATACGTAGTGACATGTAATTCTGCGGCATAATTTGGTTATTGATTTGAATGTTTAAATTCGCTTTGTAATGCGAATTAAAATTTGTTTATTATGACATGAGATGATGGAAAATCGTTCCAAATTCAAATTAAAGTTCTTTATAAACTTTTATTTTCACAAAAGTTTAAAACTCTTCTCTACCTCAAAATGTTATCCTGCCAATATTTAGATGTCTCTTAGGTCTGTTCCGTGAGCTGTCGAAAAATACCAACAAACTTTTTTTCGGAGGAAAAAAAAAAGAAAAAGAAAAAAACAATTTTCAGAATCCGAACTTTAATTTATTATTTGAATTAGATTCAACAAGAATAACTAAATTTGAGTTGCCTCCATATCGTTATTAGGAAAATGTTTTATTATAAGAAATTTGCCAGGTGATAGTTTTTCTTCCAATGTTGACAAGCTTTTCAACACTTCTCCACCATGTTGGGACCAATTCAATGTAATTGTGGCTAAATTATTTGGCGTTCACTCTACACTCAGAAAGTCGTGGTTTCAAATCGTACTCAGCAAAAAAAGTGAATGCGTTCACTATGAATTATTATTTGGAACAAATAAATGAACAAATAATGTTTAGGAAATTTTTTTTTATAATTAATTTATGAATTTATT
The DNA here is from genome assembly GCA_963924685.1 of Dexiosoma caninum. Lineage (NCBI taxonomy): Eukaryota > Metazoa > Arthropoda > Insecta > Diptera > Tachinidae > Dexiosoma > Dexiosoma caninum. The sequence goes on from OZ004727.1 coordinate 68,793,578, forward strand.
AACAATTAAATATTAATATTAAATTCTGAAATATCTTTTCAACAGCTTCAACATGATAGCCATATTGCCCATATTCGATGGAAAATACACCCTTTAATCCCAAACTTATAATGGAGGCCCATAACTCGGAATCTAAAGGTTTCCGCTCAGTTTTTTTATTTTATTTTTTCTTCTAATTTTTTAAGTTTCTATAGGGTGGCATACCTTTTTTTTGGATCCGCGAGGGGGCCCTAAACTTTATTTAAGCCTATTATTTTCATGACTTAAGCAGTTCTTAATCTGAATTCATTTTTAATGCCATCTTAAATGTTAACAAGATTATCATTTTGGAGACATTCAACTCTGCCGCTAAATTCATTTGAACAACAGCGCAGTTGTAATTGTAATTTAAATAAATTTTTAAATGTGTTACAGAAACTCATTAACCCATGCTGAAACGTAACCAAATCATGGCCCATTCATTTGTTTTCAGCACTCATTTTAGTGACGAGTTGTTTTGTTACATGTGAACACATGCTCGCAAAAAGTTTTCCAATTCCGATTAGTGTCGATGTATGCCAACGTATGTACATCACATCCTATAAACAAGAATGATAAAATTAAAGACTATGCCACCATATTAGAACGCATATTTTGGAACTCTGATGTGACACAGGGTGGTTTCTCATTGGCTAATAATTTTTTGCTCTCAACTTATTACATTTATATGTAAAAATAATAGCGGGCCAGACACACACGTTTATTTAATTCTATTATTAATGATACCCTGCAAAAATTTCATATGCTTGTTGAAACTTACCCATTTCAAATTACTTTCAAAAACTTGCTGTTCTTCTGTTTTATGATCTTTTTCTTTGTTTAAAGAGACTAATTAAAAAGTTTTCTTTTTAATTTTAATTATTTTGTAATTTTTCAGTTGTTCTGAAAGATATTGTAAATTTTACCTATGAAACAGACTTAGTAAGACTGTATTTTCACCAGGCAAGTTTACTTGAGCAAGTCTTAAGTTTATAGTAGAGTGGGGGGGAATGGAATAGAGTACACTCGGTGAGTCGAAAAGTTTTGTTATACTTGAAGTTGTTTGCAAATAAATTTTACCATTTACTTTCCTTTGTATTTCGTTGTCTTTTTTTTTATCTGTAAATATTAGGTCTGTTCCCGGTGCATAACAAAAGTGACCGAACTTTTGAGAATAAAAAGAAAATTACTCTCTGAATGTGACAAAGTTGCCCAAAATTGCTGGAACGCAAAAAACCACATTTGAACAAATTGAAATACTAGTGCCGCTTACTTTCTCAAATAAATTTTATTCTAATGATTTTAGACGCTTATAATTCATAATATTTTAAAAGCAAAACATTTGCATCATTGGCAACGGCTGTAAAAAGTGAATCAAAATAAACTGGAAACTGTAAAAAATTGCCACCTATTTTAACAACCCCACCTAGTTTGATACGCCTTGTTCTCATGTTTCTTTTCTACACTATACCTTTCCAAAAAGAAGGTAACATGCAATGTCACCATTATTGGTAGCCATTTTAATAGCCTGAGTATTATATCTTTTAAATAAATAAAAAAAACGTATAACAAAATTAATAGCATGACAAATCGCCGATGCAAAACGTGTTAAAACAATTTAAAACATTTATTGTCAAAAGTTTGTAATGACCAACAAAGCTCCCTGGCAGCAATATAATATAAATTGTTTGGGGTTTGGTTTCTAAGTTAAATGACTGCAGAGACCGAGGTCTGTTTCACTACCACGATTGAAATTCTTCGTTACTATTCTCCTTAACCTGATTTACAGTACACTTTTAATTGTATATCTCATATCTCATATATCATTTAATAAATAAATGAAGCAAAAATTAATAAAGAAATCTAAAAATATGCTTTGGTTCAATTAAATCAATTAAACAATTATAATATTGGATTATTTGCCTATTTAATAGCTTTATGCTTTAAATTAACCATTAAACCGAAATTCAACTGCGGAACTCTTTAATATTTTTTTTTGTGGAAAGTTTCATTACTTCAGTACTACGTGATTTATTATCCGATTTGGAATTTGTTGAAATGTGTTGGTCTCATTTTTATTCTAGCGAAATGTATATTGAAAATTAAAGTAGTTGTACTCGTATTATTAACTTGAGGCAAATGCGTTATAGAAATTTCTTCTTACTGTCCTGTGTCTAACGTCCTGTGTTCTCCTTGTGCAAACAATAACTACGGAAATATATACAGTTTGTAAAAAATATGTTTACAAAACAAATATTTTTTAAGAATTTAAGTTTAAATAAATATTTACAACAACAATATCATTATATTTGTAAATTTTTTTTTTTATAACTGTTGTTTTGTATGTTGACGACAAGCAGGCGTCGAAACTTTGGCAAATTTATGAATATATTACAACAACAACGCTACAAAATAATTTTGAATACTTTCAACAGTGTAAAAAAAATGTTTACAAAAATGCAAAGTCAAGAAAGAACCGTTGGTTTTTTGCACATGTATTGCGTGTAAGAGTTTTATACGGACGCTAAGAGTAGCTGTTGTCTTTTATTCTTAAATTGAGCTCATAGAATAAACAAATGATTACCCAATTATATATAAACTATGCCAGGAAAGCGACTGAACAAAGACATTACCCAACTGGTGTATTTTAATTACTATAAAGGAAAATCTCGCAGAGAAATTGCTGAAATGTTCTCTCTTAACCTAAGGACGGTATATAATGTTATTAACAGTGCTGAAAAAGAAGGAAAACTGAAACCAAAACAAACACCAGGCAGACGAAAAAAGTAACTCGGCGAATTGAAAAGAAAATTTTGAAAATGATTGATGAGAATCCACATTTTAGTACTAGAGGAATTGCACTTAACATCAGTAATGAATGTGGAGTAAGTATCTCTCATCAGACTGTTAGAAATGTGCTACAAAACCATAAATACTCTTCAAGAGTTGCGAGGAAAAAACCTTTGCTATCAGCGGCAAACATAGAAAAAAGGTATAAGTTTGCCATTGAACACATTTCTTTTCCTCCGGAGCACTGGGATGATGTTATTTTTTGTGACGAAACGAAAGTGATGCTTTACTACCATGATGGACCTCAAAAAGTTTGGCGAAAACCCCTGACGGCTTTAGAAAATAAAAATATAATACCCACTGTAAAGTTCGGTAAACTATCCGTTATGGTGTGGGGTTGTATTTCGAGCAAGGGTGTTGGCGAAATAAGAATATTAGAGGATATAATGACCAAGGAAGTCTATCTAAACATTTTAAAAAAGGAATTGAGTACAAGTGTTCGCAAATTCGGTTTTGTTGACCCAGAAAACCCAGAAAAGCTCAAGTATAAATTTTACCAGGATAATGACCCGAAGCATAAGGCATATATTTGTAGATCCTGGTTGTTATATAATTGTACAAAAGTGATAGATACCCTAGCACAAAGCCCAAACTTAAACCCTATAGAAAATTTGTGGGTCCACCTAAAGAAAAAAGTTGGAAAAAGGTCACCAAAAAACAAACAACAGTTAATAACATTTATTAAAGAAGAGTGGGAAAAAATACCTGAAAATTACGATATACCAAAGCTTATCCATTCAATGTCTAGACGCTTAGAAGCTGTAATTAAAGCTAAAGGAGGGCACACCAAGTATTAGCACCCTCAAATTTTTTTTTTTATCATTTAGAATATATTTAATTCAATTTAACACAATTTTGTAAACATTTATTTTACAGCGTAGAAACTGGAAGTATTTTTTAAGTTACGATTATTATTTTGTTATTTAATTTAATTTGGTTTTTTTTTGTGCAAAGTGTTTATAAACATCTTCAATTGAATACATGAAGAAAAAAATTTAATAAAAGTTATATAATTTACTTGCAAATAAGAGTTTCCCTTAAACTTTTTAATTTTCCTAAGCTTTGTAAACATATTTTTTACAAACTGTATGTATGTATGTATGTACAAATGTGTACGCTTATATATTTTTTCTTATTTTCTGACTTTCACCAGAATCTATTGGAGAAAAATAATAATACTTTGTACACTCATGCCTATGCACGTTGGAGACTTATAGCCTTCTTTCCATAATTATAATAAGTTGAATTGAAAAAAAAACTGTTCTCACCTCTTTACTTAATTAAATAGTTATTGTATTGTTCACTGTATGACATATTTGGGAACAGATTTCTCCAAAATGTTTTCGTATTTTCTGCTCAATGGCTAAAATAGTCTGCACGTTGATTACAAAACCAAAAAATCCTGGGTTCGACTCCATGTTTCCGACTATATCATAACAAATTCTCGCATATTCTTGCATGAGTTTTTTTTTTTGTATCAGTTGTTGTCGGAAGGTTTCAGTGGCGAAGGCAGAATCACAGGGCACAGTACCTTGACATCAGAGGCTCTTCAACACTGCTATAAACAAAGAACGTGCAAAAGCAGTGTTCAAAGCCAGCAAATCTTCATTTCCTGTCATTTCTCTAACTATCCCTATCGCAATGCATCGCATGTGTATGGCTCATCTCCTAAGTGCTGAGTGAGGAATCATAGTTGTCAGATTTGAAGATTTATGGATATTTAAGACCATCATGTGATTTTTGTAGATTTGCGAGATTAGAAAGTTTCACAAACAAATTTATTTCGGTGCATTATTACTGTTTGAAAACACTTTATTATCTGTGGTACTTACGGCTGCCTTCTTAAGTCTTTATGCTACGTCAAAGCAGTGTTCAAATAATGCAATAATATCAAATTATATTTTTGTTTCATTGTGTACTCATATGGAAATCTACAGCAATAAAAAACGAAGTACGTTTTGTTTGTGAAAAAAGACAAAGTTGCTGTCAAAACTAGCAATAAATTTTTTTGTTAGACAGGGCTCGGAAACGTAAATTTTATGATTTGTTTTTAATTCTGAAATTAAAAACTAATTTACAATCTTTTTAATTGAAAAAATAATTACTTTGATTAAAAATATCTGTTTCGTTAAAAATACTAAAGCGAATGCTATACGATCAATGTTCAATTTCAAAATTTGTCATTGTGTGCGTTATTTTATAAAAAAAATAGTCACACATATACGTATAAGTGCGACTACTTTTTATAAAATAACGCACACAATGATAAATTTTGAAGCTCAAGATTGATCGTGTAGCATTCGCTTAAAAGTCTTCACATTCTCTATGTTGGTACAAATCAGCTGATCTGTTTTTGTAAACAAACAATTTTTTCCCGTTAAGTACTATAACGCCACTGACTTTGTGACGAATCAGAACAGCAATAGATAGTCAAAACTAAATAAATCGCAATTTTTTTAATTCCAAATTCCGATTGCGCACTTATAAAAATATTAAAAAATTTTTAATTTTTTGTGAACACCTTTTTGACCACTGTTAGCCTTCGACGTTTTTGGTCATCTAACGTTAAACGAGTATTTAATATGTTCAGCTTTGGTTTTTTTTTTTTTTTTTTAGCAGTGCTGAAGCTTCGGTTCAGTAGCCATTTTTTTTTATTATTGTTTTACTTCACCGGTGCTACACAATACCGACGAAGGAGGGCGTTCTGATGCGATTGTGGATTGCTATCAGCTGAAGCCGGTATTGTTCAGTGACCAGTGACTATGCCTTCGCCACTGAAACCTTCCGACAACAACCCCCAACCCAAAATAATTACTAAAAATGGCTTCTAAAAACGAAGCTTCTAAATTTAATACATCTCCTTGACGTCAGAGACGCTACAACACTGCTGTAAAAACAAATAACGTGCAAAAAAGCAGTGTTGTAAGATAGTGAAGCTTCGCCTTCTATCATTTCTCCTACTATCCATTTCGTATAGTTCCAGCACAATGCATCGTATGTGTAGGAGTCATCTCCTGAGTGCTGGTCCACGATAAAAAAGCGCATGATATACGCATCAATATTGAGCTTTAATATTTGTATATGTGTGCGTTTGTTTGCAAAAAATTCGTCACACATTTACTCTCTGTGTAATATTGGCGAATATCAAAATGGTTTTGATATTCATCAAAATATTAAAGCAAGTTGACGTAGTGTGGCAGTGTTATTGTCAATATTTATTATATTTCTGGTAAATTTGAGTGCACATCGTAGTTGTAACGCATTACAAATAGAGTAAAAAATTTTTGTAATCGAATTAATTGATGTATATCGCTCATTCATGGCTTTTTGGGAAGTGCAAAGCAAAAAATATAGTGACAAAAATATAAAAAATATCATCAGAGTGTTTTTTAATTAATAAATAAATAAACAGATACGTATGTATGTATTTTGCCGACGGTAACATCAAAAATATTTTGCCGACGGTAACTTCTATATGTTTACACTTGAAAAAAGTCATAAAAGAATGAATATTGATGAGAAATATTGACGTAGTGTGTCAGAGACTTCAATATATATACTAACACAAAGACAAATATAGAAGCTGAATATTGATGCGTGTAGCATCCACTTAAGACTTATGCTGCTCTCTTTTCTTAAAAAAATTGTATCATAAGTGTTACATGTGATTTTTAACTTCTCACTTGACTTTTACGAAGTGTAGTATATTTTACGTTCAATAGAGAACACCTGCTTCGGAATAAAACAATAAAGTAGAACTATATAGAATTTATTCATAAGATTAAACTTAAAATAATAATCATAATTATTATTTTTTTTATAAGAATTGGAAAATTGTTTAGCGTCTCAGTTTATTCCACTTATTTAAAATTGTTTATAAGTTAGGGGTCATCTTGAAGTGGTGTTTTGGTTAAATTTTTTCCAAGTGATTAGACAATATTTGGACGATGATATGTTTTGAGTTTTTTCAATTGTGTCTTTTTTTTTTTTGTTTAAGGGGAAAAACGGGTAGGAAAAAATGCGCAATTTATTGCCTTTTGAGATTTCTTTTTGGACATTTTTTTTATTTCTTAATTAAAATAAATTCATTTATTCACTCTAATCATTGTTATTTAGGTGCCTCTTAAATCTATGTGTATGTACTTACATATGTTTATTTGATATGCAGTAGTGTGTAGGGTATAAGCAATAAATTTCGAACCAAATAATTAGCGTGTTCAAACCGTGTGCTATTAAGTCATATTGTCACATTGACTTACAGCCTTATGCAAAAAAAAAATCAACTTGCGTTTGGTAAACCAACGTTAAAGTTTTATGCAAAAACGATTATTAACTTAACATACGTTTATCTGAACATAAAATAATTTAAAGCAGCTTTAAAGCGATGTTAAAATATTTGTTTTATTTTCATTATGTTGACAAATAAAGTTTTGTGAAAAATTTTTACTAAAATAGTAAATTGTGTATATTTATTAAGTAAAAAATGGATGCCTGAAATTTTTTTGAACAGAAAAATTGATTTCTATTTTACGCGTAAGTTATTTTTCAATGTGTAATTTTTCATTTACAACGTATAATAAATATAACAACCAAAGTATTAAAAAGGATTTTTAAGAAAAATTTTACCAAACTAAATCAATAATTGTACTTACTTTGTCCTCTTCGGATCTTTTCCTTTTGGTATCCTCTGCCTTATCCATTTTTTAGTTTACAAAAATATACACCAAAATTACTTGTCTCGTACGTTTTGAGCAAAGTTTGGTACACAAAAATTTACAGAAGTACGGGGACACGAAAAACCACAAAAACGAACATATGTATACATATACATGAAGACATGAATATGCATAGGGTCTTTCATTAAGGCCCTTCCGATATTTAAATTTAAATAAAACAAAGTGTGTGTGAGATATCATCGAAATTTTTAATTCGGTTGAAAGACCTATTGGGTACCGTGAAATCGTTGAAATGTCCGCGACGGCTTCTCTGAGTGCAGCGGATCTGAAATGTCCAATTTTATATGACTGGGCATAAATGTGGCTGAATTTGACTGATGGAATACGTAATACACATACACCATCGAGTCACTAGAAAAAGTCTAACGAAGTCAAATCGCACGATTTCGGTGGCCACTTCACATCACCTCCACGTAAGTTGACCATCGACTCGTTGTCTATGGTCGCTTACCTTCAGTTGTTGTTGAATTTTGTATACGTGCAGGCCCAAGTCACGACGCAAAATTTGCCAGGCTGTGGTTTGCGACACGGTGCCTCGTATTCTCCTGCACACTCTCACGGACTGCGGCGATGTCTTCGGCAGACCGTACCTTCCCCTAGGGTGATAACTTTTGCGCCACCTAGTATATAGAACATTTTTTTTTAAATACAGAAAATTTCACTTTCATTAATCTAATGGACACAAGAATTCATTATTTTATCTTATTCTTCCCTTAAACTTTCGTTAAATATAGTTCAAGATCAAAATGATCTGTCATAATCAGACCTTCACATAGATGTTTGAACTTTGAGTGTGTGATAAAACATGCATAGAAATGTTTGCCTGAGAGTTTGTCATCATTGTGATGTTAATTTTCTCTCAAATTTCTTTACACGTTTTGAAAAATTGCCGCATTTAGAGACCTAAATTGAAGAGCTTGTGATAAACTTATGCAACTTCCGTTAGAAATAGAAATTTTGAACCGTTTTGCTTTTGAAAAGTGAAAACTGCGGAAACGTTTGCAAAGTGTAAAGAAATATTCATGTGGGCCGATAAATGAATTCCTTCCATTTACTTTTTAAAGATTATTTCATGTGAATGTTGCCAGCAGCTACGCTCCAATTTTGCCATACTTTTTTCAGCATTTCGGTCGCTATCTTAACAATGTTAGCTGTAATGTTGTTTTCCAGGGTTGGAATTACTCCTTGCACACGAAAGAGTTAACGTAAGCATAGTGGACTCAAATCGCATGATCCTGGACAGCTTCAAAACGCCAGATTAATTTCTAAGAAAACTAGCCACTCAATAGGTTTATGGTATCGCGTGCTGTGATGTATATGGCATCGTCTTGTTGAAACCACATGTCAACCAATTCTAATTCTTAAATTGTGGGCAGAAGAGAGTCGGTAATTTGTGGACAACGGTTGGCCGATTATGACGATTCTAAAATGGACTTAAGTAATTTAAGAAACACATTTCTCACACAAAACTAATTTTGATAGTCTATTCATGGTGAAATGGCAAACCTTACTGAGAATTGTTTTTATTGCCATATGTCACGAATTTTGTTTTTACACTGAAAGACTAAAAATTTACCGATACTTTTTACTCACCTCTATCGTAAATAGTTTTTCCCTGGAAATATTTTCACCTTTCCTAAAATTGCAATCCTGAATCATTTCCCTTAAATGCTAAACAAAATTCTCCTAATCGTAAACGATGTTTTTCCCTCGAATTCTTTCCCTTTTCCTTTTGATATATTCACTTGATTTTTGCTGGGGAATTGCAAACAAAATATAAGCAAATTCTTATTTTATAAAGGTATTTTCATAAAATATAAATTTTTTTATATCAAGATCACTTATTATAATCAATTTATATAAAGCAAAGTCTAAGCATTATAGTTAAATTTTTAGAGTACTCTATTTGAATTTTTTTAATATTTTAAATTCTTTAATTTTCACACTTGTTAATTCTTGCATTAAAGTATGTACTTTAATTGTTCAATTGCAATAAATTGCTGTGATTTTTAATTAATTTTTACCTTTTTCAAATCTTTTTCCCTTTTTTCTACATTCAGTGAGAATGATAACGGGAATACAATTCCACATGAACTTCATGATACCAAATTTCACCTCGAGGGGAATGAAAATTTCATGGATACAAAAATTTCACTTCGTATTCGCGATACGGCTGACTATTTTTTTTTTTTTTTTTTTTTTTTTTATTATGTGCTTGCTTTCAGCAAATAATAGACTTTGGAATATTTAATAAAAAAAAATAAAATAAAATAAAGACTTTATTTAACTTCTCGGTTTTCGAATTTTCTAACATTGCTATTTTGTAATAGAAAGTCGGAATCCCTACCCAATGCCATTAGTTAATTTTTTAGAGCGGAACAGGAAAGAAATGCTGGGAACGCATTGCACATTATTTGCATTGAAGATTATCATATCTGCCCTCTAACATACGTTATGGGCTAACGGGAAATAAAATAAAAATAATTTTTTTTTAGTTTTATTGGAAAAATCCGAAAACTACTTGCAGATAATTGCGTTTTTTCAATTCTTTTGCAAGTAAATTCTAGTTTAAACCTATTAAAATCTGTTTAAAAAGCACAATTCTAAAGAATTGTGCGATCGTGTGATGCACACTAGTGATTTAGTTTCTCTTTATTTTATTTTTAAAAACATTTTTTTACTGATTTTTTTCATCTTAATGAAAATGAGTAAGAGCCGTATGATTATTCTGTATGGTTTATATTACAAGACTGATTTAATTACTAAGCGAGTGTTTGGCTGATTTAAGTTTAACCCCGTATATAAATTGTTATCAATTAAAATGACCAAGATTTCAAAAAATAGAACAGGATAAAAGCTATTAAAGTAAGTTATTAAAATAATTAAATTAATAAAAAAATTTAGCAATTAGGACTAATTACACTGTACAACACGACAAGAAAATATATAAAGCTAATAATTTACGTCTGCTGACAACCACACATAGTTGACAAAACACAAAGAACGCTGAAGGTGAAGTTGTAGAGCCTCCGAAAACAGCATTTTGTTACGTTAAATAATATCGTTAGTATCACACAATTTTTTATGGCTTGTACTCTACAAAGATGAAACTTTAATATAGGGGGCTTAAGTTTCCTAACACACTGAAGTACTAAATTCAACTTTAACACCAGAAATAAGCAAACACTTAAACTAATGTTTAATGACATATCAGTGTGATGTTCGATGGATTCAACACATTTCATTCGACTTTGCAGCGAATCGCACTACGCATTACAGAGAAAATTCTTTTTTTTTTGCCGAACAGCACGTATGTGGAAAGGACTGCCCGCACAGGTCTTTCTTGTTACTTTTGACGTGGGAAGATTCAAATCGAATGTCAATAAACACTACTCCCTCTATCATTTCTTCGAAAACTTTATTAGCTAGTTTCGGCACAATGCACCGCATGTATAGGGGTCATCCGCTGAGTGCCGGTCCAAGAAAAAAAAGAAATATCAATAAAGACGAAGAAGACATGTTTTCATACAATTGGTGTGCAAATAAGCTACGCAAATATATGTATATCTTACGGATTGTGCAGTAATTGTAGAGTAATAATACCCGTTTGGTGTACAATTGAAACTACATACTTATATACATATGTGCATATGTTCGCACCGAAATTAAAATTGCTTTGCTATCTGCATGTAAAGAAATGAAATAATCCTTCAGTGTGGATCTGGAATCTAAGAATCAAACTAACTGTCTGGCCCACGATGTCACACAATATCGATCGGTCCTTAATTACATGCAAAACAAAAACCAAATTTTAAATGTTGTTTCTGTTTTCAATGTAAATGACATCGTGCGGCAGGCAGTAAATATTTAAGGATTTGGTAGGTGGGAAACTTTTTATAAAATATAAGATTAATTATTTTCGCCCATATTGAATGATTTGTGATCTAGAAAGCTATTCTTTTAACTTGGGATTAAATGAGTGCAACACAATTTCAAGGATTTGGAATTTAATTAAAATGAGAATTTTCCAGATCAGATCAAGAGAAACTTTAGCGAAGCTTTAATGATTTGTAATCTAGTATCTGTCGCAAACTCAGATTAAATTTGCCAAGTAGTTGCAAGAATTTCAATTTTAAAATGTTTTTCGTTCTATCCAGATTAAGGATTCGTTTTAAGGATTTGGCATCTTAGAATCTTTTTATAAAATCTAAGTAAAGCTCTTCTACGGTATTATAAGGATTTGGGTTCTAGGAAGCTTTCAATCAAATTTAAATTAAATACTTCGATTCATATTTAATTATTTGGAATCTTGTAAAATTAACGCAAACCTTTCACAAATTTCAACACTGTTCTTAAGACTTGAAAATCTAGGAAGATTTTGCTTATCGGACGTGAATGTCCTTCTGCAGTTTAAGGATTTAATCTTCGTAAGGGTTTAAGATTACACAATGGAAGGATTCCCGATCGAACATATTAAATCAAGACTAGCATTCGAAATCTATTATTTTTTAGGACTAAAGAATTGACGAATTTCTTACTGATTCAAGACTAAATATTTGGCCGTAATTTTAAGGATTGAGAAATATAACAAACCTTACAGAATGAAGAATAAAATATCAACACAACAACTAAAATATATCTAAATTAATATTGCCAATAAAAATTAAAATTTCAATTTCTTTAATGTGTGATTTTAGCTCATTGAAATGTCTGCTCACACCATGCCACCCATGAGTTTAATTTGTGAGGATTTCCTTAAATCAATGGTTAAATATAGTGACTCTAAAACGATTAACGATGCCACTAATTACTCTAATACTGACGGGGAAGTTTTAACCACACGGCTGAATGGCTTTGTAAATGGATTTGGCAGCCATTCCGATGACGAAAATGATGAGATGGATCACATTGCAAATGGCGATAACCGAGTGACAAATGGACCATCTTCAACCACTGTCCCTGCTGAGAAAATACGCAAAGATTTAATGAAAAAAATGGAAGAGCTGAAACGAAATCAAAAATCTTTAGGTATAAGTGATATTAATAGATCAGCCCCACCTGCATCCATTGAAGGGGAGGAACAAAAATTAAGATTAATGGCCATGCAGTCAATAAAATTAAATTTCTTTTAGCTTAAATTGATTTAATTAAAAATGTTTTCTATTTTAAAACTTCTAGAGTTATTATTTAATTCTTAAACTATGACTCCAAAATGGTTTTTATTGTGTAAAATATTACATTTACCAAACGATTACAATTCGCTTTTAACAATAATTCTTTTCTATGATAATTAGAAAAAAAATAAAAAATATTGAATGTATTAAATTTATTTTATATAAACAATTCATTAAATTTTTCTCAAATGTTATTTTCTAAAAGAAATAAAAGAAATATTTAAAATTTTTAAATTTACAAAATGTTTTTTCTCTCTATAAGACCAGCATGACTTAAAACATTATAAATTTCCCGTCTAGCAATCTTTTCGGCTTGTCTATCCAAAACCTAAAATATTAACAAAGAAACATATAAAAAAAGATATTGAACAAGTGTGCAAAATGCAATAATCAAGTTGAAATTAAAGGGAGTGTACAACGAAAACTGTACCAGCAAAGCAAAATGCAGTTTCAAATAACCACATGGATTTATTACAATAAATTCTTAACCCTTCCTAGCATGATTTAATTTCCCTGAAGATAAATTTTATTTTGGCATTTGCCAAAAATCTGTTGATGATTTGAAACGCCGAAAGTTTTCCAATTGTTCTAATGATCCAGCGCGCACTTGCCAATGCTCCGGTCGCAATGTGTGCCAGAGTGATAGAAAATTTAGTCTTTTAAGTTCTTAAAAGAAGTATTATGGTTAGGTTATGTTAGTAGGCCGCCAATTCCAAAGAATTAGTTCACTACGATTCTCCTGGGTACCGATGTGTCATCTGGGCGGGATCGATCGTCATACCTCAGCCCGATAGCGCAGCAAGGTCCTGCAGCAATGAGTAGCCGATCATAGATGGCCGTTTGACGGCGAGAGCCGAACAGTGACAGCAAATTACCAACGTCAGCTCCTGTGGAAGTCGTTGTTGCCAGTTCGCAGCGCCACTGTCGGTAGTGGTGGTGGTCCACTCGGACTCATATTGTGTCCATTCGCCCACATATCCTGCGTCATGCAATAACCCAGTAGGATACCGACCAAACAGTCGATGTGCCAGTCCGGCACCCCAGCCTCAGCTCGTGGTCTATATATATAAAGCAGAAAGTGTGTTGTTTGTTCGTACCTTATGGAAGACCAAACCGCTCGACCGAGCTTACTGAAATTTTAACAACATTTAACTGAGACTATTGAATAAATTATAGCTTACTGTTTTTAAACACGCCCACATTGACGCCTACTTTATGAAATTATGATCCTCCCTCAACATAGTTTTTAACGGATTTTATAATATTTTATAATATAATAATTTTTTTATTTTTTTTATCGGGGACCAGCACTCTGGAGATGACTCCTACACATGCAAAGCATTGTGCTGGAACTATAGGAAAGGGATAGTAGGAGAAACAACAGGAGATGAAGCTTAATTAATTATTCTACAGCTCTGCTTTCGCACGTTCTTTGTTTATACTCGTAGCAGTGCTGAAGCTTCGGTTTAGTAGCCATTTTTATTATTATTTTACTTCGCCGGTGCTACACAATACCGATGAAGGAGGGCGTTCTGACGTGATTGTGGATTGCTATCAGCTGAAGCCGGTATTGTTCAGTGACCAGTGACTATGCCTTCGACACTGAAACCTTCCAACAACAACTGACACACAAAGACTCCCTAATGCACATCAGAAAAATGCGAGATGTTTATTTTTATTTTAAAAATTTAGTCTGAAACTGGGGTTGAACCCAGGTCTGTTTTTGGTTTTATAGTCAACGTGCAGACTACTATCCATCGTGCCATCGCCACCCTCATTTTATAATATAAACGAGCTTAACTTCGTCATTTGTGGACCAATTTTCAAAATTTTTTTTTGAGCATGGAAAAATTCCACTAATTTTTTTTGGTAATTTGGGGGGGAAGACAAAGTGCATTCCCCAAAAAAATTATTACCATATATTTTTGTCATTTGTGGGCCAATTTTCTAAAATAATTTTTGCATATGGAAAAGGTCTATTATTATCCTAATTAGAGGTGATGGGGAGTAAGTGTTCGACTGAATATCAACTAACTTCGTCGTTTGTGAACCAATTTCCAAAAATTCTTTTCTCAAATGGAAAAATTCCACTAAAATTTTTTTTTAAATTGGGAGGACAGGCAAAGTGCCTCCCTACCCATCATCATCGGTTGGAATTCGGTACATAGACTCCTCTGGCCTTGTTTATATTCACTAAGAAGGGGGTTTTTGGATATTCTAATGTTAAGGGGGGAAAAAAGGGTGAAATCGATAACATAATATCTAAGACAGATCGAAAAAAATAAGGCATACCAATGCTGCTGAAAAATAAGCGGACATGTGTTTTGTACTCTTTCCTTATATGCATTTTTAGTGGGAAAAACTAAAAAAAAATTAATTTTGGTATTTCTCTTTGCAACCATATATCTCGCAAAGTATTGGACATAGGAAAAAGTTTTTTCTATAATCTTTTCTTCTAGAAAAAATTTTCATTGTGCAATCATACTGCTTCGAAATTCGAAAATATATGGAGTATAATTGTACCTTTGTACTTCTATCCCATTTAAATAGTGCTTATAGTGCAAATTTTTTACTATTTTTAAATACCGGAATGATATGGGAATCAAATTAAAGGAATTGTTGAAGGGAGCATAAAATATCTCTGCAAACACAATATGGCGGACTTCAAATGAAAAAATGGTTTAGAAGAAAACCTACAATAAAGTGGAAAGGATACTTTTCAGCAAAGCTGCGTTTTTTACTTTTTCTTTTTTGGAAAAGGTACTGTTGATATAACAATAAAAGTATCCAAATTTGTTGGAGATGGCTTACACTAATAATACATGCTGGTATGGCTAGTGGGATAAAAATATTAAAATAGTAATAAAGCTCAATATTATATTAAAAAAACCAGTCTATGTCCTATAATCATTGTACACACCCTGTAAGAAATAGAATCAAAATAAAACTGAAATACTCACCGGCATTTCACCAGGGCCAAACCAAGACGATTTCGCTAAAGCATTTCTTATTCGAGGCGTTTTATAAAAGGAATTTCGAAATTCACTTGGCAGGGTCTGTTCCCAAGCATCGTTTTCAATCACAGCAATATGTTGGAAGCGATGTAATTGTGGTCTAGCTGTAACCAAAACCATCAGACTAAAAGCGATCATTAAAAGAGTGCTTAAAAGAGACCTACAAAAAACAAAAACCAAAATATTTAAGATAAATTCCATTCAGTTGAATTAATAGTGAGAGTATATGTACATCATAAAAAAAAAATAAAAAAATTCATTTTATAAAAAAACTGTTGCATTTGGTGTAAACAATCGGAAATGTTCATTTAAAATTTGGACGTATTAATACTTTCAGTTAAAGAAACAGTTAATAACAATTTTTTCTACTTATGAAAATAAAGCAACAAGACAAATACCATAGAGACTGTATTGTTTCTCAGATAAGTTTGGAACTTCTCAAGGAAGAGAGGCATGACACCCATTGAGAAATAATTCTACAAGTACAGGTCAATAAAACACAATAGTAACTTTTTTTCCCATTGTGCTAATAATGCTGGCTTCATTAATAATTTTGTAGATCGCATTCTTGATTGTAATTTTTTACTGTCACGAAAGGTGACATAAAAGGTATTTTGTTCTATTATTTTTTATTTAAAAGAGCCGCAAAATGTAATTTTTTAGATTTTTTATTGTTCATTAATATGAGAATTGCGCATAACATATCTTCTTATATCATTTATATCATAATTAAAAATATTTCATTATTTATTTGTGTGAATATATTGCAAATTAAATAGATTTAATCGAATTAAAACAATACGTTTTGTATAAAATCATTTCTCCAAAGGCTACTTGGTTTTTTCTGTTTGTATTTTTGTTATTCTCAAAGATTTTTTGTGAGTGTTTATATAAGTATGTGCGATTTTTTTGTTTTTTGTTTTTTGTAGAAGGTCTTCTGATGTGTTTTTTTTTAACTTTTCGCTAGGAAAGGAAGTTACTGAATTTACCCCCATGTTAGAAAATATAACTGTTATACTTTAACGTTTTGAGAAAAACTACTTTTTCGAAATAAATTCTAAACTACTAATTAGACCAAATTCAAAAGCTAATCAGCTATTAACTTCAGAAAGAGGCGTCGATTGCGAATTGGGTGATTCGTTCGGGGGATATCGTAGATGAAAAATTAAAAAAAACTTTTTTCTCTCATATCTCCAAGAGCCGTCGTCAAATCGATTTTCAATTGAAATTTGACATAAATCTGTTAAGTGGTTCGCAAAATATTGTTGTGGAAAATTTTCGAAAAACTTTTCTATTTTTAATTACTTCTCAATTTCTTGTCAAAACGATTTCCGATACGCATTAATTTCATTGTATTTTGAATTTAAATACTGTGTTCTTTTATTTTTGTTTCTGCTGCAGAAGTCTTGAATTTTTTGTTACAACAGAAACGATTTTTAATAAAACAAAAGTTGTTGACAACGATTCGCAATATAAAACCTGATTTTAAAACTTTACAAGTAAAATTTACGTATTCAGTATTACTTATGCTGGAAAAAGTAAACAAAATGTAAAAAATATTCACATCTCCACCTTAAAAAAAAAATCAACCAATTTTGGTTGAAAATAACCTACAACGACAACGCTGTTCATAGCTGTCAAAGTACTCAACGTACGTTAAAAGTAGGCCAACTTTCGTACTTTGCTTTGACGGAGACGTACTGAATGTGACAAAGGTCATATCCTTCTTCCCATAACCTGATTTCCTAGTTCCAGCACAATGCATCGCATGTGTAGGGATCATCCCCTGAGTGCTGGTCCAAGATAAAAAAAAAAAAAAAAAAAAAAACGTGTATTGCAACTTACTTGTCAGTTGAAAGAGGCAAAGTATGACGGATGACGGATTCTATGTGCCCCAGCTTTTAGAACCACAAACATTATTCGGGTTTTCAGTTGGCTGGTATCCGTTTTAGACTTTATCAAAGAAAAAAAAAAATTGGGAAATATCGGCTATTTTCTGTTCGCTGAAGTGTGACACGACCCAGCAAAATACACAAAATATGGTTACTTAATCTTTAAGCGCATAAATTCTTTAGCGCCGCCAAAGCGAAAATAAAGCAAATTATAAAAATTATAAGTCAAAAATTTATCGGCGTGATCTTAGTTAAAATGTATTTGGTAGAAGTATAAAAAATGTTCATTGCCTAATAGTAATTTTTATTTTAATTTAAATTGCAATATTCAATCTGTTAGAGTTGGGTTCATGAGCTCTTTGAAGTGAGCGCTCTTTTCAGTTCAGCTCTTTTTGGTGAGCTGGTTCGTTTAGTTCGTTCAGTAGCTCAGTAGTATCAGTTGACTTTTAGTTCATTTGATTTTGATGCTCAGTTGAATTTGTCGCTCAGTTGATTTTGATTCTGAATTGTTTTTTTTAGCTCATTTGATTCAATCAAATATAGCACCAAGGCAGCTTTAATCAGTAGTAGAAAGAGAAAATATGTTTTTGGTGCTGAAATTTGTTATTTTAGGGAAATTTGTGAAATGTTTTACACAGGCTAATATAAATATATAAACAATTTTAATAAAATGTAGATTCTTATTATTCAAGTATCGAAACTTAAATCAAATAAATACAAACTACATACATCTGGCATCATACAAATTTTATTTAAGAAAATTTTTTGGTTCTGGCAGCACTGATGAACCAATCAAATGAACGAAAAAAAAACATGGCAAGCGCTCTTCACTGAACTAGAATTATCAAAAAAAATGTGAGCGCTCACTTCGCTCAGTTTACTGAATCGTTCAATTGAGCTAACTCAGAGCTGCACCATAGGATAAGCTCTGTGGCTGCTACAATCTGTGCAAATAACAAATAATGTCTCCATTATGTTGATAGACATCTTAATTGATTGTGCGTTAGAGTCCAAATTTTAATTGAACAGTTATTTAAATAAAAAGCACTCGAGTTAATTATTTAGCATTTTTGAAATCAATTTATTGGCTTTACATATTTTGCATTTAAATACTTTAAAAGTTGGTCTGGTTTCTCTACATGAAGTTTGTCCAGAAGACCATAATTGAACAAAAGTGTCGCCTTATTTTATTTGATTCACATTCGCCATTGAATTCAAAAGGCAGTGAAAGTGTTGTCATAAAAGAAATAGACACTTTTTTTCTGCATTACGCATTTTGTTTTGGTCAAATATGTGTATGTAGCATGAACATTATGAGGTAATTGCCGTATGAGACTTTAATAGTCACACCTCATTGTGTTTGAGTAAAATTTGTTCAAGTTGCACAATATTGCTTAATAAGAATTACGAACCTATAAAAGTCTGTTCACAATATTTAATCTAATGGCAAATTTGTTATTTATTTTTCTATTTATGCAATGTAAATGATAAAATTTCATTTATGTACGTCGCTAGTTTAAAATAAAGTTATAAAAATTCAATAACTCAAAAATTGCTGAAAAGTTGAAAAGTTGTCGTCTGATCAAATGAACAACTTTTTGTTAAATTTAAACAATTCCAATAATTCATATGATGGCAACGATGATGAAAATAGCAGAAAGAGAGTGTTTGAAAAAAAGGGAAAATGTTTGCTCCAACATGCGGAAATAGTTATTACAAAAAGTTGTCTTTCATTCAGACGCACAAACGCGATAGTCCATTTACATTCTCTTTTCATTTGAAAATTGCGTGAGTTGACAATCAGCTGAATTAAATAATAAGTAACAGATACGTTACTCATTAAACCACAGCCCGTTGTTTTTGAAAAGCTGTATTGAATTATACAACAGATGTCAGGGGATGTCTCCTCATTGCATTGCGCCAGAATGAGGGCAATAAGCTATGCGAAGTTGTAGTAGATGCATAGCGTTTGTGGACATTCAATTCAAATCTGATATTTTCTACCGGTCATTGAGCAGTTACTTGTCGCAATTTCTTCCTATATACTACATACATTAGTATATGTTTCGAAGATTTCGTATATGTGTATGGAAATCGACAGGCGGATAGTGTAGAGGAGGCATCGGCAGTGAAGTGATAAAAAGATACAGAGCTTACTTTTTCTACAACTGTACAGTTGCGCATTTCTTAATTAGCGCTGAGGCTCTGCTGTTATGTTGACGTATTAATTTTTAAGCTAAAGGAGAGCCTTCCTAGTTATTCATCCCTATCGCGATGGGGTGGCGATAACTGAAGTAGTCTGCACGTTGAATACATAATCAAAACAGAGCTGCATTCAACCCCAGTAGGGATATTCTTAAATCAAGTACATAATACTTAATTCAAGTATGGATTAATCAAGCGCTAAAGACTTACTTTTATCCATATTTAATCCCGAATACGTACTTTAAATAAGCATGAAAACGAGATTTATTTAAGAAATACCGAGAAGGAATAAAGTTTAAAATCCGATTGATTCATGAATGTCGAACTTGATTTAATCACGAATCCGTATTTCAATTAAACCCAAAACGGAGTTGATTTAAGAAAAACTAAGATCGAATCAAGTGAGGGTGGCGATGGCACGATGGTTAGTAGTCTGCACGTTGACTACAAAACCAAAAACAGACATGGGTTCAACTCCAGTTTCAGACTAAAATTATTAAAAAAAAAACATCTCGCATTTTTCTGATGTGCATTAGTGTGCCTTTGTGTGTCAGTTGTTGTCGGAAGGTTTCAGTGTCGAAGGCATAGTCACTGGTCACTGAACAATACTGGCTTCAGCTGATAGCAATCCACACAATCACATCAAAACGCCCTTCTTCGTCTGTATTGTTTAGCACCGGCGAAGTAAAATAATAATAAAAATGGCCACTGAACCGAAGCTTCAGCACTGCTACGAGTATAAACAACGAACGTGCAAAAGCAGAGCTGTAAAATAATTAATTTAGCTTCACCTCCTGTCGTTTCTCCTACTATCCCTTTCCTATAGTTCCAGCACAATGCTTCGCATGTGTAGGAGTCATCTCCAGAGTGCTGGTCCCAGATGAAAAAAAAAAAAAAAAAAAAATGTGATTGATTGAAGAATTTCTAACTTTTGTATTGGATTAAAAGATTTTATTTAATTTTTCAAATATAATTATATAGTTGTTGTATGGTTAAGCTAGTTTCTATGTGTATTTCATTGCTTCTTATAGGAAGAACAAATAAAATTCTGTACTTAATTTATAATTTTTTCTTGGTTTAAGAATTCTGTACTAATTTTAAGAATTTCTTAGATTAGATCTCTCCAGTAATCGCATTTTCGTTTTGTTTTAGGTATATATGAATATTATTCGTACTCGAATTTTTCAGTGCGACTCCTACTTACAAAAGGAAAAAATTCTTCAATTTAGCACGAGCTTTTTCTTTCTGTGTATAAACTTTCCAATTAGAGATGGGCAATTAAAAAACATATATCGGTAGATATATAATATAACAATAATTTTTTATTTAATTAAAGACATTGAATTTTGTTTATTGTCGTTACATAGCAGTTTGATCATTTGAAATTTTCAACACAGCTTCGGGTCAATTCACATTAGGTTTTGAGCTTAGGGAAGTGGCCACCAGGGTTGCCACATGCGGAATTTTTTATTTTTATTTTTAACAGATTCTTTTGAAATTTTGCATACAAATTGGATACCGTATCTAGATATACAAAAATTTCTTCAGTAAGTGCCGCACAACAGTATTGTCAGGTTCGGGAATTTTTATTAAATGACTGCACCTAGGTAATACATTTTTTAAGAAATAGTACCACTAGGGGAGGTATGTTTAATATCTGCATCTCCCAAGAAGAAGACATAGGGAGAAATATATTACTCACCGAAACTATACAACTGTCTATATAAATAAAACTTAAATGATGTTCGTTGCTAAGCGCATCACAGCAGAACAGCTGGATCGAATTCCATAATTTTTTTCTGGATATTGTTTGAAATATTTTGAGGATGGGAAAGAAAAATTGGGCGTGAGCTAAGCCGCCGGTAAATGCTAGTTACTTCCATTTATATATGTTTCTTATATGGTTTAGGGGATCTATATGCGGCATTTCATTTGGTGCTAATACCAAAATCTTCAGTAGACCTTTAACCAAACTCTTGAAAAAAACTAAGAAATTTCGAATGTTTATACAAGAACTCGCAAAAAATCTTTGAAAATTACGAAATATACAAACAAAACAAACCAAATAGTTTCTTTAAGCACTTTCTTTATACAACTGTATATCGTTATCTTAAAATGAAAAGGTCCTAACTCATTTCTATAGCAATAGGGTTTTTGGCATCCTCCAATACACACACCATGATAAAAAAAATTTATATACTCTGACTGAAAATTGCTTAGAGAAAGTTAAATTTTTATACACTCTTTCGTTTACCGATATTTCTATGTTAAGATGATGTTATATGTGCATCCATACATATGCATGTGTAATAAAATCATTTTGTAAATTTCTGGTTTTGTCATGCCAATCATGCTAGAATTCCACTCACACCAGCTCATCGGCATGTCAGTGACAACAAAAATGTCTCACAATGATTGCTGATCATCGGCAATTCTCAAATATTCTTTGGGAGTTTTTATATGAACGTGTGAGATTCCTTAGCTTGTGCAAAAATTAGTTGAAAATCTATTGACGAGTTTTTTTTTTGTTTAGAAAGAAATGTAAAACACTGGGAATGATTGCCTACTACTAGGTTTTAACTTCTGCAGGAAAAGGATAGTGATTTTATTAATTATTTTACTTTGCCAAGGATTGCGCTCTGAAGTTACTTGTACCTTGTGGTATCAGTTGGACCGGACTGTTCAGCACACTAATGCACATCAGAAATATGCAAAGGGTTTCTATGATTTAGTCGGTAACAGGCTCCAACCGAGGACCTATTCCTAACTACCTCAGGCATCGGCATCGGCATCGGCATCGGCATCGGCAAATAAAAAGAATAAAATAAAATGTTGTAACTTGCCATCCCTGTTCAAGACTCTGGGAGCTTTTTTTGCGTTCAACATTCATCCGCCCATATTTTTGTTAACATTTTTTCAATTTACTGTTACACGTGCGGTTCTTGTTGTTGAAAATTAACTTTAATAAAATTTAATTGTACACAAATTGTTTGGTGTTTGTTTGTTGTTGAAATTTGTTGCAATATTGCAAATTAACTTTAAAGTTGATTGTATTTTTGTTAAATCTTGCAACACTCGTACACCGTTTGCATTTTGGGACAATATTTGTCAGACAAATAATTACTCGCATGTAAATTGTTAAAGGCTTTTAGTCTCTAAAGCCTTATGTTTATTAAACTCTTTAAAAATTTTTTAAAACGGTTTAATTAATTTGCTTGAGGTTGGAATGTTGTAAATTAGTTACAAGACAATAAATTCAAAGACATACATACTATTCCAGTTGTAACTATTTAATGAATGTATTTGGATTTAGAAAACTTCAAAACATTTACATATGTATACATAAGTATGTAAACTGTGGCAATAAATATTAATGACATGATAATGAGAAAAAAATCGTACTAGTTTTAATTCAAAGTAGATGGGAAGTGTTTATGTATGTCATTTTGCTGTCACTACGCTTTGTGGAAGCATTTAAGTGCTTTGAATTTTGAGGACGGTGTTCTTACACCGTCTTCTACTTCTCCCCACCTGATCAGCTTATTCAGAATTGCAACACTCTTCCCTGTCAAGTATAGGGTGGCGCAGAATGAGCTATATGGTTTGAATTCTTTGTAACTTTTTTAATTATTATTTTATTTTCAGCATTTTGTGAAGAAGAATTGGGGAATTAATTATGATCGAACAACGTACAAAAATAATTGAATTTTATTTTTCAAACGAACAGTCTATTGTGTTGACACAGCGTGCATATCATCGTCATTTTAATGTGCGCATTGCACCCACACCCGAGTTAACAGCTCCTGACAATTTTCTTTGGGGATATTTGAAAGAAAGGGTGTACGTTAACAAACCACGAACCATACTCTAACTAAAAACCAACAATCGAAATGAAATCATGGCCATTACACCCGAAATTTTTCAAAAAGGAAAAATGGAAATGGAAAATTTGCTAAAAAGAGCACGCATGTGCGAAGCAGAAATGGACATCACTTACACGATATCATTTTTCAAAGCTTATTGCAAAGAATTCCCCAATAATATAATGTATTTAAAAAAAAAATTATAACAATCGCATAAATAAAAAAGTTATAAACCATTTAAATCATATAGCTCATTCCGCGCCACCCTGTACAATGTTTGAACATTTAAGTCGAATGTCTGGTACTCCCTTTATAAAGTACAATTGACTTAATCCGTTTAGATGAACTGCTATACGCGACAGCTCAGTGCTTTTTGCATCTCTCTGGTGTCTGTTAAACGAACGATTGTTGGCATACAATGTCCGTGATTAAAATTGTAATCCGAATAATATTTCTATATATCTGCAGAAATGGATTGTTATTTTTCATTAATTTCCAACTAAAAATAATGAAAAAACAACGAATTTACAAGAATCTATAAAATTTTATTTATTTATCTCCTGGAATAATGAAAAGTTTTTCTTATTTTCAATTTTGCGCCAAATTGTTAAACAAAGTATTTGTAAAAAAAAAAAATGTTACCTGTAACCGGCTCTTCAGTTTAAATCATGTTGGTCTCGTATGATTGTTACATAATAATGCAATTTTGAGTGCCAATTATTGTCGACTGTTTTGTGTGGCATTCACAAACACAGCACAGCAGCAAAAACAATTGGAGAGGGGGGAAAGAATCAGAAAGGGAATCCAGATTCAGTAACGATTTGAATATATAATTT
Source organism: Dexiosoma caninum (assembly GCA_963924685.1). Lineage (NCBI taxonomy): Eukaryota > Metazoa > Arthropoda > Insecta > Diptera > Tachinidae > Dexiosoma > Dexiosoma caninum. The sequence continues at coordinate 68,818,166 of OZ004727.1, forward strand.
AAGCAATTTTATTGTTGACCATGTGATTACACAAACACACAAAGCAAAATAATAAAGTGGGAAATACGGAGAATGACGGTATGACACACTTAACTAGAGACTTCTTGTAGACAGTAGTTGGATGAGCCCTCTTCACAAATACATAAATATAATACAGAAATAATAATACAACTTCTACTGAAGCTGAAATTTTGCATTCATTCACTGTTTTATTGTTTCAGTTTGCTTGTTTTGCGGTTTGAGGAGCTTCGTTTGAACGATAAAACCAACATGCAGAAAACAAATTTTAAATATTATGCAAGTGTGTTGCTTTATTTAACTTATTTTTCAACTTTATGACTTGATGCAGTTTGTAAAGTTTTCAATGGTGAAAAATCTGTTTTGCACCAATTTCCTATTTCCTATTTTTTTAAGACAAATTTTGGCACTGCTTATGATATGGGCTAAGTGACCGCCCGCAGAGTTGATGACCATACATGCAGATCCAAAGGTTTTTATTAAATAAAATTACAGCAAAAAAAAATACATCGGCTGATTACTTATGCCCCGGGTGATTACTTTTGGCCCACCGTGTACATAGAAAAAAATAAATAATGGTTTTAATTCCCAAATTATTGAAACAATTAAAATAAATTTTAATTTTGCACATCTCACCGGTATGATCATACTACCAATTATCGAAATTGTAATAATTAGAAAAAATGTTTTTTTTTTCTAATTAAAGAAACTTTTAGTTTCGATTAAATACATAATTAAAAAAAATTAAACAAAGTGTTAATTGAATAAATCAGAACATTGTTTGACTAATTACACCAGTTTAGTGTAAATTTCGTTCGGGCTGGGACTTTTCTGTACCTTTACATGCAGTAACCTGCCGACCTAACCTTAAACAGCAATTGATTTTATCAATTAATTTTCTTTTTCTAATGCCATGTTTTAACTACGGACAAGTAAATTTTCAAATAAAATTAGCAATTAAAAAAAAAGTTTAAAGCATGGACTACTTAGCGGTCACAAAAAAGACGTTTCCCAAAATCAAAAATAACTTTCGGCAAAAATGATTCTTTTACAGAAAGTAAATTCTGCAAAAAGATGATATTTTTCACAAAAATCTTTTTTATAATGATTAAAAGATTTCAAGATTCTAATTCTAACTAAATACGAGTATGTATATGGTTTTAACCTGACTGTATTTTTACTAATAGTGATTTCGATTCTCGAAAAGAGCATTGCAACTGTTTAAATGAATAAAGCAAAATTGATTAAGCAATGCAATCAATTTTTTATTGAAAAGAAAACTTCTTCAATTTCGAAATCTAAACAATTTTCATTTTTCGTGCAGTATTTTTTATAAAATTTTGAAAATAGTCTTATAAACAACAAATTACTACGGCAACAAACAAGGAAAATGTAACAGATTTTGGATCTGCAAGAACTTCTGTAAATTTTCTACTTTCCACTGTCGTTTCGTTGGAGAAGTATTTAAGTTCTGTTAACAAAAATGCAATCTTTTAAAGTTCTGCTTATAACAAATTTTTATTTGGCATGCAAAAATAAATAAATTGCGACTTGAATGCCTTCAATGCATAAATACACTTGCAACAAAACAAAAAAATTCAGCAGTCTGAAAGGAGTTGATAATGACGTTTGTAAATTAAGTGAAGCTTTTTCTGTATTAAAAAAAATTTAGGCCACTGGTCTACAGTTTAGGTCACGCTGATCTGAAGCAGGACATAACCTTTTCTTAAACTGGAATATTTTTGAAGGACACCTACATTTCAACATGCATATTTATGCAATTAATTTATTAATTGTTGTGCTTTTCAATTAAAACCTTGACTCATCATCATACTTTTTCTGCCTATTTCAACGTTGATGGACGTTAATTCATATTTGCTCGTTTGTATTAAACTTACGCTTATTTTTATTTCGTAAATAGTATATTTAATGGGTTCGTTTTAAAACTTTAGTTAAAATTTCTATGCTCATAAATTGTGCTAATTGCTTGAACACATGTACTCGACAGCCTACAATGCACAATTAGACTCGAAGAAAATACACACTTAAAGATACTGAAAGTATTTCAAGTTCATGTGCAATTATACCTGTTGATTCACGGACTTACAAACTTCATTACTAAACTAATAAAAGTAATGGCATGTGACTCTGTCTGTTGGTTTTTATTGTACAATTTTTATTATTTAAGCATTTAACGTTAGAGCTGTTTCAAATGTAATACAACTATCCATATCCAAATTTTAATAGAAATAAATATATATACTATCCGCCTTGTCAGAGAATTAAATTCCCTTCGGAAACGGAATTCAATCCGTGTTTTGGTGCTTCAGAAAACGAAAAACAAAAAATCATTTCGAAATGAAATCACTTGTAAATTTCTGATCGGAATTGATACTTTCTGTATCTTAAAGAACAAATAAGTTTTTAAAATGATTTTTTATTGGAAAAAAAATTGTTTTTATTTATACGAATTCTCCCGTAATTTCTTTTTTTTAACAAATCTTAACTTTTTATTTTGCAAATTTTTAAAACTCTTTTAAAAATTTTCTTCAAGGAAACAAAATTAAGGGAATTGATTTATGCTGCATTGCCAAAAGTCTTTTATATGCACATTTTGTCAAAATCACAATACGGTGGTACACAAAAGAAACAAAAACATGAAAGCTCAGAAGCAATTTAAATTTTTTGATTTTCATTTTTATGCTGGTATTTTTTCATTATGAACTGCTATTTTTTGTTTTGCTAATGGATTATGTCGCTTAAAGTTTTGATGTGTAAACATCTATACGCTAGGGGGTAAAAATCTTTTTCACATTACAATCACAAATTTTGAGTAAGATTGTAATAACGCGGTGTGAGCTGTGTATGAGTGTATTAGTGTAATCATACGGACAACAAGAAGTACAGAGAAACTTACAGCTGCATAGAAATACACTAACACCATCTAGTGCGCAATAGTAGTAGTAGTATCTACTAATTTTCACTAATTGTCGTACATTATGTTATCGTAGGCAAATAAAAACAAATAAATAAAATGAATACAAAAACATTTACATAATTTTAATAACTTTTAAAAAGATTTCATTACTAGATGTTTACACATCTGCCCTGTGATCGGACTCACATTTTTATTTTTTATGACAATGTTTAAATTTTTTTTTCGGAATGACAAAAACGATCGGAATCTGTGACACCAAAAACAAATTCGAACGGAATGCTCAATACGCAATCAAAACCATTCTGAATGGAATTTGTAACACGGCTGTATTTTTACATCTATATACATACATATATGTATATAAAGCTGAATGTGTGTTTGTTTGTTTGTTTGTGTGTTTGTACCTTATAGGAGCCCAAACCGCTGGACCGATGTTCTTGAAATTTTCACACCATATAGTTGGGACTCTTGAATGAATTATATACTACTTCATTTTAATCACGCCCACCTTTACCCCTACGTTTTTAATTATGCTACTCCTTCCACATGGTTTTTAACAGATTTTATAATATAAACGAGCTTAACTTCGCCATTTGTTGACCGATCGCAATAAAATTTGGTGCACTTAGTCTGTGCAACTCCGGGAAGGTTATACGGTATTACTGTTTATAAAACTAGGACCAGGAGGGCGATAGGGCGGAAATTCTGCCCCTCCGAAACGTTCAAACCGATTTTAATGAAATTTAGAATATGGAGGATAGAGTTAAAACGCTCATCGGTAATGAACATTTTCAAAACTAGGACCAGGAGGCCGATAGGGGGAAAATTTCGGCCTCTCCAAAACTACATAGCAGAATTTGATTAACTTTAAAACTTGAATGTATTTTAACAATTTTATATTTTTTATATTTTTTATATTTTTTATATTTTTTATTGAATCCATTAGTTATTAAATTATGAGATAATTTATTAAATTAGTCAATGAGCTTGAATAAGCATATATTTTGAAAATATATTATAGAAACAATAACTTTTTATTGCACATTGGTAATTGTGCAACTCCGGAGAGGTTATGGGGTATTACTTTTTTTAAAACTAGAACCACAAGAGAAGGTAGGGTAATTTCCACGTCAACGAGACCATCTAACCGATTTTAATGAAATTTAAATGTATTTATGTTTTGGCGTCTACATATATATTTTTTAAATAGAACCAAGAGGCGACGTAGGGGTAAGATATGCCTTTCCGAAACTGTATAACCGATGGAGATAATAACGGGAGCGAAGCCGCGAGTAAAAGCTAGTATTTACATATATAAAAGTAATAAAATATAAAATTCGAAGAATCTTTTAGCTGAAAATACACGAAAATCATTAGTAGGTTAACAAACTTGCAGTAAAAAAAACCTTAAGGGACAAAAAATTACTGTTATTTTACTAAAATGTTAATAATATTAGTTGTATGTATTATATAAATCGCGCAAAATACATACTAAATTTTCTGCTACCAATTGGAATAAAAGCAAAGTTAAGTGCTGCTCCAAGTTAAAAAAAAAATAATAATAAAAACAAATTATTCTAATAAAAAAATGTTGGTTATGTAAAGGGCGTTTCAATGCAGATGTTGTTAATGGTGTTGTCCAGAATGCCAATCTGTTTGATGGCCTTCTTCAGAAAAAGTTAATTAGATATAAAAATTTTTAACTCGGTTAAGTTTAGTTGCTTTATTTTAATTGAAAATTTGTTTTTATTAGAATTAGCAGGTAATCATGGTATTTAAATCAGTTGCTATGCCTTTGTTTTGTTTAAATGTGAATTTTTTTATTGAGTAACAGAGATGTGCATAGCTCACGTTATTACCCACTATGGTGAGTAACTTTAGTTTATACCAAAGCGGTCATGCATGAGTGTGAAACAAAACATACAATTTTAAGCTTTTTCCGTTACTAATATAGCGATTTCGTACGTCCACAATCCGTTGACGTCCTTCTGACGAGTGCCTAAAGTCTTTTAAGAAAAAATATTTAATTCTACGTATTAACTGCCGTAATCATAATAATTTTTTGGATTAGTAACAAGTTTAATAAACAAATTTCCATACAAAATTCTATTATTATTAGTATGCCTTTTATAAATCCATACATTTTTTATGAATACGACAGTTCATCTTAAAAAAAAATTCCAAAAAAAATATTAATAATACACGCTCATTGTATTTATTAAAATTTTTTTATTAATCATGATTTCACAAGGCAAATTTTAATCACATATTTACAAGTCTGAAGTTACGACTTATTTAGTTCAAGAACGTGACTCAGTATCCTGCATATCGGTACGATTATGTTAAAAAAAAGTCTGATACTCTGCACGTTGACTACAAAACCAAAAATTTCATGGGTTCGACCACAGTTTCAGACTAATAAAAAAAACTTCTCGCATTTTTTTCAGATGTGTATTAGAGTGTCTTTGTTTCAGTGCCGAAGGCATAGTCACTGAACAGTACCAGCCTCAGCTGATAATCCACAGGTACATCAGAACGTCCTCCTTCGTCGGTATTGTCTAGCACCGGCTGCACAATTGAATACGTGTCCTTGACAATAGAGGCGCTGCAATACTGCTATAAAATCAAAGAACGTGGAAAAGCTGTGTTGGAACATAGTAAAGCTTCATCTCCTGTCAATTCTCTAACTATCCCTTTCCTCTAGTTCCAGCACAATGCATCGCACGTATAGGGGTCATCTCCTTAGTGCTGGTCGCAGATACAAAAAAAAAACATAATTTACACTTTTGTGAATTACACACCTTTCTACGCTGTTGGGCATTAGGAGTTCTAAAAAGAAATTAAATTTTACACGCGCTAACAAAAACGATATTTAAAATTCATACCAAATTATATATCTTTTTTGAGTTAATTTGCGTGATAGTGACAAAATTTGTTCTGTGTTAAGTAACGACAAATGCGCCATCGATGAGAGGGTTTTGTGGGTCACGTGCTCATCTCTACGATGATGATGGTGTAGAGACTATTAAACAATTTTATTTGTAAGCTTGAGTGAGGGTTATAAATTTTATGCAAACATGTGTGACTTGCATACCCACTGTACTAATAAAGTGTCTGACCATAAAATCATTTACACATCAGTTGTAACTGATGATTGTGATGGTCAATGGTAGAATAAATCAGTGAAGACTTTTAAGTATGCAGTTGTTTAATTTATTGTTGCCTTTGTTGTTTATATTGTAGTTAGTTTAGCTTAGCTGTTTTTTGTTTGTTTCAAACTTTTGCATATTGTTATGACATTGTTGTTTTTTCCCGCCTTAAATTGTTGTAGTTTGTTTTTATAATTTTTTTGTTTCAAGCGAGCTGTTGAATTAAGCTGTTGTTATTTGAAATTCCAACATTAAAACTGAAGGTCGACATGAAGAGGTTCTTAATAGTGATTTAAAAAAAGAAACAATATTGTTTTGTGATACTCGTATTCGTATTCTATTGCAATCATGTGATTTCGGTACAGATGTTATTTTTGTTTGTTTGTTATATATAATTTTAATTGAAGAGAATAGGAGGCTGCTGGGTACACACTATGGCATTTTGTGACATTGCAAGCAAACATTATAGTATGTACCCTGCAAATAATATTGGACTACGTGGTCCATTTTAGCTGAAATGGAATGGTTACAACATGGTCCTATGTAATGCAGCCGTGGGCCATGTCATTGAAAACAATAGCTTATTGTTGTTATACGACAAGTGTTCGTGCTTTACTTCGTATTTACGATTACTCCGTCTGATTAAAATTACTGTCTGATGTGCTCCATGGAGTGGTTACATGGAGTAGTTTTTCGGTTATGCCGATGGGTTATATGGTCCACCCCTAGGACATTGTAATGTTAAATAAACCATGTTTTCTCCAGACATTTGTGTTACTTTTGGACTAGTCTTCATCCTCTGTGGACTACACAATACATGCATGTGTTGACAAGTCACATTATTTGCAGGGTACTACTGGTAACGTTTTTCATTTCCGATATACATATGTATAATGCACCCATTGCACACAGTTGAATAATGGCGTCATAAAATGACAACAAAAGAAATGGCAAGTGTGTACAAGGCATTAGTCGTTATATTCTTTAAATCTTTTAAGTGTAGTCAAAATGTATGTATGACAATTCAGATTTCGAGTTGATTTATGTACATATGTATGTATGTATGTGTAAGTGCCATAAATAGTATTGGTTGTGGGATCAGGGTTGCATTTTGGGCACTATACGAGTATTCACTTTCCTGAATTAGAAATGACAACGCAGTCATAAGTACACCTTAAAACACGGTAGATTAGTTTCTTTTTTATCTTCGACCAGCACTAAGGCGATGATCCCTATACATACCATGCATTGTGCTCGAACTAGAGAAGACGGATAGTGAGAAAGATGACAGATGGTTAAGCTTTATTATCGAACAACTCTGCTTTTACAGGTTTTTTGTTTATCACGATATTGTAGCGGCTCTGATGTCAAAAGATGTGTTAAATTTGAAAGCTTTGTTTTAAAGCGTTGTTTTGATTGCATTTAGAAAAATTATAAAAAGTGCGAATTAGGATACCATTGTTGAAACGAATTTTTTTAACCCAAATATGTAGAATAAGATGGCTTTCGTTTAATGTTTGTCTTATTTCACTATTTGTGTTCCTTTTTTTTTTACAACCTTTATTATGATTTTTTTGTTTGATTGTTTTAAATGCATACATATCGACCCCTGTGCGCGAAAATACCGTACGTTACATAAACTAAATTTTTTTAGGAGGGCGTTTTTGTTCCTATTAGTTTATTTGCCTGACAGCATTAGCAATAAAATGTACATATTATTATTATTATCTCCAACATATTATCTCTCCAACTATAACAATTATCTGAACAATCTATTTAATTAAGCTTTAAGGTTTTTTTATTTTTTTATTTTTATATAATCTCGATATTTCGTTAACCTTCGGTTAACATCTTCCGGCAATTTTTATTTTTATAAAAAAAAAACAAGTATTAAGAAAAATATAACAATTATCGCTACAACACTTTATCAATCTGCTGAATGCTGAATTAATGGATTTAGAACCAATGTGCATAAAAAACTCGATTTCAAAAAAAAAGTGTAACGTACGATAATTTTACGCACAGGAGTCGATATGCGAAAACTTCAGTTAATGTACATTAACATTTCTTCAATAGGTTGAAACTGATAATTGTACCTTTACAGGCAATGAGAATTACATGCGATAGTTATGTAGTATATACTAATAAACAAACTAAATCAAAAGAACAAAATTGTAAATTACACTGACACACTAGCAAAACGGAAAAACATGACGTTTTCGAAAGTTGTTACACTTTCATCATCTGCTTTCTTCGTCTTTGTCCACTGTATGTGGTTGTCAGTAAATGTAAATTATTAGCTTTATATATTTATTATTATCTATAAATAATTCCCCGTTATATTTTATCTTCTAAATGAAGCTGTAAATTTACCATCTCTAACTTACAATAGACCTTTTCATTACTTAATTTTTGTTTCCATTATTAACTGTTTTTTTTTTAATTTGTATTATGATTTGCCACATGCCATTTAGAATGGGACATATTTTCCTACAATGTTTGTAATAAACATTTTTTCAAATTAAAACTTTTTACTACGAAAATTTTCGTATTTTTTATTTGAGACATATTAATGCATATATATTTTAGGTTTTAGTATTTAATAATTGGGCCGTTGATTTTGAAAGTGAGGCAAGTCCTTTTATACAAAAATAAACCCCAATCATTTCAATTCCTTAATATTTAGATTGTCTTTTTTTTGAAGTAAGTTATATATATTACATTATAAAATAGACCTGTATCTGTTATATGTTCTATATATTTTAAATAAATTTTCAGTTTCCAGACGAAGTTTCTCAAAATAACCAACACGACAAACTGAAAATACTTTATTCTTAAACTTTTAACATTCTTCAATAGAATACTAGAAAAAAAAACCATTTATTTGATCTAGAAGTAGTGCAAATTCGCATCAGTTTTACTTATATTTTCATAGGGTTGTCATTGCCGGCAGTTCTTTTTTTTTTGCTGCCGATTCATTGCATCTGAAGCAACAGGCGTGATGCTAAGTAAATCTACTTTATTTAAATTTAATTTTAATTTAAAAAATTCAGCTGTATAACGTGTGAAATAAAACGAGAATTTTGCAGCGGTATAACTCTTAGAGAAAAAAAGAAATTTATTTAACCCAATAAAATATGACAACAAAGCAACTTGTGTTGGTAATTTCAATGTTTTTGGGGATTTTCTTTCACACAACATCAGTTCTATGATTGAAAAATTTTCATTATTTTGGGTTCTTTCAGATTAATTGTATACGAACATATGTTTTAGTATTTATATTGAATGCAAGATTTCAAATTAAGTTTTTTTTTTATTTTTTCCTTTCAACATTTGTTTTTTCTTTTCATTTAGTGGAAGAGAACGCAAAATAATGAAAAATTTTCAATAATGTGACAACCAGTATTCATTATCAAAAGAGTTTTTTTTTTTTTACCAAAAACTGATTTAATTAAAACAAAGCTAAATTGTAAATAAAAAGAGGACTTTATTTACATACATATATGTATGTATGTAGTATGTATGTATATATCGTCAACATGTTGCCTAAGAAATGATACTGGCAGAAATTGTTTTGTGGCCCTGTGTAATACATATGTATGTTGACATTTGTACTGCTGCGCTGCTTAACTTTTTGTACTTGAGTGTGTTATGATAATAAATAATATATCATTGTTTAAATTTTTTAGTTCTGAATTTTTTTAATATCTCCTCGTCGTATTCAGACGTATTATAATTGCTTTTAATTATTTTCGTTGAAAACTCACATTTTATTATTTTTAATAAAAGATGAATTTATCACATAAACAATTTACAAAATAATTTTTTAATTGTTAAAAATAATTAGCTTTTTTTATTGCTGGTTCACAGTTACAAATTATTTAAACGATAACAAATTTGAAACGAAATACCGTTAACTATCCGAATTAAAGTTCATATGTATGTATGTATATTCACGAATAAATGTTAAAAATTTTGCGGTTTAACCGTTAACATGAAGTTCAAGCCAACACGTTTTAAAAATAACTGACTTAATAGTGTTTGCTTGAAAATTATAAACCTCCTGAAAAGAAAATCACTGGCTTTAAAATAGTTGTGGCAAGTAGGGAAGTTAACAAAAAGTGTGTTATTGTTGTTATTTGTGTTTATTTCTTGATGTTATTGGGCTTAAAATTACTTTTGTTGTTTTGCTAAAACTATAGTAAATACATAATAGGGTATTATTTTAATCGACTTTTCAGTTATTCGACTAGACAAATAATCGAAATAGAGATTTTGAAATTATTAGAGTAAACATTTTACGTTTTGCTTGAGTAATATTTACTGTTAAGAATTACTCGAATTAATGGCATTGTTTTTAATTTAACCTTAAAAAAAACTCTTTCTACGAGTTCTTTATACAGTTTTTGCCATATTCAAATATTTTATATACTTAAAGGAAGAACAAAACTTTTAAAAACTACACAAGAAATACTAATAAACGCGTAATTTAACGGCAAGTTAGTGATGATAAATTTTAGATTTTCCTAGCTTTTAGAGAAGAACATTTGTTGAAGATATAATGGCCGTATTCTCTTGTTGTTAATGATCTATATAAATACTCACCTATAAACTGACCACCTAGAATATTATTAAAATACATTTAGGAGACACGATTGATCTCTGACGACGAGGTCATCTTGTGGAAAAAATGTCGATGTTATATTCTACAGTAAATGTTCACATGAAGAGGTTCCTATTTTTTTTAATATTTTAAAGAATTAAATTTTTTTTAATAAACTACACAGGTCAACAAAATCAAATTTTTTTTTGTGTGGTCTAAGGTTTCTTAGTCAAATTGAATATATATGGTACTCCGATTCAATGCCTATAAATTACTTTTCTTGGATTGATTCTGGTTCTCGAAATTTACCGTTATATAGAAAAACGGGGAAGTTGCACCACGTAATTAGCAATAACTCGAGAACTAGCTCTGCGATAAAACTAAGATAAATAGGTGCTACCAGTTAATTGTGAATGAAATCCGAATTTCTGAATGGATTTTAATGAAATATGGCTCATTTTATTTGCAACATATGCGGGTATCAAATTTAATAACAACATATCAGATTTTGTTTATTTTACATTTTTAACTTTTTTTTTACATTTTTTTCTCAAAAACTATAAGGATGCAAAAAATGTATAATAACATATTTGAAAGGTTATTTTCTTCTCGATTCATCCGTGCTTTACTTAGTTCTATCGAAGAGCTAATTGCAACTTACGTGATGCACCCTCCGCTTTTTTCTATATAACGCTAAATCTCGTGCACCAGAGACAATCCAAAAAAAAAAAGTTATTTATAGGCATTGAATCGGAGTGCCATATGTATTCAAATTGACTAAGAAAACTCAGGCCAATAAATTCTTGTTGACCAATGTTAAATTTGCAAATAAATGAATGTGATTGTCTGAAATGGTATTTTCATAATAAGAGACATAATTTAATTTAAAAAATTTAAATTTTTATCCATCTATCCATCGTTATGAATCTTCGAGTTATTATCACACTTCTGGATTTTCAATTTGCTGCCCTCGTTTTTTTTCTAAAAGGGATTTTGAGGGAGTTCCCCATAATAAACCATAACATCATATTATAGGGCAAGAGTTTGCAGTCGGTGCAGAGATATGAGTTTCTACCAATTGATTAATATATCTAAATAAGCTTCATTTCCGTTTGTGCTAATTTTCCTTCTAAAATATGTAATGAAATTTTCATGTTGGACTTCGACCAAAAAGGCTACATACTTGAGAATATTCTACATTCACGTTTTCTGGAACTAATTATGTACTTGTTTATTTAATCCGAGGGGAACATTTAATAACGTGAAGTTAATATTATGCACTTTTGATAGTTTATTAAATTTCTCTCAAGGCTTATCAACTTCTCTAAATGAGGACTATAGGTATTGGGATGGTTCATAAAGCTTCTTGTGGGAACTAAACCGATAGTTAATTCTATACAAAATTGAAAATCTCACAAATATTAACAATTTTCAATTTCGATTAATCGATCAAATATTTTTAACAAGTGAATACTCTGCTAAATGCCATCAGCAACATGTTTAAGCTTGGCACAACACAATGTTTAAAATAATGAAACAAGTTGTAGGAAAAAAATTTTTATTTCAACTCTACATAGCCGAGACATTTTCAAAAAGTTCACAATAAAATTATGTGCACAACGAGAGAAGCCAGATTTAAAAAATTTTGAAAAATGCCAGTTTTAAAATTGTAAAGGGTGGTTAAATTTCAAGGGCCGATGTTGATTTTGAATAAAACACAAACTATTTGGGAAATTATTGTAATTTTATTTTATTATGATATATTGGTATTACTCAATTATGTATGGAACAAAATATCGGCCAAATGGGCGCCGCGACCACGGCAACAGTTGATGATCAATTTTCGAAGAAAATCATCTTCAGTGATGAGGCACATTTTCACCTCAGTGGATTCGTCAATAAACAGAATTGCCGCATTTGGGCGAATGAGAATCCAAGAGTGATTGTCGAAAAACCAATACACCCACAAAGAGTGACTGTTTAGTGCGGTTTATGGGCTGGCGGCATCATCGGGCCGTATTTTTTCCAAAATGAGGCCGGTCAGGCAGTTACTGTGAATGGTGTTCGCTATCGTGAGATGATAACGAACTTTTTATGGCCCGAATTGGAAGATATGGATGTGGACGATATGTGGTTTCAGCAGGACGGTGCCACTTGCCACACAGCTAACGAAACAATGGCTCTTTTGCGCAACAAATTCAATGGCCGTGTTATCTCACGTAATGGCGATGTCAATTGGCCGCCAAGATCATGTGATTTGACACCGTTGGACTTTTTTCTTTGGGGTTATTTGAAAGAAAAGGTGTACGTCGATAAGCCAGCAACAATTCAAGAGCTAAAGGATGAGATAATTCGGCACATTAACGGCATAGAACCTCCATTATGCCTCAGGGTCATCGAAAATTTGGACAATCGGATGGAGGTGTGCCGCCGTGGTCGCGGCGCCCATTTGGCCGATATTTTGTTCCACACATAATTGAGTAATACCAATATATCATAATAAAATAAAATTACAATAATTTCCTAAATAGTTTGTGTTTTATTCAAAATCAACATCGGCCCTTGAAATTTAACCACCCTTTATTTTGTTTTTTTTTACACAATTATATATTGTATAGTTTTGCTCAAGGACTTAATAGTTATAACTTTTATTCGATAAAAATTGCGAATAATTATTAGGAATAATTGTTTTTTATTTATTAAGAATAATTATTATGAATAATTTTTATTTTTAAAAATTGATCACCATAACGGTTATGGGTATAAACAAAAGTATTTTTGAGACATATATAACTATTACTATGCGATAGATATATTACTAACTATTTTTAATAGTTATGAATAAGAAATAACATAAAAGTTATGACTCATTTTATATAATAAAGTTTAGTCTCGCAAATTGTTTTATAAATGATGTTTTATTGTAGGTAAGAGGTTTAAATTGAAACAAAACAGAGAAACAATTTATTCTTTAATTCATTGCTCTATTTAAAAAGAAATAACACTTGTTTACTTTTAAATTATTGTTTCAAAATACAATAAATATTTTTTAGTTTAATGAACATAATTTTCTGCAATTTTTCAGTAAAACTGTTTCATACAGATTTATTAAAATAAAAAAAATTCTCACAAAGCATTAAAAACATAATATAAATATAATTCTAGTTACAGGATGTAAAGCTTCTTTTAAGAGACAATCTGGAATGAACAGCCGGATTAGAGTCTCTTTGCAAATTCCAACAGTAGTCTGCCATCATATGTGTATCCCACCTTCCTGGTACCGATTCTCCATAATTTTAATATCTTGGTGAAACCTTTCTCCTTGTTCTTCGCTTAAATTACCCAAATTTTCGGGAAATCGGTCCAAGTGACTGTGCAAATAATGGATTTTAATACTCATGTTGGAGCCAAGGTCTCTGAACTTATCCAGCATATTCTCCACTAATTGAACATAATTTGGAGCTTTATTATTTCCCAAGAAATTTTTTATAACTTGCACGAATGATGTCCACGCATTTCGTTCAGTTTCGGTCATTGACTTATCAAAATCGTTGTCATTCATAAACTGTCTTATTTGGGGACCGTCAAAAACTCCTGCTCTAATCTTATCTCTACTTAGATTAGGCATTTTGCTGCAAATATATGCAAAACATTCCCCATCGCGATTCAGAGCCAGAACAAACTGCTTCATGAGTCCTAATTTGTTGTGCAACGGTGGTGGGACGATCTTTTCACGTGCAACTAAAGCTTCATTTAAAATATTTTTATCACCAACAATCATTTTTTCTCTCGTAGGCCAATGTTTTTGCCGCCAATGTTGTTGCTTGGATCTGCTATCCCAGAGACACAAAAAGCAAGGGTACTTAGTATAACCACTCTGTTGTCCAAGAAGAAAATTGACCATTGTAAGATCAACACAAATGATCCATTGGTGGTCTTGGTATTTTATCTTTTTCATCACTAATGCAATGTTGTTATATTCTTCTTTCATTGTTGTGGAGTGCGCAATTGGAATTGATGCATACACATTGCCATTGTGCAATAAGACGCACTTCAAACTTCTCTTGGAACTGTCCACGAAGAGGCGCCAATCGCTAGGTAGATACTTGAATAGCCCCATTTCCTGCATAAGACCATTTACATTATTACAAAACACCAGATTGTTTCCTTAGTAAAAAATGTTAGAAAAGCTTTATCCCTAGTGCGGTAATAAGTTATTTTTGTTCCACGTTCTAACAAATTCTTATCATTTAACCTCGAAGCTAACACTTCAGACGCTTCTTTTGATATGGCCAAATCTCGAATTAAGTTATTCAACTCGCATTGATTAAAATGTTGAGGAATAGTTTCTGTGTCTTCGAAAACACTGTCGCAATCAGTTAGATCATTAGCGGTATTATGTTCAAACTCCGAACTCAGCTCTGAAGAATCATTCAGTTTTGGAATGGGAACATCTTCGGAATGGGGAATTGGACAGCGCGCTGACCGTAAATCGGGATACTGCCATTTATTTCGATTTTTCCTATTAATACCAGCAATACTCACTAAACAGAAGTAACAGTCGTCCAAATGATTTCTGGGCTCTCTCCAAACCATCGGCACACCAAACTTAAGGCTATTTCGTTTTCCTTGAGTCCACTGTCGCAAATTTCCACAGCAAGTATTGCACACAATGTGTGGAAACCAGCTTTTATCTTGGTCACCAAGATCAACTCCAAAGTAATCTAAATACGATTTTTTAACACATTCCGAAATAGGTCTTATGTTTTCTTTAAAGGTGTATTCTCCACAAATATAACAAAATGTGTCAGCGTAATTTTTACACCGTCTTCTATTGGAAATCATTTCTATTTAGATCAACACTTTTTTAATAAACTTTGCCAACTGCAATAAACCACTTCTTCAAGCAACTAACTTCCGATATGCAATTGGAGTACAAAAAGAAAAAATAACGTTCTGAATAATATTGCACAAATAAAATTCCCGTTAATCAGCTAGCAATTACACAAAAAATAATATTTTCGGAAAAAACGGAATGACAAACTGATATATACCCTCCTCACTTACAGTGGAGGGTATAAAAAAGATACATCATGAAAACTAGAGCTGATAGAGACAAACTGAGTACAGATTTGAATTCAGCGCACCCAAATTAACTAGAATCAGTTGATAAATTCAAATAAGCAAAAATCTTTTTTAATTTTGTCGGGCTGTGTTATTACCATTCATAGGTATTGGCCCAAAAGAAGCTGCATAACCCAATAGTCACAACGCGGAATGTTTGTTAAATTTCGTTTTATTATTTTCGTAAAAACAGATCCTGAAGCATATTTTGGTAGAAAAAAATATTTGAGAACAATGCTTCATAAAAATATATGAAATGTTAATAAAGTAATACAACAAGCAATTAATGGTTTTTTTTTATCTTGAACCAGTACTCAGGAGATGACCATTACGTATGCGGTGCATTGTGCTGGAACTAGACGAAAGGGAATGTAGGAGAAATGACAGATGGTGAAGCTTCACTATCTGACAACAGTGCTTTTTTAATGTAAAGTAAAGTAATGTAAAGTAAAGTAAAGTAATGTAAAGTAAAGTAAAGTAAAGAAACGTAAACGTAAAGTAAACGTAAACGTAAAGTAACGTAACGTAAAGTAACGTAACGCAACATAACGTAAAGCGTAACGTAACGTAACGTAACGCAACGTAACTCGACGTAATGTAACTCAACGTAACGTAACTCAACGTAAAGTAGCGTAACGTAACTCAACGTAACGTAACTCGACGTAACGTAACGTAACGTAACTCAACGTAACGCAACGTAAAGTAGCGTAACGTAACTCAACGTAACGTAACGTAGCGTAACTCAACGTAAAGTAGCGTAACGTAACTCAACGTAACGTAACTCGACGTAACGTAACGCAACGTAAAGTAACGTAACGTAACTCGACGTAACGTAACTCAACGTAACGTAACTCAACGTAACGTAACGTAACTCAACGCAACGTAAAGTAATGTAACGTAACGTAACGTAATGTAACTCAACGTAACGTAACGCAACGTAACGTAACGTAACTCAACGTAACGCAACGTAAAGTAACGTAACGTAACGTAACTCAACGTAACGTAACGTAACGTAACGCAACGTAAAGTAACGTAACGCAACGTAAAGTAACGTAACGCAACGTAAAGTAGCGTAACGTAACTCAACGTAACGTAACTCAACGTAACGTAACGTAACGCAACGTAACGTAACTCAACGTAACGCAACGTAACGTAACTCGTCGTAACGTAACTCAACGTAACGTAACGTAAAGTAGTAGTAGTATTTGAATTTATCAACTGATTCTAGTTAATTTGGGTGCGCTGAATTCAAATCTGTACTCAGTTTGTCTCTATCAGCTCTAGTTTTCATGATGTATCTTTTTTATACCCTCCACTGTAAGTGAGGAGGGTATATATCAGTTTGTCATTCCGTTTTTTCCGAAAATATTATTTTTTGTGTAATTGCTAGCTGATTAACGGGAATTTTATTTGTGCAATATTATTCAGAACGTTATTTTTTCTTTTTGTACTCCAATTGCATATCGGAAGTTAGTTGCTTGAAGAAGTGGTTTATTGCAGTTGGCAAAGTTTATTAAAAAAGTGTTGATCTAAATAGAAATGATTTCCAATAGAAGACGGTGTAAAAATTACGCTGACACATTTTGTTATATTTGTGGAGAATACACCTTTAAAGAAAACATAAGACCTATTTCGGAATGTGTTAAAAAATCGTATTTAGATTACTTTGGAGTTGATCTTGGTGACCAAGATAAAAGCTGGTTTCCACACATTGTGTGCAATACTTGCTGTGGAAATTTGCGACAGTGGACTCAAGGAAAACGAAATAGCCTTAAGTTTGGTGTGCCGATGGTTTGGAGAGAGCCCAGAAATCATTTGGACGACTGTTACTTCTGTTTAGTGAGTATTGCTGGTATTAATAGGAAAAATCGAAATAAATGGCAGTATCCCGATTTACGGTCAGCGCGCTGTCCAATTCCCCATTCCGAAGATGTTCCCATTCCAAAACTGAATGATTCTTCAGAGCTGAGTTCGGAGTTTGAACATAATACCGCTAATGATCTAACTGATTGCGACAGTGTTTTCGAAGACACAGAAACTATTCCTCAACATTTTAATCAATGCGAGTTGAATAACTTAATTCGAGATTTGGCCATATCAAAAGAAGCGTCTGAAGTGTTAGCTTCGAGGTTAAATGATAAGAATTTGTTAGAACGTGGAACAAAAATAACTTATTACCGCACTAGGGATAATTGATCACCATAACGGTTATGGGTATAAACAAAAGTATTTTTGAGACATACATAACTATTACTATGCGATAGATATATTACTAACTATTTTTAATAGTTATGAATAAAAAATAACATAAAAGTTATAACTCATTTTATATAATAAAGTTTAGTCTCGCAAATTGTTTTATAAATCATGTTTTATTGTAGGCAAGAGGTTTAAATTGAAACAAAACTGAGAAACAATTTATTCTTTAATTCATTGCTTTATTTAAAAAGAAATAACACTTGTTTACTTTTAAATTATTGATTCAAAATACAATAAATATTTAGTTTAATGTCTCAACAATCTATTTTTTCAAGCTTTAAGGTTTTTCCCTTTTCATTTATTCCCGATATTTCGTTAACCTTCGGTTAACATCTTCAGGAAGTTTTTTATTTAGTTTAATGAACATAATTTTCTGCAATTTTTCATCTGAAAGATTACAAAGTTAGTCGGTCAATAAAAGCGTAAAGATATTACGGGTAAGAGCCCACTCACTCATCGACATCTTCATTTATTTAATATACTTTAATAGTAATATTATATTTTTTGAAATATATTTATTAAGCTTGAGGTCTTTTTTATTTCATTTGGTTTTATTATTCGATATTTCGTTAACAGCTTGTTAACATCATCAGGAATAATAGGAAATTATAATTGTTTTTTTTTTTTCAAAAATAAATGTATTTTTTCTGCTTTGACCTGTAACCAATTCACCAGCACGTCAGAGCGCTTTCTTCGTCGGTATTGTGTAGCACCGGCGAAGTAAAACAATTACTAAAAATGGCTACTAAAACGCCAATAAAACAATAATAAATCAAGAAGTAAACTACCATTTAGGCAAGTATTTCGTAATATAAGTGATGAAATTACATTATCAAGAATATAAATAAATTTACGAATCGTTGAGAAGTGAAAACAATTCAAAGCGAAATGTATTATTCGAATGGGAAAATAAGCGGTTCCAGCGACGCGCAACCGTAACAATGAAAGATGTCTCAAACAGTGAATCAAGGAAATACAAATTTGATGATTTCTAGTTGAGTGGAAGAAAAGAAATTTAGTGCAAAGTGTATGCGTAAAATATAACGCCAAGTCAGTTTTAGAATTTAATTATAAAGTTGATTTTTAAAATCCATAATTATAGAAACTATTTACCAATATTTTTTTGTAATACCAATGCTCAGGGCTATCCCTACATATGCAATGAACTGCACTTAAAGTGCTTAACTCTGCAGTTACGTATTTGACGCATTGACACATTATTTTTAAGCTAAGAGACCCATTTTATTTACATTTAGCATGTGAGAGCATTTTCTCTCGTAAACGATCGTGTTAAACACTTATCTGGTAATAAAATTTCTGGTGTGTATTGAAAAGTTATGTTAAATTATATGCAATTGATAATTTAAAAAAAGATAAATATCCATATCCGATTATGCGTAACCTCAAATATAATTTTGCATGTTAAAGATACACAATCTCATGCAGGGTCTCGAATGATGAACGTGTGACTAAATGTGTAATACAATGCCAGTTTTACAGTGTTGCTTATAATTGTTTTTAATTTAATAAAAAGAAACGGTATGCCAACGAACATAAATCCACTATCATAACAGAACGGTGTACTCGCTGGTTACTGGGGTACAGTAACGATCGAATTTGATTACTGATGATTGCAAAAATACCAGAATACCTAAAGCGAAATAAGTTGTCAATGCAATATGATTAAAAAGTATATACTCGTATGTATAAGTAATTAACGCAATATACTTATCTTTCAATTTCAATTTCACTTAAATAACTTATGTTTTTTGAATGCACAGGCTCCAATTTTGGACACTCAGTTACATATATAATTGAACACATTAATAATTCATGACAAACATATATTTAAAATATAAAATATATTTAAAATATACAACTATTAAGCCAAACTATTCAGGAATTCATATATGTAAAAATTAATTTTATCCATCAGCAATGACAATCATATGTTCGGGAAAACATAAAATTTTTGGAAATGTATTATAAAAAAAATATTATTCGGTCATCCATTTCTTGTTGGGTATTAATAAACCTTGATTATCACCACCTGCGGTGTGAATTCGTCTTGCTTGGATTCCAAAAAGAAGAGCGCAACAATGTCGCCATATTTACAAATTTCTCAAAAATATTTGTTTATCTTGCATGCGAACTGAATTCGAGTATAACGATTTATTATTTATTTTTTTGTTAAATGTCAAGTTCTGTTCCATTGCCGAACAAGTGCTTGAACTGATGACAAATGCTTGTTTGATTTCAAAGAACTAAAATAAGCGTTCAAGTTTCATTCAATGGCGTATCGTATCAAAAATTAAATATTTGCTTAAATTTTATCTTTATTTTTTGTTGAAAACTTGTTCTAATAATAATTTTGCTTTTAATTTCAAAGATTATCTGATATCGCAGTGGCAAATCAAAAGTGCTATGATCACCTCTAGAGCTCCTGATTGGGAGCAGTAGTACAAAAAAGTGAACGTAATTTGTTTTTATTATATGTGTATTGCCGAAATAAAAATAGCAAACAAACAGACAGACGCCTGGAGATTTACAGCCTTATGCATAAGAAATACTTATTATATGTTTAAAGAGTACAAAAGTTCTCATTAAGTTTTTGTCTTATAAATCACTTTTTAAAAGTTGTATTCATAAACGAACAATAACAGATCGATATCAATTGAAGACTTGTAGTAATTTTATGTCTGCGTACGACAACTCTTTTTTTCTTTTACATAGGAAACAAATTACACAATTTTTATAAATTTATTTCTGTTTTGCATTTATTAACTATGTACATATACAAATTGACAATTAGCCACTTAATTGAAATTATTTTTGTCCCATACGTACATAGTACATACGTACATATGTAAATATTAATACTAAATAAACCAATATTATTCATATTATAATATCATTATTATTTGTATGTATGCATATGCGTAAGTATATATGTAAATGGGGGAAAAAATTTATACCCATAGACTTAGAGAAAATAGAAACTATTTGTGTAGTGGCCAATTAAATTTCAATGCTAGATTGTACTTAAGATTTCTATTGATGTAATATTAAGCAATATAACCACCAATATTTTTTATTTTTATATGTGGTGCATCAATGGTCGGCCACAGGCCGAGCAACTTTTCCACAAAATGGGGATACTGTTTGTTGTGTGCGTACAGTAAATTTTTGAAACCGTTAATTAGTTTCAAACTTGTCATCTGGAATGGAGAATGGGTTGTCCTTTCCTTGTACACTTTCGGTTGCCGATAATTTAAGATCTGAACGAAAGTCTCTGTGAATACTTGAACTTGGTCACTAATTTTCTTCTTTTAAATCAATTTCACTTACCTATTAGTCAAATTGTATGTATCCATGAGTCCATATTATTAATTAATTAAATTTTTCTTCACAATATTGCAATAATATTCCGGAAAAAAGTTTTTATATGTAAAAATGTGTTCAAACAAAATGTCTAAATGCAAAGTGTATCGTTTAATTTTTGTTTTATAGAAAGGTAAATCCTTCAATAAAACTTCAATTTTAATTGATGCTTAATTAAACTTGTAATTATTTATGAATAATCATTTATGAATACAACTTTATTAAATTTTACTTATAAACGGTTTATAAACGTGCTGAAAGTTTTTATGAATACGGCTGTTAGATTAAAAAGGTGTAAATAAATAAAGGAACATAAACTTGTCGTAAAACGCAAATGCAGATAAAATGATCTCTTCTAAAAGAAAATATTTTATAATTCGTCAAAAACATTTGAGAGGAATAGGTGTACAATTTGCGGCAGAATTTTAAAATAATTTTGTGAAAATAAAATAACTCAATAATGGCTACCGCTACGCAATTAACGGTAAATGATGTGCAGGGTTTGTGTCGTCGTTATTTCAACGATTTCAAAGTCAAAGAACAAAAGGAAGGGGAAATTGAAAACTCTGTCAACAACTTTGAGGTGAAGTATTATAAATTTAAGCCGGTATCAGAAGACCCATCTGGATTTTTGGGCAACCATCGTTATTTGATAGTTGAAATATCAAAAAACAGTGATGAGCAGCAAGATTGTGTAGAGAAATTGCGATTCTTTTCAAAATCCGCGCCCATGGAAATTGCCTCACGTATGGAATACATGGAAGAATTTGGCGTTTTTAAGAAAGAAATTATTGTATACCGTGATATCCTACCTAGATTACAAGAGATTTCTGACGGTATAGCCCCAAAATGCTACTATGCCGACAATAATTGGCTGGTATTTGAGGACTTGCATCAACAAGGCTATAAAATGGGTACCGGACGGAATGGCATCTGCGATTTGAAACATTTGCAATGTGCTCTTAAGAATTTGGCAGCTTTACATGCTGCTTCTTTGGTGTATGAATTTAGGGAAGGAAAAACATTCACTGAATTAAATCCTTTAGCTGTTGTGGAAAATGCTTATCCTTTCGGCTGCACTCCGGAGCATGTACGTCATCAAAATTTCAGTAATGCTGTTAAAGTGTTCAAGGAACTGATCAAACTTATACCTAAATATCAAAATAATTTAGATTACATACTCAATAATATATTCGAAAGAATGTTTTCAATATTTCAATTGGTGCAAACGTCCGAGAAATATCGAAATGTTTTTTCCCATGGTGATTTGTGGGCCAATAACATTATGTTCCAGTATAGTAAATATGGCGATATACCAATGCATTCGCGTTTTGTGGACTTTCAGTTAGCTCGTTATGCTCCTCCCATGGTGGACTTAATCACAATCCTAACCATACCCACTACCCGAGAATTTCGCTCGAAATATCTTTTGGACTTAATTGAAGATTATTATAGTTTCATGGCGTCGTTCTTAAGGCTTCAGAAACTTTCTTTGGCCGATTTCATTTCGAGAAATGAAATTTTTGCTTCACTAGAAGATTTCCGAATTATTGGACTCATTGAATCTTGTTTATTTTCTCACTTGACTATATTACCACCGGAATTGACTCAAAGCTTGACCAGGTCGACAGATGGTTTTTCCGATTTCTTTGATCGCAAACGTGTGGAAATTTGTTTGAATGCATTCCAAACAGATGAAATCTACAGAACGAGAATGACAGACATGTTGGAAGACTTTGTTGACAATTTTATTTTAAAAAAGTAACCACGTACTTTAATGGCTTTATTTTGGGCTTTTATAAACCAAATAAATATGTATGCATATATAAGAAATATGTCATATGAATATACATACAAATAAGGTTGTTTATAATAATCATAAATAAATAGAGTTGGTTTTTTTTAGGTAAGTAAGCACTGTTATAAATCTGAAAAGAAAAGATTATAGAAAATTTAAAAAGTTCAAGAAATTTCGATTGGGAATTGTCGTCCTTTATGAATTACAGGGGATTAGCGCGTTGAATTTTGATTGGAATCATATTAGAGTAACAAGACATTTTTGACATTTGACTCTGCAACCAGAAGATCTTCGGTTCAACACACACGCAGACCAAAAATTTCTTTATTATATCTGTGTTGTATCTGTGCTAACAGCGTCCTCCTTCGTCGCTACTTTAGCAATAAAATGTCGGAGAAGTGAAATAAATGACTGTGTCAGCATAACACTCGAAATGAATCTGCGTCACAAATTCTCACAAAAAAAAAGAGCTTTGCAGAAATGCCAATTGTAGAATAGCCCATGAAAACAAAAATTTTAAAAAATTTAGGAGGGTGGCTGCAGCCTCTATATTCCTTATTGGATAGATAAGACTCGAACCAATTTAGAAAGATTCCATGAAAGCCCATCATTTTTAGTTTGAGGCACAAAATATGTTCCGCCTTACCGACCGCTTTAGACAGATCCAAAAAGATTACATCAATTTGATTATGTAGACATTTGATTTGGGAGACAACCATGCTGTCAAGAGATTACCCCTATACATGCCAAGCATTGTGCTCGAACTAGTGAGAGGAATTAGAGGTTGTGACGGCATGAGTAGACAAAGGATAGCTTCACTATCTTCTAACTCCGCTTTTGCACGTGTTTATTTGTTTATTTATAGCAGTGTTACAGCGCCTCTGATGTCAAGAAGACTTACTAAATTTTGAAGCTGTGTTTTAGTAACCATTTTTTTTTATCTTGAACCAGCGCACTCAAGAGATGACCCCTACACAAGCGGTGCATTGTGCTGGAACTATAGCAAAGGGATGGTAGGAGAAATGATTGTAGGTGAAGCTTCACAATCTTACAACACTGCTTTTTGCACGTTACATGTCTTTATAGCAGTGTATGTAATTATAGCAGTACAGTGTAGCGTCTCTGACGTCACGGAGACGTATTAAATTTAGAAGCTTCGTTTTTAGTAGCTATTTTGAGTGACAATTTTACTTCACCGGTGCTACACAGTACCGACGAAGGAGGGCGTTCTGATGTACCTGTGGATTGGATACCGCAGAAGTCGTCCCTTACCATAAATAAGTTAAATAATGTTGTTAAATTAAACATTTCATTATAGCAGGATAATTTAAAATAATGTTTAGAGTTGTTATAAATATTGTTAAGATGAATTATATTTTTACTAGGCTGTGAAGGTATGCTAATTCATTGGCGAAATGAATAAATGAAATAATTCTTATTTAAAATAATGTGTAGATTGTCGACTTTTTTTAAAGTTAAAATAAAAAATCTGCAGCCCTGAGAGATGTAAAGATGTCGACCTAGAAAAACCAACTATTAAAATACCATTTGTGTCTTTCTTGCAATTCGCATAGAAATCTTTTCTTTTGTAATAAACTTACTTATGCCGCAATAAATAAATGTCCTTGTTTTGTTTAAGAAACGTTATTAAACACAATACGTTCGATGATTCCATTATAGCATAGTTGATCTAGAAGGCTTTCCAAATTAGTGTTAGACACACATATATATGTGCTTTTCCCACAATCAAAATTCCTAAAAGCCTAAACGTGAGAACTAGAACACCTGCTATAATTTGACAATAAAGATAAACCATCTAAATAATAATTAACATTCGAAATTCTAATCAATGTACTGGCTACAATATTTATAAAAGGTTGAGTTAAATGATGTGAACTGCAGTCTTAATAGAACTTTTTATTAAACGTAAACTGAAATAAATAAATTTTTACATTTAAATCAACTGCGTACATATACAGAAATAGATGCAATGCCTAGAGTACGTGATGTGATTTTCGAATATTTGCAAAATTCCACTTTGCATGGGACACGTTTTATAGTGGACAAACACTCAACCTGGTGGGAGAAAATATTTTGGTGCTTATGTGTGTTGGTCTCATGGTTTGCCGCGCTGAAGTTAATCACAACATCATTGGGTAACAGAAATTATAAGCCACACAGAGTGACGAAGATTTACAGGTTGTTTTTCTTTTTGTTAAATCACAAAAAAAACCTGCAAAGACTCGTAGGGTGTTTTTAAATGTTCACAACATGAAAATAAAACAAAACAAGAGTAATGAGTCGCCGCGACTCCAATCTCCCATAGCTACGACTATGGTTACCATTCTTTGGAGTCTATAGAGATGTTCATAATCATATACGTTGTGCGAAAACGGTTTATGGACACCCAACAGTGTTGCTAACTCAAAGATGTGAACGTCTAAAAACATCATTTATTAAAAAAAAAACATATTTCTTTCTTTCATTTCGGCGTGAGTGTAACTAACTTTAATATTAATTTGAAATAGCTGCTTTTAAAAATAACGCCATCAGTTTTGGTGTGGAGACCAGTTATCGCGATTGGAAGACCAATTTCCCTGCCATTATAGTGTGTGCGACAAAAAATGGGAGTTACATACAAGAAGTTGCCGAAGAGTAAGTTGGAGAGAAAAGCTTGGAGATGGTATCGTGAGTTTTAAAAACTTTTATGTGAACGCAGCTGAGGAATACATTATATAAACAAAATGTGCAAGATCAATCGATGGGTGCCCGTGTAGTCTAGTGAATAGTTTAGCCGTTATAGGTTCGACGTCTATGTGAGGATTTCTTGCTTTGGTTTGATATAGATTTTTGTATTGTGGGGCAGGAAAAAATCCAACAAAAATAAAGTTAAATTAATAAAATGGAGAACAGACTTATTGAAGCTGTTCTAATGTTTTCATATGACAAAAGAACATATGCTTTAATGTCCGTCGACAATATACTCATTGTGTCAACGACGTATAGTCGTTATGCAACGTCAGTTGAAAAAGGCCAGGGATTCTATGTGTCCTAGACCTTTCGAAAAAAGAGTAAATTTTTCGTAAAATATAAAAATCATCGTATGAATATCTGAAGTATTATTTTCATAAAGTGTACCGAAATTCACAAATGACTTCTTATTACAACAATAAGGAAGTCATTTTATCGGAATAATTTTATGAGTTATATTTTTTTCAGAATCATGAACTACATGTGTATGTAGATCAAGAGATTGTACAGAAGGAATATTACAATTTAGTGTTTTAAGGTGTTTAGGGAGAGGATTCGGGAGATTGCATATTCATAAAATGTTAAAAAGGCATCTAGAAACTACTCAGGAACACTAAATTGTGAATGTTGTTTGGGGAAAAAAATTGTACAATTCGGCTTTAATATTTACACAGTCATAAAAATATCACATTAAGGCCGCAGGGCTTCAGTAACAAATGTTTTCATAGAAAGTAATTTAATATTCTTTCATCCACAGCCGTTTTGAAATGCAGTCAAACCGCAATAATTCGTACCCCGTTAATTCGAAAACCTCAACAATTTGAAATAAACGGCTGGTCCCTCGAGAAAAACTCTTTAATTCGTAAAAATTCCATACATTTTGGTGTCCTCGTTAATTCGTATTTTTTTGCAGTTCAAAGTCTAAGGAAACCCATATAAATCGTTGTTAATTGTTAAAAACCTCTTTTAATTCGTAATAAAATTCAATGGTAAAGCTCTGTTCACACGATTGTCAGATTGTACAATATTGTAGGAGACGCCAATATGGTGGCAATGCACTCACAATGAAAAATTCTTACCTTCTGGTAATTTGTCTGTTCACACTATTACAGCAAGACCATACAATTTCATTGGTACACAGTTCTGCGACAATAAAGTTTTCTGCCAATAATACTTGACCGTTCACACGGTTGTCATATTGTTGTAGGGCAAAAGTTGCCAGATCCGACTTTTAACATTGTATCTAAATAATTTTTCTAGTTTTTTGACCTCTTTTTATATTAATAACACAAATTATTTAAGCTTAAGGTCTTTTTAATATATTTAATATTTATTCTGATTCGATATTTCGCTACTATAAGAAAAAAAGCTACACAAAGGATTAGCGAAATATCGAATCAGAATAAATATTAAATATATTAAAAAGACCTTAAGCTTAAATAAATAGTGTTATTAATTGTATCTAAATATTTATGGGCAGCATTGCCAAAAGAAATATTTACCTGCCAGTGGTGTTATTGTACGGTGCACTAAATGAAGCACATGCGACAATAACAATTGACTGTAAATTGTGTGCCAATGGAAATGAAAGGTGTTCTCACAATTGTCAGAATTGTGACAATATTATTGGCATACAATGCACCGACAATACATTTTGTGACGATGTTGCCACACAAAAATTGTGTATTCACACGGTTGTTGCACATTTTGTAACAATTTTTCTGTCAATATTGTTAAGACAAAAGAAAAATTACAGAAGCAATGTTTTTCAACACCTATTTTAACAATAATCGAAATTTTTGGATTAGTAAAAATTAACATACTTTTAGCAATTGATAATGGAGGCAAGAAAATTGATGTTAACAAAAAAATTAGGCATCAATCAACGAATTAATTAATTTTAGAAAAAAGGGAATTCGTAGTGGGAACATCGTTAGGGAGAAAAGTAAAACAACAAGAAGAAGCTAAATAACTAGAACTATAGTAGTACCTTATTTTATGGATTCGATTACGAAGTAACGGGATTATAATGTACTTAAAACTTAAATACATGGGTGAACGAGCTGTTATATCAGTTTATTTAATTTTTACATTATCAGATCAGGAAGCTTTTCTAAAGGTAGCGTTATAAGAAAACATACTTTTCTACCATTTTGCGTTAATAATAGTTTCTGTTTATATTCGCTTCTGTTACTATTTTATCTTACACCCATAATATATGGATGCTTATAAAAATAATACTTTGCCGATTTGGGGCGTTCCCAGTTTCAAAGCGGCTGCCATTTTGAATTTGCAATGTTTGCATTTTCTTAGAACTTTCTTTTTAGAAAACTCTTTCGCCTAGAAATAAGTGAAAAGCAGGCGATAACGGATTTACCCGAACACAAAGCCACGCTATATCTATTTGCCGTCCCTGAAAACCCCCAAATAGTAAATCTAATAGAAGTTTTAGAGCCAAACGGGAAAAACTCATAAGCGCCAAGTACCAAACTTTAAAGGGTAGATTTTGTTTCCAATTTTCACATCTATGGTCCATACATACATGCATACGATTAGATTGTTTTCGCTTTAAAATCGTAACGGCATTTTCCACACCTCTGATATTTGGCGAGATCCGCCGACAGATCGAGAATTATTGACTTTTATCGAAAAAAAATATTATAAACATAGATAATCATGGAGCTTACGGCTTTGTAGCTGTTATGGCTCGATAAATTTACATAATTGTACATACATACATACATACATACTTTGCTAATTTAAAGATATTAGATTCAAACATAGTGAAGAAGTGATAAAACCTGTAAACGGATGCCATCTCAGAAAAAATATTGTGTATGAAACCTTTTCAATTTTAGACTCTGGGGTACAGACTATGAACTCATTATGGAAGAGATACTCAGTGAGATTGGGTTTTTTCGAGGTGAATCGTATCATACTATTCACGAGTGTACACGTGAGAAACATTTGAAGAATTGCTTTTACTCGAATTTTTCTCATTATGCTGAACTAGTACGCACCAGTTGTAGAAATACGATCAAGAATTGTATATGGAAGAATAAACCTTTTGACTGCTGTACATATTTTCATCGAATGGAAACAGAGTTGGGAGTTTGTTATGGCATTAACACGCTGCAGGCAGGGTTAGTTTAAAGAACAATATACGAGCATAAAGTAAATTATGAAAATGTGTTAAATGAATTTTCAAGGATGAATGATGGCCCCAAGTTCAATATGTTGTCGGATTATTACACTGGTCTAGGTTCCGTTATGATGGACATTTATTCAGAAGCGATGGTAAGTTGAGCTACATAAAATAATCGCATAAACTTTTTCTTTAATCTGAATATTTTTAAAAACTTGAAGAATTTTTAGTTTTCTTTCCGGAGTGTATTTTTTTGTATGAAGGGGAACAGTCTTATGTACGGCACTGTAGAATTTTTGTTGGAATGATTTGGCTAAATATTCATTTCTATGGAAGGTGCAATAAATGAGGATTTCCGAACTAGTAGGTCTGTAATACTAAGCACCTATATTCCAAGAAAGTCACTTTAATGGCGAAAACTTACAATTGAGATAACCTTTCAGGAAAGAGACCACATTAGGTTAGATTAGGATAGCAGGCCGCCAATGACAAAGAATCAGCTCATTTGGGTTCCGTCGTCTTGAACAGGATCGATTATCGTCTCGAATTCCGAAGACCCTCTCACCTTTTCCCGATAGCGCAGCATCGCGGATGCCCTTTTGAAGCGAAATCCGGACAGCAAGTGATCAACTGTCTCCTTCTCTTCCTCATCTCGACAGCTCCTGCTGAAGTGGTTGTACGGAAAATTCAACCTCCTAGCGTGCAAACCGATTAACATCATCATGGATTCATAAGGACTGCGTGGACGCCAATTTATGTCTAACATCTTATCTCATTTGAATGTTGTAAGGATGTATTTAGCTTTAGGTTGTTGTGTTAAATGACGTGCATATTTAAAGCAGCTCTGCGTTTCTAAATTGCATGAACGAACAGACTGATTGACATTCTCTTCAGGTTCTGCCGTTCTTCTGCTAATTTCGCTCACTACGATTTTGGTCTTTGTAATATTGTCACCAAGGTAGCTTCGAAGCTGTTTCGGTTGTGCCGATCTCTTTAAACTTTTTTAAATAAATTTCTAAATGAGAGTTATGCCTTTTGACTCGTTTAAGTGGTTAGATCGCCGAATCTACTACAGGCTTGTCACTGATTTACTATTTTTGTAAGACGTGCACAAGCGTTTCTGGCCTTATTAATATATCCCACACATCGCTCACTTTCGTTGAGAGATGCAGCAACTCTGCTGTACAAATTCACCAAAACAGCAGAGTTATGGAAAAATTAAGCTCCGTACCCTGCCCTTCATTTCACCACCTGTCTCTTTTCTTCACTATCCATTTCCAAGTAGTTCCAGTGCAATGCATTGCATATGTAGGGGACAGTGTTCTCTATAAAACAGTCATTAAAAATTCTGTGCATTAATTTAGTCGCATTATTATACAATTCATCGCAAAACTAATCAGAAAATCTTTTGAAAAGATCTTTATTCTGGGCGAAGAAGAAGTGCCTACTTTAGTAACACCTAAAGCTGACTACATAGTTGCTAGTCCTTCCGTCTCCTTCAAGTAAGTTAAATTGTTTAGAATTATCTCGACAATAAAGAGACTTTATTTTATTATTTTGCCATGTGTGATTCCCATTTCAAAGAAGACACATTTCGAAATATGACATACAAAATGATGAAGGGGTTCGCGCTACCAGTGTTGCACAACGAAATTGTTATTTTAGCGATGAGAAGAGTTTGGATGTCCATCGTTTTTACAGTTACACTGCCTGTACCGTGCAATGCCGCAAGGATAAGCAATTGGAATTATGTAATTGCTCCAGTCATATGACGCCCAATACTCCCGCTTGGCAGAAATGTAATATGACTGGTTTGCAGTGTCTGAATAGAAATAACGAACACTTGTCGATAATTATAACAAAGTGGTCCAAAGGGCGCAAAGGCTTGGTATGTGACTGTTTACCATCTTGCACAGAGGTCGATGTTACCACAGTTGTGGATAGTAAGAAAACGTAAGGCATTCTAGCTGTAAAATAATACAGACTTAATAATCATGGGAAATATTGAACAATTTCTAGTATCAATAACGAACATACTGTTGCAAAGGTCCAGATTACATTGGCAGAATTACCCACTGAACGCTATAAACGAAATGTGGTTAGAAGCGAATTAGATTTGATTGGTAAGTTGTGCGATGAACAATGGCGTGATCAGTTAATTTCAAATGTTAAATTACTTTTCGAAGTGTCCGTTGGTAGCACTATTGGTTTATTTGGGGGCGCTAGTATCTTAAGCTTCATCGAAATACTCTATTACATCACGATACGCCTCTATGGAAGCGATTTTAATAAAAAAAAAAAGAAAACAACAAACAACAAAAAGAAGGAAGTACTAAAGCAATAAAGCGAAGGGATAATGAAACTCACAACTAATGTACACACAAGTTCTTGCTATCATTTATGTGTGTGACATTCACATTTTATTATCTAATTATAATAATATTTATCAGCACCATCATTCGTTTGTTATCACAGTTAATTCGTATTTATAAAACGCTTAATTTGTAAAATGCAAATTTCCTTATCTGAGTCTACATACTTACATACGAGTACAGTATCCCTGCAGAAATTAGTGGATTACATGATCCATATTAGTTAAAAAGGAGTAGTTACAAAATGGTCCCATGTAATGCAGGCATGGACCATGTTATTTTCAAGCAAGAGCTTATTGCTGACCAACAAGTGTTCGTATTTTAACGACTGTATGCTTTAAGGCATCGTGTTTAATTCGTGTTTAATTTTCTGCTGATAATGCGTGGATTAGTGACACGAGTAGTTTTGGGATTACTCTGATGTAATGCATGGCTGGAGTATATGGTCCACACCTAGTCCATCGCAATGTTAAAGGGAACACGTTTATTTCATGCATTTGGATTACTTTTGGACTAGTCGTAGTCCCTTATGGAGTATAATTTACAGGCGTGTGTGGAGTAGCCGCGATTTCTGCAGGGAAGAAGTACAGAGAAACTTAACAGCTGCAGAGAAATAATACTAACACCATCTAGTGCGCAATAGTAAATAGTAGTACTAGCTACTAATTTTCACTAATTGTCGTACATTATGTTATCGTAGGCAAATAAAAACAAATAAATAAAATGAATACAAAAACATTTAATTTTAATAACTTTTAAAGAGATTTCACTACTAGATGTTTACACATCTCCCCTGTGATCGGACTCACATTTTTTTTTTACGTGGTTTAAGAAATAATAGCTTTGATCCCGTATTCAATGTTGGAAGGACGCGCGATGCCAATTTTACCGAAAACTGTTACCACACTCAAAGAGAGAAAGTTTGAGATAAAAATATGCTTCTTCTACTTGCACGAAACTATCCGAGCTAGTCTGGGCAAGGAAACAGGCAAGCAGCTGTTTCATAAATAAAAAATATCAAAAATGTGTAGAATTTTATTAGAACTGACTATTTTGTTTAACTTTAATTGAAACGTATAAAGTAAATTATTGTTTTTTTTTTAATTTTTTATGTATGAATGTGTGCACCAGGGAAGAACAAAGTGTGATAGGAAAGAAATTTATACGTAAACAACGTCCTAAAAATATACCTTTCTATTCAAACGATCAAAAAATCAAATCACACACTTGCGCTGCTGCTTTTCAATCATTCCAAACATTCTGTTGTTGTTCGCTCTACAATTGTAACCGCATCTCGTATCACTCCAGTCATTTCCGGTATTTGCTCGTTTGGCTCACTGAAGAAGCATAAAATACAAAATCAAAAGTACACACATACATACATACATATCTATGCGTAAATTCTATTATAAATTCCACTTTTAATATATTTTTAAGGTTTTTTATCAAAATATAAGTTTTCAATTGATTCTAAGTTTAATAGAACAACCCTTTTTATTTTATTTGTTTTTTCTTTTTCATTTGTTAATATATTAACCATCGAGCTTTTTAAACCCCTTTAAAATATATTCCAAGTGAAACTGAGCTCAACTGCTATCAAACTGTTTGCCTTCTGAATTTTGTTTATTGTAATTGAGTTTATTGTAATTGAGTTTATTTTTTAAAGAATACTTTATGAGAATATCATAAGGAATGTAATAATACATATCATATATTTTTGTTAGGAAAAAGCACAATTTTGAAATTAGAATCATATTATTGTTTTTCCTTGGAAGACCCCTACTCATGCGATACATTGTGCTGGAACTAGAGGAGGGGGATAGTCAGAGAGATGACAAGTGATGAAACTTCATTATCTTACAACTCTGCTTTTGCCAGTTTTATTTTTGTTTATAGCAGTGTAGGAGCGCTTCTGATATCAAGGAGACTTATTCAATTTTAATGCTTTGTTTTTAGCAGCCATTTTTAGTAATGCTTTTACTTCCCTGGTATCAGCTGAAACCGGTACTGTTCAGTAACCAGTGACTAAGCCTTTGCCGCTGAAACCTTCCGACAACAAGTGACAAAAAGATACACTTTTTCACATTTTTCGATATAAAATGGTCTTCATATCAAACACCCTTAACATTTAATGTGGTGACTTAAGGTAGCAGTACATAACACATGCGTTTAAAAACTTTACTGCGTGAAAAAAGCAAGCTACACAATACGCTTTATGAAAGCGAAATACAGTTTAATGAAGCAGCCCAAAAAAAAAAAAAAATTGAGAAAATAAAAATTACTTTCAAAAATTGGCGGCAAACCGTATTCTCCAATTTTGGGGCTCTGAAGTTTTCACTGGAACTGAATAGTTGTGAAAAATACACAACGAGTGACAAAGGTAAAAGTTAACCAACTTTCAGCGGTAGAGGTGTCAAAGTGATTTCTGTATAAGTTGTTATATGGAAAAAGAATATTTCATTTTTGTTTCGAAAGCTGCCTACTTCTACCTTCATGGGAGTTGTATGCATCTATTGAGCCAATTCTCACGAGAACAATTATGCTGGCATAACATGGCACCTTGTAGGGAAATTCGGCTATGTATACGTATACATTTTATGCCAAATGAATTACTCTGGTGTGTTTTGGAAAGAACAACAATTGTACGGCTTAAAATGTGTTCTCGTGTGAATTGGCTCATTAGCAAAAAAAACTTGTTACCATTTCGAGCTACATGTCCATTTTTAAAGGGAGAAATAAATAAAGTTCAATTTCCCAAAAATGTGAAAGGAGCGAAAAAGTACATTTTGTTCTGCGAATCGTCATATGCACATATTTCCATGTTGCAAGAAGTTCGAATTCCCGATCAGATAAAAAATTTTTCAATTGTATGCACACTAACAGCGTCCTCCTGCGTTAGTATTTGAGGAATGAAACGTCACGTTGCAATATCCTGAAAAAATACGCAGCTATAGAGGTGCACCAGAATTAAGATTCATATACTTCTATATATTCATCAGCAGTTTTTTCTCACTTTTTCTTGTAATTAAATCCAAATCATATTAACTGATATAGTCTATTTTCGTCCCTAAAAAATTAATTGTGATACAACAATTACATACATTTGTATAGGGTGACACAAAATTATAGCAGAGTCATTGTGTCGCCGCAGTATGCGTTGTGGTTCCATCCTGTTGGAAGAACCATACCACGGCTGACCTTAAAAAAATTTTCCAACATTGTCCGATATCTAACACCAGTGATAGAAACGGCAATATTGTGTTCATTTTCAAAAATATATATATTCCGACGAAATACCACTCTTAAGTGGGTGTAATTCTCGCTGTTCAATTACTCTTGGATTTACCGTAGCTCTTTTTGCCTATTAACGAAACCATTCAATTGGAAATGTTCACCGTGGCTCATAACACGGTGCGACAGTCCAAAAAACCTAGGACCGGATATTATTTTTCTTGTAGGTCTTGTCGAGTTAAAGAAGAATCCAATAGTGAAATATGCCGGACTCCTCCAAAATCCGGATTTACGGTTAAAAAACCGGTTTTTGTACCTTGAAATCACAGAAGCGACGACTATGTCACAGTTGTCAATGAGTTTTTAAGTGCGTATGGTGAAATGGGCTGCAACATGTCCATAAAAATTCTTTTTCTGCATTCGCATTTGGACTTTTTCCCAGATAACCTGGGCCAGTTCAGTGATGAACAAGGCGAACATTTTCACCAGGAAATGGCAACTATTGAAAAACGCTTTGAAGGAAAAAATATAATAAAAATGATTTCAGAATATTGCTGGTCACTTAAACGAGAAACTGATGATGCTGATTTAAAAAAAAACGGTCAAGCAAACACTTTTGAGTTAAAATAAAATTTGTATAAAATGTTTAAAAGTTTATTTTCATGAAAAGTTTAATAACTCAGTCAATTATTTATCTATTTTTAACCCCAAAAATGCGTTGTAATCGTTAATAAACGTACTTTTTAAATAAATTCAATAATATTATAGTTTATTACATTATAATGTATAAAAACGTCACCAAAGTTGAAAAATTTTTGAAAAATCTACAAAATTTGTGTTTGCTCGTCAATAAAACCCAAATTTCTCAAGTTTTCTTAGATAAATTATATATCATTCGAAAGACCTCAGTTACTTCTTTCCAAATCTAGTAAGAAATTGAAAATCGGATTATTATCAACAAAATTACAGGCTTATAAGTGCGCAAAGGTACAAAAAACGGTTTTTTAACCGTAAATCCGGGTTTTGGAGGTGTCCGGCATATTTCACTATTGGATTCTTCTTTAACTCGACAAGACCTACATGAAAAATAATATCCGTAATATCAGGTGCGCTGAATTCAAATCTGTACTCAGTTTGTCTCTATCAGCTCTAGTTTTCATGATGTATCTTTTTTATACCCTCCACTGTAAGTGAGGAGGGTATATATCAGTTTGTCATTCCGTTTTTTCCGAAAATATTATTTTTTGTGTAATTGCTAGCTGATTAACGGGAATTTTATTTGTGCAATATTATTCAGAACGTTATTTTTTCTTTTTGTACTCCAATTGCATATCGGAAGTTAGTTGCTTGAAGAAATGGTTTATTGCAGTTGGCAAAGTTTATTAAAAAAGTGTTGATCTAAATAGAAATGATTTCCAATAGAAGACGGTGTAAAAATTACGCTGACACATTTTGTTATATTTGTGGAGAATACACCTTTAAAGAAAACATAAGACCTATTTCGGAATGTGTTAAAAAATCGTATTTAGATTACTTTGGAGTTGATCTTGGTGACCAAGATAAAAGCTGGTTTCCACACATTGTGTGCAATACTTGCTGTGGAAATTTGCGACAGTGGACTCAAGGAAAACGAAATAGCCTTAAGTTTGGTGTGCCGATGGTTTGGAGAGAGCCCAGAAATCATTTGGACGACTGTTACTTCTGTTTAGTGAGTATTGCTGGTATTAATAGGAAAAATCGAAATAAATGGCAGTATCCCGATTTACGGTCAGCGCGCTGTCCAATTCCCCATTCCGAAGATGTTCCCATTCCAAAACTGAATGATTCTTCAGAGCTGAGTTCGGAGTTTGAACATAATACCGCTAATGATCTAACTGATTGCGACAGTGTTTTCGAAGACACAGAAACTATTCCTCAACATTTTAATCAATGCGAGTTGAATAACTTAATTCGAGATTTGGCCATATCAAAAGAAGCGTCTGAAGTGTTAGCTTCGAGGTTAAATGATAAGAATTTGTTAGAACGTGGAACAAAAATAACTTATTACCGCACTAGGGATAATTGATCACCATAACGGTTATGGGTATAAACAAAAGTATTTTTGAGACATACATAACTATTACTATGCGATAGATATATTACTAACTATTTTTAATAGTTATGAATAAGAAATAACATAAAAGTTATAACTCATTTTATATAATAAAGTTTAGTCTCGCAAATTGTTTTATAAATCATGTTTTATTGTAGGCAAGAGGTTTAAATTGAAACAAAACTGAGAAACAATTTATTCTTTAATTCATTGCTTTATTTAAAAAGAAATAACACTTGTTTACTTTTAAATTATTGATTCAAAATACAATAAATATTTAGTTTAATGTCTCAACAATCTATTTTTTCAAGCTTTAAGGTTTTTCCCTTTTCATTTATTCCCGATATTTCGTTAACCTTCGGTTAACATCTTCAGGAAGTTTTTTATTTAGTTTAATGAACATAATTTTCTGCAATTTTTCATCTGAAAGATTACAAAGTTAGTCGGTCAATAAAAGCGTAAAGATATTACGGGTAAGAGCCCACTCACTCATCGACATCTTCATTTATTTAATATACTTTAATAGTAATATTATATTTTTTGAAATATATTTATTAAGCTTGAGGTCTTTTTTATTTCATTTGGTTTTATTATTCGATATTTCGTTAACAGCTTGTTAACATCATCAGGAATAATAGGAAATTATAATTGTTTTTTTTTTTTCAAAAATAAATGTATTTTTTCTGCTTTGACCTGTAACCAATCCACCAGCACGTCAGAGCGCTTTCTTCGTCGGTATTGTGTAGCACCGGCGAAGTAAAACAATTACTAAAAATGGCTACTAAAACGCCAATAAAACAATAATAAATCAAGAAGTAAACTACCATTTAGGCAAGTATTTCGTTATATAAGTGATGAAATTACATTATCAAGAATATAAATAAATTTACGAATCGTTGAGAAGTGAAAACAATTCAAAGCGAAATGTATTATTCGAATGGGAAAATAAGCGGTTCCAGCGACGCGCAACCGTAACAATGAAAGATGTCTCAAACAGTGAATCAAGGAAATACAAATTTGATGATTTCTAGTTGAGTGGAAGAAAAGAAATTTAGTGCAAAGTGTATGCGTAAAATATAACGCCAAGTCAGTTTTAGAATTTAATTATAAAGTTGATTTTTAAAATCCATAATTATAGAAACTATTTACCAATATTTTTTTGTAATACCAATGCTCAGGGCTATCCCTACATATGCAATGAACTGCACTTAAAGTGCTTAACTCTGCAGTTACGTATTTGACGCATTTGACGCATTGACACATTATTTTTAAGCTAAGAGACCCATTTTATTTACATTTAGCATGTGAGAGCATTTTCTCTCGTAAACGATCGTGTTAAACACTTATCTGGTAATAAAATTTCTGGTGTGTATTGAAAAGTTATGTTAAATTATATGCAATTGATAATTTAAAAAAAGATAAATATCCATATCCGATTATGCGTAACCTCAAATATAATTTTGCATGTTAAAGATACACAATCTCATGCAGGGTCTCGAATGATGAACGTGTGACTAAATGTGTAATACAATGCCAGTTTTACAGTGTTGCTTATAATTGTTTTTAATTTAATAAAAAGAAACGGTATACCAACGAACATAAATCCACTATCATAACAGAACGGTGTACTCGCTGGTTACTGGGGTACAGTAACGATCGAATTTGATTACTGATGATTGCAAAAATACCAGAATACCTAAAGCGAAATAAGTTGTCAATGCAATATGATTAAAAAGTATATACTCGTATGTATAAGTAATTAACGCAATATACTTATCTTTCAATTTCAATTTCACTTAAATAACTTATGTTTTTTGAATGCACAGGCTCCAATTTTGGACACTCAGTTACATATATAATTGAACACATTAATAATTCATGACAAACATATATTTAAAATATAAAATATAAAATATATTTAAAATATACAACTATTAAGCCAAACTATTCAGGAATTCATATATGTAAAAATTAATTTTATCCATCAGCAATGACAATCATATGTTCGGGAAAACATAAAATTTTTGGAAATGTATTATAAAAAAAATATTATTCGGTCATCCATTTCTTGTTGGGTATTAATAAACCTTGATTATCACCACCTGCGGTGTGAATTCGTCTTGCTTGGATTCCAAAAAGAAGAGCGCAACAATGTCGCCATATTTACAAATTTCTCAAAAATATTTGTTTATCTTGCATGCGAACTGAATTCGAGTATAACGATTTATTATTTATTTTTTTGTTAAATGTCAAGTTCTGTTCCATTGCCGAACAAATGCTTGAACTGATGACAAATGCTTGTTTGATTTCAAAGAACTAAAATAAGCGTTCAAGTTTCATTCAATGGCGTATCGTATCAAAAATTAAATATTTGCTTAAATTTTATCTTTATTTTTTGTTGAAAACTTGTTCTAATAATAATTTTGCTTTTAATTTCAAAGATTATCTGATATCGCAGTGGCAAATCAAAAGTGCTATGATCACCTCTAGAGCTCCTGATTGGGAGCAGTAGTACAAAAAAGTGAACGTAATTTGTTTTTATTATATGTGTATTGCCGAAATAAAAATAGCAAACAAACAGACAGACGCCTGGAGATTTACAGCCTTATGCATAAGAAATACTTATTATATGTTTAAAGAGTACAAAAGTTCTCATTAAGTTTTTGTCTTATAAATCACTTTTTAAAAGTTGTATTCATAAACGAACAATAACAGACCGATATCAATTGAAGACTTGTAGTAATTTTATGTCTGCGTACGACAACTCTCTTTTTCTTTTACATAGGAAACAAATTACACAATTTTTATAAATTTATTTCTGTTTTGCATTTATTAACTATGTACATATACAAATTGACAATTAGCCACTTAATTGAAATTATTTTTGTCCCATACGTACATAGTACATACGTACATATGTAAATATTAATACTAAATAAACCAATATTATTCATATTATAATATCATTATTATTTGTATGTATGCATATGCGTAAGTATATATGTAAATGGGGGAAAAAATTTATACCCATAGACTTAGAGAAAATAGAAACTATTTGTGTAGTGGCCAATTAAATTTCAATGCTAGATTGTACTTAAGATTTCTATTGATGTAATATTAAGCAATATAACCACCAATATTTTTTATTTTTATATGTGGTGCATCAATGGTCGGCCACAGGCCGAGCAACTTTTCCACAAAATGGGAAAAAAAAAACTTGTCATCTGGAATGGAGAATGGGTTGTCCTTTCCTTGTACACTTTCGGTTGCCGATAATTTAAGATCTGAACGAAAGTCTCTGTGAATACTTGAACTTGGTCACTAATTTTCTTCTTTTAAATCAATTTCACTTACCTATTAGTCAAATTGTATGTATCCATGAGTCCATATTATTAATTAATTAAATTTTTCTTCACAATATTGCAATAATATTCCGGAAAAAAGTTTTTATATGTAAAAATGTGTTCAAACAAAATGTCTAAATGCAAAGTGTATCGTTTAATTTTTGTTTTATAGAAAGGTAAATCCTTCAATAAAACTTCAATTTTAATTGATGCTTAATTAAACTTGTAATTATTTATGAATAATCATTTATGAATACAACTTTATTAAATTTTACTTATAAACGGTTTATAAACGTGCTGAAAGTTTTTATGAATACGGCTGTTAGATTAAAAAGGTGTAAATAAATAAAGGAACATAAACTTGTCGTAAAACGCAAATGCAGATAAAATGATCTCTTCTAAAAGAAAATATTTTATAATTCGTCAAAAACATTTGAGAGGAATAGGTGTACAATTTGCGGCAGAATTTTAAAATAATTTTGTGAAAATAAAATAACTCAATAATGGCTACCGCTACGCAATTAACGGTAAATGATGTGCAGGGTTTGTGTCGTCGTTATTTCAACGATTTCAAAGTCAAAGAACAAAAGGAAGGGGAAATTGAAAACTCTGTCAACAACTTTGAGGTGAAGTATTATAAATTTAAGCCGGTATCAGAAGACCCATCTGGATTTTTGGGCAACCATCGTTATTTGATAGTTGAAATATCAAAAAACAGTGATGAGCAGCAAGATTGTGTAGAGAAATTGCGATTCTTTTCAAAATCCGCGCCCATGGAAATTGCCTCACGTATGGAATACATGGAAGAATTTGGCGTTTTTAAGAAAGAAATTATTGTATACCGTGATATCCTACCTAGATTACAAGAGATTTCTGACGGTATAGCCCCAAAATGCTACTATGCCGACAATAATTGGCTGGTATTTGAGGACTTGCATCAACAAGGCTATAAAATGGGTACCGGACGGAATGGCATCTGCGATTTGAAACATTTGCAATGTGCTCTTAAGAATTTGGCAGCTTTACATGCTGCTTCTTTGGTGTATGAATTTAGGGAAGGAAAAACATTCACTGAATTAAATCCTTTAGCTGTTGTGGAAAATGCTTATCCTTTCGGCTGCACTCCGGAGCATGTACGTCATCAAAATTTCAGTAATGCTGTTAAAGTGTTCAAGGAACTGATCAAACTTATACCTAAATATCAAAATAATTTAGATTACATACTCAATAATATATTCGAAAGAATGTTTTCAATATTTCAATTGGTGCAAACGTCCGAGAAATATCGAAATGTTTTTTCCCATGGTGATTTGTGGGCCAATAACATTATGTTCCAGTATAGTAAATATGGCGATATACCAATGCATTCGCGTTTTGTGGACTTTCAGTTAGCTCGTTATGCTCCTCCCATGGTGGACTTAATCACAATCCTAACCATACCCACTACCCGAGAATTTCGCTCGAAATATCTTTTGGACTTAATTGAAGATTATTATAGTTTCATGGCGTCGTTCTTAAGGCTTCAGAAACTTTCTTTGGCCGATTTCATTTCGAGAAATGAAATTTTTGCTTCACTAGAAGATTTCCGAATTATTGGACTCATTGAATCTTGTTTATTTTCTCACTTGACTATATTACCACCGGAATTGACTCAAAGCTTGACCAGGTCGACAGATGGTTTTTCCGATTTCTTTGATCGCAAACGTGTGGAAATTTGTTTGAATGCATTCCAAACAGATGAAATCTACAGAACGAGAATGACAGACATGTTGGAAGACTTTGTTGACAATTTTATTTTAAAAAAGTAACCACGTACTTTAATGGCTTTATTTTGGGCTTTTATAAACCAAATAAATATGTATGCATATATAAGAAATATGTCATATGAATATACATACAAATAAGGTTGTTTATAATAATCATAAATAAATAGAGTTGGTTTTTTTTAGGTAAGTAAGCACTGTTATAAATCTGAAAAGAAAAGATTATAGAAAATTTAAAAAGTTCAAGAAATTTCGATTGGGAATTGTCGTCCTTTATGAATTACAGGGGATTAGCGCGTTGAATTTTGATTGGAATCATATTAGAGTAACAAGACATTTTTGACATTTGACTCTGCAACCAGAAGATCTTCGGTTCAACACACACGCAGACCAAAAATTTCTTTATTGTATCTGTGTTGTATCTGTGCTAACAGCGTCCTCCTTCGTCGCTACTTTAGCAATAAAATGTCGGAGAAGTGAAATAAATGACTGTGTCAGCATAACACTAGAGACGAATCTGCGTCACAAATTCTCACAAAAAAAAAACAGCTTTGCAGAAATGCTATTTGTAGAATATCCCATGAAAACAAAAATTTTAAAAAATTTAGGAGGGTGGCTGCAGCAGTCTGTGCGAAACCAAAAATTTGCTGGTAGGATCTAAAATCCTACCGGCGGTACACCAGAAGTGGTAGCATACGTTATGGGCACAAAATTTTCCATCACAACCCTCTATATTCCTTATTGGATATATAAGACTCGAACCAATTTAGAAAGATTCCATGAAAGCCCATCATTTTTAGTTTGAGGCACAAAATATGTTCCGCCTTACCGACCGCTTTAGACAGATCCAAAAAGATTACATCAATTTGATTATGTAGACATTTGATTTGGGAGACAACCATGCTGTCAAGAGATTACCCCTATACATGCCAAGCATTGTGCTCGAACTAGTGAGAGGAATTAGAGGTTGTGACGGCATGAGTAGACAAAGGATAGCTTCACTATCTTCTAACTCCGCTTTTGCACGTGTTTATTTGTTTATTTATAGCAGTGTTACAGCGCCTCTGATGTCAAGAAGACTTACTAAATTTTGAAGCTGTGTTTTAGTAACCATTTTTTTTTATCTTGAACCAGCGCACTCAAGAGATGACCCCTACACAAGCGGTGCATTGTGCTGGAACTATAGCAAAGGGATGGTAGGAGAAATGATTGTAGGTGAAGCTTCACAATCTTACAACACTGCTTTTTGCACGTTACATGTCTTTATAGCAGTGTATGTAATTATAGCAGTACAGTGTAGCGTCTCTGACGTCACGGAGACGTATTAAATTTAGAAGCTTCGTTTTTAGTAGCTATTTTGAGTGACAATTTTACTTCACCGGTGCTACACAGTACCGACGAAGGAGGGCGTTCTGATGTACCTGTGGATTGGATACCGCAGAAGTCGTCCCTTACCATAAATAAGTTAAATAATGTTGTTAAATTAAACATTTCATTATAGCAGGATAATTTAAAATAATGTTTAGAGTTGTTATAAATATTGTTAAGATGAATTATATTTTTACTAGGCTGTGAAGGTATGCTAATTCATTGGCGAAATGAATAAATGAAATAATTCTTATTTAAAATAATGTGTAGATTGTCGACTTTTTTTAAAGTTAAAATAAAAAATCTGCAGCCCTGAGAGATGTAAAGATGTCGACCTAGAAAAACCAACTATTAAAATACCATTTGTGTCTTTCTTGCAATTCGCATAGAAATCTTTTCTTTTGTAATAAACTTACTTATGCCGCAATAAATAAATGTCCTTGTTTTGTTTAAGAAACGTTATTAAACACAATACGTTCGATGATTCCATTATAGCATAGTTGATCTAGAAGGCTTTCCAAATTAGTGTTAGACACACATATATATGTGCTTTTCCCACAATCAAAATTCCTAAAAGCCTAAACGTGAGAACTAGAACACCTGCTATAATTTGACAATAAAGATAAACCATCTAAATAATAATTAACATTCGAAATTCTAATCAATGTACTGGCTACAATATTTATAAAAGGTTGAGTTAAATGATGTGAACTGCAGTCTTAATAGAACTTTTTATTAAACGTAAACTGAAATAAATAAATTTTTACATTTAAATCAACTGCGTACATATACAGAAATAGATGCAA
Source organism: Dexiosoma caninum (assembly GCA_963924685.1). Lineage (NCBI taxonomy): Eukaryota > Metazoa > Arthropoda > Insecta > Diptera > Tachinidae > Dexiosoma > Dexiosoma caninum. Next base: position 68,862,308 of record OZ004727.1, read on the forward strand.
TGCCTAGAGTACGTGATGTGATTTTCGAATATTTGCAAAATTCCACTTTGCATGGGACACGTTTTATAGTGGACAAACACTCAACCTGGTGGGAGAAAATATTTTGGTGCTTATGTGTGTTGGTCTCATGGTTTGCCGCGCTGAAGTTAATCACAACATCATTGGGTAACAGAAATTATAAGCCACACAGAGTGACGAAGATTTACAGGTTGTTTTTCTTTTTGTTAAATCACAAAAAAAACCTGCAAAGACTCGTAGGGTGTTTTTAAATGTTCACAACATGAAAATAAAACAAAACAAGAGTAATGAGTCGCCGCGACTCCAATCTCCCATAGCTACGACTATGGTTACCATTCTTTGGAGTCTATAGAGATGTTCATAATCATATACGTTGTGCGAAAACGGTTTATGGACACCCAACAGTGTTGCTAACTCAAAGATGTGAACGTCTAAAAACATCATTTATTAAAAAAAAAACATATTTCTTTCTTTCATTTCGGCGTGAGTGTAACTAACTTTAATATTAATTTGAAATAGCTGCTTTTAAAAATAACGCCATCAGTTTTGGTGTGGAGACCAGTTATCGCGATTGGAAGACCAATTTCCCTGCCATTATAGTGTGTGCGACAAAAAATGGGAGTTACATACAAGAAGTTGCCGAAGAGTAAGTTGGAGAGAAAAGCTTGGAGATGGTATCGTGAGTTTTAAAAACTTTTATGTGAACGCAGCTGAGGAATACATTATATAAACAAAATGTGCAAGATCAATCGATGGGTGCCCGTGTAGTCTAGTGAATAGTTTAGCCGTTATAGGTTCGACGTCTATGTGAGGATTTCTTGCTTTGGTTTGATATAGATTTTTGTATTGTGGGGCAGGAAAAAATCCAACAAAAATAAAGTTAAATTAATAAAATGGAGAACAGACTTATTGAAGCTGTTCTAATGTTTTCATATGACAAAAGAACATATGCTTTAATGTCCGTCGACAATATACTCATTGTGTCAACGACGTATAGTCGTTATGCAACGTCAGTTGAAAAAGGCCAGGGATTCTATGTGTCCTAGACCTTTCGAAAAAAGAGTAAATTTTTCGTAAAATATAAAAATCATCGTATGAATATCTGAAGTATTATTTTCATAAAGTGTACCGAAATTCACAAATGACTTCTTATTACAACAATAAGGAAGTCATTTTATCGGAATAATTTTATGAGTTATATTTTTTTCAGAATCATGAACTACATGTGTATGTAGATCAAGAGATTGTACAGAAGGAATATTACAATTTAGTGTTTTAAGGTGTTTAGGGAGAGGATTCGGGAGATTGCATATTCATAAAATGTTAAAAAGGCATCTAGAAACTACTCAGGAACACTAAATTGTGAATGTTGTTTGGGGAAAAAAATTGTACAATTCGGCTTTAATATTTACACAGTCATAAAAATATCACATTAAGGCCGCAGGGCTTCAGTAACAAATGTTTTCATAGAAAGTAATTTAATATTCTTTCATCCACAGCCGTTTTGAAATGCAGTCAAACCGCAATAATTCGTACCCCGTTAATTCGAAAACCTCAACAATTTGAAATAAACGGCTGGTCCCTCGAGAAAAACTCTTTAATTCGTAAAAATTCCATACATTTTGGTGTCCTCGTTAATTCGTATTTTTTTGCAGTTCAAAGTCTAAGGAAACCCATATAAATCGTTGTTAATTGTTAAAAACCTCTTTTAATTCGTAATAAAATTCAATGGTAAAGCTCTGTTCACACGATTGTCAGATTGTACAATATTGTAGGAGACGCCAATATGGTGGCAATGCACTCACAATGAAAAATTCTTACCTTCTGGTAATTTGTCTGTTCACACTATTACAGCAAGACCATACAATTTCATTGGTACACAGTTCTGCGACAATAAAGTTTTCTGCCAATAATACTTGACCGTTCACACGGTTGTCATATTGTTGTAGGGCAAAAGTTGCCAGATCCGACTTTTAACATTGTATCTAAATAATTTTTCTAGTTTTTTGACCTCTTTTTATATTAATAACACAAATTATTTAAGCTTAAGGTCTTTTTAATATATTTAATATTTATTCTGATTCGATATTTCGCTACTATAAGAAAAAAAGCTACACAAAGGATTAGCGAAATATCGAATCAGAATAAATATTAAATATATTAAAAAGACCTTAAGCTTAAATAAATAGTGTTATTAATTGTATCTAAATATTTATGGGCAGCATTGCCAAAAGAAATATTTACCTGCCAGTGGTGTTATTGTACGGTGCACTAAATGAAGCACATGCGACAATAACAATTGACTGTAAATTGTGTGCCAATGGAAATGAAAGGTGTTCTCACAATTGTCAGAATTGTGACAATATTATTGGCATACAATGCACCGACAATACATTTTGTGACGATGTTGCCACACAAAAATTGTGTATTCACACGGTTGTTGCACATTTTGTAACAATTTTTCTGTCAATATTGTTAAGACAAAAGAAAAATTACAGAAGCAATGTTTTTCAACACCTATTTTAACAATAATCGAAATTTTTGGATTAGTAAAAATTAACATACTTTTAGCAATTGATAATGGAGGCAAGAAAATTGATGTTAACAAAAAAATTAGGCATCAATCAACGAATTAATTAATTTTAGAAAAAAGGGAATTCGTAGTGGGAACATCGTTAGGGAGAAAAGTAAAACAACAAGAAGAAGCTAAATAACTAGAACTATAGTAGTACCTTATTTTATGGATTCGATTACGAAGTAACGGGATTATAATGTACTTAAAACTTAAATACATGGGTGAACGAGCTGTTATATCAGTTTATTTAATTTTTACATTATCAGATCAGGAAGCTTTTCTAAAGGTAGCGTTATAAGAAAACATACTTTTCTACCATTTTGCGTTAATAATAGTTTCTGTTTATATTCGCTTCTGTTACTATTTTATATTACACCCATAATATATGGATGCTTATAAAAATAATACTTTGCCGATTTGGGTCGTTCCCAGTTTCAAAGCGGCTGCCATTTTGAATTTGCAATGTTTGCATTTTCTTAGAACTTTCTTTTTAGAAAACTCTTTCGCCTAGAAATAAGTGAAAAGCAGGCGATAACGGATTTACCCGAAAACAAAGCCACGCTATATCTATTTGCCGTCCCTGAAAACCCCCAAATAGTAAATCTAATAGAAACGGGAAAAACTCATAAGCGCCAAGTACCAAACTTTAAAGGGTAGATTTTGTTTCCAATTTTCACATCTATGGTCCATACATACATGCATACGATTAGATTGTTTTCGCTTTAAAATCGTAACGGCATTTTCCACACCTCTGATATTTGGCGAGATCCGGCGACAGATCGAGAATTATTGACTTTTATCGAAAAAAAATATAAAGAACATAGATAATCATGGAGCTTATGGCTTTGTAGCTGTTATGGCTCGATAAATTTACATAATTGTACATACATACATACATACATACTTTGCTAATTTAAAGATATTAGATTCAAACATAGTGAAGAAGTGATAAAACCTGTAAACGGATGCCATCTCAGAAAAAATATTGTGCATGAAACCTTTTCAATTTTAGACTCTGGGGTACAGACTATGAACTCATTATGGAAGAGATACTCAGTGAGATTGGGTTTTTTCGAGGTGAATCGTATCATACTATTCACGAGTGTACACGTGAGAAACATTTGAAAAATTGCTTTTACTCGAATTTTTCTCATTATGCTGAACTAGTACGCACCAGTTGTAGAAATACGATCAAGAATTGTATATGGAAGAATAAACCTTTTGACTGCTGTACATATTTTCATCGAATGGAAACAGAGTTGGGAGTTTGTTATGGCATTAACACGCTGCAGGCAGGGTTAGTTTAAAGAACAATATACGAGCATAAAGTAAATTATGAAAATGTGTTAAATGAATTTTCAAGGATGAATGATAACCCCAAGTTCAATATGTTGTCGGATTATTACACTGGTCTAGGTTCCGTTATGATGGACATTTATTCAGAAGCGATGGTAAGTTGAGCTACATAAAATAATCGCATAAACTTTTTCTTTAATCTGAATATTTTTAAAAACTTGAAGAATTTTTAGTTTTCTTTCCGGAGTGTATTTTTTTGTATGAAGGGGAACAGTCTTATGTACGACACTGTAGAATTTTTGTTGGAATGATTTGGCTAAATATTCATTTCTATGGAAGGTGCAATAAATGAGGATTTCCGAACTAGTAGGTCTGTAATACTAAGCACCTATATTCCAAGAAAGTCACTTTAATGGCGAAAACTTACAATTGAGATAACCTTTCAGGAAAGAGACCACATTAGGTTAGATTAGGATAGCAGGCCGCCAATGACAAAGAATCAGCTCATTTGGGTTCCGTCGTCTTGAACAGGATCGATTATCGTCTCGAATTCCGAAGACCCTCTCACCTTTTCCCGATAGCGCAGCATCGCGGATGCCCTTTTGAAGCGAAATCCGGACAGCAAGTGATCAACTGTCTCCTTCTCTTCCTCATCTCGACAGCTCCTGCTGAAGTGGTTGTACGGAAAATTCAACCTCCTAGCGTGCAAACCGATTAACATCATCATGGATTCATAAGGACTGCGTGGACGCCAATTTATGTCTAACATCTTATCTCATTTGAATGTTGTAAGGATGTATTTAGCTTTAGGTTGTTGTGTTAAATGACGTGCATATTTAAAGCAGCTCTGCGTTTCTAAATTGCATGAACGAACAGACTGATTGACATTCTCTTCAGGTTCTGCCGTTCTTCTGCTAATTTCGCTCACTACGATTTTGGTCTTTGTAATATTGTCACCAAGGTAGCTTCGAAGCTGTTTCGGTTGTGCCGATCTCTTTAAACTTTTTTAAATAAATTTCTAAATGAGAGTTATGCCTTTTGACTCGTTTAAGTGGTTAGATCGCCGAATCTACTACAGGCTTGTCACTGATTTACTATTTTTGTAAGACGTGCACAAGCGTTTCTGGCCTTATTAATATATCCCACACATCGCTCACTTTCGTTGAGAGATGCAGCAACTCTGCTGTACAAATTCACCAAAACAGCAGAGTTATGGAAAAATTAAGCTCCGTACCCTGCCCTTCATTTCACCACCTGTCTCTTTTCTTCACTATCCATTTCCAAGTAGTTCCAGTGCAATGCATTGCATATGTAGGGGACAGTGTTCTCTATAAAACAGTCATTAAAAATTCTGTGCATTAATTTAGTCGCATTATTATACAATTCATCGCAAAACTAATCAGAAAATCTTTTGAAAAGATCTTTATTCTGGGCGAAGAAGAAGTGCCTACTTTAGTAACACCTAAAGCTGACTACATAGTTGCTAGTCCTTCCGTCTCCTTCAAGTAAGTTAAATTGTTTAGAATTATCTCGACAATAAAGAGACTTTATTTTATTATTTTGCCATGTGTGATTCCCATTTCAAAGAAGACACATTTCGAAATATGACATACAAAATGATGAAGGGGTTCGCGCTACCAGTGTTGCACAACGAAATTGTTATTTTAGCGATGAGAAGAGTTTGGATGTCCATCGTTTTTACAGTTACACTGCCTGTACCGTGCAATGCCGCAAGGATAAGCAATTGGAATTATGTAATTGCTCCAGTCATATGACGCCCAATACTCCCGCTTGGCAGAAATGTAATATGACTGGTTTGCAGTGTCTGAATAGAAATAACGAACACTTGTCGATAATTATAACAAAGTGGTCCAAAGGGCGCAAAGGCTTGGTATGTGACTGTTTACCATCTTGCACAGAGGTCGATGTTACCACAGTTGTGGATAGTAAGAAAACGTAAGGCATTCTAGCTGTAAAATAATACAGACTTAATAATCATGGGAAATATTGAACAATTTCTAGTATCAATAACGAACATACTGTTGCAAAGGTCCAGATTACATTGGCAGAATTACCCACTGAACGCTATAAACGAAATGTGGTTAGAAGCGAATTAGATTTGATTGGTAAGTTGTGCGATGAACAATGGCGTGATCAGTTAATTTCAAATGTTAAATTACTTTTCGAAGTGTCCGTTGGTAGCACTATTGGTTTATTTGTGGGCGCTAGTATCTTAAGCTTCATCGAAATACTCTATTACATCACGATACGCCTCTATGGAAGCGATTTTAATAAAAAAAAAAAGAAAACAACAAACAACAAAAAGAAGGAAGTACTAAAGCAATAAAGCGAAGGGATAATGAAACTCACAACTAATGTACACACAAGTTCTTGCTATCATTTATGTGTGTCACATTCACATTTTATTATCTAATTATAATAATATTTATCAGCACCATCATTCGTTTGTTATCACAGTTAATTCGTATTTATAAAACGCTTAATTTGTAAAATGCAAATTTCCTTATCTGAGTCTACATACTTACATACGAGTACAGTATCCCTGCAGAAATTAGTGGATTACATGATCCATATTAGTTAAAAAGGAGTAGTTACAAAATGGTCCCATGTAATGCAGGCATGGACCATGTTATTTTCAAGCAAGAGCTTATTGCTGACCAACAAGTGTTCGTATTTTAACGACTGTATGCTTTAAGGCATCGTGTTTAATTCGTGTTTAATTTTCTGCTGATAATGCGTGGATTAGTGACACAGAGTAGTTTTGGGATTACTCTGATGTAATGCATGGCTGGAGTATATGGTCCACACCTAGTCCATCGCAATGTTAAAGGGAACACGTTTATTTCATGCATTTGGATTACTTTTGGACTAGTCGTAGTCCCTTATGGAGTATAATTTACAGGCGTGTGTGGAGTAGCCGCGATTTCTGCAGGGAAGAAGTACAGAGAAACTTAACAGCTGCAGAGAAATAATACTAACACCATCTAGTGCGCAATAGTAAATAGTAGTAGTAGCTACTAATTTTCACTAATTGTCGTACATTATGTTATCGTAGGCAAATAAAAACAAATAAATAAAATGAATACAAAAACATTTAATTTTAATAACTTTTAAAGAGATTTCACTACTAGATGTTTACACATCTCCCCTGTGATCGGACTCACATTTTTTTTTTACGTGGTTTAAGAAATAATAGCTTTGATCCCGTATTCAATGTTGGAAGGACGCGCGATGCCAATTTTACCGAAAACTGTTACCACACTCAAAGAGAGAAAGTTTGAGATAAAAATATGCTTCTTCTACTTGCACGAAACTATCCGAGCTAGTCTGGGCAAGGAAACAGGCAAGCAGCTGTTTCATAAATAAAAAATATCAAAAATGTGTAGAATTTTATTAGAACTGACTATTTTGTTTAACTTTAATTGAAACGTATAAAGTAAATTATTGTTTTTTTTTTAATTTTTTATGTATGAATGTGTGCACCAGGGAAGAACAAAGTGTGATAGGAAAGAAATTTATACGTAAACAACGTCCTAAAAATATACCTTTCTATTCAAACGATCAAAAAATCAAATCACACACTTGCGCTGCTGCTTTTCAATCATTCCAAACATTCTGTTGTTGTTCGCTCTACAATTGTAACCGCATCTCGTATCACTCCAGTCATTTCCGGTATTTGCTCGTTTGGCTCACTGAAGAAGCATAAAATACAAAATCAAAAGTACACACATACATACATACATATCTATGCGTAAATTCTATTATAAATTCCACTTTTAATATATTTTTAAGGTTTTTTATCAAAATATAAGTTTTCAATTGATTCTAAGTTTAATAGAACAACCCTTTTTATTTTATTTGTTTTTTCTTTTTCATTTGTTAATATATTAACCATCGAGCTTTTTAAACCCCTTTAAAATATATTCCAAGTGAAACTGAGCTCAACTGCTATCAAACTGTTTGCCTTCTGAATTTTGTTTATTGTAATTGAGTTTATTGTAATTGAGTTTATTTTTTAAAGAATACTTTATGAGAATATCATAAGGAATGTAATAATACATATCATATATTTTTGTTAGGAAAAAGCACAATTTTGAAATTAGAATCATATTATTGTTTTTCCTTGGAAGACCCCTACTCATGCGATACATTGTGCTGGAACTAGAGGAGGGGGATAGTCAGAGAGATGACAAGTGATGAAACTTCATTATCTTACAACTCTGCTTTTGCCAGTTTTATTTTTGTTTATAGCAGTGTAGGAGCGCTTCTGATATCAAGGAGACTTATTCAATTTTAATGCTTTGTTTTTAGCAGCCATTTTTAGTAATGCTTTTACTTCCCTGGTATCAGCTGAAACCGGTACTGTTCAGTAACCAGTGACTAAGCCTTTGCCGCTGAAACCTTCCGACAACAAGTGACAAAAAGATACACTTTTTCACATTTTTCGATATAAAATGGTCTTCATATCAAACACCCTTAACATTTAATGTGGTGACTTAAGGTAGCAGTACATAACACATGCGTTTAAAAACTTTACTGCGTGAAAAAAGCAAGCTACACAATACGCTTTATGAAAGCGAAATACAGTTTAATGAAGCAGCCCAAAAAAAAAAAAAAATTGAGAAAATAAAAATTACTTTCAAAAATTGGCGGCAAACCGTATTCTCCAATTTTGGGGCTCTGAAGTTTTCACTGGAACTGAATAGTTGTGAAAAATACACAACGAGTGACAAAGGTAAAAGTTAACCAACTTTCAGCGGTAGAGGTGTCAAAGTGATTTCTGTATAAGTTGTTATATGGAAAAAGAATATTTCATTTTTGTTTCGAAAGCTGCCTACTTCTACCTTCATGGGAGTTGTATGCATCTATTGAGCCAATTCTCACGAGAACAATTATGCTGGCATAACATGGCACCTTGTAGGGAAATTCGGCTATGTATACGTATACATTTTATGCCAAATGAATTACTCTGGTGTGTTTTGGAAAGAACAACAATTGTACGGCTTAAAATGTGTTCTCGTGTGAATTGGCTCATTAGCAAAAAAAACTTGTTACCATTTCGAGCTACATGTCCATTTTTAAAGGGAGAAATAAATAAAGTTCAATTTCCCAAAAATGTGAAAGGAGCGAAAAAGTACATTTTGTTCTGCGAATCGTCATATGCACATATTTCCATGTTGCAAGAAGTTCGAATTCCCGATCAGATAAAAAATTTTTCAATTGTATGCACACTAACAGCGTCCTCCTGCGTTAGTATTTGAGGAATGAAACGTCACGTTGCAATATCCTGAAAAAATACGCAGCTATAGAGGTGCACCAGAATTAAGATTCATATACTTCTATATATTCATCAGCAGTTTTTTCTCACTTTTTCTTGTAATTAAATCCAAATCATATTAACTGATATAGTCTATTTTCGTCCCTAAAAAATTAATTGTGATACAACAATTACATACATTTGTATAGGGTGACACAAAATTATAGCAGAGTCATTGTGTCGCCGCAGTATGCGTTGTGGTTCCATCCTGTTGGAAGAACCATACCACGGCTGACCTTAAAAAAATTTTCCAACATTGTCCGATATCTAACACCAGTGATAGAAACGGCAATATTGTGTTCATTTTCAAAAATATATATATTCCGACGAAATACCACTCTTAAGTGGGTGTAATTCTCGCTGTTCAATTACTCTTGGATTTACCGTAGCTCTTTTTGCCTATTAACGAAACCATTCAATTGGAAATGTTCACCGTGGCTCATAACACGGTGCGACAGTCCAAAAAACCTAGGACCGGATATTATTTTTCTTGTAGGTCTTGTCGAGTTAAAGAAGAATCCAATAGTGAAATATGCCGGACTCCTCCAAAATCCGGATTTACGGTTAAAAAACCGGTTTTTGTACCTTGAAATCACAGAAGCGACGACTATGTCACAGTTGTCAATGAGTTTTTAAGTGCGTATGGTGAAATGGGCTGCAACATGTCCATAAAAATTCTTTTTCTGCATTCGCATTTGGACTTTTTCCCAGATAACCTGGGCCAGTTCAGTGATGAACAAGGCGAACATTTTCACCAGGAAATGGCAACTATTGAAAAACGCTTTGAAGGAAAAAATATAATAAAAATGATTTCAGAATATTGCTGGTCACTTAAACGAGAAACTGATGATGCTGATTTAAAAAAAAACGGTCAAGCAAACACTTTTGAGTTAAAATAAAATTTGTATAAAATGTTTAAAAGTTTATTTTCATGAAAAGTTTAATAACTCAGTCAATTATTTATCTATTTTTAACCCCAAAAATGCGTTGTAATCGTTAATAAACGTACTTTTTAAATAAATTCAATAATATTATAGTTTATTACATTATAATGTATAAAAACGTCACCAAAGTTGAAAAATTTTTGAAAAATCTACAAAATTTGTGTTTGCTCGTCAATAAAACCCAAATTTCTCAAGTTTTCTTAGATAAATTATATATCATTCGAAAGACCTCAGTTACTTCTTTCCAAATCTAGTAAGAAATTGAAAATCGGATTATTATCAACAAAATTACAGGCTTATAAGTGCGCAAAGGTACAAAAAACGGTTTTTTAACCGTAAATCCGGGTTTTGGAGGTGTCCGGCATATTTCACTATTGGATTCTTCTTTAACTCGACAAGACCTACATGAAAAATAATATCCGGTCCCAGGTTTTTCTACTCCATTCCTTTTTGTAACACTGTGTAATTAAATTATGAATAAAAACATGATTTTCTGCTGAAATAAAGGTCAACAATTTTGGCTCGTTGTTAAATTGTGTACTGTTCCACTTTCAATTCGCTTTTACAAAATACTGAAAATAAAGAAAAAAAAATAATAATAATATAATAGTTATAAGGAATTAAAACATCTTCGCTCCTTTTGGGCCACTCTGTACTCCCAGATCACTCAAACATCTGATATGGCTTTTGAAAAATATATGTATTTGTCCAACGACATACTTTTTTTTTTATAAAAAAAGCTTCAAGGTTCTTACTACATTCATACATATTTCTTTATTTACTTCAATATACTATAATAATACAATATCAGTTTAGATAAACAATTTTTATAATAAAAAATTAGTATATAATAAACAAATAGGCTGCCTATTTTAGAGCAAGAACTACATTGTGCGTCAAAATGATAAAATCGCTTAATTGTTCTGCTTTTTATTTTGTGTTGGCGTGTATAATTTTTTCAAAATAGATTTCGAATTATTCGAACAATAGAGTAAAGATATTGTTTCGTAAGTTATTTGAGTAATATTTGTTGCGAAGTCTTTTAATTTTATTAAGGGACAATAACATATTTTATTGCGTGCTATAAAATAAATAATAAATGGCTATAACAATATAACATAAATTAGGTGCTGTTTCTCTAATACAATTAGTGCTTGTCTGCTAAAACTTATATGAAAACTACTCAAAATTGTTAGAGCTTTTCATAAAAAATTTTGCACAGGCAAGTACTACTTGAGTTAGAGTAATAACACCTTAATATTGACTGACATTATCACTTTTAGCCGTGACTATATTTAATTAAGTAGTCAATTCGATACAGCAATCCCCTGATCAAGTGGTGGAACATTTGTGCAAATGATTATATCAAGTAGAAAATTTATTTAAAACAGCAGAGAATAGAAGAAAATTTTTAAACAAAATTCAAAACTCAATACCGCAGTGCGATCAGTGAATTGCAAAGATTCGTGAAGAGTAGAACGTGAACGAATCTTCGTTAGTTTTGTTAAGAGAATTTCAGAAAATAAATACATTTTCAACAAACAACAAAAATTTGGATACATGCCAAAAACAGAATAGAACAAATCAAAAACAAGCAAATTTGAAAAAAAAACAACTGCCTGCAAATATGTCTTGCGAACATCTGGCAGCGCTGTTGAACTTCAACGAATGCAAACTTATTTTGAATAAATTTAATCAAGAATCCAACAAGAATTTTCAACTCAAATCATTTCGAATTATGCCAGCAACTGCAGCGAAAGGGTTTTTGGGTGAATATTTTAATTTATCGATTCAATGCACAACGGAAAGTCATGCAATCGAGGTGGGTAATATTTGTAATACAGTAAAACTCGGCTATAACGTAACTTGACTGTAACGCAATATTATTGCGGTATATTTTCTTATTTCGAATTAATTTCTATTGCTCTGAATTGAGCGCAGTAGTGTGACTTCTTAAAAAAAAGATTACAAACGACAAGTGTCACATGACAACTAACAATGGGATGCACATAATTAACTAATACAAGAAATAAAACGAAAAGTCATCGTAAATTTTATTCACATTTTAGAGCACTGAATGTGGAAAAGAAAATATCGTCATATGAATCCATAAAAGCCATAAGTTGCAATGAAAAAATTTTAGCAAAACACTTTCAAACTGTCTTTTAAACCTGCACTGGGTCATTTTAGTATTTTTTTTAATAAGGACGTTATTTCTAATTGTTAGCTTAGACCCTCTCCGAAAGAACAATCTGCATTTAGGCGGAAATCGAACCCGCACCTCCAGATTGATAAGATTATTGCCCGTGCACTAGGCTACGTAGGCATCCTATTTCTAATTGTAGGCGTGTAAAATTCTGCAAGAACATGCATTTATATACTGTGCATTGAGGTTGCCAATTGTACCGATTTTTCCGGGATTTTACAGTGTTGTTCAATAAAATCCTCGTACCGCTTTACATGCAAATTTATATTTATAAAAAAATTTTTTGAATCTTCAAAAAGAAAGCGCACATATGAGTGAAATATAAGAAAAATAATCTAATCCCTTATTCAAATCAGGAATGTAATTTCTGTACAAAATTGTGATAAATTAACTGTGAACTTGAACACGACAAAAATTTCTTCAATATGTAATAACTGCAGTTCGATTCAATTCTATTCTGAATATTTTATAAACATTTTAGTCAAGCTGTTCGTTATAAACGGGTTTTACGGTATTATTAAAGATAATACAAATTAAAGCATATTTGTAGGCTAAAATGATATGATTTACAGTTAAATACTGATGAGGGCAACGATGTAGCCATAACGCTGAAATTCTTTGTAAAAAATCTGCCAGCAGTAAATGGAGCGAATGAAAAAGTGAAGATTTTTCGCAAAGAAAGCTCTTTATATGCCACGCTATTGCCAAAACTGCAGAAATACTGTGAGTTCTTGTTTCGTGTGAAACATTTTACGTGCATTAATATTGTTTTTACTTCATCAAATTTATATTCTCTAAACTAACTCTCTTCCAAAAGAAGTTAACACATTATTGGCAGGCACTTTAATTGTCTAAGTATTATTTCTGTTAATGAAGAAAGAAAGGCTTATGTCCAACTTAGTGGAGACGCTAAAAAATAAATAAAAAATAGCTAATGCAATAGAAAATTAAAAAATAAAATACAAAATAAAAAAGTTGGCCCGCAAACCGATATTTTCCGAGTTATGGCCTTCTATATTTTTCACAGAATGTAGTCTATTCATTTTAAAGCTGTTGAACAGAAAATACTAAATATTTTTAATTGTTTTAAATGCACAAATATGTATACGAAAACTTCTGTTAATGTACATAATCATAATTTCTTCAATAGGTTGAAACTGACAATTGATACCTTTACAGGTAATGAGAATTACATGCGATAGTTATACATATATATACTAAACGTATGTACACACGATTGTCATTTACTACAATATTGACAGAAAAATTGTTACAAAATGTGCACCAACCGTGTGAACACACAATTTTTGTGTGGCAACATCGTCACAAAATGTATTGTCGGTGCATTGTATGCCAATAATATTGTCACAATTCTGACAATCGTGAGAACACCTTTCATTTCCATTGACACACAATTTACAGTCATTTGTTATAGTCGCATGTGCTTCATTTAGTGCACCGTACAATAACACCATTGGCAGCAAAATATTTCTGTTGGCAATGATGCCCATAAATATTTCGATACAATGTTCAAAGTCAAATCTGGCAACGTTTGCCATACAATAATCTGACAACCGTGTGAACAGACAATTATTATTGGCAGAAAAATGTATTGTCGCAGAACTGTGTGCCAATGAAATTGTATGGTTTTCTTTCAATAATGTGAACAGACAAATTACCAGATGGTAACAATTTTTCATTGAGTGCATTGCCACCATATTCCCGTATCCTACAATATTGTACAATCTGACAATCGTGTGAACAGAGCTTAAGAAACAAACTAAATCGAAAGAATAAAATTGAAAATTACACTGCCATACACTAGCAGAACGGAACAAAATGCCGTTTTCGAAAGTTGCTACACTTTCATCATCAGCGTTCGTAGAGTCTTGCCCACTGTATGTGGTTGTCAGTAAATGTAAATTATTAGCATTATATATTTATTAATTTCTATAAATACAATACGAGAAATAATTCCCCGTTATTTTTTTCAAGTTTGAAGAAATTAAAATTTACTAAAATTTTTGAGACATAATGGCGGTCTAAAATCCTTTAGCGTGGCCTAAGTCTTGCTATGTTGAAAAATCGTGTATGCAGCTCCGTTTCGGCTGGAGAGAAGGTTTAGAACCGGCTTTTTTTTTTATTAAAAAAAGCGTATATTAATTAAAAATATAATAAAAATAACTATTCACTTTCGGTCCCATTAAAAAATGCCTGGGTGCGGCTGAAGGCCGGTCATGTATTAATACTACAGTTAGCAAAGCTTTAGTTAACGAAGCCGGTGTTGGTTATACCATAGGTGAGAAAATTCCAGCGACCATACTAAAGTGCTGTAATTTCTATTTTCATTGCACTTTGAATCAACTACATACACACTTATGCAGTGCACTTTGGAAGTATTTCAATGTAAAACTGTTACCACTTAAAGTATTCATATTTTTTAAATACATTTCAAATATATAGAAAGATTTTTTTAATACCTTCCAATTGAGAGCAATGTTGGCCATATGCATTCAGAAATCTAGTAGAAAATCGCATTAATATACGAAAATTTCAGATGTCCATAACTCGGAAAATATGGGTTGCCGCCAACTCATTTATTTTATATTTTCTTCTTTTCTTTAAATTTTCTACCACATAAGCTATTTTTTGTTTCTTTTTGGAGTAGCTTCACTAAAGTGGAGTTGTTCTGAAAGAAATTTACATCGATAACCACATTTTGCTGTATAAAATTTCTCCATTACAATAATGTTATTTTTACAATTTAAGTAGAACTAAATTTCTTTTGAGAATACCTCAAGCATTCGATTATCATCTTATTTTGTGTATTCACCCTGAATGGTTATTCTTCATTTTAGTACATTAAGCAACTCTTCGTCTAATCGACTAAATATTGAGAAAAAAAGAATGTTTTTAATATAAAAAAAATAAAAAAAATTGTTTATTTAAGCATTTTATTGAAAAATAGAGAACAAATTAAATATAAAAATAAAATTAATTTTCGATACAAATCTGAATTTTTTTTCAAATTTTGAAATCTTAAAGTTTTTGTCATCAAATAACGCTGTTGACCAAATGAGCTTAATATGAATACACATAAACGAGTTATATGATAAAGAGCAAATGATGTTCGAAGATTCGATGAAGAGTATCCATATAGGGTTAATGAATGTTCCTTGCAAATAATATGACTAGTCCACACATGCATGTATAGTGTAGTCCACAGATGACTACAACTAGTCCAAGAGTAACCCAAATGCATGACCAAAGCGTGGTCTGTTTAATATTACAAAGTCCTACGGGTGGCTCATATAACCCATCGGACTAAAACTACTCCATGTAACCACTCCACGGAGCACCTCAGAGATCAATTTTAAAGGGACGGAGTAATCGTAAGTACGAAGAAAAGTACGAACACTTCTCGTATAACAATAAGCTGTTCTTTTCAATGACATGGTCCACGGCTGCATTACATAGGACCATGTTTGTAACCAGTCCATTTCAGCTAAAATGGACAACGTAGTCCAATATTATTTGCAGCTAACTAAAAACTAAACTAAAACTAAAGCTAAGCAAAATTTGTCTTTAATTACTTCGTAATTGTAATAAAATTTTCAAGAGAGATTATTTATCGAGAAATTTTCTTTGTGCTTTTATATAACTATTGAATACTATGTTTTCTTCGTCCCACATAACAGCACTTCAACCCTGGTGTCCCAAAATCTATTTGTGTTATAGAAATCGTCTCGTTTTGGAAGATTTAGACAGTCAAGGTTTCTATGCGTTGGCGTCCACGGAAATTTTAAAGGACGAAGAAATGTTTTCTATTCTTAATGGTCTAGCTACAGTACACGCTTCCAGCCTTCTTTACGAGTATGAGACTAATGAAAATATTGGGGACTTGTACAGCGAAAGTCTAAGGGAAATTACAGTTGATCCCCATATAGCCTGGTTTACTACTGGTCTTAGAGCCATAATCAGAATTGCCAAAAGTCTTTCAAAATATCAAACGGTAGTATCACGAAAATTTATTGACACCGAACTCCTACTTCACCTGAAAAACATCTATTATATGGTTAATCCTTCGACCAAATATCGAAACGTTTTATGTCATCGTGATACTTGGGGCGGTAACATATTCCTTCATCGCAGTGATACTCTTAAACCGGCAATTTTTGTAGATTTCCAAACTTGCCGTTATAGTCCGCCGGCCATAGATGTAATTTTAACATTATTTATGAATTTAACAAAGCAACAGAGGATGGACAAGCAGTCAATATACATAAAATTTTATTATCAGCATTTGATTCAGCATATTCGAGAATACATTCCCCATGATATGTCCTCAAATGAAGTAATTTTCTCAGAAGCAGAATTATTGGCATCAGTCGACGAATTTTTGCTGTTTGGTTTTGTCTATAGAACGTTGGCAATCTCGATTTTAAAAGTACCCAAAGAGTTTGTGACCGATTCTTATAAAAACGTGGAGAGATCGGAGCGACTGCTGCAGTATATGAGAGAGAACGATGAATTCTGCCAGATAATGAATGAAAGTATAGAAGACATTATTGAAGCGGTAGCTCATAAATAAATTGTTGAAATTTTTATTAAGAATTTGTGTATGTGTTTAATAAAGAGTATAAATACAAACGTATCGTTACCGTAATATACAAAGGCCCTAACTTATTTTTCTTTTTCTTATCATTTCGGATTTTTGCATATTTTCATATACATAAGTATATAAAACGTTAAAACAAAATTGTTTAAAAAAAGTCGTCAAATACCGATTTCAGCTTTGAAAAATCGTCCAAAAAAATCTGACTTCGGAAAATATATGTTATATATATATAAAAACATAATATATAAAAACGTTTTTTTTTATATTCATTAAGAAGCAATAGAAAAATAAGAACTATTCATCATTCATAATAATACATACTTAGGGTATTAATTTACGCGGAGATCAATGTATACGAAAAACTTATCAATTCAAATTTTAAAAGTTATTAATATACAAGTAAAAACACAATATCATTTAAATTGGATGTATGTGTATGAAAGGTTTAAATTAAATTAAAAAAAAAAAAAATTAAATTAAAAAAAAAAAGCACTGCGCACTCTTCACATAGCCATAGAGCTGAAATATGGTATACGTGTAAGGACTCGGAAGGTAGGGAGTTGAGATAAAACATTTTTTTTCTTTCTCACAAAGTATTATACAAATCGTACAACTTGTGTTCTTGTAAGTAGCCCTTAAATTACATTCAACAAATATACAAGGAGAAGCAAAAATTTTGAATTTTCTGTAATTAAAGCTTTTTTGAATTGCGTTTGACGATATGTATGCATTAGAATATATGTTTCATACTGAAATATATATTCAATTTAAATATGCGCTTTTTAGTTTCATTCCTATTTAAGATAATTTTTACTGACGTTAATGGCGACGTCTTACAATTATTATGAGCCGCTTGACTAAGGCGAGTCAACATTTCGGCGCCGGTTTCTACTACTACTTACAACACATCAGTCTACGTACTTTAAAAAGTGTTATTATTTTACGATTTCTTTGTGTGGGGACCAACAACAATGTTTTTAAACTATTGCAAAATATTACAATATTACGACAATACGACTAAATACGAGATTTTGTGAATATCCCAATTATTTTTAAATGTAAATATTAACTTTCGTATTCATAAAAAATTTGGATTTATAAAAGGCATACATAATAACTGAATTTTATATGGGAATTTTATTATTAAACCTTTTATAAATAAAAAAAATTTTTTTGAACACGCCAGTAATTGTTTAGAGATGAAAAACTAATATACATTTGATTACTTACGGCTTACTTATTCTCTACGAAATTATGATTATAACGCACTAGCTTAACCCGCTGTACTTTGCTACCCCCGTCATCTAGAAATGAAATAAAAAGTTTTTATATGCTTATTAAAAAGAGCACTTAGACTCCACCCACCAAAATTTTCAAAATTTTAGTGGCCCTTTTGCAAATGCAAAATGAATTTTGAAAATTGGTCAACATTTAAGCAAAAATATTTGATAATAAATTTTTGGGGCAGAAACTTGGAACCCGCCCTCCCCAATTAAAAAAAAAAAACATTTAGTGGACTTTTGCCATATGTAAGAAATATTTCGAAAATTGGTCCAAAAATAGCGAAGTTATGCTCTTTTATATTATAAAATCTGTTACAAACTATGTGGGAGGAGTTACATAATTTAAAAAGTAGGCGTGCTTAAAAAAGTGGCCTATAAATCATTGTAGAGTCCCAGTTAAATGTTACTCGCTTAATTGAGGTAATATAGAAAAGTGCCATATTTTCAAACAATAATTTAATCGGTATGTTTTTTCGATAGTTATAAATTAAAGCAATTTTTTCTGAAATAATTTTTCATGCTCTTTTGCATGGATTTACTATTTGAAAAAGCTATGATTAAAATCAAGAGTTACAAGATTAAATTTCATTTGCATAGCGAAAAAAGAAAACACAAATATGAAGAGATGTGACAAAATGGGAATCGCCGAATTTGAATTATGATTGTTTTTATTTGCATACACATGTATATGATTGCGTTAAAAAAAAAACTTACATATGTTTGTTGCACGGATAATACCACTGTAAGCACAGTTGATAGAGATACCAAAATGAAAGACGGATTATAGAGAGCCTCAAAGAAATCAAGATAATAAAGATTGTAAAACATTCAACGGTTCAACTGTACTAATACATATTTTTACAACACTATGCTTTTTAGTGATCAGCTGTTTCGAATAACAAAAAAATTTTGGCAATTTTCCATTCGAGTACTTTTTTGCCTTCGAAATATTTTTAAGAGTGAATTTTTTAAATTCAACAAAAATTACTCAACCAATGGATTTTACTGGGAAAGTAAACAAACGGTCGTACTCACAACAATCATGAATACTTTTTCACGAGAAATATTTACTGTTCATTAAATTTTGTAATCGTGAAAAAATTCACCGTGAATAATTTTATGTCAAAATAAAATTATCCCTGTCGTAAACGATTTTTTTGCCGTGAGTTTTTTCACTTTTCTGTTTAATTTATTCACTTGATTTTTGCTCGGGAATTGCATACAAAATGTAAGTAAATTCTTTCTTTATTTATATGTTTTGATAAATATAATTTTTTTTATATCAAGATCAGCTATTATAGTGGAAACATACATAAATAATAGATAAAATGCAAACCAACAGACCAATTGAATGTGTGTTTTGTTAGAGTATAAAAAGATATAGCGGCTCAATTTTGGATTTCTCTTACGGATTAACTTAAACTGCTAGTACATCGTAGTTCGAAGTGTAAATATTTTATTTAAATTGTTGGAGGACTCTTATTTTATTTATTTTTTCTTTCAATTCTTTAATTTTCACACTTTTGTTAATTCTTGCATTCAGGTACTTTTATTGTTCAAATGCCATGCCAGTGACGAATTAACTGGCCCCTGAATATCAAGAGAACAATTTTAACACTTAAGATAATATCTTAGTTAGAGATGTGTACTGTGAATTATTTTACGGAAAAAAGTACATTTTGGAAAATTTTGAGTTGTGTCACTTTTGTATTTAGGGTGCGATATGTAGACCAAAGAATTTTTATTTCTGTATTGAAATTAAATTCGTTTGCTTTGTAATTAATTTGTATGTTTTTGAAATCTCGTTCCCTTTTCTACATTCACTGAGAATGATAACGTGAAAAAAATTATAAGAAAAATTCATGCTACCAATTTTCACCTCAAGTGGAATGAAAATTCCACATGAACAAAAATTCCACTTGTTATTCACGATAAGGGCAACTATAAGATTCGTATTTGTAAGGACTATTTGTTTAATAACAGCTTAATTGTTGGCAATTTTTCGTAGAAATACGCAGATTCTATTATAAATTTGTGTAGGTAACAGTGATACATGTTGCCGGTTAAGGAAATAACAGCGTCCGGCCCATTGAAATTTTTAATTCTCAGTTGACAGTTACCATTTTTGATACCATACTCGTATTAATCTGTTGGTAATTCAAATTCGATTGGCAATTGTAAGTTTATATACCTTCTAGCAATACAAATTTGATTAGTACAGCGTCATAAACATAATTTTGTGTAGTTATTTCTTTTTCTTAATTCTTACTTCCTTTGATAACACAATGACAGTAGAAAACTTTTTTCTAATTCTATTTACTTTACTATATATTTAATTTATGTACATACATTGTGTTGGAATTTGTAACCCTGCAAACCATCTTCAGTTGACAATTCTTTTTGTATTTGCATTATTCACAATTATGCTTTTCTTTGTCATTACAATTAATATTAACTTTGTTTTTTACTTGAATAAATGAATTTGTACAAGATAGACGTGCGCTGTTCTTCTATAAGTTACAACACATTGATTTCCCGCTTTTTAAAATTTATTTATTTATTAATATCAATTATCTTAATTTTTATGCTCTATTTGTGTGCTATAAATTTTCCTTTTCATAGTCAAACAATGAGTTCAGTGCTGGCAATAATGGCGCACAAAATATATATTTAAAAAAGAAGACACTAAAAGTCCAAATCATTTTACCAGTGGCTTCAAACTAAAATATTCCAATAGTTCTTGAACAGTTAGAAAAATTTTATCCATATAACTTGAATCTATTTTAGACACTCTAGTTATCATTTCAATACGATCTTCATTCATGTAGCGATCGAAAGTTTCTGGTTCTGTATCACGCATGGCTTGAGACCAACCTTTTGGCAACTTGAGCAAAGGTTCACATATTGTTCTTAAAGTTAGGACCGGCAATAAAGCACCTTCACAATCCTGATCAAACTCGTTCTGCATTATAAAATCCTCCGGCAGACCGAAACGTCTTAGGGCATTTCTTAAGGACTGGTAATAAAAACGTAAGAGTTCCTGTAATAATTTTGATCTTTTTTCAGACGTTTCAATGTTGTGGTAAAGGAAAGATAAAACATCAATAGCAGGGGGGCTGTAACGAGTCAGTTGGAAGTCTACTATACGACAACCTATGGGTTCATTGGTTGCATTTAATTCCCAAAAAATATTACGATCCCAAGCATCACGGTGACACAAAACATTGTGAAGTGTTTGGGAAGGATTAGTAAAATTTTCCATATCCAATAGGATATTGTACAGCTTGTGATTGATAAATTCTAAAGCTTCGGCATATTGATATTGAGGATGTCTTTGGGCCAGAAATATAACAGCCTGCAAAGTGTACCTTGTATATAAATATAATTTAGAAATTTTATTTTCCTTTTCCAACACATTTACCTTTATTCCTGTTGTATACCACTCATTTGCAGTGGTTAATTGCATCTCAAACAAAGTACTTTCAAATTTCTGGCCAATATTAATTTTTTCCTTAAACTCCCAAACCAAGCTGGCGGCATGAAGTTCAGCCAAATGCTGTAAAAACAAGCGGTAATGCTGCAACGTATAGACTTCATTGGGTTGCATTTGCCTAAGCCGTTTCTCGGCCACTGAAAAATCTTCTAAGACCAACAAGTCTCGGCGTGTTAAATATGCTTTCGGATACAATGGCTTCTGGGTATATTTTTGTATATTTGGCAAAATATTCTTGTAAATATTGGCTTCTTTGATGAAAAATCCTTTACGTTCGCATTCATTGCGATATTGTTCGTTTTCAACTGGTACACATTTAATAAAATAATCACGTTTTATTAATTCCTGGGACGACTTTTGTTTGTTTGTTAAAAATATATACATATTAGTATATTCATGTTGTTGATTTATTTAGTATTTAAATAGTAACTTTTACCTTTTTCGTGAGCTCCACTTCCATTTTATAATATTCTCCCATAAACCCCAACAAATCAGCTGAACATTTTGTAATTTTATATCCCAGTAAATTTATATTGCTGGTATCTTTATATTCAAAATCATTCTTAATTACTTCTAAACATTCCGCTCGGGTTAATAACTTTGTTGCGGTATTATAAGCCATTGCGATTGGTGTTGTGGTCGAATTTCAAATGACAAAGTATTTTTGAAATTCTAATGACAACGGCAACGAAGTCCAACAAATACAAAACAGATCTTGTTCCAACGTTTAGATCTTTTATCTGAGCGAACGTTTTTTTTTTTTTTTGTTTGATACTTATCTTATCAGAAACAGTGAAGGAGAGAATAGCAGCATTTTTATTAGAAATTTTACTTTAGTGCTCTTTATTTTCACCGGCGAACTGTCTACCTAACCTAACCTAAGTACAAAATTTTGCAAGCAATCGCTTTTAGTGCCTTTTATTAGGTAATTCTATCGACATATTACATAAGTATTTATTACGGTCAAGAATGATAAATCTAAAAAATACGCATCGCACACAATTTCCCGTTCGAAGTCGTAGTTGTCACCTTGTAAGGGTTACCAAGTCTGTTTCATTTATAAAAGCTATAAGTTCTTGAAAATATGTATCTGTTATGTTGCAGTTGGCAACACTGCAATTAATTTACTCCAGAGTTCTGCAAGAAATATGAAGGGTTAACTTAGGTTAGAAGGCAGCCGACCAAGACGGGTAACTCAAGTAGCACCGTTGGTGCCGTTTGGTTACCATAGTCTCGAAGTTACCAGAGGACGTCACACCCACAGCGTGCCGTTCACGTAACCACAATATGTTCCTCAGATCCAACTAAGAACACAATCCCACGTTGTTCAAGAAAAGCTCCCAAGGAATCTTACCCTCGACCTGGTCCGACCAGGGTACTCACAGAGAAAGTTCACAACAGTCTTCTTCTCTGCAACGTTCCCGGGCATTGAACGGAATGCTCATCATGTCAGTATGAGTGCGGAATACCCAGTGGCCCGTGCAGACGGCTGGAAGTCTACTAATAAACTTTCGGGAATAGCTGTAGAGTTCTACGCAAATCATACAGCGGACAGAGAGTTCTTGCTATGGCGCAGCTAGGGATAGATCCTCCCTCTCCTGATCCCTCCCCGTGAAAACTCATTTATCTGCTTCTTTATTTGCTTTTGCAAAAAGGACTCCTATATTGGAATATATATACAGGGTGGCACAAGAGGAGCTATATGGTTTGAATTCTTTATTTTTTCTTTGTTTCTTTTCAGTATTTTGTGAAGAAGACTTGGGGAATTAATTATGAAACAGTCGAAATTAAATCATGGCCATTACACCCGAAATTTTGCGAAAAGTTATGGAAAATATGGTAAAAAGAGCACGTATGTGCGAAGTAGAAAAAGGATATCACTTACAGGATATAATTTTTCAAAGCTAATTGCCCAATAATATACTGTAGTAAAAAAAAAAAATTATAATAATCGCATAAATAAAAAAGTTATAAACCATTTAAACCTTATTGCTTCTTTTGTGCCACCCTGTATAAAAATTAAAAAAAAAACACCAAAAATTATGAAAACGGAAAAAGTGCAAAAGTGAAGTTTGCAGTGTGCAGTAGACGAATGCAAATAAGTACCAAATAGTTGAAAAATTATTATCCAATCAGAAGAGACGTTGTGCGACACCAGAACCCCAACATACATATGCAGGTACCATGAAATCGTCCCCAGCAATAATATTAAATAACTCCCGGTTGTTTTGCATTTAATATATATTATTACCTTTTTTTTTCTCTATGGTACTTCTGCTCTACAGTATTTCCAACAACGACTGTACACTTGAAGATGTGCTGCATAGCCGACCTACGGCCGGGCTAGAAGATTTTCTCCTCTATGGTATTTCCCACAATGATTCTGCCGGGCCCGAAGTTTTTTCCTCTATGGCATTTCCAATAACGATCAACATTTTAAAAACTATGCAGGAAATGTGTATTCCGTTGAAGAAATACTATGGTGGAGAACGTGGTTGAGGTACGCAGAAAAATTTAGCAATGAAAACAAATTTTATACAACTTGAATTTCAATAAAAAAATGTATTTATATTTTGTATTAATTTTATATCAAGATTTTCGGCTAAAGATAGACTAATGTAAAATTAACATTGTATCAGGTAAAATAAAGATTGAATAATGTTAACAATACGAATGACAAATTGTAAATCATTCTTAAATCAGCTTGAAACTACTGTTCGTTTAGTCTGTAATTCTCTCCTTTTTGGGATTTTTTATATAAACATGTGAGCGACAAAA
This sequence comes from Dexiosoma caninum, assembly GCA_963924685.1. NCBI lineage: Eukaryota > Metazoa > Arthropoda > Insecta > Diptera > Tachinidae > Dexiosoma > Dexiosoma caninum. Next base: position 68,886,857 of record OZ004727.1, read on the forward strand.
TTTACATATAGACCAGCTTAACCAGCTTAACAACTAGAAATAAATAATCACAATTCATTTAATATTATTATTAATTTCGTATTAAATTAACAATAAAATCATGTTGGTTCAATATCAAAATCATTTTGTTTTATTTTTATACAAGTTTCATTCATCCACAATCACATTACAACCCCTTGCTTCGTCGGTATTGTGTAGCACCGGCGAAGTAAAATATTAATAAAAATGGCTACTAAACCAAAGCTTCAACACTGCTATAAGCAAAGAACGTGCAAAAAGCAGAACTGCAAAAATAATTAATTAAGCTTCACCTCCTGTCGTTTCTCCTACTATCCCTTTGCTATAGTTACAGCACAATGCTTCGCATGTGAAGGAGTCATCTCCTCAGTGCTGGTCCCAGATAAAAAAAAAAAAAAACAGGATGTGTCAAATTGTTTTACTCTTACCTTAATGTTAAATGGACTAGACTCATATACATAAATATATAAATCGGCTTTAAATTAAAATCTTGTTATTTGTATGTTATTAGAAAACCATGTTGATTTAACATGAAGCACTTATGAAGCAACATAGATACCGGAAAATGCTAAATTTACGTGGTCTTTAATTGGTTTTTAATTGGCGTCAATGATGATCAAATTAAGTTAGATTAGGTTACGTAGGCAGGCCGCCGGTGACAATAAAGATCGCAGCCTACTTCGTACCATTCATGATGGCCCCGTTATGATACCTGTGAAGAAGAAGGGGTATAGAATAGAATAGGTTACGGAGAAATGCATAGCTGGAGGAGGATGCGCCATGATCAAATTAAATTATAATTACATTCAATTCAATTGAATCACTGTTATTTATTTAAGAAAACCAATGTTTTTAAAATTTATCTTTTTCCATAATTTAATTGTATTAATCAAAAATTGATGGTTTTATTTTAAATCGGATATTTAGTTTTTAAATTATGCGTAGGGAAAACTGTAAAGCATATTGGAAAATTATTGAATAACTTTGTATCCGTATTCTTTTACTCAGACCAACAATCATTATTTTCATCATTCTCTTCGAAATCTCGTATATTAAAGTCCTCGTTGAATAGATCTTCACCCTCCGAGGACTCAGATTGTCATCTAGGAGCATTGACGCGGGTGGGTATGGTGATGATACCTTTAGGCGGTCTTGGCATGCGTATTGTTGTCGTCGTAGTTGTTGTGGCCTTGGCCGAAACGCTCGGTATTAGTTGTTCATTAATGGTAGACGTTTGATTTAAACAAGTACAGCATAGATTATCACAACGTATGACTATGATAAGGCCACCTAAGACCCAAAATACTATAGCGGGCCAAGAGTTTTGAGCGCATGCAGCAAACAGTATGCCACTGATGAAAATACTAGAACAGCATATGACGGGACTGACATTTACAACGCTGCCGGTATATTTTGGTATTAATGGCATCATAATACTGATAATGAAGACACCTAGAAAAACGTAAAGAACAATTAAAAAGGAAATGTTTCTTAATAAAAACTTTTAGATCGAATTTTTAAAGAGTTTTAAAAATATTTTACAAGTTGATAACAAATATAAAACTATAACAAAATAAATTGTTTGTAAGTATTAGAATGGAATATTATTGCAATAATTGTCAGAATATCTGAAATCTATGTGATCAAATTTTTTTCTTTCAATATTTACATACACAATCTATATGTGCGTCAAGTCTCATATTTTGTGAGATAAGGCGACTGATCGCGAACCACAGATTTTTATAAAAAAAAGAAAGTAGATATTAACAGTACTTGCGGCTTATGGGTCGATATATAAAACAGCAAAAATTGTTATAGTTCTCTATAGTGCTTGAAATCAGCACAAACCGATTACATTAGAACCACAATAATGCGACGATAGTTAAAGAGCGGGTTAGACAGAATCTCGACTACGGGTTCGAGCCACTTTTTAACCATCTTCGCATTATTGCCTTTCTATTGAAATCGGCTTGGGGTACATCGGTTGCATGGTTTGAAAGTTTATAACCGGTTTTTACCCAGGATTGTTGACTACTTGGAGTTTTTTTATACTAGCAGATACCCGAAACCGGTACAGGGCACACTGGTTTTGGATTGTTTTAAAAGTATAAGCGGTTTTAAATCCAATCCGTGTTGGAAGAGTTTTATTTCACTTTCTTTTGGAGTTCTTTTTGGTGCAAGGAGGTACTGGTCGTTGGCTACTACGCTAAAAAGTCGAACTTCTCCATAACGTAGTAGACGTAGGGGACAGAAGAACTGCAACGTTATAGAGAAAATCAGCTATAGAGTTGATGTCATCTTTAAATATGTACATTGTATGCCATGTAAACATTTCTTTTTCATTTCAACAAATAGATGTATTTGAATTTCCTAATGACACCAAAAAAATTATAAATAAATAAATTTAAATATAGTATGAGCAACAACTGCGTTACAATTTCTAAAGCACTGGTATTCACTCAAAAGTAATTCTGCTATGTATATATATTTATATTTATTTATTTATAATTTTTTGGTCTCATTTGAAAATTGAAATACATCTATTTTTAGCGTAGTAGCGCACGCCGGGTATTTGCGCGTATAAGAATAATCGTTAATTTTTTTTTTTATTTTCCAGCCTTTTTGTAATATCTACTTGATTTTCACGACAGATGTCATTGTGTGAAATATATCCTCAGTGTTAGTATTTTTAGTCCCATTGTTTACTGTGATTTAATTTGAAGCTTCGTTCGCATTTATTTTACCTATAGATCCTGTCAAGGCTGCCGGCGCCCAATTAATATAAATACCAGCTAAGCTTAAGGCAATACCCAAAAATACCACAACTATGGCAAATATGGTAACTCTCCATGAAGAAATGGTAGGCATTCGTGCAGTACGATCTAAAGGACCAGCTGTGGTTACTTTAACCTTTTGCCTATATTCATCCACAATGGCATCAATATCGGTAGAAGTATCCGAATCCGAATTATCAAATTTATCGGGGTATTCAAAATCAGAGGGCTATGAGAATATATTTATTATAACAAGACGACAATTAACATATTAAATATATGTGAACTATCATTACCGGTGGCTCGCCATCTGACAAAATCGTAGACTCTATATCCTTGGGTTCTCTTTGAGGACATGGTGATGTGGGTTCGCCTAAAAGTAGCCATTCTTTTTCTACCTCCTGCTTGCTTTTGGATTTTGTTTTAGGCTTTTTACTAGGCACCTGTTTACCAACACTTAAATTCCATAAACTTCGTTTTAAACGTGATGCTGAGGTACTGTGTGTAATCGGTTCTGTTGATAAACGGCTATATGATAAAGAAGAATCGGTGTCTGCAATGAAAATATATATTTATATTTTCCAATACATCAGGTTTCCAAGTTCTTTACTTACTCGATTGTAATATGAACTTTGGCCTGAATGGCGAATATAGCAAATAAAATGCTCTAAAAAACGTCGCACATAAGTGACTGCCAGCCAAAATATAACTGAGATTTTGCAACGGGCAGGCAAATGACAACATGGCGCATAAACTTCCTGTTAAGAACATAAAATTGATTATTAGCAGGAAAACTAAATAGTTGTCCCACTTACCCGCAATAAACACTGCCAATACTGGATTTCCGCTTTCCGAACTTTCATAGGCGATCTGTTTGGTTAAAATTCTCCATTCTGAACTGGCAAATCGTACTATTATGCGGTACAACTCTGGAAAAAGTTCTAAAAAAGCACCCACCACTGTTAGCATTAACATGCAGGATGCTGCTGGAGCCAATTTATGAAAATTATTTTCATCTAAAATATAAAATAACGGCACGGCTGCGTATTCTTCGACAGCTCTGGAATAACTGTAAGTTTTTTAATTCTATTATTTTAATTTCATTAATTTTTACATACCTATAATGTAAAATGGTTGTTAAACAACCAGAAGCCAACAATAATGATATTGTTACCAATAAAATCAGAAAAAATCCTGTAAAACGTTGCCAGCCTGTTCCCTGAGCAGGATAATCAGTCGGAAAGGAAAACGTTAATAGACCGGTAGCGGTTAAAAGCTGCAGAAAAAAATAATAAGAATGTAAAAAAGAGTTTTTTTTGTTTCTCTTTTCTTAGATTGCTTCTTCATAAGATTTCAGCAGATATAGACTAATCCCAGTATTACGAACGATATAAATGTAATAACGAAACATTCGTTATATCGCGAAGTTTTCTTTTGGGTTTCATTCTTATAATTGTATTTTACATAAAGGAAAAATTACTCATTTATACATGTTATAAAAAAAATGTTTATCATATTCTGAAAAGTACTACTAAATTTCACGGCTTACCCATGCCAGGCACAAAACACCGAGCGTTTTGTTCATGTAGTATATGAGAGCCGCTAAAAATACAGCTCATTTTAATTACGTCGAAATGGGATTGATTAAAATATCCAACATTTTATTTTACCTTAGTTTTTTTTATTCTTTTTGTATAATTACATTTTAAAATGCTTCCTTCGCAAAACTGTCTTCACTTTTTGTGAGCTTTAATTTTCTCAGATTAGGTTGGTACATTTAGGTGGTAGAAACAGAGAACTGGTAGATAAATACTAGAACGGGATACTTGAAGTAATTGGCCATTGATGCAGAATATTGGGCAAAACGGGACAAAAACATTGATTTAAGATTTTGGATCTGTGTATACTACAGGATGGCCCAAAAAACAACACGGGGTTTAAATATTTAATAACTTTTTCGTTAATATATTTTTTAAAATAATATTTTTTATTTACACTAATTATTTAAGCTGCAGGTCTATTTTGGAAGTACAGGGAGTCTGATGGCAAATTATATTTTTAAATACGTTTAAATACACCGTAAGAATTATCGATTGTGCGGATTTGTCAGTCACGTTGTCGCAGTCGTCGAGTGAGCATCGTGCGTTCGCTGTGGAGGCATTTTTTAAGAATAATGATTCTTACGGAATTGCTTGTCGACAATTTTGTTTAAAGTTCGGTATTCGGCGAATAAGTGATGGGCGAGTGTGAATTTAATTCGTTCATGGGTGCAGACATTCCGCGCAACTGATTCGGCTATGAATGCCCTACGGCCAGGGCCCACTCGATCCGAAAACATTGAACTTATTGAAAGGAGTTTATGTGAAAATCCGCGACTTTCAATACGGAAAAGAGCAGCCACTGGGACTTCCAAGAGCGATTATTCATGAAATTTTTAAAAAGGATCTGGATGACATTCTGCATTACCATTCTATCGTTCAATGCTCTTAATAAAATTTTGTGTCAATTATTGCGTTTGAAAATATAAATCTGCTACCAGACACCCTTTAGTTTGTGTTGTAGAGAAGAAATTGAGGGTGGCGATGGCACGATGGATGGTAGTCGGCACGTTGACTACACAACCAACTGGTTCAACCCCAGTTTCAGACAAAAAAATTTTTAAATAAAAATAAACATCTCGCATTTTTCTGATGTGCATTAGTGTGTTTTTGTGTGTCAGTTGTTGTCGGAAGGTTGCAGTGGCGAAGGCATAGTCACTGGTCACTGAACAATACCGGCTTCAGCTGATAGCTATCCACAATCACATTAGAACGCCCTCCTTCGTCGGTATTGTGTAGCACCGGCGAAGTAAAATAATAATAAAAATAGCTACTAAAGCGAAGCTTTCAGCACTGCTACGAGTATAAAAACAAATGAACGTGCGAAAGCAGAGCTGTAAAATACTTAATTAAGCTTCACCTCCTGTCGTTTCTTCTACTATCCCTTTCCTATAGTTCCCAGCACAATGCTTCGCATGTGTAGGAGTCATCTCCTGAGTGCTGGTCCTAGATAAAAAAAAAAAAAAAAAAAAAAATTGGGGTGGAAAAGTTGCATACCGACGTCTGCCGAACAATTTTTTTTCGCTTTTCTTGTTTTATTTTATTTTCTTTTTTAAATTCAAAATGTTGTCATATTTTTTAATCAAGAAAAAAACGTTTCATTTTTACAACTAACTTGGGCAAAAAAAATTTATATTTTTTCGAAATTGCCGTCCAAAAATACTTTATATTAAGAAGAGGTGTACGAGTAATTATTTTTTGAGGTATGGTATAGTGTACATATGCCGGTATGTGTCATCATTTTTTTATTAATTATTAATAAATACTATCACGATAAATATCATAAAACTGATTCAAATGAGTTCTTACAAGGAGCTTCTAACTGTTGAAAAAAACAACTGCCCAGTTTGAGTAAATTAAAATAAGGTCACGTTAACTATGTCCCGCAATATCACCCAGCTCCACCAACCAGGAAACCGTTGCCCATTTTGCCATGTTACAAGCAAGAGTGAGGGTAGACAATGTGCGCCTTTGCTCTTCGGAAAGCCTTCAAAGATCGTTCACACTCTAAGCCGGGGTAAAAACAAGTCAGTAGGAAAATAACAAATAGCGACCCAATAACAATTTTTAAGAAAAATTAAAAAAAAAGGAATTAAAACGACCGAGAAATTCTAAATTTAATGTGTATCCAAATTCCTAATCTATGACATTAACGATTGATATTTTTAAAAAAAGCCCGAAGCGGTGCTCAGACATGCACTTTTATTGAGATTTTTGCATTAAATGCCATTATTGAGCTCAATACTCCATGCTAAATGTCAATTAAGTTATCGAACAATAAGTTCGAAATTGTTACTGTTAAATACTGAGTTAGACTTGAAAAGCAACCTTTCACACAAGTATTTTTACTGCCACGTATGTTCACTGAAAAGAAAAACTTCGGTACAATGTCAAGCCAAATGTTAAAGCAGTAAATAAAAAAAAATCGAAAAAGAAAAAGGGATGACCAGATAATTAAAGCCCGAAAAAGTTGTTTTTTTTTGTTTTTTAGCTGTGGAATGCGATTTGAATACGCTAAATATACTATTTTAAATATGTGTGAACAATAAATTAAATTTATTAAATTATCTCAATTAAGAATGCATGTCTGAACATACATAGTATGAGTGTTTATACAATTATGGCAATAATATATTTTTATAATCGAAGAAATGTGAAATACATATTCAATAGAAATAAATGATACAATAATAATGAAATAATTTAGAATACAATTACTGTGAGTAGTTTACTTAAGTATAACTTACACTTTTAAATCCATTTGGTTGCAAAATGTCTTCGTGCCAAGCAACAGCATCACCGTTCCACCAGCCAACGGCGCTTAATATGGCATTCAAGCCAAACATGGCCAAAGCCATTATAAAACTAAACGCCTTAGAGTGCTTTATGTATGTGTGTGTTTGTATAATAAAAAAACACAACAGTAACAGTTATGAGAAGAAAAATAGAAAATATATAAAAGAAAATGCAATACAGTTATACAGTTTAGGGAAAAATTTACATACATCCAGGGATTTTGTTAATAATGTATAGATTTTTGTAAAAGCTTTATATATCGATTAAAGTACAAGGTGGCACAAAAAGAACGTTATCATTTAAATTGGCTGTATATTTGTTATAAATGAAAGAAAGTGCTCTGTTTTTTTATGAAAAGAGTTAAATTGATGACATTAATTGGAAAACCATAAGTCGCTCAAATGGCCACCTACTGGAGTTTATGCCCGCAAAACATATTGATTCAAATTGGCAATTTAATCTTCCATGTTAGCCTGGTTTGGTTCGGCTTGCAAGGTTCGTGGATTGTTGTGATGAACACAAAATGTTAAAAAGCTGATGGCGAGTAGTCAGCGTGTTGGCTCTGCAACCAGATAGACCCAGGTTCGAGTTTTAACGATTAAAACACGTTGGTTTATCGAAAATTTTCCATAATAAATTTGCCTCGTGTCTAAGTACTTCACGACTGCCAAATATGAACTGTCAAGATTAATGTTTACCAAAATGGCGGCAAAACAAAGTAGTATGCCTTCCCGGCGGACACCCGGTATATGTCCGATAACCAATAGACGTTTGCCATAATTTCTTCACAAGTTAAATGCTCAGTTCAAGTTCAAAACGAGATTTTTTGCATTAGTAAATTCGTCCCGATAAATTTTGTTATTCTTCATTCTGAAAAGTTCAGTTTGAATTTAATATTGCCGTATGTCACACGGCCACATTTAAAATCATTTCTAAGTTTTTTTAAAAATTCAAAAATAATTACGCGGTGTATGCAGAGCATTTTCTTTCACTGTACCTCTAAGTATAACTTAAGCTACATATGTACTATATAATATACACATATGTATGTATGTGAATACGTGTATCCACACTTAATATCTACAATGTAGCACCACCACTATAAAAATGTTGCTGTTTAAATCCTGATTCTGGTTTTGGCTACATTTAAATATTTAATATTTCTCCACATACCTCTAGGCCCAACATAAACATGCCGGTAACTAGAAACACCACACCAACGCCCAACACATCTGGCCATGGCTCGTTCGCTGGTGAATTACGTCCTAAAAGTAGACATTAAATATTAAGCTTCAATCAACAACTGTGGTATTTAAGTGCTTTTGTCTCCACACTTGCCTAGAATCATAATACGAGCTAAACCACCAGTCATGGCATCTAAACACATGCTCAGTGTACGAGCCAATGCTGCACAGGCACACAATATGGCTAACATGTCCATCCAGGTGGCTAAGAAAATGCAGCCAAAATCAAACTTGTTACTGGCTCGTACGTACGGAATTTGCAACGTTCTGAGACTTGTTTTACAGCGTGCTGTAAAATTGATAAAGAAGTACAGTTCAAAAATTGTTTGTGTGTGGGTATTTGTTTAATTAAATTTTTTGTTTTCAATCGCTATAAACTGTACCTGCCAGGATACCAAATACTGTTGCCATTATGACGGCCAGCACGACACATGGTGCGGTCGTTTCATTGTAAGCAATTAGATAAACCAAAACAGCAGAACCCAAAGTTAAGCGAGCACCACTGCCATTCGAAAGTGTATCCAAAAAGAAACTGATAGAGAGCAAAAGAAAATAAATTTAATTTGAAACGAGAAATTTCATTCAAAAATATTTTTCTCTAATAAAAATATAAAAATAAATAATAAGCACTTTTCATTTTTTAGTGCCATTGTCAGTAGAACAGCTGAAATTAATAAAAAATTATATTTTAATATAACGATTATCGAAACTCTTCAAAAAGTGTATTATTATCGGTGCAATCTGCCATCGAGTTTCTTCACTAATAACACCCCAATAAACATGGTTTCAGAAGTTAACCGCCTTTTGTAATGGCCGACAGAGTTGTTTAAAAAAACCTCATTTAATGAATTTTGCCAACAGTTGCTAGAGTTGAATTGAGTCATATCTCGCCTTTAAACTGATAACTAATGATATTACAATCACCATGTAGTAAAGCTAGCAGTTTGTTGGCTGTTATTAAATGAGTTTAACGACTTGTCTATTACAAAACTACTCTACATCTCTTTAGTAGGAGCATCTCTGGAATATGAATCTGTTGTTTGCGGCCCGCAATAGAACGTGCATATTGATAAGATTGAATTCATTCAAAAACAATCTGTGTTGTTTTGTCTGCGAAACATTTACAAAAAAAATTTCACAAATCGACCATCGTACACTCAAAAGAAAAGTCAATTCATTCGTACTTAAATCTATCCCAAGCGGTGTGAAAATTATAGATTTTCTTAAATAAAAAGTCTTCAAGCGCTAAATAATTACTTTTAGCCATATGTAATGCCGAATCGATGCTTGAAATAAGCAGAAAACGAGATTTACAGGAGAAGGGGTTTTCTGTGTTATTTTCCTTTAAAGATTAAAGATGATTTACACGCAAATCGAATATGGTGGTCCGTCGAACCATAATGCACACCTTAACGTCAAGTTTTTTTGCCCAACTTAATTTGACATTTCTTGTGCCAGTGTTTGAGAAATTCAACCATGCTCCAGGCAGTGACAAAATCACAGGAGCAATGATAACTAATCTGCCACAATCAGCATTGAGGCTGATTCTCTTTATTTTCAATTCTATGTTGAGGTTGGGTACGTTTCCGAAAGCATGGAAACACTCAGAAATCGTAATGATTCCTAAGCCAGGTAAAGATGTTACGCAAGTATCTTCTTATCGTCCAATAAGCTTATTGCCGATACTGTCCAAACTTTTTGAAAAATTGATTCTCGAGAAACTACGGCACCACGTTGACACTAATTCTGTTATCCCACATCACCAATTTGGATTCCGGAAAATGCACAGCACTGTGGCACAAGTACACAGAATAACAAACCTTGTCCGATCGGCTTTCGAGAATAAAGAATACTGTTCGGCACTTTTTATTGATATATCTCAAGCGTTCGACAAAGTCTGGCACGACGGTCTGATGCACAAAATTGTAAACTTGCTACCGGAAAACGTTCACAAATTGTTCAAAAATTACATAACTAATAGATCTTTTCATATAAGGTCGAAATCGGTGATATCTTCCATTAAAAATATCCATGCTGGTGTACCACAGGGAAGTATCCTTGGTCCTTTTCTGTACATTTTATTTACTGCGGATATGCCTACAAGTCAATTGACGCATACATCAACTTTCGCGGATGATACTGCTTTTCTAAGCATACACAAGAATGCAGCAGTAGCAAGCCAACATCTTCAAGCGCATTTGAACCGATTGGAAAAATGGTTATCAAAGTGGAAGATAAAAGTAAATGCTTCAAAGTGCGTCCACATTACGTTTACTCTGAGAAGGGACAATTGTCCTCCCATCACGATAAACGGTGTTACAATACCTGAGGGCAACCACGTAAAATATCTTGGTATTCATCTCGATAGACGTCTTACGTGGACTAGTCACATAGCGGCCAAAATCACTCAACTGAAGTTGAAAACTGCGCAGCTTTACTGGCTTATAGGACGACACTCTGCACTAGGCCTAGATATGAAGGTGCTGTTGTATAAGGCGATTTTAAAGCCCATATGGCTATATGGCGTTCAGCTGTGGGGAACTGCTTCCGCATCAAATGTTGCAAAATTACAAAGAAGACAGTCAAAAATTTTACGAATAATCACAGGTGCTCCATGGTACATGAAAAATGTAAATATCCACAGGGATCTAAAAATTCCATCAATTAATGATGAAATTAAAAAAGTCTGTACGAAGTATAGGACGAAGATCACGGTGCATCCCAATCCACTTGCTAGAGAATTGCTGGTCTTTGAGGGTCACAGAAGACTCAAAAGGACCCAAACGTTTGATCTGATTGGATGAAAATTCTGTGTAACCATTGAGTTGAAATTGCAGTGGCAATGGAAACTATTTTTTTTTTTTATAGTATATTTTTAGATTAAGATTTGAACACATTTTGTTAATTTCATATTGAAAGATCCAAAATTCAAAAATAACATGGGAAAAAAAAAAAAAAAAAAAAATGCAGAGATATATAATTGTGTAGCGCATTAAGGCTATTGAAGCCTTCTACGAAAATGAGCATTCAAATCAAAATGCCTTTCGTGCACTGCATGATTTTTTTGGTCAGCATAATCCATCAAATGTGTCCACAAGCGGGGGAATTGTGTGCAAATTTTAGCACACCGGGTCTATAGCAAATGTGAAAAGACCTGTGCATGCTCACCTAGTTTGTTCTGCGGAAAAAATTGCTGTTGTTTCAACAATGAGAGATGATAACTGACTTCTTGTGCCCAGAAATTAAGTATAAGGACCTGGACGATAGGTGGTTCCAACAGTAGGGTGCCACTTGCCACACAGCCAACGAAACAATGACATCTCTTGCGTGAGAAATTCAATGGCCGTGTTATCTCACGTCGTAGCGATGTTAATTGGGCGTCGCGGTCATGTGATTTGATACCGTTGAACTTCTTTCTTTTGGGATATTTAAAAGAAAAAGTGTTTGTCAATAAGCCAAGAAAAAGCGGTAAAGCATGAGATAATTCGGCACATTAACGACATTGAACCTCTATTCTGTCTCAGAGTCATTGAAGGTATCGACCATCGGATATATTTATGTCACCGAAGCCGTGGCGAACATTTGGCCGATATTTTTTTTCACACATAATTGTTCTTCTATCATAATAAAAAATATGAAGATAATTCTCTGAAAACTTTTTGTTTTATTTACAATTAAGATCATGAATTTTGGTTGGACCACCCTTTATATATGTAAAGTTATTAAGAATTTTTTTTATAAATTTCAAACTATGAAGAGCTGCAGAAAATTTCAAATTTAAGCATATACTTTCTCTTTACAAAATGTCGCTTACGATAATTTGGCGCTAAGAAGTCGATATATACTTGTTGTATGGTTTAATTAGTGCATGTGTACATTTTTTTTGCTGGTTATTGCAACTCATCAGTAGACCTTTAACCAAATTTTTTATAAAGTTAAAAAATCTTTCATGTTTATAGAAAAACTCCCAACAAATCTTTGAGAAATACAAAATCCGTTTTTAATTTAGGATTTTTTTTCTTGATTTAAAAATTTTGTACTCATGTTGCGAATTTCCAGAATAGAATCTCTGAAGTCACATCATTTTCGGTGACGTTTTTATTCAATCAATCAATCAATGATGACGACATTGTATATCCAATTTTCATCTGTACTCTGTACTGATTATAATAATCTATATGCTTTGTTTGATTCTTCAATGGCTGTCAATATTATTAAACGTAATATGATTTTTGTTATAATTGCAAAATATATTGTATATCCAAATTGATGTTATCATTGTTACAATATCAGGGTAACCGAGCAACACTCGGTGCATTTGAACAATTTTACTTTTATCAGAACAGAACGTTTTTATACATGTGGCGGGAATCAACGGGCTCCGATTTAGATAATCCATTTCGATGGGCGTATACCCAACAAATTTCCAGGCAGAAGTTCATGTCATCGTAGCATCCCACATCTGTACACTGTCAAATAATAAGCGGCTCTTAGGGCTCTTCAGACGACCATGAAAACATCGAGAATGGTATGTCAGTGCCTGGACCTTCTCAATGACCTGGGAGACTGTAATGCCATTGCATTGCGTTGGGTTTCTGGCATAATTTATCCCAATTGACCGCGAGCCATTCTGTGGATTTACGAAAAGGCACAAGAATGAAATTCTTAGAAACTGGGAGGAAAAAAAATTCACTGCTCACTGGCACGATTGAGCCGGCCATGGGTCAGGCCAAACTGTCCCTCATCCCGTCTAAGGCAATCTTAAATACGCTGCTTTTACTGAATAGAGCAGACTTAAACGTTTTTACGAGGTAGCACTTGAACAAAATTAGTCTCACCAAGACCAAAAGTGATACTGAAAGCTCTGAACACGTTCTTTGCGCTTGTTCTGCACTCGGCAGATGCGTGGCATTGTTGGGCCAGTATAAATTTTTTCTGCGTGATAGGCTTTGCACAATATATCTGCTTGGTGCTTCCTGGCCCTAATAATAATAATCTAATATAAAAAAATTACACGTACGTATGGATGCATACATTCGTTTCTATGCCTTATGGACAGCTAAACGGCTGAACCCATTTCCTTGAATATTTTACAATATCTGTCTGTATATTGGGAAAGACCTATCGGCTATTAAACTTCAAAAATTCCAACTGAGAACCGTTGTGAAAGTTTCTGATTATAGTCCAAAAGACATTGTACTTAAAATAAATCAACAGTCAAAAAGTGGTTGGTATTTTACAAGTGGGCGTGGTACTTCTCATACAAACTAAATATTGATTTCTTTATATTTTAGGAACGGTTAAAATTAAAGCTTCTGTAATTGGTTTGAGTGAACTTAAAATTATAAGAATAATCTAAATAGCTCGTCATAGTGTGTAATATAAAATGTTCTTAACCTTCTATGCACATCTCTGTAGCACAGAAAATTCTACAGCTATTGTGTCCACGGATATACGTACACTATACAAAGCCACACATTAGTCTGTTGGCTTGCTTGTGTTTCACAAGCAACAATGAATCAGTTATAAACCAACCTGTATTTGTGGTCAACATCACTCCCAAAAGCCATGCAGATTAAATAATTCTGCAATTGTTGCATATTTTTCAATTTTTTTTTAAAAAATTAGCCGATTGCAGTCAAGAATACTTGTAGTCATGTAGCTGTGCAGGCTGCTGTGGTCTACATACTTACATGTATGTTGAATGCTTAAATTATTTATATTAATAATTTATAGAACATTTTTCTTTCATATGCTTTTTTTAATAAAGCGCTTTTTCCAATAACAAAGAATTATTCTGCGGTGTCTGATTTCTAAATAATCAAATTTCATTAATTCCGAGCAAAAGCGTATACTTATGATTGTATGTAGTTGGGTATCTCAGTTCTACAACATATTTTATAATTTCTTTCGACAAGAATGGTGACTGAATGCCTCAGTAACACGTTAGACAATATTTCATATTTCTAATATTTTAGTTAAATATAATGACAGTGCCCCAGTATAACTTTAACACCTCCGCTCTGAAATCCTTTGAGAACCCATTGAAAGAAAGCTGAGGAATAACAAAGTAGTGAGGCAGAAGAAGAATATTAAATAATTAAAAATTTTTAAATAAATTATATAGAAAAAAATCCACTTAATCAATTAAGCGTATAATTTAAACCATTCTAATTAAAAGAAATTCTATCTTTCATATAGAAAAAAGAATAACGAAAAACAAAAACCAGCAAACAAATAATGATAATGAAACTAAACCGACTAGTAAACAGTCATTAAAATTCTAATATACATACATATCCACACTTACAAAAATACGCTCTTAAAAGTCACAAAGAAACAAAAACATTCAATTACAAACTTAATAAAAACAAATGGCACCAAATCAAACTGACACACCTACACTAAGTCAAATGCCAACACATTCTGCTACTGAAGGTGTCTACTTGCTTTCGCAACTAGACATTTTAAAGACATTCAAAGAAAAAGTCTACACAAAGCGAGGAAAAATTGCAGATTTCCTCTCGTCCTCTTCTCATTCAGAAGCAAATATTGAAACAAAAATATGGAAACATACAAATAGTATACCAACAACAAAACAACCATAATTGTATAAAGAAATTTACACTTATTTGTGTTTGTGGGGGCGTATGATCAACATTTATTAATTCTGCATAATTATTTTCAACATATGGAGACGTATGAGTGATTTTACAACATTGATTCTTAAAGTGGGGCTCATACTGGAGAAGAAAATTATGGAAAAAAAAGTTCTCAAAAAATAATCAATAATATTAAATGAATTTACTTTGGGCATAACTTTATATATGTGTATATGTATATATATATCGAGCCTTTGGTGCAATACCGTAGTAATTCAAAAAATCGTGAACTGAGAAAAATGCATTTGAAGTTTAGAGCCATCTTTTCGATAGTATTTGCGTTTACTAAAGTTATTTTTGTACAAGTTTTTAAATAAAGAGGCATGTTTTGTAATGTTTTCTGTTTGTAAATTTCTTGTCATATTTCAAGAAATATTACATTATTGCAAATAAATATTGTTGGAAATAGCTGGAGGCAATAAAGATATTTGTAGTTGTAGAATCTGAACAGTTAGAGATAGAACCACAATCTTTTTTCCTTTAGATATATATTTCCCCAAAGATCATTTTTGCATACCCAGCTCAAAAAATTAAAATTTTGAGTTACTGCGGTATTGCACCAAAGGCTCGATATATAAAGATATTACCAAAATAAATTCATGTAATATATGTATAAAACTACATGTGCACGGTGTTTGATTTTAAAATTCTTCTCTTTTACCTTTTAATTTTTAAAAAAAGTAAATTAAAAGTTCGATCTAAGGAATTGACATTTTACCGCACTAATGTCAATTTTCGACTACGAATTTAAATACACATTTATTTAAGCTTGACTTTTATAAGCGGTGTACAGGTCCCAAGGAAACAGTGAAGTAAATCCAAACAAATTTTTATACAAATGTGGTAGTTATTTCATTATGACATAAACTTTGAGATTTACTTAATTTTTTTTGGAAATTATTTAATTTTTTTGCCTGGCATTTATTTCGTAATGAAATTATCCCCCAATTAAATAAGTCGTAAAAGAATTTCATATGGGCCGCCGGAAGCTTTTTGTTAGTGAAGCCAGTATTTGTTTTACCAAAGAGGAGAAACTCCTCCCAAAAAATGGAATTTATTTCATTTTCGGTTTGGGTACCATTTCATTTACTTTGGGATTTATTTATATTTTTCAGTGTGGGACTCCCTACATTTACTTTGGGAATTATCTTCTTGGGAGTTATTGCGATGGGACTTATTTCACCTGGAAGTTATTTCACATTGCCACATTTATACATACAGTTTATTTCTTTATTTTTCTGTTGCATATTTAAGTTGTTATTAAATACAATGCTCATTTTGCAGAAACAGCTTTTTATCAACAATAAAAGTAAATTTGTAAAAATAAAAAGGTCGAAAAACACTGGGGTTTACACGTGACAATTTTTTTTTCTTCGCCACGTTTTATTGTTTTATTGACGTAGACGGGCGCTCTTACCTCGGAAAACTTATGTGTGCTGGTTTCAGAGTCAATACGCTAACTTCTCAGCATACAGCACTCCCAAATTAGTGTAGCAAAGGCACGATGGATGGTGGTAGTCTGCACGTTGACTACAAAACCAAAAACAGACCTGGGTTCAACCCCAGTTTCAGACCAAAAATTATAAAAAAAGAATGTCACATTTTTCTGATGTACATTAGTGTGTCTTTGTGTGTCAGTTGTTGTCTAAAGTTTTCAGTGGCGAAGGCATAGTCACTGGTCACTGAACATAACCGGCTTCAGCTGATAGCAATCCACAATCACATTAGAACGCCCTCCTTCGTCGGTATTGTGTAGCACCGGCGAAGTAAAATTATAATAAAACTGGCTACTAAACCGAAGCTTCAGCACTGCTACGAGTATAAAAACAAATAACGTGCGAAAGCTGAGCTGTAAAATAATTAATTAAGCTTTACTTCCTGTCGTTTCTCCTACTATCCCTTTCCTATAGTTCCAGTACAATGTTTCGCATTTGTAGGAGTCATCAGCTGAGTGCTGGTCCCAGATAAAAAAAAAAAAATAACAATACTTGTTTTGCCTGAGCTAATTTAAGCTTAAACAATATAGCCAAATTAAAATCAGTGTATATTTCATTTATATGTTTTAATTATATTATTAATTGACCTTTTTTATTATATTTTTTGATATATATTTATTAAGCCTGAGGTATTTTTTTATCTTATTTTGTTTTTTTATTATTCGATATTTCTTTAACAGCTTGTTAACATCATCAGGAATAATAGGAAATTTTATTTTTTATTTTTTTTATTTTTTAAATTTTATTTTAAATTTTATTTCCTATTATTCCTGATGATGTTAACAAGCTGTTAACGAAATATCGAATAATAAAAAAACAAAATAAGATAAAAAAAGACCTCAGGCTTAATAAATATATATAAAAAAAAAAAAATTTCATTTATATGTTTTTTTTGTTGACATTTTTCTTCTATAGACAAAGTTTTGAGTTGTTAGAGGCATATTCATCAAAATATTCAAGACTATTTCAGACAATTGAAAGAGTGCGCATGTATTATTGTATGCATGTTTTGGTATTGTCACAACAGTTATGTCAGGTATAAACGCAGGGCCAACCCAGTCAGCAAAATAATCCTACGTTGTCTGAATCCGACAATTCTGGATATATACATATCGAGCCAAAACAGCCACCAGGTCGTAACATAATTGAATATCTTGTAGTGCCGCTCTCATCGAGATTTAAATAATACGCACAAAGTCATCACCATCTCTTCTGTAGATAAATAAATAAATAGCCGTGTAACAATTTTCAGTTTTACTGCTACGTGAAGTAAAGTGAAGATATGCACATAAATATTTGCAAGCTTTTTCTCTATCGAAATCTCTGGTAATGCAGTGCTGCCACAGCCATTTAATAAACTTCTAATATTTAAGTTTTTCAACGTGAGTTAAAATTCCTTATGATTGACTGAAGGTCTACTGCTGTATTGTCATTGGTACCAGCGAGAGCAGCAAATAATTAGCTTAAATGAACAAAATCAACAAACATAAACAAAAGCATTTAATTAACTTAATAAAAGCTGAGACAATGAATTGCAGACCGACCCAACGGATTTCTCTCCATATGTCAAATTAATTATTTAATAAGTTATCCTTCTGTGTCATTTGAGCATTCGTATACAAATTAATGCTCTTTTGTTTGTTCAATTTGCACAAATAGGCTCAGCAGGAAGTCAAATCACAAAAGACAAACAATAAAAAATTTATAATAATAGAATTGTGAAAGTGGGTGCAAAACATATGTGCAAAATATGTATACAAGGTCAATCACTGAACTTGATTTTATTTTATCTTTGACGATTACTACTGATGGCACGTACGATGTAATAGATGTTGCTGATAAAAATATTTAAAATTAGTAAAACTGTGTTTTTTTTTTTAAAGAAAATAAATTAAAGTATGACAATGGAAAAAATAATCAACCATACTAACGGACATAGCAGGTGGGGGGAAAAAAAATTGTTTTATAATTTCTTAACGTATCAAAATTTTGAAAAAAAAAGAGAACCTTCCTAGATACCATATACGAGTAACGATGGTAGAAAATCAAAAGTTCTGCTCTCACAGCTTCCAAATTTGACTAATTAGAACGACTATGGAATACAACTAGAGTTGCTAGTTGTACCGATTTTAGCGGGATTTTTCTATAACATCACTCGTACCGCACTCTATTTCACACTTCAGCTTTACATGCAAATTTATATACATGTGGATATGTATTGTATATATTATGTATTTCTTTATTTCTTTATTTCTTTATTAAATTTTTAGCCTATGAACAAATTTCTTACAGTCTTAAGCATAAATTAAATTCCAACATATTAATAATAAATATGTATAACAATAATAATATTAAATTATAAATATAAATATAAAAATATAACAATAAAATACAAGATACGTATGCAATTATTAATAAAATGCATTTAAGTGCCTTAAAATATTGTTTTTCAAGGTATTAGAATCAATCAAAAAACCAATGGAAGAATATAGATCATTAAATTCAGCGCACATTCTACGGAATGCATCAAAATTGGCATAGTTGGAGCGGAAATATTGAAGTTTTATAGGAACATAATATCTTGTTGGACGTTTTGGTATTGTAAATTCAATGTGACGGAGTAAGAACGCCGAGTCAATAACGCTATTTATTAGACTCGTTACAAATGATACATTCATGTATATTCTCTTACTTTTCAAAGTAGGAAGTCCACGCGGACAAAATAAAAGAAATTGTTTTTGATACTGATTCAATTTTCTTTATGTGGATATCATACTGCGGATCCCAATTTGAATACAGGCGTATTCAAGAATGGGTCTCACCAGCGACGTAAACAAAAGCTTTATAACGTAGGGATCATTAAATTTCTTACCCCAACGTTTTATGAATCGGGGCGGACGAGCAGGACGATCACGTCCGGCGCGGCCCAGGGATCTGTGCTGGGCCCGGACCTATGGAATCTGACCTACGATGGGATCTTTGGGGTGGAAATGCCCGAGGATGCTCAGCTCGTGGGATACGCGGATGATATAGCGGCGGTGATCTTGGCGCGGGATATGGATGACGCCAGGGGGAAGCTGAACCGGGTAATGCTTAGGACCCGGATGTGGCTTGAGGACCACGGCTTGGAATTGGCCGGGGAGAAGACCGAGGTGATGTTGATGACGCGGGCACACATACCACTCGGCGTCGGCATGCAGATAGGGGATGTGTCTCTGGTTACCCAGAGTGCCATAAGGTATTTGGGCGTCAGACTCGACTGTAGGCTGACTTACTGGGCCCAAATACGGCATGTGGCGACTAGGGCGGCGAAGATGACTAGCATGTTGAGCAGACCATGGCGAATGTCGGAGGCCCGACACAGAGCAAGAGGAGGCTGATTATGGCGGTCACGAAGTCGACCGGCATGGGAGCGAGATTTGGGGAAATGTACTGGGTGAGAGAACCAAACGCAGGGTGCTCGAGGCGGTACAGCAGACGGCGGCCCTTAGGGTTGCTTCGGCTTACTGCACGGTCTCGGGCGCTGCGGTCCTGGTGATATGTGGGGAAATACCCATAGACCTCTTGGCGCGCGAGCGGTGGGAGGCTTGGAACTCGAGGGCCCTGGTATTGGTGCTATTGGTCTGAGACCCCAAACTGTCCGGCGATGTCCGGACAGGTGGACCGCGAACACGGTCGGCAGGTGGACGGCGAGGCTCATTCCCTGCGTGGAAGTATGGATTCGGAGGAAATTTGGGGAAGTTAACTACTTCCTGACACAATTCCTCTCGGGCCACGGATACTTCCGAAAGTACCTGTACCGGATGGGCAGGGCAGATGGTCCCGACTGCATTTACTGTGGTATTGCGGATGATGATGCAGAACACACTTTCTTCGACTGCACCAGGTGGCATGCTGAGAGAGGCACCTGCGCAGCGTGTTGGCGGGTTCGCTCCTGCCACCGTGATAGGGAGGATGCTCGATTGTGAAGACAATTGGGACGCTGTGGCGCAGTACGTGGGATACGTTCTGCGGAGGAAGAAGAGGGACCTCGATGCCCTGCTGCATATCGGGGCCCCCTCTGACGGGGACCAGGCGATACGGGGCGGGGCCATGGCGCCGGCTGCGGACTTCGCGGACTCAGACGTGGGTGAGTGAGAGTGGTCCAGATTGGGACGTGGCTATGGGCCTTCCCGAAGTAATGCGGAAAGCGGTCCCGGGGAGGAATCTACCCAGAGGAGGAGGAGGGAATTTTTTAGTGGCAACACCTCTCGACGCAGAAGACGACGGTCTCTGTAAGTGCGAAGGCATTTTCAACCCTACCTCACACGCCAAAAAAAAAAAAAAAAAAAAACGTTTTATGAATACCAAAACTCCTTTGGCTTTATTCACTGATTGGGAAATGTGTAAATTAAAAGGAATGTTTCGATTTCCTCAAGAGTATAATCATTAATATAAATATTATAGAATGTATGTATAAAAAAATTTTGAATCTTTAAAACGAAAGCGCACAAATGAGTGAAATATAAAAAAAAATAAAAAATTGTAAAGGAGAAAATTTAAGAAGAGAACTAAATATAATAACATTGAGAATTGCGAATTAAATTATGATTATAAAATAGAAAAGTTTTGTTTATGGCAAATATACAGTATGCAATAAAAATTCCAGCAGCGGCCATGGAGGCAAAAGTGAGATAAGAAACATTTATTGACTGAATCTCATTTCAAGAAGTTTCAATAGGATACCATAAGCATAGTTAAACATCCTCTTAGATACAACCAAAATGTCTCCTTATCATCTGACATTACCCAGAAATTGGCTTGCGGTAGTACAAAAGCAGGAGCTCTTATTCATTTGCTGGTTCCACACTCTGTGTAAAACATTGCTAATGTTATTTAAATCAACTAATGAATTTTGTTTCTACTGCGAAACTTGGTTAAAGATCTACTGAAGAGTTTGGTATTAACAGCAAATGAAATGTGCATATAGACCAGCTAAACCATATAACAAACATATAAAGAATCGTATCTTCTAGTATTTTAATCATTTGATACATTGGCAATTGAATAAAGACAGTGCAATCAAAATACCATAAAATAGTCAAATGGGAAAAAAGTAGTAAAAATTTTTGTAGGAAAGCTGCTAATTGCTGCTAGAGGGTTTTTCCGTAAGCGGTTCCTACATTTATATTATTATAGGAGTTGGTAATCATCGATCTATTTCTCTCGCCCTTGCCAGTGATGGTCTGGCCAACTTCGTTCTCAAAGAAATATGGACCACACCAAAGAGTGACTTTTTCGGGATGCATTGGGCGCTCTTGGACCTCATGCAGATTGGTATCGTCTGAAATTCGACATTTTGTTTCTTCACGTACACATTCATCCAGAAATGGGGCTCATCGATGAAGATATTTTTTCGTGCGGTGCGTTGAACGAACAGAACAGCCATTTTGATAACATAATTATATTATTTGCACATGTTGTTGAAAGCTATATATCTCCATGGTGATTTGACGAAACAGACTGAATAAAGCACAGCTAATTTGGCAGATGTAGCTTCAACAAGATGGCCGTAATATACTGTCGAAGTTCTGAAGTCCCTGTTGGAAGACTCATTACAATTTACCTGACGGTTTGAAATCATATTAAAATTTATTTAAATCTGTATTTCTTTAATTCAATCTTTATTTTAACCTTTTCTGTGTAACGTAAATTTTAAACGAAAACTAAAGAGGTTCTGGTAAAAGTTTTCAAATGAAATTCTGCGTGGACTCCTTGGCGATTTCCCTTTGTTGTTTGTCTGCTCTTATTGTTCATTTTACGTAATGCTACTGGCAAAGGTATTCGTTTTTGTAATATCTGTGTCTATTTCATATACAGCTTATTCCCACCGCTCTCATTAATAAAAAAAATCCACGGCGGACAATTTGATACAAAAAGCTAAATCAAATTCGTGTTAATTTTTCATGTCAAATCTCTGAAAATAGTTCAACCCTCCGGCCCTAAGGTAGAAATGTAGCCATGCATGACAGACTCTATACATACATAGTATGTACACATGCACATATATATAAATAACGTTAATATATATTTGTATAGGTTTTGAATGTGTACAGCAAAATAGAATTTAGTGAATTCCTTTTTTGTTGGTAAGTTTTTACTTTGCTTAATTTATGTTTTGTTCTAAATTTATATATTTCATGTGAGCATACTCGAAACGCACGCAATATAGAGGTGCTACAAAGTGTTTGCAGTATTGTGCAAACGATATAAAGTAAAAAATTCAAAGTTTCCCTCCTTCTTTATCCCTGTCTCTCAGAATGTATTGTTGAATTGTTCACCAAAAAAAAAACGCGCACAACCAGAAAATCGTGGGATTAATGCCAACGCGAACGATGGCGAAGTTAAAATAATAAATGAAATGGATCTGCTTTTGATAACAAATAAATAACTCAACGTAAAATCAGATGTGCAATTAATTCTGCGCCTCGAATTTCCTACTCGCATGGGGATTTCAAGTACTCCTGCTAACTGCTGAACATGGCCCAGAATTTCTTGGAATTCCAATATGTGAGGAGGTTTCTTATTGACTGCTTTATAAGACTTCCTTTCGAAGTCTAACGAAGGACTACAACTTTGGTGCTATATAGTTGAGAACTCGTAAAAGAATCACTAGTGTCTCCGTAGAATAGTGTATGTATGCGTATTAGAATATCAGTATGGAGGTGAGATTGGCACACAATGACAGGTGGCGACGTAAATCTGGAAAACAAATCTGAGCATGGATGTTTCATAGTTTAAGGGTATTAAAAACTATAGATCGGTTTGCACCTCATGTTAACGCAGCAAAAAAAGTGAATACGATCACAATGAGTTGATATTTTCATTATTTCTTAAGCACTTCTTCATCTGAATTCATTTTAATGAAATCTTAAATGGTAACAAGATTATCAGTTTTGAACTCATGAAAAACACATTCAAATCTGCTGACTCATAATAACAACTGCTAAGTTGTAATTTAATTTTTGTACTTTGGGTTGTATTCATGACAAGTTGTTTTGTTAAATTTGAATCGATGCTAAAACGTAACTAAATCATGGAACATACATTGGCTCTAAGCGCTCATTTAAATGACAAGTGGTTTTGTTAAAAGCAAACACATGCTCTTCAATGACACCACTATGTTAAAATTATGCGTTATAATAAGCGAAGTTGGACCAGTTCATTTGCAATAGAACCCATGGACTAACTATTCTTTTTGTATGGATTTGCAGGAAAAGGAATAACAAATAAATTAATTGCCGTGAAATTAATAGAGTAAATAAAGGCACAAAAGTGTCCATCCGAAAATTAACGATATTGCTTTGCAACTTGAAGACCCCCTTGAATTAGGTGCGTTTTTTTAATTAGATTAGATTAGAGGGTCGCCTGATCTATCATAAATCACAATTTCTATAATTTGTCGGCAGTCTTTATTCACTTCAAATTGCAATGGCTCGGAACTTAACACTATATACATACATCAATTAGAATGTTGTGTGCTTTCAGGAACTGATTTCAGCCCTTTTAGCGCTCTTTGACTATCAACGATCTGTCATATCACTGACCACTAGTTCGATAACTCTGAGGCACATTAAGATCTCAACCTGAAAAACGCTATACTCGTGAACATCAGTGGCTGTAGTACAGACAGACCCCAATCTTCGTGTCTGCTCCCATTTTAGAGGGTTAAACCTTCACAACCCTCGTAGAGGGTGCTGTTGGCTCTGCAACCAGAATAACTACGGTTATAATCCCCGATCAGACCAAAGGTTTTTCAATTGTATCTGTGCTGACAGTGCCTTCCTTAGTCGGTATTTGAGCAATAAAACGTCGGCGAAGTAGAATCATGCTAAAAGATTAATGCTTCAACATAACGAAGCAACTCTGCTTCACCAATTAAAAAAAATACTCAACTGAAATTAAGCTCCTTATCTTTTTACCACTTCACCACCTGTGTCTTCTATACACTAATCCATTTCCATTTAGTTCCGATGCATGCATTTCATAGGTACGGATATCTAATGAACACTGGTCCCACATTGAAAAGAAAGAGTCCATAAGCCGAACCAAAAATTCCAATTCGAGTACTTAAACTCCGTAAACTTATGGGAATTTTTTTTGTGTCCACTGAAACCGATCTCTACCAAGATTATTGTATCGTCCATTTTCAAATTCTCAATGGGGTTTAAGGTGGAGAATGATGACCATCCAGTCATATATGAACAAATGTATTACAACGCTATTTTCTGAGGAAGACAAAACGCTTTTGGAATTTCCTTAGTTATTGTAGATATCAATTTTTTCTTTTTGGATCTTGGACTGGTGCTCAGGGAAAGTCCCCAACATATGCGATGCATTGCACTGGAACTCGATAGAGGAAAAATATAGAGTATAGACAGAAGTTGAAAGTTGTAGGAAGATAAAGGTTAATTCACAATTCTGCAGTTGCGTGTTTAATTATAGAGCAAAGTTGCGGCGTCTCTGATGTTAATTTTGACGCATTATTTTTATGCTAAAGGGAGTAATTTTATTTATTATATTATTGCTCAATTACTGACGAAGGAAAGTGCTGACAATTGAGAAAAAAGGTTTTTTGACTTGACTTTCTTTTGCTTAATGGAGATTTTGTTTCATACTTTAAACTCACTAGACAGCAGCTTTTTCCTCAACTTACGGATAGCACTCGTAGTTGGTCTATACTCGTATTTCTGATTGTATATGTTTGGCATTTCTAGGTTATAAAAATAAAACCAAAACACAATATATATTTTGATCCAATAAACGGAACTTCGAAAACACGCAAGGATTACGACAATACCCGTACAATAAAAGTACACAAAATATGCTTACGAAAATCTAGATTTAAGAGATCTACGGCGGAAAGAAATCAAGGAAAAGTTAATTAATACTAATAAATAAGGCTACAACATACAAACATATATGTGTAGGTACATATGTTTTCATGTAATTGCTTAAGTTAAACAGAAAATAAAAAATCATAGGGAAAGTAAAACAAAAAATATTGATTGCTATAAAGCCAAAACAACATAAATAGAACATGTTAATTAAACCTGCACTGAGAAGGAAATGTTTATGAAAGAAAATCTATACACAGAGCGAAAAAGTTCATACACAGAGCGAAAAAGTTCGTACTAAATTTAAGATTTTTTCGGCACTTTAGTACAAGTCGTACTTGAGAATTCAAATACGAATAGTACTCATATGTACTTAAAACAAGCAGGGAGAGAAAGAGAGATCCAATCTGGTGCAATTCTTAAATCAGAAATTCTATTTTCTATTGACTGAATTCTCAAAGATTTCTTGATAGTTTTTGTATAAACATGGAACATGTCTTAGCTTTTTAAACAAGTTGGTTGAAGTTCTACTGATGGGTTGGTGTAAGCACCAACGATTTATATATATGGAATTGCATAATCATACAAAATATATATACATTTGTGTAAAAAATTAAATAAAGTCTTTAATCTCATACACATGAATCAAGTACATTTAAGACTTGATTCTTAAATCCATCTCGCTTGCGGCTTTCAAGTACGTATTCGGGATTAAACATGGCTAAAGCCCGTATGACACTACATTTATTTTACATTAATTAATATAAAATTGTTAGAAAAGGACAGCAACAGTCATAAAGAATCAAACATAATACGAGTATATTATTTATATTTTCAAGTGTTGCTAAAGAAAAATATATGTTCAAAAACTAAGCTCAAAATCGCACACATTGAGCATAAATCGCTAAGTTGTCACATATAAAAGAATTTAAGCTCGAAACGTCAATTTTAAGTTGAAAATTTTGAAATTTTTTTTTGACACAAGTGGACGATTTGACGTTTTTGCATTTACCTTAATATGGTTGTACTCTTTGAACCTGATTAATTTTCCCATTACAATATATTTGCGCTCTTCTGCAGAATTTTAACAATGCAGAAAAAATGTAGTGTCATAAGGGCTTTAAACTAAGTATTTAGCTCTTGAGGAATCCGCACTAGAATTATGCATTATGTAGTGGATTTAAGAAAATCCGTACTAAACGTTCTCTTGACACGGCTGGGGATTGATTTAGCTACGGATGGATCAATTTTTATTTTGAGTGTAGAATACAACAAAAAAAAAAAAAAAAAAAAAACTTAGGGGGTTTCAATATGTCCCAGTAGAATAAATAAAAAAAAGGAATGAATTACATATGTAGTATATTCATACAAATACACATACACATGTTCATGAGATGGGAATATACGCACCTTGTAGTCGCCATAATTTACCCTACACTGCTTTTATGAAGAAGTTAAAATGTATTCCTGTTAGTAGAAGGTTAAAAATTATTGGCTATTATCCAAATATGGATTTTTTTTGCGTCGCCACTTGTTCTGTTTTTTAACAAACGCATACATGCACTAAATTTCACAATAAAATCGAGAGCAAATACTTTTACTTGGTTTCTGAAATAATGTTTAATGCAATTTTTTTCCTTTCGAGCGTATTCTTTCATTGGCACTACACCATCACATGGTGCTATTTTTATTTAAACACTTTATGTATTTATTTAATTTAGTGTAATCAATTGCAAATATTTTGCTAATGGCCAATATATTTATATTTTTTTCTTGCTTTCATTTTAAGTTGTCGTTGTGTATAAATTTGCTTGCAATTGTTGTTTTATAATGACCCCTTTATGAATAAAATGTTTACGAAAACCCCCCGCTCTTGATGGGTACAAAACACGTTTTATTTGTTGTTGTAAAATCTGTTTGCCCGTTTTAGTGGCCAAAATAAAACCTTGCGTTCCGAGAAGCAAACTAAAACTAAATATTTACCCTTATCATTCTATTAAAGCTATTGTCTTCTTTGCTTGTGTATTTTATAAACAATCCAAAAAGCTTCAGAGATTATTAAGAGGCAGGGAAGCTTTCGGTTCCAACATCTGTTTATTTAGCGCCTGCCTTTTACTCTTTTAAAGCGAAATACCTCTCTGTTTATTTGTTTTAGTTACTAGAGCACAATGAAACACAAAAGAGGTGATACGAAAATGTCGAATGTACACTTAGAGAAATAATCATGTCGCTAATTACAGAACTTATGGAACTTAATTATGCATTGTTCAAATGTTGAAGAATAGCGCAAATATATTGTAAAAAAAAATTTCGACTCAAAATTGAAGTTTCTAACTTAAAATTTTTAATATGTTGCCCACTTATCGATTTGTGTACGAATTTTGCAATTCCTGCGATCGTCTTCGAGGTTTTTTTTGCTTAACGTTTTGGTTGATTTTTTTTTTAAAGAAATAAGACAACACTTGTAAGGAATATAAAAGTTTTGTTTACATATTAACTGAATTTATTTTGGGAATATTCATTTATATATATGATTCTAATTGTGCTTTTTCCCTTATAAACTATATGTGCAATTTATTATTACATACTTTATGATATTCTCATACAGTATGAAAAATATCATAAAGCATTTTATTACAAAAGCAACTCAATAATTGAGGAGGAAAGCATATCCATATAGTACTATTTCGTTAACGCTTACTTAGCTCATCACTGGATTTTCCTAATTTCTGAATACAAACCCAAGATCTATATATATCAATTAATCAAACGAGAATTCCAAAAAAGCAAAAAATCTATAAACAAAAACATAACAATCCATGAGTTTACTTTTATAACATACACACATTTCTATTTTTTTTTTTTTTTTTTTTTTTTTTTTGTTTAGTTTTTTATTCTCATCTTTTTTTTTTATATTCCATCTACGTTCTACGCACGCATATCCAAAGATTCAGATAATTAAAGATAATTGATAATAATAAAGTTAATTGAAAAGGAGTATGAATTATAGAAGGATTATGAAAATTTATGAATTACCTTATCACTTCACTAAATGTCTTTTCTCCACACTAACCTGTTAACTTAGACGGGCCATAACATAACCCTAGAAAAAGGCAGTTCGAACCACGGTGTATCTGATTACACTGTGCGACAAATTTGAATTTTTCCATTCTGGTAAGGTGGCGATGACACGATGGATGGTAGTCTGCACGTTGACTACGAATCCAAAAACAGACCTGGGTTCAACCCCAGTTTCAGACTAAAAATTTTTAAATAAAAATAAACATCTCGCATTTTTCTGATGTGCATTAGTCTGTCATTGGGTGGAGTGAATAAAAAAGTAGCTTATGCTACAAAGTGTTAAGTACTAGCACTAGCTTTCACTGTTCATTACTAGCTGTGCGGAAAAGCTTATGCTACGATTGGTGTGAATAACTCTTAGCTAATGCTACATAGTTAGTGCTGGAAAATTACTAGCAAAAGCTGGTAAATGTGTATATCAAATCAGCTGGCAAAAATCGCTCATGAGTTACCACTTTTTTTAATTTTAAATACTGGTAGAGACTTCTGCAGTAATTTATGAAAGATATCATAAGAAAAACATAGTGGCAATGTCGCAATGATTTATTATTTTAGGATGGCTGATAAAGGAAATAAGATGTTTTTTCAAATAAAAAACTCTTATTTGAAAAGCAGGATCGCTAAGAAAGCGGAGAAAACTTTCCATCCTTTTCATTTGGGATAGCGATGCTCCTCTATTTTCATCACATTTTTCCAAAAAATGTTCTGCTAACCACTTTACGTTTTCTTTCCGAAATCTATATAAATTGAAATAATCGGCAGGGTGAGAATGCATCCGCTTGCGGTATTCTCTCCTTTGACGTATGTTCATAAAAGCAGCCATAGTAATATTTGAATTTATATAAACAAAAATACACTTAACTTTTTAAGTCTTAAAACAGAAACTTCCAGCATCTCAATCACTTGCTTAAAAAAATAAAAAGCATAAACTAGTAATTTTAAGTGTTCACTAGTTTTTATTCACACCTTTTTCAAGTCAACGCTGGAAAAACTAGCTTTTACTAGTAAGTAAAAAGTACTAGCTTTCACTGAAATTTTTATTCACCTGAATACTAGCTTTAACTTAAAATTTTGTAGTAAAAGCTTTAACTACCGTTTTATTCACTCCACCCATTGTGTGTCAGTTGTTGTTGGAAGGTTTCAGTGGCGAAGGCATAGTCACTGTTCACTGAACAATACCGGCTTCAGCTGATAGCAATCCACAATCCCGTCAGAACGCCCTCCTTCGTCGGTATTGTGTAGCACCGGCGAAGAAAACTAATAATAAAAATGGCTACTAAACCGAAGCTTCAGCACTGCTACGAGTATAAAAACAAATAACGTGCGAAAGCTGAGCTGTAAAATAATTAATTAAGCTTTACTTCCTGTCGTTTCTCCTACCAACCCTTTCCTATAGTTCCAGCACAATGCTTCGCATGTGTAGGAGTCATCTCCTGAGTGCTGGTCCCAGATAAAAAAAAAAAAAAAATGCGACCATACTCCGATTAATATAGGCACAAAACAACGTCAAATTTCATACTTGGTTTTTCATTTATTTCCTCGTCTTTTGTACTTAATTTCCTCATCTTAAGTGCATAAACAAATTTTCATACAAAATTAAATTTATAAACCTTTTATAAACCGAAAATTTCATTATGAATATTAGAGTGGGAATATCCCTTGTCCATACTTCCGTCGGGATTTTGTATACCGCCATAGCTTTATCAAGCAGGTTTTTTTTAACATTAGAGTTAATACCCTCTTTTTGACCAAGTGCGCTTTATATTGTTGCACTCTTCAGCTGTAATCAGTCACGGTATGTCTTCCAACAAGGTATATTATCCTCAACAAATACTCGTACTTAAAAGTTATAAACAAGTTTTTTTTTGTATAAAATTACTGCTGCTCGCCCCGGCCCCGGCCTCCTCTTACTCTTAATCACATTTGCTAATGCGTGCCTCCATGAAATGGCACATATGTACGTATAATTGCTAATACTTTTCTTTTGCATTTGTGTGTGAGAAATATTTTTTGTTCGTGCGTTTCTTGCTGGCGCTTGTAGTGTACAACTTGACAACTTGATTTTGGTTGAATGACACTTGGTGTGAATGGCTTTTAGCTTTTCTATATGTAAATTTACAATAACGAAATTCTAAACATAAGAAGCTTTCATTTCAATTGCAATTGTGCAAATTTCAAAGTTGGTTTTTGTTGTTGTGCGTCTCAAGTAAGAAAATTTTAAATTAAAAAAACTTTTTGATTTGAGTATTTAATAAGGGATTTTTAGCAGGATTAGCTGATTTATATTGTACACTAAATAAATTTCAATATTTTTTGTAAGAATTAGAAACACACGGATAAAATGACTTGAGATTTTACTATCTGTTGTTAGTTTCATTTATGGTGGCATCATCCACTGCCATCAATCATACTAAAATTACTATTCGCCGTGAATTGCTATATTTATTTCTCGCTAATTCTACTGTCACAATCATTAATTTGAAGATGAATAACTGAATGTTTGTCTTTCGAAGTTTATCGGAAATTAATTATTTTGGACTTTTTGTAGCATATTTTAGATAAAGACAGATATTTCATAAGATTATAGCAAATCACAATATGTTAGCAGTTGTGTTTTATTCAGAGTGCACATCAAAACTTTGAGAATTATCGAAATACACTTCTGCTAAGCCCAAAAAGAGCGGAACATTTTTTTTTTTAGGGATTTTAAAGATTTTTCCACTTGCCTTATTTCTTGGACCAATGCTCAGGGAACGTTCCCTACTTATGTATTGCACCGTCTAAGTACATAGCTGCAAAGCGATAGGAGAGCGCTATTATCATGGTGACATAGAGCAATTTTTGGCTGGATGGAGTTTGCACTCATAATCATCTTGTACACATTCATTAAAATAACGAAACGGTTTGATTAAATGTTGTTCATTATTTTAGTAAAAGTTTTCATCAAGAGACTTGAAATCTTTCAGTCTCTGCTCTTCATAAATTTTTCATAGTTCATTATATCGATGAATATATTTTCATAGCCTAAACGAGTTTTATGTTTAATAAGTTTATTATAAAATATAAGTTGGTGCCCGTGGCTGCCCGCAGCCAATCGAGTGGAATCGCGATATTTCCTTTCTAAGATACCACCCATCGGAGTTCTAACAATTGTGCCGAATTCACCGCTTGATCCATAGGAGAGATGTAATAAATCAGCACCGTTCCCTTGAGGTATCGCATAAGGTCACACATACCTACGTGCGACACTATCGATAGGTTGTACAGTATATGTTTGCTCAGACATAGGTTCCGCAGCAAGAGCAACGCTGGGCACTAGCAGATCAGGTGAAAAACGGTCTTCCCTTCGTCAGAATGTATAGTGAGGGAGACTCAGCCTACCAGCAGCCAGCCGTGAGATACTCTTCCGGTCCCTATTAATGATTTGTTCTGTGAGTTTATCGCCGAAGCGTGGTCACAATTTTTTTGCGACCCCAGATGTGCTCAGCCCGTTCCCCCTTTTCTTCATCTTGCAAATAAAACGTCGTAAGTAAGTAAGCGGCGTGATTTTTTTTCTACTTAATGTATACGACTTCTAATTGAATTAGAAGTTATTTAGCTCTAAAATGTTTTTTATTGGCCATCCTATGATCAGAAATGCAATGACAGTATTTCATCAATACAATGAAATATTCTTCATATAAAACAATAAATGTACGATTGGTTTTTACTTAGTTTTTTCTGTTTGTATATTCCCTAATTCTCAAAGATTTTTTGTGAGTTTTTATACAAACATGTGAAATTTTTAGCTCTTTAAAAAAAATGGTTGAAGGTCTTCTCATGATTTGGCATTAGCATTGATGAAATACTTTCATTGCATTTGTGACAACTATATTATTTAATATATGAATGTTTTCATAAGTTTTATGGATAAATTTCGTAATGACGTGGCTATGTGAAAAACCTCCCAGGTGAAATAAGTACCAGTGCAATAACTCCCAATGAAATAAATCCCAAATAAATGAAATAGTACACAAATTAAAAATTAAATAACTTGCAATTAAATTAATGAAATAACTCCCAAAATTGGAGCACTGAACAGAAAGGAAATAACGCCAAAAAAGAAATAAATAACACCCAATAAGAAATTAAATCAAAATGTTACCAAAGTACACTCAGTAACAGTGTATCTTGCTTTCGGCCGTAATCAAAGATTTTCTACTCTATGGTATATTGCTAACAAAAGATTTTGGCGTCCTTTGTAATTTTCTTCCCATTTGCTGAAGCGCCCATTAATTTGATTAAGCGAAAAATTTTAAAAAATTGCAAATAATTGAAAATGAAATAAGTTCAAACAAAATTAAATAACTCCTAAAGTAAATCAAATAAGACCTCAAAAAAAAAATCAAATTAAATAACTCACATATGAAATACTTTAGGCAGTAATTTTATTATCAAATAAATGGCAGACAAAAAAAATAAATAATTCCCCAAAAAATTAAGTAAATAACGTTATTATATCGACGAAACATTTACATTTTATATATGAAAATGTTTCGTTGAACTAAAAAACAGTTTCATAACATCTCATTTCACATATCGAGCCTTCGGTGCAATACCGTAGTAACTCAAAATTTGAATTTTTTGAGCTGAGTATGCAGAAATGATCTTTGGGGAAATATATATCTAAAGCAAAAAAGATTATGGTTCTATCTCTAACTGTTCAGATTCTACAGCTACAAATGTCTTTATTGCCTCCAGCTATTTCCAACAATATTTATTTGCAATAATGAAATATTTCCTTTATGACAAGAAATTTAAAAACAGAAAACATTACAAAACATGCCTCTTTATTTAAAAACTTTCACAAAAATAACTTTAGTAAACGAAAATACTATCAAAAAGATGGCTCAAAACTTCAAATGCATTTTTCTCAGTTCACGATTTTTTGAATTACGACGGAATTGCACCAAAGACTCGATATGTACCAAAATGATGTTCATAAATATGATGGAAAATATTTCTTAATTCATATTAAAAATAATATTATATATACATGTGTTTTTTTTATTTTTTGTATATTTTCACTTGGCGTGACACCGGCGCAAGTGCACAAATAGGACTAAAGTAAAACTGTAGTAACATTTCAAATTATTAGACCCTAGAGCATCCCCGACAGAGAGGGCTTACCTCAGCTCGAAACGAAAACTCCATACACTTTCTTCATAATGAATATCCATAATATTTTAAATTATGCTAAAGTGGCGATGGTCGAAGTAGTCTGCACGTTGACTACAAAACGAAAAATTTTCCTGTGTTCAACCCCAGTTTAAGACTCATAAAAACATCTCGCATTTTTTCTGATGCGCATTTGTGTGGCTTTGTGTCAGTTGTTGTCGGAAGGTTTCAGTGGCGAAGGCATAGTCACTGGTCACTGAACAGTGACGGCTTCAGCTGTATCCAATCCATAGGCACATCAGAACGCCCTCCTTCGTCGGTATTGTGTAGCACCGGCGAAGTTAAATAATTACCAAAAATGGCTACTAAAAACGAAGCTTCACAATTTAATAAGTGTCCTTGACATCAGAGACAAAAACAAATAACGTGCAAAAAAGCAGTGTTGTAAAATAGTGAAGCTTCACCTCCTATCATTTCTCCTACTATTCCTTTCCTATAGTTCCAGCACAATGCATCGCATGTGTAGGAGTCATCTCCTGAGTGGTGGTCCAAGAAAAAAAAAAGAAAATAAATAGATTTTATTCTCAAATTAATTATTTTTAGCATTGAAATGGAGTATGCCTGCACAATTTTAATTGCAAAAACAAAATTGATAACACTGGGGTAACTGTACGACATTGACAGCAAAATATCAACTATCACTAAAAACTAAAAACAGAATTAGTTACGAAAAGAGTTGTTGCTGTAACATATTTCAGTAATTAATATAAAAAATTGTATTACATAAAATTGAAATCCTAACGATCTTGTTACTATTCTTTGCTATTCATTTCTTTATTATCAAACAATATTTAATTATACCTTTTGATACACTTAACCTGAGCACGCCTTACTAGAACTTTTGCTGCTACAAATAAAAAAATGGAAAATTAATCTCGTTCTACAGCAAAAATAACCGCATGATGACCTTCGAAGATTTGAAATTCAGTGATTGCTTTTATTTGTTATATTTTTAAATATTTTCTTGAACTTTAATTTTAGCAGCTAAATATTCAATTTGTTTTTAATTATTAGTTTAAGAAATATTTATTTTAAATTCAGTGCTGTTTTGAAATTTTGAGACGAGATCTGAAGGATCGATGGATAAAACTTCTCGTATGCTATTAATTAAAAATAATACATATAAAAATAATACATATAAATATAATTTACATGTGAGAAGAAACAAGAAAAACTATGAAGATAAAAGTGTACCTTCGAATGGTAATTAAAAAATTTTAAACTTAAAAAAATAGCACTTTATTTGAATTTCTAAAAAAAATAAAAAAAACATTTATAAAAATTATTTTATATTAAAATAACCAGTTAAATCACTTTGATTTAATTTCAAGATAAGTTCCACAAATCAGAACATTTCGAAAACTAGAAACATACTAAAAACAAAGTGGTTCCAATTTGTGACACTCTACTGTAATGTTATTTGACTAGAATCACACTGATTGCCTCAAGCAATAGACATTTGGGCGATGGCTTAAATGTTATTTTCTTGGAAATTGCTGTTCTTTTTTGATCCATTTCTAACAAATAACTGATACGTATATTGATTTCTTCTTATGGTCATGTGAGAAACATTTCACTGGTCCACAGTTGAGAAGAGAAACTACCTGCTAGAAGTAATAAAATGTTTTAAATCTAAAGCAAAGGTTTGCAAAATTAACAAAACAAAATTTCAAAACAGTTAAAAACAAAAGTCGTTGGTTGTAAAAACAAGGTAATAAATAATTATTTAGCTAATGAAATTAATTACGGCGTTCAGTAGCTAAAGAAATTTTAATAGAATTTTATTTGAAATTTCGATTTGAGTTGACTGCCATAATTTGGCCCCTGCTTTTACAGGGAAATTATGCGCATAAATTTTTAGTTTTTCTCTATAAATAAAGGGTGTGTGTTAGCAGATTTATATTTTCAAACTGGCCGTGCGGCATTCATAGCCGCGGCAGTTGCGCAGAATCTCTGCATCGACTATCAATTAAATTTACACTCATTCGCCGAATACCGAACTTTGAACAAAATTGTAAGAATCATTACTCTAAAAAAATGTCCTCACAGCGAACGCACGATGGTCACTCGACCACTGCGTTATCGTGACTGACAAATCCGCACAATCGATAATTCCAACGGCTCCACCCTCCCTTCGCACCGTTTACTACTTTTTGAAATAATCGTATTTAAAAAAATAAATTTCCCACCAGACACCCTGTAGTTATGTATATTTATACATATCATTGAAATTTGTTAGATAATTAAAAGCTGTTATGGGCCAAATGTTTTACTATCTACTTGTTTTCTAAGCAGTTCCAAATAATTCACTCTAATTTGATATTCTTTGGCTAGTAAAACATAACATCTGTTATGATTCTATTTTATTTATTTTTAACAATTTTCTAATTCTGATTGAAAGTTGTTTAAAATTTTTTATATTGCAAGTCGTAGAACAAAAAAACCCTGTTAGAAATTCAAATGGTGGCGTATACGAGAAAAGTATTTTGCATATTTTTTTTACATTTTTTTTATAATAAATATTTATCATTGACCTTCAATTATATAAGCGATAATAAAAAAAAAATTTTAAACTAGAATGTGAAACTAAATTAAGACAAGTTTTTAGATATCCCGCTTGGTAAGTGTCAGTCTGTAAACAGATTTTAAGTATTGAAAAGTAGAGGTTTGATTTTATATTTTATTTTTTATGTATCATGTCGTTCTACACAGAATAAAATGAAACTAAATTTGAATTCAAAATGTTGTAATAAGTATTAAAAAATTAATTATATTATCTAGAGTAAAGAAATTAATAATATCAATGAAATTATTATTGTTGATTTAATTGAATTAATTTTTAATTAAATTTTTAATCATAATAATTAAAACTGCTTCACGGGTTGCTGGTTTGTCGGCATAAACCAATAACTTAACCTATTCCCATAAAAAGTAACCAAGAAGCGTTTAATTTGTTGTTTTATTTCATATATTCAACAGCTCACAAGCAATTTTTCAACTAAATGTGTAAAAATTAAAAGTTGGCCATTACAGAATATTAATCAAATTCTTCATCGATTAATGCTGAATTACTTTATTTTCGCGTAAAAGCATAAGTTGAGCATGAGTTTAACCATTTTTTTTAGCAACTTTGTGTAAAGTTAGATACTCCCTCGTAAACCAGAAGGTCGGGGGTTAATCCCCGTTAAGGTTATTATTTTTTCTGACGTGTCTATGTTAACAGCACCCATATTCGTTGATATTTGAGGAATCAAAACATGGCCTAAGTAAAATAATAAATAAAATTTCTTTGATAATTCAAAAATTACAAGAAATGGAAACGTTTGTAGTCCGGATTCAAAAGTCCATTCAAATTGTTTATGTTTATAGATTTATATTGCTGCACAAACCATATGCTCAATATGTTATTAACAGAAATTGGACATAATTTATATGACTGATATAAATCGGGCCACAAAGCCATAAGGCTTTCGCATAAGTGGTGAAACCCATGGTCACCTATGCATATTTGGTGTGGTGGCCGAATGTCGCGCAAAGGAAGGCTTGGAACATCTTGGGTAAACTACATTGAACCATCTGTGTTGGCATCACGGGGGCTGTCCGACTGATGCAATGGGTGTGCTTTGGCCATCCCACCACTTTCGATCATGATCCAAAAGGACACACGTGCCGGTGCTCTGTGATTGGAGGGCATTTCGGAGCTCAAGAGTGGGAAGATCAGGGGACGTATAAGGGTCTTGATGTACTATCTATGTACCCCAATTCTCCACAGTGATGACATGTAATCACCGAAAATGGTTCTCTCCAGAAACTTCAGGTTTGATATCAACGACTGTGAGGACCAACTCTATCAACTGTGAACCGGGATCTCAGGTATGGTATTCCGATGGGTCCAAGCTGGAGGATGGTATAGCAGGGGCAGGAATCAATGGCCCCGATTCAGAAAATCGATTCAAATGGTTGTATACCCAACAGTTTTCCAGGCGAAGATTCATGCAATCAGAACGTGTGTGAGCGAGTGCCTCCGTAGGATCATGAGGGCTGTATATATCTATATAATGGCGGATAGTTAGGCGGCGCTTAGGGCCCTTCAGTCGACCATGTTGACCGAAAAAGCTGGGTTCCTGGTCATGAGGGTAATGAAATGTAGGAGCATCTGGCAAAACGGGAGGCATATTTGGCTCAGAGCCATTCTGTGGACTTACAAAAAGCCACAGAAATGATATTACTACGAACTGGAAGCTTCAAGCCAAACGCTTCCTGATCCCGAATAGGACAATCTCAAATATGCTGCTTCCGTTAAGTAGAGCGGACTTGAGCCTATTAACGGGTACTTCACGGGCCATTGTGGCCTGCGGTATCACTTAGATCTCTCGGAGACTGTCTGTTGATTTTGTGAAAGTGACTCTGAGAGATCTGAGCACGTTCTCTGCGTCTGTCGTGCGCTCGGCAGACAGAGATTTAACCTTCTGGGTGAAATTGCGGTGTCTCGACACAAGCTGTGGAACACCAGACCTTAAAGTGCTTGGATTCCTTAAAAGCCTTAGGATGAGGATCTAATATGAGGGGCTTTGCACAATATCTCTTTTTGGTCGCGGTGCTTCGGCCCAATAATAAAAAAAATTTATCACTTTTTAAAGGTATAGGGAAACTGTAGAAAGTGTGACCCATCAAAACAGAATATCATAAAGTATTCAGTATTAAATAAATTTATTTTAGGAATTTATATATATTTATATATATAATTCTAATTTCCAAATTGTGCTTTTTCCAGAAAAAAAATATGTATATGAAATGTGTTATTACATACCTTATGATATTCGGGACGAAAGCATATCCATATAGTAATATAAGATAATGTAGTAAGAATCATATAAATTTGTATATTTGCATTAAAAATATGTAACTATTTATGAAATAATAAAACGTTTGTTGTATAAGAAAAATTTTTAAAGAAGCTATTTGGTTTGTTTTGTTTGTATATTGTCCGATTCTCAAATATCTTTTGGGAGTTCTTGTATAAACATTTTTTGTTTTTTATCTTGGACCAACACTCAGGTGGTGACCCCTACGTATGCGGTGCATTGTGGTGGAACTAGAGGAAAAGGATAGTAGGAGAAATGACATAAGGTGAAGCTTCACTATCTTACAACACTTTATTTTTGCACTTAGATAATTAATTGAACTAAAAATAATTACACTACTTAAAAGAAATAGAAGTTAAATTTATTTTTCTTATGACGTTTTCTTGATAATAAATGTGTTAGCACGAATATAATATTTTGCAGAGGCATTTTTTTTTAAAGAGAACAAGTTTAAAATTAAATATATATGTAGATATATATCTTAATAGGGAAAATTAGATACAATATGTTTAAAAGCTTAAAAAAATTTGTACAATTTTAAATCTATAATATTCCGATAAAGGGTTGCGTACTATTCTCCACCTACTTTTCAAGAAAAGTGGTTAAGAGTGTAAAATACATATTTACTAAAAATATAATTTACATCGAATGCATTAAGAAAGACATAAACTAATGAAAATGAAAGACTACTTTTAAGCCGTTTCGAAGTGAATAAAAGAGACGGCGGCGGTTGATAAAAAACATCGGCTTTCAGTCACTACGCGCAGGTCTCTGGTACATAAACAATTGTTTTACGTTTCAAACACAAAAGTACGTACAGCAAAAAAATTTTCACCTGTTCTAGTAATGCCACCTAGTTTTATACGCTTTCGATTTGAAGGAACAACATATGATACGTATTGTTTTGCTTTAGTTGCATTCTACTGCGCATGGCTTGTAAATGTCATATTAATTTTGTTCTTTTGATTCGCCAGTCATCGCTGTAAACATGAGTTTATTTTTACAAAATATTGAAAAAAAATTTAAAATACAAATAACAAATCTTAAGAAAAAATTTATTTCAAAAAGCAATAATCAATATGTGAAATTAACATAAATTAAATTAAAATTTATTTAACCGCAAACCAAACGCACTAAAAATTTGTTATAAAAAAAGTGATTCTAAGAAACATATATATTTATTAATTGTTTTTAAAACGGCGATACTAAGAAGAATTAGATAGTTAATCTGGTGAATTCTTTCTAAAGTTAAAAAATGTAAGTCTAGTGAAATAACTTTATACAAGAAAAAATTCAAGTGCAAAAGATTACCAGCAACCACTAAACCATACACAGAAGTTGAAATTCCTAATTTTTTTTTTATATGCAGCGAAAATTCAAGACTTAAAATTTTCATCAAGCATTGTCGGCATGACACAAATTGTAAGGGATTTCACAGCGATTAATTACTAATCAATTTACCCAGGAAATTCTTTTAAATTTCGATTTCTTTCAAATATAGTCAAACCGCGATAATTCATGCCCCGTTAATACGAAATCCTCAACAATTCGAAATAAATAGCTGGTCCCTTGAGAAAAATTCTTTAGTTTGTACGAATACCCTACATTTTTAATTCTCTCGTTAATTCGAATTTTTTTGCACTTCAAAGTCTGATAAAAACCCTATAAATCGTTCTTAATTGTTAACCATGCCTTATAATTCGCTTTTTTAACAGCAACCATGGATTTTTTGGAGTTTCTTACGATTAGTTTATTTACAGTTTTACTGAAGAATGCTGAGAAAAAGCATGAATAGAACATTATCATTATTGGTAAATAAGAACATAATTTTTGCAATTAATAATGCAGAAAAGAGAATTGAAATTGTTAAAAAATTTGGTGTCGGTCCTCTAACGTTTTCATTAATTTTGAAAAAAAGAGAATTCGTGGTGGAAGCGTCTTCAGCGAGAAAAGTAAAACGAGAAAAAGATGCTGAATATCCAGAATTAGATCAGTACCTTATTTTATGGTTTACGATGGGTAAACAGTCCAAGCGCCTCTAAATCGTTGTTTTGTTAATTCTAACTTCGCTCAATCCAAATCCCTTTATTTCGAAAATTCCTGTAATTCATAAAAAAAATAGATAATCCCTTTGAGAACGCATTAATGGGATTCTACTGTAGTAAAATCTAATAATGTTGTGTTTGCTGTGTAAGCGATAAATTATATTTATAAAAGCGTATTTGCGCATAAGTTATATCTGCATATATTCATACAAATGTATATATGAGCATATTTATACATGCATATGTTTTTATATACTTACAACTTTGACCTTTCAGCTTTGAAAATTGTACTGTTAATTTGTCCTGCATAGTGTCTGGTTGCCAAGTCAACTATTATTTTTTTAAGTGGCCAAAACATCAGCAACGGCAGTAAGAAAATCATGTTTGCCGCTAATACTCCTATTTTCAATAAAAACTAAACTCCAAGTAGCTGTTGCAACGAAAAATCGCAAAATGTCTACCTAGTTGAGTAAGGAATGCATGGCTTTCTGCACCGCTACCAGTTTGATCTATTGTCCTCTCCTGTTTGTTGTTCATTATTGCAGCATTTCAAGGAACCAGACCAGCTGCATCGGTGGGAGCATTTGGAGGTTCTCCTCCTTTAGTATATATGCGCCTAAAAAATAAATTTAACTTCTATTTCTTTTAAGTAGTGTAATTATTTTTAGTATATATGCGCCTAGCCGTCTGTTCCCAATATGGGCCCTTCTATTATCAAAGTTGAGTAACTTCTCCGAATGATCCAGATCATTTACTTACAGTATTCCTGAGTGCGTGTTCCATTTTGGAATCTATTCTGCTATTTGGAGTAGTTATTGTTGAAGCCAACAAAGCTCTTCATTATATTAATGAGAGATTTTTTTCAGTTTACGTACATAAATAGATTTTTAGTCCCGCGAATTCTATCTGGGAATAACTAAAATTTCCGAGAATGTGGTAACGAAAATAAGCTATTTTCCCGAGAAAATCCGTCTCCTAGTCTCAAGCAAAAAACAAACTAAATGTTATAAAACTTCGCACAGGTCACACAGTCAGATTCGTTCATTAACGAAAAAAGCGACTGTTAATTTAAATAACATTTTAAAGGGTTAAACAAGCAAAGATTGTCTCGAAATCTGCATTTCATTCAAGCAGAATCGATAATTGATGTTCTGAATTAAAAATAAGTTGCTCTAAAGGCAACAAAAAAAAACTCTATATTGAAATATATAAAAAAATTCTTTGTTTTTATTTATAATCTGCCGGTTTATCGATGAATGTTTTTGTTTTCAATACAAACGTACGAACGGAACGAACGAGGGGATATCGATGAACCGGCACATCACACAAAATTATTACATTAAACAACTGTACTTTTCGAATTCTGTTTTGCTTGTCTTTATTGTGCTTACATTTCCATTTTGAGAGCTTCATTATGGTTTTTAAAAACATTTAAAATATCAAGTGAATATATAAATAAATTGTGATTATTAAAGAAATTATTTAATATAAAGTGATAATATATAAATATCCATATATTTTTGTAAATAACAAAATAAAAAAACAATATTTTTCAAATAAAGTCTGGCTGGCTGGCTGGCTGAAAATAGAAGTGCTCACACTGTTCGTGACACAATGGCACTTTCAAGTCAAATATGTGGAGAGCGACTAAATTCCAGAAATTTAGAAATTTGTCAGCACTCTACTATTTTCTTTGAATTTATTTGAAGGAGCGAGTTTATGTGAACAAGCCCCAGGCAATCTTTGAAGTCAATGTCAACATTCTTGCAAAAATTCGAGCGCTACAGCCACAAATTTTGAAAGATGTTAAGGAAAATGCTCTAAAACGTGCACATAATTGCGAAGCTAAAAGCAGGCGCCATT
Source organism: Dexiosoma caninum (assembly GCA_963924685.1). NCBI lineage: Eukaryota > Metazoa > Arthropoda > Insecta > Diptera > Tachinidae > Dexiosoma > Dexiosoma caninum. Next base: position 68,929,392 of record OZ004727.1, read on the forward strand.
TAAGTGACATTATTTTCTATACTTATGGCGTGTTATTTTCAGCTAGAAGCGCTTTGCATTTCTTGTCCGATTTGCCCCTATTCCTTTTTTTTTATACTATAAAACCCTTCTACAGCATTTTAGAAGGCAACAATTAAGTGCAAATTTCTTTAATAAATAAAATGAAAAGTGTAATGCACTTTTCGACAATCAAAATCGCTTTTAGTGTATAGGAATTTTTATTTTGTATATTTTATAATCTGAAATTAAAAAAATTTATAAAGGAAAAAGTTATTAAATTTTTAAACTTTTTGGCCCACCCTGTACATATGTAACACTTTCGTTAGAATGAAAAACACCATAAGACATTACTTTGGCGCCAGCCTGTATATTCTGTAACTCCATTCGGCGAGCAGCCTGATAGAATTTGAAGAAATTTTTATTCGGTACGAATGAATAGTTAAAAATTTTTTTCAGACGAAATACCCGATATTGATATCTTTATGCAAGGACTATCAAACACTTACAAGCTGTCGGAAAATATATGAAATTTTAAACATTTTATACAAGTTGTTTGTGTACTAGTTGTGAACTTCCCTAATAATTCCTTTTAGCATAGAATAATCCATTGAAGTAATTTAGCCAAAGCTTTGTTTTCTCATAAAGTCCATGTCTATACACATGCACATGCAACAGCTACTAAATGTGCTTGCCACATCAAGTCTCCGACAGGCAAAATGAAAATTCAAAATCAAAGAGAAAATAAAAAAAAAACACATCAAATGACTATGTGAAAGAAAATTGACCAGTGCTATTTAACTCAGACAACTTTTGTTTTTCAATAAACATTTGTTAAGTGCTGAAGGTCTAGAGTAAAATTTCTTGTTGCTGTTTTTTTTTCGGGGCCAATTTAACACGTAAAGTCAATTTTCTTTTACCCATTTGTTAGAAAACAAATTGTTGCCGAGACACACACACACACACACACACAAACACAAAAAAGCTTTAGCATTACAATATAAAATCTTAATTAAATTTAAACTTATGAAAAAAACACAGCACCGAAAAAAAAACAGAAACAAAAACAAAGAAATACTTTCAATCTCCGAATGTGAGTAAAACAGAAGCAAAACTTAAAATTCAAACACAGGTGATTTTTTGTTTGTTTGGGTTTGTTTTTTTCTTTAGATTGGTGTGTATGTGTGCTGTGTATTTTGCTGCTTTTGTTTTTTGTATTGTGTTAAGAGTCAAGAAGGCTTATTGCTGGATCTTAACAATCACAAAACTTGCTTGCGCTCATGAGAGCGGACGTGTAGACGCGCTTTAAACTTAAACGTTTTCCCTCTATTTTTGCTTTGAAATTTTTCTTATGTTTCCTCTGCTCTAACTTGAAAAGTTTCAAAAAATATATTAAAAAAAAAAAAAAAAAACGTTACAGTTGAAACCAAATTTGGCAATAATAATTAAGGTTTTGCTTTTAATCGATACCAAAAAAAAAAAATTAAATAAATATAAAAAATTATAAATAACATGAAAAAAATTTAAAATCTAATTAAGAAATTTATTTTAAAATTTCAATAAAAATATTAAATCTAATTAAGAAATTTATTTTAAAATTTCAATAAAAATATTAAATCTTTATTTTAAAAAGCCAAAAAGGAATAATTTTAGTGTCATTTAAAAAAAAAAAAAAAAACAAAACTAAAAAAGTAACATGGCAGAAGAAAACAATGGCCATGTCTTAAATGGTCATGTGCCAAATTCAACGGTGCCAGCATCATCACTGCGATCAGCAACAAAAGCTGCTATAACTCAGTCAACTTTGGCAACAAAGTTTATGACGCGGATTGATCCATTTCTTGATTTTTTGTGGTTCATCATTAGCTCCATTGGTTTCATATTGCAGGTGGGTAGCGATTTATTTTAAATTTTTGATCAAATTGCCAATTTTATGGGTTGTTTTATTTTAAAATAACAGTAAATATATTTTAATCCAGCATAACTATTTCAAAGTTTATTTACTCGTATCTATGTTTGTTATATGGTTTAGCTAGTCTATTTGCACATTAAATTAGTTGCTAATACGAAAATCTTCAATAGGCCTTTGTTGGATACTATATTTACAACTTGCTATATTTTCACTTGTTATAAAAATAAAATCATAAATTTTGAATCAATTAATTTAAATAGATATAAAAAGAATAAAATACTAACTGAATTTATTTTGGGAATATTTATTTATATATACGATTCTAATTGTGCTTTTTCCCTTATAAACTATATGTGAAATTTATTATTACATACTTTATGATATTCTCATACAGTATGAAAAATATCATAAAGCATTTATAAAATAAATTCAGTTAATATAAAATACTACATGTGCACGGTATTGAATTTTGATATTCTTTTGTTTTGTTTCATTTTTTAATTTTTTCATTTGATTCAAAATGCATTAGTTATGCTGGCCGATGGCAAGCCTGGTGTAGATGAGAATAAAAAAGCTAAAAATAGAAATGTGAGTATGTTATAAAAGTAAACTCATGGATTGTTATGTTTTTGTTTATAGATTTTTTGGTTTGTATGTTTAATATTCAAACAATTCTCGTTTGATTAATTTAATTTTAAACATATAGATCTTGGGTTTATATTCAGACGTTGGGAAAAATCCACTGACGAGCTAAGTAAGCGTTAGCGAAATAGTACTATATGGATATGCTTTCCTCCTCAATTTTTGAGTTACTTTTGTAATAAAATGCTTTATGATATTTTTCATACTGTATGAGAATATCATAAAGTATGTAATAATAAATTTCACATATAGTTTATAAGGGAAAAAGCACAATTAGAATCGTATATAAGAATAAAATACTTTTGAATAGATTATTTGGTTTTGAATTCCTGACCACGTTGTTTTTTTTTAATTGAAATAAAAGAACAATATTTAAAGATTCTTTTACCTTTAACCAAATTCTTGCAAACAGCAACGAAATTTCACATGTTTATACAAGAACTCCAAAAAAATCTCTCAGAATTACGAAATAGACAAATAAAACAAACCAAGCAAATAGCTTCTTTAAAAATTTTCTTTATACAACAAACATTTTATTATTTGATTTGAATCTATTTAATTTTTCTAAACCTTTTTACAATTTTTACTGACGATTTTGATATTAGCACCAAATGAAATGTTCATATAGACCAGCTAAACCAAATAACAAACATACCAGGTCTGTTCAAAAGAAAAGGGGAATTTTGTTTTCTTCGATTACAATGGCGTGGAGCATCATGAGTTCTTGCCAACAGGTCGCACGGTTAATAAGGAATACTAAGGAATACTACAAGGAAATTATGAAATGTTTGCGTGAAGCAATACGGCTGGATCCTGCATCACGAAAATGCACCAGTTCATATATCAATGCTTCTTGTTCGTGATTTTTTGGCTAAAAACAACACCATAATCATATCTCAACCATCTTATTCAGCAGATTTGGCTCCCTGCGACTTTTTCTTATTCCCAAAACTGAAGAGTCAACGAAAGGTAAGCGTTTTGCCACAATTGATGAGAATCGAAGACCAAGCTGATGGCCGTACCGAAAAGTGCATTTCAGAGGTGCTTCGAGGATTGGAAGAAGCGCTGGCATATTATTTCGTAGGGGTATTACTTTGAAGCAGACAAAATGGATATTGGTGAATAAAAAAATACTTTTCAAAAAAATTCGAAATTCACCTTTTCTTTTGAACCGACCTCGTAGAGAAGGGTGGCGATGGCACAATGGATGGTAGTCTGCATGTTGACCACAAACAGACCTGGGTTCAACCCCAGTTTCAGACTAAAATTATCAAGAAAAAAAAACAACATCTCGCATTTTTCTGATGTGCATTAGTGTGTCTTTGTGTGTCAGTTGTTGTCGGAAGGTTTCAGGGGCGAAGGCATAGTCACTGGTCACTGAACATAACCGTCTTCAGCTGATAGCAATCCACAATCGCATCAGGACGCCCTTCTTCGTCGGTATTGTGTAGCACTGCGTATAACCAAAGAACGTGCAAAAGCAGAACTGTAAAAAAATAATTAATTAAGCTTCACCTCCTGTCGTGTCTCCTACTATCCCTTTCCTATAGTTCCAGCACAATCCTTCGCATGTGTAGGAGTCATCTCCTGAGTGCTGGTCCCAGATAAAAAAAAAAGAAAGAAATCCTAATAAATTTACACTAACGTTGAATAACGTTTATTATTAATTTTTAAGTTCTATAAAAAGCTTTCTTACACATTCATAATCAAGGCATACTGTTGCCTTGATTGTAGCTTCCCGACTAGAAATTTTTATTTGCACCTGAATGGTGGTAACCTATTGGGTTACCCAATCGTGTCCCTGACATGGGATGTAATGCAAAAAATATGTTGCAAACTGACGAAGCAATACCGTTACAATTCCCAACCGGGTTATCACTTGAGATGGTACACAGATAGTCGTTTTATGTCAACATAAAAAAAATAAAAGGCCAACAATTGAAAATCATTTTTGAAAAATCTTGCTTTATTTGTGAAAACCTAAAAACATTTTCATTGAATTTATAATTAAATGAACATAATAAATAATTTTTCCATAAATAATAAATTAATTATTAAATTTGTAATTTTTTCTATATTTTTGTTAGAATATCCCAAGACTTTCTTTATTGGGGCCCACTTGAAAAAAAAACTGCAGATAGAGCAGTAACTTTTTCGTTGGTGTATACCAATAAACTACCAACCAGATCTCTAGTAGAATAAACCTATCGGGTTTGCCACAACCATTCCCAAATTGTTCCCAATATTGGAAGTATTGGAAGTATTTGTAGTCGGGTTCTTTTAAACAATAAATGCATTAAAATGTGTTTCATTTTATAATTAACTGCAAACAAGTAGGGATTTCTTTCATACCGAAACTAGAACAAGATTTTCTGATTGTGCAGCATCTACGAGCGATTATCAGATAGTAAACGATGGACCTGCAGCTGCTGCAAATCTAAGTGCGATATACAGCAAATTTATATATGCAAATACGAAGAAATGTAATTTGGCCATCCTATACAGAGAAAATTTCATGATTTTTGCAATTGTTCTGTAAATTTTGTTCATAAGAATTCCAGTGAAATAAGTGCATCCAATGAAGTCAAAAAGATCCTGAACTTTTGATCCGGAAGTAGTGCAAAATCTAATTAGTTCTACTTCTTTGTACATGGCATTGTCTTTGCCTCTTTTTTCATGCAGATTCATTGAATTCGCGGTAATGCTGGCGATGTTAAGTGAATTTTTTTTAATCAGAGAAATGGAACTAATTTTTTATTACTCCTACGGACCTATGAACAGTTACTTAATAAGAAGCAGGTTCCAATGAGAAGTTCCAATTCTATAAAAATTCTAATTTAATTTTTTGTTATTTCACCCAAATGCATTTCAATTGTTAATTTTTTTAGTACTTCGTTTGTTTTACAATTAAATAAATAATAATATCAAATGCTTTAAACATTTGTACAAATATATAAATGAGCAAACATAAACGAATTTTGTAGATTAAAGTCACTTTCATATTAATTTCCTCGATGTTGCCCGTACTAAATTCCTTAGAAGTCGAAAGTATACAGTTATTGATATTTCGGAAGTATGTAGATCAAAAGTACTTCCCAATGAATGACTTATAATATGTTTCACTGGGAATAAGTCGATAAATATGGACGGACCAAAATGAAGGTGCCCTTAGATTGGAGAATTTTTATTTTTTTTCAAAATTTCTTTCCATTAGATTGCACTAGGTTAGGTCGGCAGTTTGCTGAATGTAAAGAAAGATACGATTTTGTACACTTTACATTGGGACAGGCTTAAAAATTACCAGACAATATTAATAATATTTTCTACTTTCGATGTGGCAAAATCAGTATCCGTGGGTTTTTCAGGGAGCTGAGTTGATTTCTGTCGTTATTTTTTCCATCGCATGAAGACAGACTAAGTTTTGTGCGGAAGCGAATTTAAAAAAAAACGTATTGTATATCGTTTCATTGCCTTTTCGCTGGTCCAATATAATTTTTGGCATTATTTTTACGATATACAAGGGAGTGAAAAGAAAGGCTTGATTAATTGTACCTTTTTCCCTTGGAAAGTATTTTCTTTACAAGCCTTAACATTTAAAATTTGTTTTTGGATACTTTATTAAGGATTATTAAATAGAAAGTACGAAAAGAAAATTCTTCGTTTATTTTTATCATCGTCTCCTTGTCTACTCTTCTCATGATCCCCGCTGCTGCTTTTTCACACATTTCTTTTTCTTCGTTCGTGCGCATTTCTTTGTCGTCTGTGTAAAGTAATTTTCAAATGTATTGTTTCTTTTTTCCTTTTCGGTCTCAAATACGAAATTAAGGGTCAGACTCCACTAGCAGCATAAGAAAAATCCATTTTCTTACCGGAAACAGTTGGAAATATCTCATCTTGCTTCCTCCAAGTGCTTCAAACATTGATTCATACGTTCATTCCATACACCTTCATCTTATTGGTCTTATTATACCCACCAATTTTTTTAATTAATTCTTATTTCTATAAATGTCGAGATAGCTGATATACAAAGTGAATAACTCAAAATGAATTAATATGTTAAAAGAAAATCTTTTCATCCGCAAATGCTAGTAGAGCGTAACGAACATCGTAACATCAGAAACTTCGGCTAGAGTTCAAAGTATTGAAAAGTAAAAATCGGGCACCGGTTTTTTGTCAGTTGTAATTTTTGCCCGTCCAAAAAAAACAAAAATATGCCTTTAAGTCAATTGCTTTTTATACGGCTTGAATAATTTTAATTCTGTAATAATATAAATTCAAGGAATATATGATTTCGACAATCTGTCAGTTTTGAAATAAACACAGGAGCCAAACCATTAAAATTCCATAGTCGGTGGTTGGTAAAAGAACACTTATTTCAGAGATACGCCTTGTGAATAATGTATAGATACGACTACGTAGGCAGGCATGTTTAATGGAACTCTCAATAGCTCAAATTAAAGTTTATACTGCAATGAATCAATAAAACACATATGAATATCTCAATCATATCAAATAACGACAAATTAAGTGCCAGAAATGCCTTTAGAAATGACATCCTCCATAGCAATACGTTAAATAATCTAAATATAGTTTTACCGAAATGCTAAACATACGGTCTAAGGGACAATCGAAACAAACCACTATTAAATGGGGTCTTCTAGCGAGAGCCATCACACGCAGCCATTTAGCATTGAGATCTGTGCCAAACCTAATATTTTGCTCTAGACTCTATTGACCTCTAGTAGTTGAGTGGTAATTCTCGAGCTCCAATATCCTCACTGAGTAATTTTAACGTTGTAGTGAACAGTACCAGAGTCATCGCTAGGGATCGAACTTGTATACAGTTATCCTCCCTTTAACACGGCACTCTTGTCAGGTAATTCCATATGACGCCATTTCATAACATGCGTATAACACGTGCCTATTACGCGAGGATTACCCATGTAGAATTTATAATTGCTCAATTTATATGCTCAGTCGTACGTTTATCGTCTGCGTTTATGTGCTTGTGAACAGGCCGACTTTTTTTTTCCTATTTTTGTTTTTTTTTGTTTTTATTTATTTCTTTCATGTATATTTTGTAAATTTAAGCACAGATATGGACGGAGTGACTAGACCATATGCCCAAAATATTATTAACAGTATTATAAAAATTACTTCTGTGACTAATTGTAAATGACATAAGGGTTCATACATAAGGGAATGGTTAACAAAGAAAATGCCACGAAGAACCGTAAGACGATACAGTTCACTGTGTCAGATCAGGGGGGTTTAGGAACTTGTTTCTAAACCTACGGGTGTTTTGCAAGCCCGAGGTACCTAGCTAAAGGTGTAGCATTACCTTATTCTCCCTGGAGTTTGAAAATGACAGAAGAGGTGACTCTTCGAAATCTTACTAGAAATTGAGGAGGTTATGCTTGCATTTCCATGTGACTATTTAAATGCAGTTCAATTCTAATCTAGTGCTACGGGGCCAGCAAAGCCCCAGACCTCAAACGCTAAGTAAGGGTTTAATAACTGATGTACTTGTAGGGAAGTACTTCGTGTCAACCTTGAAAAGTTGGAGTTGTGTGCTGTTTTGGGTATGGATTCGTAGTGGCTGTGGTTTACACCTAAAGTCACGCATGAAGTAAGTTTTTGGTCTGTTCGGGATTATGTGAGGAAGGCACATATATTCTGATACGACTTTTACTTAACTAGGTGCTGTTGCCATTCAACAGTAGTCACCGGAATTTGTCTCGAACTAACAGTATTACTGTTTAAAAGTTCTTGACTCAAAAATATTCTGATGTGACACAGAGTTTAGGCAGCTCGAACACCTCAGCAAGGTGCATTTAGACCAGGGATAACTATGATTGATTTGCCACCTAGCGATGAGCGGCTTTCTGCATCTGCTAGTGCAATGGTGTCATCAGTGGTCGTCTTAATTTCACTCGGTAGGATTAAACGCTATGCGTAGTTGTCCACGTTAATCTTGAACACACTGTGTCAGATCAGGTCTGATCGCAGTTAAAAAATAATTACGATGACACGTGAGCTGTTCTTCAGCTCAGAGATGCTTGACGAGACTTTGTTTTTATTTATATTTTCTTCTTTAGAAAAAATTTTATCTTAATTTTATTGCATTCCATGAAATTTAACCAAGTATGAAAATTTGTATTTGATACGAATTCGTTTTTAAGTAATTTTGATTCAAATAGTTCGAATATTGAATTGAACTGAATTAAATATATATTTCTCATGAAGAGGTCGAATTTAATTTCTGCTCGTAGCCATCACATGCTTGAAAGATTTTTATAACATTAATCAAACTTAAAATTCCTTAAAAACGAACCTTAAATTAGAACACACTTTTCTACGAGAACGCTCGCTGACCTTAAACACCGTGTTATAGGGAGTACTACTGTATTCAGTCGAAATAAATTAAAATGATAATTTTTTTAATGCGGAAAGAAATTCTGAAGCAAAATTTGATTTACACACACACACATACAGAAATATGCATATTGCAATATGAAAACAACAGACTGAAGACACAAGCGTTTTTTGTTATAAATAAATTTTTAGAATTTTTAAAATTTATTCAAACATATCTTTTGGTTCTTTAATTGATTAACATGTACACGTGTCTCCTAGTCTCCTCTATAGGTAATGAATACTGGTTTTATTAATTCAAGTATTCAAATATTTACTGTTTTTATTCACTTTTTTTCTAATTTATTTTGCGACTGAAAGAATTTATCGTTTAGAATTTAGCTCTAATGTCGAAATTATTTTTGATATCGTTACTTGAGAAGCAATTGTACTTCTATTCATATGTTCTAATGTTGGGGGGTGCTGATGGCTGAATAGTTAGCGTATTGGCTCTGCAACCAGGACGACCAGACTGCTGGTCAATACAAAATTTTTTTGCTGATTTTTTTTTGTACAACAGCACCATCCTCTGTGGAGCAATACAACGTCGGCAAAATAAAATAATAAATAAAATTGCTCTTCTAAGCTTAAATAATAATGCGTCAAAATTAATATTAGAAAAGGCACAACTTTGCTTTATAATTAACATGCAACTGCAGAGTTGTGCAAGAATTAAACGCGATCTTCCTACCACTTTCTCTACACTATCCTTCTCTCTCTATCTAGTTCCAGTGCAATGTATTGCTTATGTAGGCGATTTCAGCTGAGGATTGGTCCAAGATTAAAAAAAAAGGAATACACGTTTCAAATGTTGTACCATTTTGTATGACCTGTACTTCGGTATTGTGTAGCACCGGCGAAGTAAAATAATTACTAAAAAATAGCTACTTAAAAAAAACAAAGCTTCACAATTTAATACGTCTCCTGGACATTACAACACTGCTAAAAAAAAAAAACAAAAATACGTGGCAAACAGTGTTGTAAGCTAGTGAAGCTTTACCTCCTATCATTTCTCTTACTATACCTTTCCTCTAGTTCCAGCACAATGCACCGCATGTGCAGGGATCATCTCCCGAGTGCTGGTCCAAGATAAAAAAAAAAAATGGTAATGTCAAATTTTTTTATGGAATATTAACAAATGATCAAAGCCTTTTGTTCTTATCTGTTTCATTATAGTTCATATATTCCCTAAAGCTCAAAACTCTGTTTTTAGTACAGGTGAGAACGAAATTAGCTTTTGTTTTTACAACTTTTAACTGTCTTTCATCATTAAAATTTTTGGTTTATTGCCCTCCAAATTGCTTTGCATTGAAAAAAATATTTCTATAAATTTTATTTTTTATTATTATAATAATTATTTTTTTCTATTTTTAACTTGAATTTAACTTCTCTCATAATATTGCTTAATGGGGGGTTTTTTTTAACATTTTGACCATAATTCGTCAGTGTGATTTTATATGGATTAATTTTGCTTAGAGCATTAAATGTTAATTCTTAATTAAATATTAGATACGCTTCCGCTTCTTAACTATTTCCTACGAATTATGAAATTATTTATTTTAACGATTTGCTAGATATAAAAAAGTATTTAATTCTTGCCAAGGTCATTCATTAGAAAAATATTTATTATTTCGAATTCTGTGAAGATTTTTTTCTACAACTTAAAATCGAGTTGCTTTAAAAATATTTATCTACAACAAACTGCACTACTTGCGTTACAATGACAGCCCACGAAAGTCGCATTACCAGAGTGTTATCGCCAAGTGAAAATAGAAATTTGAAAAAGAATATTTGTCAAAGTTAGAACGACCATAAATAGAAAAATTAAAATAATTTTATGAAAAATTAACATAAATTATTGACGTAAATTCATTATAAATGTGCAAATGATTTTATCATGCACAAACACACTGTCGAATGTCTACATTATTTTATATTTAATTTATTATCTTATTTAACATTTTGAATACTATTCAAATTTTTGACATTCCTTTTAAACTTGATTCTTCTAAAATATTTGTTTTTTTTCGTTATTTCGCGTTGGTTTTTCTGTGTTGGTGATCAGTTCTCTGGATTTATATCGAGTTTTCTCAGAGATCATACTATACGAGAGCAGAATGAATTTAGCCGATAATGAAATACAACTCTCATATATGAGCCGGTGCTTGATAGTCTATTTCGTAGAGACTAGACGAACAGGCTTATCGATGACAATAGAATAGTCAACTCCACTGAATCGCTGGGGTATCGCAGACTTGTGGGTTGTGTCTAACTGTTTTATCGACACTACAATGGAATGTGCTCTCGCTGTTTTATCGATACCACATTATAGATCTAAATGATCTCGTACACAAAACTCTGACATTTTTATATGCGACAAGATTGTCCTAGACATCGCATTAATTTGTGGTAGATTTACCAGCGAATCACACTACGCATTCTATAGGAAATTCGAAATATTCAGAATAGAATTTAGTTGAACTACAAGTGTCACAGTTAATTGCATACGTACCACAATATTGTGAAGAAATTATTTTTTTGATTAGAATAAGGGGAAAAAAGAACAATTAATCTCCAACACTAGTTGAGTAGAATACGTATTTTCTATGCCACTACGCATGTCATCAGTACTCTTTGTGTCAACAGCGAGGTAGTTGTAAAGTCTTCAATATCATCTATTTAACTCGTCAGAGCTTAGGAAAATACATACGAGAATAATCGTTACTGTCTATATACTATGAACAAAGGTTGTCAGCTTTGGCGTTTTTATGTTTCTACTAAAGGTCATACTTCATACTGTTTTCTGTACGGATGAGAACGAAATTAGTTTTTATACAACTTTTTAACTGTCTTTCGTTATTCAATTTTTCTTGGTTTATTAGCCCTCCATCGGATGGCAATGAAAAACCACTGGAAAGGTTAACTTTCATTGAAAGGTTAACCAATATTATTCGCACGTACATTTGCGTTTTGAATATTCAGAATAGAATTTAATCAAACTACAGTTATTACAGGTTAATGAAAATTACCTGTCGTGTTCAAGTTCACAGTTAATTTATCACAATTCGAAATATTATTATGCGGAATAAATTCACTGCAGTAATCGTTCCCTTCAATAGCGACGGTAAAAAGGTTGAATGTTCACGAACACTAATTCCTCTATTCTCCTACCCATAACCTCTTTTCCTAGTTCCGGTGCAATGCATTGCCTACGTAGGGGGAAAACAAAACCTTATGTGGAAAAAATTCAAGAAAATATTTTTTTATTGCAAAATTAATTTCAAACAGTTTTTATGTTCGGGAATTAGTCCAATTTTTTTTTTTTTGCGTACTCGCCTGATATACAGTTGAGTGAGGGCAAGTGCACATCCATGCTGATAAAGTTATCGGTGCTCGTTAAAGTTTCTACAACATGGAGACACAAGGTAGGTAGATAGGTGACACAGGTCGTCGGACGGTTGATCTACTAGCGTCCAAACTGGGTACCAAGTGACACCCAAAAAGCAGCCGAGCTACCTATTGTCATCATCCGCAGTATCAAATCACATCGTGGCGCCGGACGCTGCACTCCACTACACTGCTCTTTTTTTCTATCTATCTCAACTTCTTCATCAGCACACATACGTGTATGACATACTGATAGAGGATATTGCCGTCTTGGAAAACATCGTTATGATCTCCAGTTGGAATTATTATTATTGTCTCATATCCAATTCTTTCTGATTAACATATTACAAACTTTAGTCAAATAAAAATAATTTTTGACCAACTAAAATAGTTTGAATACAGATTTTATCTTTTAAATGAATGAATGAATATTTAGTCGTGTTTAAGTTCGTAGTATTTTTAAACAATAATGCGACAATCACTTTTCATTAGAATCATTAGAATGAAAAAAAGAACACCAGCAGTTGAGTAATCGTCAGTACTTTTTAAGAGGTTGTTCTAAAATCATTAAACTCATCTATTTAACCCGGGAAAGTTCAAGAAATGAATGCGAGAAATGCCCACTCATTAATTTGTAATAATTGTTGTTGAAATAAAAATCACTAATTGTAAAGATTTCAATGTTCGCAATATTCAGAGTTAAGAATTTAAATATACTTTTTTTTTAATGCAGCAAATTTTAACTGCAAATTATGAAATGTATTCATTAATTTCATTCATAATAAGGCCAAGGTAACTTCATTGTTACAGCCATATTAATAACCACATTTTTATATGCAAACTAACGCCATAAACAATTTAGTGATAAAAAAATTTTAATTAATAAATTAAATTGCTTGTTAGTGCTTAATAAAGTGTAAGATTACTGAATTAGTTGAGCAAAATTCATCATCAATACATTTTCTTACTGCTTGAAACTACAATATAAAATTTTAATTTATTTCTATTTTTTTTTTTATTACATTTACTTTTAAAAATGCTCACCAGCTACTCTTTCAAATGATAAAATCTTGTGATTTATTTTGGCTTTTTTCGTTGTCACCTACAAACAAACATACAAAGAAACAAAAAACAAAAGTATCTGGAATGCCTTCAGGGGCCGGTGCTATACGTAGCAGCATAGTGAACTTTGGTTTTATTACTTAAAATTGAAATGTCGTTTTTCATATTTTTTAAAGGGCTTCTTCATTTAGTCGATCGTAAAATTGCTGCACTTTGGCACCAACTACCATATGAATGGCAATAAACAAAATTCATAATTTTTAAATGACATGACCGCTTTTAATTTGTAAACTTTGGCCACATTCCGAGAAAAAAAACAACCAATTATCGTATAAATTTGTACAAATTATGCAAACTAAAGACTCAATAGATATAAAAGACAAATATAAAAATAAAAACCTTCTTCTAATTAGCCATGTCACTTTTCTTTTCGTTTAGCTGTATATTTCAGTGTTGTAAAGCAAGTACAGGGTGTGCCAACTTGGACTGACAGCTCGCATATGCTTATAACTTTTAGATTTTTACAGTTTTTTATTTTATTTATTTTTAAATGATTATTTATAAAAATTTTCTGTACGAATATTCTGTTTAAGTTGCTGAATGTTTTTTGTATTTTGTTGACGTTAAACCGTTTGTTTAAGAAACTCCACAAAAAAAATTAGGTTCGTCAAATCTGTGGAAGGAGGTAACCAAACAAAATCAGAATTTTTTTTAAATATTCTGGCAGAATCGCCATTATGTAAGCTCGCGGTATAAGTTGTAGCTCTATATTGCTGTAACCATATGCCTGGATTATTGAGACCTACCGGACGGAAAAAATATTCCTACATGGTTTGGTATACCGCGTCGCAGACGGTTTTGGGAAAAAATAGACCGATAACTTTATGAGCCATAATTCGACACCAAACCGTGCATCTGAGAGGGTGTAATTGTCGCTCTACGATTTTGCGTACTCCACTTGTGTTTATTAACATGTCCATTTAAATGAAAATGTGCATCATCGCTATAAGAGTTTTTTTTGCAAAAAGTTGTAACTTTCTCTCGAAAGCAAAACCAATCTATTGAAATATTGCAGCCGTTGTAATGCATCTCTGGGTAATAATTCTTGAGCCAATTGAATTTTATAAGAAAACATCGACGAGTAGACGCCGATGGACCTGTGTGCCCCACTTCCTCGTACTGCATTCACAGCTTCTCCATTGCGAACAGGTCGAAATACAGTTTTCGGCTGTTCATTCCCTACTGAACTCTGGTTCTCAAAACGTGTAAAGAAGCTTCCCTCATGTTTATACTGGGAAGCTGTGCACTATTAAAATGTTCACGATATTTTCTTTGTGTTGTAATAAAATTGATAAATTTTTACACATTCTTCACTTGAGTATGACGAATAAATTGTTCATTACCTGCAGAAAAAAATAAATTCAATAAAAAACTTTAAAAATCAACAAGTTATAAGCATTTCAAATCAATCAGTAGAATTTGGCCCAACATGTACATTAAAAATATGTTATTTCTTTAAGGTCTTCCATATACTCAAATCGAACGACAAAAGAAAATTTACAAGCGTTACAAAAATGTTCTATAGGAACCAAGTAACATACTTTATGGATGTGCGAAGAGTGAAAATTCAACAAATGTTTTTTATTACATTGTACAAACGTAGATACTTACATGTGTATACATGTGTATACATATATAAAAAATTTCAATAATAAACTTTTTTAAAAAAACTCAACAGTCTTGAGAGCAAATGTGACTCTGCGATTTCTTCCGGTAACACTGTTTTATAGCTGTGAAACAAAAGTGCAGAAAATATATTCAACCGCATCGGGAATAACAAGTGGAATTGTTGTTCACGTGGAATTTTCATTCCAATTGAGGTGAAAAATGCTATCGTGAATTTTTCGTGAAAAATGTTTCACGTTATCAGTTCGCAGTGAATGTAGAAAAGGGAAAATTAATTCAAAAACAAACCAATTTAAATTTAATACAGAAGTAAAAATTCGTGCGAATAAGTATTAAGTTGTGTTTTTAAATATTCAGGGGCCAGTTAATTAGTCACCGGCATAAAAAGTATTGCAGTGGAACAATAAAAGTAGCTGAATGCAAAAATTAACAAAAGTGTGAAAATTAAAGAATTGAAAGAATAAAATAAATAAAAATAAGAGTCCTCCAACAATTTAAATAAAATGTTTAGACTTGGAACTATGATGTATTAGCAGTTTAAATTAATCCGTAAGAGAACACCAAACTGGAGCCGCGATATCTTTCTATACTCCAACAAAATACACATTCAATTGGTCTGTTGGTTTGCATTTTATTTATTATTTATGTATGTTTCCACTACAATAACTGAACTTGATATAAAATTATATTATATTTATCAAAATATATAAATAAAGGAAATATTTACTTACATTTTGTATGCACTTCCCTAGCAAAATTCAAGTGAATAAATCAAAGGGAAAGGGGAGAAAATGCGAGGGAAAAAAAGTATTCACGATAGGGATGATTTACAAAAAGATTAACCCTATAAACATAATAACTGTTTCTAACAGTAAGTAGAGTCAGAGTGATTTTTAAAGCGTATTGATTTTGATTTGATTTGATTGAAAAAAAAGCGGAGAATATGCAAAAGTGAATGAAATATTTATTTTGGAGCGATAAATCAATGCCTGCCTACTCCGTAGGTGGTAAATCCGGAAGCTCCAATTGTGGCATACTTTTTCCAGCATTTCGGCCGGTATCTCACCAATGGCAGCTGTAATGTTGCAGGAACTTTGGCTGGTTTATCCCTGTACACGAGAGACTTGACGCATTTCCCAAAAAATAATCTAGTCTAATTGCGTCAAATTGTATGATTTGAAAGTTCTTTGGTTCCTGAAATGTAGTAAATAAAAGAATAACGAAAAAGATGCCGAAATTTTGCCTTTGCTTTATTTATATAAAAGATATTTGCCATCTGTTAGCTGTTTGGAAAACTTCTTTCTCTCTCCAACAATATCAACCGATGGTGCGACTTATTTGTGTGTGTGTTTCACTCCATAATAATTAACATTATTTTGTTCATAATTCAATAATGAGAAATTTTTGAATAACAAAAAAAGAAACAAATAAATAAATCAACAAACAAATAAATTTTGTTTATAAACAGCATCTGGACACAAGAATCATTTTATTAATTTTTAAGCTCCAATAGTTGTGCCACAGCCGCTCCACAATCACTGACCTTCCTTAACCAGTTGTTTAGCATCGCAGATTTATGTTTCACTGGTTTCATATTCTCTTCAGTTATTGTAGGTTTGCATTTTATTACTTTTCCTCTTTGTTTTATTATTGTAAAATTGTTTTTAAAAATACAATATTTCTTTTGTGATTTCAGAGGTGTGTTTAAATATCATCTTTAAAGTCAGTTAAGAAATTTTTTATTTTCAAATCTGATTTTAAGTATGTGGAGTTGATTTACTGCATGCACGATTTTCCGCTAATTTACTTATGAACTTGTAATTGAGCTTCTTCGAAAGGTAGTGGTTCCTCTTGTTGTTTTTGTTTTATTGTAGCTTTTGCGGTAAGAGGATCTTAAGGAATGTACATTTGTTTAAGCAAAATTACTTAATAAGTACTTTGTGATCTGTTAATTATTATAAAGGGAAGTAGATCTATAATCAGTATTGAAAAGGGGGTCATAAAATGTCGACTTTGTTTTATTCACTTCATAAACGGGGCCTACCACCATTTAAGGGGAAAATATATATTTTTGGTGTTTTAAGAATTTCATTCGTTAAAAGAGTAAAAAAAAATGCTAGTTCTTCCAATCCGCCTCTTTTAACAGAAATATGAATATTACACCATCCGAGTCTTTGCCAGCAATTCAATGAATCAATTATTGGATTCATACTAATTATGTGAAGACGAAGAATTATTGTATGGAATTAATTAGACATATTTTAACACATTTTATAAACAAGGCATCCCACTTTTTCGTAAATTGTGTTGCATTCGCGTTCAATAGCTGTCAGAGGTGTCAGGACTTCATATATCTATATCTTAATATTTAAGGGCCCTAACTAATGCTTTACTTTACAGGAAAATGATACAATTTTCAGAGGAATTGAAGTTTTGTAGTTGCAAATTTTTAAGGATTTTTTTTTAAATTTTAGCGATTCTCAGTTAGATGACACCAACATTTTCCAAAATAAATTTTGGTTTTACAAAACTTTTTTGTAAATGCGATTTTTTCTTGAAAACCCCTTAAATGTAAAGAAATGAAATAGTTGTCATTATCGACAAATATTCAATAAATGTTATTGATAATTAATTTATTCTTATTTGATCAAAACTAAAACTTAAAAGAACAAATATTTCTGTAATGCGTAGTGTAATTGAGTCACTGGCGGCAAATGGCACTTTCAATCTGTCATCTTTTTTTTTTGTTTTTTTTTTTTTTTTGTAAAGACAACACAAACTCTTCGAAGCTCTTAAGCTTGTCTATAGAAACACCCAGGATCTAAGTGGGAATCGAACCCGCACCTCCTTATTGATAAGACTACGAAAGCACCCTGACAATCCTGGTGCTGTGATTGACAACTTTGTCTTTCGCAAAACTGGACGCGTGTAATTATTTAAGATTCATTTAAACTTGTGCTGAAACAATGACAGGTACTCCAAAGAGTTGAGTACTCTATTTCTATTTTTTTTTTTTTTTGTATAAAGAGAAATAACACTCAGGCAATGATTGCCTACTACTAGTTGTTACCTTCTATAGGAAAGGAAAACTGATAGAGATAGCAGGTGGCAGGTGTCAGGTGGCTGGTAGTGCAGGAATAGACCATATAAGTAATTTAAAAGTAGATTTTGAAACGGCTGCTCATGCATAACTAATTGAAAGCGACACAATCACCCTTATCATGAATAATATTTCCCTCGTAATTATTTCCCTTTTCACGTATTTGCAATCATCAAACAATTTCCCCCTATCGTGAACGATTGTTCTCACGCGAGTTTTTTTACTTTTCACTTTAATTTATTCACTTGATTTTTGCTGGGGAATTATATGCAAAATGTAAGTAAATTGTTCTTTCATTTATATATTTTGATAAATATTTTTCTTTTTATATCAATGTCAGCTATTATAGTAGAAACATTCATAAGAAAACAAATAAAATGCAAACCAACAGAGCAATTGAGTGTGTTTTGTTAAGAGTATACAAAGATATTGCGTTCCAATTTTGGAGTTCTTTTACGGATTAACGTAAACTGCATCATAGTTCCAAGCCTAAATATTTTATTTAATTTGTTGGAGTACGCTATTTGTATTTATTTTATTTTTAAACTCCATAATTTTCACGCTCTCGTTTAATTCTTGAATTCAGTTACTTTTATTGTTCAAATGCAATACCAATAATGCGGCTGACTATTTAACTTAAAAACTCAACTTAAGACTTAAACGCACGAATTTTTATTTCCGCATTAAATTTAAATTGGTTGTCTTTTTAATTAATTTGTATGTTTTTCTTGAAATCTTCTTCACTTTTCTGCATTCACAGAGAATGAGAACGTGGAAAAAATTCCACCTGAATTTCATGATATCAATTTTCACCTCGAGGGGAATGAAAATTTTACGTGAATAAAAATTTCACTTTTATTCGTGATAGGGGTGCATAGATAAAGTAGATGCATAGGAAAATTGAAGCATTTCACATCGTTATAAATTTCCATAAATTTCAAACGACTTGAAATACAAATTTCAATACATATTGAATGCCACAATTGGCTTCCCCATAAATTCTACAATTTATTTCAAGTATTGAAATTGAATTAACTGCCAGCTTAGAACTTGAAATTGCAATTATTAATTATCCGACCAATAACGAATTAAATACTAATAATACAATTAACCTTAAAGTTAAGCTTAAATAAACGTGCACAGTAGTAGTTAATATGTGTAATTTATATGCAAAAATTGTTAAGTCATAAAATTGAGGCACTTGAAAACTACAAAGCATTTTATTAAATGCAACATCAACACCAACTTAAAAGTATTTCAGTAAACAAACCGCAAATTCATTCTCTCATTTTCTTGAAAATTATTGTTTATTGTATAAATAAAAAATTAAACTACAATATCAAAAACATGAATGAAAACAAAATCCCATTAAAAATTATACGGGCATGTGTGGCATTTAAATGAATTTTTTAAAAATCATGTTCATCCTGGGGTTTTTTTTTTTGGATGATGATCAGTTAAAGGAAAAGGGCTTTAGGCAATTAAAATATAAAAATAACTTGTTTTATATACACGTATAAACAAAGAAAGATTACGAATAAAATTACAAGGGTTTAAGCGCAACACCACGAGCGCAAGAGTGCAACTGTAATTGATTATTTTAATTACAGTGATTTTTTTATGTTTGAGGCATTTAACGTACGAGTACGTTCTTGCATTGTTGAAATTTATTTATTACTTGCAATATATCAATTTAAATTTTAAGTGCATTTCTTAGTTGATTTCATTGCATTACTTGCAGCTATTGATGAAGGATGATTGTTACTCCAAGAGTAAACAAAAAAAAAATGATGAATTGGCGTTGTTGTTCTCAAAACAAACAAAAAACACACAAACAAACAGTTTCGTTTTTCTTGTTACAAGTATGTGTCTTGTGTCTTGAGTCTTTTGTTTCTCTTTTTAAGCAAAAAGTCCACAGATAAAGCACAGTTTATTAAAAAATATCTTGTTATTCATGCGGGCCGAGTTTCTATCGATGTTTTGATTCTAAATAATGCAACATCAGATTGTCAATGATATAGTGACTGTTTTCTTTATTGTTTCCAAAGACCAGTGCACTATACCCATGATTTGCGTTTCCAAAGAGGAGTGCACTAGCCCCACGATTTGTGTGTTGGCTCTTTTCATTGATTTCGTTTACACAATTAGTTCACCCAGTCTACTCCAAAAATATTAGTACAGTATTCCCTTTAGCAAAAGAAGTATTTGTTAAAGAAGACATGTCATATGTCAGGGGACTTCGTCCAGAGCTTATCTCTTGAGGAATGTCGGGATTGCTTTCGGTTCTAGTATTGGCAGTTCCTAATCCTCCAATTGGCCATATCTTCGGTGGCATAAAGCCTTACAGTTCCCCAAAATTTCCGGCGGTGTACCCTCCTCATATTAAAAAAATCTGCACCGTGCCAATGCCAACTCAGTGGAGGTGTTTTCTCAACTCACAATGAACAGTGAGAATGTCCGTGAGTACAAACAAGTTATTCCTACTCAAAGACGTGAGAGCTTTGAACCGATCCTGGTTGCATGTCCCACTCTTAGTCTGTGGACGTGTTTCCTGGCATTCCTGATCCCCATCCGTATATCTTCTCGAATGCTATTCAATTCAAGCCCGCCGATCTGACCATGGGTCCGTTAGCCCAGCTGTCTGGTGTTGGTTACTACATGAGAATTTTAAGATGCCATATTGCGGATTGTGCAGCACTAGATTCAACACGTAACAGTGTGTGATATAGTCCGGAAAACATTCTAACAATATAAAATTCTCTGAAGATTTCACTCCAGAGAGGTTGCCAAAAGACGTCATCAATGTATAAATTTTCCAAGCACTCTTTGGTTATTGTATTGAGTGGAGTTCCAGTAGATTTCATTCCAGAAAGTTTGCTAGAAAAGATAATGAAAGTATATGGACTCAGAAGGCAACAGATAGCTGGCTCGTTTATTCTATGCCATAAACAAATTTCAATAGAGTTGATCCAAGAAACAGCTCACAGATTCATATGGATATTCATAGACCTTTTTCAATAAAAAATACAAAAAAAAGAAAAAATTTTTTTGCTAATGGTGATTTTCTTTCTGGAACTTTTGCAAATCGTACCGTCTGGTGTAAAAAAAAATTTATTAATAGTAATACTAACGTTTCTTAAAATGCTTAGTTTACCAATAGAGACCTCTACTCTAAGTTTTATGGTCGTAGCTCACTTGAAAATAATTTCAACCGCAATTTTGGCCTTTGGCCACATAGCGCAATCTCTGAATTTAAAAGCTTCGTTAGCCAATTTATTTCATATTTTCATTTTCGCAATTTTTCCTTCAGAAAAAAAAGAAAACACCACACCTACTTCATAGTCCACTTGTCCACAAATTCTTATTTATTCCTATTTTTCCTTTTCAGGTACGTGTGAATCTGAACGCAATTTTCTTTAAAGGAATGAAATGTAAGTTTTTTAAATTTTGTATTATTTATTAAATAATTGAAAAGAATTTTTCTTGAATTTATTCGTATAGAGAATAGTAATTTTATCAACGATTTTTTAATGAAATATGAAAAAGTTTTTCTTTCTTTTTTCAAAGTAATGAATTTAAAACCAAAGATTACATTGATTATTTTATACATTAAATAGATTTTAGAAATATGAACAGGTTGAAAAAGGAATATAAATAATATATGAAATATTATTTCCAACAGAGAAGTCGTTTCTCGGTTCTCTAAAAATTACCGCGTTCTCTGCAAATTAAGCTGAGTTAATTTTTATTATAAAAAAAGAAAAATCTGTCCAAAGAGAAATGGAATGAGAATTCTTTAAATATGCTACACAACAGTTCAAAAAAAAGGCCGGCCCCACTTTAAATTATTTGTTAATGAGTTTGACAAGTTATTTAGATTTTTTTTCCTAACGAAATATATTGTATTGGTGAGTTTGGCGGTGCGAAATAAGATACCAGGAAATAATGTCGAAATTGAGAAATGAAAAAACTAATCTAAATTGGAGGGCTTTTTCATTATGTAAAATAACCAAAAATAATGAGAAATTGGGCAGATATTTCGCTATGGAAGATGGTCCCAAATTATTAAATGCAATTTTACCCCAAAATTAGTTTTCCCTAAAACAAAAAGAAACTATATTATAATTGAAGACATTAGTGCAGGAACCGTGTCAGTGATACGACCTAAAACGAGGCTTTATGTTTGGGTATACCCGGAGAAGAAATTCTTTAATACCGGTTATGAAGGTGATATGTTATCCGCGATGGCACTGTTTGGTCTAGACGGAAGGGTAAATCTTTAACACAGTTTTATAGCAAATCTTTTGTTCGCGAGGATGAATATCAGCTTATCAGCCGTTATATATGCAGCTTATTTTAGCCATGAAGAAAGATCAAGGTAACTCGTGAGTTCTTACAGAGCGCTGCATAAGATGCCATACAAATCATAACGTTTGGTAAGGGGGAACAACTAAAAAAATGTCATTTGGAGCACCCATGGTCAAGCTGTGTTGTTTTTTTTTTTTAACTAACGTAAGCGAAGGTGTTTTCTGGAAAACACAACGTAATATGAAATACGCTCAGCCCCATTCCAACGAGTTACCTGTTGCGGACTGCATACCTCAAAATTTAATTAAAACAGTTCGACGGATAGTGAAAATTTTGAGTATCCAAATTATATACCGGAAATTGCATCGAAGTCACTTTTCCGAAACTAAAGTGGATTTAATGATTTGGATTTCAATTTACCCAATAATGTAGCAGAAATATTGACTGTAAAATTGCCGCAATTTCTCATGAAAAAGATTCCCAGGCTTTGAGAAAATTAATGAAGCCATTGTTGTAGGTGCACACGACACGATATTGAAAAAAAATAAAATTAAATTGCATTCTCTTCAGTTGCATTTGAATTTTTCCTGAAATGTTTGGGTCGGTCAGTTAGTGACGAACATGGAGAATGATATCAACAAGATATCGCCGCAATTGAGAGGCGGTTTCAAGGTAAATGAACTCTTTCAGGAATCTTAGTACAAAAAAAGCCATACACTAAAAAAAAGAAAAAAAAACAGCCGTTTCAATTAACACAGAAAGAAAAATAATAAAGTAAATTAGTAAATTCCTGTTCAAGTATAAATTAGGTTGTGATAGAAAGTGTTTATTCACGTATTTTTGTAATGTCAATGGCAAGGAATAATAACCACATAATGCGACCTCGCATAAAATAAAATGTTGGAAATTTGTTGAGGGTAAAAATATCGGGCATCGCCGCAAAGTGAGGTGCGTTTCGTTGTTCTGTCGTTACTACAATGGGATGTGTTCTGATGAAATCGGGAAACTTGTTCCCGAAACCCGGTCATTCACGCGCACAACGCGTTCATCATAAAGAACACATTCATTTGTGGTCGACTTGGCAGCGGATCGCACTCCGCATTACAGAGAAATGTCGTTTTTTAGCTGAAGAGGAAGTAAGTGTGTGGAATGGACTGCCCCCAGAGGTCTTTCCTGTCACTTCTGACGTGGGAAAATTCAA
Organism: Dexiosoma caninum; assembly: GCA_963924685.1. NCBI lineage: Eukaryota > Metazoa > Arthropoda > Insecta > Diptera > Tachinidae > Dexiosoma > Dexiosoma caninum. Next base: position 68,953,101 of record OZ004727.1, read on the forward strand.
ATCGAATGTCAATAGACACTACTCCCTCCATCTTTTCTCTCAAAACCTTAATTCCTAGTTCCGGCACAATGCACCGCATGTTTCAGGGTCAACTCCAGAGTGCCAGTTCAAGAAAAAAAAAATAAGAATAGCCTTAGTAGATGTGAAATGTGATTTGGACATCTATGGCATTCATAAGGTAATAAAATCATTTAATAACCAGGAAGTTTGAAGCATTAGAGATGGTTGCGATGGTTTTCAATAACGATTGAAGAACAAATTAATTGTTATTTAAATAATATGGACACATCTGTATTTTCGTCACAGTATATAAGATGCTTATCAAGAATGATGACATTGGAAACTTATTGTGTAGAACAGGAAGAAGTGTTAAAGCGATTGAGGGCAGCTGTTGGCCGTTTAATTAAATTGTAAAATATTAATTTTTTATAATAAAAAATGCACTTTGTTTAGTATTGTACTTCTTTGACATTTCATTTTCATTTCTCAGATACCTTCAAATCTATGAACAGTGCACATCTTTCGTTACAGCAAGATTAATATCTTTTCACACATTTCATTTCCTATTCACCTTGTATCATGCGAGTATATTAAAAATACTTAATTTAATAAATATGTACATCAAATGGCGAATAAAAGGCTTCTTAACGACTACTTTATATAGATAACGTCATGCTGTATAGAATAATAAAACAATTAATCAATTAAATTCATGAAATTAATTAAAATGCATGAAATGTATTTATTCACATAATTTATATTACTTTTGTATTTTAAATGCTGTCCCATACAATTGAAATGAAAATACTACACTAAACTAGTAGAATAATATTGACACAAGTCTTTTAACAAAAGCAAAATCATAGACAGTCACACATATGATATGAAAGTATCAGCTTAAAAAATCAAAGAAAAATATAATGCAAAGTCACGATGCCCAGCATTATAATGAACATTCATGAATAAGCGAGTACATGATTAAATTATAAAAGTCTAATAAAAACTTAAAAAGCGCAAAAGATTCAATCAAAAGCGGAAAATTAAAAACTCATGATAAACGTATAATTAATTACACAGGGGAACAAAATTAATATTTTTATAAGTTGCATGGAACTTTGTAGCTGTTCTTCACTAATTTGGGAACGCTAAATACCAAACGTATTTCTGTACTATTCTAATTTATTGTTTATTGAAAACTATGTTTCCTTGATGTGCACATGTGTATGTACGTCAAAATTTTGCAATGGCTTCGTCAAGAATAATGTCCTACATCAATCCCAACTATTCTTTGTTTTGTATCTAGGACCAGTGCTTAGGGGAAATCCCCTACATATGCAATGCATTGCACTGGACTTAGATAGAAAGAGAGAGAGAGAGAGTAGTGTAGAAAATATACAGGTGGTCGAAGTGGTAGGAGGAGAATTCTTACACAACTCTGCAGTTGCGTGTTAATTATAAAGCAGAGTTGCTTCGTCTCTGATGTTTTTTTTTAAACATTATTTTTAAGCTAATGAAGCCAATTTTATTTATTATTTTACTTCGCTATTTTTAGGCTAAAGGGAGACATTTTATTTATTTTTTTTTTTTTTTTTTATTTAGGACCAGCACTCAGGAGATGACTCCTACACATGCGAAGCATTGTGCTGGAACTGTAGGAAAGGGATAGTAGGAGAGACGACAGGAGGTCAAGCTTAATTAATTATTTTGCAGCTCTGCTTTCGCACGTTCTTTTGTTTTTATACTCGTAGCAGTGCTGAAGCCTCGGTTTAGTAGCCATTTTTATTATTATTTTACTTCGCCGGTGCTACACAATACCGACGACGTTTTATTGCTCAAATACCAAGGAAGGAAGCTGCTGTAGCACAGAAAACTCAAAAAAATATTTCTTTGACTTGACCGGGCTGGGAATCGCGCACGATTTTTTCTGGCTACGCGCCATCTGCATCAGTTTGTCATAAAGGTGGCGAATACACCTTTGAAATAGTTTGAATAAGTGTGTTAAAGTTCTTTACACAAGTTTATTCGACTACTCTGAAATTACGAATTGAATTGTCCCGTGCTTTCACAATTCGAGCAACCATTATACAAGTTTAAATATCTTCAGATCGGCGAATCACAATCATTGGAGTGATAATTGCTAATACAATTAAATATACTCGTATGTATTTTCTATAGTATTCTGTTAAAATATTCTTTATCGAAAATATTTTATCTGGCAATTGCTGCGCCTTACGTATCTTGACTCCTGTACTTTAGGGATGGAGACAATTGGTAAGGTTGGCTTTTCTGTTCTCTTCGTCCTCCAGGCTTTTGTCAACAAGACAGAATTGCTGGTTTTTTGGCAGTTTTGTTTTCATTCCGTTAATAGCTTCTGCTAGCGTTCTTCGGCCTCTGCAATTTCATGCCGGATTTCATCCCATGGCTGGTACACGTACTACTGGATATTTGAAGGGTAACTAAATGGGAAAAAAGGACTATTTTCCTCCAGATTTAACATAAGCTGTATATGTCTAGGATCTATTGGTATTTTTTCAATTGATTTCAAAAAATAATACTCAATAAATAATTTGATTAGCGTGAGGCAGGATCGCCATGTAATGTCGTTCATAAAAATCAAAAAATTATTGCTTCCCTATTAATAATTATTTCAACTTAGATACTAATTATGAGAAGTTCGTTTTCTCTCTTTTAATGAGTGACTTCTTTTTACGTCACTCAATAACTTATTTCTTCACTTACTGCCTGCCTGTTCATAGACGACGAGTGAAATAACTCGTTTGGTCAATCATATTGAAAACAACAATAAAAAACTAAAATTTTTTCTGTTTCAATATAAATAGTGGCCGAACGATTTTTTTCACTGGGCTTCTATTATTTATTTTCATACATTTAAGTCATATTGTAACGGGCTATCAGAAAGTTTAGGTGAATTCTAAAGGTTTATATTTTAGTGTATTCTCTCACTCTTTACTTTTAACAATTCTTTTATATTACTGTCAAATCCCGATAATTCGTACCCCGATAAATCGTAATTCCCGATAATTCGTAATAAACTGTCGCTCCCTTAAAAAAATCTCGTTAATTCGTAAAATTTCCATACATTTTGGTTCCCTCGCTAATTCATAATTTTTTATTTCAAATAAATTCTTCTTTACCTCTTATGAATCGTTAATGGTTGCTAACTGCCACTTAATTCGTAGTAAAAACAACAGAAACATGCAAAGAATGATTTTTTGTTTACCGCTATTTTTTTTTGCGTCGGTTTTAGCTTTTGCTTGTGTGTGTGTTTATTTTTTTAAGATCAGTTTGTTACATGAATAATAAAGAAAAATGTCAAAGCCCACGCATAAAACTCTGTCGGTGTTACAAAAACAACAAATTTTTGCAGCCCTTGACATTGGATAATTTTAGATAATGTAAATACATATGTTTTTTAAGTTAAGAAAATGAATTTGTCAGTTTTATTTTTATTTTATTGTTTTTTGTTTGCCATTAAAATTACACGTATTCTACGCTAAGTAAATAAATTTGCTATTTTATTTTATGTATTTATTTTATTTATTTTGTATTTTATTTTTAACAATAGTTTTTTATGTTTTTTTTTATCGTTTTACTAAATAAATTGAAAAACCCCGTTAATTCGTATTTATTTGATTTTAACCCCATTAAATCGAAACCCCGCTAAATCGAAAAACCCTATAATTCGTAAGCAATGGCCGGTCCCTTGCGATTTCGAATTATCGGGAGTCCGCTGTATAGTGTGGGTGGCGTATAATATTTATGTCAAACAGTTTTTTAGTTCAGCAAAATTATGTAACTGTACATTGAACTGTTCGAGCATTGGCTTTTATTCAAGTATCAGATTACTTAAATGAATTTTTCAATTGCCAAAATATAGAGTAATTCAATTTGGTACTGACCTGTCTTAACAAAACCTTTTAGTTTATAATAGTGGATTTTGTGTACATTTATTTCCACGTACTTGAGTATTCTTTTGTTTATAAATAATGTGAACACGCTACCTACACAATGAACCCTGTAAACAAAATAAATTAAGAATGTCTTATTTAAGAAAAGTTTTCAAATTCAAAAATTTTACTGTTTCAAGAAAATAGCGATTTTTATCAATTGAGTTTCTTCACTAAATTATAAATAAAATCCAGTGGCGTGCGCCAATTTCAATGGAAAAAAGTTAATTTCTTTTGAATATTTCAAAAATTCTATTAACCAAAATGGTGCTTTGTATTGCATTTAAATTTAAAAAAAAAACTTTTATTAATTTTTTTATGAAATTGTTTTTTTTTTGTGTCAAAAGTTCCAGGAGATCACTGAAACTACTGGGCAGATTTAAAAACACTGTAAAAACAGATTGTAACGTGGCGTGACAAACTTTCTCCTACTTGATATACGGGGTTATATATACCTGGACTGGGAGATTCATACCAACTCATTTAATGTAGGGCACAACAAACTTCTTCACTGCATTGTTCATCAATTTTAATGTTGGCAGAAAATTCTCCGTTAGTTTGAAAGTGAAATTGTATAAGATGTCAAGGAATATGCAAAGTATGGAGGGGAGCAGGCCACGATAACGGTAGCTACAAGTAGACCACTTGAACTGCCGTCCTAGAACTATTTATGCCGATTCTTGGTTTAGTATTTAGATAACTAACCACTAGTGTTGGACTCCTCATTCTTACGAATTGTTCTTGTATTCGTAATTGTTGAGCTAATCAATTTTAATAAAAAATCTAAAAAAGTACTGTGTTCACTGAATATTAAAACAGTATTATTTATAAAGAAGGCAGACTTTTGGCAAGATCCTGGACTAACTGCGTTATACATCGACTGGAAAAGTAAACTGCGTTACAAGATGACTGATAATTTGTTTAAGGAATTTTTTATTTCTTATTGTAATGAAAATATCAAACGGTTGTCAAGGTATGCCAATGTTTGTCATCCGAGTACCTTAATTTTTCCGAAAATGGTATATCTCGAAAATTAGAGCAAAAAGTGTGTTCCCTTGTGTTATCATTAAAGCAAATAACAATAATTTGAGTTAAAAATACAACAATAACAAGTTGTTTTTTCTTTTCTTTGCCGAGTTCTGTTTTTTTTTTGTATTATTTTTGTTGTTAAAAATACTATTTGTCAAATAAAAATAAGCGAAAAAATAAACAAAAGCCTCACAAAACGAACTTACCAAACAAACTAAACAAACTAAATGTACGGAAAGAACACAGAAGCTGGTAAAGTTTTTTCTTTTTAAATAAAGAGAAAAAAACTCCTGCTAAACAGAAGTTTAAAACGAATTGCTTAGCCAATTAACAGATGTGTGTAAATTTTGTATGCGCTGATTTTTATTTTTATTATTTTTCTTCAATAAATGTGGTAACTAAGTAAAGAACACTACCTCCGCCTTTTCATAATATTTATAAAATATTTTGAGACTTCAGCAACAAACAACTGGGAAATTTGCTAAACAGAAGTTGATATAAACGAAAGATTTAAGAAACAAAAAAGAGGCAATTATCAGTGAATATTAACATGGCTCCAGTTGTTGTAACTACAAATAATTAAACGTACAATTCGTTTAAATTAAATAATTGAAAATAATAGAAAATTCAATCGAAACAGAGTTTATATTCGGGGGATGGTTAAAAAAAATAAGAAAGCAATTCAAAGCGAACTCCGGCAAAAAATAAGGGTCGACATGGCACCCCATACTCCTGCGGTCACTTTTGTTGAAAGCATTTAATGTTTCTCAATATGTTTTTCTTCACATCAATATGTAATTTACTACAATTCAATGAAATAAGTAACTTTTTATTGCACCCTCGCACGTTGACGCTTGCGAATTTTACCACTTTTTTTTTTCTAGGACCAGTGATCGTGGAGTTCGGAAGATACAGATTGCAAAATGATAAGAAGTACTTATACGGGAGTACAGCTCTGTAGTTGCACGTTGTTCAAAATTTGTAATGCTGAGGGAGAGTTGACATGACTGCACTCACGAGAACTTGCTACCACCATCAACTGCTGCCCCAGTTCTTCTGCTGCAGTTCTTCTTATTTCTCTGCCCGTTAAGATGAAACGTTGAAAAGCGCTCTATTTCCTGATTTAAGAAGACAATAGTATTACTAATATTATGCGATTTAATTCTTGCATCAATTAAATTTTTTAAATTTTGTAGGGTTGCAGGTTCAGAATGGTGTAGAATAGCAAGTGACCAGCAAAAACTACTGCTTCTACTACAGCAGTTTTGTAAGCGAGAGAGAGGCTGGTTATTGTTGTTGTTCTTGCTGTAAAAAGCTCTTCGAAAAAGCACAATTTTTGTTCGCGATGTCGCACTTGGGAGCTTCTGTTTTTGAAATAAAATAGTAATTCTTTCAAAGCATCAAACATGAGCTAAAATCAGATATCTTTCCTGCGCATATATTATGTTTATTCATTAATTATTTTACTGTTCGTGTTAATAATAAATTGAGATACCGCCCTGTCTTCTGTTTGTGCATACTCGAAAAGTATCCAAAATCGAAATCTAGCAAGCGATTTCTCCAGAATCATGCTAACGGTTGATTTGCTGTTCACAATTAAAGGAGTGCTGTTCGCTGAGTAGTTAGCGCATTGGGTCTGCAACCAGTAGGTTCTGCTTTCAATACCCCGAGCAGCCAAAAATTTTGCTGATGCGTCTAATAAGTTCATTTAGCCTGCAATATTAATGCTTCCTCGTTAATTTAATCATCAGATAACATGGATACCTGAACATCCGCGAAACGAAGAAGCTAATAGGCTTGCTAGGATGGAATTACATTTGGATAATATCACACTGCTGAATGTCAGATATTTTCAAAGAATACTCTCCGGATTATTCTGGAGTGATCTGAATTGGCCGAAATCAAAAGAGTTACTGGAACTTAACTAAACTATTTGGCATAATGAGCGGTCACACGGCGACGAGGACGTGCTGGGGAATGTAGGGCATGCGAGGAGAATGACGAGACAGTGGAGCACTATTTGTATGATTATCCAGCATTTAGTCAGATTAGAAGATAGATTTCTCGGTGAATCAAAATACCGGACCTGGGGGCATTACGAACACTGATTGGAGAGACCTTACAGAGTATAAGGTGCGAACTGCGTTCTTGAAGTGGCCGGTTTAAGGAATATGTTTTTTCCGTAGGTACCCTGTTGCTTCGGAGAGACCCCACCAAATGCCGCAGTGTGCATAGGTGTAATCATGCAAGTGATTGTGTCAATGCTATTGCCTCCTCTTTTCTATTCTGAAAAACACGCAATCAGTGTTTCCAACCAGTTGCGGCGCAATGCAATGCATACGTTGGGAACATCCCTAGAGCTCTGCTCCCAGAACGAAAACATAAGCCAAAAGAAATATAAACTTTCATTTGCGACATGTTGTATGGATTATTGTACTATACGACAAGAAGGTGTGGTAAGTGAACTGCCCACAGCAATTGTTTTCACGATAACTTGCAAGCTGTTAATTGGTCCGCCCTAATGTTAACTATTTAAATTCATATTTGTAGAGTTTTTGTATTTAAAAGTGTTTGAGAAAATAATAATTCAACAGCAAGTTCATTAATGTAGTTTCAATTATACCAATTCATCAATCATTTCCAATAAATGAAATATTTGCAAAATCTTATAAAAACTTCTTTTTTTTTCGTAAATATTTATTTATGCATTTGCCAATGGTTTTTTTTTGCCTTCTATTTGTTTACTTTTTTAGATCGCTTCGTTAGTTTGAAGGTCGTTTCAATCAATTTAAAATTGCTAATTTTGAAATTTAATTTATGAATTGCATAATTTGTTTTTATTTTTACGTTTTCAATGATTTCATAAGTTTTCCCATAACTTTAATTATTATTAAATGGAAATGTATATATAATTTGAGTGGAACGTATATTATTTTATGGTTTTTGCAACAACTCTAGATATTGGTTGACGCCATTCTCCTACTCTACCTGCATATGAGTTGCCACCAACCAGACACGTTACACGCAGTCCTCTGCATAATAATTAACTATCAACTCTTTAATAAAAATTAGGAGTTTCTTTAAGTTTGCTTTCCTCGGGTATGACCGAGGTATCTTGAGCAGCTAATGAGGCATGGGAACTTCAAGTATCATCGAAGAAGTATTCATCTCCTTGAGAATGATATCTGGATCAGGCGGAGGCCCACAGTCTGTGTGAATGTGAAGCTTTGGCTTATGCCAGATTAGATTTCACATTTTGCCCGATTTTGCGCAATGCATTTGAAATCTTTGCACTTTATTGCAATGCACTTTTTGAGAATCGAAATCTCTGTTAAATGCAGCTAGGGCTGATGCTAGCGATAACTAGAGATTAAGTGATGAGGTTGAACGTCGAAAACTACCACTCGATTACCACACATCAATAGAGTATAGAGTAAATGAAATATTGTTTGCGGATCTGAATGGTTGATGGGTGGGTGGGCCACTTCCCAGCAAAAAATTAGAAGACAACATAATTGTATCACTTACAAATGCCTTTTATAATTCATGATTTTCGTTCAAGATGAGCCGTTTAAAGCCATTACTTTATGTATCCAAAGAAACAAACACACCAAAATGAATTTTTTTAAGCATTTATACTGCTATGCTGTCGGCTGGCAATACAACTGAAGTTCGGTTGCCATCCATAGAGAGCATTCAATAAATACTTTTACACTTTTGGCGCTGTGAATATTTTGAAGTAAAATGTGTGTTTGTTAATTTTCATTTCATATGATATTAAACTGATATTTGTTCAAACGGAAGTACACATAACTTTTTTTTTCTTACACCAGTGCAGTGCACCGGTGTAACCAGTTAGAAAGGGATAGCAGATAATAGAAACAGGTAGTAAAGTTATCGAAGGATAGAAAGCTTAATTCTGGCACAACTCTGTAGTAGGGGGTTTTCTTTTTTAATGAGAGTAATTAAAAGCAGAGTTGCTGCAGTTCTTTTTTTGACACTTTAATTTTTGTAAACTGCAGGATAGCCATTTTATTTATTTTTTTTCGTTCTGTTTCTCAAATACCGCTGAAAAGTCTATGCGTTTCTTTTCAGGAATTCCTATTATTCAGGCTCTTTTTATTACAATCCTTAAAGCAAAGACTATAATAATAATAATAATAATAGAGAGATAAGAATAATAAGTTCTCTGAATAAATGAAATACTCTCTTTCAAAATTTGAAAGTAGTATTACTGATATCAGTAAATTTAGCAGTGGACGAACAATGTATGAAAGTAGAACATCTTCATATATTTATAGTCTTTGCTTAAAGAGTCCACATCTCAATGAATGCCTCAGAATTATTTATTGAGTTTCTTGTGTTAGTTCGTGTGAGTTTTTTTTTAAGCCTTTTGTTTTAATTCTGTGTTTTTTTCTCTGATTGAAGATCGTTACAAAAGAAATGTTCTTATGCAGACAAAAAATTGCATTTTCGCATCGCATATTTATTCTGCATTACTGTGGCCTTGTGTCAGTTGTTGTCGGAAGGTTTCAGTGGCGAAGGCATAGTCACTGGTCACTGAACAGTAACGGCTTCAACTTATACCAATCCGCTGGCACATCAGACCGTCCTCCTTCGCCGGTATTGTGAAGCAGCAGTGAAATAAAAAATTACCGCGAAAGGCTACTAAATCACAGCTACAAAATCTAATACGGCTTCTTGACATCAGATGCGCTGCACCACTACTATTAATAAAAAACGTGCAAAAACAGAGATATAAGTAGTGAAGCTCCACGTCCTGCCATTTCACCTACTATCCTTTTCTTTTATTTCCAACCGAATGCATCGCATGTGCAGGGGTTATCTCCTGAGTGCTGGTCCAAAATAAGGAAAAGTTCTTTGTAAATACCATGTAAATTCTACATTTCCCGGTATCGATTTTGCTTCTTCGGTGAATCATGTTAAGTCCACATGGTTTTCTATAACATATAAATAACAAGATTCCCCTTTAAAATACCTTTAACGGCCATTTTGACAATGTCTGATTAAAACTTAATTGGAACTTTAACAGTCGGTTAACTAAAAATATATTTCACAATGTATGATTAACTTTTAACTGACACCATTTAACGAAAAAGTGTCTGTTAAATTTAACCGAACAAAATGTACACATGTAAAAAATGGGAAAGCAACACTTATATTTTTTCAATGTTTATAATTTTAAAACTTTGAAACAAAAAAAAAAATTAATCTTGCTGTGATATTAGAGGCGCTACAAAAAACTTTGTAACATGTGTCGATCGTAATATTTTTATAGACCCATATTTTACGTTTCTGACTTGTTTTTTTGAATGATCCAAGCTGGAACAATTTGTTGCTTACGAATATTCCGCCATTTCTTTCAGTATACTTCAATGGTTTTTCTAACAAACATTAAGATTTTTTTCTATTTTCTGTCATTATAGTATTTTTCGTAAACAAACACAAACAATATTGCCATACTTTTTAGCGAATTCTTTTGTTAAGTAACTGAAGGATGGTGAAACTGAAATCATTAACCGTCGATTAAATAGTGCCTGTTAAGCAAACCGCCAGTTAGTTAATTTTCTGTTAAAAGTACAATAATTAGACATTGTGAAAATGGTCGTAAGTCGTGTTGATTTAATATATCAGCCTAGTGGATTTAACATTAATTTAAGTTTGAAAAAATGTGACACATATGGTTGAATCAAACCTCTATAAAAATAAAACTAAATGGTTTTGATATTGAATCAATATGATTTTATTATTATTATTTAACACAAAAATATTAATATTAAATATAACGTGATTCCGAATGCATTACAATTATTCATTTATGTTCGTTGTATGGTTAAGCAGGTCGATATGTACATTTCGTCGATGCAAATGTCAACTCATCCGTAGACATTCAAATAAGTCCTTGAAAAGCTATGAAATACCACATGTTTATATAAAAACTCCAAAAAAGTCTTTGAGAATTACATAGTATACAAACTATAAAAATTTTTTAAAGTACTTTCAAGCTGATTTAAGTTTGATTTAAATTTGTCATTTGTTTGTTTAACATTTTCCAGTGTTCATTTTACCGGATTCAATGTTATGTTAAGTTTGTACGAAAATCTTCTATGTTCATTTAGTAGATTGCAACGTGATGAAATTTTAATTTTAATATAAAGCAGGATTTTATGTAAATAATATTATGAAACGTTATATTTATTATGAAAAATGTCAATCAATCAATATTAAGTTGAATCAATATTAAATTTAAATCAGGTAATTTTTGCTGAAAGTTAACATGATTTTTGTTAAAGTTGAGCCAAAAAGAATCCAAACGCACGATTTAAAGCTTAAATCCAGAGTGACTTTTTATTTATTCTTCCTTACTAAAACAGTATCAAATATCAAAAACAGTGTAGTCAACTAAAAGTTATTTTGATATACATATATAACAATTTTAATCAACATTTCTTCTTGTTAATTTTAAGTTGGAGTTTTTTTCTGTGTATGATATACTATGAATTAAATTTGATTACATAGTTTGCAGCCAAATTGACTTTCATTCGCTTCACGACACTTCAAGAAGTAAAGCAAAATGTGCTTCAATAGCAGTAAATGATACATCCAAAAATTCATCATTATAATTATTATATAACACCACTGAAAGATACGTTGTAACAAAGTAACAATTAAAAAGTGCCAGTAAAAATAAACTTGATGAAGTAAATAAACAATTGCTGTTGGTTTACAAACATCAGAGGTTTAAACGATCAGCCTTTTTTTTACTTTTTTTTTTTAATTGCCATTTAAGTTCTTGTAAGAAAGCTTTGATTTATCAAGATTCAATTGTTTTATCTTGTGGGTGGAATATTAGAGATTATTTTACCTTTTGTGTGTGATATTACGCATGACAAAAGGAAAAGAAAAATGTAAATTTACTCTTTTTCTTTCTCGCGTAACTAAAAGCTGAAGACTTGACGACTCAAACTCGAGACGTGTGATCCAGCTCATCGAGTTTATGATTTTTGAAACTTAAAGCTAAAAAAATCTGTAGAACTCTTCTGGTATTCTTTTTAAATGTATTTAATAATAATAATAATAAATATTTAATGTTTTTTTTTTTTTTTGAAATTAAAAACATTCTGTTGCATAAAACGTTTTAACGTTCCGTTGGCCTTTAAAATTAAAAAGTCTCAAATGTCGTAGCATATGCGCTGTAATAGCGTCGGAAGTAGTGGCGAGCTGAGAATACGACCACAAAAGCCCCAACAAATTTTCTAGTTTATATTCAAGCAACAAGCAATCGTATCGTATCGTTGATTATTGCAGTGTACATTAAAGCGAACAGCTTTGGTAATAAATATACACAGTTTCTATTACCAACCTGCAAGTTCTTTGCTTCAATGTAAACATTGTTGTTGTGTAAGGTAAAACGTGTTCATAAAAATATTACAAAATAAAGTTACATTCTACGTTACTGAATTATTCAATGAAGCAAAATAATAAAAATTACATTTTTATCGTTTCTGTATGACCTCGTTAAATTGTTTATTCTGACGTGATTTTAAAATACCAGAAGTACTTGTGGCTTTATCGCTTCTTCCTGCAAAAAAAAACAAATATGAATACAGCTACCGCACATACCTACACACACTTTACAACCTTTGGGCTCAGTGCCAGGGAATTTCAATTAAAAGCAGCAGATTTTGATCTTTTGGACCCATACTTAAGATCTGGGCGTTGATTCTTGTGCCGTTATAATGCAAAATGAAAACATTTTCCGTCATTTTCATAGTGGGTATGATTCGCGTTCAGTGAAGAGATGAGAAAAAAATTACAATGTTTTCTTTTGAACAAAACAATTGAAATCGAACAAAATTTTGTTACACTTGGAGCGCTTTTCATGTGAAAAATTATTTTACACTTCCCACTTCCTAGTGAAAACCATGGAGATGGCCGAAAAAGGAAAATATTGTGTAGTCACTAGTATTACTTACTTATTTGTGGTTCAATGAATATATTTTTATTTTATAAATTTTAGACGCCACACTAGTGCATGACAAGATGAACAAAGGAGCGGAATAAATGTCTTAAGCCGGCTAAAACCACTATCGCCTTTAAGAGAACGTGTTGGAAAAATAACAACTCCTGAAGCGGTAGACGGAGACGGAACGCCTGACGTATGGTTCGAAATTTTGTCTATATTGGGTACCATTATTTTTTTCTATCTTGGACCAGCACTCAGGGCATGACCCCTACACATGCGATGCATTGTGCTGGAACTGGGAAATTAGGTTATGGGAAGGAGGATAGAGGGAATAGTGTTTATGGACATTTGATTTGAATTTTCCCACGTCATAAGTGACAGAAAAGACCTCGGCAGGGGTTTTGTTCCACATACGGGATGTTCGGCCGAAAAATGAGCTCTCCCTGTAATGCGTAGTGCGGTTCGCTGCCAAGTTGACTACAAATGGATGCGCTCTTAATGATGAACGCGTTGTACGTGTGAATGACCGGGTTTCGGGAACAAGTTCCCTGATTTCATCAGAACACATCCCATTATAGTAACGATAGAACAACGAAACGCAACCCACTTTGCGACGATGCTCAAGAGAGTTAATAGAGTTGATTAGCCTACTGTCTCCTATGAGTTTCTTCGCTCTCTCCTGTACACGGTCGAGTAACTTCAAAATAGTCTTTGAAGGCGGTATAAATAGTGAGGAGATCAGATGGGGTGAAGTATGTCTTGCACCGTCTTAAAAAACCGAGGCATTTGAATGCTTCTTTTGAGACCTGAAAAATGTGATCAGTCCATCGAACATCGCACTGAATTTTCATGCCAAGAACATCAAGAGCTTCTGATTCTGCGATGTTTATACCTTTAATTACAGATGACGCAGCGTCATCGGGCATGCGTCGATGTGTATGCATGCTGCATTGGGTCTTTTGAGCGTTGAAATCGACCCTGTTTGCCTGACCCCATTGCGATATTTTCATGAGGTCACAATTCAATGAATCACTCATATTCTGCATCAGCGAAGCAATCATAGTCGATGTTGGCCTACGACTAAATGAATATGAGTGAGAAAGGCTGCTGTTATGACGGTTGTGAACAATTTGGCAATATTTTTTTTTTTTTATTATCTTGGACCAGTGCTCAGGGGCTATCCCCTACATATGCAATGCATTGCACTGGAACTAGAGAGAAGGATAGGGAAGAAATAGACAGGTGGTGAAAGTGGTAGGAAGATAGAGCTTAATTCTTGTACAACTCTGCAGTTGCGTGTATATTTATAAAGCAAAGTTGCGGCGTCTCTGATGTTTTTTGACGCATTATTTTTAAGCTAATGGAGCCATTTTACTTCGCCGACGTTTTATTGCTCAAATACCGACGAAGGAGGGTGCTGTCACACAGAAAACTCAGAAAAACGTTTTTTCTCATTTGACCCGGCTGGGAATCGAACCTGGGTCTTTCTGGTTGCACAGCCAACACGCTGACTACTCGCCATCAGCACCCACTGTGGCCGACGCGACGTTACGCAGAAGATGATGAAACCACACCGAGTCATGCAGTTACATCAAACACTGGCAGCATGTCAGCTGCTGCAAACACATGAATTTCTGCGGCAACTGGAAGAGGTGCAGCAATCGGCCCACAAACACAAAAAGTAAATCGCATCAAGTAGAACCACAATTTGAAAAGTTCTTTGAGGAAAGCAAAGTGGAAAAAATGTGAACAGCGATTACAGCTGATACACAGGCCGAAGAAAATCTTATTGTAAATCTGCAACAATGAATCATTATATACACGTTGGGCCAAAAGTAATCACCCGGGGCATAAGTAGTCACCCGATGTCTTTTTGCTGTAATTTTATTTAATAAAAACCTTTGGATCTGCATGTATGGTCATCAGCGCTGGCGGCGGTCACTTAGCCCATATCGTAAGCAGTGTCAAAATTTCTCTTAAAAACAAAAAATTAAAGAACATCGGGTGATTACTTATGCCCTGGGTGCTTACTTTTGGCCCATCCTGTACATACGAGTTGTAAAAAAAAAACTCATTCCGAATTTCATGTGAGAAATCCATTAAAATAATTATTACAGACGTTTTCTATTTTTATTTCTATGAGTTTATATTTACTTTTTTATTTTATTTCATCTTGTCAAGTAAAGTTTGCCGGCTACAACTCGAACATTTTTTTCATTACTTAAACAGGAATCGCAATATGTTTAATTGTTAAAAGTTTTTTTTTCATTTCACATTATCACAGAACCAGAATCGACCTTCCGCTCTTAAAAAGTAACTTATTACAATTAAATGCGTTATTTAAGTGAACGCAACTTAAATCGACATAAGCGGTTATTGCTTTTATCCATGTTTCATGATTTATTGTTTTTGTTTTAACTTTGCAAGGTTTTGTTTAACTTGTCTTGTTAGTTTGTTCGTTAGTATGTGCCGGTCAAATGTTGCAACTGAAGTTTTAACCAGTTAACCTCAACCGTTTAATCAGAAATTTTGCATAAACGTTTGGTTTCGATCGCAGTGCATGATTAACTCAATGACATCAATATGCATTGAATATGGATGACGCAACAAAATATCGGAACAACTAATTTTTATGCGTCCCCCATTATATGGATATGAAATGAAAAGTTTTCCTGAGTAAAAAATGTCACAGACAAATAATGGCGAGTTGTTTTACACACATTAAGGGTCCTAATAAAAACGACTTCACTACACACTCCCCGCAAACAAACTGGCGCTTCTGCAAAAATATGTGGAGACAAAAGACACATTAAAGTAAAATCACCCAGAAGAAGTTGAAAGTGTTTCGGAAACGAAGGATGCAGGCTCATATTTTGTTTATTATGAAAATAAAATCTTGGATTACACTACGTTCACACTCTCCTAATAACAAGCCATTTGACTTTAATTATCTTTTAATGATTTCCTGTACGGCGTAATGTTATTTTCAAATTCATTACTTGCACACATGCAAATTAAACATTTTTAAATAATCATGGCTAGCGAAATAAAAAAAGACACAATTTATAAAGTGCTTCAACAAAAAAAATTAAAACTCTTATTTTATTATATATGTACAGTCGAACTTCTCTATAGCGAACTTCTCTATAACGAAATCTTCTCTATAACAAATAAACAAATTCGTGAACACAACATTTTTATGAGTATTTTCCTACATTTTGATCTCCCTATAACGAACTTCCCTATAGCAAAGTTCTCTCTGTAACGTACAATGTTTTAAGACCTAAATAGAATTTTTCACACTAAATAATCTCTCTATTTCGAAGTTTTTGGCAATCGATTTTTTGCATCAATTTAGTCACATATAATAAAAAAAAAATTAATGTGTTCATGTAACAACAATTTTTTTTGTCTTAATAATTATATTTTCTACATTAAATTTAGAGACAGAACAAAAATTGTTAGAACTATAAACATATAGTTAATTATTAAAAAGAAATAGACAAAAGATTTTTATTATTATTATTATTATCATTATTTAATTATATTTATTTTTGAGCGATGGTCTTTTTTATGAAAAGTTTTTTAATTATTATTTATTTCTCAATATTTCGCTACCAAATAGGTAGCATCGTCAGGAAAAAAAAAAAAAAAAAAAAAGACAAAAAAAGACCATGGCTCAAAAATAAATATAATTAAAAAATTTTAATAAAGGTCAAATAACAATAGAAGTGATACTAATATTATCATTATTATTATTGTAATTATTGTTTTTAAATATTTTATTATGTTGTAACATATTCGTAAAAATGTATTTTGGATTTGGTTCTAAAAAACAAATTTCAATACAAAATCGAATATTTATACCTATTTCAAATCCAGAATATATTTTTATGAATATGGCTGTTAATATGTATTTTTATTTTGAATTTTCATTGACAAGAACTTTTCCTATATTGTGAATTTAAAAAAAAAAATATTTTTTCATTATAAACAAAAAGCAATTTTCCTGAAGAAGCTACACAAAGGAGTAGCAAAATATCGAATCAGAATAAATATTAAATATATTAAAAATACCTACAGCTTAAATAATTAGTGTTATTAATATAAAAAGAGGCCAAAAAACTAGAAAAATTATATTTTCTACATAAAAAAAATGTACTCAAAATTTTCTACAGTCTCTATAACGTAGAAATTTGACGGTCCCCAACTGCTACGTTATAGAGAAGTTCGACTGTATGTATATGATTGTGAGCAAAATCTAATTTATATATTTTTTAATATATATTTTTTTTCTCTTTTATTGCCAACTCGTCTCAATAATGTCCCATGGACGCTGAGGTACATACCACTGTAAAAAGTAATAATAATAAAAGTAATATTTGGATTAAAAAAAAAAAAAAAAAAAAAAAAAAAAATTCATACTTGCAATTACTCACTTGCTGGGCGCTTTCTTCAATGAGCCAAGAAATATAAATTGCCAAGAAAAGGCATAATAATCACTTAATCTTTTGACGAATAATTTATTTTGTGTATGAGTGCAGCGAAATAAACCAAAAACACATATTTTTTGTTTATTTCACATCATACTGTCATAAAATGAACTCTGAACGTGACAAGATAAATACGACTACAATAACAAACAGTGACAAAAAGCAACAACAGCATAAAGAAATAAATAAAAATAAAGCTCTTAAAATTTTATTTATGGCAATTGTTTCATTTGAAACTTATTTAAAACCGCCAAGTACTACTTCCACTCTGTTATTTATGCCACTACTGTTTGGCAGTGGCTAATGAAACAACACAAAAAAATAAAAACAGTCCAAAGCAGAGCTTCCACTAAACGAATATTAAACTCAATAGCAAATTGTGCATAGACGCACAACAACAAAAAAAAAAACTGCGATTGACTCATATTGGCCACTAGCGCACACACAAGCAGTCATAAATGGCTTCAATAATCAAGTATAAATAAAACACAAACAATGAATACACTCATACATACAGACATTTGCTCATGTAAATGATGTATGTGCGCTTGTGTTAAGTCATTAAAATACTGGCAACTCGTTGACCTACTTTAAGATTTGTTAGATCGTCTGTTGCCGGCTTAGAAATAAAAGCAAATTTCATTTCAGTAAACTTCACAGAGCCTGTCCAAAGGCTAAAACTGATCGTTAGCTAATTCGCACACACGCACACACACACAAAATGCTTGCACTAACAAAAAAAAAGCAACTTGAAATCATTTATTTTTTATTTTAAGCTTTTTTTTTGCAAATTAAATATTTGTGCTCTAAGCTTTTTGCGCAAACTTTGTTTGCTTCTCCAGCTCCTTAAACATTTTCGGGGGCAACTTATCGCTAATAGTTGTTGTGAAAAGTACGAGTGTTTGCAATTGCTGCTATTGCTCATTGAATATTTCAAGTTGCTAATAAATTAAAAGCTTTTTGTTGAAGTTATTCTAAAAAACAATATTATCGATTTCATATCAATGCATTGGGCTACGAGGTTGCGAGTATTGCAAAGTGTACGAGTATATATTTTTTTTCCTGGACCACGGAATGTCGCCTCCATTTGCAACGCACTGTACCGAAACTACTTGGATAATGTAGAGAAAAGATAAGAGGTGTGGAGATAGAAGGATAGTGTAGTGGAAGAAAGGCAGGATCGCCATGTAATGGAAGAAAGGCAGGATCGCCATGTGGTATAATCAAATAAAAAAGATTAAATTTGGTTTTTAGAGCTCCTTAAGTGAAGCTCCTTTAAATGTTTATTTGTTGCTCGACTTAGAGCTCCTAGTGAAGCTCTCTAAGTCTTGTTGAATTCTTCTTCACAATTTTAAAATGAACTCTACTTATATACTAACTTATGAGTAGATTCTAGATTTACAATTTGAGTGACATTTCATAATGCACACTTATGCCTAAGTTTTCTTATAGCTATACATATAAAATAAATTAATTGTAAATATGAAGCCTGGGGCATTATCAGTGCAACGTGATTAGGGTAAAGTTATTTTTTGCCGCTTGCCGCTAACAGCAACAACATAAAACTCATATGCATTGCATATTCATTGCATATGCAATGCAGACATTAAGAAATATTGCACTTGAGAAATTTGGGTTATTTGACACCCCTTAGTTTAATGTAAATGTGTCGGCATTTATAACTGTTTGTTGCGTTACTTGTGTGTCGGCTGTATTGACAAACTGTGCATGCTACAATAGCGAGCTCAATTCTGGCACAACTCTGCAGTTGCGCGTTTTTTGAGAATTTGTAATGCGTCTGTTCTTGCGTCTGTGTGGTTGACACATTCTTTTTTTTTTTTGAGCTGAAGGAGAGTCATTTCATGCAATATTTCACTTTGCCAACGACTTTTATTTCCCAAATACCGGCGAAGGAGGGCGCTTTTAGCCCAGACAGAATAGAAATATTTTTGGTCTGAGCGGGTCTTGAACTGATGATCTTCTGATTGCAGAGTCGATGCTTGAATAGCACACTATTTTCTTAAGTCTTTTAGTCATAAATTTTATATTGAGAATTTGTCTTTTCATAATTGAGAATCCAAAAAAAAATCGCAAAAAAAGACCACAAATGATGATCAGGCAAGACGGAAATATGATATAAAAAATTTTTAAAGCTCTATTTGCATTAAACATAATTTAAAAATTGAGAAACTAAAAAAAATATGAAAATAGTCAAAGCAACGATTTTTTTCTTATACTTTCCACTGAGTAAATTAAGGCAACTGTTCTTAGTTGTCGAAGATTTGAATACGAGAATCACATTTTAACTACAAACTTTTTTTGGTCAAAATTAGGACCAAGATGGTGGAAAGCGGTTTCTTTTTGTAACGTCAACTTTAATTAATTAAATTTCATGTCATCGCACTGCATAATAAACTCCATCAGTTTTTTTGAAGTTGGTTGGTCCACGTTGGCGCCCGCAAGCACTAGAGTGGAATTCCGATATTCCATTTCGAAGATACCACCCCACACATCCGAGTCATAACCCAAGTGAGGGATCCCTCGTTGCATCCACAGGCGAGATGTACTAAGTCCAACCCTTTGCCTTGAGTTCTCGCATAAGGTAACCCATACCTACGATTGGTGTTCTAGATTTACGTCAGCACCTGCCCATAGGGCTTAATCTGACGGTGGTCTTAACACCGAGTAAATTTTTGTAACGATTCACCAGCGCCCCCAGAGCACTGATAAGCAAATGAGCTCGTAGGCCACCTACTTCCAGAGTTGGGTAGCAAATCATGTATAGTTATCCCTGATTCTATAATGCACCTTGTTGGGGTGTTCGAGCTGTCATGACTCTTGTCACATCAGAATGTTTTTACGTCAAGACCCATTTAACAGTAATACTGTTGGTTCGAAACACATTCCGGTGACTACTGTCGAATGGCAACAGCACCTAGTAGAGTAAAAGTCATATCATTAATAAGTGTGTTACGACTCACACATATTTCCGATTATACCAAAAACTCCACTCCCCGCGTAACTTTGGGTTACAACCACAGCCACTACGAGTCCTTACCCATACCAGCACACACTATCCAACTTTCGGGGTAGACACGAAATACTCGCAAGGAGTATATCAGTCCTTAAACCCGTACTTATTGTTGGAAGTGTGGGGCCAAGCTGGTCCCGTAGTGCTAGATTCGAATCAAACTGGTATTAACCAGTCCTTCATCAATCTCTAGTGAGATTTCGAAGAGTCGCCTCTTCTGTCATTTTCGAACCTCAGGGAGGAACAAGGTAATGCTGGACCTTGAGCTAGGCACCGCGGGGTCGCTCAGACACCCGTAGGTTCCGGAATACTTGATTCACAAGTTTCCAGAACCCCCCTGCGGGAAACCCATACCTACAGGCGACACCTCTGACAGGTCACCCAATACGTGTTTACTCCGAAGTCAGTGTCGCACCGAGTGCCATGCCATACAATCGCAGAGCAGCTGTAAAACCTTCTCCTCCCCATCCGGTTCTCGGTAGCTGCATGGTGAGGGATACCTATCCTACCGTCTGCCAATCCCTCAGTGGGTCGTCAACACCACAAACAGTCGTAAGATAACCCTCCGGTCCCTCCGTTGCTCCGTGAGCAAAGGGACCGGAATTACGTTCGACATAACAGCATTCGCTGCGAATTGAATAGTGTTGTGTGGAAGAATTGTGCTCCTCATATGTATTCCATATGTTTACGGCGGTATACGGATGGGTGGAAACCTGTAAATGGTATTGCCGCTGGTGTCTTTAGAACCAATTTTAGGGAAATTCAGGCTCTCTTTAATTTGCATAGAAGACTTTAGGGCGGCTATATAGATATGTTATCTATAATTCAGGCGGCCTGATAGCTCCACGTTGTTGGAAATTTAATTTTGATCTTATGTTGTAGTATTTTGGCTTAGTACAAGTATTATCGATAGGAAATATGGTTTCCAATTAATGCATACCTAATCATAGTGGACCGTACAGTGTTTGAATACGCTGCGGCATCGCTCTTTCTTTCGAATGGGGTATTGTTAACCAACATGTTCACAGCAACCATACGTATGCATGTAGATTTAAGGAGTGCATTCAGGATTTACTTCAAAATGCATAGTAAAAATGGAAATTTCCACAAAGACCACTGTTAAATTTTTTTTCAATAATAATTAGACTTTCAATAAGAACAATTTCATGTCCATAAACTCACATTTTAAAATCGAGAATCCATTCCAACTTGAATTATTTTTCAAATAAGAATAAATTGAAATTGAATAATTCAATATGTCAAACATTAGTATTTAGTTCACTATGAAACATTTTTTTAACTTGATTTTTATTTGCTAATAATTATTAATAAATTTTATTTAAGCACAAGGTCGGTTGTTTTTTTTTTTTTTTATTAAAAGTTATATTCTTAATAATTAAAATTTGTATTTATTAAAAAGAAAAAAACAAACTTTCTTCATTTAGAGACATTTAGAAGCTTTTCAAATTCCATAAATAAAACATTATTTATTTAGTTTTGTTCTCATAACAGGAAATTCTTGTCGGGATTGAAATTATTACGTATTAAAACTATAAAATAAAACACAACAAAACCAAACGTTTTTTTAAAATGTTTAAGTTCATGTGGTTTCTGCAGAAAAAACCTCATTTCAAACACACTCTCTTTCTACCGGCTTCTGTTTTTATTGGCAAAACAAATGTTTGTTTTTGTAACATTCAAAAAAAAAAAGCTCTATTTATAACTTTTGAATTTGAGCGTGTGTCTGCGAGACTTGTTTTCATAAATGCACTTCTAATGCGACTTATTTTACAAATACAATATCTAATTTGAACATAGAAAATCGTGCATAACATTTGCTGCACTATGCAATTTTTTTGAAATTGAAATATTTGGTTTTTGTTATTCTCTGAAGAAGGTCAGTAAAGTGGTTAAACCACTTGAACAAACGTTTTGGTTGGTTGTTAGCTGGTACAACAAGCGCATGTTTTTCTTCAAGCCTGTGGATAGTGCAATTGTTGTTGATAATGCTTTTTAAAATGAAAACAAATACCCATATAAAGCAACTGCAGAACACTAAAAACGAAAACGAAAACAAAAAAACGAAACATCATGCAACATTCATTTCAACTTCTTGTGGAAGTTGTAACATTAGCTGTCTTGTTTTCGTTTGTTGTGTTTTTTTTTGTTCTTGTGTCTTTAATTTAGACGTGCATTTGAAAACTGAAATTGCAACATTTTGTGGGCATGAATGTGGTTGCTTTGTGTGAGTGTGTGCGTATTTTAATATTTTTTTTTTTATTATTATCTCACTTTTTGATATTGTGCGGCGAAGTAAATTTCGGAAGAAATACATGCAAGATTGTTTGTTTTTTGTTTCTTAAAATTGAAAAAGAATTTTGTATAGTAACTTTCAGAGCTTTACGTCAATTAAAAATTGTTTTTTTTTGTGATATAAATTTTAACAACAAGTTCGTGTCTCGTGTTTCGAGTCTTTAGTTTTTTTTATGAATTATTTAAAAGGGAATTTCAAGAGGAAGTTTATACGAAGTTTATGCGGCAAGTTGAAATGCAAAACATTATAAAAATATTTCAATTTAATGCGCCAAAGGGTGAGATCTTTGTGTGCTAAAGTGGTAAGACGCGAAAAAGCTTTGTTTGAGCAGAGTCTTCGCTTTAAAGTTCTTACTGCCCCACGGGGAAGTAGAAGAATTTTGTCATTTGTTAAAGGAAAATGCTAGTTCGTCAATTCTGCCTCTTTTAAAAGATGATATTCAAATATTCACTGACTTGCTACTCTATAATTAGCTCTATCACATGTATTAGATCTTTCTAATCTCTCTCTGATATTCCATGTATATACGTTAGTGATTTATATAGTTTGGATTGTGTGTTATTTGTATGTGGGATGGTCGTTGATATCGGCTTATATCAGAATATAAAAGAATATAATGGAATATCAGAGAGATTAGAAAGATCTAATATGATGATATGAATTTGTATGAAAAAGAAAAGAAACATTTTTTTTTTAAAATACTTCTACATAAATTATTGACAGAAAAAATTTTTCTTTTCTTTTCAAATAATACAAAATATTTTAATTTTATAATTTTTCTAGTTTTTTGACCTCTTTTTATATTAATAACACTAATTATTTAAGCCTAAGGTCCTTTTAATATATTTAATATTTATTTCGATATTTCGCTACTCCTTTGTGTAGCTTCTCCTTTGTGAAGTAGCTACTCCTTTGTGAAGCTACACAAAGGAGTAGCGAAATATCGAAATAAATATTAAATATATTAAAAAAGGACCTTAGGCTTAAATAATTAGTGTTATTAATTTTAATTTTATGTTTGTTAAATAATTTTATTTAAAAAAAAATTTATATTTCCTGATGATGCTATAGTTATCCCTGAATTCTATAATGCACCTTGTTGAGGTGTTCGAGCGATCTAAACTCTTGTCACATCAGAATGTTTTATGTCAAGACCCATTTAACAGTAATACTGTTGGTTCGAAACACATTCCGGTGACCATTGTCGAATGGCAACAACACCTAGTAAAGTAAAAGTCATATCATTAATAAGTGTGTTACGACTCACACATATTTCCGATTAGACCAAAAACTCCACTTCCCGCGTAACTTTGGGTTACAACCACAGCCACTACGAGTCCTTACCCATACCAGCACACACTATCCAACTTTCGGGGTAGACACGAAATACTCGCAAGGAGTATATCAGTCCTTAAACCCGTACTTATTGTTGGAAGTGTGGGGCCAAGCTGGTCCCGTAGTGCTAGATTCGAATCAAACTGGCGTTAACCAGTCCTTCATCAATCTCTAGTGAGATTTCGAAGAGTCGCCTCTTCTGTCATTTTCGAACCTCAGGGAGGAACAAGGTAATGCTGCACCATGAGCTAGGCACCGCGGGGTCGCTCAGACACCCGTAGGTTCCAGAATACTTGATTCACAAGTTTCCAGAACCCCCCTGCGGGTATCAAAGGGTTAGCGAATTATCGAGAAAATATATTGATAAATACAGGCATGTTCTGCAAATCACGTGATTTGAAATCACAAACCGTTTTGAAACCACGCCGACGATTTGAAGCTGTTCTGTAAATCACGCGATTTTACATTTTTCGGCGTGGTTTTAATTTTTCGAAAACACGAGAAAACAGCTGATGTTTTATATTTGTTTATATTTTTGCACTGTGAATTAAAATATTAGAGGAAATAAAGAATATAAAAATGCCAGGAGCTACCTTATTGTCAATAATTGCTTTAAGAAAGCATCATTTAAAAAAAGGAGATGAAGCTTTACAAACCATAAGTTTTTTATTAGCACAACAAAATACCTGCACACATACGTTTGTATAATTGCGAAGTTGCCAGTGTTTTCATTAACGAAATTTACTTAAATTTTGCATTTACTTATTTATAAATTTGCACAAAAATAATGTAATTATTGACCATTCTAGATTTTTTGTACAGCATTATATAAAATTTGTCTTAAATCAAGAACATGATGGTAAAATATCTATATATTTACATGACTTATAAAGACTGTGTTGCTTTGGCAACCTCAAAAACATGTTCGAAAAAATTAACCAGCTGACTGCCAAAAAGAAAATGTAAACCACGACATTACAAAACAAAGCAAAACAATTATTTGCAAAAAAGCAGTGTTCTTACAAATTTGCTCATATTTAAGTTTTTATATGTAGCAAACCCAATTTTATTACAAAAATAAATAGAAAACAAATCATATGAAATATAATATAGCATGTTTATTAAATTCTAAACGAAATACATAGAAAAAATAGGCAAGTGATTTCAAATCGTCAGTCATTTAGCTGACGATTTCAAATCACAAGATTATTAAAATTTTTGTGTGCAGAACACCATTTCAGTGATTTCAAATTTCTTTGACAAAAGGTGAGTTGCAGAACAGGCCTGATAAATTAAAAATTTTATAAAAATAAAGTTAATTAATTTTTATAAAAACTCTACTATTTCCGGTTTTTGTTAATTTTTAAAACTGCCGCACTGGTGTTAATTATATGAGTATCTGCCATTAATTTATAAATAGAAATAATACTCTGGCGATGATTGCCTAGTATTACGTGTTACTTTATATAGGAAAGGCATAGTGATAGAGAGACCTTGCCATTGTGGGAAAGCTCACGCTGATCTTTGGAAACTTGTGTCTAACTCAAATTGTGAATTAAATAAAACGTTGTCAATGAAGCTGCCGATGCCGCAGCAAACTGCGATACCTTTGTGACAATCATAATGAAGCCAACTGAGGAAAAAATTACATTCGTCGACACATTGAAAGCTATTCTACGATAAACTCACGGCACAGCCCACCCATCTATCCAAAAGATATTCCAAGAAACAAACTTATAGTTTTTTTTTCGCTCGAGCCAAACCAGCTACTCATATGAATCGTTACTAACGATTGCTGCAAATGTGATTGTTATTATTGAAATTCCAGTCATTTCAAAATCAAAGGGACATAATTTGATCCCCCACTCAATTACGAAACGTCAATAAACTACACCTATCCCCCATTTTACAGTGTATTCATTTTACACGTTGGTAATCTTCCTCGATTTTTTTAAGTTTAAAAAAAAAACAATAATAGAGATAAACCAAATATTTCCATTTTATATTTGCGCGCACTGAATTGTTTCCAATTAATTTATATTTCATTCATCTGGTAACACCGCCGAATGTATGTGTGAGTATATTATAGTTCATCGACATCTGCATCAAATCTTCAAAAATGGAAACTCCTCCTGAAGTAAAGAAAATATTGTTGCAAGTTCTTATTCATCAGTTGATTTTAAGCATTAAACAAAGCCGGACGTAAATGTTTTCTAATTTTTGGTAATCTCAACAAACTGGAAAATAACTTGTTATATAACGCATTTTCGTTATGTTTTTCTTATGTATTTTAGAGTATGTTCTATTTTCAACATACCATAGACATATCATATCGAGGTCCAGGTCCTCGCCTATCCATATTTCTAGTTGACCTCTTTGCCTTAACAAAATATTCGCAGTACCTCACTACTTCCCGACATCTACTCTTATCCAGAATCATGTGATATATCCAGCATTTACTTCGCCCATTAAGTCCTATGACGTAGCACGGCTGCCTATATTGTACGGATATTTCCTGAAATAAGCGTGTCCCGCCGTCATCTGGCTCAGATAATAATGAACTCCTGTCGAACCAGATGTCTATGTTGGGGAGTATTTTCCGCAATAATAATAAAATAATAATTATAATAATAATAATAACAATAACAATAACAATAATAAATAAAACGTTATTGCCTGTATTGTCGGCAATGCTGTTTGCATTTTTCCTAAATTATTAATTGACCTTTGCTCTCTGTGTGAACAAAGTTCCATTATTCGCGCCTGTTCAAATTAATACCAACGTCAATAATCATGAACACTGTTTCCAGTCCCAAAACGAAACACAACTAAAAAGAAAGGCAAAAGCATTGCGTTCACGTTCACATTCACTTCGCTTTTTTTTATTTAAATTTTTATTTGCATAATTTTGAAGCCAAAGCAAATGTTTTGATGCACTCAAAATTGCAACGTCAAAATTGACCCTGAAAACTTTTTATGATTAAATTTTTTTTATAGATTTCATTTGGTCTCTCGCAACCAGTTTGGTATCTGTGCATGCACAAAAAAAGCCACAATATCAGATAAAACAATGTGATGACAAGTGGAGATCACTCGGCAGATGCAGCCATAGATTCGCTTCATTTTTCACATGCACAGTTTATTATTTCATGTAGTTTGTAAATGAATTTCGAAGCTGGTTTAAATATGTTTTAAACAAGAACTTGTAAGTGAAATATCGCCTTCTGAAAGTTGTCATTAAGAAGGGAGTGTGTAGAGAACTTAATCGATTTGCATGTTAACGCTAAATTAATTATTTTTAAACGATCCGTTAAAGTTTTAAAGTAACTTTGTTGTCGTAATAAAATTAATGTTAAATTAAATGGTTTTCACCGCTTTTAAACTTCAGGGCATGAAAAATTAAAATATTTATGAGATTTTAACTAGAAAAACTTTAGTAAGAAAATATGTTTCGCTTGCTTTTGTAATGGAAAATTAATTATAATTATATTAATAATAATCGAAACTATAAATTATGTTGAAAAATTAATTGAACATGTTTTAGAATATTGAAAGAAATAAACATATATTTTATATAAGTGACTGAGTTCTGATTTATTATGCCACTTTTGATGTGTTTAAAATTCCTTATTGACTCAAAAGCTCATAAATTTTACAATGAAAAATATTTGAAATGATTTTGAGGCATGAAACTACATAATTCTTCAGCATCGACGTGTGTCCGCTATTGGATAAATAATTAACGCATTGACTCTATAGACCGAAGGTCGTGGTTTCAAATCCTCTTTCAGTCATCAAGAAAATTTTCTTGATGTGCTTTAGTGTAACCAGTTTAATTCTTCTTGTTGCTCTTAATTTTTGTAAATTTATTTTTTAATTATACATCAGTAAAAAAAGTGATTTTTGCATCACTTCAGTATGAATGTCGTCATGGCCATTGTTGTTAATACCGCCCACTTTTAAGGTGAATAATGTGAATTCCAAACTATCAAAATACTTTGCAGCCATGCGATGGTGTTACTGTAGTAAAACATAGTAAACAAAAGTTTTGTTTGATGTTTTCGTACAATTAGATGCTTTCGGGATGGCAGTCAGCATAGCGAAAATTATTTTTTGTTAAGTCTGAATAAAATTATTAAAAAAAAAAAAGCATAAAGCAATTTTAAGAATGCAAATCTTATGAAAAATAAGAAAATTTACTTGTCGTTGTCGGCCTTTGTTGATAACACAGATTTTTAAAATATGTCAGCAATGATTGTATCAGTTATTATTGGCGCATCGGTTACTTTTTTCGTACATTTTGGTACAGATGACATTGTAAAACTCTGCACGCTTGCAATTTGGAATGCGATACTTTGTATTGTTGTTTTGCAAATGACATTTTGGAAGTCATACTCACTTTTATTGTTACCTTTCTCCATTTATATGGAAATCTATTTTGTCTTTATATGGCCGGTAACGCGGTTGTCTTTTACATATGTAGTCAATTGAGAACGGAACTATTTGTAGCAAAATGGGATACTTTTACTTTCAACATTCTCCCGATTAACGTTTCAGTACTAAATTTTGATTGTTTTTTTTTTTTTTGGTTCAATAGGAGCTGTGGGGATGCTTCGGAGAAGGAGAATGTTGTGCACTTTCTCTGTGAATGCCGGGGTCTGGTTAGCTTGAGGCGGAGATTCTTTTTCAGACAACTTGGGGCTGTCCTCTAAGTAGGACCGGAGAGATTTCTTGGGAACGTAAACGGCTAAGGGTGACTGTGACTTCCTCTAATTTCTACGGGGCTACGGAGACAAAATTTTTGTAGACCGATATTGGTGGACTGCCTTTTAAGATAACCTGGATCAGAGCTGAGGAGATGTCCCCTACATATGCAATTCATTGTACCGGAACTAGGAAAATAGATTCTGGGTAGGGGAAGTAGTGTTTGTGAACATTTGTCTTGTATATTAGAATATCACAATTGACAAGGAAAACTACTGCAGAGAGTTTATTCCACATACGTATTGTTCTGGTAAAAAGCAGATTTCCTCTGTAATGTGGTATATGATTCGCTGATAAATCCACTACAAACGAAGGAGCTTTCGCGGAGCATGTTCCCTGATCTCATTAGAGTTCATTCCATTGAGGTAGCGATGGAAAAGGCATCTATTAGCACGAGCTACTCAGGGAAACAATGTGAAAATCGAAAATCGATTTAGTAATTTAGGGAACAGACATACAAACAAAAATTTATGTTTCATTGAAAGCCGTAAATTTTTCAAATAACTTGGGATAGGTACAGCAAGTAAGACTTGCCTTCTAGAGTTGGGTAGCAAATCAGTATAGTTATCCCTCATTCTATAATGCACCTTGTTGAGGTGTTCGAGCGGTCTAAACTCTGTGTCACATCAGAATGTTTTTTCGTCCAGAACTTAACAGTAGTACTGTTAGTTCGAGACACATTCCGGTGACTACTGTTGAATGGCAACAGCACCTAGTTAAGTAAAAGTCGTATCAAGAATATGTGCCATCCTCACATATTCTCGAACAAACCAAAGACTCAACTTCCTGCGTAACTTTAGGCTTTAACCACAGCCCCTACGAATCCATTCCCACACCAGCACACACACTCCAAGTTTTCAGGGTGGACACGAAGTACTCACTTAAGAGTACAACAGTCATTAAACCCTAACTTGGCGCTGAAGGTGTGGGGCTAAGCTGGTCCCGTAGTACTAGATTAGAATTGAACTGGATTTATTCAGTCACACGGATAGACAAGCATATCCTCTTCAAACTCTAGTCAGATTTCGAAGAGTCACCTATTCTGTCATTTTCAACCTCGAGGGGAGACCAAGGTAATGCTACACCCTTAGCTAGGTACCGCGGGGTCGCTAAAGACCCGTAGGTTTAGAAACAAGTTCCTAAACCCCTTGCGGGAAATTCAATGTACAAAAAAAAATTATGCGTTTATTCAAGACATAAAATGCTCAAAAGCCGAGTTGTGTAGAAATTAAACTCTACTCTATCACTTCACCCGCCACCTTTCGCTTCTCTACACTATTTCTTCTCTCAACGATTGTCGGTAGGCTTCTTAAGTAACTGAGTGTTACTTTTCTTAAATAAAAATATGAATTAAAATAGATCGATGATAAAGCGTTTCCTATTTCATCTTAAAAACAAAATTTCTAACACAATAATACAAATATCTCTTTTTCGTGCGTGTAATGGACAATCTTGAGAAACTTGTTTGAAATTTAGTTGTGTCAATGACATATCGATTGAAAAACTTTAAATTTTGAAAATCATTTTTTTAAAGAATTCTTCTGCCGGTTTTTATTTCATAAATCATTGAATATCTCTGAATGTTTTGCCATTTGTTATTCAGTAAAATAATGTTTAAATAAAATTAATTTATCTGTTTTTTATTTAAATTTTCCACTAATATATTCATTCATGAATTTAATTCAAATTGTTCATTTTTAAGTACATAAATAAATTTAATTAATTTAAAAAATGGTTACGTGCATTTACGAATATTTCAATTCAAAACAGCAATAAATTATCCGGAATATTTATAAAGAAAATAACTATTTTATATTATTTTAATTGAAAACACTATTTTAAGCAGAAACAAAATATTTCCATTTTTATTCCGCTCACATATTACAGCACAACATCTACTTGTCAAATCCACAACAATGTGCATCGGCTTTCTTGTATTAAAATCACCAAATGTTTACACTTTGTATATGTGAACACTGATTGCATATTGTATCAATGTGTTTTCTGTTTTACACGTCAAAAAACAAATAAGAAGAAGAAGATAATTATTCACAGTTTGGTACTTGTATATACACTAATAAATAAATGCAGTTTTTTTTATTTATTTAATGATTTACGGTAATTTCGATTTATATTTTTGCTAAAAATTTTTTTCATTTTTCGGCTGCTAGTTTTGATGGTCTTATTCTCAGTAATTGGCATTCATTTTATTTTGATAGCACAGAATTCAATACAACTACTCGAAGCCTTTTTATATGAAAATTATCAACAACCAGTTTACACTATTGTATTTTATACAAACGATACAATAATACAACGATCTTGTGAAATCGACATTTGTTTTTGTCAATTCTGTCAATTGTAAACATTATTCAGGTTTTTATTGCACATAAGTACTGTTGCAGTTACATTTCCATAACGACTTAATGAGGGTCCTCATGGAAACGCTTAAAATTGTCATTTGTACGTATATGCGAGATCATGAGATCATATCATGAAGCTTTTAAAAATGCCTTAAGGCCATGTCAGATAAAACTTTTGCTTCGCGTTCCGTCACAGCTTCGCTTTGACTTCTAAGATAAAATGTACATATTTATATGAAACATGCCACATAAAGCACTCTCAACGCAACGCAACGCGAAGCGAAAAGTTCGTCAACTCTCAACTTTTTGCGTACTTTGCCAAGAAGCTAGAATAATTTTTTTTACTCGTGTCTTCCTTTCTATTCTTTTCCTTTTAAAACAGAAGAACATTGTAAAATATAATGTCGATTAACATTATTGCCTTTTTTTAATAATAAAAAAAAAATATATAGCAAAATTACGAACCCCTTTTTTTGGAAAACAACCAGTGCGCGAGATTTGTCAAAGTTTTTATTGTGTCATACACCTTTTGCTTTACGCTTTTCTGTCAAAGTTAGAAACGTCACGCAAAGCGACAAAGTTCTATGTGACATGGCCTTTAAAAAGGTGCTGATGGCTGAGTAGTTTGTTAACTCTGCAATCAGAAGGACCCCGGTTTTCTAATTTTTCTTCTTCGTCGGTATTCGAGCAATAAAACGTCGTTGAATTGAAATTATAATATAATAAATTATATGAATTAATAAATTTTTGGTAAAATTAATGCTTTAAAGTCAATATTGAATTCATGATGCACTAATTAAAATTGGAAAGCAATTAAACTGAAGTCTTAAAATCTCTTTAAAATTTCTTAAAAATCACTCATTTACAGCTCTGATACATACGGACATTAAAGAAAGTTCGCATAAACGATAATAATAATGATTATGAAAATGAAAATGAAAATGACGATTGTAGAATCATTAAAATAATTAAAATTTATTATGTACAATATTTCGGAATAAACGAAAAAACGTGTGCTTTTCTTTTGAATGTTTTAAATTTTTACTTTTTTGTTAACTCGGAAATCAACTTCTTGCTTATCACATGACGCATATAAAAGTTATGGAAATTTAATTAAAATATTTCAATAAGATCAAAGCGAAACGAGAATAAGAACAATGCTTTAAAAGTGCGTAGCTACAATTCCGCTTGTCGAGAAACTGTGTTTCTTATAAAGCAAAAATTTATTCAACTATTCTTAAAGAACCTCCAATTACTGCAGTTAATCCAGAGGCCAAATTACGACATTCGAAATGTCAAATAAAATGCTTTTAAAATGTATTGGAGTTCGTTCGATATCGAATGCTGCAATTTATACCCAGAATTATTACGCACAATACACTTGTGGATTAAAAAAAAAAAAAAAACTTCACTATTTTTATCTGCTTTCTATAAATTACACACTTCTTTTCGACACGTTTTCTATACTTAAACTTGACACAAAAAACAAAAAAGCTCTATTACTCTTAGAAATGGACCTTTACAACGCCGACTTTCGTCGATATTTTGGCAATAAAAATATCTGCCAAGTAAACCGTGAGCGCAAAAAACCAAAGTTTACAGGGGAGGATTTTTTTTCCAAGCTTTACATACATGATCTGTACATATGTACATACGTCTAAATGGTTTGCGCTGTGAAAACGTATCGCAGCATTTCTAGATAATTTGAAACTCGTTAATTTTAATTGTTTCCATGTCGCATTAAAAAAACATTCAATGAATAATTCACCTCGGTAATTTGAAATTACAGTGAAAGCGCGATAATTCGTATCGCGTTACTTCGGAAACCTCAACAATTCAAAATTAACGCCTGGTTTCCTTGAGAAAAACTCTTTTATTCTGAGAAATTTCATGCACTTCGGTCTCCTCGTTAATCATATTTTTTAACAGTTCAAAGTCTAACGAAACCCCTATATATCGTACTGAATTGTTAAAACAAAAAAAAGTTTACTTCTAAAAGCAATGTTTAACACAATAACCCGAATTGTTTGTATTTCTTTGGATTAGTAAAAAAGAACATACTTTTAGCAATTTATAATGGGGAAAAGATAATTAAAAGTTGCCAAAATGGTATCACTGCTTGAGCGCTTTCAACAATTTTGGAAAAAACGAATTCATAGTGAGAACATCTTTACGCCGTGCCGTAACCGACAAGAAGAAACTGAATAACTAGAAGTACCTTATTTTATGGTTTACGCAGTGTCTACAGTTCCATTTTAACTTCGCCTAATCGAAATCCTTTTATTTTAAAAACCCCAGTAATTCGTAAAAAATAACTGGCCGCTTCTATTGCGAGTTAATGGGATTATACTGTATTTTAAAAGCATTTACTATTTTATGCAAACTATAAAAATAAACAAAATCATTAATTTGGTCTAGATCGGCGACATTTAAATAAGAGTTTGGCTTTTCTATACTCTATAATTTGAACTCGTAATGGGAATGTGTTTTTGAAAGAAAGAAAAAATTAAATCGTTTGCTTTAGTATCGCAATGCTTTTACCATGCAATGCTTTGTTTTCAATTGAACTCTTATTAATTCTGTTTCTGTTTCTGTTATTTATTTGCAGAGTTTCTATTACACAGCATTTGGCTTTCCCGAAAAGGAATTATGCAGTGATATTGCGTTAATAACAGGAGGAGGCAGTGGTTTGGGCAGACTTTTGTCCCTGCGTTTAGCCAAGATGGGCACAAAAGTCATAATATGGGACATAAATCAAAAAGGTACGAGTATTTACACATTTGTGCATTCATTCATTCATTTGAATTTGACTACTTATTTATTTTTACTTATAAATCTTTTGTTTTCTTTCATTTAAAATATAAAACAAAATTGAAAATAGGCATTAATGAGACCATTGAATTGGTGAAAGAATGTAATGGTTACTGCAAAGGTTACGTAGTTGATATTTCGAAGAAAGAAGAAATCTATAGGGCAGCGGAAATCATCAGACACGAAGTTGGTGATGTAAGTATATCAAAAAAGTTTTTTTTTTTTTTTACTTTTATGCAATTGAAACAATTTCATAGCGAACTCTACAAAATGACTTTAAAAATTGTCATGTTTCACTTGAGTTATTATTATGACTATGAAATTATATGTGTGTTTAAACTTGTTCATATAATTTATCTTGCAAAAACGAACACAAAAGAAGAAACATACTTAACAATGAACATTTCAATTAAATATAGTTTTATCGTCAACCATATGAAAACCTGAAAACCATTTTAGCATGAAAAATGTCAAAATCATTTATACTCGCATGTACATACATACATACAAATGTATGTAAGTATGTATGTCTGTCGATGAAAGAAACATAATATGAATAAACATATTTTTAATAAACACGCAAATTATTTAACATACAAAAAAACCTAACGTACTGTAATAGTAGTGTCATAATGAAAAAAAACAAAAATCATTTAAATAAATAAATTCTTCCGGTTTTACAAGAGACCGACCGACCGACCGACCTTAAAAACCTTGACCCAAAAATTGTCTTCAAATGTTTTTTTTGTAATTGTAATTAATAGTATCATATCACGCAGTCTCATGACATTAACACTGCTGCTGAAATAATTTTTTTTTTAGCCCTTTACTTTCGAAAACCATTTTTTCCTTGCTAATTCACACTTTTGATGTTAAAATATTGTTTTAAAATGAAACACTAATGTGTGCAAAAGGAATTTAATGAGTGATTAAAAATCAATTTCTTGAAATTAACTAGAAACGAAAGACTTACGGCAGAAACTTGTAAATATTTTGTAGTTGCAAATTTAAGAAAAAAACAATTGCTTTTAAGAATACAGTACACTCTCGAAAATGTTAAGTAGTTTGTGATATGAAAAATGCATTTTTATTTACACATTGAATATATTTTTTTTAATGTGTAAGTAAGTATTTATTTTTTTTTAATCGCTTAAATAAATAGCACAAAAGTTATCTGGTTTTAGTTATGCAGCAGTTCAATTACTAACAATTGTTCAACTTCAGATTTACACTAACTTTAATCAAAAATATTTTTCTTTTTTATAATAAAATTCTGCTTATCTTTACTTTTAGTTTATTAGAATTTTTCATAATAAAATATTGCTTAGTATATATTAATTTAGGTGTCTGGCTCACTTCCTCTGTTTATCGAATATTGCAGAATTGCAATATTTGTCTCATGCAAATGAAAGAACAAATAAAATAAAGAATATTATTCGGTGGGAATACTAACCCAATATTTATGGATTGTGCAATGTGATAACTTATATATGTGTCATCAAGCATCTTTTATTGCATATGTAGCAAAAACAATTAGAAGATACTTATAAACTATTGCATATTACTTTTATACAGTTTTTATTACGGCAAAGTAATTAGTAACCATAGAAGCAATTCTTGGTTTTTCGAAGAGTAATAACCTTGGGGACGCACGTAGAGAGTGTTATGTACTCTGCAATTATCTTTTGCAATTGTCACTATTCAATTTAAAGTTTTATGACTATTAATATTGTAGATGAAAAAAAGTTGTAAGAAATATAAAAATTGCAAAACTAGAATTGCATATTGTGAACACTAATGCAATTTCTAAGTAAAATATTTAAAAATTACAAGTCTATACAGGAACTAATTCTGATGGAGCCTTCTATCTGAATTCGATTTTTTTTTTTGTTAAGTTCTGTTGACACCGTTGCGTTCAAAACAAAACAAATACGACTGTTGTCTTCAAGTGGCAAATGGTGCGAGCCAACATATTATGTATGATTACGTATTCGAGGGAAATTTAACAAAACTATATAAAATGTATATAATTAATTAAAATTGGTATTAGACATAGAAAAATTACATTAAAAAAATGAGTCAAAAAAGTTAAGAAGCACTTAACTTTCTAGAGTTGTGTGTGCTGACTGCAAGGTGCTTAGTTTTTCAATATTATTAATTTATTCGCATCTTAACTTTTTCGAGATTCTACTGTATTTGCTGCAAACATGCACATTTTCGATATAATTAATTTGAAAGTCAATTTTGTTGGCATTTAATTAATCAAGCTGAATGTTTAGATAAGCAAAAAAATAGTAATAAATTTGTTATCTTTATATGGTCACTTTGTTCGTCTGTTTGTTGGTTTTTCATTTAGTTAATTGACCAGGGGTTATTCCAAATTAAATAAAACAATTTTTATTACAGTTTTGCCGATCATTTTGTACATCTTTTGCCTACTTTTTCAAGCGATTGTCTATTTAAATAACAAAATAGTTAATGTAAAATTGGATTTTATAAATTGAATACATTATTTACATTGTTTGTAGCTATTCTACATTTAAGTCAATTATAAATTAAAATTTTATTAAAAATTAAAATTCATCTCCTGAGTGCTGGTCCAAGATAAAAAAAAAAAAAATTCAAAATATATATGTATGTATACATACATCTTACTTAGTATATATGTACATCTCACCACTCCATAGTTGTTGTTAATATTGTCTGTGCCCTCTTTTATTATCAATCTTGTTCTTGAATTATTTGCTATGTCCAGTATGTTTACATCAGTGGTGTTCAAAAATAAAATGAGGGGGTATTGGTGAGAGAATTTGCCCAGCAAACATAATGTCAAACGTTTCAAATAAGAAAGAAAATGCCAGCTATATACAACTTATTAAATGAATGTAATTTAAATTTTAAGAAAAAGATAAGAGCATCAGGGACCATAAATAGCAGTTATCAATTTCAATAAATAATTTTAGAACACTTATTTGGGGGAAAAAAAAAACAAAAACAAATTCATATAAAACAGTTTTTTTTGGGATTAAATATTAGACTAAAAAGTTTAACCATCTGTCATTCCACATTATAATTTTTAAAATCGCTTTGAAAATTTTAAATTAAACATTCCATGTTAATACTTGCATGGCAATTGCGAATTGGTAAAATATTTTTTAAATTCAACGAGGTCATTTTATTTCGCTGCTTGGAACAAACGTTTTTCATGTCTGAAAATATTTGTTCGCATAAGTAGTGGAAAAAAATGATAAAAATTTTAAATACATTTTTTGAGCTGGGGACATATCGCAACATCTAAATTTTTTCAAAACTCTAGAGTTCTAATTTTATCGAAATCCTTTACCTCAGATCTAAGTATTATTAGCTCTGATTGAAACGTGTTCATTACCCGCTTTTAATGTTTTGTAACATAAAAGGCATTGAATGTTTTGAAAAGCATCGTTTTCCATAAAATACTTTTCACATTTCATTTCGTGAACTTTTATTATTTTTTAATTTTTTTCGTATTTAATTCTAATTGAATCGCGTGTGTTTATTGTGCTTCGTCCAACAAGAAACAACAACAATGCTTAATAAATTTCTGAAAAAATAACAACAACCACCAGCATGTATATTCATCGCTTGCTCAACGACGACTGAATGAAAGTTTTTAAAAGAGAATAACAACTGTCTGTGTACATTTTTCAACACATGTTGTATGTGGCGAACATCACTGGTTTAAATTATCAATGTCATCTGAGTGTCCATTGTTTAACATATGCTGTGCGGGTGCCGTTATCTCTTTTTTCTTTGCGATCTCCATTTTGTGTTCTCCCATTCTCGTTTCTAAACTTCTTTTCGTACTCCCTATGTATGTATGTAAGTTCAAATTTTTCATTAGTCTTGCTTGCCTCCACATTGAATTTCGTATACAACATTAATTTTCTGTCCTTTCTGAATTGGTGTGTTTGTTTTGGAGAAAATTGTGTTTATTGTTTGCTTTGGTTTGGTTTGGTTTGTATGCAAAATATATGTTTGCTGATTTCATTTTTTTTTTTCAAAGTTTGGTCGTCAGTAAGTCTGGGAATGTACGGGACGCTGTAAAATTTTTTACCCAGTGATGTAGATATTGTGTTGTCATTCTGTTTTTTTCTGTTTGAAATTTTTGAACTTGTATACAAGTGTATTGCTAATGCTGTTAGTAAAACTATTTTCCTTTAATATTTTGTGTATTGTTTTTATGTTCTTACTAAGGAATTTCTCATCACTAATATTTAAAACTCGTCTAATAAAAGTTTCCGGCGAGTTAATAAATTGACCTTTAGGCTGAGTAGTATAGAAGTTCATTATTCTTCCAGATGAAGATTCTTTAGCATATCAATCGAACATTATCTTGTTATTTATGCTCTGTATCAGTGCGTCTAATTATGGAATTTTATTATTATTTTATGTATCCAGAGTGAATTTGTTTTTAGGATAATAGTCTTTTAAATTCGTCAAAATAGTTTCCTTATCGTCAAATTTTAATAATAAAGTAATAAAAGTAATAAATTTAATTTAAATAGTTCAATTTGTTAATAACCAACAATATTACATTTGTATGTATCGATATGAATTGTTGTTTGTATTTGAAAAGTTTTTATTATTTGAAAATTGATTCTTCTCCCTTATTTACGAAAATTTAAAAAAAAAAAATTTTAGAACAATTAAATAGATTTAAAATCAAATAATAAAATGTTTGTTGTAAAGGGTGTCGTCTGCTAGCAGATTTATATTTTCAAACTACAATAAAAAACGTAATAATTGACACAAAGTTTTATTAAGAGCATTGAACGATAAAATGGAAATGCGGATTTTGTATGTGCGGAAAGAGTATGTCCTCCAGATTCTTCAGATGATTTTTTAAAATTTCATGAATAAGCGCTCTTGGAAGTCTCAGTGGGGCTGCTCTTTTCTGTATTAAAAGTCGCGGATTTTCACGTAAACTACTTTCCACCAGTTCAATGTTTTCGGGTCGAATGGGCCCTGGCCGTGGGGCATTGTAGTTGCGCGGAATCTCTGCACCCACGAACGAAATAAATATACACTCGGTCCATTACTTATTCGCCGAATACCGAACTTTGAACAAAATTGTCGACGAGCATTGGTTTGTTTTGTTTGTATATTTCGTAATTCTCAAATATTTTTTTTACATGTGGAATTTCTTAGCTTTTTTCAAGAATTTGGGAAAAGGCCTACTGAAAATTTTCATATTGGCACCAAATAAAATGCTGCATATATTGAAGCTAAACCATATAGCAAACACAGATTATTATTAAATAAAGAAACGAATTTATTTAAATATTCGAATAAATTTTTTAAACTCTTAAGCGCTGAGAGGGTGTCTCCGTAGCATAGTGCATAAGCACTGGAGGTGCGGATTCGAGACGTTAAATTTTCCATTTAACTAGCTTAAAGAATGTAACTCTGAAAGTATCGCCTAATTACTTTTGTATATTGAGTATCCAAAAGCGAGTGCAGATACTGGTTACTCAGTACTCGCTACTCAAACTTTGCCAGCACTAATCTGCACACTCATTTGTTCATCAATGTCACTCACTTGAGCGTTCTATTTGGCTTTTCACAACTCGTTAGGTATTCTTATCTCTTT
This sequence comes from Dexiosoma caninum, assembly GCA_963924685.1. Taxonomy (NCBI): domain Eukaryota; kingdom Metazoa; phylum Arthropoda; class Insecta; order Diptera; family Tachinidae; genus Dexiosoma; species Dexiosoma caninum. The sequence continues at coordinate 68,992,825 of OZ004727.1, forward strand.
GTCCGATTCAACAATTTTTCCCATAAATTTTTCCACAAAAGATTAATTTCGATCAGAAATTTTAATCAGTCGCAATATTATTTTACATATGTACATTGACCGGTAGCCATAGTTCAATCCCAGTATTTTTAATTTAAAAATATTCTATTCGACAATTATTTCAGAACTAACTTATATTTTTACAATTCATTTTTTTTCCATTTGCATCAGCAGTTTTAGTTTCCATTTTTTTTTTATTTTTTTCAACAAAGTTGCTACAATATGTTGACCACTTTCCAGTTTATGAATGAATTCTGCGATATTTAGCTCCGTCTGCGAACTTTTGTTGCTAAGTGTTTTTCTTATGAAGACGGCAATACTTATGTTGCGTACACAATATGCTATATTGTGATATTGCAAGGAAACATTATACAGGGTGGCACAAAAGGAGCAATATGGTTTGAATTCTTTATAACTTTTTTAATTATTATTTTTTCTTTATTTTTTTTCCAGCATTTTGTGAAGAAGACTTGGGGAATTAATTATGAAACATTCGAAATGAAATCATTGCCATTACACCCGAAATTTTGCGAAAAGTTATGGAAAATATGTTAAAAAGAGCACGTATGTGCGAAGCAGAAAATGGACATCACTTACAGGATATAATTTTTCAAAGCTAATTGCAAAAAATTCCCCAATAATATACTGTATTTAAAAAAAAAAAAAAATTATAATAATCGCATAAATAAAAAAGTTATAAACCAATTAAACCATTAATTAAATAAGCCACCCTGTAGTACCGTGACAACGTTTGCCAATTCGCATAGGTATAGCATTCATTGCACACATACTTATAATAACGGCGTTACAAAATGATAACAAAAGGAACGTCAGTGTGTATTTATTATTTTTACATTTGGTTCTCTCTAGCATTTGCTGTCACTCCTTTTCAATTCCATAATAATAAAAGACAACAAAAAAAAATTAAATGACAGAAGGGCTTTATTTTCTTTAGAATCCCTACTAATATTGAAAAAATCTAATTTTACTTTTAAATGAATGATTTATTAGAATTTCATATATTATTGACATTAACGTAATTTAAGGGTTTAAGTGGACTTAAGCTACCCTTCCTTATTGACACTGATATAATTTATAGTATTGGGCATATGCTATACAAACAAATACAAATATTTTCGTATAAAGTTCAAACGCGCTAAGCGGTCAGCTCGTCTAGTGCTACTGTCAGCAAAAATGTTTAAGTAAAATATGATACTTGAAAACGGGTTTTAACGTACACTTTAGCTTTAAAAATTGCTTTAATGTTTGCTTAAATCAAGATTGTAAAACTTGTAGCAAAGACTATGAATTTACATATGTACATGCATATATAAATCCAAATGTGTTAAAAATGCATATAAATTATTTATTTTAAATAAATTTTTTATAAAAGTTTATTTTTGATAAACTTAATATTTAAATTTATACAATTTATTATTATTTTAGGCATACGTGTCTGAGGAATATTTTTGTTAAACTTTTTTTGTTTTGTTGAAATGATAATGACGTCTGCGTAATTTAAAAAAAATTGTTTTCATGCAAATAATAACGTGACATTGTGTGTGTTTTAGAACGTAATAGCGTAGTGGAGATCAGATGGCCAAGATATTAGAAGGCCTTAATTCTTATACAACGTCGGCTATATTTTTTTTTTCTTTTTTATCTTGTGTAGGGGTCACATGCGGTGCAGTGTACTGGAACTATAGCAAAGGGATAGTAGGAGATATGATAGAAGATGAAGCTTCACTATCTGACAACACTGATTTTTGCACGTTATCTGTTTTTATAGCATTGTTGTAGCGTCTCTGATGTCAAGGAGACGTATTAAATTTTGAAGCTTCGTTTTAGTATCCATTTTAGTAATTAATTTACTTCGCCGGTGCTACAAAATTCCGAAGAAGGAGGCCGTTCTGATGTGCCTGTGGATTGGTTACAGCTGAAGACGTTACTGTTCAGTGACCAGCGACTATGCCTTCGCCAACAACTGACACAAAGCCACACAAATGCACATCAGAAGAAATGCGAGATGTTTTTATGAGTCCGAAACTGGGGTTTAACCCAGGAGAAATTTTCCGTTTTTCTAGTCAACGTCATCGTCACCTTGTTTCGTTTTGGTTTTATTGTCATTTGTTTTTATTTTTTTTTCTATGCTTGTGTGTGTTTGTACGTTTATTGGTTTAATAGTTGTTGTTAATGAAATTAACAAATTGAATTTACAAATAGTATTAAAAAGTAACAATTAGCCAGCTTCTTTATTTAGACATCAAATTTTGTGAGCTTTCGTAAATAAATATGTATTAAGTAGCCAATTTAATAACCGGTTCATCGATGAATTGTCACTAGTTCTTCGTATTTTCAATGCAAATTTAACTAAAAACAAGTATTAACAATTTTAAATTTAAATAATTTAATGAATTTAAATTTAAATAAATATTTTTGGCTGACACGTGCCACATGTAAATTTAGCAGTTGTATTAGTTAATATTATATCTTTCGTTAATATGTATGAGCGGGTCAAATATTGTCACTCCATTTCGAACCGGCTACGCCCTAACGATTACGTTGAACTTTTGCACACACGTCCGATTCGGACGGCAATGCTTGATTAATTTAACGGTGCGTCAAAGACTACTTTGAAGTTAATAGGGCGAAGAAACTCATTAGGGACTCTAAGGTAGCCAACTCTATTGACTCTCTGGATCATTGTCGCTATGTGGGCTGCGTTTCGTTGTCTTATTGTTACTAAAATGGGACATGTTCTAATTAAATCAGGGAACTTGTCCCCAAAACGCATTCATTTATTGCATGTGTAGGTCCAAGAAAAAAAAAACATTATAAGAACATCAAATGAAAGAGTTTTCTGAGACAAATGCGAAAAATAATATGTCGTCATGCTGTACACACGACAATCACAGACCAACAATATTTTATGTTCATCCTTAAAAGGGGTATCAAATAAAAGGGTTTGCTTAGAAGAATATGAAAAATATGAAGACGTTATTATAAATTAAGATGATAAAAGTCAATCCAAGATGGTTGACAGCATACAAGTTTATATAACACTAAATGAATTTAAAATATGGTAGCGCAAGTGAAATCTTGTAAGAATTAATTGACATTATATGGGATTATTTCTAGCCGTTTGCAAGCTTCTCGAGTCATTTAATGGATCTAATTTTGCAAATTTTTCAATCGACAATTCATAGATGCAACCGCCTCTATCAATGCAAATATTAATTTAAAAATTGCAAAACGGATGTGCTGTTCACTTCACCTTTTTCCCCCACTATCACACTTCTGTACACTATTCCGTTCCACAAAGAAGGTAACACACGATGTCACAATTTTTAGTGCTCATCTTAAGTAATTGTTGTTATTTATTGCCGGTTTATGGTTCCCTTCGTATATTTGAAAACAAATATATAATGCGTGATCCATTTCGAGGATCCATACTTTTTTAAAGTAAAAAACACAGAAAATTCAAATTTAATGGAGAATGTTTATTATCATTTGAAAGAACATTCTTTGGCATTTATTTTTTGACGATTATGCCTATCAAATGTTGGCCGTTGCTACGTCGCAGATGGTCTATCCGTTGAGTCCAATTTTAGATGATTTGTTCGAGCATTTCGACTGGTAACTGGCGAATGACATGCGTGATGTTTTCCTCCAAGGCCTGAATCGAAGCGGGTTTGTCCGCATAAACTTTAGACTTTACATATCCCCACAGGAAAAAGTCTAACGGTGTGATATCACACGATCTTGGTGGCCAATCGACCGGCCCAAAACGTGAAATTATGTGCTCACCGAAATGTTCTCTCAATAAATCCATTGATTGATGCGATGTGTGGGAAGTGGCGCCGTCTTGCTGAAACCAAATGTCGCCGAATGTCGTAAAATGCGCCAAGTCGTTCCATACGTCAGTCCGAGTTGCTGCGAACGGCGCCGTATCGACTCTCCACGGTCTTCGTGTATATATTTTCTTCACAACGTGCTGGACGTGGTCTATTCGGTCGAATATTATCCAATAATGAATGCTGGGTCTCAAAATGGGAGATGGTGTTGCGAATAGTACGCTCAGTAGGGCGATTATGTTGACCATAAGTTGAGCGCAGTGCACGAAACACATTCCTCACAGAACGTGAATTTTCGTAATAAAGTTGAACGATTTATAAACGTTGTTCAGGCGTAAATCTTTCCATTATGAAATGCCAAACAATACTAAACAAAAATAACATGACAGCATGACACGACTCACACGTGATCTTTCAAAAAAAGGCTATTGAAAAAAGTATCTCTACTAGAATCACTCATTATTATTTTGTTTTTGAACGACACGAAGGAGCATATACATATGTATCTCTGAACCGTCAGTTAAAAAGAAAAATGAACCTGATGACTGCCATATTCGAGTGTTCGTAGCTTAAATCAACTTGAAAATTTTAAAATTTTATACAAATTACTTTCTATTCTTTCGCAAAATTACCTCAAAGTGAACATGATTTAATAACACGTGTTTCTATTGTAGAATTTATTAAACATAAATTGCCAACTGTTTCCATACGTGTTGCTTAAGATCAGTAAACATTATCATGCCAAATGATTATTTCACAACAATTATCAAAGCCACACAAAAGAAAAAACAAATTTATACCACAAAAATTTAGTGGCACGAAAACATTTGCAAGCAACAGCCACAACAACATTTTTTGGCAAGAAATTCTTTAAAGAGTTTCTTGCTACGCAATGAGTTTTGTGTCTTTAGTTTTACTAAAATTAAATTTTGCGTAACAAACGTTTTATTTATTGCGAATACGTATAATAAATTAATTAAATTAAAATACCCATAAACCACCACATTGTCGAATGTGATCTCATGTTTTGCCTCTTATTTGTTTTCTGTTGGAAATAGAAAAATTCTTATATTCGCTTTAAACCATAAAAATTGTGCAATTGTTATTTTAAAATTTGTTCATATTAAAATTAAAATTTCGAGTTTATGTTTTTGTTTTTGTTGTTGTTTCAATATTTACAGGTTTCTTTGCTAATCAATAACGCTGGTGTGGTGTCGGGTCTACATTTACTTGATACCCCTGATTATTTAATTGAACGTTCGTTCAATGTAAATGTAATGGCACACTTTTGGGTAAGTTTTTTGTTGTTGTTGTTGTATTTTGGTTTTTGTTGATTTTTTGTTGTTGGTGCATTTGTAATTTAACTTGTTAAATGTTAGTTAAACATATTGAAGCATTGTTGAATAGTTCTTTAGTGTGGAGTTTTGTACTTTGCACTATCTCAGCTAATTCTAGTTAACCTTGCATTGCCGCTTCTATTTCCAATTCTATTTCTAATATGTTTTTTATTAAAAAATTGTAGACAACCAAAGCTTTTCTACCAAAAATGATTGAGAACCAGCGTGGCCATATTGCCACCATTGCGTCATTAGCTGGCCATGTCGGCATAACCAAATTGGTTGATTATTGTGCCAGCAAATTTGCAGCTGTAAGTATTTTTTTGGATTTTAATTTCATTTATTTTTTGTTTTAATTTTATATAGTTGAATTGAATGTAAAATCATTTAGTATTTGGAAATAATTTAAATGTTTACAGACAGTAATACTCCCCATCACACGGCGGTTTAGGTGCGCGTTATAAGAAAATGAGAATACTCGCAATGATTAACGTTGAAATTTTCTCAATGTTATCTGAGGCAAAACACGTGTTATACGAGGGATATGAAAAAGCGTTAGATGAAAGAGCACCGTGTTATTGGGAGGCTTACTTTATTTTACTTGTTTTAGTAATGCTTTTTTTTTATTATTTTAATATTTAAAGGTGGGTTTCGATGAAGCACTGCGTTTAGAACTGGAAGTACTTGGCCATAAAAATATACAAACAACCTGTGTGTGTCCATTCTTTATACAACAGACTGGCATGTTCGATAATGTCAATGCGCGGTAATTCAGTTATTAAATTAATTTTTTTGATAGTTTATTTATTTATTTAATGATTTATATCACATGTCTGGCAATGAATACCGACTCCTTCATTATGATTCTTATTTACACTTCTGTAGATAAATTAGACGTACTTTTTATTAATAATTTTTAATTTCATATAAAACATTTGTGCAATTCGCCAGCTCGTATTAACGTCGTATGCAACGTGTACTTCTTTTATTGTGCAGCATTGCAGTAACTGCTGTTGATAATATTCATACGAAATTGTGTTCTTATTATAGAATTGTATTTTATACGTTTTTGATTACAATTTTTTGATTAATTTTGTAAAAATCCTTCAAAAATCTTATAACCACAATCAGAAATTAAATTCTTCTTAATAATAAATATATATTTAATTCATTTGAATCTCGTAAAAAACTTAAAAACTAATTCGTATCAAATTTAAATTTCCATAGCTGGTTTAATGTCATGGAGTAAAATGTAATTAGTGTTAAATTTCTTTTCAATATGAAAATATAAATGAAAACAAAAATAAAAATAAAACTGCGATTAAATAACGATACTACAAATTTACCTGTTCACAAGCACATAAAGTAATGTCGCCTTTATTTACACAATAAACGATAAGACTGAGCTTGTGATAGAAAACGCTTCATTTAGGCAATGACATTTATTGAATTTAATGAAACCTGTAATTAAAAGTGAGCTAATGAACCCATTCGTTGTATCAATGTTCCATTATATATGGGCATTTCCACAGAAAGGTCTACCGGTATCGATAATTAATATGTATGCTTCTAATTTTAAAATTGTGCTTTTTCTCTTGAAAAAATATATGTCAAATTTATTATTACATACTTTATGATATTCTCGTAAAGTATTTTTTACAAAAGTAAACTCAATAACTGAGGAGGAACGCATATCCATATAGTACGATTTCGCTAATGTTTACTTAGCTCATCAGTGGATTTTCCTAATTTTTGAATACAAATTCAAGATCTATATGTTTAAAATTCAACTAATCAATCGAGAATTGATGTTGAATACCAAACACAAAAACCAAAAATCTATAAACAAAAACATGAGTTTACTTTTTTATAACACACGCATATTTCTATTTTTAGATTTGACTTTTCATCTTAATATGTCAATAAACAAATGATTTTTTTCTTACATGCTGCAGAAAATTTTAAAATTTTAAGAAAATAATGTATTTTCAGTTTGTCGTGTTTGTTGTTTTAAGAAATTCATCTGGACACTGAAAATTTATTTAAAATACATATATAGAAAATTTAAAAAAAAAAAATAGTCTAGTTTTGATAATATCGAGCTTTGGGTTTAATACCGTCGTAATTCAAAAAATCGTGAACTGAGAAAAATGCATTTGAAGTTTTGAGCCATCTTTTTGATAGTATTTTCGTTTACTAAACTTGTTTTTTTTAGAAGTTTTTAAATAAAGCGGCATGTTTTGTAATGTTTTCTGTTTGTAAATTTCTTGTCATAAAGGAAATATTTCATTATTGCAAATAAATATTGTGGGAAATAGCTGGAGGCACTAAAGACATTTGTAGCTGTAGAATCTGAACAGTTAGAGATAGAACCATAATCTTTTTTGCTTTAGATACACTGCACATGAATAGGGTTGCTGCTCTCAGGATAATTCATGCAGAGAATTATGTTGCACTTTTTATTAAAGGTTTAACAATGGAGAAAAAGAGTATACACAAAGAAGAGTTGAAAAAGTTCCGTTAAAAATAATATGTACTTCTTTTTATAATTTGCGAAGAAAATTGTGAACTATTTTTGCGTCAGTTGAATAGGTGCAGTGATTAAAATGTGTTTGTATGGTCATTTGTGTCAAATTTAATTACAAAATAGTTCAGCAATTTTTAAAAACAAAACACAAAAATAATTTTTAATCGATTTTAACTGAAAATGGGCCGTGGTAAATCTTTAACGTTGGAAGAGAAGGCAAAAATTGATGCCTATGATGATCAAGGTCTGTCCGGCCGAGAAATTGCTTTAAAAATTAGTAAAAGCGCTAACGTTGTGTGGAATTATTTAAGAAATAGAGTAAACTATGGCAAAAACATGAAGGGACGGCAAACAATGGCCACAACAGCTACAGAAGGCGAAATATTCTAAGAATTGCCTCCAATTCTAGTGACTCTGCTGCAAAAATCAAAGCAAAAAGTGGTTCCAGTGCTAGCCTTTCCACAGTTAGAAGGATACTAAATACAGCAGAACACTTAAAACTTAATGCAGAAAAAACCACCATTGAACCAGCAACGTAAAGAATTACGGTTAAATTTTTGCAAAGAACACATGACTTGGAAGAGTCAGTGGAATAAAGTAGTTTTCTCAGACGAAAAAAAGTTCAATTTTGATGGAGCCGATGGTTACAACTACTATTTCCATGATTTGAGAAAGGAAGAACGCTTTTTAGCCCGTTGCCATAGTCGAGTAGGTGGTGTTATGGTCTGGGGTGCGATATCGTACTATTGAGTCATAGACTTGGAATTTAAAACCACCAAAATGACAGAAAATTCCTATCAATCTATTTCCCCAAAAGATCATTTATGCATACCCAGCTCAAAGAATTCAAATTTTGAGTTACTGCGGTATTGCGCCGAAGGCTCCATATATTATTTATAATTTACTTTAAAAAGAAAAGAGAACTTAAAAAATTTGTTTAACAATTTAAATGATTGAGATGTGTTCTGCCATTCGCTTTTTTATGACATTAAAATAGTTCCATTTTACATTGAAGTCGATTTAATTGTGCAAATTAAAAAATAATAATATTAACTGAATTTATTTTGGGAATATCTCTTTATATATGATTTTAATTTTAAAATTCTGCTTTTTCCCGAAAATATATGTAAAATGTATTATTACATACTCTATGATATTTTCATGAAGTATTTTTCTAAATAAAAAAATAATAATATTAAACTTTCTTCCAGTTGGGTCCCCACTCTCAATGCCAATGATGTGGCTGATCGTGTTATTGATGCCATTAAGAAAAATGAAAAAGTTGCCATCATTCCAGGTTATATTAAGTTTCTGCTCTCGTTTAAATGGTTGGTTAGCTTTCAAGTAAATCTTTTTTAGATCAATTAATATGTTTCTCTCTCTCTCTCTCCTCCTCTGTCTTGTAGGATATTCCCTTGGGGCTGTCTTTCTGGCCTTTTAAAACGCCTAGTGCCCGATGCTTCTCCGCATGGTGTTGCTGCGGCCAAGAAATCTGCATTTCCTAAAGCTTCTGTTGAACTTCCAGCGACCGCTCCTTTAATAACAGACATCGGAGATAATGTTTTTATTGAACCTCTAACCAAAGCGGGCTCTTTGCTCATACAACGTTCTCCTTCGCTGGGCGAGCGAGTTTTATAATTTAATTTCTAATCTTTCTAAATTGTGTATATAATTTAGTCAAGTAAAATTACTTTAATTTTATATTTTGTTTTAAATGTATTTTTGTGTACAACTGTGAGGTTCATTACTTTATTTGCTTTTAATTTATTAAATTAGCCTATTTTTAAAAACTTTTATATTAAGTTTTTGCAGACAGGCTTGTGCATAATGAAAATGTATGTTTTATGTGTAATGAGCTGCTAATTTCAAGGAATCTGCTCTTTAGCATGGTTGAAATTAAGTGATGTCCGATGGTAATACAACACGATGGTAATATAATCTATGCGGCATTGAAATTTCTCTGAGATTGCATAGAAATTTATATTTTTGTACGCTTTTTTCAAACATGAGAAATGTTTAGTTAAAAAACAAAAGAAAAGAAAAGACACGAAAGGAAAAATAATTTTTGTTCAGAAAGTGTTTTGTTTGACTTTTTTTATGCTTTTGTTAAGCACTGGGCTCTAACTCAGGACCTTTGACTACGAATTCAAAGGGTTGTGAACATTCGACTTAAATTTTCAAACATTGCAATTGACAGGGAAGACTTCTGCAAGCAGTTAAATTACGAACGGTTCGATTAAAAATTGAATTTCTTTGATGGAGGACAATATTGGTGTACGTAAAAATGTTAGAGTTTCGGCAATGATTTCTCTGATATCATTGGAGTACTGTTCCATTCAAGTAGCGACAAATATCGAGACACGACCCACATTGCGACGATGCTCCAGAGAATCAATAGAGTTGGCTATTCTACTGTCACTATCGTATACTGTATCCTGTATACTGTCGAGTAGCTTCATAGCGTCATATATAACTGAAGTGCATAATAATAAGGAAATTTTAAAAAGTCAAAAGGTTTATGGGTAAGGATACTGCATGTTGACATACGGTCATTAAAATCTACACAATTTGCACGATTCAGTGTCCCATTAATATTACGCCTCCTAGCGCCAATTACCGCCTCTACCGAAAGAATATAAATGAAAATGCTGCACTCTTCCGCAGAAGAATAGATTGGGTTGGACGTTTGCGCTACCCTTGAACTTTTGTCAAATTCTTTTGCTGCGAACCAATCTACATATAATAAATTCGTATATCACAAGCTCGAGCTGAGTAAGGTCGATGGTAATGGGGCAGTACGAATTTTAGCAACTCATTAGCATCTGCATTTTATACTGATACTCTTTATGTTAACTTGTTGTGCTGCACAAGGCTGTTATAATTTACTAATTTCCATTTTAGCATTTTAGTATTTTAGTACTCTTAATTGTAGTTAGAAAAAAATTCATAGAGAAATTTATATAGGAAGTAAAGGAGAGGCAAAGCGATAATATTTGGTATCCGAAAATAAGTAAAATTATATACGAATGAAGTGTACATACATACATACATATGTACATATGTATTCATGTATATCAGGAATTTTTCACATACCAGGATGTGTCTTCTTTACTTTTGTTTAATTTCTTGTCAAATTGGATAAATAAGTTTTTTTTAGTGATATTAAAATAAATATAAAACATTGAAAAAATATTTTTATAAGTTAAAAAATCAGGGTTTTTTTTTAAATAAAATTTTTTTTTGATATATATTTATTAAGCCTGAGGTCTTTTTTACTTTATTTTGTTTTTTATTATTCAATATTTCGTTAACAGCTTGTTAACATCATCAGGAATAATAGGAAATTATAATTTAAAATTAAAAAAAAAAAAAAAAAAATTTAATTTCCTATTATTCCTGATGATGTTAACAAGCTGTTAACGAAATATCGAATAATAAAAAACAAAATAAAATAAAAAAGACCTCAGGCTTAATAAATATATATCAAAAAATATAATAAAAAAGGTCAATTAATAATATAATTAAATAAAATTTTGTTAAGTTTTAATATGATTTGCGTGTCACTGATATTATAATTGTAATACAAAATGGTATATTAAATGAGAGGTCGATAAATCGATTACAGTTTCGTAGTTGGCCGTATTCAGATAAATTTACCATACTTTAATGAAACAAAAAAATTTTCTTTAAAATTTATTTTATAAAGCTGTAATAAATCGTAAAAACATTTTTCTATGAATATCGAATTTCTGATAAATATTATACTTTTATTATGACATTGTCAAAACGTCACTGACATATTATGATTGCCAGTGTTTCTTTACTTTCTGGGAAGGTTTACCAGTTTTATTTCATACCTTATCCCCAGTTAACGATTTTTCATTCCCAAAAATCCGAACAGTTTATTAAAAATAAAGTCATATTATTTCAAAAGAAATATTTATATGCATACATTTATTTATTTAATTAAATACATTTGAGTGAATAGTTTTAAGATTGATTATATTTGTACTTTTTAGTTCTAAATATCTACGTACATATAAAAATACACACAAGCAGAAAACAATTCTGAATCATTTCAATTCAAAAACTTCACAATCAATATCTTCAGATTCATCAGTTAATATAATTTTCTTGTACATATTAATTGTATTAATATGTTTTAACATTTGAGAAGATGTCACAGCAAACTGAATTATTTTTAAATTTGAAAATAAATTTTCTTGCACAAGATAATTTATTTTATTGTTACGCCGCCGTATGCATAAAAATATTCTTGAGTCATAAAATATGTTTTTTATGCAAATGCATTTCATAAACCGTTCATAAAGCAACATTTTTTTTTTGGTAAGAGCATGTGAAAAAGTTAACTTTTTTCCGTTATTCAAAAGTAAATAAAGTGCTTAAAATCTAGAATGTGTTGTCAGAAACGTAAGATCTTACGTATTCATAGACAATAGTGTTACGTTCTAAGCTTTCTATTATTCTAAGATGACAGTTTCTGTATGGTAGTTCTTGTCCATACAAGTCATCGTTCACGAATCGTAGAAATGCGTCATTCATAGTCGACTCATTCGTGTATTAGCGAACGGCGCGTTGGGTGGTACCGGGTGTATCTTCTATCGCGGTCACGAGGAGTGGTTTGTTTTCCCAGTCGGATGGAGAAGGGAATACTCTCATGATGTAGCTACGTGAGTAGCGTCCCATCATTGTCTGCCATGATGAAACAATTGAATGATCAACTGTCCACCATGATGAAGGAGGATCTGCCTGTGAAGACTGTGATGTGCAGTAAATCACATCGACGGATCGTCTCTTAGTATGTAACTATCACATGTAATATTGACTGCCTGAATGGTATCGATTACCAGCCTATTTAAAATTTTAACTAATTGCATAAACCGACGTTCGAAATAAGACCTTGCATACGTACATATGAATGTATTTGACAATTAGAATTTCATTAAAAAAAGAACACTTGAAAAGGGAAAGACAGTTAAAAAAAGTTGTAGAAAAAAACTAATTTCGTTCTCACCTGTACTGAAAACATATGCCCTTTGCGAATATATGAATATATGACCTTTACTAGAAACATTAAAACATAACAAAGCTGGTAAACTTTGTTAATAATACGATTATTCTCGTTTATATTAATGACTTTACAACTACCACCTTGTTGAGAGAAAGAGTACTGATGACGTGTGTAGTGAGTGGTATAGAAAATACGTATTATACTCAACTGGTGTTGGAGATAAATTTTTCTTTTTTCCCTTATTCTAATCGAAAATGTAATTTCTTCACAATATTATGATAAATTATCTGTGAACTTGATCACGACAGGAAATTTTCATTAATTTTTAGTTCGAATAAATTCTATTTTGAATATAAAAAAAATGTTAATGCTCTTATGCTTGTTATATGTGATTCGCGTATGGAATTTATTAAAAATTTTTGATGTGTTTCTCTTTTATTTTGTAGAAGGACATTTTTTAACTGAACTAGACTAGGAAAGGATACGAATCTGTTCATCAAAATTTTTGAAATTTTACATTTGCTTACCTTTTATCAATTAAAATATTTATGCCAAATTTCAACTTTTTACAAAAGTAAGTTTTTATATTTTTGGCCACTCGTTATATGCGGTGTACATACAGTAATCCCACGAATGTTTCTTCAAAATAATAAAATAATTAAAACAATATTAATTTAATTCTGACAAGCAAGAGCATCTGTCTGGCAATGGCTGGACATAAACTACAGAAAATTGTTTCAATAGATTTCTAATGTTATTTGATGACAAAACAAACTCAAAAGGTCTAAGTATTATTAAGACATTATGTTTAGGACACCGTGTGAATCCCGAAAATATAAAGAAGATGCTGAAATTCTGTATTTGCCTATTAAAGAAGAATAGCTTAAGTCAACTTAAGCACTTGAGTAATATTTTTGTGAACGTTTAATTTCTAATAACTCATTTATTGAAATATAATAAACCATTTTTTATTCGTAGACGGATAATAATTGCTTTGAGAATACAATCGAACTTCTCTATAGCGAACTTCTCTATAACAAATAAAATTCTTGAACACAACATTTTTGTGAGTATTTTCATACATTTTGATCCCCCTATAACGAACTTCCCTATAGCGAAGTTCTCTCTGTAACGTACAATGTTTTAAGACCTAAATAGAATTTTTCACACTAAATAATCTCTCTATTGCGAAGTTTTTAGCAATCGATTTTTTGCATCAATTTAGTCACATATGTATGTATTAATAAAAAAAAAGTTAATGTGTTCATGTAAAAACAATTTTTTTGTCTTAATAAATATATTTTGTATATAAAAAAAATGTAGTCAAAATTTTCTGCAGTTTCTCTATAACGTAGAATTTTGACGATCCCCAACTGCTACGTTATAGAGAAGTTCGACTGTATGTACATTTATATTCAAAATTTGGAATTGTTTTGTTTCAATTATACACATACATTTATACCATCTTGATTACAACTTGAACATTATGTCTGCAATTCGAATTTGGTTCAGAATACTGAAATAGCGGAACTTTTTCAACTCAAAGAAGAAAAAAGTAAATTTAGTTATAAGAAGTTCCTGCGTAAAAAAATAACCATTTCACACAAATAAAAAAGTAATCACGTCTCAAGAATCGATTATTTTAGTTCGTAATGCAGTTGAGAAGTGATTCCAACAAAAATGCGTAATTCCAAACTAATTTACTTTTTTTTTAAATTGTTTGCTGGGATAATTTCACTTCTTTACCCAAACGTGAATAAAGCAGAATAATCACACCTACATTAGGGATACATTTTCGTTTTCGGCTTTTAAATATTTTAGAAATTTGACTGCTACGTTATAGAGAAGTTCGACTATAATTGAATTAAATGTATGAAAATCAATTTTAGACTTATGCTACTCTTTCGCATCGGCACATGTTACAAACATACATACATACATGTACAATAGATTTAAAATGCAATACATAATTGGCTCTACTCTAGCAATTTACACAAATTTAAACGTCAGTTTATATATGTACGATCGAAATTTTCGTTAGTAATTTTATATTTAACCTTTAATTAGGAGCATGGGGTAAGGAAAAATTAAGAATGATACGTTAAAATGTTCGGAGCGAACTTGTTTTTTCAATAGCTTCATACATATGAAAAGAGAACATAAATTAGTTGCAATAAGATTGTTAAAGAGTACATACGTGTCGCTTTACTAATACGTGTTGACCCCATGCGACTAATAGTGTAACTTTTTTTGATCGTGCTAATTCTTAAGTAAGTTTCAACAAAATGTAATAAATGTGCTAAATTCATATGTCAGCAACATGTTTTCATGTTCTAAGGTGGATGCAGAACATCACAACCAGTTGATGAGTCTGACTAATTTTTTTTTATAAATAACTGTTGAATTTTATTTATGTTTTATATTTTATTTATGTTTTTAAATTAAAAAATGTTATGTTTTTGTTTTTTTTATGCATTATTAATATAAATAACTCTGAAAATTTAAAAAAACTTACTAATTTTTTTTTTTTTTGTAATCCAACACTTGCAATAAACTTTGGGGTCACGTGAGACCCCATGCGCTTAATTGTGTGATTTTCTTAATGCGCCTAATTAAGGGTTAAAGAAATAACAAAAAGAAACTGGAAATTGTTTTATTTTCATTACAATTACTCAAAGAAATTTTCGTTCACATTTAGATAAATACAAAGCTAATTTGTTCCCCGCTCGTGATCAGACAAAATTGCTTTAAATGTTAAAAGAAAATTTTGGAAATCATTTACGTAACAAAATTCAATGAAATACAAAAAAAAATTAATTAATTATTTTTTAAATTGGAAAAATATACAAATAATTCGACTGTGCCGAATATTAAGTACTCTTAACTGGCCCACCTTCTACCCCATATTAGTCTGTCAATGCAATGCAAATTACAGCATTCGATTCGAATCGAAATTTAAAACAAATGGGGCCCAGTTATGAAAATCTTTTGGTCTGACTAGGATTTGAACCGCGTAGATTCTGGTTTCATAGTCAGCACGCTATTTCTTTTAAGAATTGTGGTATTCACATTAAATGCAAAACAAGAAAAGTTGAAACCATTAAATATGTGGAAAATTTCTTATTGTACTAAAAGTGTTTGTGTCTCGGATAAGAATTAGCCAATTCAAACACTGAACGTATGAACAAGCTTACACAAGTACATTTATTGGAAACGTATGCTTAGAAATTTTCCTGTTGAATTAATTTTTTTTAACCTGCCAAGCAAAGTATCAGTGATGTTAATTGCACATGAATTTTTTCTTGTACACGCTGAAAAAAAAACAGCAGTGGCAACAATTTGACCGCCTGTGCATTTTCGTTGTTTTTATTGATTTTATAAAATAATTGTGTATATTTATATTTTTTCGAATAACTTAATTAATTTATTTTCAACAATATTATTAAAAAATATACAGAGAAACATAAAAATCTTCAATAAAAAGTTCCGAAAAAATTTCAAGTAACAAAAAATAATTACAACGCTCTTTTAAAAGCAATTCATTTTCTTTTCTTATAACTAAAATACTGTGTGAGATACATGGCATCAATAAAAACATAAAATTAATTCACAAGAATTTTTCCTTTGGGAGAGGTTACTTAGCCATTTTTTGGCCGTTTGGCGTGGGATTAAAAATGCCCAATGATTTCTTAAACACCTCTGCAGTCGGTGCTGTCAGATGGGATACAATTTACTACGTAATTTTATTTTACTAGAGATCCTTAAAAAATCACGGTATAAAAATTATTTCTAATGTTTAAAGCGAGAGTTTTAAAATCAGTGGGTTAACATAACCCCACCTCGTACACCGAAGTTTAATTACTGTTCGAAAAGTTAATGAACATCGATGGCACGATGGATGCTAGTCTGCACGTTGACTACAAAACCAAAAACAGACCTGGGTTCAACCCCAGTTTTCAGACTAAAATTATAAAAAAAAAACATTTCGCATTTTTCTGATGTGCATTAGTGTGTCTTTGTGTGTCAGTTGTTGTCGAAAGGTTTCAGTGCCGAAGGCATAGTTACTTACCACTGAACAATACCGGCTTCAGCTGATAGCAATCCACAATCACATCAGAACGCCCTCCTTCGTCGGTATTGTGTAGCACCGGCGAACTAAAATAATAATAAAAATGGCTACTAAACCGAAGCTTCAGCACTGCTACGAGTATAAACAGAGAACAACGTGCAAAAGCAGAACTGAAAAGAAATAATTAATTAAGCTTCACCTCCTGTCGTTTCTCCTACTATCCCTTTCCTATAGTTCCAGCACAATGCTTCGCATGTGTAGGAGTCATCTGCTGAGTGCTGGTCCCAGATAAAAAATAAAAAAAATAAAAAAAATAAATAAAAAATAAAAAGCTACATGAAGCTAAGAAACAAACATTTAATTACAGAACGTTGTTATTTCAAGCGTGTGGAAACTTCGACAGTGAATGGAGTGTTCGATAACATTCCGCATGTCTATAATTTGAGCATCATTTAACAAATTTTTTATTTGGATTAAAAACTATAAGAATTATATTTAAACTCGCAAATGCCCACGCTTTATACCTCAGAGTAAATATTACATTTTGAAGGTAATTTTATTTGTCGACGGATTTCCTAAAGTCTTCTACCAATGTCAATCAACCAATTTTTATGAAGTTTAGTTCTATTAATACTACACATTTCTTAAAATATTCTTAAATAACAGTTGTGCTTTACAGCCTCTTCTTTTATAAAAATGGGTTACTTTCTTTGTGATTGACCTCCTTCGGTACTAGATATCTGCCAATAGGATCCCTATAAATGGGACTTTCCATTAAATAACTATTACGTTGATCTTCTTCGAAACGGGCATATTCCCGGGCATCTTTAGCACGTACACAACCCCAAATAATAAGAATTAAAAGTAATCCCAAGATAAACGTTGCCATAGAAACGAAACCGATAACAGCCAAATAATTTACAGGTTCACAAGTATTCAATTGTATTAGCAAGTAGTTTTCCGATTTGCCCATGGTCTGATACGTGAAATAGTGATCACATTTAATGCCGAATTTATTTTCAACACGGGCCAAACAGCGTATATCAGCGTCTTATGCAAATACAAAATCATTAGAATAATGGTTTGTAAATTTAAGCAAATCATTACCTATTTCGTCTGTTATAAAAGCCGTGATAAATCTTTCACTTCGTTCGGCATTCGAACATATTTCGCTTGTATTTTCACATTTACCAACATCGGTTTTCTCTTCGATCAAACAGGTAACACAGGGTTCATAGAAGGCGCACAGTTTATTTTCAGTTCCCGAACCAATTTCGCAAAATTTACCCACGTACGGTTCATCACACACACAGCTACCACACTCACAGTAACCACATCCTGAACAAATCTCGCCAGTTGGTCCCATACATCCATCAGTACTTTCTTTACAGTTACAATGATTGCCAGACCAACCATACTTACACACACATTCACCGCAAACGCAATCGGCTCTCTCGGGATCGCAATCGATATCACAATCGTGACATTCACAATATTTACCACTGTAGCCAGAAAAGCAAAAACAAGAGCCACAATCACATTCACCACGATTCGAGCAAACGGAACCCAATTCCTTGGGATCTCCGAAATTTAAAGGTTGTCGACAAAAGTTTTCGATGGCCTCTTTTGTTGTGGCATTCGTAACATCAGTGGGACAGTTACAGAAAGTGCCAGTCCTACAAAAGAGGAAAAATTTAAATATTTATTTCCACACTTCAATGAAACCCACCATCCAGCATCACACATGCACATGCCACATTGTAAATAACCATTTTCGGTGCACTGGAATCTGCCATATTCATCATCTGGTTCATGACCTTCAGCGCAAGGACAAGGCTTTTGTATCTCCACTTCGATTTCCATGAACTCATTTAAAGCTGATTCCTCCACACGTATTTTATGGATCTAAAATACAAACATTAAGGAACCTCTTATTGTGATTTCGTTTCCCTTCTCTGCTATACCCACATAATTTCCATTGTGGGGAAAATCTTTGAGAGTTACGTTGATGTAAAAATCTACAGTTCTACCCAGTACCATATCATTGCAATAATTTCGCTTTTTTAAGATGGAAAACTGGCCCCCACAATCTGTTTCATAGTCGAGATTTATAAAATTCGGACTATTATCCGTAAACTGGGTTCGTTTTATAAAGCTTTCATAACTAAAGGGCAGAAGAAATGCTCAAATAAATAAATTTCTCTCATTTTAATTTTCTGCACCAACCTTTTCTTTATCAATTCCAAAATATTAGAAGAATCTGCGGTTAAGATTTCCACGTTACTTATTTCTTTCATTAAATTGCTTATCTCTCTGTAAGTCGTTACCACTTGTTCTGTCACGGCAAATATCACACTGATTTTCCGCTTAAGCAGCTCTCTATAGATTTCTTCCAATGAGGGATAATCGTACTCCAAAGAACCCAAATATTCTCCTACTGCACTCAAGTGACATTGCTTGTCATTGCGTTTTGTAATGCCAGCCAAAAGACCATCGCCGGCAAAGTGCATGAAACCATCTGTCACCAATATCACCAGCTTTCGAGCCTCATCTTTCCAACCGATTTCTTGTGGACACACCAACACTTGCATGAGCGCATCAAATCCACCTTCTAAATTATCCAAATTGCCCGTAATTTTGCTATCATTAACCGATTTTACGAAGAGTTTTTCCTCCTCAGTCAACGATAAATGATGTCTATAGCCGTAAGTGGGCTCACAAGTTTGTAGTTCGCTGGCACAGGGATTGTCTTTCAGATGTGGCATTATCATGGGCATTGCAGGCTTATCGGCAAAGCTACCGAAACCCAAACGATAATTTGACGTTAAATTTCTAAGCGTAGTGGCCAATTCAGAGCCCAATTTTACAAGAGTTTCACGATCATCTCTCATGGTCCATGTTAAATCCATTAGAACGTAAAGATCTAAAGGATTATTGCGTGCAGGACGATATGATAGTTTAATGCGCTGCGGATGGGCTTAAGGGAAAGAAAAGAGAAAATATTTAAAAAAAATTTTTTTGGTTTTGTGATTTAACAATAGATGCGCCAAAGTTACGACCCTTGCGACCGCCGCGTGTAATAAATTATGGTTAAAACTTTATTTGTATCAATTATTTTATAGACTGTTTCATGATCAGTTAAAATATATTAATGCAGAGAGTGTTGAACCGTGAGAAGGGAAAACAGGATATATCTCGTAATTTGTGTCAAAAGAACGTTCGTGGAAGAAAATAAAATAGAGATACACACATATAACAAAAACAGAGTTTCAGTGAACTAATACTGTGACAGGATCATGGGACTACAGTACGTACCGTATATAAAAATATCTAATATAAGAAAAAAACCGTTTATAAGAAAGCATTTCAAAAATCCATGTCCATTTCAGTATTGTTCCATAGGAAAATAATCTTATACATATATAAAATCGTTTGCGTGTTTGTTTGTCACGCATGATCCCCGGAGCCGCAGAAGCTATCGAGCTGAAATTTACAACACAGGTTAGGGTCAATTCACATTTTGAGGCCTTGGGAAGTCAACAGCAGGGTAGCCACATGAGGAAAGAGACATTTTTTATTTGAAAGGAGTCTTTTAAAATTTTGAATATAAATTGGACACCGTATCTAGATAAACAAACATTTTCTTCAGTATGTGCACAACAGTATTGCCAGCTGCGGGAAAAGTTTTCAAATTATTGTTTTGAATATCAAACCAATTTGCATAAAATTTAAAACGTAGGTCGATCAGGGTCTAAAAGAACACGTAGGTAATAAATTGTTATGGTATATACGGGGTGGCACAAAAGGAGCCTTATGGTTTGAATTCTTTATAACTTTTTTAATTATTATTTTTTCTTTGTTTTTTTTCAGCATTTTGTGAAGAAGACTTGGGGAATTAATTACGAAACATTCGAAATGAAATCATGGCCATTACACCCAAAATTTTGTGAAAAGTTATTGAAAATATGCTAAAAAGAGCACGTATGTGCGAAGCAGAAAATGGACATCACTTACAGGATACCATTTTTCAAAGCTAATTGCAAAAAATTCCCCAATAATATACTGTATTTAAAAAAAAAAATTATAATAATCGCAAAAATAAAAATGTTATAAACCATTTAAACCATATAGCTCATTCTGCGCCACACTGTAGTACCATGAGGGTACGTAAGGGTTAATATCTGCCTCTCCTAAGCTATCGAAACGATTTTTATGAAATTTAAAACAAGGATATATGTATCTGAGTCGAAAATAACTCATGGGATATACATAAAAGAAATAGGATCAGAAGAAGACGTAGGGCGAAATATATTACTCACCTAAACTATACAACTATCTATATAATTGAAACTTAAATAATTTTCGTTGCTAAGCGCATCACACCAGAACTGAGAATGCTTTTTCTTTGTCAGAATTTTCTACGGAAAAATTTGCTCAATTTTGCTGGTGTGTTAGTTTGTTATTAAACACCGATGCCACAAGATGTTAAATAATATTTTTTGTGCAATTTTATATATATTTTTATATATAGGAGGTTTCTTCAAAACAAAAGGTGAATTTTGTTTTCTTCGATTGCAATGGCGTGGTCCGTTATGAGTTCTTGCCAACAGGTGGTACGGTTAATAAGGAATACTGCAAGGAAGTTCTGAAACGTTTGCGTGAAGCAATACGGCTAAAAAGATGGGAATTGAGGAAAACAATCATAGAATCTGCATCACGATAATGCACCAGCTCACACATCAATGTTTGTTCGAGTGTTTTTGGAAAAACAACACCCCAATCATGACTCAACCACCTTATTCACCAGATTTTGCTCCCTGCGACTTTTTCTTATTCCCAAAACTGAAGAGACTAATGAAAGGAAAGCGTTTTGCCACAATTGATGAGATAAAGTCAAAATCGAAGAACGAGCTGATGGCCATACCGCATTTCAGCATTTCAGAAATGCTTCGAGGATTGGAAGAAGCGCTGTCATAAGTGCATTATATCTGAGGGGGATTACTTTGACGGGCACAAAATCGATATTGATGAATAATTAAATACTTAAAAAAAAATGCAAAATTCACCTTTTCTTTTGAACAGACCTCGTTTCTTGAGAAGTATATAGTATAGTATATATATATTTTGATATCATCCCAAACCTGCAACCGGAAAAGTGTTAGCAATTAATACCTTAACAATTCTTTTTAATGAATAAACATGAAAATATGCCTGTTGCTGTTGAACGTCAGAGAAGTGATGACATACAAACCCAGAAGATACATTGACGGTAAACAGTAGTTCAGCTTGTACAATAAATTTACAAACAATTGAGATAAGAACCTGTCGTATGATAAAATAAAAAAAGAGTGCTTTGATCCATGCCGACAATGACACACACTACGTGAATACAAAATTAATTTTGTAGAACTTCTCTTGATATTCCACTAACGGCTCTTTTCGCAATGGACGATTAAAACTTAACGTGACCTTTAACAGCCAGTTTTTTATGCCAAACTTGCCGCTAAAGTCCACGTTAACAGCTAAAGTCCGTAACAGTAAGTTCACACATCTTAAATAACAAAAATATATGTATGAATATGTATTAATTAGGCTAGTCCTCTATCAATGGGTCAAAACCCATGCCACTCATCTGATGTGCATTAGTGCATATGACTCACTTAAATGTACTTTGAAATAAATACGTGTACTAATACCTGAGATGCATCGGTTTTACTTTACAAAGTAACAAAACGGGAAACAACACAGTTTTATACGAATTAATCACTTATCATTATCACTTCTATCAAAGGCATGCAATCGGTAACGAGTTCAAGATATATTCAGCGGTACCGCAAGACTGCGTGCTTTCTCCTACCCTATTTCTTATCTTTCTTATTGACCTTCTATGTTAAACTTTCAACCTTATCCACTCTCTTGCAAAAGACAGCGACATCTATCACTCATATTCATTTAGTCGTAGGCCGACTTCGAATAAGATCACGGCGCCGATGCATAATAAGAGTTACTTCACAAAAATATCGCAATGATATCACACCCACAGGGTCGATTTCAACTCTCAAAGACCCAATGCTGCAAGGTTATACATCGACGCATGCCCGATCACTCTGCTTAGTGTGTATATGTTCCAGTTGTTGTCGGAAGGTTTCAGTGGCGAAGGCATAGTCAGTGGTCACTGAGCAGTACCGACTTCAGCTGATACCAATCCAAAGGCGTCGGTATTGTGAAACGAAGCTTCAAAATTTAATATGTCTCCTTTGCATCAGATGAGCTTCAACACTACTATAAAACAAAGTTAGGGCAAAAGATGAGTTGTAAGACAATGAGGCTTCAGCTCCTATAATTTCTATAACTAACCTTTTCTCTAGTTCCAGCACAATGCATCGCATGTGAACGGGTCTTCTCCTGACTGCTGGTCCAAGATGATTAAGAAAAACTTATGGGTGATATAAATATTGAGGAATCCGAAGCTCTTGATATTCTTCGTTGAACTGAGCACATCTTTCAGGTCTCAAAAGAAACATTCAATTACCTCGGTTTTTTTAAAACGGTGCAAGACATACTTCACGCCATCATATCTCCTTACTAACTATACCGCTTGCATACGACCGAAAATGGAATACAACTCTCATGTATGGGCCGGTGCTTCAAAGACTATTTTGAAGATGCTCGACCGTGTACATTATATAGCGAAGAAACTCATTGGGGACGGTACGATACGGTACGCAGTATCGTCGCTATGTGGGGTGTGTATCATGGTTCTATCGTTGCAATAATGGCATGTGCATTAATGAAATCAGGGAAACACGTTCTCTCCTGCGCACAACGCCATAAACACACTACTCCCTCTATCCTCCTTCCCATAAACCCATTTCATAGTACCAGCACGATGCATAGCATTTGAATAGGTCATCCCCTGAGTGCTGTTTTCATACTGACTGGTAGCAAAAGTTAGTTTTACGTTAATTCGTTTTATTTAAATATTTTGACTATTTTAAGGACAATCTTACAGAAAACATAATTTTATTTTTTATCTTGGACTAGCATTAAGGAGGAAAGTGATACTGAGCGAGATGACAGGAGGTGAATCTTCAATATCATATATCTCTGCTTTTGCACGTTCTTGCTTTTTTTATAGCTGAGCTGTAGCGCCTCTGATGTCAAGGAGAAGTATTAAATTTTTTTTTTAAGCTTCCTTTTGGTAGCCATTTTTAGTAATTATTTTATTTCGCCGGTTCTACACAATACCGACGAAGTAGGGCGTTCTGATGCGATTGTGGATTGATGACAGCTGAAGCCGTTACTGTTCAGTGACCACTGAAACTTCGCCACTGAAACTTTCAGACAACAACTGATATAAAGACACACAAATGCACATCATTATGAGTGTGAAATTTTTGTTTTTGTAGTCAACGTACAGACTGTTGACTTCAGCCATAATAATAATAATTTTTATCGATATTTTTTCAATGTAAAAGCGTTTGAAAAGTTACTTACGAATGAGCAGTGTATTCAAAATTATTAATTTTGATAGAAATATTACAGTTCAAAATAAAATTTTATCGCTATAACCCACTAACTTGGACAGCCGCATCCATAAAATTTGTTTTTAGTGCATAAAAACTTTATGAAACAAATTTCCGTACAAACTGTAAATTATAAATTTATGACTACATCCCTTAAATACTGCATATTTCTAGAAAAACTTTTCTATAATACTTTGTACTTGTAAATTTTTACAGTGTATTAAATAAAAATAAAGCAATATGTATTATGAAAGAAATGGCAACAACAACAAAAAACTATTGCCATTAGATAACATTGGACCTTAGCTTTCTTATCTTAACCGATACCAAGATTAAATTCATGAATGAGTAAACTTTGTAAAAATTAATGATTAAACGAACAAAGCCAAAGAATTCTCACATTTACTTACATTTAACTAATTTCAAATAAATCTTCTGGGGCTGCACTTGCACCGCACGATTGTCCGTGTACTCATAATCTTTTAACCGGGCATTGGTTAGTGTGCGAAATTGTGGTTCATTTCCATAAATATGATCGCTATGACAGCCGTACTCCAATAGTTGGGAGCGATTTAGACAACGATAACGTAATTCATAATGCTAAACACAAATTGTGTTTATTTAAATATTTTAGTTTCTTTTTTAAATTTTTAAAAATAAATTATAAATAAAGTGAAGTCACCTTATCCGTACACCAGGCACACGTTATATCTGCGCTTAAACAACCATGGCAGGTGTCTTCATGAATACAGAGATGATCTTAATTATAAAAAATAAAGACGGAACAAAATTAATATTTTCCTAATAATTGTGGATATTTATTTTGTATTTATCGTTAATTTCAGCACACACCCGATTTTATAGCAACAATTTGAACAAATATTGAAAATATTATTCCATATTTGAAACTAGAAAGCATTATAATTTTGTTTACGTATTTATCCAATAACTTCTCTTATTTTATTTAAAAATTAATTTCACTTATTAATATCAATATAATTTTCCCACAAGCACTCTTTCTTTTCGCAGCCACAACTTTGCAGGTACTAAATTTAAATTTTTTTTAATAAATTGTTTGAGGTATTTGGGTTAAAAAATTTTTTTTTGCGTGAGTAAAAATTCTCTAACGCTTTTGCTTATCAAGAAAAAAAGAAAAAGTAAATAAATATATAAAAGTTGATAAATGAAATTACAACAATTTGCTGCACTTACCATTGATTTAATTGGTATGGGTGGGGAGGATTACAAAGTCGTTCTCTGTTGGCTGTTGTTGACACCCCGTAAATGTTGTTCAAAGGTAGGGAATTGCTTATTAGTCATATGGAAATATATTCTTAGGAAATTCATCAACAATTTTACATACAACTTACGAATTGATTGAAGTAATCAATATAGTAAACAATATAGAATAATTTTAATTATATTATTAATTAACCTTTTTTATTATATATTTTGAAATATATTTATTAAGCTTGATGTTAACAAGCTGTTAACGAAATATCGAATAATAAAACAAAATAAAGTAAAAAAAAGACCTCAAACTTAATAAATATATTTAAAAAAAACAATATAGAATAAGTTACACTATGCTACGAAGAATAAAATGTTTCTAAAGTGTTGCCCTTTCGATAAATAACACTTTCCACAGTTTGCCAATACCTTTAAAAACTGATGAATTTTTTATTACCACAATGGTACAATATCCATATTTGGGACTTAACAGTAATGTATACTTAGCGGTTTTTTTGCATAATTGTATCAATAATAATAATAATAATAATAAATGAACAATAATAATAAATATTTTTATGAATCTCCAACTTTAGCAGATAAAATCGGAAAAATAAAAATTCTCATTTCTTTAAAAAGGTATTTATAAAAGGTGAAAACAAGGTCTGTATCTCACTCAAACTTGAGAGTAAAGGGTCAAATATGTTGCACATTTTTCCAGTTATTAGTGCAACATATTTAGAAAGGAACGCTATCGTTTTTTAGAATTTACATACTCCTCGGAATGGAACACGAAAAATAAACGAAATGTAGCATATACTTCTGTAATACTTTCCGCAGAAACGAAAACGCCTTTGGAAAAAATTAATCCATATTATTTACTAAAGATGGAAGGAAAACAAAAAGAGATATCGAAATTTAACCGTTAATTAGGCGCATGGTGTCACGAAAAATTATAATTGAAAAATCCATATGTTAGAGTGCAACGTTTATTAATTCAATGTTGTTGCAAGGCAAATTCGTCAATTCGCTTTACTCGTCCAACGTCAACTTTTCTGTAAATATGTTTTGTTAAATATAACATAACCTAAAAAGAACGTGTTAAATTAGTGTAATATTAGTTGAATTTAAATTAAATACGGCAAAAAACTTTTTATTTTGAATTTTTATTTTCATAATATTAAATTTTTATAATTAATATTGATTGATTTGATTGAAATTAAAACGTGTGTATAGTTTTTCGACTAAGTTAAATACATATCATATCATTCGACCCCAGATCAAGCCTATTCTGGAATTAATAGGAGGATCCGTCTTCTTAGTGGCGGATGTCTCTGGCAGCACGCCATTCAACGCTACTTTCGATAGTCTTTTTTTATCCAAAAATATAATGTTTTTTTTACAATAAACTAACAAAAATGCATCAAATGAACTGAAAACAATAGCAGAATAAAAAATAAGAAATAAAATAAATAGAATAAATAAAAAAATGGAATAAAAAGTAAGAAATAGAACATTTTTATGATTTTGCGCTATGAACAACTGAAAATGGTAATTTATCAATATTTTCACGAAAAATTTGCACTTTCACAAGGCCAAAACTGCCTGAAGGAGCGTTCCAATGCTTTTGCGATGTACTAGAGAGTTCTTAACTATTGTCTTGGCTACAATTTTTGTCTTAGTATTGGATCGAAAATCTCAATGGTTTGGCTGTTATAGGCCAAAATATACAAAAAACGTGACAAAAGTCTGATCAAGTCAAAATGGGGAAGCTCGATTTTCACGTATGGTCTAGTGGACTTTTTTGCTTAGTACAATTCCAAGAATCAGAAACGCGAAGCGCCCATTAAGATTTTCAAATCGCCCCACCCTAATGCATAGGTATAATTTGATAATAAATAATAATATATTTACTTGTACATCATAATATTGTGCACTTTTATTGAGAAAAGTAAAGAAAAAAAAGAGTACCTGATTTAAGGCACCTTTTCGGTTTAACTTGTTGCTTGTACCGTTAAATCATATAAGCTGAGAAAAATTTTTCAGCGTCCTCTATTGGAAAAATTGATAATGAATGATTTTATGCTGGTAATACTCTACTAAACACTTCAATGTTGCAAGATAAAGTAGTAACTACTCTTAACACTTTACTTAACAACTGGTTGGATTTCGAAAGCAAATTGCAAACAACAGGGAATGAATACAACAACAAATTCCCACAATGGAGCAGAACTAAGAATAAACAAAACAAAGAGCAGTAAGGAAAATATATTGAATGATGAAAAGCAGCTTCAGTTGGAAAACGACGGTGGCGCAGCGCGTTGAAATTTTGGTACGTTTGCGGATAAATTAGAAAAATTTTTTCAGTTTTGATTGAATAAAACGGAGTGAAAATGTTCATTATTAACTAAAAGTGTTTTGAGAATATTGGCAGAAAACAAAATAAAAATATAGCCAAGTTTAGAAATTAAAGAAAAAATCGGCTGCTTAAATTATAACTCTGTAAAAAAGGAAATTGAAATTTAAAAGAGTTTCTCTAAGATTTTGTCTAAAACAAATTGTACAAGGAAAATTTAAAAGAATTTTGTACAACAATTTAAATATTTCCTTCGGTATACTCAAAGAATTTAATTTGTGAGTGATGAATTGAAGACTAAATTACATGGAAATTTAGTATTTTTCAATTAATTTGGGGGGCTTGAGCATAAATTATGTGATTTTTTTACTTGTCGCAAACCAGAAGAGTAGTCACAAATAAAAGTAAAAAAATAGACGTCGCCGTCGACGTCATTGTTAACGTCGAGAAGCTCTGCTCCAAACAAATTGTGTACAAGAACAACAAGAACTATTGAAAATTCAAACAGCATAAAAATAACTAAAAGAGAAGTTTTTGTTAACCTGGAGATTTTTTCCTTGTAGTGTTTTTGTTGTTATGTTGTTTTTCTTTTGTATCTTGTGTAAATCGATGTGTGTTTTAAAGTAAATTTCGGCTAAAATACAAAAACGAATTAAATTCTTCTCATTATCGCCGTTGTCGTCGTGTAACTACATATATATTTATAAAATTGTAAAGCAAGTGTTTTTAAATAATTAATTCGAATAATTTAAATACATAATAAGAAATAATTGCCGTAAAGCAAAGGCATGTTTCTTTCAAATATTAGAAATTAAAGTGTAACAATTTAAACGTGTTCGTGGGACATACTCGCCTTGTTAATAGGTGTTGCAAATTTTTCTTAATAAAAATAAAAAAAAAAATAAAGGAATAAAAAATAATCAAAAAAGAAAAACCTAATTGCACTATAAAGAGAAGAAGAGTGCGAATTATACCAACAAATTGCAATAGTGTGATTAAGTAAGTGTTAATAATTTATCTCTAATTTTAAGTCTTAATTTAAAAATTAAAGTGTTGGCTAAAATTTTATTTTCGTGCCGCCTGATTTATACCAATTTCTAGTGTTCAGTGCAAAAATTCTTTAGATTGGAAATTTTCTATTTCAAGCTACTAAAATGTCTGCTGCTTTAAAAACAATTGCTTGTTTCCTTTTGGCCGTCGCTGCTGCTGATTTTTGCTAAACCCAAACTTCATTCCAGCTTCGGTATTATTATTTTTTTTTTTATTATTGTTATTTTTGTGGATTATACATTTATTCATCTCGTCTCTGCTTTAACATCTCACCTCGCTGCTTTAATCCCCATAAAGGTGAAATTGAGAATCCCAAAAAGGTGAGTAAACAAACAAATAAATAATAAATAATTCATTGAAGAGTTGTTATAACTTTCATGGGTGTAGATGAGGATGTATTGGGGGAAGTTTAAGACCTCAAAACAAAATGTTCCCTTCTTCCCAGAATATTTCTGATTATTTTAACATTTTTACTCCTAATATTAATTTTGTTCAAGTTGGAATTTGATTTAAATATTTAAACTTTTCTCCCAAAAAAATATTGTAAAGGAATGAATCACAATAAAATATAAATAATAAGAAATGGTTTAAAATGTGCAAAGTGAATTAAATTATGAACTAGAATATAACTGAGGCACGGAATTATGTTTATCCATTTTGTTTTCCTTTACGTACAGAGTTTTACAGGAAAGTGTGTGTGCGGGCGGCCAATGTATTGACATTATAACACTTCGAAAACCACAGTATTTAGAAAAACATCGGTCTATTTTATAGCTATTTTAAACAAAATTTTTTTCCAATAAAAAATAATGTCTTTTTCAAAAAAAAAACCAACATAAAGATTTAAAATTGATCAATACCAAAAGCACTTTTTACAATTTCATCCCTATTGGAAAATAAATAATATGTATGTATATAATATAATATAATAATATTCAGCTCAATACAAAAATTTTTCTAATCGAAGTGAATGCAATTCCGTCTGTTTTGGCCAGAATAAGACACATGTCACATGTATGCGCGACCGCGGTTCAAATCTCCGCTCAGACAATAAATAAAATATTTAACTTGTATCTGCGCTTGAGCAACCAAATGTCGGCGAAGTACACGGTGGGCCAAATTTAATCACCCGATGTCTGTTTGCTGTAATTTCATTTAATAAAAACCTTTGGATCTGCGTGTATGGTCATCAACTCTGGCGGCGGTCACTTAGCCCATATCATGAGCAGTGCTAAAATTTGTCTTAAAAAAAAAATTATAGCAAAAGAAAATCGGGTGATTACTTATGCCCCGGGTGCCTACTTTTGGCCCACCCTCTATATGAAATTGCTCTCCGGGTTAAAAATTATCGCGTCAACATAATGCCTGACACACAGCAACTCAAAACGTAGGTGCCATATTACTTATAATTTATAATTTTGACACTGTAGAAAAATTGGTATGAAAAAGTGATTTTTTTAAGTTTTTTTTTAGGGCATTAGTGATTATTCTGAAAAAGGGGTCATCTACATATATCCTATTTTGCTTCAGGGAGCCCCTAATATAAAAGTGCGACTTTAGAAAAATTATCTTGAAAATGGCCATTTTTTTTATTTTTTCAGATAATTAGGAAAATTAAGTTCCAGCCATCATGTCGACGAACGGAAACCGCTACTGTTTTTAATAATGAAAATAATATTTAGTTAAAATTATACCGCAACAACCAAATTGTTTTATCGGTTCATATTTCTTCACACCGAGTCGTTAATGTCGTTAGAAATGCTAGAAAAACAAAACAGTACTGCTCTGCTGTCTTTTTAGATGTTCAACAAGCCTTAGACCAAGTATAGTATGAATGTCGTTTATATAAACTAAACAATCTTATCCTTGTACCATTATCTTTGGTTCTCTAATCATGTTTACAAAATCGGTACTTTTATATTAAAATAAATGATGAAATTTCTGATAGACATAGACATAGAAACCGGTATTCGTCAGGGAAGCGTAATGGGGCATTATACATGCACATCTGTTATGCCGTTAAATGGAAACATTACTATTGATACTTATGCCGATGACAGAGCAACAGAGTCCCAAAACCATGTTCAAAGTCAAATGAACAGAATGCCAAATCGGTTTCTAAGAATACATTGCATACACCTTAAGTAAGGGCATTTCTCCTTCTATTTCTCTAAACAATGCAGAAATTCCAAGATCAGGTTGTGTAAAACATCTCGTGATAGTTAGAGAAACGACAGGAGGTGAAGCTTAATTAATTATTTTACAGCTCTGCTTTTTTGCACGTTATTTGTTTTTATAGCAGTGTTGAAGTTTCGGTTTAGTAGCCATATTTTTTTTATTTTGTTTTACTTCGCCGGTGGTACCCAATACTGACGAAGGAGGCTGTTCTTTTGTGATTGTGGATTGCTATCAGCTGAATCGGGCATTGTTCAATGCTATGCCTTTGCCACTGAAACCCGAAACCTTCCGACAACAACTGGCACACAAAGCCACACTAATGCATATCAGAAAAATGCGAGATGTGTTTTATTTTTTCTTTTTATAATTTTAGTCTGAAACTGGTGTTGAACGGTCTGTGAATGTAACAACATCAAATGATAAATTTTGAGAAGACGGTGAAAATATTTTAAATTAATTAGAAATAAGTAACAAAAATTAAAAAATGTGAGTGGTATTTGTGTAAAATAAATAAATTAAGAATAAGAATAAAAAAAAAATCTTATTCCAAAGGAAGTTCGAATGTTGGAAATCATGTGATTTTTCGAACACCAAATTAGAATTTAATCGGTTTTGAGCAATCACGCGTTTTTAAATCGACTCGGTTTACAGAACAGGGCGGATGATCTCACAGCTGGTCGCGATTGCTATTTATCAGCTTAAAGATAAATGCCATGGAAATTTTCTCCATACAATTTGTTAATTTCTTGCTGTTTGACTTAAAAAAAAAACTTCGCTCTCAATTTTGTCTTTTTTTTTTTGCAAAATAAAGGGAAACAGAAAAATTTTATCGTGAGGACCATAAAAAGACTAATTGAAGTAAAATCTTGCTTTTCTTTTTTTTTTTTATGTAAATAATTTTTTATCTAAAAAGTTTTGTTTTAGTTTTTATCTAAATTAAGCAAATCCAGAAGTTGGTACGTAAAGTACTTGAATACATACCCAACATATTTTTTATGGAAATCTCTTTAAAATGTTTTTACTATTTAAAAAAAATTTTTATGTTTTTAGCGAGTGCTTTACAACACCACTTTACAAACTTTACATGCGTTTGCTTTTAATAATATTTTAAATAACGAAATGTTTAAATAAATTTTTAATTGTTTTTAAAGTTTATAAATATTCTGCAATTAGTCCACAATAGTTTTTCTAACATTTTTTTTTACTTTCGATGCAATATTTTTTTTACCACTTTTTTCATTAATGACAAAATTTTTTCATTATAAAAAGAACAAAATTTAAATGTGAATAAAATTAATGCATAAAAGCGTTTTTTATCATTGCCAAACGTCACAATTAAAATGTATTTATTTTGACAAAAAACTTGTTTTTATTTCTAGAAATCTTTTTATTAATTTTTAGAATTGAATTAATTACAACATTTACAAACATACATACCAAAGAATATACATCATGTAGAATGCCCATTTCATATAAACAAATGACATTATTTTTAAACGTTGATGATAAGCGGGGGGGGGGGGGCAGATACAAGAGAAGCACTGTTGCCAATTTAGAGATTGTGCCGCTAAATCTAGCTTTTTTGAATTGACGATCGCGAAAGAGAACACTTAGCGGGCAATTTAGACTTGATCAATGCCATCCATTTTTCAATTATAATAATACTTGTTATATAAAGTGAATAGAGAAAACATCAGCAACAGGATCTTGGTCAAAACTGTTGGAAATAATCAATTTAAAGAATTCATAGAATTGGCCTTTGAAGTTTTGTGGAAACGAAATTGCGAAATAGACTTCTATCTAACACCGTAAATGTTGTAATTTCTGGTTGACGTTATCGAATCATCACTACATCCATTAAAATTGGCTGTTTGCTGCGTTTTACATGCTGGCGACATTATCGTTATCCTTATTTCTACCGAAATTATCAAAACGCTGTCTTTACGGTGAATAGCAAATTTTGGCTGAAATTTTTGTTTCTAAACATCATCGACATTTGGTATCAACAAGAAGGCGCAACTTGCCGTACAACTTTATTTTCTAATTCTGTTGCTCGTTTGTGCGAATTAACGCCTCTGAATTGCTTTTTATGGGACTGATCGAATGGACTATATGTCCGTGGCTACACATATGCCGGAAATCACATTCAAAAAATAAATGCCATGAAATTATCTACCAGATTATAATGAAAAAATACCAACAATATTCCCCGTAATGGAGGTTTGTGGGTCTCGATTCCATGAACATGACCTAAGAAGTTGAAGAATTTCCCTTTCATTCTTACAACTTTTACTGTTGAATGTATATAGTCCTTTGACTTACAACATACTATATGGATGTATGATTTGGGATTGTGATGCACCGCCTTGAGCTTAATTTCAGTTTAAAGATGACAGAAGAGGAGACACTTCGATATCCAACCAGAGATCTGATTGCGGACTGTTTAGTGCCGATCCTTGTGATCCTTATGTAGTAATACAGTCTTGATCTTATTTGGTGTCACTGCTCTAACAATAAGTAAGAGTTTAATGATTGATGGCCTCCTCGGAGTGCTTAGTTGTGATACTAGAAATGCTTCGTGTCAACCCTTAAAGGTTGAGGTTAGTGTGCTGCCATTAAATTACACGTATGTTCTGATATGACTTTCACTAATGTAGGTGGAAGTTCACATGATGCTCATTTAAGTGTAGAGATTTGGTGAATGGAAGCCTGCACTTAAAGATCATGACATCAAACCCTCTGATATGACAGCAGGATAAGACAGCCCGAAACACCTTAGCAAGGTGTAATATAGGCAAGGGAAAATGAAAAGAACCGGCTTCAGCTGTGACCAATAAATAGGCACATCAGAACGCCCTCCTTCATCGGTATTGTGTCGGTAGTATCGGCAAAGTAAACTAATTAGTAAAACAAAGCTGCAAAATTAAATAAGTCTCCTTGACATCAGAGGCGCTACAACACGGCAATAAAGCAAAGAACGTGAAGAAGCAGATTTGTAAGATAGTGAAGCTTCACCTCCTGTCATTTCTCTAACTATCCTTTGTCTCTCGTTCCAGCACAATGCATTGCATCGCGTAGGGGTCATCTCCTGAGTGCTGATCCAAGATTAAAAAAAGAAAAACTATGATCATTGGATTACAACCTATGTGTACCTAGTCAGTCGCTAGTTGTACTTCCATAGTCCTATGGGAGCGGTGGTGATGGTAAGAATTCACCCTAATGATGAGAGCACCTTAATGATTAGGCCGTACGGGCAGGTGCTGACGTTAATCTTGAGCACGATCTCACTTCGAATTATTATTATTTTAAGTTCTCATGCAGCCCAAAAAACACCCTATACTTAGATTTTAATAATTTTTTTGTGGTGAATTAAGAATTTAGCATATGGACGGTCCTCTGAAAGCATATGACAAATTGGCTAATCACTTTAATTTCCTCTTAACCGATTAAATGAAAACTCGATTATTTAATCGAGCTACTAATTAATTTAATGCAATAATTGTTTTGAACTAAAAGTTAGTGTAACAACTTTGTTATTATTGTGTTTTAGTAAAAAGCCATTTCAGAAAAATATTTTCCTTCTACTTATTTGTAATTTTACTTATTTATTTGTTGAATGTTGTTTTCTTCGTTAGTTTAAAGAAAAGTACAACTTGTCTTTAGCGAGCATATAAAATATAAATTTTATTAAAATTTTACATCTGAAGTTAAAATAATAAATTACTCCAACTACTTTCAAGAAACAGTAAAAAAAAGTGAAAATTTGTTGTAAATGTTGATGTCGTTGCTGCTGTAGTTTTGCTGTAAATAATTGTTGTTCTAACGGGTCTGTTGTAGAATTTCAAACTTTGACTTGCTGTAGCTTGTCGTAAAAATAAAATATGTTTGATGCGAGGGTTGGCCTAAAATTATTGTTTGAGTACATAACTTAGTCATTATGTACCAAGAACGAAATAAAAAATTACCAGCCGTATACATAAAAATTTAAAGCAACTTTACTTATCATTGTTTAGAAAAATTCCTTAAAATTGTATACATAAACGATTGTTAGCATAACATGCCTTTAGTAAAGTATATTTAACTAGACGACATTTAACATTGGTTCGACGCTACTTTAAAGTCATATTAAGGTGACATTTTTACTGATTTCGTTTTCGTTTTTCTTTGGCAGCCTTGTGTGCTTTCCTTTACAAAACAAAATATAAATAAACGTCTATTTGTGAATAATGAACTAAAAAGGATGCCTTAAATTTAATCAGAGCAATTAGTGAGAGTCAGTGTTATATAATGAAGTATTTATACAAGGTGGGCCAAAAGAAATCACCCGATTGGAAGATGCTCTTATTTTTGCAAATGGCGGACAATGTCAAATCTGTTTTGACATTTGTGAACTAGACAGATGTAGAATACAAGTGAACAAGCGCGTAACCTACGCCCAAGCCATCCTCAATCTCGAGGACGAAGTGGACGATTTTTCGACCAAAATCATAATGAGCACTTTTCCACCTTAGCGGGTACTAGAACAAGCAAGACTAGTGGTTCTGGGGCAGCGAAAATCCACGAGTGATGCACGAGGTGCCACTACACCCGCTCACGATGGAGGAGTCATCGGGGCATTTTTTTTCGCAGACGCCGCTGGTCAAACGACGACAGTGGACGGTGCGCGCTATAGGGCCATGTGAACCGACTTTTTTCTGCCGCAATTGAACGAATTATAACTGGAGGACATGTGGTTCCAACAGGACGGAGCAACGGCGCACACTGCGCGGTCCACAACCGATATGCTGAAGGCGCCGTTCCCGGGTCGTTCCAGACTCTTTTGTGGGCTTTTTGAAGTCCCGTGTTTACGTGAACAAGCCCGAGACCCTGGAAGCCCTCAAGGAAACATTCTACACGAGTGCGAGAATCTGTCGCCCGAAGTTCTCGCCGAAGTGATGAAAAAACGAGCCCCTATAACAATCAATTGTGACGGCGCCCATTTGGCCGATATAATCTTCTCGACTTGACCAGTAAAATTCTAAAGGTCCAGATAAACATAACCAAAAAACGGAATCAAGGTTTTTCCATTTAGAAAAAAAAACGAGGGCCAAACAACATCGGATGACTTCTTTTTGCCTACCTTCTACTAATAAGTCATTTCGGATTTTTAAAGGAATATATTACCCAAATTGTCTTATTCTTGAATTCAATTTAATGGCTTCTATCTTTGACAATACTGCTCCTCCTCAATAATTTTTGTAGAGATGTACATACTTGCAATCAAAACAAGTTTAAAAAGTTCGTTATTCGAGTAACTACAACTTGTGTAACAAGAAAAAATCGTGTCGTTTCTTCACAATTTCTTTAATTTACTTTATTTTGTATTTTATTTTTATAAAAAGGAAAACAAATTATGGAGCAAAAATTACGCAATAATAAAATTAAATAATAATCTTAAAATAATATAAACATTTTTAACGATTTTACTGCCCGCTTAACATAATATTCAATTCCATGCTCTCCTAACCATTTAGTGAGGGCGGCATTACCAGAATAATAATACACCTCTGTTAACTGACATGTATTTCAAAGCTCAATTTAGATGAGCTGTTATTTAATTATTTACATGGACAACAAATCTATCAAACTCTTGGTAATTTAATTCTCTAATCAGAATTTCCAATCCATACTGAGACCATATTTACGGGTGCCTCCATAGTCTAGTGAATGAGCATTAGTCTTTTCAATATGGTGGTGCGGGTTCGATTCCCGCTTAGACCCTGGGTGTTTCTACAGACAAGCTTGAGAGCTTCGTAGAGTTTGTATTGTCTTTAATAAAAAAAAAAAAAAAACTTGCAATAAAAGGCGCAACTTTTGCATTCAACTTTTTGTTTGATACATGGTGTCTGGTGGGCAATTTATATTTTTAAATACGACTATTTCAAAAAGTAATAAACGGTGCGGAGGGAGGTTGGCGCCATTGGATTTCTCGATTGTGCGAATTTGTATGTCACGATGTCGCAGTGGTCGAGTGGCCACCGCGCGTTCACTGTGAAGACATTTTTTAAGAGTAATGATTCTTATGTAATTGCTCGTCGACAATTTTGTTCAAAGTTCGGTATTCGGCGAATAAGTGATGGACCGAGTGTAAATTTTATTCGTTCGTGGGTGCAGAGATTCCGTGCAACTGCTTCGGCTATGAATGCCCCACGGTCAGGGCCCAGTCGATCCGCAAACATTGAATTGGTGAAAGCAGTTTACGTGAAAATCCGCGACTTTCAATACGGAAAAGAGCAGTTTCACTGGCATTTCCAAGAGCGATTAGTCATGCAATTTTAAATAAGGATCTGAAGAATCTGTATGACATACTCTTTAAAAAATAAAATTCGCATTTCCATGCTATCGTTCAATGCTCTTAATGAAACTTTGTGTCAATTATTACGTTTTTTATTTAAGTTTGAAAATATTATATGTAACTCTGCTACCAGACACTCTTTAGTTTGCGTTGTAGAGAAGAAATTGGGGCGGAAAAGTTGCAAATCGAAGTCTGCCGAAGCAATTTTTTTCGCTTTTGTTTTGTTTTTTTTTATTTTCATTTTTAATTTCAAAATGTTGTTATATTTTTTAATCAAGAAAAGAACGTTTCATTTTTACAACTTTTGTATGGAAATTTTTTGTTTTTATTTAGTGTTTGTCTGACATATCAACGCCTAGTCCAAATGACAGAAGCTAAAAAGTTTAAACTGTGTACTTTGCTACAACTCGTTATCTAGAGATTCTATTAAAAAATTTGTGTGAAATTATGCCCACGGTCGAATAAGCTAAAGACGGAGAAAATCGGTGATGTATAATCTCTGGATAAAAGTAAAAATTAAAAATCGTTTTAATAATTTTAATACAAACTGACAAATATTTGGGGATTTTCTTTTTAAATATGTAATCCGAGGTTGTGAAAAGAGAAAACCGATCTTTATATATACTTTTTTATGCCAAAATTATATATTATAGTAGAGAACATTGCAAAAATATAATGTTCGTATTGCATTATTGTATTTAAAAGGGATTTTAATCGCTTAATAGCGAGAGAATACGCTTAGTAGGCAAGACAGCCTCATTGTTTATATTCCATTTTATATATAAATTTTTATTTTAATGCGTTGAAACTTGAACCATAATAAATGCTTTAGAAAAATTCAAATGTAAAAATGACAAAAGTTTCCAAGCAACTTTAAAATAAAACAGAGAAAACGCGGGGTTTGTTGCAAGATGTAAAGACGGATTAATATTCTAAATGCGAACGTAAATTTCTTTGTTTGTTGCGTTTTAACTGCTCAACGACAGACCGAAGTTTGATGAAATTTAGATCATTGCTATACTCACAAAATTATTACCGTAACGGACTGTTGCCTATTCAAGAACTATTTCGTTCAGTTATTTTTAAATGAATAAACTTTTAAAATTCTACGCAATTATATTTTTAACGGATCTTGACATTCGTTTCTAAAACTAATGGTGATTTCCTTTATGAGCAAAAATGTTGCCCTTTCGAAGGATGATACTTTTTACAGTTTGCCAATGCCTTTTAAAAATTGATACATTTTTTATTACCACAAAGGAACACAATATTTGACACTTAACTTAAGGTGTTTTAATTTTTGAGTAATAGTCTGCATTTATGCTGCCCTTTATATATTTTTTATGTTCCTTTCCGGAAAACTATGTGCCACTTTGAATGTGTAACACGTTCATTTCTCATGATGTTCCCCTTAAATAACAAAAAAAAATTTTGTAACCGAAAATTTTATCTTGGACCAGCACTCAGGAGATGACCTGTACACATGCGTTGCATTGTGCTGGAACTAGAGAAAAGGGATAGTTAGAGAAATGACAGGAGCTTAAGCTTCAATATCTTATAACTTTTGTAAATATAAAATAAGCAACACTTCTTAAAAATCAGGTAAATATTTAACAATGTTGCCAAAGAACATATAAATATTATGATATATTTTCTTTTAGAAAAGAAAATACCTTTATGGCTCGATTATGGATAGAAACCGAACTTCAGTTGCGTTGTCAGGCGGCAACCACAAAATTGTGGTTGCTAGAAAAGCACTAAAATGTACTGAAATTAGGCAACTGTAGTTAATGCATTGTAAATCTGCATTACCAGCATTATTTAGAAACGAACGTGATCGCTTTTTAGAATGGAACACCAATAGTTACGAAACTTGTAGTTTGTTTTAGGCATGGTGAAATATTTCACAATTCTCAAATAGTTTCGGGTAGTTTTTATATAGATATGTAAGATTTTTTTATCTTGTACAGTTGCTCAGGGGAAGCTACATATGCAATGCATTGCACTGGAACCAGCTAGAAAGGGCTGTAGAGAATAGACAGGTGGTGAAAGTTATAGCAATATACACCTTAATTTTTGGACAACTCTGCTGTTACGTGTTAATTATAAAGCAAAGTTGTAAATTTCAACGCATTATTTTTTAAGCTAAGGGGATCCATTTTTTATATT
This sequence comes from Dexiosoma caninum, assembly GCA_963924685.1. Classification (NCBI taxonomy): domain Eukaryota; kingdom Metazoa; phylum Arthropoda; class Insecta; order Diptera; family Tachinidae; genus Dexiosoma; species Dexiosoma caninum. The sequence continues at coordinate 69,032,526 of OZ004727.1, forward strand.
ATTTTACTTCAGCGACGTTTTTATTGCTCAAATGCCGACGAAAGTTGGTGCTGTGGCACTGAAGAATAACAAAAAATAGACCAGGCCGGGAATCGAACCATGGTCCTTCTGGCTGCGGCAACAGTTCGCTAACGACACAGCCATCGGTACGCGAAAAAAATTAAAAATTAATACTTTTTATTAAATTTTAAATGAATCTGCAGAAACAAATTTCAGTTCAACGAATTCGTTCTAAATCGTACTCAAATACATTGCCACTCTTCTAAATATAAAATTTTTAATCTTTCTTTTTATTCCTTCTTTTTAACGTATCGCACTTGATCAAAATTTTTAAACTTTTACTTTTCACATCTAACAACATCAATAAATATCTACTGTAAAAATTGCATCTTATTCAGTTTACTTTTTCATCTCAAAAAACCATGAATTATTTGGATTTCAATTCAAATCTAAAGAAAAATAATTTGTGGCTTGTACTGAAAATTTTAAAATTTTGATTTAATACCCTTTTGCTGATCAAGTGCGATCAGCAATTTTAATTGCTGGAAAAAATTTCCTTTTATATAAAAACATTCAAGTATGCATCATTAATTACGTACAAAAGTCTGATCAGGTAGAAAGTAATGCCGATTTTTATTTGAAAAAAAAGAAAAACGTAATCAAATATTGTATGACAAAGCTGATTCTATTTGCCGCGCTTCTAGTGCTACTCTCGTAAATAAAAAAATGTTTTCAAAAAATTCTTAAATTCGTAGAAACACAACAGGAAAGCTCACGTAAGTCAACAACAAAATAAATTAATGTTGATGCAAAATGTTGCACAACTATCAAAATAAAGCGCAAAGTTTTCTATGGAGGTAATGAAAGTATTTTACAATTTTTGGTAGATGGATTTTTGTAGTTGTTGACTTTTTTTTAAATACCATAGTTTTTGTTTATGGCAAGTTTTTGTGCCATTTAAAAAATATGTATGTATGTACTTACTTTTATTTTACTGCTCATAAAATTAGCTTAGTCACTTGCTATGGTGAATATAGGGTGTTCAAGCAATTAAACGATAACTGATTGACCGATTCATTGCTTTTCGATTAAGCAGTCGTCGATTAAATATAATTGTCGCGATTAACCGAATAGATGATATTTTGTACTATTTGAAGAAAAAAGAAAACATATTTTATTAAAAAAAAACCACACCCAGAAAAGACATGTAATAGAATTTTTTTTTTTTTTTTTTTTTTTTTAATAAAGTTTAGTTTTATTTCATTTTACTTTACATCACAAATTCAGGTACCTCAGCGTCCTTTGGACATTATTGAGGTGAGTTGACACAACTAATCGTTTCTATAGGTACATATATTTGTATTTACATTTTTATACATAAGTATTTTAAATAAATAAAATATATTTTATAATATATGTGAAATTTATTATTACATACTTTATGATATTCTCATAAAGTATTTTTTTTTACAAAAGCAAACTCAATAACTGAGGAGGAAAGCATATCCATATAGTACTATTTTGCTAATTATTATTGAGTTTGCTTTTGTAAAAAAAATACTTTATGAGAATATCATAAAGTATGTAATAATATATTTCACATATATTTTTTAAGGGAAAAAGCACAATTATAATCATATATAAAGAGACAAATAAATTCAGTTAATATATTTTATAATTTTTAATTTAATAAAACTTCATTGTTACTGTACAACAATTCTTACAGAGAGAACTTGAAAGTAGAAATAGTATTTATACTTTTTTATGTTTTGAGGTAAACTATTGAGATCTAAACTTCCAATATATTAAATTTTTTTTTATTGTTTTGTAGTTTCAAGACGACATCTTGATACACTTAAATTTTCAGATGTTTCTTGTGCTGGAGACGGTTTGATTCCTGTGAAATCTTATCGTGTTATAGCCATAATTTTTTAAAGATTTAAATACAAAAATGAGTAATTGCATTTTGTATAGGCCCCTTATGGGCAGTATTTTATCAACAACATCTTTGTATAACGATAAAGTTGAGTGTTTTTTAGAGGTAAGTTGAAAACGGTTTTGAGTGCCTTATTTTGTTAATGCATGGTTTCTATTGCAAGTGAACTAGTTCAATTTAGCTGAAGAACGCATGTTTTTGTAGCAGTTACGATTTTTGTTTATCTTGATTTCATTTAGTTCCATTGCAGTCAGGTCCAGTTTTTTTTGGGACATTGTTGTTTGTTTGAATAACTTTATTTTTGCAATTTTATAACTACTGTATTTAACTAACTTATATACATTTAATTTATGTTAGTGATATCATAAATATGGCACGTATGTGTTGCGTAAACCCCGACCGTTTTTGTTATGTGTGGAGAATTAATTGTTACATCGCCTCGCCGAAATTTTACGCTATTAATTGAACAGTGTTATTTCGTTTATTTTGTATTTCCTGTTTCGCATCAATATAAAACCACGGCTCCTGTTGTGTAACGTGTATGACTCTTTTATTAGTAGAGAACCGAGTCATTTGCTATAGCAGTGATTTGGATTTTTACTTGTTAAATTTAATTAATATGCAGCTCAAATCGTTCAACCGATTAATTTTTGATGAATTATTTCAATTAATCGACTGGCTAACCGATTAAGTGAAATAGCTGATTTATGGAATACTCTATATTAATGCCATTAGTGTGCATTTAAATGGTACTCTATTGCTGAAACAGCGCTGTGTTGTTAGTGCCAGCTTGGTTGTAGATCTTTTTTTACTTCCACTTTCGGATTTGTTCTAATTTTTTTTTGTTTGTTTTAAAGCGTGCTTAGAACAACAAAGCAAAAAGCATGAATCGTTTAAACTCAATTTTTTTACTGTTCATTTTCTTGTTGGTTATTGCTGAAAGGTTGCACTATGGCTAATTTATTTATAATAATTTTTTTTTTTATTATAGATGTATTTAAATACAAAAGTAGAGTTTTCATTATATTTCGATATTTTGAGGTCCTTTGAGTCAATTCTGAATATTTCCACGATGATGTCAGTAGAGAAGTTGTTTGTGTTTATGTATGATGAACATTTCGTAAGGCAGCCAAAAAAGTGAATGTCTTCACTAGGAATGGGTATTTTTAAGAACTTCGTATGCACTTCTTTATCTGAATTCATTTGTAATGGCATCTTAAAGGTTAACAAGATTATCACTTTTGAACTCATGGAAAATACATTCAACCCTCCTGATTAATTCATATCAACTCCGCAGTTGTAATTATAATTTAAATAAATTATTAAATGTGTTACAGGAACTTATTAATCCATTCTAAAAGGTAACCAAATTGTGGAACATTCATTGATTCTAAAAGGCGAATTGTTTTCTTAACAGCCATACCTAAACAAGAGCGGAAAGCGGAACGTTTTTTCCGCTTAGTTTTTACGCTGAAATGCCATACCTAAATAAAAGCAGCAACGCTATGTCAAAACTATAAAAACAGGGCTATCAAAAAAATAAATGTAACAACCCTGATTATTTTAACAGTAAAGTTTATTGGTGTTTGCGATTTTTAAATAAGCATTTTATAAAAAAAAGTTTAAACGATGAGTTATATGGACGATTTAAGGATTTACTTGCCTCCATTTTTTAATAACAAATATTTTTTTATGTTTATTTCTTTCACCTTCTTTAGTGAAGTTGCACACTATTAACCGCACTGTCAAAATCGGATTTTCCAATTGCAAGCGTTGCCGTAGCGTTGACGCCGCGGTATTTCGGTATGCTACATACAAATTGTATGGGGATGAGAATTTTTGGTAGCTAGAAAACGCTTTCCGCTCTTGTTTAGGTATGGCTGTAAATGTGAACACAATGACACCCATATGTTAAAATCATGCGTTCTTCAGTTTAGTTCAACCCCTTCATTTGCAATAGAAGCCATGCATTAACTATTTCTTTTCCAAGTCTTTTTGTTATCGGAACAGAAGGCGGCGAGGCGTCAGAACCAAATCCATTGATAGATATTGAGCTCTCCTAGATGTGCTGAGATAATGATTCGGTTCAATAAATTTTTGAAAATAAAATTTTCGAAGAATTGATTTTACGAAATACATTCAAAATCTAATCAGCTCTTAACCTCGTCTGTTTTCAATTTTACTAAAATGGGGTGATTCGTTCGAAAGATATCGTTGATGGAAAAATAAAAAAAAATAACTTTTTTTTTAATAACTCCAACTGTTTTTGTTAAATTGAGTTTAGATATACACTGATGTTGATAGACTTAAAAAATGTATATGGTGGCGTAAATTTGACAAATATTTGTAAAGTGGTTCGAAAGGTAATGATGTCGAAACTTTTCCACAATTTTTTCGTAATTTCTTGTTAAATCGATTTTCGATAGGCATTAATTTTTCTGAACTTTAAATCCTTGTCGAAAGTAGGAAAATTCCTTTGAATCCGTTAAATTTAACGGAAAATTTCAGGGATGGCCCGCAAGGAGAACCGATAACGATATTTTTTTTTTTATTAAAAATTGTAGTTTGATTTTCCGTAGTTGAGCTCTACAAAACGGTTGTCTCACCAAATGCGTCTGAAACTTCCTTTAGCAGAATTGTATTGGACCACGTTGAAATATGGATCCGTGAGACCCGCAATATAAAGTCCACAGAAATTAAAAAAAGCAGGAGAATATTTTTGAATGTACCATTTCTTTTAAATCCAATTTCCGAAGTTCTTCTCGCCAAAATAGAACTAATAATTGCAAATCGATCAACTCGAAACTGCATTCCTCTTAAAATATAATTTTTCCGTTACAATTACGCACACTTTGACCCTTCGGGTCTTCCCTGAACTCCTGATATTGTAAAATAATTGATTGAATTATTGAAATACAGTATAAAAAATATTTATTCCATTAAATAACATGCTATTTATAAAGGGTGATTCTTTAACCTTTTGGGTTTTGCAAATTAAAAAAAAAAAAACAGAAAATTTGCCAAATTGAATGGCCGATAAATCAATGCTTGTCATTTACTTTTTCAAAATTCTGTCATGTAAATGGTCGAATTCTTCAATTTTCGGCTAAACAGTCTTCCACAAGCGCAACTGATGGCAACGGTGACGAATATGCACTTCGCGTTCTTCATTAGTTGGTAAAATGTGCAAAATTTGGTGACAACAATTTTGATAATACAATTCAATGATTTGCAAGAGAAGTTCGTTTGTTAATCAATTCATGTTTGAAAGTGACACCGTAATCAGCATTTTTGGCATTGCCACATGTCACGAATCTTTTTGTTTTTTGCACTGAAAAGCAAAAATCGCTAAAATATTACTCGATATTAATTGTTACTCAGCCTGTAAGAAATATATTTCATAGGTCTTTTTACGTAAATAAATAAAAAAAACAATAATAAAAATAATAACAATTCAATATAACTGTGCGAAAGATTTTACTTCATTCGCCGTTAGTGAAGGTATTTCATTTAAAATTATTTACGATTTAAATTTAATTCACATGCTCCGAGGGTGCAAAATAAAAATTTTAGAGAAGCTTTTCTTTTCTTTTTTTTTTTTGTTAATTATATTCCAAATACCAAATTTTTCTAAAATATTACAATGAGTGGAACTAACTAATGAGAAAGAAACAAACTATTTTTTGTGTGTGTTATGGGTAATTAATGGTTCATTTAATAATTTGTAGTTAAAAAAAAAGAAAAAATCTTTTTTCTCCTCAAGTATTTCGTTTGAGGGTGTCGTAAGAATTTACCCGCGGCAAAGTTTTCGTTAAGCAATTAATCAAAACCGACTTTTTTTGTTATTGTCTGAAATGGCTTACAGAACGAAAAGAAAAAAAAAAGAAAACTTTTTGTTCTTGGTTAGAAAAGTGTATGTCAATGAGTTTTGTCATGGCGTGGAAACTTGTTAAAGAAATGAAATAACGGGAGAAACTTAAATATGAAGTAAAAATAAAAAATCACAAAATTAAATAAAATTTACATAACCAAAGCAATTTATTTCTTTTGAATTTGAACAAAAGTTAAGCGAGCTGACGAATGTATTAAAGGCAAGGACGAAAGGACATTCAACGGGAAATATATTGATTTAATTAAAAACTTTTTTTCAACATTTAAATAAAATAATCTCTTGCAATATATTTTTAAAAATGATACTGTAATTACGTTTTTTTTTTTCTTGGATCAGGTCTCAGAAGATGCCTCCTACGTATGCAATACATGCAGCGCAACTATTTAGAAGGGGATAGTGTAGAGAAAAGATAGGTGGTGAAGAGCTTGTTTCTAGCATCTAGTTGCAGATGAGAGCGCTGTAATCGCATACACGATTGAAAATTTTATTTTAATTCGAAACGCAGGTTTTCTAGTTGCAGATCCAATACGCTAAATACTCAGTCTCCATTGAAGGAAGAAAATAAAGTGTCTTCTTTTCCTAAGCCAACTAGGGAATAGATTTTTCTTGTTGCCAGCTGCATTTTGACGTGCCAAAGTATAATCTTAACATTGACGTTAATTGAGCAACTGGCTATCGCAGCGTGGGTCACAATCCGCTGCTACCGATAGCAAATTAGTAAATAGATTTCCCGTTCATAACTGCTAAATCGCCAACTCTATCTAAAACATATTCTCTCACTGTTAGAAAAATCTTTCATTTAGGCAGTGAAACGCATTCATTACTTGTTCTGCATTATAATAATCAGGTATGTGATGAAAATCGTTTTCGGCGTTAAAACGTTTTGAAATCGACAAATAGTGTGATAAATTTGTATGTGATCAATTTGTTGCGACGATTTCATATTCCATCTTGTTTCATTGAAAAAAAGACGTTTTTCACATGTGACGCATTTCGATAATTCCAGTTTAAATCCGTTTTCAAATCGTTTAATTTAACTTGAACAAAATGTAAGAAAATATACAAAAAAAGTAAAAAAATAAATAAAAAATGATTGTAAATCCGTATTTATTTAAACGAAAATATTCAACAAATCTATTTAAATAAATACTAGTTAATATAGAAGAGAAAAATTTTAAAATTTAAATACCCACATTTCATCTAGCAAATTTAAGCGATCCGATTTATCTCTTAAACGTTTTCTTAGAATATATTCGCTATTCATCCTATTAGTTCTATTAGTTCTTCCAAGAGAATTAGCGAAACCGCAGCAAAAAAGGCATTTTATAAATAAAAATATGTTGATACAAATTTTATTTTGTTATTTTGTTTAAATATTTTACAAACGTCACTCACATACACATATGTTTAATTATTTTACAGTTGTCTTATTAGATTTTATACAGTTGCATTTAGAGAAGATATGTGGAAACGAAACAAATATGGAATATGAAATCGATCGAAATTAATCACACTACTGTCGATTTCAAAAGACGATTTACTTTTCAAATCGATCGATTTCCATCACATACCTGAATAACTACTTTCATTAATACAAAGAAATATTTCATTGAAATATTTGTGAAAATCTTCACATTGTGTAAATTAATTTTCTCAAATATATACATATACAGGTTGGGCCAAAAGTGATCATCCGGGGCATAAATAATCACCCGATGTTCTTTTGTTGTATTTTTTTTAAGACAAATTTTGGCACTGCTTATGATATGGGCTAAGTGACCGACGCCAGAGTTGATGACTATACATGCAGATCCAAAGCTTTTTAGTAAATAAAATTACAGCAAAAAGACATCGGGTGATTATTTATGCCCCGGGTGATTACTTTTGGCCCACCGTGTATATGCAAGAAAATATTTTTTACCCACTGAAAAAAATTAGAAGTCATTCCTTAGGAAGTACATTCTTTGGAAGTTATTAAGAATAGCATATAGATAATTATTAGGAAATTGATTCTATTCTATAGAATTAGAATTCATTTGTAACACTTCCGATGTTTCATTAGTAATTAAACATATATAATGGAGTGTGTTATTTACTACATGTAAAAATGGAAGAATTATAAATGTTCTTCTTCTTATTAATAGCATTAAAGTAACTTCAAAAAATCACATTTTTATTTATTCTATATCATAGCTCTGTAAGAGTAAAAAAAATAGCTCCATAGAATCGGCATCAAGAAAGAAAACTTCCAACAACGATAACGTACAAAGAAGTAAAACTAATGGGATTTTACACTACTTCCGCATTACAAGTTCAGATCTTATTCACTTCTTTCTTTCACTGAATGTTTGTTGTTACTTTATGCGCATAATTTGCCTAATAACTGTAGTTCAATATGGTTTTTCGCCAAAAAAAAATTAAAGGTTTTCAGTTTTACTTTTTTGTTTAAAAGCAAGATAATATATTCGTAAATACCATGTACAGTTGGCATCATTGTTCATTGTGTTTTTTCTGAATATATCGAGCCTTTGGTGCAATACCGTAGTAATTCAAAAAATCGTGAACTAAGAAAAATGCATTTAAAGTTTTGAGCCATCTTTTTGATAGTATTTTCGTTTACTAAAGTTATTTTTGTACAAGTTTTTAAATACTGAGGCATGTTTTGTAATGTTTTCTGTTTGTAAATTTCTTGTCATAAAGGAAATACATATTTCATTATTGCAAATAAATATTGTTTGAAATAGATGGAGGCAATAAAGATATTTGCAGCTGTAGAATCTGAACAGTTAGATATAGAACCACGATCTTTTTTCCTTTAGATATATATTTGCACAAAGATCATTTCTGTATACCCAGCTCAAAAATTCAAATTTTGAGTCACTACGGTATTGCACCAAAGGACATATTATGTTTTTATTGTATGACAAAGCACAAAAATTTTTTACATTTTAAAACAAATTTCGATTCGAACGCTATCGAATGCCTCGATCTGGCTATTGGATACGTCACGAAATGTTATGCGATACGGAAACTTATTCGATCACGAATGCGGCGATTTGGGCTCAGGTCTTTGTTTCTTATGCTGGGCCCAGAATTGGGTCGAACAACGAATTTTTCGTTGCGAACTTTCGTCATCGGAAATAAAACACATTTACGCATATGAAAATCAACAAAACAACGACGTCGACGAAATTCGTCGTGCGTGACGAACTCTCCGATAGATTTATTTCTATTTCATAATCCGACGAAGAAATTAGTACAGAGTTACCGTTTTTAATATTTGTTTCCAAATATATTAGCAAAAAAAGATAATTTTGAATTAAATAATTGTTTAATTTTTAAAACAAATAATTTCAGTGACATTTACACAATTATTTACCATAAAATTGCTTTTTAATTGTTTTTTGTTAATGTTTAATTTTTTTTAATACGGCAACACACACAGCAAACAACTTTGCTGATTATGACAGCTGTAATTTTTTCGTCGCAATTGTGCGTCACACTGCGAATTTACACAACGAGTGTTTACCGACGAATTCGTTTTGGTAGACGAAATTCATCGTTCGTCCCTATTTTGTTCTCAGCATTACTGCTGAGTACTGTTGGAAAGTCGCTAGATTTCCCCTTAATTACTTTAATAATTCTTTTTAGTTTAATATGATTTATACCTTTTATTTCAACTTATGGAATTATTAATATTAATTTATAGATAAGAAAAATATTAATTAAATCTTTTGATTATGGTTGATTAGAATATTTTGGAGGTCAAAAACTTTATTTTTTATTAATAAGAAATTCTAAATTAAATCAAATAATTCAAAATAACATATGTTTTCTCTCGCTATCTTCGATTAAAAAAGAAGCTGGATTTAGAGGCAAAATTTCTAAATTGGCAGCAGTGGTAGTATGTGTTGATAGCTCCAGAAGACATTTTTCTTACACAGATTTTATTTTTAGTTGCCAAACACGACGGCATTTTATCGCTGAAATGACTTTCAACTGGAACTCCATTTTTTATATGAACTGAAAACCTTTCAGGATTTAAATTTTTTTCTTTGATTATTTGCATATTTTATGAGTGTAAGCTTGCGGAAATGCTGTGCTAAAGCAAATGTTTTAGCATTGATTGATTTTCTTATACTTTGTGAATAACATTCTTTATATTTGCAAACTTTGTGAATATATAATACAAAAAGTTTAAGGTTTAGCTACTAAAGTGAAAGAATAAAAAAAGATAAATGTATAATTTTCCTTTAAAAGTATCAAATTTATTTATTTTCTACTCCAGATTAAGTCATGCATATTGTACTCCTGAAAAAGTTACTTTGCGAAATAAATGAACAAAAATTCCTTTTCAATAGAGGAGCTACCTTTTCGCCAGAAATGAGAGGAGAGCAAATATCATTGAAAATACATTTATAATAAAAAGTCAAATCTTAAATGTACTACGAAAAGGTTGTAATTAAAATTCTGAAAAAAATCTATTCTTTATTATTTATTTAAGGCTAATCGAAATTAATTACGACTATTTATTTATGTTTGTTGTATGGTTAAGGTAGTCTATGTGCACATTTCGTTGCTGCTTTGACCAACTCATCAGTAGACTTGCCACAAAATGAAAAAAAAAAAACTATATCAGCATTTTTAAACAGGCTTTTATCGGCAAATTAATTTCAACACTATAAATCATGATTGTCACTTTTATATGATTGTCATAAGAAGACCATTTCAATCTTTGTAACTTTGAATGACAATTTTTTTTTACCAATAACTGTAGTTTATCTGGCCATTCCTATTCACTATGCGTTCCTCTAGTAGATATTCAATAGCAATTGAAAAGAAATTCCCAATCAAAATCATATGCAAACCACTAATATGTGTGTTGTGCTCAGGCTTGTATGCTTTTATGAGCTTCTTTCTATTAGACTCATAAATATTCTTCGATTTGAAAGCCAATGTCAGAAAAACATAATCGAGATTGCAAAAGTAAAATAAAAAAAAAATATATTAAAAAGATTTATAGTTTTTCAATTGTCGCCATTATTAAAACGAAGGCCTTAAATTGCATATCTCCACCTCTTTTTTTCTTGTAGTTTTTTTTCGCTTCGGTCATATTTATTTTTGCTTTTCTTTACTGATTTGGTTTTAATTTTCCTTTTTATTTGTTGCTAAAATTTCATGCTTTCTAAACATCCAGAAGACGTTGCACATGGATTGTACAGACACATTGAACATTTATTTAGTCACACATTCCTACAAACAAATTCTTAGATATTGTATTGATATGTTCTCAATAATACAAACGTATTCGTTACGAGCACATATTTTGGTTTTTGTTTATTTTCGTTGGTTGCGATCGCGTTGAAAAGATAAGAATTGTGCCGCCACCAACACCACCATTATTATCGTCAACGTTGCTCTAGCATCCGCAACCAATACCATCACTATCTTCACTCTCCAACAGTCAAGTTTGTTGTTTGGCTATCTGCTTGCCTGGCAGTCAAGGAAAAATCGAGTAAAAAGCCAATAATACCACCAACCACAAAACGCAGACACACACACTTCTGAAATTGCTGCAAGCATTATGCTAACTCGAACAGGGTTTGTGAAAAAACCGAAACGATTTTAAAATTATGCGTATTTTTTATTTGTGTTATTTTCCTGATATCTATGTTTGGTTTTTTTTTTAATATAAACACGCAAACATATCGTATACTTAGCAAAAAAAAAAAAGTAATAAAATATCAAATAAATTCCCTTAGATATGCTGCTAATGTTTCTGCACAGTGAACACGAATATTTGAAGTACTCTATCAAACAATAATTGTAACGTGTGACATAAAACGCATGCTACACGCTCAATGTTTAGTTTCAATATTTGTCATTGTGTGCGAAAAATAGTCACACATATACGCTCTGTGTAATATTGACGAATATCAAAATGGTTTTGATATTCATCACACTATTGAAGAAACAATTGAAATATATGAACAGCTGTTTATTGTGGAAAAGGTGATCCCATTTTAAACTATACATAGTAGAAAAAACGTTAAAAGAAAAACTCATTGCGATATAAATTACTATGTATAATGTAAAATAGTAAACTGTAAATTCTTCATTGAATATCAAAAAAACTTGACCTGATTTTTTGAGTAACTCAATGCACATTTGTACTTTTATATAAAAATTTCAGATGGCCATAACTCGGAAATTATGTGTCGTCCCAAATTCTTTAATTTAATTGAATTTTTTTTGTCACATTTTTATTTTTTTATCCCGTACAAAAATATTGTTCCATTTTCTCTTTCTTTTTGGACCAGCACTCAGGAGATGACCCCTATACATGCAGTGCATTGTGCTGGAACTATAGGAAAAGGATAATAGGAGAAATGATAAGAGGTGAAGCTTCACGATCTACATCATTGCTTTTTGCTCGTTATTTGTTTTTTTTATAGTCAAGGAAACGTATTAAATTTTGAAGATTAATTTTTTTAGGAGATCTCGACGTTAAAAATAATCCAAATGGCAACCAGCATCCGTTGTAAAGAAGTTAGCTTAAAATTCATTATGTATGTGAAGATACATTTTAAAATACAGGGTGGCGCAGAATGAGCTATATGGTTTGAATTCTTTATAACTTTTGTAATTATTATTTTTTCTTTATTTTTTGAAGATGACTTGGGGAATTAATTATGAATCACTACACGATCGAACACAGCACATACTGTAGGTGACTCAATGGCTTTGTTAAGGGACATATTCGGCGAACGCATTATTTCGCGCACAAGCGATTTTAACTGGCCTCCACGTTCACCAGATTTAACAGCTCCTGACAGTTTTCTTTGGGGATATTTGAAAGAAAGAGTGTACGTTAATAAACCGAAAACCATACTCCAATTAAAAACCAACTTTCGAAAAGAAATCATTACACCCGAAATTTTGTGAAAAGTTATGGAAAATATGCTAAAAAGAGCACGTATGTGCGAAGCAGAAAATGGACATCACTTACAGGATATCATTTTTCAAAGCTAATTGCAAAAAATTCCCCAATAATATACTGTATTTAAAAAAAAATTTATAATAATCGCATAAATAAAAAGTTATAAACGATTTAAACCATATAGCTCATTATGCGCCACCCTGTATATAAACCTAGACACAAATCTCAGCACTTAACAGAGCTCTGTTAACGTATTCCCATTTAGTGAAAGTAGGACCACTGGGCGATGGTGCCATCTTTCAATTAGCTGGGGTGCGCTGGCTCCGTTCCCCTTGCAACATGTTTCTCCTTTTCTTTCAACCTCAGCATTACTGAAATTTAATACTATATAGCTAAGTACTAGATTAACAAAATCAAGAAATGGACTTTCATGTACCGGATCCTTAAATTGTCGCACTCCCACCCAGAACTCTACTGTTTACTAAACATTTGCCCAGTTGTATCTTAAAAGGTTTCGCAATTAAATTTTTCTCTTCAGTCTATTTACATTTTTTAATATGAGAAAATATATTTATGTTTAGTATTCTCATGTTTCAAAATGATTTTATGGGTTCAGCAGAAATTTAAAATAAAAAAATGGATAAGAAAAGACATGATGCTAAAACGTTTATTTCGAGGCTTCAAGCCAGCGATAGCCTTTGAAGGCATCTTTCGCAATACCGCTTCAATGGCATCTACTGTAGAGCGTGCTTGTCGAAAGCCAAATTGACGATTTGACAATCTTCCTCCCTGCACACTCAATTCTATTCTTCTGCAGATTACTTTTTCCAATAGTTTACCGGCCAAAAGTTTACCGAGCGGACGCTATTCCGATGCATTCTGCGTGTTATTGCCCTTCGGAATGATTATCAATCTTTGATATTTGTAGACTTTATCGTATACGACAAATTTGACCAAAATCTGTAAGATGGCTTTAGACATGTCGATGTCAAAAATTTGGGAAAAATGTCTTTGTTTTTAATTACGTGTCAATCGATTTTAGGAACGAATTTAGGTTGAGGCTACGGGAAAGTTTCAAAGCTGCCCTGCAAAGTCAACATATTCAAATATTTTTCCATATTAGATTTACTTGGGGATGTGGAGTGGATTATTGTAAACAAATTGTTTGTCCATTTTTTTTTAAATTTCTGTTTTTTCTATTAGTTTTTTTTAGCAATTTTTTTTTTTTGTTGCTCTTAATTTTCAGTAATCTCATCACTGTTTTGCTACTTTTCGTTACTCGGTACGAGCCAATTGTCACAGGGAATGTGTTTTTATATGTTTAAAGAATTTATTACGTATTTATTTCAATAACGTGTATTTGCTTATTTCTTTGCAGGTAATTATTTAGCAGAAAGTTTGGAACATAAGAACTGTGAGTATATAATATTATACATTTATTTACATATTATGTGTTACGACAAATTTAAACTGACACCATTTAACGAAAAAGTGTCTGTTAAATTTAACCGAACAAAATGTGGCGGTTAACAATATAATCGACACCTATGTATAGCGAATTTTAATTGATAAATAGAAAAAATGTACACATGTAAAAAATGGGAAAGCAACACTTATATTTTTTCAATGTTTATAATTTTAAAACTTTGAAACCAAAAAAATAGTAATCTTGCTGCGATTGTTAGAGGTTCTACAAAAAACTTTTTAACATGTACATATGTATATCTTAATATTTTTAAGGACCAATATTTTACCTGTCTCACTTGTTTTTTTTTTGAATGTTCCAAGCTGGAACAATTTGTTGCTTATGAATATTCCGCCATTTCCTTTCAGTATACACTTCAATGTTTTTTTTCACAAACATTAAGATTTTTTTCTATTTTCTGTCATTATAGTATTTTTCGTAAACAAACGCAAACAATATTGCCATACTTTTTAGCGAATTCTTTTTGTTGTTTAGTGTAATTGGAATATGTTACATGTCTATCTTATCAAATTATTTCCCATTACAATATTGAACTATAGTTATAGGTTTCGAAAAAAAACGGCTCCCCGAAAAAAATACTTTAGGAAACTGTTGTTACAATTTCTCTGACCTAATATTTATATGTAACTACTGATGCCCGCACCCAATATACAGAATAGAACAACAACAACATTACGAACATCTACTATTTAATTGTCAATATTCAACCAATTCTCATTCGGTGCATATTTTAGTTATCATAAAATGGCCAGGGTTCTTGAACGAAGGGGATAGATCGGATTGGAGTACGATTCGCTCCATTCATAGTTGTAGTGTAGTATTTTGGCAGTGTAAATTGCCGAATCGTAGTTAACTTACTGACCTCCGAAGTATTTAGCACATAAGATTGTAATTGCCAAATCGTAGTTTTTTTTCTCAAGTTGTGGACCAACCGAGAAGTGTAATTGGACACTCGGCTAATTGTATTGACAGAATTGCGGATAAAGGCGAGCACATTTCAAAGGAAGCTGTACCATGACAATCCTGGACGGACTGCGCCTACCTGAGTTGGAAAAGGAAATTGCATTACAATAATTTAGAAGCATTGCAAAGAGAACTGGCACATATTCGTGTTGTTGCAACGTGCTATTTATGATAGAATCATCTCGAACAAGGATTTTACCATTTTCGAAGAATTGTAAACTATTAAATAATCAAAGAAAGTCTTAACGAACGGCACATCTGAACCATTTCATATGTTATTTCCACTAAGAAAATTTGAGGATCGTCAATAAAGATTATTCCGCAGCAAAAATTTATGTAATTCAATTAAAAAAATTGTTTCGTTGAACAATAACGTAAATATTTATATTGGTGCTCTTCGAAAATTTCAGGTACTACAAAAGTTATCATACATTATTTTTATATTTTGCTCCACTGTGTACTGAATTTTTGCGACAACACATTGGCAAAAACAGAAACTATATGAAATAAGTACTCACAGTAACGTATAGCAAACGATCATCTAAAGAATCACGAGCTTTGAAATATTTTAATTTAAATTCTATGAAAACAATTTGTTATTATTTTATTATGATTCATATAACAGGCTTATTTCATTTCAAATTATTGTATTAATCATTTAAATTTAAAAACAAAAATTTAAATTCTTAAACTTCAATTGTAATTTCACTAAAAAAGAAATTCAATTCAATGGAGGTAGAAAATATTTTCTTGTAATGGTAGGCGTTCATGTGCTGACACCTCGTAAGCCGCAAAAAATTAAAATTAAATATTTTTATATAAATTAATTAAAATATAAACAAAAATTAATTGCAATTTTCTACCTGAATCTGAATATGTGTCGTTTATATTTAAAAAAAAATTTTTACTCGAAAAATTCCATAGCAGAGAAAATGACTGCAGTTTGATTTCTTTAAAAAATATGGCCCTTGGATATGATAAAAGTCCATCAATTTATACTCAACTGCGGCTGCCTTTTGTTTTTATGCTCTGTATTAAATTTTGATTGCCCCCCTGACTAAAAGTGTTATTTTTCTGAATATAGTGCCCTTGTTCCTTTTAAAGACGTTGATTAGTCTGTACAGTATTTCCAAATTTAAGGCACCAGAAGTTTTTTTAAGCAAATATTAACTAAGTTTGAGGTTAAAAAAAATAAAAAAAAATTTAAAGCTGTTTGGTTGTATTTACCCAATAGAAATATGCATGTGTACCTCTTCGCCAGTTTGTTTTTCTCAGCTACTCTTAATGGTTGTCTATATTCTTGTAAATATCCTGAAAACAAAACCAAGATAGGAAAATAAAACAAAACACTGGAAATATGGCCCATAACTAGCAAAAAAAATGTTCTTTTGTAGCCTACTGTTTCGTGAAAATTAAAGCAAAAGACAAAAAAGGCCCTAATAAACTGGTATAATTTCATACTCCAGGCACATGCGACAAAAGTTTCGGCCGAGTGGCACAAAAGTAGAAAAATTCTAAAACACACAATCATTCAGGCACTAGAAAAGTACTTTTCTCTAGGATGTTTGTTTGGATTTTGTGTGACAGAAGAGTATTTTTAACTAACAGGATTAGCAACCAACCACAAAGGTAACCAACCACCTTTACATTTTCTTTTTTCAAGATTCACACACATACATATGTATGTATATGCTGATAACTAACACTTGGATAAATTTTGCTCCAAATGGCAGATAAAGAAATTTGCATTTTAGAAAACCAAAATTGGCATTTTGTTTGAAAATCAACCACTAGAAGCAATATTATCTTCAATTTAACTCAGGGATGCAAATTGTAATAAAACAACTACAAGTTTAATCTGAGTTGTGTACATTGTATACAGTATGTTAACAAAGCGTACATACGGTTAATTCTTGGAAATAGTTTTCAGAAAAATGAGATAATTTTTCATTAGATTTTCATAGCAGAACACCACATGCTGCTTTTTTGGAGAGAAATAAAGAAATACAGTATTTTTTGAAGTTTAAAATCGAATATTTGAGAATCTGGTAAAGATATTAATATTGAAGTAAAACCCAATTTAAGTTAGAAATAACCGAAAACGGCAGCCCTGGTCTGGTTAGTAGTTTTTGTGCAATGGGCGCACATGGTTGTCAGATTTGACGATATTTTATCACGATTTTTTCATTAAAATTTAAAGAGTTTTTGCAGTAATATAAATATGCCATATTTCTGCATGTTATGTAGACGACATCAAAGAAAATAACTAACTGGTAAGAACTGTTATTGAAATGGGATTCTTTGGCTAAATATTATTACTCTGATTAAACTACGGTAGGAATGTAAATGAATAAAAAAATTATGTTGCGTTATTGAAACTGTTTTAGGAAAATACTTGCAGTTATAAAGATTGTAATTTTTGTTAGGTTGCTCATCGTCTTCTTACAAATCTATTTACCTGGGATACCCAGTGAACTTTTTGCTACATACATCTTCGATTTGAGACCAATGACAATGTAAGCAAGACCCATCCAATGTCTGTATACAATTTCTATTTACATTTACACAGCGATGGCCTAGGCTGTAAGATTTATCCAACACAATATACATCGTAAGCGAAGGTTGGATGGGTCCAACACAATATACATTGTAAGCTAATGTTGGATGGGTCCAACTATTATGGTGAATTCGGCGTGCAATAAGATGTATCTGAATGCCATTGATCTTGAAATGAATTTTAACTATTGCATAAATAAATTAGGAACTTCAATATTTAAATTTTTTATTTTAATAACACTAATTATTTTAAGCCTAAGGTCTTTTTATATATTTTATATTTATTTCAATATTTCGCTACTCCTTTGTGTAGCTTCTTCAGGAAAATTGGTTTTTGTTTATAAAAAAAAATTTTTAATATTGAAATATTGAAATAAATATAAAATATATAAAAATACCTTAGGCTTAAAATAATTAGTGTTATTAATATAAAAAAAAGGTCAAAAAACTAGAAAAATTATTAATTTTTTATTGTTATATATATTATTAATATATATTAAATTAATTGTTATAATATGAGAAATAAAAAAAAAACACTTATGAACTTGATACAAATTTTACTTTGGAATAATAATAAAAATGAAAAAGAAAGAATGACGGAAAAATTACTACAAAAAAAAGAACAAAATTCATAATTAAAACGAAATGACAATATGATACATTACAAAGCCATCCAAATCAGATGGTAATGCGATGCAAAATTTTTATTTGTGTTTGTTTTGATCTTCATTTCTAATAAACATTTAACTTTACAATTGGATGGGAAAAAGACAAATCCGAATCAGATGCGAGTTGTAAGAGCTTAACTATTTTCGTTTTATTTTCCCTATTGACATAATATTATACAATCGGATGGCTTTCAATTTGTAATGAGTAACCGGAATGCTGGGTACTTAATTTACTTTAGCGAGAGAGAGTGAGAGCGGAATGCATAAAAAGCCGATTTATTGCAAAAAAATCTATGCAGAAAATTGAGTTTAATTTGAGTAAAACAAGAACACATTGGTCGAATCGAACTCGCTCATTTTGTTTCATAAACATAAAATTTAATGTTCCCACTGAATGAAATGTCCACACAACCCTCTAACGTATATACATACATACAGTGGCCAAAAAAACTATTCGACATAGGCCGTAAACTCTATATATTTATCAAGAAAAAAATATGGAATGTTGTTTTTAACAAACTTATAAAAGTCTTTATTAAAAAACGCAAAGTTATATTCAGTAAAAAAAATGAGATCTCAAAGTAAAAAAAGCAAAAAACACATGAATTAAAATATTAATAACAAAAAACAAGCAAAAAAAGTATTCGACATTGGTAACATTTTTAAAATACATGAATTGAAATACTAGCTTATTTCTACTTCAGTAGCGAGTTGCTTTTCCTTGCCTACGTATAACCTCTTTTAAACGATCTGGCATAGATTTTACCAACGTTTTGCTATATTCTGGATCAATTTGGCTCCATTCCTCCTGCAGGATAACTTTCATCTGGTGTTTGTTCGTAAATTCACGTTTTCTGATTTTTTTTCCAAGTGACCCCAAAGATGTTCAATAGGGTTAAGGTCTGGGGACTGTGGCGGCGTTTTTATTAATTTTGGACAATTATATAAATGCCAAAGCTTTGTATAAGTGGCACAATGTTTGGGATCATTATCTTGATAAAACTGAAATCTATTTGCCAGACCCAATTTTTCAGCACTTGACCTCAAATTTTGCTTTAGGAGGTCAATGTACTTTCGGTGATCCATAATCCCATCAATAAACGCAATATTACCGACGCCTGATGCCGCCATACATCCCCATACCATAACACCACCGCCACCATGTTTAACAGTTGGTACCATATTCCTTTCATCCAATTCTGTGTTAGGCTTGCGATGTACCAGAACTTTTCCATCACATCGAAAAAGGTTATATTTACTTTTGTCAGCAAAAATAAAATCCATTCAGAACTCCATTGGCTTATTTACATGCTCTTTCGCAAAATCTAATCTCAACTTTCTATTTTTCTTAGTAATGTGTGGCTTCTTCCTGGATGATCGTGCATGGAAATCGTGCTTTTTTAAGACGTTTCTTATTGTTTGAGGTGTAACGGATATACCTAAGTGTTCCTCAGTGTTTTTAGCTAAAGTGTTAGCAGTAATTTTTGGATTTTTTCTTACTTCACGCACGATTCGCCGTTCATCTGAATCTGTAAGTTTGCAAGGTCGCCCAATCCTTACCTTGTTTATCACAGTTTTACTTGATTTGTACTTTTTATAATGTAATATACAGTAGTTCTTGACTTTTAAACGATTTCTGATATAGTCTTTTCCGTTTTTCCTAATTTAAAATGATGTATTATTAAATTTCTTACATCAACAGAAGTTTCTTTCCCATTACGTCCCATCATCGCGAACACTTGCACAGAAATAAGAAAAAAGTTCTTGTAAATGATAAACAAGAAACATAGCGATATTTTTACCAACAATGACATAAAGTAATGAGAAATACACAATCAGAATAAGGGAAAAACAATGCCAGTCGAATACTCTTTTTGCTGTGCAATTTTTGTTTTTACGTTCAAACAGATAGATGAGTTAAAAAATGTGCAATTTTTATTATTTTTAGGACCATAAATTATTAAATACATATAATACAATGTGATCTCACGTTTATACATATAAAAAACAAAAGGTTACTATGATTTCAATGAAATTTAAGAAAATAATTGCAATGTCGAATAGTTTTTTTGGCCACTGTATGTATACTTATATCTTCTATGTCACTATACACGTCATTACTACTCTGTGTCACCAGAGAGATAGTTGTAAAGTCATCAATATCATCTATTTAACGCGACAAAGAAATGTTATACGATAATTTTTCCAATTCTAATAAAAAGTAAAAATAAACACATCTAAATATTTATTCATTCTTTGAAATAATTGTAGTTGAAATAAAAATTCTAAAAGATTTTTTTTGTAAAATGTATAAAATTTATTTCATGCAAGTTTGTCACACTTTCCATTCCTGTTGATTGTATGCCTTGGAAAGATTTTGTAAAAAAAACGTTATTACAATCCAATTAAACAAGCAGTGGAATTGTGAAGGGCAATTACGGGTAAATTTCTAAGCTGCACAATATCACACGTTTTCCATTTCGAATTATTCGTTGCAATTAAAAAATGATGCCACCACCAAGCATTTCTTATGTCCTCCATAAATATTTTTTTTTTTTCAATTTCCTTGGGTATTTATTTATTTTTTTAATTTACTGGATTTAGTTTTAATTTTATTGTTGTTTTTTCCTTTCCTTTCCTTTCATTTTACTATTTCTAGTTGTTTTCGAGTGTTGTAGAAATTCTGTTATGTGTGAGTGAGTGAATTAGAGAGTGAGTGAGCGAGTGACTGTGTTCGAAATATATGCAAATAAATTTTGTGCAAGTTTTTTAATTAATCTAACGAACACAATAACTACGTAAATAAATCCTTAAAAATTCTGTGGGTCATCAAGAAAGCAAAACAAACAAACAAACAAAAAAACTGGAAAATTTTGGTGAAATAGATTTTATTTGAAAACAAAATTTTCATTAAACTTTTGTAGTCAGTACTTTCAAGCACTTAAGCACACATCCTAGCAAAAGTAAGAACAAAAAAAAAGGAAATAAAATCAAGTACTCAGCAGATTAAAATAAAAATATTGGATTTTAAATAAAAGGACAGAAAAGACGGAAAACTCTTCAGTTGTTTGCAAAAAACTTGTTGTTTTCTTAAAAAATCGAAAACTTTTAATGCAATTTTTGTCTTCTTTTCTCTCTTGCACTTGTTATGCATTGGCTGTAGGTAACTTTTATTTTGTTCTCTTTCAATAATTTAATTTTTTTTATTGTTAAATATTCTTTATACTTTTTTGATTGTATTGTTTTATTGGTACTTGAATATTCAAGCATTTATTTGTTTTTATTTATATTTTATGGCTGTTATTATTGTTTTGCCACAAGGACTTATCAAGAGAAGATTATATAATTTTTGATGAGTTTTTAAAATAGAATTAAAACTTATAGTTTTTATATTTTTACACGTAACTGCAAGAGATTTTGTACAAAATCTACGAAATCTATGCGACGTTCTTTTAGCACAATTGTAAAATTTTTGTAATTTCTAAACAGATGTTCCATTTTCATTCAGGCACTTCCAAAACATGTACCAACTAAATAAGTTCAACATTCACTGAGTATTTGTTATTTCTGTAGTTCTGCGTAAATTTAAATTTAATTTAACATTCTTTTCTTTGATGAATAAATTATTGGGTATTTTTCCAAGTGGCTCATAAGAATTATACACAATTGGTGTGAACAGTCCGTCATAATTTTTAGGGAAATGCATATGTCAAATTTAAATCAGCTGATAAAACAACCACAAAGACAAAAAACTTTACAAAAACAAAAATAATAACAAGTTCGGCGAAGTGAAATAATAAATGGAAAGTAAAATAATAAATGAAATGATTATACGCGTAGCTAAAAATAATTTGATAATTTCGGGATCAATTCGCCTTTGTTCGGAATGGATAGTAAGAAGTCTGCCTGCATTTACTGAAAATTTTAATTTGTTCATGCCTGATCGGGGCTTTTCAGTAGTGACACAGCATCGCAAAGTGTGTCTTTCTTCAGAATTCATCATAATTAAATTTGAATTGATTGGAATGTTTCACCACACATTGTCTAAACCATCTGCTGTTTTATTCCGTTATTAAGAACTGTTATCGAATTGAATTTTCAAGTTCCGTTTCCGTGCTTTTATTTTTTGATTTTTTTTTTTTCGAATTAAGAATGAAATTCCGCATATACCACAGCTTATTTTCTCCATAATTTAATTTAACAAAGAAGTTTTTTTTGTTTTATTGTGTGTAAAATCTGCTCAACAATTTCAGAAAATTCTGCTTGTGGGTCTTGCTGCTGTTGTGGACTTCATTAATATTATATTCCACAACAAGGAAAACAATTCTGTTGGTTTTTGGTATCTTCGGAGATTTTAAACAGAAAAAGTGAAAACATAATAATAAATTGAAGAATGAATTCAACAATATTTACATGCAACATATAAAATTCTGTGTTTACCAAAATTCACAGTGGAGTACATCCTACAAAAAGTTTATTATAAAATGTAGTAAATTTTCATATGTGCAAAATATTGTGGTTAGTTTTAATTCGTTTCATATTTCGAGATCTACACTGTACATAAGATGTACATAGGCTTTCATTAAGCGCTTCGTATCTTTATAATTAAATAAAAGAAAGTATGTGTGAGGTATCATAAACATTTTTTATTCATGGCTTCTCTGCGTGGAGCGCATCCAAAACATAAAATTTTCCATGACTCTGGCACATACATCAGGTTGAATTTGACTGATATCAGGGGTTATGTCGACTTGGAGGACCGCTCTGGTTTGTGGCTTATTCGCATACACCTGCGACTTAAGAAAACCCCACAAGAAAAAGTCTAACGGGGTCACATCGCACGATCTCGGTGGCCTGTTCACATCACCTCCACGGGAGATGCCTATGACCTTGCATCGCTCGTGCAGAATATACAATATGGCCTGAGGTGTGTGGCACGCAGCGCCGTCCTGTTTAAACCCCATATCGTTGGTGTCCAGATCATCCAATTCAGTCCAAAACAATTTGGTAATCAACGACATATAGCGCTCGTCATTGACATTGAGGGACTGGCCAACGTCGTTCTCAAAAAAATATGGACCGATTATGCCGCCAATCCAAAATCCTCACCAAAAAGTAACTTTCGGGAGACATTGGACGGCCTTGGATCTCATGTTGGCAATTTTGTTTGGTGACGTACCCTTTCATACTGAAATGGACCTCCTCGCCTCCTTCGATGAAAATTAGAGTAATTTTCCAACTGTTGAATTTTGTACGAGTGCAGGCCCAAGTCACGATGCAAAATTCGACAAGTTGTCATCTGCGAAAGGTCGAAATCTTGTGAGCGATTCTCCTGCACAGTCTCTCAGCATTGGCGATATCTTCAGCAGATCTTGCGTTTCGTCGACGTACGGGTATTGGTTGATCGTTTACTAAACCAGTGGACTGAAATTTATCCACCATATTGCGAAAGTACTCTCGGTAGGATGGCTATGGCGACCGTAAAATGGGCGAAGCGCGGTATGTTGAGCGAACAGAACACTAATTTTCTCAAAACAATTTTATTATTTGCTCGTGTTGTTGAATGCCATATACGTCCATGGTGATTTGGCAAAACAGACTATCAAAGTTCCTTAGTACTTGTTGGAACACCCTTTAGAACACGCCTTCAATCAAAAGTTTCGGATGTACTGCACATAGAGAAATAACACTGTATGTAGAAATAATTTACCATGTTAAAAAGTGACATTCTACAAGGTGGTCCCAAATGACCGAAGAGGTTTGACTTCATTATAACTTCTTATTTAAGACATTGCTATAAATTTTCTTTTAAATACAGTTTATTAATAGAGAATTGGTGGTCTGGTTTTCTGTTTCGCATAGCAGTGCTCTTTCGAAATCATTTTCCATAACCTTTCGGAAAACTTCAGGTGTTACGTAGTTGATTTCGTCGCCTATATTATTTTGTAATTGCTGTATGGTTCTAGACTTATTAATATATACTTGTCCTTTCAAATAACCCCAAAGGAAACAGGCTGGAGCAGTTAAATCCGGTGAACGCGAGGCCAATTAAAATTGCTTGTACGGGAAATAATTCGTTCACCAAAGATGTCGCGTAAAAAACTCATTGTGAATTTTGTATGGATACATTCTCATTGCATGTGAAATTCACTGCTCCTAACTGTTGAAAATTTCACAACCACACGGTTTATTGATGACTTTCTTGGTCCAACCCGCACAATAAAATAACGACGATATGCACGCTGAGTTAAAGCAATGCATGGATCGTTGATTTGAGAAATACAGTTGAACGATTTTCGCACGTTGTTCAATTGTGCACTGTTCCATTTTACATTCCTCAACTATTCTTTACAAAATACTGGTAAAAAAAAAATTATAATAAAAAAGTTATAAGGAATTCAAACGCCTTCGCTCATTTTGGGCCATCCTGTATATGGCAAATACATATAATGCTCAAAGTACATATTTTATAATGTCATAGTACACCAAGAAATTATTTAAAATATTAAACTACAATTTCATATTGAATTCGTTTTTCAGATCATGTATTTTGCAATTAATCCCACTGTGAAGTGGAAAGCGTTAAGTGAAGGAGGCATTTTACAGAATATTATGAAACAGAATATTATGGTCACAAGAAGAGAAAAATGCCAATATAAAATGAGTATCAGGACGTAATTGGTTACTCGCACAGTTTTTTGTTACAATTGCATGTGTACTTAATATTAAATCCTTAGGCGTCCTTCAGAAATCGTATTTATTTTATTATTTCTGTGAAATTAAAAATAAAAATCAGCCAGTAGCAACCGAACAGCATCTTGTAGATTTATCGCTCATTAAAATATTGGTTTAACTATTGTATGCTCCATGCAAGTTTAATACAATCGTCTGCATGCATGTGTGTGTGCGTATACATGCTGCGTATATATGCTGCTTTTGTTTTCTTCCGTTACCTTTTCCATGTGTGTGGCAGTAATGGCTGTGCGAGCAAGTGCGAGCTGGCATTTGGCTGCATGTGTATGGATGTGTAAATAATTATTCTCATATTGTTAATTATTGAGGCTCCTTCTTTCTTGAAAATTTTTGTCATTTTGGAAGAGTGTAGCCAACGAAATCGTAGCTTTACAGCAAAACCTATAACATGGTTATATGACTGAGATATCTGTATTCACTTTCAATACCTTTATTTTGCATATGCAGTGTGTGCTCGATAATTTTTCAAAGAAACAACTTTTCTACTATTGCCATACTTTTTTCTTTCGTAATGGCGCATACACACTTGACAAAAAATAACCCAGTGAACTTTTTGCTACATACATCTTCGATTTGAGACCAATGACAATGTAAGCAAGACCCATCCAATGTCTGTATACAATTTCTATTTACATTTACACAGCGATGGCCTAGTCTGTAAGATTTATCCAACACAATATACATTGTAAGCGAAGGTTGGATGGGTCCAACTATTATGGTGAATTCGGAGTGCAATAAGATGTATCTGAATGCCATTGATCTTGGAATGAATTTTAACTATTGCATAATTAAATTAGGAACTTCATTTTTTCAATATTTTGTAATTTCGGAATTTTGTTTCAAACGTTCACTTTCTATTTTCTTTAGTCTTCTTAAATTTCTTTTACTAAATCCACTCATTTTATTCTTTACAACAAATAAAAATACAAAACATACATACATATGTATATAAATTAACACATAAATAAAAATAAAACAGTCACTTACCTTTTTTAATTATTTTTATTTAATAATTTATAACAATATTACCACAAAAAATGCCGCCAACACTTCACTTTTAAAAACACTTATGAACTTGATACAAATTTTACTTTGAAATAATAAGAAAAATGAAAAAGAAAGAATAACGGAAAAATTTCTTCTGAAAAAAGAACAAAATTCATAATTAAAACGAAATGACAATATGATACATTACAAAGCCATCCAAATCAGATGATAATGCGATGCAAAATTTTTATTTGTGTTTGTTTTGATCTTCATTTCTAATAAACATTTAACTTTACAATTGGATGGGAAAAAGACACATCCGAATCAGATGCGAGTTGTAAGGGCTTAACTATTTTCGTTTTATTTTCCCTATTGACATAATATTACACAATCGGACGGCTTTCAATTTGTAAGGAGTAACCGGACTGCTGGGAAACCTTAAAGTGAGAAGAAAATGTGTAACTGTACATAAAGCGTCTTTATGTCGCCACAACAGCGTCGAAAGAATATTTCTTTTAAAATTGATATGCGTTTCCTGTTGACTGTGTATAACTACTCTACGTCTACGTCTTAACTCTAAGGAGATAGAAATAAGCAAAAATGTGTGAAATCGGGAACCTAATATCTTCGAAACTAGGGCAATGAGAACCCAAAATTGCAAAAAGCATATAAATGCTGTTCAAATATAATCAGACACGTACTTGGCACTTTTTTTTTAATATACTATACTATACTCTATGTACATTCAGGGCGTAAAAACGATCAAACACAGAATTTTACTACTTTATTTTGCTACCCACATATCGTCTTAAGTATTGAACATAGAACAAAGCTTTTTTCCCGCATTCTTCTCTTCTATATAAAATCTCGAATGCGTTTTCTTTCTTTTTCGAAATTCTAAGATATACAGGCCTGTTCTGCAAACCACGTGATTTGAAATAACGAACCGTTTTGAAACCACGGCGACGTTTTGAAGCTGTTCTGTAAATCACACGATTTTGACTTTTTCGGTGTGGTTTTAATTTTTCGAAAACACGAGAAAACAGCTGATATTTTATATTTGCTTATATTTTTGCACTGTGAATTAAAATATTAGAGGAAATAAAAAATATAAAAATGCCAGGAGCTACTTTATTATCAATAATTGCTTTAAGAAAGCATCATTTAAAGAAAGAGCGTGAAGCTTTACAAACCATATATTTTTTATTAGCACAACAAAATACCTGCACACATACGTTTGTATAATTGCGAAGTTGCCAGTGTTTTCATTAACGAAATTTACTTAAATTTTGCATTTACTTATTTATAAATTTGCACAAAAATAATGTAATTATTGACCATTCTAGATTTTTTGTACAACATTATATAAAATTTGTCTTAAATCAAGAACATGATGGTAAAATATCTATATATTTACATGACTTATAAAGACTGTGTTACTTTGGCAACCTCAAAAACATGTTCGAAAAAATTAACCAGCTGACTGCTAAAAAGTAAATGTAAACCACGACATTCCTAAACAAAGCAAAACAATTATTTAGAAAAAAAGCAGTGTTCTTAGAAATTTGGTCATATATAAGTTTTTATATGTAACAAACCCATTTTAGAAAAGTAGAAAAATAAATAGAAAACAAATCATATGAAATATATTATAGCATGTTTATAAAATTCGAAACGAAATACATAGAAAATATAGGCAAGTGATTTCAAATCGTCAGTCATTTAGCTGACGATTTCAAACCACGAGATTATTAAAATTTTTGTGTGCAGAACACCATTTCCGTGATTTCGAAACACTTTGACAAAAAGTGGTTTGCAGAACAGGCCTGATATGGTAAAATAGTACCATTTTATATAGGCAAATTTTTTACTATTTTTATCCAACCCTAGGGGTGCCTCCGTAGCCTAGTGCAAGAGCTTATGGGTATTCATTTAAAGAGACTTTTGAAGGGAACATAACATTAACATGAACATTATCATTAAAATTGGCTGTTCGTCCCTTTGATTATCAACCAAATTTGACATCGGATGACCGAAATTTTTTAAAAAAATTTAGAAAAGATAGTTCAAGTGGTCACACTTTAACTTATCCGCTACGAATGTTCCATGTTCCAAATAATAATATGCGGCTATATTTTTGGTTTCTACCAATACGAGCTGTTTGGCTGCCACATGATGAATAAAAATGTATTTTTATCTCATTTCTTTTACACTTCTCCGCTGAAAGGAAAATAGTGTATGAAAGTAAACGAAATGAAAAGTTATCGTTTTTGCTTTTCATATGTTTTTTGAATATTCATGAATCTCAAGCGGAAACTGAACTACATACGAGTATATTTATGTATATTAAAAGCCTTGAGCCAGAGCTGAATGTAAATTCCATTTCAAAGACAGGCAAAATTGAAAGCAGTGAAACATTTATTTTAAAATTTTCCGAGAAAAAGTTTTTGTTTAATACTGCCTCAGCCTTACATTTTCCATCAGTCATAATCTTGATTCACTAATAGCTCTACCAACATGTACATATGTATGTATGTGTATATGTACATATAGTATTAGGAAAGCGAAAGGAAGTGGTAGTGTTTGTACGACAAATAAATGGGGCAGATTACTTCTACGTAGTTTTTATGTGTATTAAAGCGATGTTCACACACACGCAATCAGGATGCCTGCAAAACAATAAGAAAAATCAATAGCGAATAAATATTTAAAATCACGTTATGCCAATTGTATTGAAAATTCCGTTGTGGAAAGAATTTAGGAATATATGAAATTTATAAAGATTTCTATTCTCAAAAAGTGCATTGCACTTTTCACTTTATTTATATTTAAATAAATATATTTGCACTTGGTTTGTAGTGCTCCCTTAAAATCCTTCAAATGAATACGCAAAATTGGACAAAATATGCAATGCATTATTGGTTGAAAAGAAGGCGCCGATAAAAAAATGTATTGTTGCATGCTTAAAAGGCAATAGATAGACTTAAAAAACGTCTAAATTTTCCGTTTCATTACATTTTTTATGTGCGCGAATTTTGGTCTATACTTTTCCCTTACAGTGTAAATAAAAATGTCTAAATATTTATTTTAAATTAATTCTAAATTTACTTTCTATGTTTGTTATATGGTTTAGCTGGTCTTTATGTACATTTCATATGGTGCTAATACCAAAATCTTCAGTAGCCCTTTAAACAGATTCTTGAAAAAATTATTAAATTGAATAATAAAATGTTTGTTGTATAAAGAAAGTTTTTATAGAAGCTATTTGGTTTGTTTTATTTGTATATTTCGTAATTCTCAAAGATTTTTGGTACTTTTTGTATAAACATGGTTAAAGGTCTACTGAAGATTTTGGTATTAGCAGCAAATGAAATGTGCATAAAGACCAGCTAAACCACATAACAACCATTGATAAGTAAGTAATAGTAATTAATTTTGACTAACGTTAAATAAATGAAAGAATGGTTACATAACTTGTTACATTACTTGTAATGACGATAGATTAATAAATAATAAAGTGCGTTAACTTTTATTAAAAATTTCTTTGTGCAAGCTTTTGGCCATTGGCTACCCTAAAAGCGCACCTTAGATATAAATTCTATCAGTTTTTACTCGCCCATATCTGGCGTTGCCGTGGGAAGTCCATAAATCCTCCAAAGAATTTGACATTTTTTATGCGTACAAACATTTAGATTTCTTTAATCTGAACACAGTTCCATTTGGAATAGCTGCCTCAAGATTGTTTTTTTAACAGCTCTATGTCAGCATCCTAACAGAACTCTGTTAAGCTGATAAGGGTGGCCATGTAGTTAGCACGTTAACTAAAAATCAAAAAGGAGAAGAGTTCGTATCCAGTATACGTCTGAAAATAAGATAAAAATACTACGCTTTTCCTGATGGGCATTATTGTGCCGTTGTGTCTGTTGTTCTCGGAAGGTTTCAGTGGCAAAGGTATTGTCCCTGGCCATTGAACAGTACCGTCTGATATTAATTCACAAGTGCCATCTAAGCGCCATCTAGTTTATGAAAATTGTTCTTTTTTAAAACGGAATTTTGAAAGACTTTACTCTTTGGAAAATGTCACTTTTGGGAAAAGTACTTTGTGAAAGAAGTACTATATAAAAGAGGTTCTTATTGGAAAAACCACTTCGAAAAAGGTACTTTTTATAAAAATCAATTATCCATAAAAATTGTTGGCTATTTTAGTAGGTGTAGGGGTAGTGCAGCGTACCGGGTTAATCTAGTAATTACTAATACACAAGTAACATCAGAGCGCCCTCTATCGTCGGTTCTGTGTAGCAAACTAAAACAATTAACAAAATGGCTACCAAACAGAGCTTCAGAATTGAATACGTCTCCTGGACATCAGAGGCAACACTGCTATAAAAACAAAAAAAGAAAAAAGCTTGAAAAAGCCGACAACGTAAAGACACTTAAGTCTTTCTTTGTCTATCTCTTCACCACCTGCCATCTCTATCACTATCGCTTCCTTATAACTAGAAGTTAACACAAGATGTAGACAATAATTGGCTTATTTAGTGTTACTTCTCTTTAGGAAAAAAAACAATTGACTTGTGTTTACACTTATGATCTTTGCAATTTAACTTCACTATACAT
The DNA here is from genome assembly GCA_963924685.1 of Dexiosoma caninum. Taxonomy (NCBI): domain Eukaryota; kingdom Metazoa; phylum Arthropoda; class Insecta; order Diptera; family Tachinidae; genus Dexiosoma; species Dexiosoma caninum. Next base: position 69,063,324 of record OZ004727.1, read on the forward strand.
TATTTCTGTGATGTTTTATGCGATACACATTATTTCTTCGAATTATTAAATGTGGCTTCAGTACCAATTGAACAATAAGCAAGCCAAAGTATTTCATTTATGTTCAACTAACGCCAGACATCATATTTAACACTGCTTGGGAACAAGACCCGTTACTATCCCTCCCTCCATTCTAAGCGAACATGACCACAACTCACATCTCAATAATGCACAGTGCTAGGGGCCTTTTCAGATATGTCTCGAATGTTCATAACTACATACATACATATATTGTCACTTGATTAATAATAATTTCTACACTAACAGCTGGTGGCATTTCGATCTTTGAGTATGCAATCATGTCCACGATTTTGTCCTGGCACCTTTGAATTTGCTTTATTTTTGATATATTAAAATGGGTTTTATAGCACAGTTAAGTGTGCACATTCACATATTTCTTCCAAACTTCCTACTCATTGCTTCTGTGTGTGTCTCATTATTTTGACAGGATATCTTTTAAATTGTTGATATCGACACCAACACTTATTTCTTATTGATATCTTCGTATTAAGTAGAGACATGTACGAGTATTTGACATATTTTTCTATTTGCAATCGCGTGAATAAAAATCAAGTTTTTATGTGGGATTTTGATGGCACTTGAAGTGCTGTTAGGCAAATGCATTAATTTGTATGTATGTTATGTGCAAATGATGTTCTAGTAAAAAAACATCGTAAACATGGTAAGTTTTACTATACTTGTACATGTAAATTATTACATTTTTGAATAATAAAACATATAAAATTATAATAATGCAGTGAGATTAAGCTCACACAATGCATACAGTTTGTTCAGCAAATCTTTGCAATATTTAAAAACATAATAGAGAAAATTTATTTCTTTCACAAAATTTTTGATTAACGCAAACGTATCCTACTCGAATTGAGCAGTTCCAATACCAGTACCGTATAACGGAGATTTCTTTTTGTTTTGCTGTTAACACATGCATTCCAAAACATCCTTTTATACCGCAAACACAGTGGATTGTTGTCATAGACATATTTCTTATATTTTTTGATCACTCTTCCACTGAACATCACAGCGCCCGTTGTTGTTATTCGAGCAACGAAAAAGTCGGCCAAGTAAAATAAATAAAAAATCCGAATCTCCTGCGACTTTCAAGCATACATATCAAGGATATTGCAGCGGATGGCACTAAGCTTCGGATCAGACATTATCTACGATTGCTGCCTTATGCACGGCTGCCAGATTTTACGGTTTGTCATCATTTTGACAGATTTTTTCTCGAAAATAACAAAAGTACGATTTTATCATTAAAAACTACGATTTTTCAATAAGCACAATATGGTATTTTATGCTTTTTCTGTAGGCGACATCGAAGCAAATAAGCATTTCGTGAACAATTCAACCATAAGTTTGTAGAGTCAATTAAATGCTGAATCACTATAATTAAAAATGCAGTCTTGGCGCATTTTTTGCTGACGTTATAAATTGTTTATTATTCCCATATTTCCTGTAAGCATTTCTTACGACTTAGTTAAATTCGGAAAGTTTTTTCTAAAGTTTCTAACTACTTCATTACATTACTATATCAAAGTTGGTTAAATAAATGGAAAATTAAAGTGAACACCGAAAAATCTACATATGTTATCTTTACATTACGTCGCGAAAATTGTCCAAATGTTTCTCTTAATAACAGCCACATTCCACAACATGACTCGGTCAAATATTTAGGACTACACATTGATCGTAGACTTACATGGAAAAATCATATAAAAGATAAAAGACAACTATATGTGAAATTTATTATTACATACTTTATGATATTCTCATACAGTATGAAAAATATCATAAAGCATTTTATTACAAAAGCAACTCAATAATTGAGGAGGAAAGCATATCCATATAGTACTATTTCGCTAACGCTTACTTGGCTCATCAGTGGATTTTCCTAATTTCTGAATACACACCTAAGATCTATATGTTTAAAATTCAATTAATCAAACGAGAATTTTTGAATATTAAAAATACAAAAAAAAAAAAAAAAAAAAAAAAATAATAATAAATTTCACATATAGTTTATAAGGGAAAAAGTACAATAAGAATCATATATTTAAATAAATATTCCCAAAATAAATTCAGTTAATATAAGACAACATTTGAATTTAAAAATTAAACGCCTTTTTTGGTTACTGGGACAAAGATCAAAACTTAGTCTTGAATGTAAAATAATGATATATAAAGCAATTTTAAAACCAATTTGTACCCACGGTATTAAACTCTGGGGCACAACCTGTAACTCCAATATAGAAATATTACAAAGGTTTCAATCTAAAACAATGCGTTGTATCATTAATGCTCCTTGGTTTATATCAAACAAAGCCATTCATGATGACATATCAATTTTGACGGTCAGAGACGAAATTCGGAATTTTAGCAGAAATTACTTGGAGAGGTTAAGTAATCACAGCAACGTATTGGCAATTACTTTGCTAGATGATACCAATGAAGTTCGTAGACTGAAGAGAAATCACGTACTAGATTTGCCATTTCGGAAATGACTATATATGTATATGTATACGCATATATGTATGTATGTACATATATGTGTAGAAATTTGTATTGTCTAATTGTATATATGTAAATACATAGTATATAGAATTTTTATTTTTTTTTTGTGTATCCTTTACTATATTTATGAATATATTGTTGTTCTCAAAGGAGTTCAGCAGTAATTGTTAATATTAGCGAGTTCATAAAATTTACTTATTATCTTTAATTGATAGATTGTAAATAAAGTTAAAATTAAAAAAAAAAAAAAAAAAAACTATCGACCCATAATCCCCATAAACCAAACCAAATTCTAACGTTTTTCTTTTACTCTTTACATATGTACATAATCTGTCTAATTTGTTTTCGCTGTAAAATCGTAGGGCGCATCCCACAGCTATGATATTTTTTGTGAGAACTGTCGATCTTTATAAAGAAAAAATAACTCGATAATAAAGGCGTTTACGTCTTCTTGGCTGTTGTGTCTCGATATGTTTACATATTTTCTCACCTATTTAATACCTGTGAAACAATTTTTTATTAACTGAATGTTTTTTCGTTTTTAGGAAAAAAGTAAAAAGCTTTTCAGTTTTACTCAATACTTATAGATTTGGACTGAATACGCCATTTTTGCGCAAGTTCGATATGAGACTTCATTTAAAAGAAATTTTGTTTAAATACATACATATATACTGACCTCCATGTAAATTTATATACTCTGCACGAATCCAAATGAAAAAATTAATATAAAATACACTAAAGCTACACTAAAAAAAAAGCTACACTAAACGATTTGCGTCGATCCGATTTGCGTTTTTTCGCTTTGCGTCGCTATTTAAAAATTGGTGTAATCCGACATGCGTCGTTGTGATTTCCATCTGCGTCGATTCTATTTGCGTCACTTTGATTTCGATTTGCGTCGCTAAAAACGGTTTGATTTTTTTTTTCAACTTGCATGCAAAAAGAGAAATTCCCGTTATTTATTATATAAGTGATACATTCTATTATGTAAGTGTACTTAACCTAGTGGTATATTATGCAGAAAGAATTAGTTCGCAATAGGATGTGCTTTATTTTAGTTGAAAACAGCTTAAGAAAAGTAAACAATAGAAATATAAAATAATAGAAAACTTTATTTTTTCAAACTTTTTATTTCTAACTTTAAAAACGTTTATTGAATGAAATTAAACAAATAAAAACATATTCATATGACTTTTTTTTATCTAAATATGTATATATTTTTTCGAAATTTTTTAGTTTTTCACCCAATTAATTCGAAATCAGAACATTTGTATAGAAACAAATAATTCGATTTGCGTCGTTTCAATTTGCGTCGCTTTCCTCCCGTCCCCATTAACGACGCAAATCGGGGCTTTAGTGTATGCATTCCCGTTGTTACATTTTTTTGACGATTTTCCGAAACGAAAATGACGATTTTTCGGCATTTTGACGATTTTTTTTAGAAATTTATCTGGTAGCCCTGGTATCATGTGTTCTTTATCTCTCTCTCTCTCTCTCTCTTTCTCTTGTTCTTTCTTGCTGATTTGTACACTTCTCTCTTGCATCAGTCTCTTACATGTTACACAAAAAGGACTTTGAACACTCAAGTGGGCAGGGCGTTATATTTTTCTTTTGCCGGCGGCCTGATCTAACTTACCGCAGTTTTTGAAAAGCAACTTAATACCAAGGATGCTGCAACTTTACAAATTCAAACGACGCGTAACAGTAGAGTTGTGTAAGAACTGCGCCCCCTATCGCATTCCTAAAACAATGTCGTATAATAAGTGTGAATGTGACTACCGTACCGCCGTCGAAGTTGTCAAGCGACTGCAATGGAATAAAAGCTTCTGCAAGTATTCCTTTGCGTATTTTGCTGTCTCTGCGGCGACTGATGTAATATATTTGAAAGTAACTTTTCTTTGAAATTGCTCAGCTATGACTCTACTATGCACATATGTGGCTTCGTTTTGCCAACATCGTTGTGGAGTGACTTTAGATCTCTTCGGTCTAAAGCAAAACCCGCAGATTAACTTTCCAACAGCAGCACTATTGCTTTTCCACAATCAAATTTTCAATGTTCTATTGCACTATTGAGTAGAAAAAAATAAGTTTTCCATGCTCTTGAAGGATTTTTAATTAGAAAAATTAAACTTAACGTATTTTTGAAAACAATTTTGTATTGTGTGTGAAACTTTCTTTTGTTCTTCATTTTGAGTTTTTAATTATTTTGTCCTTTTCAATTCTGCTATCACTTTGATTGGCTCAAACAAAAACTTATTTTGTATTCAGTTGAAAGTTGCTTAAAATTTTATTTACATTTTCTGATATTGTAAGGCTTCCCACAATTTCTCATCAGTATTTTATGACACCTGTTTAAGTCATATTTGGTTCGTTGTCGCAAACGTGCGGTATAATGTAGAACGTGGGTGTTTTCTAGAAAAACCTGAACTGTAGTGACACAAACCATTTGTTGTAGAAAAAGTTAATTTTTCACATCAACTTTCTAGTGCTTGAAAGTCCACTGATGGAAAATAATGCTAAAAATTTTCCAAAATAGTCTTTCTAACGATGCCATTGTTGATTCCTCCAAAATTATCTCAGATAAACTATTTTTACGCTTCAATAATGCAAATACTACCAGGACCATCATTAAAACTTCCGTTCAGCGGAGGCGTTTTAATACCTGGAAGAAGTCCCCTTTCAACTTTGAACTTTCGTATCTATTTGACAACTCTTCCATAAGTAGACTTTCGTGCGTTCACGCATTATTTTGTCGAACGTTGCGACCATATTTTCATAAATTATGGAGATTGTGCAAAAAAAGATTCGCCCAAAGATACCACCATCAATTTTAGTTCCAATTGCTGTAATTTAAAATATTTTTATTAACGTTTTCCATTTCGTGAATATTAAATATAAAAAATATTATCGATTTGCAGTTCAGTTGCGAATAGTCAAAGTGAATCTCTTCACGAAGTTTTAGCCATGAATCACTTTCTCGGCCATCTATTGGGGGAAGCTAATCATGTGAAGAGTCGAACACATGCACGTCACACCATAATAACAGCAAATATTGTGTTGTAGGCCATGTGTAGGTGTCATACCCTGATTGCTGGTCGAAAATAATAAAAATAATGTTGAACAAAATCTATGTTTCACAATTTCTTTTTCGAATTGGGCATTCTACATAAAGTATTAAACAGTCGTAACGCTTTTAAGTAAATACAATTAAGAGACGACCATCAACAACGACTTGTCTCGGAGGCAACGTTATCGAAATTCCTTTCCATATCTAATGGGTGACCGTTTGGCGCTTATTTTGTTTATTGGTGGTCATTCGATCTTACTTTTCCACAATGAAGCTGAGTAGCTCTTACGATGAGCGGATGGCCGAAGAAAGTTTCCTGATCGTGTAATTGGGCGAACCAGCGATCACAATTGGCCACCGAGATTTTGTTATTTTCTCTGTCATATTAATCACAAAAAATCGGTTCGCTCCCACAAAGATAGAATTGGTAAAGCCGCAAAAGTGCAGTGATGTAAAATTTCATGAAAATAATATAGTACTGCAATAGTAATAGATGGCGGACCCTCCTCAAAAGATAACGACGCACCTTGGTCCATTGTGTTTATAATTGTGTTTCTTTTGTTATAAAAAACTCCAAAATGGAAGAAAAGTACACATGCACACATGCACACATTCCGGAAAAAAGTAACCAATTTTCCTTAAAAGTAACCAAATCGACAACACTGATTGCATGTTAATATATCGACTTTACCGCAATTTTTATTTCTATTAGATGTTCTAATGCCAGAACGTTGAAACTTTTATTTAAATATGTAATTACTGCGTGTAAGCTGTACGGTCAACGCGGGAATTTAGGTTGGTTTATATACATGGTAGCGTGGGTTAAGCCCAAAAATTGAGCAGTATTTACAACATTAATACGATGTAGCGGACGTTATTCAAGAATACAACTACAGGACTTTCCGGTCAATTGATCGCCAGAACCGTCAATTGATTTACCGCTTAAGGGTGGCGATGGCTAAAGTAGTCTGCACGTTGACTACAAAACCAAAAAAATCCTGGGTTCAACTCCAGTTTCAGACTCATAAAAGCATCTCGCATTTTTTCTGATATGCATTTGTGTGGTGTCGAAAGGTTTCTGTGGCGGCAGCATAGTCACTGATCACTGAACAGTAACAGTAGCTTCAGCTGTAACCAATCCACAGACACATGAGAACGCCCTCCTTCGTCGGAATTGTGTAGCACCGGCGAAGTAAAATAATTACTAAGAATGGCTACTAAAACGAAGCTGCAAAATTTAATACGTCTCCTTGACATGAGAGGCGCCACAACACTTCTATAAAACAAAGAACGGGCAAAAGCACAGTTATAAGATAGTGGCGTTTCACCACTTGTCATTTTTCCTACTACCCTGGGTCATCTGGTTACTGGTCCAAGATAAAAAAAGTAATCCCAAAAACATGCTGCAAATCTTGTCAATCATTTGGCAGTGTTTTGCGTAAATGATTTACCCGGTTAATTGCATCACAAACTATGCGCTTTTGAAAATTGAATGAAGCGGAAACTGCTGTTTCGATCAATCGAATTGGATATGTGAAATTATTGGGGAAATGACTTTATCCTCAGGAATGCTGGGTATAAAATTTTAAATTTTTCTACAGCAAGTCACTGTTTCCTTGTAATCTATCGCGGAAAGCCACATGTTCAGACACATGACTACTAATCCACTCGTGAAATGTATGTGTATGTGTCTTATGTTACAGGTAACATATGATGCCACAAAATAAAAAACAAATTGAAAGAAAAAATTTAAATTTGGATCTCGTTGCACACACTTGAGGGCAAACACACACAGACACACTCTCAAAATTGTTCACGCAATACAACTTGAGTGAACAATAGTGGAGATGATGCCGTTGACGATGTTGACAACAATCACTATGATGAAGAAATTGCTAACGAAAATATACTACGAAGTACATATTTGTTTGGTACTTGTGCGAGAATTGGGCAAAAAAAAAAAAGAAATACGAGGAAACTAACAAAAAATACCAAATTAAAGAAAAAACACGAATGAAAGAGGAAATCTTGTCTCGTCTTGACACACATGACGTTACACTCTACTTGATACGTTTATTTTGCTCATCATCTTCTTCTTCAGTGCTGTTGTTTTCGTTGTTGCTATTTTTGGTGCATGAATTGCCATGCTTCTTGCATAAGTTTACAAACTTTTGTATTTGTATGTTTTTATGTGAAAATATACAAATATTATATATTTACTTACACTCTTACTCACACTATTAAATACACATGTGAGTGCACACTGCTCAAAATAACACACGCACAGACATGCATACATATGTATCTATATTTGATACACTTACTCACTGTTGTTGAACGACACATAAGTAAAGTCCTTACAAACGAGGATGTATAAACATATCTTATAACACTTGCATACATGTGTACGTTACTCGTAGGTTTGCGTAAGTGTGAGTGTATAAATCTTTGTGTCACAACATTTGCGCAGCACTTGGGAATGGGTTATGTAAGGCAATGTATTCTTTTTTGGAAGAGCGTTTATTTCATTTCTCTGATATATGTATTTAAATTTTTTTATTCATGGAAATTAAATATTTTCAAAAGCCTATAGAAAAAAATAAGAAATATTATTTAAATATACTCGTCAGCAAAAAAAATATCTAATAGCAGTGTTGCAGCGTCTGCGGTGTCAAGCAAGAAGACACATTCAATTTCAAAACTGTTTTTTATAACCATTTTTTTATTATTTGTTTTACATCGGTGATTAATTAATTAATGGATTAGTAGCAGTGCCGTCACCACTGAAACCTTCCGACAACAGCTGGCACAAAGGCACACTAAAACACATTAGAAAACTGTGAAACTGGGCTCGATCCCAAGAACTTTGGTGTTGTATTAAACGTGCTAACTATTTTAGCCAACGCCACCCTCGATGTATTAATTATTGGCTTAACACATATTGTACATCATTGTTAAATAATTTCTTTATTAAATTTTTAGCCTATGAACTTACAGGCTTAAGCATAAATTAAATTCCAAAATATTAATAATAAATATAACAATAATAATAATATTAAATTATAAATATAAATATACAAATATAACATATTAAATACAAGATACGTATGCAATTATTAATAAAATGCATTTAAGTGCCTTAAAATATTGTTTTTTAAAGTATTAGAATCAATCGAAAAATCAATGGAAGAATATAGATCATTAAATTCAGCGCACATTCTACGGAATGCATCAAAATTGGCATAGTTGGAGTGGAAATATTGAAGTTTTATAGGACATAATATCTTGTTGGACGATATGATAAGTGCAAGGCGACTTTCATATGATGGAAGATTAAGATCACGATTCCAAGGAACTCCACGCGGACAAAATGAAAGCACTTGTTTTTGAACTGATTCAATTTTCTTTATGTGGATATCATACTGCGGATTCCAATTTGAATACAGGCGTATTCAAGAATGGGTCTCACCAGCGACGTAAACAAAAGCTTTATAACGTAGGGATCATTAAAATCCTTACCCCAACGTTTTATGAATCCCAAAACTCCTTTGACTTTATTCACTGATTGGGAAATGTGTAAATTAAAAGGAATGTTTCGACTTCCTCAAGAGTATAATCGTTAATATAATAATTATAGGATAGATGGCTTCCGCTATAGAACAGCATAAATTTGCATTTTTTTAAGTTGAGGTCCATTAAATTGATATCACACCATTGACTGAAATTATATAGGTCAGATTGCAGTAATGAACACAGGTGAGGATTATTCAAACTTAGAAAAAGTTTTACATCGTCGGCGTACATTAATAATTTAGAATATTTGATACAAGATGGAAAATCATTGATGAATAGTAAAAATAAAAGCGGACCTAGATATGGCTATCTTGAGGAACTCCAGATGGAACAGAAATATATTTGGAGTTCATATTTTTAAATAATACGCACTGAACTCTGTTCGTAAGATAAGGCGGGGGTGGCGATGGCACTATGGATGGTAGTCTGCACGTTGACTACACAACCAAAAGACAGAAATGGGTTCAACCCCAGTTTCAGACAAAAAAATTTTAAAATAAAAATAAACATTTCGCATTTTTCTGATGTGTATTAGTGTGTCTTTGTGTGTCAGTTGTTGTCGGAAGGTTTCAGTGGCGAAGGCATAGTCACTGGTCACTGAACAATACCGGCTGCAGCTGATAGCAATCCACAATCACATCAAAACGCCCTCCTTCGTCGGTATTGTGTAGCACGGGCGAAGTAAAATAATAAAAAAAAAAAAAAAAAATAAATGGCTACTAAACCGAAGCTTCAGCACTGCTACGAGTATAAAAAGCTGCAAAATAATTAATTAAGCTTCACCTCCTGTCGTTTCTCCTACTATCCCTTTCCTATAGTTCCCAGCACAATGCTTCGCATGTGTAGGAGTCATCTCCTGAGTGCTGGTCCTAGATAAAAAAAAAAAAAAAAAAGTCGTTATCCAACTCGGAAAAGCTGCAAAAAATCCAATTTTGTCCAGATTGTATAGGAGTAGTTTTTCATTTACTTTATCAAAGGCCTGACTGAAATCGGTAAAAATTGTGTGTGTCTGCATACCAGAACACAAAAGATTTAGTTATACAGGATGTAAATTGCAAAGGATTTGTTGCAGTTGAACGACCTTTTCTAAATCCATGCTGAAAAGACGTGAACAACGAGGATAGTTCATGCCATAAGAATTCAGTTACTATCTTTTCAAAAAGATTGGGGATAATACTTAATTTAGCTATTTATATAGATATATTAAGGGTCCTCATGAAAACGCTCAAAAGCCTTTCAATCTGTGCACTGCGCAAATGAGCTGTCAAAAATTCTAAGCAAATTCAATTGTAAACTTTCCAACAATTTTGTCTCATTAACTTGCGCTGTGCTATTGTGCATTAAATGAAATCTATTTTACATCTGACGTAAATGTCGAGCGATACCTTTAAAAGGTTATCGTCTGGCTTTTACAGAAAAAAAATCAGAAAACAAAATTTCAATATAATTTCAGAGCGGGTTCTATTTTTATCTGACATCCCAACTGACATCACACTGGTCACTGCAATTGTGTAAGTTTTTGAAAACCCATTTCACAAACAAACTTTTAACAAAAACCAAATTTAATCAAATTCAGTTATTGTAAACGAACAATAATTATATAAGACATAATAAAATATGTACGCAAACATTATTAATCTTCTGCAAAGGAAAAACTTTGACAGATATGCACTATTACATATGAAGTACAAAGTTGACAATACAGATATAAAGGGCTTCATACAACGTGTGTTCAGACGTGCACTTAAATTGTACAATTAAGAAATTTACTCAATTAAGTCCCTAATTGAGCTCAACTTACCGTATAATAATTACAATACTAAATTGATCTATTAGTATTTAATTGCATCACTTATTGACTAAAACTCGAAATGCAACCCTTTCACAAGTATGTTTACTGGGAAGTGTGTTCAGTGAAATGAAAAAATTCTGTACAATGGCAAGCCAAATGTGAAAACAGTAAATAAAAGAAAAGAAAAAGATATGACCAGCGAATTGTGCCTTAAAATTGTGTTTTGTTTCAGCTGTGAAATGCTAAGTGACACTTTCGTGCGCTCGCTCATGTGTTTTTTGTTTAAACAACACATAATCAGCAAAGTTGCTTAGCTTGTCTGCAGAAGCACCCAGTGTTTAGGGGGGAATCGAACCCGCAATCTCAAGACTGACGCTCTCGCACAACGCTACTGAGGCGCCCATATTCGTTTAAAAAAGCAATCGCTCGAATACTTCATCATTGCGTTATTACAAAAATATTTGAAGTTACGAATACGCCTTAAAGATACCGGAACTTTTACTTTATGAAATCATTCTTTTAATGTTCTCGTGAATGTCACAACTTCAATATGACTGTTGCCGCACTTACACACACACGCTCTATATTTTTCTAAGATGACATTCTATAGCGTAAAGTGTCATATTCGTATATCATTTTTACTCCACTAAAGTATAAAAATATTTTCCCGTCTTTTCGGTCTTCATTATACTCGTAAAATATATTTTACATTTACACTGATAGAAAAGTTACTTATTCAGGCAATGAAACGAATTCATTAAATGTTCTACATTATAGTAATAAAGATTTTCATTAATGTCAAGAAAGATTTCATTGTATACACACGATCAATTTACACTTATCTCAAGTTCTTAATTTTCCTCCGCGAAGCAAAATAATTAATAAAAAATGGCTACCAAACACAGCTTGACGCCAGAGACGCTGCAATACTCTTATAAAAAAAGTGCAAAAGCAGAGTTGTAAAAATAATAAAGCTTTCCAGCATCTGTCATCTCTGTCATTATCGCTTTTCTTAGTTCCGGCGCGTGCATTGCACATGTAGCAGATATCACCTGAGCACTGGTGCTAGAAAAAATAAAAAAATAACATACAGGCGTATCTTTGTCTGTTTTCTATACAGAAAGTCTGTCATTAGGTTAGTGAAACATTTTGTGTTATGTATTTATGTATTAATTTGCTTGTGTCAGTCTTTCAGCCAAAAAATATATGAAATAGAAATAGTTAAACCATGGATTCAACTTGGATAAAGAACGCATGATTTTGAGATAGGGGTGTCATTGTCGAGCACGTGTTCACATTTAACAAAACAGCTCGTAATGAATATAATGGAAAGTACAAAACGTAAATTAAAAATACGTTGTTGTTCTATAAATTAATCGTCAGAGTTGAATATGTTTTCCATGAGCTGAAAATTGATAATGTTGTTACGCATTACCTGTTTGAAGATAAATTTTGAAATTGAAACCCTAGACACAAACCAACTGCCTTAACAGAGCACTGTTAACGTGTTAACATACCTCTGTTAAACATGAAAAATCGAGATGTAGCTATTCCAAACGGAACTGTGCTTACATTTTTGGACCATGTGGATACAAATTAAAGCAGCAGGTAGTTTATCCAATCCCCTTCACAAAAATATAAACTTGTATCCCCAATATGTCAAGGAAAATGCCTATTTCTTTAGAAGATGCATCATATTCTAGGAAACTGGAGAAAGATGGGCGGATGGAAATTGATGGAATTTATAGCTGTTGTGGCCCTTTATGAAATCCAATGGCCAAAACCGCTAACACGTTAAGAGAGCTCTGTTATGGCAGTTGGTTTGTTTAAATTTGGAGTTTAAATTTCGAAATTTATATTCACACAGGTCTTACCATTTAAGATGGCATTAAAGTGCATTCCTTAAGACGTCATGAGAATACCAATTCATTCACCTTTATCCTGGGCACTGCAGTTCATTACTCTTAATTATTTAACCCATTAATGAAATAATTGGGAAAGTTTCATTAATCTAATATAGAACTTTCATTCATTTACTTAACGATACTTTTATTCTAGTTATTTTTTGGCAGAGAGCTGCAAACAAACATCATATACTTAATGAAATATTTTCGATTGATACAACGAACAATGAAATTCATTGTCTGAATGAAGGAAGCGATTTCTATCAGTGTATAGTCGTACATGCGTACATATTTATATACGACATACATATATACGCACATATAATTTCCTATTTTATTTTTTTGGTTAAATTCTAAAGTTTTTCACTTGATGCCTCCAACATATTCACAAATTTTTCTTTTTGTCGCATTCTTTTTTTTTTTTTTTTTTTTTGTTTTCCTTCCGTTTTTCTAAGAGTCTCTGGTTCGTTGTGTTTGTGTTTGAGTCGTGTTATTTAAAGAGTAAAACATTTTTCCGGTGTAGATGTATGTGCTGTTTTGAGTGTGTGAGTGACTCGCAAAGCATTTCCGTTTTCTTTACTTAGACTTTTCTATGTTTATTTCTTAGATTATTGTTATTGTTTTTATTTCTGCATGTGTTAATTGCAATTTACGCAGTTGGTTGTTAAAAAAAAAAAATTAAAATACAAAACAGTTTGTAAATTTCAGAAGAGTGTGTTGTAGTGTCAAGTATGGAATCCTGAAAATTGTATTCGCTCAGTGTGGCATAAATACAAAATATGTATTTTCAAATACATGTAATAACAACAAATAAATGTATACAAAAAAACAAAATAAATAATTATGTAGGTATGTATTTGTTTTTCATGTTCTTTTCTTGTCCTATGAAAGTGTTTTAAGTTCCTTGAAGTGAACAAAATGTTTGTGACACAAATTTCCTGATTATGCTCAAGCATTTTGAGTTTTTCCTTTTTTTTTTTAGTGGCAGTTGGTGCTTTTACTTTTTCGACATATTTTCATGTGTTTTTTTAATTTTTTTTTTATTTTTGATGCTTAAAATTTATGTTACCGTTACCATTTGGACATCTGCAGAGTTTTGTGAAACAGCAGAAAAAGCTTCGAAGAAACTCTTTGAGATATTTTTAATCACAAAAATACAGCTGAGTTCTTATAACGCATAATCGTTTATAATGAACAATTTCCAAAGGTTTTGCAACAAGACGTTTCATTTGGATATGTAATCCGAATTAAAAAATGCCTATTGAATTGTAAATAGAAGGGTATGCCATTAATACTCGTAACGAAAAACAATATCAGCCAAATGGCCGCCACGGTTACGCTTGCAGGACAATTTCTTGACAATCGGAAATTCGCACATTTCCCGTTGTATAACCGAGATAACTTTACGAATTCCACCTTTGAGATCTTGAACCGATTGTGAGCCTCAAAGAGAAAAGTCTAATGCTGTTAAATTCCACAATATCGGTGGACAATTATGACCTCCTCTTCAGAAATCAGGACCCAACCACCAAAGACACTACGTTCCTAATGGTCACTTTAAAACACTGCGTACTCTAGTCGCTCTTTATATGAAGAATGCGGGTTCGATTCCTGCCAAGACCCTTGGTGTACCCTGGATGTGTCTGCAGACAAGCCAAGGGCGTCGCAGATAAACCATAATATTAAAAAAAAAGTCATTATTCAAAATACAGTATAATGTCGTTTATGGAATGCGCAATTCAAAAGATCGAAGAGAAATGGCCAACTTGGGTTTTCCTCACCTCTGTAGTCTACAACAGCAATATTGGGCCGAGTGAATGATAATATAGCTAATGTTAATACTAGCAAATCTGAAGTTTAAATTAGCTTTTTAGTGAATAGCAATTTCAGTAAAAGGTAGTAGCTTTTGCTAACTAGTAAAAGCTAAATTCTCCTATGTTTGCTTACAAAAAAAGGCGTGATTGAAACCTAGTGAATGCTTAAAATTTCTAGTTTATGCTTTGGCTTTTGCAATCATCTAATTGAGGTGCTGGAAATTAATGTTTTCTGTTGAGAAGCGTATGGGTGCTTTTATGAACGTTCGACAAAAGAAAGAATACCGCATGACGAAGGCAGCCAACTACAAAAAAACACTTATTAAACATTGCTACATTTTCTTTAATAATTATTCAGGGTTGGGAATATATCCCTTATTTTTTTGAAATATTAAATTATTTGTATAAAAATAATATTATTAGATACATATAAATATAAGGAAAGAATTCAAATATTATTATAAATGGGAGTGGATAGTACCTTAAACACTTCGTAAAATAGTAAATAAAAAGGCTCTTCTAATTTACGTTAGAAACAAATGCTTTAACATATCAGCATGTAGACGTAGACGTAGAAAATCTGCTTTACAAATTCTAAAAACATACGCCAGTACAGAGTTGTTCAAGAATTAAGCCCTCTATCCTGCTATCACTTTATCGCTTGTTTCTCCTCCACATTATAACTTTCCGCCTACTTCCTAAACTAAATAAATAAATACAACAATGCATTGCACATATGGGCAAATTTCCCTAAGCATTGGTTGAAAAAAATCACATTGTATCGAAAAGGCCTTATGGCGATATCAATGTAGTGAACGACTGTAATTGTAGGAGTATAAAATTTTGCAGATACACATATTTCGATACGGTTCAACAGAAGCAATAAAAAATAGTATGACGATAAGTGCCAAGCTGACGTACGCACCGAGAACAAAATTTACCAGGGAAGGTTTTTTCTTTCACTGTCTACAGACATAACCTCTCTAAATTGTTTTGTTACTGCCGCAGTGACCAGCGGGACTTCCACCTAGCTCAGGTATCGGCGAACTAATCGTCGACCATTCTGTAAAACAAATACAGGAAAACAAAACACAGACACACACATGACGACCCTTTGCTTCCCGCTTTTTCAGAGGCAAATGTTCACCTCTACTATTGCCCTCCCAACCATATCGCAAATATATTCGTCCATATCCTCACTAAGTCTTGTGACCTGTGATACTTTGTGAGATGACAAGAAAAGAAAAGTCGATGACGGTGGCGGTTATGACTTTTTAGCGGCTTGACACGATATATTCAATAAGTATTTCAATACAACCTGTCAGGATTTTAAATTTCATTTGAAAAAACCGCTTTCAAGTTTTTGTGTACATTTTGGAAAACATTTTACCAGCTCTCTGGATCACATTTAAAATTTATTTGAAAAATGTTGGAGATTTTATAGTTTTTTTTTTAACGTTCTGCCATTTTCAGAGCTCCTTTTTGCCAGCTGTTTTACAAACGTCTGGAATTTGTTTTAGAAGTTGTGAAACTTCTCCTTTCCAAAGGCCTTTATGTGTGTTGCCAACATTTCATTCCACCCTGAATTAAATTTGGGTGTTCTTTTTTTGGGTTATGAATTATAGAATTAATAAATTTCATTTTTCTGTCTTTAGAAATAAATATTTGCCGGTAAGCAAATTTTATTGATTTGATTGATTACAGAAAAAAAAGAATCATATAAATATTTTCCAAGCGCAAAATTATGGCATTTCCAGGATTCAAAATTTAAAAAAACGAGTTTATTTTTATAACACACACATTTTTCTAATTTTAGTTTTTTATTCTCATCTACACTAGGCTTGCCATTGGCCAGCATAACTAATGTATTTTCAATCAAATGAAAAAATTAAAAAATGAAACAAAAGATACAAAAGAATATCAAAATTTTTTATACCGTGCACATGTAGTATTCTATATCAACTGCATTTATTTTGGGAATATATATTTATATATATGATTTTAATTGTGCTTTTTTCCCTTAAAAACTATATGTGAAATTTATTATTACATACCTTATGATATTCTCATACAGTATGAAAAATATCATAAAGCATTTTATTACAAAAGCAACTCAATAATTGAGGAGGAAAGCATATCCATATAGTACTATTTGGCTAATGCTTACTTAGCTCATCAGTGGATTTTTCCTAATTTTTGAATACAAACCCAGGATCTATATGTTTAAAATTCAATTAATCAATTTTATTTTTTTATTTTTTATTTTTTTATTAATTGATTAATTGAAGTTTAAACATATAGATCTTGGGTTTGTATTCAAAAATTAGGAAAAATTTAAAAAAGCGTTTACTTTTCATTTCTATACTTTGATTGTTAAACATAATTATAAAGTTGCTCAAAAATATTTAATAATTTTTTATTTTGACTTTTTATATGCCTAAACTTTTCCAAACTTTGCTCTCCACAATCACAATATTACAAATATTTTTGCTGCTATTTATGTCTCCTACTGTAAGTTTGTGTAAGTGTGCTGTAAGTTTGTTAAATATTGTTGCCTTTTCTTTATAATGGATGGTCTTAAGTATCATGTCGCCTGTCTCTCGTTTGTGTCTTTTGTTTCATTTCCATACATTATGTGTAATCCTTCCTTAAGTTTTCCAGGTCCTGTTCACAATTTCTCTTAAAATCTGCATGCGTTTCCTTCTGTGAAAAGGGTGGCAGAAAATAAACATCTTGAATGTCGTAACATTATAAATTGTTTATGTATGACTTTTTTTATTTTATTTGAAATTAAACGTTTCTGTTGTTTTAAATATTTTAGAATACCAGTCTTATGTCTGTGTCTTTTGTTGCACGAGTTTTTATTTTTTGTATTTGTGTGTTCTTTTGGAAAATAATTTTGTTGTTTTGGCATAAATGCTTTACATGGTTTGTTGCTGTTGCTGTTGCTGTTGCTATTGCTGTTATTATTGTTATGCTTTTTCTTTTGTCGCTAACAAAAAAGCATTTTTATTCTTCTTGCTGTATTTTGGTTAAAGCCTTTTTTGTTCGATCCGCGTTACTTCCTTAAAGGCATTTAAAGTGAACACCACGATCCCTCCCATAAGTCTTAACACTATTATTTTGGGTCTCTTTCTTTTTTGTTTTGTTTTAGAATTTGGTGTATTAAATGTTTTTGTGGGGAAAAGAAATCAAAATATTGTAAATAATTTCTGCTGAAAAAAATCTTATCAAAAAGAGACCACAAATTCAAACCAAAGAATTTAAAATCTGATGCTGAGACATTCTTAAAGGCATTGACGAAAAGCAGCTAAAAACGCAGTTTTTTTTTATTTATAAATTTCTATTCGCTCTAGGGAAAAATGTATGTGTGTACCCTACATTGAGATACATATGATTTGCTTACAGCAATAGCACGACAGTTTGAGAAAAAGCCAAGTACCTTAAGGTTGTGCATGTGCGAGCATGCCATCACATATAAAAACAGATTTTTAGAATATGTGTCTGTGAAACTTTAGATAAGAAACATTTATACTTTTCAGAGATAACATTAAAAACATTCCAAAGGTCTCATATATTAAGAAAAAATAAATAAAAAATAAAATAGAAAGTGCAATTTTATTGCATATTGCTGTTTTAAAAACTACTTTTGACAATGTGCAATGTTTCGATTTTCCACAATTCTTTTGATGTCATTATAGGGTGTTTTTATAGCGACATGAGAACTTGGAATGACAGAAAAATTGTATTAATGAAATTTCTTTTATTATAATCTGATAGATAATTTCATGGCATTTATATTTTAAATATGATTTCCGACATATCGAGCCTTTGGTGCAATACCGCAGTAATTTAAGATTTGAATTTTTTGAGCTGGGTATGCAGAAATGATCTTTGGGCTAATATATATCTAAATGAAAAAAGATCGTGGTTCTATCTCTAACTGTTCAGATTCTAGCTCACTACGACGATTATGTTGCCCGTAAAATGCACGAAGTCCTCTACGAACTTCGCGAACAGGTTTATTTTGTTAAAGTAAATTCCCACAAGTTGGAAGCTTCGTTCTGGCGTAACGATTGATGATGACTTGCCAAACAGATATATTTCACATTCTTAGATATATATTATATAGATTTAAATAGTTCTCATGCAGCTAAAAAAAACAGCCGATACGAAGATAATTATCAAAACAGAATTTTTCTTAATTCTTGAAAATAGACAGAGAATAAGAAGCGATGTGCGATAACTTGAGAGTTGTAGGGACTTATTGCTATGAATAAAGAATTGGCATTTAGATAACTCAAGGTATGTACACACGATGTCATTTACTACAATATTGACAGAAAAATTGTTGCAAAATGTGCAACAACCGTGTGAACACACAATTTATTTATGTGTGGCAACATCATCACAATATGTGTTGTCGGTGCATTGTTTGCCAATAATATTGTCACAATTCTGACACCCTTCATTTCCACTGACACACAATTTACAGTCATTTGTTATTGTCGCATGGGCTTCATTTAGTGCACTGTACAATAACACCATTGGCAGATAAATATTTCTGCTGCCCATAAAAATTTAGATACACTGTTAAAAGTCGGATCTGGCAACGTTTGCCATACAATAATCTGATAACCGTGTGAACAGACAATTATTATTGGCAGAAAAATTTATTGTCGCAGAACTGTGTGCCAATGAAATTGTATGGTTTTCTTTCAAAAGTGTCAACAGACAAATTACCAGATGGTAACAATTTTTCATTGTGAGTGCATTGCCACCATATTGCCGTATCCTACAATATTGTACAATCTGACAATCGTGTGAACATAACTTTAGTGTTGTGTCCAGTGTTGCCATTGTGTTTTTTTTTTTCAAAAATCTTTAAAATATAAAAAATATTTTTTCTTGTCGAAAATGTTTTTTTTCTGTTAATTTATTGATACGTATTAAATTCAGTAAAAATTTATTTGGCTTAAAGTAGAACAATCAGTTTTTTTTTAATACTCGTATAAAACAAAATAGCATAAAATATGTACCTCATACATACGCATGTGCAATTACGATCACTTTTTTCCAATATGTCCTTGGTGCTTAAAATACCACACAATGTTGGAACAGTGAAACCTCTCATAACCGCACACTCACTGCAGCAGTATTTTTGTCCGGTTATAAGAGGTGTCCGTTTATAAGAGGTCCACATTCATAATTTTTTTTTAAATTATAATAATATTATTTACAATTTTAAATATTTTCTTTACGTTGTAATGCTTGAATAGTGGTTGAAAAAATTTATTCAGCATATATTGCTTTAATTTAGATCGGTTCAGATTGAGCCTTTGCGTTTCAATATGATTTTAAATGTTTTTAAAAGTAAAGTACTTCAAACCGGCAATCTCAAGTATTTAAGGAATCAAGTACATGTAATTTGCATTCTTTCTTTAATTGATAAAATATTTTTTTTCTGTGCAATTTTGTGACTCTCAAGGTGACAACACGAGCTAAGCAAACAATTTCTTCAAATAAACAGCAATTTCTATGCAATTCCTAATTCATAAGTATTTGCATTCGTTTTAGCACGGAAATCACAATTTTCAATGGAAATAACACAAATATGAATCAGAGTTGAAAAATTAAAAAATACTACTCCTAGCGTTGGTGAGTTTAAATCAAGGCGAATTAATTAAAATGAACGCTTCTGCCGCTTATGCTTTTGACGCACATTTTTTTTTTAAATTTAGTGTCCGCGTCCGGTTATGAGAATACATTTTGTATAGAAAAAATTATGAAAATCTCCGTTCTACAAAGTTTGTCCGGTTATGGGAGGTGTCCGGCTATAGGAGGTCTACGTTAGGAGAGTTTACACTCTATATCTAATTTCCGTCTTGTTTTGTTCTTGTTGATATTGGTTTGTGAAAAAATTCTTTCAGCGTTAACTGTTGCTATTGGTATTGGAAAAACAGTATAACCTATTTATAAGTAAAAGCTTCGGAAGCATCGAAACGATTTGCATTCAAAATGATTTTCAAAAACGATTCAAAAGTTTTTCACTCACTAACTTGTCTCGTTGTGCATTCTTGGAATATTCGAAGGAATGAAAATTGAGAAGATTTAAGATAGTTGGGAAATATTTTTATTTGCAACTTTAGTTAACAGGCACTCCGTAATGCCCATATTCGCAGTCTGTAGTTAACCAATAACAAGTTTAACCAATGAAAATATGCAATTAGTTTACTTAAACCATTTTTTTTCACTGTAGACTGTGCATATGGGAATATTAGTACTAAATATCATATTTAAAGCAATAATTTTCACATCTCAAAAAGCTTTGAAAATAAGATAAATGTTCACATATGGTAACACTGGCTGTATCTAAAACAATCATTATGGGCTGTAGCAAGTTTCGATTTTATAGCTTTCGGTATTTGTCCTGGCCGTTGAGATGTGCCTATCTCTCACTCAATAATGTTTACCCTTTATATACATATGTACAGACATACGTATAGGGATCCCTGATTCGCATTTAATTGTAATTGGAAAATTTTCGATACACAAGTTTTCTTAAAAAATTATTTTTTTTTCAGTGAAAAAGACGGCAGCAAAACAACTCTTTCAACCCCGATTTCCTTTCTTCATTCGTCCCTAACAAGGAAAAGGTTGCATGTAATAGTTGCGGTGTTCGGTGTAATAGTGATTTCGATTCTCAAAAAGGGCATTGCACTTTTTGCCTTATTTTTTTAAAATAGTTGCATTTTATTATTTTCCTTTAAGGTGCTGTAAAAATGCTTTAGAGCGCACCATTACCGGGCAATTAATTTCAAATTAATACTGTGAAATGGTGCAAGAAATGCAATGCACTTTTGGTTGAAAGGAAAATACCATAAAATGCTTTATTCCACTATATTTTGTTGGTAAAATCTTTTTTTGAATTGTCCACAGTCGGAATGCAATACAGTATTGTTACTTATTATTTTATACCCTCCGATTTATTTATTTTTTATTTAACACAAATACTGCTTGCCATATGTGTGTTGTACCCCGTTTGTTGTGTAAAAGTTTGCATATCCTTCTTATCGCTTCGTCCTTGATCAACTATAGGTTTCTCACAAGCTGGCATATTTTGGAACTTTTACTTGCTTGTTTGTTTGTTTTCTTTAAATTTTATATGGCGGAACTTTTTGACCCACAACCGTAAAGGAAACAAAACAATATTTTTTTAATCTTTTTAAACTTGCACACAATTATTACTCGTAGTTGCTGTCGTCGTAACAACCTTTTTTGACTTAATAAAATAATAATTTTTTGGTTATTTTTTTATAAGGTTTTTTCTTTCAAGATTGAGAACATTTTAAACTTTCAATACACATTTTGAAGTCATAAATATGTATATGTATACTTTTTTACATTTCTTCGACTTGCTTTGCACTTTCTGGCCAACCGCACTCCCATATTTTGTAGGTTAAAGTTTTTATTTTGTTTCTGGCTGTGGCGTGTACTGGAACGAAAAAAAGATAAATTTTAAAATTTGCAGTATTACACAAAATGCATAATTTGTTTTGTAATTTGTTCTGAAATATTAAGACACTTTAGCTAAAGTATTTTGCCTTTCTTAACGTCTTTTTTTTTTTTTTTGCTTTAGTTATTTTGTTCTTCTTTCTACACTACATCTCTCTCCGTTAAATTTGCTTTGCAGTATAAGATCATAAATTCTTTTTAAGGCTTTTGTTTCGGGGTTGGTATGTCAAATTATGCAATTTTCACTTGATATCACATAAAATTTATGAACTTCTCTTTCATTTCTTTTACAATGAAATGAAAAAAGAAAAAAAAAAAATTTTTTTTTTTGCTGTTACACATAATTGTTATACTAAGAACAATTGACCTAAAAAGGAATAAATTAAAATCAAGTAATAAAATGCTGAAACTGAAGTGTTGGGTAAAATAAACTATTGAGACAAATTTAAGCAAAATTAAATTTAAAGTAGACTGCAACTGCAAGGAAGCTTGTGCTTGGCAATTTAGAAATATTGAAATATATTTTAAAGAGAGATGCTAAAGTTACATTTTTGCATTGACAAGCTCTCAAACGTGCATAAAAATATGTATTGAAGAAGGCTGTTAAAAACGTCAAAGTACAGTGAAACTTCGATATAACGAATCTGAGGGAGATCGAAAAATAATTCGTTATACATATGTATGTATGTATGTACTTACATTGATTCGTTGTACTTTCCTAGAACTATAGTTTTTATTGCTTGCAATTGCTTCACTATTCAAGACGTAAATAAAAAATTAAGCATTTTAGGTTACAGAAATGTTACAGATAATTAAAATACCTGCGGACAATAGAATAAACTATATATCAGATGTAGATAATTTAGCACAAAATTATAGATATTTAGTTAATACAATTTAGATTTAGATTTAGATTATGTATTATATTAATAACACTAATTATTTTAAGCCTAAGGTCTTTTTATATATTTTATATTTATTTCAATATTTCGCTACTCCTTTGTGTAGCTTCTTCAGGAAAATTAAAATGGTGGGAATGACAATGAAGATTGTAATAAGATATATATAGGTACATCTAAAAATAAATTAAAGACTAGGATTGCAGGACACAGGTCTGATTAAAAATATAGGGATATAAATTCTCAAAAAACAGCATTATCTTCACACTGTTCTAGAGTGAATCACTATCCAAACTTTGAGAATGTATCAGTATTAGACACGGAAAATAATTATAAACGTAGATATATGTTAGAAATGTTACATATAATTAATACACCAATTACCAACAGAATTAATTTTAAGGCAGATACAGCAAATGTTGCTCAAAATTATAGACATTTAGTTAATAAGAGATTAAATATATTATAATTGTATTTGTAGTTTTTATTTTTATACATAGAATTACATTTAGCGACAGAACAAAAATTTTTAGAACTATAAACATATAGGTTATTATTAAAAAAGATATAGACGAAAGATTTTTATTATTATTATTATTATCATTATTATTATTGTAATTATTGTTTTTAAATATTTTATTATGTTGTAACATATTCGTAAAAATGTATTTTGGATTTGGTTCAAAAACAAAAATTTCAATACAAAATCGAATATTTATACCTATTCCAAATCCAGAATATATTTTTATGAATATGGCTGTTAATATGTATTTTTATTTTGAATTTTCATTGACAAGAACTTTTCCTATATTCTGAATTTTTAAAAAAATTTTTTTATTATAAACAAAAACCAATTTTCCTGAAGAACCTAGATAAAGGAGTAGCGAAATATTGAAATAAATATAAAATATATAAAAAGACCTTAGGCTTAAAATAATTAGTGTTATTAATATAAAAAAAAGGTCAAAAAACTAGAAAGATTATGTATTATATATATATTTTTATGCAAAAAATAGAGTTAATAATAGATAGTCATAGGTCATTTATTAAATTATTTTTAATAATTATGTTCTATTCTTATAGTTATATGTTATTATTACATTGTAGAAATGTGTTATTTTACATACATATATATACGTACAAAAGAAAATAATTTTGAAAACATGTTTATTTATGTATACATGTACACACACTTATAAATACATGTGTGTAAAGAATATTTTTAATATCAATGACAAAAAATTTTCATTTCCTTTCAAAAATATATTTTCTGTTTCTTCTTTAAATAAAAAAGATTTTTGTTAATACAAATTATTATTTCCTGACGAAATATTTGGTAGCGAAATATTGAAAAATAAATAATTGTTAAATACTTTGCATAAAAAAGATCATCGCTCAAAAATAAAAAAAAAAGTTTTTATATTTTAGTAGATTTTAATAAAACAATGTGTTATTTTTGCTGGTTTATGTAAGTTTTGAATACAATCACAAATCTTTTTCGTTCGATATATGCTAAGCCAAAATGTTGTTTTTGTTATATGTAATTAAGTTTATGTAATTGAGTTCGTTGCATAGACGCTTTTGTGTAAAATAAAAATAATTATTTCTCATATTTTAATTATAGAAAAAAATAAATATATTAAGCTAATAATTTACAGTGGACAAAAACACGAAGAACGCTGATGATGAAAGTGTAGCAACTTTCGAAAATGGCATGTTGTTCCGTTCTGCTAGTGTATGTCAGTGTAATTTACAATTTTGTTCTTTGGATTTAGTTTGTTTCTTAGTATATAACTATCGCATGTAATTCTCATTGCCTGTAAAAGTTTCAATTTCTATATACAAATACACTATTTCGACTCCTTGATAAAAAGTCAACAAATATTGACGAAACGTCGGGTAAAGAATGAAATAAAAAGTTGTTTTATTTGCATTAAAATATTAGGCGTTATTAGCTCATTTTCACCACATAAATAAGATTTGGCCATATAACAAAATCAGAAAAATAGAGTTTTTTTTTTAAGGGAATCAGCGAACAATTCGTTATATAGAGTTTTTCGTTTTATATAATATTCAATTTGAATGTGCATGTGCAACTAGTGTTACCAACTATATATATAAAATAAAATATTAAAAAATATTTTAGCTTAAAAAAATTTTTAAAAATATGGTATTTAGTATTTTCAGACTATTATTGTCATTCACTACGATATTGACAGAAAAATTGTTACAAAATGTGCAACAACCGTGTGAACACACAATTTTTGTGTGGCAACATGGTCACAAAATGTATTGTCGGTGCATTGTTTGGCAATAATAATGTCACAATTCTGACAATCGTGAGAACACCATTCATTTCCATTGACACTCAATTTACAGTCATTTGTTATTGTCGCATGGGCTTCATTTAGTGCACTGTACAATAACACCATTGGCAGATAAATATTTCTGCTGCCCATAAAAATTTAGATACAATGTTAAAAGTCGGATCTGGCAACGTTTGCCATACAATAATCTGACAACCGTGTGAACAGACAATAATTATTGGCAGAAAAATTTATTGTCGCAGAACTGTGTGCCAATGAAATTGTATGGTTTTCTTTCAATAGTGTGAACAGACAAATTACCAGATGATAACAATTTTTCCTTGTGAGTGCATTGCCACCATATTGCCGTATCCTACAATATTGTACAATCTGACAATCGTGTGAACGTAGCTTTACTTGAAGTTGGTGTTCATTAAACCTGCTGATAAAAGTATTTCGAATAAAATGCAACAAATGCATGACGAAAGCACTTCAAGTTTCAAGAATACAATTTAGTATTGGAAGAAGAAAATATTGAAGCATTTTAGGGTATCATTCTGAATGCAAATCGTTTCAATTACTTCTAAAGCTTCTCGTTGTTTATCTCTGTATGGTTAGTCTTCATTTTAGCATATTAAAGTTCTTCTTCGTCGAAGTATTAAAAGAAATTCTTGCCGAACGCCTTTTAAAGTAAAAATAAGAAAACAGTTCATGCAATATTACATGCCAACACTTGTCACAACTCTTCTGATATGAATTGCGAAATACTACAATGTTGCAAACACAGATGTTAATAGTTTTCTGACGTTGTCAAATTTACATCCATATGTGCAAGACATTGTAAAATCAACATCAAAAAAGAGATCTTCTAATTTAAATTATTTTTATTATTTTTTGAAGAGTTAAACAGAAATTTCAATGCACCAAAAATAATTGTAGGAAGAACTTGCAATCTACGAGAGCTTTTCGATAACTCCGTGTCTTTTTGAATTTCCCTCACTGTAGCTTTGAATGCAACACTGCTATTCTTCTATTTTTTTTTTTTTTTTTGGCGTGATTTAGGGTTGAAAATGCCTTCGCACTTACAGAGACCTTCGTCATCTGCGTCGAGTGGTGTTACCACTAAAAAAATTCCCTCCTCCTCCTCTGAGTAGATTCCTTCCCGGGACCGCTTTCCGTATTAGTTCGGGAAGGCCCAGAGCGGCGTCCCAATCAGGACCGTCCTTACTCACCCACGTCTGGGCCCGCCAAGTTTGTAGCCGGAACCATGGCCCCGGCCCGTATCCCCTGGTATCGGTCAGAGGGGGCCTCGCTCTGCAGCAACGCATCGAGGTCCCTCTTCCTTCTCCGTAGAACGTACTCTACATATTGCGCCACAGCGTTCAATCGAGCATCCTCCCTATCACGCTGGCGAGAGTGAACCCGCCAAACCGCTGCGCCATTGCATCATCTATTAATAGACTACTCTCGTAAGTAACTAACTTCAAATCGTTATCATAAGTTGTGCACAAATGGCGACCGATAAATAGAACCCACAATAGAATCAATTTGTGCATTTTATCCAAAAAAAAAAAAAAAAAACCACAGCTGGTGTTTATATTTTTAGAAGAATCGTTATAAAATAATTAAAACTTATGTAGTACATATTTTCAGTCATTTTATTTGTTTCGAAGGAACAAATATTCTTACAGCTTAAATAAAGTTTAATGTTTTACATTGTTGCCACAATACCACCAGCTTTTTATACATTAAATCTACACTTTTATGTAGGCAACGTCAATATAATTGCAACTGGAATTAGTTGTAATTCGTAATACCAGAAAAGAGTTGAGTTGTTTTACAGTTGATTCAACTAATTTCAGTTGTAAACCGCTTTAATTTCATATGTTTTTGAGAAGTTGTTTAAAATACAAAATACAATAGACACTGGGTTTGCAGAAGCGAATATGCAAAAAGTGTATTGAATACATGTTGCAACTACATACCTTGTGAATTCGAATTTGATTTTATTTATTGAATGTCAGTTATAGTTATACGTCACTGTAAGTAAAATTAAAAATTTGCCAGAAAAAATTTGTCTTCAAATATTATTTTTTATGAAATTTCATTGAATCTTTACTGAAGCCCTTTCATATCCCCCCCTCCCTACCCATTGTCATATAACATTTCAACTGGTTTTCTTTTTTCTTGCTATGTGTCTATTATTTTCAAATAGCTTTAGTTGCATCATACTTAATTTGTTTTTCCACAAACTGCTTGTACTTTTGTCAACTGTGTTTTCTTTTCTTCTTCAGATTTTTGATTGTAAGAAAACAAAAACGATTAAACGAAAAACAAAGAAGAAAAAATTAAACATTATTTTAATGAGGTCACATTAAAAAACCTTTCCATATCTATGACTGTAGCTCGTTGAACATGGAAATTCGCATTTAAAATTTAACATTTGACTACTTTTTTTCCACACAAAATAGAAATGAAAAACTTACTATAGCAATTCCCTTATCAGTTAAAGGCATGTGAGACAAAAACTGGAAGGCAGACGTGTGTATGTATGTTCTTATAAATCTACACAACCAAATATCCAAACTCTACATTTGTATTTATTTGTATGCACTCGTACCTTAAATCCCAGTTTAATATACTTCGAGGTACAAAAAATAAGCTTCTTTTCAAATTCCACTTTATAAACATTGCACTGCCACTTGCATTTTCCCTAATCCAACACAAAGTATTAAGCAACCTAAGCAACATGACTTCTTAGTTGCTGGTTTGTTTCAAATATTTTTACGTGTCTATCTCTCTTTAAATGCAATTATCATACGAGGGCTGTGAGATTAATTTGCAATTTAACTGCATGAAAAGAATGTTGAAAATAACATGTTAATAAAAAAAACGATTATCCGAAAAGGTTGGCGTCCGTAGTGGTTGCCATCGCGGGTATTCTGGGCAATACATTTTCCCCATTAATTGAGTAACAATTTTCAGTAGTTTTTTTTAGTGATTAATAGTGCCCGACTGAACGTTCGGTTTCGGTTACGGAGTTAGGAAAAAAATGCTGTTGGTTTCGTAGTTCTGCGAAATTTTTACCAAACTTTTTGCGGGTGTATTTGTCCGACTTTAGGCAGGCGCACATTTGGAAGAACAACAAAGGCAAAGCCAAAACAAATGCTGCTTATTCCATGGTTTTATTTTAGTTTAATGTGTTTCCGTGTAGTAATAGATTAGAAACAGATAATTATGCATGTTGAAAGTTTGTATTGTCATATGTTTATTGTGTAATATACTATTAATAATTATATATGTAAGTAAACAATAGAATTTAAATTAATTGGTATTTATTTATTAATTATTTTATAAAATATAAAATTAGTTTATTGTTGATTTACATATATTTACATACTTATATATACGCATATATGTATATATATTTTATTTTTTTACTTTACATATTTACAATTGTTGCCAGACCAAAATTGAACAAACATCCCTGAAGAAGTTGGCAATTTCCAACGAAACGTAGAATTTAGAAAAACGAAAAACTGATGAATAAATAATTAAAATAAAGAAAACATTTTTGTTTTTGTTTTATTCATATTGGATTGATAAAAATCTTAGAATTTGAAAATTAACAAATAAAAGATAAAGGAATTTTCTCTTGTTTTTTCCTTCGCGTTCACACAGACGAAAATGTTGCCGGCGACATTCCATGATATTATTGCTATTATTTGCTGTTTTTTGTGAGCAAAAAAAAAATGTGAAAAAAGCGTATCGCCGAGTTGCGAACACAAAAACGACGGTCTTTTCCTCAGCCGTAACATGCTACGAAACTAAATGTTTCCTTGCAAATGTTCGCCCGTCTTAACTCAGCCTACGAAAATAATACGAAAACAATACAAACATGATTCGATACGATTATTAATATGAAGAAATACAACGATGAGAAAATAAAATTCTTAATGCCCAGTACTCTGTTCCAATGTGTGAAAATTGTTGAGCAACATTGATTTTTCCATGTGAAAAATTTGACATGTACCAAATGTAGGCAGAAGTATTTTGCATAAACATGCAGCCATATACATTTTACATATTTTTCGCTTTAAGAACATAGTTGCAATTTTGCAACGTCACTTCGCAAATATGTTGTTTGACAGCATTTGACACGAAATTATGAACAGAGTGTAAAAATTTCTTTGTACGTAGTAATTTCTAGAAGACACAAAAACAAGAGTATTTTCATATATTTACCTTTTTTTATTTTTAATACTTATTTTTTAACCTTTTTTATTTAAAGAACAATATATATATATATTATATTTCAAGCTCAAAGGTTAGTCTTTATGTAAAGGGTGGTTAAATTTCAAGGGCCGATGTTGATTTTGAATAAAACACAAACTATTTAGGAAATTATTGTAATTTTATTTTATTATGATATATTGGTATCACTCAATTATGTATGGAACAAAATATCGGCCAAATGGGCGCCGCGACCACGGCAGCACACCTCCATCCGATGGTCCAAATTTTCGATGACCCTGAGGCATAATGGAGGTTCTATGCCGTTAATGTGCCGAATGATCTCATCCTTTAGCTCTTGAATTGTTGCTGGCTTATCGACGTACACCTTTTCTTTCAAATAACCCCAAAGAAAAAAGTCCAACGGTGTCAAATCACATGATCTTGGCGGCCGATTGACATCGCCATTACGTGAGATAACACGGCCATTGAATTTGTTGCGCAAAAGAGCTATTGTTTCGTTAGCTGTGTGGCAAGTGGCACCGTCCTGCTGAAACCACATATCGTCCACATCCATATCTTCCAATTCGGGCCATAAAAAGTTCGTTATCATCTCACGATAGCGAACACCATTCACAGTAACTGCCTGACCGGCCTCATTTTGGAAAAAATACGGCCCGATGATGCCGCCAGCCCATAAACCGCACCAAACAGTCACTCTTTGTGGGTGCATTGGTTTTTCGACAATCACTCTTGGATTCTCATTCGCCCAAATGCGGCAATTCTGTTTATTGACGAATCCACTGAGGTGAAAATGTGCCTCATCACTGAAGATGATTTTCTTCGAAAATTGATCATCCCCTGTTGCCGTGGTCGCGGCGCCCATTTGGCCGATATTTTGTTCCATACATAATTGAGTAATACCAATATATCATAATAAAATAAAATTACAATAATTTCCTAAATAGTTTGTGTTTTATTCAAAATCAACATCGGCCCTTGAAATTTAACCACCCTTTATATTTATTTTTTTCATTTATTTCGATATTTCGTTAACATCTTTAGGAAATTTTTATTATTTTATAATTAATGGTAATTGGTGGTGAAAAGTAATCAAATTTCAGCATTGCAATTTAGCTCTTTTGGGGCCATTAATGCCACTTATAATGGCATGTAATGGTAATGGTCTTTTGATAATCATAGTTGCATTCCCTATTCTTACCGGATTGAAAAATGAGTAGAACACGATAGCGTAGAAGAGGAAATATATTTAACGTAACTTAAGACAATGATATTGTAAACAAAACTAGAAGCTGAAAATTATTTCGCAGTATAAACCCAACCTTTCATTTACAGTAAACAACCCTCGCTAATGCCTATAAATAATCCGATCTACACTTTGTATACAACATTCCTACTGTCAGAGACTTGTTTTCTTTTAAGTAGTTGTTTCCTATTCCTGCGCTCCCCAGCCCTTCTGATTCTTCCATCTACAAACACTGTGAATTTAATATTATTTTCCTTATTACTTAAATGCCTAATGTCGTTTGTTGCATTTGTTGCTATTGCGGCTTCTGTTGCTGAGGTTTCTTTTTGCATTCATTTCATTTGAATATGTTCATTCTGGTTGTTTGTTGTTAGTTTTCATAGTTGTCAACCTTACGTAGGCGAACTAGTGAATATGGAATTTTTCGTTTAGTGAAGTGGACACACAGCAAATGATACAATAGCAAAAGCAAGGCACACAACAGGAATAAAAATAACAATAAGCAAATGGGAGTAGGAAAAGAAACCATCGACAACAATAACAAAATCAACAAAAAATAAGTCTGCGGCAACCACAACTACACCAACGAATTATTCACACATACATGGCAGGCTTGCCGCACAGTGGTCCAGTAGAATGATAAGGAAAACGCAAAAGTTAAAAAAAAAATTTTTAATCGAAAGCAACATTTATTCTTGCCGAACTCAGTTTTTGTAAAATGGTTTAGTGGAAAGGAAAGCGCAATGAACAAAGAATACATCGAACCACATTTTGCCTTTCGCACCGAACCGCGAGCATAACAGTTTTATAGGGTGGAAAACAGATGGAGTAGAGTTTGTGGGCATCCGACTTGAATTTATAGAAAGACATATAGAAAGGCGATCAGATGGGCTGGGGTATTTCTTATATCATCTTAAAAGGCTAAGACACTTGAATGCTCTATATACAAAAGATGCAGCATTTACACTCATGTATCTGTATATGCGGTTACATTGAGTCTTACGACGCTATTCGTGTGACTCTATTCCAAAATCGTTACACGATATCGATTCAAAGTGTCATTTATAATCTGCTTCATGGCACTAATAACCGCCATGTCGGACCTGCTACGAAAAAAATATGAATGACAAATGTTGCTGTCATCCGCAAAAGAATTAATACGAATGAAGTTCGACAAGAATAATTAAATACAAAAAGGAAATTTTTTA
The DNA here is from genome assembly GCA_963924685.1 of Dexiosoma caninum. Taxonomy (NCBI): domain Eukaryota; kingdom Metazoa; phylum Arthropoda; class Insecta; order Diptera; family Tachinidae; genus Dexiosoma; species Dexiosoma caninum. The sequence continues at coordinate 69,095,473 of OZ004727.1, forward strand.
TAATATCTATTGAAAGTAATTTAAATGAGCGTCCTTTTCATCTACGCAATTATGGGCTCGTTTTAGAGCATTTGCCATAATATCTTTAAAAATTTGTGGCTGCTTCGCTCGAATTTCTGCAACAAAATTGGGCTTGAGCTGAGCGATTGTCCGGGACTTTTTCACATATACTCGCTCCTTATAATAACATCAAAGAAAATAGTCGGGTGCGAAAAAATCTGGCGAACGTCACTTCATTTTCGAATTATTCGCTCTCCAAAAATTTTACTTGTGTCTCGGCTTCATCCTGCTGAAACCACATCTAAGGTCTGTTTGCAAGAGCAGCACGTGAAAATATTCTATCATAAACCGATTGCGCTATCCATTTGCGGTTGCAGCATTTCCACAGATGTAATGCCACACCAGTTTTTATTGACCGTCGTCACCTGTGTTGAGTGGTATTGCCACTAAAACAACAGTTCCTCCCTTTTCTCTGAGTACATTCCTGCACGGAACTGCTTTCCGTATTACTTCGGGAAGGGCAAGAGCGACGTCCCAATCAGGACCACTTTCTCCCCCACCCACGTCTGGGTGCGCCACGTTTGTAGCCAACATCATGCTATCGGCTCATGTTATTAGGCTTCCATCAGAAGGGTCCTCGTCTGCAGCGTCGCATCGAGGTCCCTTTTCTTCCTCTATAGAACGCCCTCTATATATCGTCCCACAGCGTTGCAATTATCTTCACACTGGAGCACCCTCTCTATTACGTTGGCTGGATTGAATTTGCCAACTGTACACCTAATTAGGTGGAATTGGCGTTGATCAATGGCTCTGGGATTTTCAGGACTCCAGAAACTATAGTTCCGTTTGTTAACAAGGCCATTCAAAAGAAAATTACGTTCATCACTCACAATCAGTTTTTCAAATAATTGATCGTTGATTTAAATAATTAACTTGAATTATTCTGGTTCTTTGTTCAGCTGTGAATCTCTCTCCATTATTAATTCTCCCGCTGTGATTTGTCTAATCTAAAAAAAAATTAAATATATAAACGAAAAAGTTATTAAATTTTTAAACACTATGTTGACTTTTGGCCCACCTTGTACAATGCACAATATACGTTATATCAGTTGATTTTATGCCATTGCCAACTTTTTCTTTAGTATACAATTTTAGCAACTTCTAAGCATTAGAGCATTCGAGAAATAAAATTATTTTTAATAATGTTTAAAATTAATAAAAATAATTTCAATTAACTGCAAACAAATATCTTTTTATGTAGCAAACTTCATTTAAAGTAAATTTTCATAATGCTAAAGAGCAATAACGCATAACCGCTGGTACTCAAGCTAAAAGTGACTGCTTTTTAAAAACCATTTCACGGAGTAGTAATTTTTACAGAAGTGCTCGCACGTGTTCATGAATAAGTCGAGTTTAATAATTTTTCCTTCCACTCTTGAACTCATTTACGTCTACGTGTCAAATAGAAATGTTAATCATAATTAAAATGACATATGGTATTACTTAAGGCGAAATAACAACAGAAGAACTGGTGCAATTGACATTGAAACGGGAATAATTTATTTTTAAATGTCACTTTTGCAACCCATTGTGCAACGCCCGTTGGTATGGCAGCCTACTTTAATTCGAATTAAGTTAATTTCAAAGCGATTTCAAATTAACTTTAATATCTTTAAAGTGGCTGCCTTAGCAATTCTATATCAAATATCAAACTGGCATAATAGATTTTTCCTTAGGAACAGAACTGGGTTGCTAGAAGAGACAGCAATACAACTTTTAGTAACTCAAAGAAAAAGCACTTAAAATTGTCGTTTAAATATGTACGTGTACATACGTTGTACTACTTGCGGCGAAGCAGGTCTCTTTCATTGTATTTCTTCTCTTTAGTGTTGTTGTTTTGTTCGAGGTAATGATGACAAAACACGAACGAAATAAAATAAATGACCGTAGTGGGCTGGCTACAACATAATAACAGAATAAGTAACACTTTAATTATATGTAAATTGGTTGAAGATTTTTTTTCTCTTCTCATTTATTTTCTGTAGGGGAAAGTTTGGTTGCTTTAAGTAACATGTTTAAGGGTATCTGATGTGCGTTTGATATGATATGATAATCTACTTCACAGCGCCCTCCTGCGATATTTGCGCACTGTAAAAGTTTCTTCAATAAACTAATAAACGAAAGGGTTATCCTTTAATTTGAATATAATAATGGTCCCACTCAACACCAATGATGCTGCAACCCTGCTTTACAAATTAAAAAAAAAACGCAACAGCAGGGTTGTGCGTGCTGTATGTACTACAGGATTAATCCATCACTACACCACCTGTCCTCCTGCCATTGACTATCCCTTTTGAAAGAAGGTAATGCGCAATGTTGCCATTATTGGCAGGGCAAAAAAGAAAGAAAAGAAGTGTCACCAATAAGCAGTCCGGTAAAAAACGCCCTGAGCACAAAACTTCTTACGCAAAACGATTGTTTTTTTTTTTTGTTCTCTGGGACCAGCACTCAGGAGATGACACCTACACATGCGAGGCATTGTGCTGGAACTATTGGAAAGGGATAGTAGGAGAAACGACAGAAGGTGAAGCTTTATTAATTATTTTACAGCTCTGCTTTCGCACGTTCTTTGTTTTTTTTATACTCGTAGCAGTGGTGAAGCTTCGGTTCAGTAGCCATTTTTATTATCGTTTTACTTCGCCGGTGCTACACAATACCGACGAAGGAGGGCGTTCTGATGCGATTGTGGATTGCTATCAGCTGAAGCCGGTATTGTTCAGTGACCAGTGACTATGCCTTCGCCACTGAAACCTTCCGACAACAACTGACACACAAAGACCACACTAATGCACATCAGAAAAATGCGAGATGTTTATTTTTATTTTTTTTAAATTTTAGTCTGAAACTGGGGTTGAACACAGGTATTTTTTTTTGGTTTAGTAGTCAACGTGCAGACAACCATCCATCGTGCCATCGCCATGCTTAAGGTATGAATTTTGTATGGTGAAACCAGCTTTAACGTGTAATTCTTTCCAGTAATTTATTCAATATGAAAACAAACATGATTTATTGCTGTTATATTTCTTGGTAACAATACTATGGCTTTAATAGTTAGCGCTTCGGTGCAGTCGCAATCTTATTTAGCATTTTTAATATTTTAGATTTGTCGGCTTCGAACGACAGTTGCGGCCATTAGTAGTCTCTGACCAAATTTTAAGTGCTAACTTGTAGCTCAGCTCTGTAATTGTGTTGGATTATTATTCGTCCTTCTTGTACGAATTTTTTTCACACGAAAAATCCTATCCCTATATTTATTTTGTATAGTGTAAACGTTGAACTTATAAAAGTTGAAAATGACAATTTTATATACTTTTTTCAAAACTAACCCGTACAAGGAATATCAAAGTTGTCGTCGAAACAAGTGTTCCTAACGAGCTTTTGACAAAAAATTCTTACCCACATAAAAAAAAACATTTACCAAGTGGCATACAGGTGGAAAGGTACATTTTTGTTTCCAAGTTTAAAATATGTATGACCCATTTTGTCCGCATATACTTTATATTAGAAATATAATTACTTTCTTTCTTTCTTTTTTTCCTTCTAATAAAAATAAAGGTTGTGTAGTTGTTGTTTGTGCAAAAATATAATTTCCCTAAAATTTTCTCATCGCATGAGTGAGTGTTTTTCTGTGCCTTGGAAATAGTCTCGTGTTTTCTTTTTGCGCACTCAAAATCGTTCTCGTTCAAGTCCTTTGTACTATCATTTGTATTTGTTAACTTGTGTGAATTACTGTACGGGTGTGTGTGTGTCTATGGGTGTGTGTGCAAAGCATGTGTATACCAGTAATCACACGGGTAGAAGCTTAAATAAAACTTCATGCAAACAGTCAACAATAATTTAAGAAAAACAATGGAATCGTGGTAGAGTGAATTCAATCGTGCAAAACCTGTTCACTCTATTCGAAAAGTTCACTTTAAGGAGTCTCTAATAAAATAATAATAATAATAATAAAATAATTATTTGAACGAGCCATCACTAAAATCACGAGTTACACGATTAAAAGTCATATGTACAGGGTGGCACAAAAAGAACTAGTATATAGTTTAAATGGTTTATAATTTTTTTATTTATGCGATTATTAAAATTTTTTTTTTTAAATACAGTATATTATTTGGGAATTTTTTGCAATTAGTAAGTGATGTCCATTTTCTTCTTCGCAAAATTTCGGGTGTAATGGCCATGATTTCATTTCGAATGTTTTATAATTAACTCCCCAAGTCTTCTTCACATGAATGCTGAAAAAAAACAATGAAAAAATAATAATTAAGAAAGTTATAAAGAATTCGAACCATATAGCTCATTCTACGCCACCCTGTATAATACAAAAAGAAAACAAAAATATGAAGACATGAGTAAGATACAAAAAATGAGCGTCACTGAAATTGGATTGTGATTGTATTTATGTGCATACAAACACACATATGTAAGCCAATCGTGGCTTAAAATAAGAAACATATGTTAGTTGCATTGGATAATGGAGGTTAAGCCCGACAGATAGAGGTATAAAAATGAAACACGTATAATAGAGATTCGAAAATAAAGCGAGCAGCGTGCCGGTCAATAGAGGGCCGGATAACCGATGTTTAACTGTATTTATACCGAATAGAGTTGTGTCGTTCACCTCTGAGCTGCCTCAATTGAACGAGTCAGTAAACTGAGCGAAATGAGCGCTCACATTTTTTTCATAATTCTAGTTCAGTGAAGATCGCTTGCCATGTTTTTATTTTTCGTTCATTTTATTGGTTCATCAGTGCTACCAGAACCAAAAAATTTACTTAAATAAAATTTGTATGATGCCAGATGCGAATATTTCACACAATGCATCGCTTGTATAGGGGTCATCCCCTGGTTCAAGATAGAAAAAAAAATAAATAATACCTTAAGGTTAATTTCAGGCTGCTCGTCAAAATCGTTACCATAACCACAGCTGGGCTGATCAGTGTGAAAGGAAAAGTAGAAACAAATGCGTGTTTTTATGGGAAGTAGAATATATATTTTTTTTTAAATAATGAACTGAATTATTTCCTTTGTTTTGTTTTTTCTATATCTAGGGTGCCCATGAAAACGCTTAAAAGCCCGGCAAACTGTGCATTTTTACACTCTCGCAAGTTAACTGTAAAAAATTACATGGAAATTAATTTGCACAAACTTTGTAAACTTGCGAAACAATTTTCATTCGTGCTTCTGCTGTTCAATTGTGCATTTAGTAAAACACTATTTTTTCTTAAATATTTTTCTGTCTTGTAGTTTGTATTTATTTGTAGCGCTTATCCTCGAAACTTAGGCAAAAACTAAAATACACTCGTAATTATTTGTGTTACTTTCGGCCAAAGCAAATAACTTTTTCAAAAACTTTTACGGTCTGTGTTGCTGTAATTTTAAATGCCACACCAGTGAATAATTCTTCAATTATTTCATGCTTTATAGTCCTTTTTATTAATTCTTATCAGAACCTCAAAATAAAAAAATATTAACAAAACTGTTACATTATGATACAAAATGATCGCAAGACAACTTCACTCTTTAAAGATCAGACCAATCAGAACTGCGCTACCAGCGCTCTTATTCCTCCATATTTAAGAAAATAAGAAGTCGGCGAAGTGAAATAATAAATAAAAGAGCTCTCCAAAAATCTCGCATGTACAAACTCCCGAAAAGTGTTTGAGAGTAACCGACTTACAAACAGAAAAAATCTATTATTTTACTATAATTTTATATTCAATATTCAACACGGAGTTTAAATATTTAATAACTTTTTCGTTAATATATTTTTTAAAATAATATTTTTTAAATTACGCTAAATAACGCTCCCGAAAACATTGAACTGGTTGAAAGCACTTTACGTGAAAATCCGCGACTTTCAATGCGGAAAAAAGCAGCCTCACTGGAACTTCCAAGAGCGATTAGTCATGAAATTTTAAAAAAGGATCTGGATGACATACTCTTTAAAAAATAAAATCCGCATTTCCATTCTATCGTTCAATGCTCTTAATAATACTTTGTGCCAATTATTACGTTTTTTATTTAAATTTGAAAATATAAATCTGCAACCAGACACCCTGTATTATTTATGCAGATTTAATAATGGAGAAATCCTCACAATTAAGCACAGAGGGTAGCGATGGTCGAATTAGTCTGCACGTTGACTACAAAACGGAAAATTTTACTGGGTTCAATCCCAGTTTCAGACTCATAAAAACATCTCGCTTTTTTTCTGATGTGCATTTCTGTTTCTTTGTGTCAGTTGTTGTCAGAATATTTCAGTGGCGAAGGCATAGTCACTGGTTACTGAACATTGACGGCTTCAACCGTATCCAATCCGCAGGCACATCAGAACGCCCTCCATAGTCGGTATTGTGTATCACCGGCGAAGTGAAATAATTACTAAAAATGACTACTGAAAAAAACAACTCTTCAACATTTAATAAGTCTGTGTTGACATCAGAGGCGCTTCAACACTGCTATAAAACAAAGAACATGCAAAAGCAGTGTTGTAAGATACTGAAGCTTCACCTCCTGTCATTTCTCCTACTATCCCTTTCCTATAGTTTCAGCACAATGCATTGCATGTGTAGGAGTCATCTCCTGAGTGCTGGTCCAAAATAAAATAAAAACCAGAATTATAGAATTTGAAGTGATGAAACTCATTTTCATTTGAATGGCTTTGTGGCGGTTGTGACAACTGGAACTGTATGTTCTGTGGTTCTGAAAATGGAAGAGCCATTCATCAATGCCAATTTCACTCCATTATCCGTTCAGTATGGTGTGGAATTATATCTGAAAATATCATTGCGCTTTACTTCTTCGAAAATTAACCGCTGTAACCGCAAATGGAGAGCGGTATCGGTTTATGGTTGAACATTTTTTACTTCCTGCTCTTGAAAACAAACTTGAGATGTGGTTTCAGCTGGGTGGAGCCACTGATCACACTGCACGAGATACAATTTTTGGAAAGCGAATAACTTCCAGAAATTTGGAAACTAATTGGCCACCGCATTCGCCAGATTTGTCAGCACTCGACTATTTTATTTGGGCTTATTTGAAGGATCGCCTATATGTGAACAAGCCCGAAACAATCCTCGAACTAAACTTGTTGCAGAAATTCGATCGTTACAGTATGTAATTCTACTGACATTTCTTTCCATACTTCGTGTAGAAACTTTCCATTTTATAATCTGAAAAAAAAAAGAAAATATGAAAGAAAAAGTTATTAAATTTTTAATCCCATGCTGACTTTTTGCCCCCTTATTTATTTTAATTTTTTAATTTGAAAGGAAATTCCCCTTCTTTAATTTATTTTTTAGGAAGAAGACATTGTTTAAACTGCGAGTTACGTAATTAAAGTTCAGACAGTAAATTCCCGTGCCACCGCAATAAAGTGTCAGGACTCCACCAAGTAATTATTAATTTTAGTAGCACTTATGCTTTACATTTACAAGACAGCTTGTACTGAGTTTGTGTGATAATAAGACGTGGACATTGTCACTCCTAAAAGCTTTTTCTTCGATATACAGTGTGGTTGAAAATTCCAAGGTCACTTGGTGAAAGAGTAAGTAATTTGTTTTTGAACAATATTATATTTTTGCTTCGTTGAGCCGGTTTGGGGAATTATGGGTTGGTTCTTTGAAAATTACCGTACTACCTGATATACTCTCTCTGAAATTTTAGTGAACACGAAATTAGTACGAGTATTAAGTGACCTTATGATCACCCGCAGTACCACAACTCCGCATGTTCACTTTCTTCATGATCTTTTTTCGAAGGAGAATTTGGAAAATACGTTTGATATCAGAGTTCAAAATCAGTCATATTTCAAACACACTACCGTATGTTTGTTGGGGGTGTTACAGAGTATGTGTGTGTGTGTGTGTGTGTGTGTGTGAGGGCGTGTGTATGTTTCTGAGATGGTAGTTTACATGCGATAGTTTTCTGATGGGAATTTTTTCAAAGAAGTGAGGGAAGCTGCAGTAAAATTGGCATGTGGCCAAAAAGAAAATAATTTTTATGAAGTGCACTTAGTCTTGTTTTAGAATACAGACAAGACAGCACAAAAAAAAGGAGGAAAATGAAACATGTATAACTATTATTCTGCATGATTGTAATGAATAGTTACAAAAAGACAACTACGAAATTCATAGCCTAAATTTTTTTCCACGCTTTGAAAATTCTTTTGCTGAAAAAATATATTTTTAGTATTTTCTTATTTAAAAGCAATAAAATTTGCATAAAACGAGCTTTAACTTTAAAATATTACAAGCAGTACTAAATTTAATATTTTCTAATATAATTTTTTTGCCATGGCGACTGAATTGTTACTTGTAGTACAGTAAATATGTATACAATTCAGTGCACCTGTTGGAAAACCTTCGACTTCAAACTTGTTTTATGCAAATTTTATTAATTTATAAAAACATTTGCTTTCTGGTTAAAGCAGTCATAAATGTTTTTAATAAACTGGGTATGCCTTTTCAAATTTCTTTAGTTAAACGTCAACACAGCGTTGCCAGCAGATTTGAGAAGAAAATCATCACATGCCGTAAAAAAAATCATATTTTATGGAAAGAAATCATAATTTTCACGGCATTTGTTATTTCCATCTAAAATTAAATAAATGGATTATATATATACAAGTAAATTTATATTAGAAATATTAATTTTACCTTTTCGTACTAAATACTTGCACATCACTTTTTTTTTTTTTTGCTTAAGAAAGTTTATGCTTTTCATTTGTACAACAGAATATCTATAATTTGTACTTCCCAAGAAAATTACAGCTTTGCAGAGATACTCTTTAAGGTCTTTATTTCTCCAACAATGATGCATTTCTATAAACAGACCAACATAAATTACGACGCAAAGCGCTGTCAAAATTTTTCTTGCCCATACAAAATGTATGCAACCAACTGAAATAACGCGGCGTAAACACTTTGCAATAGGAAAATCCAAATCCAAGTGAAGTTGGTTGCAAAAAAAATAAAACTGTTGAAAAGTAATGACGATTTTTTTTTTTTTTTTTTTTTTCTTGGACCAGTGCTCAGGGGCTATCCCCTACATATGCAATTCATTGCACTGGAACTAGAGAGAAGGATAGGGAAGAAACAGACAGGTGGTGAAAGTGGTAGAAAGATAGAGCTTAATTCTTGCACAACTTTGCAGTTGCGTGTAAATTATAAAGCAAAGTTGCGGCGTCTCTGATGTTTTTTGACGCATTATTTTTTTTAAGCTAATTGAGCCATTTTATTTATTATTTTACTTCGCCGACGTTTTATTACTCAAATACCGACGAAGGAGGGTGCTGTAGCACAGAAAACTCAGAAAAAACTTTTTTCTGATTTGACCCGGCTGGGATTCGAACCTGGGTCTTTCTAGTTGCAGAGCCAACACGCTGACTACTCGCCATCAGTAGGTTGTTGTCAGGTCAATTTAATGATTTATGTCTATTTCTTATTTTTATTTAAAGTTTTTTATTAATCGAAGTGAATAAACAGTACTGCTTCTGGTCTAACGTTAACACCCTAATTTACGTTACTCATTTCACCGTAAAAGCTAAGCGCTAGATTACGTTGCTCTTTGCGTCGTTACAGGGTAACAAGTGTAAAGTAAATAAAAGGAACCAACAACAATATGACACAAAATTTAAAATTCACAATGAAAGTTGTACACAACTGAAATAAAAAATCATAGTTTCTATAAATTAAAAATCATAATTTGAGAAAAAAAATCATCAAATCATATTTTGGTTAAAAAATCATCAAAAATGTGATAAAATCATCATTCTGGCAACGCTGCGTCAACAGTTTGTATTCATGAGCTTTGTTTTTTGTCACTTTTTCAATTCATAGCGAACGCACTTTGATTGTTGTATCGGGTGTAGTAGCTTGGTTGGTATTTTTAATGGGAAAAAGTAACACAATCACAAAAAATTTGTGCTATGCGCTAGATATGCTATCAGGTAGAGGTATAGTGGAATTATTTTACAATAGTTTGGAAATATTATTTTATTTAGAACTCCTATTGTTATGAATGTTATAAGAAGAAGCAGAGAAGCAAAATATTGTTATTGCACAAATTAGATATAGATTTAACTTCTTCATTTATTTTTGTGATTTATTTATTGTTTTTATTGGCAGATTTAAATTTAAAATATCACATTAAATATTGAGAAGATGTTCACATCATTTACATATATTCCTGTAGATTAGTATTTTAAGCGATGATAGGCTGTGAATAAGAAACAGCTCTAAGAGCAGTACTTGACACAAAAATCTGGCCATATAATTTGATATAAAATATCTAATGTTAGATTTTTGGTGGGTTTGGGGTAATATTATGTTAATTTATAATAGTTATTTCATAATATTATTATTATTATAATAATATAATAATATTTATTGCATGAAACAAGTAAATCTAATGTCAACAGTTGAAACAATTATCATGTCATATGTATTTTATCATAAGCGTCAGCAACCGTATCAGAAAGAAGTAGTCTAAGTGTTCTTAAGAGGTTTTCGTCTACTGCGGCTTAGAAAAGGCAAACTGCTCAGTTTAGGACATTTCAAGAGTTGCACATACACATTTTGACAGTTTTACGCTCAAATTTTTCAATATAAATGCGGTGCCAGCTATTTTTTTTTTTTTAATCTAAATTTTACTTTTATTATTATTACTTTTTACAATGGTTTGTGCCTCAGCGTCCATGGGACATTATTGAGACGAGTTGGCAATAAATGAGAAAAAGTAATATATATATATATATTAAAAAATATATAAATTAGATTTTGCTCACAAAATTATTGCTTCCAAAATTATATTCAATCGTTTGATTAATTCCTCATTTATACCACTGATTTTCGTTAGAGTTGCTGAAAATTCAGTGAAGTTAGTCGATCGCATCCAGGAGAGGGCGAAGGGAACAGGCCCAACTCTATAGATACTCTTGAGCATCGTCACAATGTGGAATGTGTTTCGTTGTTGACTCGGGCGCATACATTTGTGGTCGATTGGCCGCAAATTGCACTACGTATTACGGAGAAAAGTAATTTTTTTCCACGCTGTTCGGAATAAACTCTCTGCTGACGTTTAAATTCGGTGCCCATAAACACTATTCCCTGCATCCTTTCTCCCATAACCTAATTTCCTAGTTCCAGCACAATGTATCGCAGGTGTAGGGGTCGTACTCTGAGTCCTGGTCCAAGATAAAAAAAAAATTCCTTGCACAGTCGGTCGACTATGACGACCATAATGACGTCGTAATGGTCGAAAAGTGGCCTCGTTTCAACCATTACATTTGTAGTACGTTTTAAATATTTTTACGCGTTTTTCGCTTGCTAAACCATCCATATTCGTAAATGGAAAGCCTTTCACTAAATAAATAACACATCAGATTCCAGATACTTAACAGCTGACTTCCTTGCCAGTCCGGCGATTTCGAAACCACGAAGTGAATAACCCGATGTCACGATCAGTTCGTAATGCAATAATAACGATTCAGCTGATCAAACAGATTATTAGAATTGCATGACTTTTTGATTTGCTGACGATGTTATGCTTCTGTTCAATGGTACGCGATGAAATATTGCGGCTCTAAATGGAAAGAACAATTGCACTTTTGAACGGGTTTTATCTTAAATGTGTTCCTAATTCCTTAAGTGTGATAAAGTGCTTACACGTCTATATTGATAGGCATTTGACTCTTTATTTCCATTTCAGTGTTCGTGGGTCCAATGTTTACATTGGCGTAGTGTAGTTAATATTTTTCAATTATTTTTATAATTTATTATTTAAAATAAATACTCGTTTAATTAACAATTATAAATTATTATTTCAACATAAAAAATATTGAAAGTTAAAAATTAAATAATTCGATAAATTAAAAATAAAATATTTTGAACAAGTAAATTAAGTACAAAGTACTTACACGCAGTTTAAACTGAATTTTCTATTGACTTCATTCATTTGAAAAAAAAAATCGTAAAATTTTAATATGTAAAAATATTAAATTTTCTCATTTTACCAAGTAAACAAATACAAAATTCAATATGAACTGCTTCATTATACATTCTGTACAACCAAAACAATTTCTTTTGATTCAATTTTTAATGAAAATCTTTGCGCACACTTTTGCCTTTCACTGTACATCAAAATTCTACCACCATGTAAACATTGGCAGCATGTTCTCCATATAAGATCGTGTGGGTTATCGAATGAAGGCAAGGAGAGAGATAGAGATGGTGGAAGCGTGAAATGTGTTAAAATGGTGAATTAAGAAAGCAGCTTCTAAAGTAAAAAAATATAATTGTGCGCCCCTTTAACTAAGATATCTGTTAGACAAAGGAAGGGCGAGAATTGGAAAGAATTTTCCTTTCTAGATATATTTCCCCCTATCGCGTTAAGGTGTCCACATATCTCTTTGTGGGTTAGTTATTCTTTTACGATTCTCTATTCCACATGGATACTTCAATCTGGCATTTGTATGTTTAGTCGGATGTAGAGTATATTTGAATAATAAGAAAGCGCCATTTGTTTCGTTAATGCTCTCGCGAATCCGTGGTTTAGGGTTTTTAAATTTTTTTTTTCGAAACTTAATGAACGTTTTCTTATTGTTGCGCTCTAAATTCCCTAAATTCCTCTAAATTCTAACATCAAAGGCTTTCCTTAATAAGATAAAATAAATGAAAATCACTAAGAGTTCTGGTTTGACATTGTGAAGACCTTGTGGTTTTTCACTTCACTTTGATGCAAAACATGCATTTTAGATACTTATTGAGTAACTTGTGTTTGTACGTACATATATTTGATACAATTAAATCCAAACCCAACTCAGCTCTTAAACTTTTGATGGCTTCTTTGGTCTACTGCACGAAACAAAGTCATTTGATACCAAAGAAAGCAAAAAAAAAAATAAAACATTATCGCAAAGAAAGCTGATGATGTGAAGAGAAGAGTAGACACAGGAAATTTCAATGATAAAAGAAATCATAAATTGAATTTATGCAAAGTTTGCATGTTTATGGTAGTACGTACTCAAAGGATATATATTGAGTACAAGTAATCGTATGTGTTTGCCACACTCAAACTCATCATACTCTGATACTGATATAAAACCCTCATACTTGTAATTCACCATTATGCCCACTACAACTGCTGTTACTACCGAATACTCGTGGTAGCTGTTGCATGCAGTAGTAGTTCAAGAAGAGTTATAAAAGCATTAAAAAAAAGTAAGAAATACGAAAAAAAATGAGATCAAGGATTTCGTTCGCTTGCCGCCCCACAAAAGTTACTCTTCTACTTGCTGTTAGCAAAGAAAGGGAATATGTGGTATAATGAAATCTGCACGTACATCCTACATTCTCGTATGCTCCAAGTTGTATGGGGAAAAAATTTCCAGTTTTTTTTAATTGTTTTTTTTTCGATTTTCCATTTTTGTTTTCTAGTTTGGGAAGATAGTTAATGTTTTTGTTATGAATAAGAATAACTATCAATAAGTCTGTATAAAGTATTGCTGCATGTTCTTGTGAGCTCGTTTTTTTCTGAATGTAGTGAGTGTGTACGTAGTGAGCAATATATATCGAGCCTTTTGTGCAATACCGTAGTAATTCACAAAAAATCGTGAACTGAGAAAAATGCATTTTAAGTTTTCAGTCATCTTTTTGATAGGATTTTCGTTTACTAAAGTTATTTTTTTACAAGTTTTTAAATAAAGAGGCATGTTTTGTAATGTTTTCTGTTTGTAAATTTCTTGTCATAAAGGAAATATTACATTATTGCAAATAAATATTGTTGGAAATAGCTGGAGGCAATAAAGACATTTGTAGCTGTAGAATCTAAACAGTTAGAGATAGAACCGCTATCTTTTTTCCTTTAGATATATATTTGCCCAAAGATCATTTCTGCATACCCAGCTCAAAAAATTCTAATTTGGAGTTACTGCGGTATTGCACGAACGGCTCATATTATACACAAGTAAACTCATTTTCCCCTTATTATTCACATTTTTTCAGTTTAAACTAACAGCTTTTGCTAGCACATAATTGTTAACTTTAAATTACTTCATATATTTATACAGGGTGGGCCAACTTGGACTGACTGATTTGAAATGCTTAATGGCAGCATTGCCATTGTGGTTCTTGCGGTATGAGCTGTAGCTCATTATTACGATTATTGAAAACTGTCGAACGTAAAAAATTTTCCAACATGGTCCGGTATACCACCGCAGAGACGGTTTCTGGCTCATTAATTTCATTTTCTAAGAAATATGGACCAATAACTTTATCAGCCATGATTCCACACCAAACAGTGCATGTGACAGGGTGTAATTACCGCTGATGCAATGCTCTCGGATTCTCTGTACCCCAAATTCGGCAGTTCTGCTTATTTACATATCCATTTAAATGAAAATGTGCTTCATCGCTCATAATCAGATTATTCAAAAAATTGGCATTTTCTGTCGCTAGCAAAACCAGTCCACTGAGTATGATGACATTATAAAACTTTATAAAATTTAACGCACCGAAAATTCTAATATGGTATTCTGTGACAGTTTTAGGATGCCGTTGATGTTGTTTCAGTTATTGCTTGTTATTATCATTTTGTGAAACACAGGATGATTTGTTGTGTTTAAGTTCGTAGTTATTTTATCACAATAATGTGAACATTACAACTAACTTTGTATTCATTCATTAGCAATAATTGTACTTCAAATAAATATCACTAATTCTAAATACTGAAAAACCCAATTGTACGAGGAAAATGATGTTTAGTCTTTCAATAAAAGGGGAAATAACAATCAAGTGGTTTTTCATCGCCATCCGTTGGAGGTAGGCTTGCCAGATCCCAAAAGCCTAAAAACTGGAAAACGTAAAATTTTCGCCTGGATTTTAGAAAAAAAAAAAAACTGCACCATTTTTAAAATGCACTTAAAATTGCTAGTGTTGGACTTAAATATACAATTAGCAAAAAATTACGGTGATGATATTTTATAAATTGTCAATTATGTACAAAAAATGGTGCTAATTGGATTGTTAATTGTTAGGAAAACATTTGCAAATATAGTTGTAAGTGTTTAGAATGCGATTTTTCTGTACAAAATATTAATTTCATTATAAGAGAATTTAAAATATGAAAAAACTGGACTGGAAACTGGACCAGACATAAAAAACTGGAAAATCCAGGCGAATCCAGGCCATCTGGCAAGCCTAGTTGGAGGGCTAATAAACCAAAAATTTTAATAAGGAAAGACAGTTAAAAGTTGTAAAAACTAATTACGTTCCAATCTGTTCTAAAAACAGAGCTTTAAGCTTTTGGGAATATGTGGATTTCTGACCTAGAACGAAGCAGAAAGAACGAAGCTTTGAGCCTTTGTCAATATAGTATGTGGATAATAATTGGCATTTCTTGTATTCACATCTCCCTGTTTATGCAAAGACTACTGATGACGTGTGTAGTGGCATAGAAGATGTGTATATACGTGTTCTACTCAAATGGTGTCGATGATTAATTGTTAATTTCTCCACTATTTCAAAATCAAAAGTAATTTTCACATTATTGTGATAAATTAACTGTGAACTTAAATACAACAAAATTTTTATTCATTCATTTGTAATAATTGTAGTTAAAAAAGTATCACTAATTTTGAAATATTTTTCAAGATTTTTGTCATTTTAGTTTAGTTTTTGCATGAAACGTCCTGTGAAACGTACAACCCATGCACAAGGTACAGAACTCTCTTCGTTTTGTGAAAGAAGCACACATTCTATGTTGGGAACTCCTTGTACCATCCATTGAGGATTTATTTGTTTCCGGAACGGCAGCAGATTTCCGACAGCTTCCTCTAAGAGGCTCTATATTATATAAGTAAATACACAGGCCTCCAGTTGCTCTGCAGTCTGCTTTATTTGCTGTCATTATTCTCTTTACTTTGAATTTTAATTACCTTGAAATTTGTAAGAAGATTTCCGTCAGACAGCATAGTTTTGTAACGCACTATTTACCATATTTTACTATTGGTGGACGCTAGGGAATTTAGGCAAGTCGCAATAATTCCCCAATGTTCTTTAAATATTTAGGTACAGAGCCCTGGGCAAGTCATGGTTTTTTTTTACTCTTCCACAGCTTTTCAATTTATTCCATTTCCAATCAATCTTTTTCTTTTTGAACATAACAGAACCCAATACTCGGGACGAAATTGCAAACATTGCTGATCTTGAACTTACCGATGCAATTTTTCTTTTTAAAATAATTTAATAACATACATTTTTTATTTCTTTGCAGGTAATAAACCAAAAAAATATCGTGAGAAATTGTGAGTACAAATTTTTATTAAAAAAAAACTTATGAAATTAACATAAACATTTTTGGCAGTATTTCTATTCATATATAAATTATTATAAGAAAAAAAATGTAAATCCATGATGCTTTGAGGAATATTTTTGAACAAAACTTAGATTTTCTCATCCAGTTTCCAGCTCTAAACTTTTGTTTTTTAATAAATGGAGTTTCAAGAAATGTTTGAGATTGAAGTTGAGGCAGTTCCCTACAACTGTATTTCTTTTCTATTTTCGTAGTTCCAACGCCATTTCTTGTATGTTTAAGGGTCTCTTTCACCAAACATATTTAAACACAATTTAATTTAATTAATGATCTTTATTTAAAGTATGTTTAAAAAAATTTTATTTTCACCAACTGAAATAATGAAACACAAGAAAGTATGGTAACGCTCTGATATTTAATATGATAGCGTCAACTTACAGCTTTTTAAAAAGCTGTTTAAAAGCTGTTTCATGCTGTTTCATGCTGTTGCAAAATCAATATTTAAATGCAGGGTGCTGGCTACTTAAACAGTATTTAAATATTCTAGATGAAAATGAAAATCGACATTTAAATATGAATTGATATTTAAATAGAAATGGTGAAATAGGCTCTAAGACTTTTCAGCTGAGTGCTGGTACTAGTGAAATAATTAAGTTTATGAAGAAGAATTTTTTTCTTTTATTTAGTTGGCACAGATCATGGAGTGATACTCCAGAGAGTATAATAATAAGCAGAATAATCATATTTTATTTATGAATACTGCAAACAATTTGCATCAACAGTTGCACATCAAAAGTTACACAAATAAAAAAAGGACTAGAGTGGATCAGGTTGCACAGTTGATCAGCCGAAAGACCAGCCCACTTGCAGCCAGTAGATCTCATTATCCTAAACTAGTAGTATTTTATTGGTTTATTTGTTATTAAAATCGGAATTTGCAACGACCTCATGCAAAGATTATCCATTGTAATGCTCGTAAGACCCAATGTTGTACACTCGAATTTATGACCGAACATTTTGCGTCATCCGTATAAATGAATGGTATAGAGGTTAAGGGATCAGAAGCTCATAATATTTTTGACATGAACACTCAGTGTGAAGTGCACAAAACATTCTGTCGACAGCATAGAGGAGAAGGCGAAGAGACTTATTGCAGGTAGTAGAGTAGCCCACTTTATCGATGCGTGGTATGTCCCGCTGTTCTATCGCTACTTTAATAGAATGTGCCCTAATAATATAGGGGAACTCGATGCCGAAACTTTCAGAACAAGGTTGTCCCCGAATGGGAACGCTGTTGTTCTGGTGTTTACTACCCGTCAGTCGTTTTGGTCTCCCTGCTGTTGTTGTCTGATGCCGTCTCGCCATCGGTCGCTTGGTCGTTGTTTTCGTCTTCGTAGTTTTCGGTATGTGTCTCTTCGTGCTGTTTATGGTTTTGTTTGTCTGACTGGTGGTGCCGAATAATATAATACTTAGACAATCATCCAATCAACCATCTCATCATCATTCGCCCCATATTCTTGTTCAACATCATAATTGTGGATACGGCGGCCTACCTTACTTGCTCTTCATGCTCACCCTCTCTACATCACCCACCGCGCTTTTCACTCCACTGCCAGTCTCTTACACACCAGCTTTCCCTGGCCCATCGGTCTTCCGGTCTCTTCTCGCTGTTTTATTATATGAAATTTTGAGTTTTTTGTTTTCCTAAAAGTATTTTTATTTCTGAGTGGTCTTCAAAGTGCTTTATTGCAAAAGAAGAAAGTTAATTTATCGCAGGGTCTTTATTAATAACATTTTATTAAATATTTCCTTCTCATTTCTACGAAAAATAAAACATCTCAAGAAGGAAATTCTAATTGTTACCGCCAGTGTGTTGTTTATAAAAAAGAACTTTATTGCTTTTCTCATAAAATCATATTTTTATTTGTTGCAAGAGTCGTAAAAAAATCTGAATATAAATTTCGTTTTTTAATTGCCCGTATTTACTCAACACCTGTTTATGAACTGAACCCAACTGAATTAAGTGAACTTAATTAATTGTAATTATTGCTTGTGATATGAATGTATACTTTCCTTCCACCCCGATCCAAAAACCGGATGAATTACTCATACATCTTGTAATAATTAGTCCTACACCATTAACTGAATAAAACCACTAATTGAAAACATTTGCTCGCTAATCAAATGACTGATATCTTTCTGTAATTCATTCATGCATTCATTCAATCGTCTAAAAAAATAAAACAAAATGTTATATTCGCCCTTGTTGCTTGTTCTGTGGAAATGTTGTAATTAAAATTTTGACAAATTCCTAGAAAATGAAAACCAGAATAAAAACAAATAGTGGGAGCGAAATATTTTTAAAATACTCGTCGCTTATCTCGGCTTGAAATCAACATGTGTTAGCATGCGTGTATGATACTGTGCACAACTGACTGTCATTTTAAACCAAATACACCAAAAAACTATTTTTTTACGTACAACTGTGAACTGTGAGTAAGAAACGTTAGTTTTCGTTGAATAAACGAAAATGAAATTTTCAGAAATTTTAGCTGTAAAATAGAGATGGCAAACGCTCACGTGAACGACTAATGTGTGAAACAAATTACAGCTGTTATAATCAGCAAAAATGTTTGTTGTTGTCTGCGTTACTGTTTAAATAAAAATTACATGAAAAAATTAAACATTAACAAAAAAAACAATTAAAAAGCAATTTTATGGTAAATAATTAAATTAATAAAATAAATAATTTAAAACTTAAACAATTACTAAATTGAAAATTAACTTTATTTCCTAATATATTAAAGAAAGTAAAATTACAAACAGTAACTCTGTACGTCGTACGTACCAATTGTGTTCCCAGCATAAATTGCAGATCGCTTTGCTTTATGGTGATTTCCTTTCTGAATAAAAATGTTGCCCTTTCGATGGATAACATTTTCTACAGTTTGCCCATACCTTTAAAAAGTGATACATTTTTTACTGCCACAATGATACAAAATATTTGAGATTTAATACTTAGCGAGATGTATACTTAGCGTTTCACTGTTTCTACGGTTTTTAGCACCATTTTATCAATAAAAATTGTCAGCAACATTGTTTTCTAATCACCTGCTATTACCTAGAACAAATTGCAAACACTTTAAACCAAAAATTTTTCAAAAAAAGTTTACATTAAAATGAATAATAAATTAAACAGAATCTTCCTCTAACAAAAGTCTGATAGACTCTAGTCAAAGTGAAGGGTATATTAATTTTCATAATTCTTATTTGTATAAAAAAGTACTTAACAAAGTTGTAAAAAAGGTTAGTACATCACGCCGACTTGAGAGTATAGGGTCAAATATGTTGCATATTTTGCCAGTTATTTGTGCAACATATTTAGAAAGGAACGAAATAGCTTTTTTTAATGTTACATATTTTTTAGAATGGAACAGAAATAGTAACGAAATGTAGCATATATGTAACATTTTTGTCAGAAAAGAAAACACCATTAGTTAATTGCTTTGAGAAACAGTTTGCTCTATGATCAGTCTTTGACATCTATCTGTTGTTGATGGTTAGGCTATAAAATTGGTGGTTCATTGTTCTGTCATTTAAATCAAAAAGGGGGAGGTACTGTAAATATATTAGTTAGCCATTTTGACTCGGCAAACAAGATAATCCTGCCGACCTTCGCAAAAAAATTTCGGCAAAGCAAAATAATAAATAAAAAAAATAGTTATTCCAGAAGTATGCTCTCTATCGTTCTATCACTTCACCAACTTTCGCAATAGTTCCGGCACAAACGTCTATAGTAAGCGAAACAGAAACGAACTCCTGGACTTCAAACTGCTCTAAAATGTTTTTAAATTGCAAAAGTATTCGGCTAATGAGAAATTTAATGGAACAGACTTGACAATGCTTCAACATTACGTTTCGCCCAACAAACCGGTCTGCTCAATTTGCGTCATGTGAACATGATTCCTTCTAAGAATAAATTAATTTCGCATAGAGCTTCATACGCAAGAGTAGTCTTTGTCACAGATTCCCTACAGAAATCTTGCTTATGATTCCTACGCCTATTATTTTGGCGGTCTCATACTAAAGTTGAGTGAATTTCACCATGCGATTTTTTTCTTGGGCCAGTCCTCAGTAGATGATCCCTACGTGCGCACTAGTTGGAAAGTGAAGTGATGGGGAAGAATAGACTAGAGCTGCTGCATTCTATTATTTTTTGTAAGCTAATTCGGAGTCGTTTTATTTATTTTTCTGCTTCGCCGGCGTGTTATTGCTCAAATAGCGAGGAACGATGTCGCACCCGACATTTTTTTCGGCCTGGTAGGAGATTGAACCCACCATCTTCCACCCACCAGATACCTAATATTGGCATTAGTGAAAAGTGTCAACATTTGTTCATAAACTGGTGAGTCACTGTATATATTTACTATTATTGGACCCGAAGCACTGCGACCAAAAAGATCTATTGTACATTGGCCTTCACATTTGATCCCATAATAAGGCTTCTAAGCAATCAAAGCGTTATTTTGAGAGTTGTGTTCCACAGGTTGTGTTGAGGAGCCACAGTTCCACCAATGTGAAGAAACCTCTGTCTGCCGAGTGCAAGACAATACATCACTTTCACAAAATCGACAGAACTTGGTTTCGTATGATTCGAAGTTGTACTGCTAGAGTGTTGTTGCCTCCTATCTGCTGACTGTTGTGCAAACTTCCTTGCTTGTATTTTAGTCGCTTTTTAGGGGCTTTACTGATTCGTACCTTCTCGTCTGCAGTTCCTGAGCCATGAACAGGAGAGGTGAGGAGTTCATTCTCCTCTTCTGTGGTGATATTAGATGCTTAATCACGCCCTAAGTCGACAGCAATCTCCATTTCCGCTGGTTTGCAAATCACTTGCCGCGATGTTGTTTTCCGTGAGGCACTGCTGCCTCCTTTATCACTTTCATTTCGTTTTCATTTCTATAAGGGAAGTAAGGGCACGGAGTTGCTCGAGTCGCGACATTGCCCCGGTGTCACACTCACGTAGTGTCATTCATCCCATATTCACGGTACGAATAATACCTGTGATTACGGGTTTTATGGAGTTTTTCTCTCTAGATCCGCCATTTTCAGTCGAAAGCAGGGGCTCTTCGTGCTGGAGTAGCAAAAACCACAATGGTCGATTTTTAAACAATTGGCGATTGACGCCAATTACCTCTGTATCTTCTGTCCCTACATGGAGGCACTACGATATTTCACCCACATAAGTCAGTATGTGTGTAGGAAAACACATTGCTGTATTTTTTTACACTGCCGGAACTGTGGGCACAAGTGTTGCCAGGTAATCAAGTAATCACTTCTGCCTACTAGTTTGGTGTACAGATTGTCTACACTTTGTACTTTGTGTTTGATGGATAGAGAAATTATGCTTAATTCCCTTCACATTCTTCATTGTGTAGACGAAAATTCCTTAAACGTACTAAAGAGGATCTGGCTGCAATGTCTTACATTTTTTGACACACATGACATATTTGGCAGATCATGTTATTGTGTAGAATAGTGCATCACGACCTTAAGTATTTCTTCTACTGTAACCAATGACACTGGTCGCTTGTCAAAAAAAAAAACTACTCATCGTTCCAACTCTAATACATGTGTAATTAAAGTATCTGTGTGACTAGAATTAAAATTATAACCGTATCATCTTTGTCTTATTAACATTTAATTATTGATTTCATTGCCTTCTCTTTAAATTTACATTTAGGTCAAGTTTTGTTAAATATACGAAAGTTATGTTATGGAAATAGCTCTTGGAGTGGAGAAGAGCACAGGCAAAACCACTTTGAAATGCTGCAACTGCAGATCAGCGGTTGTTGAGAGTAGAAAACTTTTTAAATTAAAAATTGGATAAAGTAGTTTTTTTATGTGTTTTTATAGTGACATCTTAAAAGCCCTCCACTTAATAATTAATCATACACCCACACACGAGGTTAATGAAATGCACTGTCCTGTTGAGATAAAACTTATTCGTGCACAGACTTTATAAACTACAACATACGCGTGTACGTAGGCGTTTGTGCCATGTAATGCTACCATGTTAAAATTAAATTTATCATTTACATTGTACATTGAATGATGGCAATTTTTCTTTATCAAACAAAATCCCTTCTGAACGTTTGTTGTGGTAGTTATTCTTCATATTCAAATGCATGAAATGAAGTTATTGTGCTTTCGTTCTTTCATTCTTTCCAAAATCAATAAAATGACCAGCTTCGGTAAGAGTCCCATTATGCTTCTTGTTTAAATCTAAAGCTCATGCAGTCAAGCAATATCATCTGGGCCGCAGCCATCAGCGCTAAATTCATTACCGCCATCGTTGTTGATGTGGAGTGTAAAACAGGTGTTTTTTTTTATTGATTGAACGCCTTGTTGCACTTGTTTGTTGTTAATGGCGAATTTAACCAACCGCAACACACAACGACCATCGATTTTTTGCAATGACTTCGTTGTGTTTTTCTCCATTTTTTTTAAGTCAGCGGTTGCAACATGAAAAACACCATCAAAATTCAATAGGTAATAATTCTTTATTTTCTGTGAGATTTTTTCATCTTTTGCCAATAAGTTTCAGTTCGACTCTTGTTGTCCATTTCATGTCTGTCTATTTTCTGACAGGAGATTTGCGCCTGCGTGTTTGTCAGAATATGCCAGGCCATTGTTTGTATGTGTGTGGTGGAAAGCAATTAAAATTAAAAAAAATATTAAAAGAACGAGCACAGCAAAGAGGAACAAAAAGAAAGAAAATTCAGGAAACCTGAACATTTCATGTTGAAACATGCAACAACAACGCGTTTGAGATTAAATTGCGTGTAGAGTATTTAAATGAGTTTCCAACACTTTAGCAAACTACAAAATGCCATTTAAATCGCCTGCCGCAAACATGCTCTCGCCACACAAACTATGCTCGTAATACAAGACCAATAAAACAACTACCAAAATTTTGTTTTGTGCAACAAATCTCGTCGTATGTCGTATAACGCAACATTGTTGTAAAAACGAAATAAAACATAAAATTTATTATTGCCAATGCCTTTTCGCGGTTGTAAAGATGTGTTCGAAAGCTCTTAGATGTCTTTCGATTGCTTTTCTAAGGGTAACATTTTTGGTCACGTTTAACTTCAATATAGATATTTTTTGTATTTGCACATACGAGTACATATCTTTCATAGACAACATTTGTTTCGGTTGTAGTAGAAACGACCATTTTTAAAATTTCCGATTAAAACTGTCGGTTAGCCAATAATGTATTGCACAATGTTTGATTACCTTTCAAATGAGAGAATTTAACAGAAAAGTGTTCACTAAATCTAACCGAACAGACTGTGTGAATTAGCAATACATAATTTGGAATTAATAATTACAAATGGCTGCGGACCGCTTGAAAAATAATTTAAAAAATTTTAAAAAAATATAATATGTACGTATGTATAATAAATTTGACATACATATATTTTTTTAAGGGAAAAAACACAATTTTAAAATTAGAATCATATATAAAGAGATATTCCCAAAATAAATTCAGTTAATATACAATACTACATGTGCACCGTGTATGATTTTAATATTATTTTGTTTAATTTTTTAATTTTTCATTTGATTCACAATACATTAGTTATGCTGGCCGATGACAAGCCTAGTGTAGATAAAAAAAAAAATCTAAAAATAGAAATATGTGTGTGTGTTATAAAAAGTAAACTCATGGATTGTTAAGTTTTTGTTTCTAGATTTTTGGTTTTTTGTGTTTGATATTCAACATCAATTCTCGATTGATTAGTTGAATTTTAAACATATACTAGATCTTGGGTTTGTATTCAAAAATTAGAACTAGGAACAATCCACTGATGAGCTAAGTAAGCATTGGCAAAATATTACTAAAGGGTGTCCCAACAAGAACGGAAGATTTAAATTTGGCGCCATTCGAAGTGTCATTGTTTGACATGTGAACAATTGTTATTGTCAAGTCAAATGTCCATTCACACTACTCCCTCTATCCTCCTTCCCATAACCTGATTTCCTAGTTCCAGCACAATGCATCGCATGTGTTGGGGGATCCCCTGAGTGCTGGTCCAAGATAGAAAAAAAAAAAAAAAATGTATATTGACATTTTGTTGCATTTCAAACAAGTGATACGCGTAATTATTGTGCAGTTGGTAGTGGTTCACAGATCTGAAAATTATTTATTAGAACCAACTAAAAGTGTACCATTCTTTACTTACGAATTATCTATCGAAAACATCGGAGAGTGTCAATTGGTAAAAACTTGTCAGTTCTTCAACTTATTGGCCATTTATTTTAGAAAATTTTTCAAACCAAACATAACCCTTCTGGGTGATTAGTCTTGATATCCAGTCTTGATAACATCAGATATTGTCTGTCCATTGTTTGGCCGTGTGATTAGATTGTGCCGAAACTTATATTTTGCATGAAACAGGAATGCTCCTTCATTGTTTTAATCATCTGGCAACTCTTTCAGTTATGCGAAACTTTATGGCAGGTAACAAAATCGTCATAACTTTAATTCCCAGTTGTTTTTTTTTTGCTGCATCCAATAAAACAAAAAATTCTATCATCTTTCCGCACTGCCTTTAGAACAACAAAAAAAAAAGTCGTCATCACTCATATTTTGCTTTATGAATGTGTCGCTTTGCAGTTGTTGTTTGTGGGGCGAACAAGATATTAAAATTGCGAAGCAAGCCATGAATAAGAACAGCTTAAATGGCACTTTAACTATTCCCTTTTGCTGTTGTTGTTGTTGTTGTTACGATTATTGCTGTTATTGTAACTGTTGGTTGTATGCAGTGTATGTAATTTCATAAGAAAGCATTGATAGCTTAAGGTAATTCTTTGTTGTTATTGCTTTTGTCTCTTAAATCAGTATGCAACACAACAAACAAACATACCAATCACCATAATACTGCCTTCCCAAGTAATTTGGCGTATGGAAAGAGAAAAAAGAAGTGGATTTAAGAAAAAAGTTCAAAGTGGGAATAAAAAACAAAGCATTGAGCACAATTTGAAACGCTAGAACGCCTCTTCAAAACACTTTTTTTTTTGTTGTTGTTTTTGCTGTTCTTGCTTCCTCTTTTCAACTCCTCTGTTCCTTTAAAGTTTTCCTTTGTGCTTTTTGTGTTGTTTTCATCATGATCATCGTCGTCATCATCAACATCAACAACATATTCCATATATTATAATAATTATTGTTATTGTTGTTGACTTGCCAAGCCATCCTCTGAATATCTTTCTTTCAAATTGTGGCATCTCTCCTCTTCTGGACCATGGACTCGTTTTGTGTTCTTTTGTGCTGCTTGATAATTTTTTATTATTTTAGTTTCTTGGTTGGCTGCAGTGGAAAGTGTTGGTTGGTTGTCGTTGCTGTGCAACAGCATCAGGAGGTGGTGAAGAAGCCGTGAATTGCCTAAAAGAAAATATTTAAATACAACAAAAATTCCAATTATCAATTAAGTCAAGTTTGGAGTGTATAAAAAGTCATAAAAAATAACATGAATATAAACGTTAAACACATCTTAAGTAACTTACTTACATATTTGTCGCTTTTATTCTTTTATTTATTGAAATTTTTTTGTTCGGTTGCTTTCCCCTGCCCTGCCCTGTCTCAGATTCAATCGTTTTGCTTGTTGTTCAGAGTTGCCGATTTTTAACCCTACGCCAAATAATGCTTTTCAAGCAAAATTTTCCAAGGTTTAGTTGTGGATCTGCACAAAACAAAGTTCCAGGTTGATGATTTATCTAATCCCAGTTCAAACGATTTATTCTAATGAACTGGTTTCTTGAGAACAATTTTCTAAAACGAATCCACTTGCATTTTATATCACTGACAATAAATTCGCAACACTCAAAATATACAAGGTGGGCCAAAAAAAAATATCCGATGTTCGATTCTGTTTTTTGATTATGTTTATCTGAATCTTTAGAAATTTATTGGACAAGTCGAGAAGATGATATCGGCCAAATGGGCGCCGTCACAATTGATTGCTATACCGGCATTTTTCATCACTTCGGCGAGAACTTTATAAATGTATATGATATATATGATATATGATAAAGGCGTATAATAATGGACAGGACGATACGTACTTAAATACCAAGCTGTACAACGCTGACGGACAAAGAGAGAAGAAAGAGAAAAAAGTAAAAAGTCGGACAGTCGTTTAAGATCAAGTAGCCTAAATATATATAAATTTTGTAAAGTTGTTGCCTAAAAAGTAGTTCAAAGTCGGACGGACATAATTATAGATAATCTTTTATATTTATACAATTAATTCCATTAAAACTGAAATAAACTTGAATTTTTAAATTAAATCAGTGTCATATGTCAGTGTTTAATCTTTTCTACATGTATATACATAATTGCAATTTCAACATTGTGCTTTTTCACGAATAAATATAAGTATGTAATATATTATTACATACTTTGTGCTATTCTCATAAAGGATTTTTTTTTTTAATAATATATTTGTCCACAGTTTTAGTTCATCAGTAAATCATTTCAAAGTGAACAATCAAAAGCATACATTTTTATCTCCAGGTTATTTCTACTTAAGCGCACAACCGCTGTATGTAATACACGTACGTGAACTAAATTGCTTTTATTTTGTATCAATTTTTATTTATTTTTCTGTAGAATACATGATTTTTGCTTTCTGTTTTGTACTTATTTTGCTTTATTATGTGCAAAATCACACAAAACTTGCGAAGTTACCTCTATACAGCACTCATCAGATCGAAGGTTCTCTCTATATAGAGTACTCAATGAGAGAATTTTTGGTGTTCCCTCGATTGAGTAGTTCCTTCAAGCCTGAGTTCCCTCTACACCGAGTCTACTGTATAACATTTATTTTCATACAAGTATACATATATCAAATGTCAATAAATTCTTTAAAAGTATGAGCAAATCTTGCCACTTTTAACTGAAAAATGAGGTACAATTATTAGTTCAAACAAACTTTGACGTTCGACTTTAAAATACGTTACAAATCGTTGCATCAGGTGACGGGCGATTTAGCTAGTGAACTTACCTGGTAATGAATTTGCCTTGGCTTTTCCTATTAACAAATAACAAAAAAATTTTTTATTCGTACTGCCAATGTAAAAAATTTGCCTTTCTTACTGTTGGAAATTCGTAAAAACGAAAGTACGTACTTTTGGACCTCCACTGTATGCAATAAATTGTATATATTTAATATTATTTTTATGGCAGAGTTACTCCTATAAATGCTTGATAATACTGTATGCTTTGGTCTTTTGGCTTTTTGCGTTGTCGGAATAAATAAATAAAAAAATTAAAATAAAAATCTAAAATGCTAAAATTAGTGTTACATTCAAGTGGCAGAAAGTGGAACTGCCTAAAAATTTATTTGTAAAGAAAGGCTCCAGACAAATGTTTCAGCAATCCTTAAAAGTAAATAATTTTACTTGTATAAATTTGCAATAAATTTTATATCGTCGGATTTCTTATGCTCGCTCAATAAATCACCATTCATGGGCAGCCTAATAGCATATTTACCTTTTTGGGGTTAAATGGAATTGAAGGCACTTTAGTGGAAAAAAAATCGTTTTGTTGTAATTTTTTTATAGAACAACATCAACTGCAACAACAATAGCATCAACAACAATTTAACATAAAATCTCTTGTTATTTTTATTAGTTTTATTATTGTATTTATTGTTTGTTGTAATTTTCATTTTATTTGTTGTTCTTGTTGTTTTTTATTTTTGATGCTGCTGTGATCATTGCTGCCTGCCTGCCTGATGCTGGTTGCTTCTCTTTCTTTGTAACATTTTGTATTTAAGTTGTTCTTTTAGTATCTTCAGTAGCTTTAAGCATTTGTTCTTTCTATAGACAGTTTATTTCGTTTTATTTATTTTTTATCCCCGCAGTTGTTTTATGACTTTCGAATGTTCCCTGAGTGTATTTAATACACTTAACTCAATCATAAATACATATACGGGGGGTACAGCGATGTATTAAAAAATAAAACATGTACATTATTTTGTTATAAATTTTAGGAGAGCAAAAACCGCATTAAGAGATAAAACATTAATTATTTTTAATTGCTAATATTTTGTGTTTTTGTTTTACGCCGTGGCGAATTGCAGTCTTAAGAGGTTTTTTTTTATTAAATCAGAGACTCTTGAACGGGTTTGGAGAAATGTGGCATTTTTCAACTTTATTTCTGGGAAATTATGAAAAGATTTTAGTGTTAAGAAAATGCAGCTATAAAGTAACTCCCTCAATGTCCTTTAATGCACGCTTAATTTTGATTTTGTCTTTTGTTTTAAATTAAATTAATCATTAAACATATAAATGGGACAAACGAAGAACTTTGACTAGCTCATCGAATTCGTCGGTACCAATTCGATGCGTAAATTCGCCGTGTCGCTCACAATTACGAAAATAACGTTGTTTGCTGTCTGTGTTACCATATAAAAAAAATTACTTGACAAAATTATACGTTAACAAAAATTAATTTTATGGTATATTATTGTGTATATTTAACTTAAATGATGTATGTTGAATATTAAACAATTCTTAAAAGAAAAATTACCTTTATTTGGTAATATATTTGAAAACAAAAATTAAAAACGGCAACCCTTTACCAATTTTTTCGTCGTTCGCCGTATGAAATAGAAATAAATCTATCGTAGAGTTCATCACGCACGACGAATTTTGTAGACGGCATTATTGCGTTATGCATATGCAATGCAGGAATGTGTTTTATTTCTGATGGCGAAAGTTCGCAACGATAAATTCGTCATTCGTTTCATTTGGGTTCCTGCCATAAGTCCTCATTTTTTATTCAGTTCTTCCAAGCTTTTATGATATCGACCCTTGTGCGCGAAATTATAGTATGTTACACTTTTTTCGAAATCGACTTTTCTTTGCAAATTGGTGCTAAATCCATGAATTCATCTGCTGATAAAGTATTATAGCGCTAATTGTCATAGTCATGCAGATAACACTATGTACATTTTATCGTATGTGACAACTAAGACTGTCAGGCAAATAAAAAAAGGAATAAAACGCTCTGCTGTAAAATTAATTTTTTGTAACATACGCTAATTTTGCGCACAGGGATCGATGTGTTCTTTTCTGTTCAGTTGTCTCAGGGGGGCGCGGTGCAATAACTCGCTGGTGAAATAAGTCCCTAAAAATGTTCATACAAATGTGAGCGTTAATTTTTTGTTTTTGTTTATCCTGGACCAGTACTCAGGAGATGACCCCTACACATGCAGTGCATTATGCTGGAACTACAGCAAAGAGTTTGTTGAAGAAATTATAGGAGGTGAAGCTTCACTATCTTAAAACATTTCTTTTTCACGTTATTTGTTTTTTACAGCAGCGTTGTAGCGTCTCTGATGTCAAGGAGACGTATTAAATTTTAAAGCTTCGTTTTTGGTAGCCTTTTTTAGTAATTATTTTATTTCGCCGATACTACACAATACCGACGAAGGAGGGAAGTGTGTATGTGTGTGTTTTAGATTTGTGTTAAAATAAACAACTGAAAAAGTAGTGTGGTTTAGTTCACGTAAAAGCTGTTAAGGAAAACGTCTAACGTTAAAAATATGTTAGTGAATAGCAAAATCGCTTCTTTTAATGTTAAGTATTTTTAACCAAACAATTGTCGTTTAAATTGCATAGTGAATCGCACTACAGGAAATGTTAGCATAAAGACGCCAAAAAGAGGCATAAAAGCCCTGATCGGTCACTGTCACCCGAAGTGCCAATATACATATACAGTCAAAGCCCGATTTAACGAATGATATAATGTTCAGACCTTTCCGACCGAACAGTAATTTTTTACCTTGAAATTTTATAAAAAAAAAAAAAAAACATCAAAATTTAATTGTATTTATAATTTTGTGTAGAAATAAAACTTTACTTGATATTTTCACGTTTTTTTAAGAATTGTTTTTATTTCTAATAAGTATGTAATTTCATTAAAAATCTTCCAATGTGCAAATGTGCATATGCATATGTACTTATATTTGAATGTTATGAAAATAGGTTTATTATTACATTTCATTTATATTATTCATTTCTTAAGAAATCTGTTATGAACGATTGCTTTAACGTACTTTGAAGTCCTCTTTGTATTGCTTCTTCTTGCAACTCCCTTAATACAAGCGATTTTGAAACATCTATTCTATTCATGTCACACCACATTATACAGGTTTTAAACCCTTTGATTGCATCTGAGTGTTTAATGTTTAGTTTCTCTGACTCGACAGGAATAACGTCACATTCATTTTCTTCATCGTCGATATCTGCATTTTCAATAATATCCTCATTCCAATTGCTTTTATCTTCTACGATAGATATGGATCACACATCACGCATCACACGTGTTCTTTCAATACAAAGCAAAGAAGCCAAAACACACACAAAAAACTAACGGTTCTGTAATGATTTTTTTATTTTGCTTTGTCATTCGTTAAAACGGGATTATTTCTTTTTGCCATTCGCTATATAAGGTAATTAATGTAAAAATTTGGCTATTCCTTATATCGGATATTCGTTAAACTGAGTATTCGTTATACCGGGCTTTGACTGTATTGGATTTTTATTTTGTTATTGCTGATGTATTAGTGGATGTTTTAATATTAATTTTCTGGCACTAGATTCTATTGCTTTTGTACATGAGCAAGTTTTATTTTATTTTATTTCATTTTCGTTCTGTTGGTTAAATAAATGTTAGAATAGTTATTAATTAATTTTGGATTATTTCTCATTCGTTTTATTTCGGCACTGTTTGATATTCCCGGACCGCAAGAAGTCGCGTGCATATTGTATACCAACTCTTTTTCGGCCGAACATCGCGTATTTGGCACAAACTCCCTGCAGAGGTTATTCCTGTCACTTTTGATATGGGAACATACAAAATAAATGTCCATCGCATCGTAGGGGTCATACCCTGAGTGCAGGTCCAGATAGACAAAAAAGAACAAACGTTCTTATTTGTATAAAAAGGCTTTTATAAAATATGTAAAATAGATCGGTATCTCACCCCAACTTGAGAGTAGAGGGTCAAATATGTTGCATATTTTGCCAGTTACTGTTGCAACATATTTAGAAAGGAACGTGACCGCTTTTTAGAATGTTACATACTCTTTAGAATGAAACACGCATAGTAATGAAATGTAGCATACATATATGTACATATGTATGTAACACTTTGGTCAGCAAGGAAAACGCCATTAGTTTCCAAGTATTACGTTATTAATTTTACTTGTTTTTACCCTTTTTTACCTTTTAGCATTAGAATATCGAAAAATACCTAGATACAGTGATCTAAATATCGAAAGAGGAGCCTGCATACCGAATTTCAACCCTCTAGCTTTAGCCGTTGGAAGCAATCTTTATATAACTTGGACAAGAAAACTACATTTTTAGTTAAGCTCATATAGCGATACTGTGCACCTGGGCTAATGAGTAAGGAGCAACTGAATTAGTGCATTAAAAGAGCGCAAGCTAGTTCAATTAACTGAGAGGGCGCTCACATCAAAGAGCTGATGAACCCAACTCTACAGTGGACTTTATTACATGCCTCGCCTGAAGATACATACACCTACACTTCGCAATCTTCAGTTGCGAACACACTTCATTAACGATAACTCTCACTAATAAATAATGCCTCTAAATTTTATGTGGTTACGATTTAAATTTGCAAAGTTTTTCTTGACAAACTGTTTCCGGCAGTTCTCTTTGCACTTTTCTGTCTTTAAACAATATAGTTTTTTTTTTTATTTTGTGATAATTTCTTTTTTATTGTGTCTGATTATCAGCAAGTGGAATCTTATGTTTTGTGGGCTGGGTTTACATAAACCATACGAAAGTCAATACTTATCTGTGGTTACATCTTTAAAGAGCTCTGGAAATTCGGTTTTTTGGTTACATTTTTTTTCACAGCATATTTTCGCTCACTTTATTTGTTCATTTCAACGTTCAATGCAATATTCGGTTCTTCTTCATATCGATATTTTTTATAAAAATATTAGGACAGCTGTCTTAAGTTTCAGGGATTTTAGGTATTTTAAAACGTTGCTTTTTCAGTCTCTTTCAGTTTTTTTGCTCCGTTCTGCTTCAAGTTATTTTCTTAATTACAACATTTTTAAGGTCACAAAGCCTTCGAAATGTTTCATTTAAATTTGTATGTTTTTTCGCTGGCAAGAGAAAGGCTGAATGTACGTTTTTACATTCTTTTTTGTAGTTTTTTTTTCTGTTTCTTGATTTTTGTCATTGTTGACATTTTTGAAGATTATTTGCTTTTCTTTAGTTTGAAATGAAATCCTGTGTGTGGTTTGTAATTTCTTTCAGCTTATTTGTAAGTTATAAGCATCATATTTCTTAATCAGATTATTGGCAATGAATCAAATTTCGTTTTGTTTAATTCTTTGACAGCTTACGGTTTAAATGTTTTGACGAAAATTAAAGGTAATTTTATTAAATATGGAATTTGAATTGAATTATTGTATTGAAAACTTCAGATTTAAATAG
The DNA here is from genome assembly GCA_963924685.1 of Dexiosoma caninum. Classification (NCBI taxonomy): domain Eukaryota; kingdom Metazoa; phylum Arthropoda; class Insecta; order Diptera; family Tachinidae; genus Dexiosoma; species Dexiosoma caninum. Next base: position 69,128,395 of record OZ004727.1, read on the forward strand.
AGAAAATTCTATTGGAAAATATTTACGAGCATGCCAGCATATTGTAATGTTTTACAACTCTTTAAAAGAAACTCTCGTTGGTATATAAAGAAACGATGTCCAAAATTAGTGCGACTTTCTGTAGTACATATGTATGTTTATAACGGAAATAGTTATTTTAGAAGGATGAAGGATTTGGCATACTTGGTAAAATCGATAATAGATAAAACCTGTGAAAATATTGCATTTAAGCGCACAAGGATCCAAGCCTTCCCCGTTTACATATCTTTAATCTAACAGAATGCTAAATGGGCATAAATCGCATTATTTACTAACATTTTGCATTTGTGGCATTGATAAAGTACTAAGTATGAATTTGTTTTTCAATTTGGTGCCTCATGGCCTTAAATAGTACTAAAATGATTGCTAAAGTTAAAGTGTACATTAAAACTGGTTTTCCTATTCCAAACTTCTACTTCAAGCAACACATTAACGTTAACAATCAACAAGAACAGTGAAACCTCTTATAACCGCACACTCACTGTTGCACTATTTTTGTCCGGTTATGAGAGGTGTTCGTTTATAAGATGTGCACATTTATTACTTGAAATATTTTCTTTATGTTGTAATGGTAGACTAGTGATTTATGGTTGAAAAAATTTATTCAGAATATATTGCTTTAACTTAGATCGATTCAATTTGATCCTTTGAGTTTCAAAATGATTTTAAATGTTTTTAAATGCGACGAATTCGTTTCTGGTTTAAATTTCAAACCGGCAATTTCGTTTAATGCTTCAACTCAAGTTTTTAAAGGAATCAAGTACAAGTAATTTCCATTTTTTCTTAAATTGATAAAATATTTTTGTCCCATTTTGTGACTCTCAAGATGACGTCACGAGCTAAGCAAACAATTTCTTCAAATAAACAGCAATTTCTATGCAATTCCCAATACATAAGTATTTGCATTTGTGTTAAGAAGGGAATCACAATTTTTTCAATGGCATTAACACAAATATGAATCAGAGTTGAAATGAAGAAATACTACTAGGCTTGGTGAGTTGCAATCAAGTTGCATTAATTAAAATTAACGCTTCTGTTCGCTTATTACAGGCTTTTTGTGCACAATTTTTTAAAATTTTGTGTCCTCGTCCGGTTAATAGAATGTCTCGTTATAAGAATACATTTTCTCAAAAAGTGATAAAAATCTCGGTTCTATAAAGTTTGTCCGGTTATGGGATGTGTCCGTTAGGAAAGGTTTCACTGCACATGTTTAATGATCCTATTTTAATTTTTTGCTGAAAATAAGGCTCAGCCCTGGTAGGCAATGCCATAAATATTACGCGTTAGGAAGTACTCTACTTATTCGTAAGGAATTGAGCTGAATTAGATTTGCTTGGCATTGTGTATTTTATTTTTTTGTTCTGAGACCAACATATGCTAAGTATTGCACTAGAACTAGATGAAGTGATAGAGAGAGAGAGAGAGAGAGAGAGAGAGAGAGAGAGGTAGAGATAGTGTAGAGAATTGACAGGCGGTGAAAGTAGTAGGACAATAGAGCTTAATTCTTGCAGAACACTGCAATTGCATGTTAATTATAAAGCAAAGTTTGCTTTCTCTAATGTTGATTTTTACGCATTATTTCTCAAGTCAAAGGAGAGCTATTTTATTTATTATTTTACTTCGCCGACGTTCCATTGCTCAACTACCGGCGATGGAGGGCCCGGGCCCTCCTTATTATGAATATGCAGTGTGGATGTATGATGCTCACTTTTCCATGCAGCTTCTTTAAAAGCCCAACTTTTTTTTCTTTGCTTTTACTTGTTTTTAGTTATAAATAAATCTGTTTTCTAAAACGTACATGAATATCAATGCTTTGATTGTATTCAGCCACATCAACGCATCAGTACTCGAGCCAAATCCAACACAGAGGCGTAAAACAAGCTCTTCAAACAAACACTTTGAATTTTAATTAAATTATAATTACCAGTTGCAGAATTCCTTTGGCGTTTGGTGCTTTGCTTGCCAGTATTTGTAATTAATTTGCCAGTAATTTATAATACTTTCACGAAAACAACAATGCTACGCCCCCCCCCCCCCCCCCCTTCCAAACAAACAAAAATAGTTCTTATTATAATAAAAAGTACAAAAGTAGTTTATTTCCAAATAATCCTTAAATAAATACAGTTTAGCGTGAAGCTTTAATACACGAACAGAAATTTGAATGGAAAAAAGCATTTTTGCAAAGCAAGAAGAACAAGGAACTGAAAACTAACAAATCTCAGTCTGACATGCACATGGCGAATAACAGCAGCAGCAGCAGCAACAAAAACAACAACTCCCTACTTAAAACAAAAATTAATGAATGTGCATACGAATGTATGTATGTATGTTTGTATGTATGTGTGTATATTAAAGCGCAATAATGTGTGTTTGCGTATGTGCATGTGTGCGTTGCATAAAGGATAAGCTTCAACTTTCGTTTCCTTTTACCTCTCGTTTTTTTTTTTTTTATTATTTTTTTGCTGCTGAAGCACACAAGATCATAATAAACTCACTCATATGCGCACGTAGATTTAGTTGTTGGTGTCTACTCAGTCATGATTTCTTTATGATTTTCAAGAATGGCAACAGAAACAACAGCAATTTAAAGCTAAAAAAAAAATAACATAATGGAGAAACTGAACACAAATGAAAAAAAAAGAAAATATAAAATAAAAAAAGAAAAAGGAAAACAAACTGAATGTACTACAACGGCAAAAAAATGAAACAAAATCATAAAAATATAAATACAAAATATGTTTTGTTCTTGTGCAATTAGAATGCGTGTTAAGTGCTGCGAAAAACAGAAACACCAACAACAATAACAAAAGACACACAAATTTATAACCTTCTCTGTGACTTGGATATACACATACCCACACACACAACCACACGCATCCATGCAAACATGGACCAGACTTGCATACAATCATCCGCACCAACAGCTTTTTGAACAAACGAGCGAATTACAGCGAAATTCACCTGCCAGGTATATAAATGAGAATAGAGTGTTTAATATGAATATAAACTAATGCAAACAAATGCACGGACATACTCATGTGTGGATCCTAAGAATTCTTTGCAGCAGCCAAAACATTAACAGTCTGTCGAAGAATTATTTCACATATCGAGCCTTTGGTGCAATACCGTAGTAATTCACAAAAACCGTGAACTCAGAAAATGCATTTGAAGTTTTGAGCCATATTTTTGATAGTATTTTCGTTTACTAAAGTTATTTTTCTACAAGTTTTTAAATAAAGAGGCATGTTTTGTAATGTTTTCCGTTTGTAAATTTCTTGTCATATTTCAGGAAATATTTCATTATTGCAAATAAGTATTGTTGGAAATAGCTGGAGGCAATGAAGACATTTGTAGCTGTAGAATCTGAGCAGTTAGAGATATAACCGTAATCTTTTTTCCTTTAGATATATATTTCCCCAAAGATCATTTCTGCATACCCAGCTCAAAAAATTCAAATTTTGAGTTACTGCGGTATTGCACCAAAGGCTCGATATGGATTTCAATACAAAATTTTTTGTTTAACGAAATATTTCAAATCGTTGCAGTAGATTCGGGATTTATTCGAACCAATGTCTATGAAATAAATCGTTCAAGCGATCTATATTATCCGTCTCTCTCTCTCTATCTAGTTCCAGTGCAATACGTTGCGATGTAGTGGATTTCCTCTGAGCACTGGTCCAAGATATTAAAAAGAAAAAGTGACAGGAAAGACCAATGTTGTTCTCTGTAATGCTTGGTACGATTCGCAGCCAAATCAACCGAAATGGATGCTCACTTAATGATTGAATCGTCCTGCGTAGAAATGAGCGGCTGTCGAGAATAGATTCTCTGAGGTCATTAGAACACATTATAGTAACGATAAAACAACGAAACCCACCGCACGTTACAACGATGCTCAAGGGAGTCCATAGAGTTGACAACTCTACCGTCTCCAATGTATTTCATCGCGCTGTCCTGTATACGGTCTAGTAATTTCAAAATAGACTTTGAAGCGCCTGCCCATACATGAGAGTAAATAGAACAGAAATGAGATCAGTGCAGTATGTCTTACACACTTGAATGCTTCTTTTAAAACTAGAAAAATGTAGTCATCCATTGAACATGACAAAGAATTTTTAAGCCAAAAAAAAAATCAAGAGCTTCTGATTCTCTGATATTTATACCAGTCACAATTGCAGAGGAAGTTGCGTAATCGCGCAACCGTCGGTGTGTAGGGATGCAGCATTGGGTCTTCCGAATGTTAAATTCCACACTGTTCACGTGACCACATTTCCAGCACCAGCACTCAGGAGATGACTCCTACAGATGCGAAGCATTGTGCTGGAACTATATTAAAGGGATAGTAGGAGAAATGACAGGAGGTGAAGCTTAATTAATTATTTTTTACAGCTCTGCTTTCGCACGTTCTTTATTTATACTCATAGCAGTGCTGAAGCTTCGGTTCAGTAGCCATTTTTATTATTATTTTACTTCGCCGGTGCTACACAATATTGTGCCTCATCGCGACGATCTCAGTCGATGTCGGCCTATAAATGAATATGAATGGCAAATGCTACAAAAAGCGTAAGTTTCATAAAAAAATGTCATTAAGAAAGTTAAGAAATAGAGTAGGAGAAAGGCGCTTGCGGTGTCCCTGAATTCATCTTGAACTCGTCTTTTAGCAATTTTATAGCGTCATCTCTGAGAAAGCTTGATATAAACCGAGAGAATATATCACAGACACCGACTACTGATATACTAATCTTACGATTGATTTTAAATCCACATTTCTTGGTCTTTTTAGGCGCTGACCAACACATTTGCTTCACATTTTTATAGATTTCCCGCATTCATTTTCTCCGTTCAGAGGTCTGTACTCACTACAGTTCAAACTCTCGCAATAATTCACGATGTAATTCACATACTACATTTACAACGGAAATTGCAATATTATTTGATAATAATATGCGTACGTTCTGAAAACACATTACAAACCGATCACAATTTGGCAGCTACATAAATGACACTGGACAATTTTGCAACAGATAAAATGTAACATCTGGTAACACTGTTGGTGTTAAATTGATGAATAAACCGCTGGAAACATAACGCCGATTGAAATAAAAAATAATTCGCAGCGATTTACAACTTACATAGAAACTAAATGCTGATGTTTCATGCTTAAGGAATCCGTACTTTACGAATTCTCTACCCAATGTCAATTAAGGGAAGCAAGGAGAGAGAGAGAGAGCGGTAATTACATCGCTTACCAGCAAAAATTAGTGCCTGCCTTGAAGCACTTTTGTAAGAGAGAATTTCTCTAAGAGAAAGCGAGGCATTGTGGCAGCATTTTTGTAAGCATTTGTTCTTAAATATGGAATGCATTGCTCCCGCAGCTTTTACCATTTCTTAATGTCAACCACTTTTGCTGGGTTGTTTCAAAGCAATAATTTTTTACGTGTATCCGTCCTTGCGTCTTATTTGCTCTATCAGAACGCCAAATTATAGGACGTCCACGACGATCGAAGTCGTACAAAGCAGCTTCTAAATTTTATGCTGCTGTTGAACATAATTACAAAACTGGCACCTTTTACTCTAATCCATAATAACTTTCGAGGATAGCCAGGTGAAATCCTGTAATAAGCAGTACTAGCCAGCAATGTTTAAGATTTATTTGTTTATTATTTTGTTTTTCTTATTAAATCTTCCCCGAAGAACACTTTTGTTTCGTAAATATAATGCTTCTAGAATAAAATAATAAGAATAATAGAAAGGAGTCATTCCTTGAGCTCCCTGAAATTTTGTAGCCAGCTGAAAGACAACAGAAAACTCAAACAAGAAATGGAAAACAAACGAATATGGCCAAAGAGTTTTGGGAGTACTAAAAAATGCATTATGTGCAACACCAAACAAAATGAATACACGACACAAACGACAACAGGAAAATTGAAACAGAACTGGATTCTTTCTACACAATAAATAAAACAAAAACAAAAGACAGCAGCAACAACAATTATACAAATAGATGGATGCTTTATGTTGCTGTCTTCTACTTGGTCGATTCTGTTTTTGTGTCTTAAAGCAACTTGCTGCACCTTAAAATATGTTTATGTTTTTGCAAGGCAACGGCAACGGCAAAGAAAAGCTGCTTATTCTGTCGTTGCAGTTGCAGTTACGTGTGGCTTTTTTTGTTTTTTTTTGTTTTGTTTGTTGGTATTTTTTGGTATGCAATGGGGAGGGAAGTAGAAAATTGCAAATAATATAAAATTCAAGTTAAAATATTTAAAATGAAAATAATCTCCAACAAACCGAAGTAGTAAATTTTTTTTCGCCCAAGTGTGAGTTGTACTCATAAGTGGGTACACGTGTGAGTTGTTGTGTGTTGTTTTGACTTTATTCCTTGGAGAGCAGGTTGTTACTTTACGGCATGCGTAAGCAGCAACTTGGCTTCACTTGTGAATACTTGTGTACCACTTCAAGGCGTTATGGCTTGTACATGAAAAAGTTCATTTTCCCTTCGTTCGTTATTGTTGTTTTTTGTGTAACAATTCAAAAGCTGGATTTGGTTCTTTGGCAATTATGCAGAAAATGGGAAAATCTTCCTTTTAATTATGAAAACCAATTTCGTTAAATCACTTTCAATGAAAGAGGGGAGACTTTTCCAAGTTCAAGTAGCATTTTTGTATGCTTTTGACAAGGAATAATTAAACGGTTGAAAGGATTATTTTAAATATTTAATACAATGTGGAAATAAAATCTAAATTGTCGATACAATTTCTGCTTTGAAGTTAACGGTTTCACAAAAATCAAGAGATTATTTGTCTTTTATGTCAGTTTTATTCAAGAATTAATTCAACGCGAATGAACGACATTCTTTTGACCTCTATGTACAGTTGTTTTGCACTCTGACATACTAAATTAAAACTTAACCCTTTCACCACCACGGGGATCATGCATACCAAGACAAATTTAAAAAAAAAAACAGTAAAAAATACAACATTGAAATAACATTGGTGGTTTTATTTATAATCAGCTGTTTTCAGTGTGTTTACTGAGTATTTTTTTTTTTTGGTAACAACCTTCATTAGATGTGCACGTGTTTTGCGATTTACTGTTGTTTAAAGCTGTTTATTTCGTTGAAAGTTATTTGAACAACATAATTAATGTTTCATAATATAATCAAGTAAGTAAACAACAATTTCCTTTAAATATATTCATACATTTTGAGTACTTTTGCATTTGGGATAATGTATCCCACAGCCTTTGTTTGATCCAAAGAAATGCGCTACATTGTCCCATTAGTGTTCTTTAATAAATTAATTTGGACTTTTGCAGAATGAATAAGAACAAATCTGGTCGCACAATGAGTGATGAGAAAATCTTTGCTCTGATAAATTCCAGTAACTCTGAATTCTATGACTTCAGAGTATATTCCTGATTCCGGGAAAGAAATAGACGAATCTGATACCGAAGATGAAGAAAATAGAAAACATTCCTGATGCAGTCATTAACAACGCTAATGATGCAACAGTATTGCCCAATGCAAATTTCAATTAAACCGTCAGACTTATTTCGTCTTGGATTTTGCTCTGTGAAGATACTGACCCCATTGTGTTGGTTCCAAAATATGCAACTGAGCACAAAGTTTTCGAATGGTTGTTTCCAGAATCGCTGTTTATATTTATTGCCCAATGCACCAACGAACGTTTGGAACGTTTCTGCGCCACGCGATGCAACGGAAATTATAATTTTGTTGCGTATTTCTCTTATAATGCGAAACTTCCAGAGATTTGTGCTTACTGGTCGCCAAATTAATCCATGGGGAATGAATTAAAAAAAAAAAGCCTGTTGCGAAATCATTATCAAGTTACAATGTCAACATTGTATTTTAGTTTTGCTGAGAAAGCGGTATTTTGGTATGTTGCATAAATAAAATAGCATGAAATTTTAATAAAAATAAATTTAGTTGCAAATTTTATACAAACAAAAAAAAAAAAGAAAAAAAAAATAATGCAAAAGAAATAATGAAATGCTTGGGTTTTATTCCAAATGAACTGGTTCAACTTGGCTGAAGAACGAATGTTTTTAACATAGCGGTGTCATTGGCAACCACATGCCGTTCAGATTTAACAAAACAGCTCATCATTTAAATGAGTGCTTAGAATCCATAAATGTTCCATGATTTAACCAAAGGTAACCAACCACCTTTGGTATTTCATAGAACATTTCGTCATGAATACAACACACAGTACAGAAATTATATTACAACTGCGCAGTTGTTCATCTAAATTAATCGGCAGAATTGAATAGGTTCTCCATGATTTGAAAACTGTTTATCTTGTTAACATTTCAGACAAAGATGTCATGAAAATACCAATTCATAGTAAACGTATTCATATTCCCAACAGATTGGACAATATATAATATTATGAGGGGCGCACTTTTACTGAAGCATAAAACACTTTCAATTTTATATTTATTGTTTTTAATCCCACTTATTGTGGAGTTTTCTACTCCATATTTCTTTGCACCACACCATTGGATAGTTCTTTAATTATTTCTCGCTTTATTCCAATAGAAAGAAATGTTTTACATTTATTAGAACTCATTTTATTACGATTATTAAAACGACTACTTCTGCATTATTAGAACAATTACTACTTCGAGGGTGGCGATGGTCGAAGTAGTATTCACGTTGACTACAAAACGAAAGATTTTCCTGAATTCAACCTCAGTTTCAGACTCATAAAAATATCTCGCATTTTTTCCGATGTGCATTTGTGTGGTTTTGTGTCAGTTGTTGTCCGACGGTTTCAGTGGTGAAGTTATGGTCACTGGTTACTGGTTACTAAACAGTAACCCCTTCAGCTGTCATCAATCCACATGCACATCAGAACGCCCTCCTTCTTCGCTATTGTGTAGCACCGGCGATGTAAAATAATTACCAAAAATGGCTACTAGAACGAAGCTTCCAATTTTAGTACGTCTCCTTGACATCAGAGAGTCTACAACACTGCTATAAATCAAAAAACGTGCATAAAGCAGTGTTGTAAGATAGTGAAGCTTCCTATCCTATCATTTTTTACTATCCCTTTCCTTTCCTTTCCTTTCCTGGGTACTGGTCCAAGATAAAAAAAAAATGCCATATCTTCCTTTGGAAGGATAATAGAATTTAAAATAACATTTCTTCGAACTTTTAAATAATATGCAAACAATTCACTTAGAATTATTAAAACTCACTCCTAATAATACGGTAGTGAAAGGGTTAAAGGGTTAAAAGGTTAAAGGAAGTTTTGGATGGCCTTTTAGAGGAGGTTCATAGAAAGATCTTGGCGTTGAGGAAATCTCATTCGTCACGATACTTTTTGTTAAAAAAAATTTACGTTGTTACCAGGCCTGCCAGATAAAATTCTTCAAAAATCGTCAAAATCACTATAAATTAAAAAAAAATCGTCATTTTAACTTTGAAAAATCGTAAACAAATTGGACAAAGCAAGATGTATGTACATATGTATATCTTAAATAAATTTTTTTATTTTATTATCTCCATAACTACTAAGTTAATTAATCACTTGTTCAACAATAGACCATTAACTCAAAGTTTTGAATACAAAAGTAAGAATCATTTTTATTTGAAATTAAAGATATGCATATCTAGGAATTAATTTAAATAAAAAAAACTTAATTGACAGTCACAAAAATTTTTAAAGTCTAACGGACAATAAATACTAAATACGTACCATAAAAAAAGCGCTGGAAAAATGCATTTGTAGTTAAATTGCTTTACACTTGATTGATTGATTTTTCGAAATTATAGTTGACTCATTTACGAAATGCTTATTATCTACGATGCCGTCTACATAACATGCTGAAATTTCACATTTTGCTACCAATCCAAAAATCGTAATTTTTAAGAAAAATCGTCATTTTGATATTTTTCGGACCTAAAATCTGATAGCCATGGCTGTTGCTGATGTAGTGAAAGCACTATATCAGCTATTGAGCATAAAAAAAATTTGTTTGTTGTTTTCAATATAAATGGCCGAACGAGTATTTTCACTCGCCTTCTATGAACAGGCAGTAAGTTCTTCGTTTTTGTAACTAAAAATTTAATTATAATTTAAATTTTTTAATTATATTTATTTTTGAGCGATGGTCTTTTTTATGAAAAGTTTTTCAATTATTATTTATTTCTCAATATTTCGCTACCAAATAGATAGCATCGTCAGCAAATAATTATTTCCTATTTATTTCAAAAATAAATATAATTAAAAAATTTTAATAAAGGTCAAAATAAAAATAGAAGTGATTATAATTTAAAAGAAAAAAGAAAATAAAGCAACTAAAAAATGACTCGTCATATTCATAAATTTTCAAACGAGTTTGAAATATATTTTGTTTAAAAATTTTCACAGATAATTTTCTTAAAATAAATTTTTTTTTTAAAAATTCAGTTAGAATTTAGTTTAATGCAATTTAAAATTTTATTTGCACGAACAACTCGATTAAATTTTTAATTATTGTTATTAAAAGTTTAATTAAAAATCAATTCAATTGATTCCAACATTAAAACTTAATTGTTTACAGCTGCAAAGCGAATTAATTTTTAATCGATACTACAATTAAAATTTTCTTTTATTTTTCACTCTGCTTCTGTTTCGAAATACTGCCTTCTATTGTTTCTATTCGGCCTTTTCATTACACAGAATTATGAGAAACTCATAGTATGTTTTTAAAGCTCATTTGGTCTCCATAAATACTTTTCATTCTTTTGTATTGCAGATATTTTTTGTGTTGGAATTTTAATGAAAACTTTCTAAGTACCCAATAATGATAATATCAAAAATAAAACGTGTATGTTCAACAGTTTATGCACAATGGATAGTTTCCTTCCCACATGCCTCATAAAAAAAAAAAATCCTTTTTTTTTGTTTTGCTATTTCTTGTTGCTGTTGAGTTGGCCAAACAAAATTTAATTACCTGGCTAATGTGTGTATTTAAATGTGTATTTATTTCTCACAATCACACGCACTCTCCTATTCAAATGAACATTTTGTGCTTTTGTTTAATTTCAAAACACCCTCATTATGTACAATTTAAAGATATTAACGAGCCATTTAGAGTCTTGTGTAAATTAACTCAAAAATAACCTGAGGCCACATAGTACCAACGAGTGTGAGTGACTACTAAACATGTTCTGTTGTAGGATTAATCACTTTTTCGGTGTAGTTTTCTTTGTGTTTCGTGCTGAACTTTGGAATAGGGAAGATGCAAATGTGTTAAGGTGTGCGAGTGTGTGTGAGTGCACCTAAGCTTAACCCTCTTTCGGGCCAACATGTAATAAGAGAAAAAGACACCTTTGAGGTTTTAATGCTACTGGCTTAAGTATGGGTTGCAGTTTATAATGCAAACACACGCACACGCATATGTGCAGTTTATATATGTACATAGTACGTATTCACAACACACCAAATTGACTTTATGCAACTCGCCTGTATACTGTAAGTTTGTTTATGCGAGTTTTTAAAAGTTGTGACAAGTTCACAAGCATCATTCAGAGACTTGACAAAATATTAATTTTTTATTTGGTATTCAATTAAAAGTTAAAGTAATTTATATATATTTGAAATCGGAAAATTTTCTTTTAAAAATCACTATTTTTCTTCACTTCATCATACATAAAATTCTTATTCACTCCTAATCATGCAGCAAAACTCCAAATCTCAATCATAATAACGACCGCATGTGGTTTGGTCTGTTGTGAACAGTGTGACCAAATTCTAATATAACAAATTTTTCTTTTGAAAAATCTTAAAAATATATTTGATGTGGAATTTATATACATATGTATGTATATGTAAAAGAAGCGAACGTGTTTGAATTCCTTATAACTTTTTTAATATTAATTTTTTTTTTGTTTTCAGTATTTTGTAAAGAAAACTTTTTTTTTTTATCTGGGAACAGCACTCAGGAGATGACTCCTACACATGCGAAGCATTGTGCTGGAATTATAAGAAAGGGATAGTAGGAGAAACGACAGGAGGTGAATCTTAATTAATTATTTTGCAGCTCTGCTTTTGCACGTTCTTTGTTTTTTTTATACTCGTAACAGTGCTGCAGCTTCGGTTTAGGAGCCATTAAAATTATTATTTTACTTCACCGGTGCTACACAATACCGGCGAAGAATGGCGTTCTGATGTGATTGTGGATTGCTGGATCAGCTGAAACAGGTATTGTTTAGTGACCAGTGACTATGCCTTCGCCACTGAAACCTTCCGACAACAACTGACACACAAAGACACACTAATGCACATCAGAAAAATACGTGGTGTTTCTTTTTATTTTATAATTTTTAGTCTGAAACTGGGGTTGAACACAGGTCTGTTTTTGGTTTTGTAGTCAAAGTGCAGACTACCATCCATCGTGCCATGAAAAATCTATCAAGCTTTTGCGGGTAGTAAAAAAGTCCGGGTAAAGAAATAATCTATTTTCGATACATGTATAATGCTTTCTGGGATACGCTTCAATTTAGAACAAGGTATCCAAAATTGGCTTGATTCGTGCTTGGCCTAAAAAGATGAACATGTCCTTTGGAAAGAAAGATGGCAAAAGGTCGTACCTGAAAAGGTCACTGCATAGTTTGAATAAATTGTTTCTAAACAAAAATTTTAAATTTTGACAAATAAAGCATTCTTTAGATATATATCCAATACGATTTTCTTTTATTTTTCACAGAACGTCACCAAAGTTGAATCTTAAAGGCCAGTCAGAAAAAAAAGAAAAAAAAAAAAATTTGCCACTTAAATACTGATGATAACCTTCCAGCGGAAAAAAGAAGAAGTACAAGGCCTGCTCGATCCATTCCATGCTCATATCTCTTTTGTACACGTAGTTATTGCGCGGTAAGCCCTCCGCTCTCACTTTCTTCGCCACAGAAACTAAAAGGCTTTCAAACTTTGGCTTTTTCCTTCTCATAGAAGGAAATGTGGAAGAGCCAAGGCCTTTTATAAGGCATTCTTAGGCTGTTGGATAAGAATGGTAATAGAAGAATGGAAAATGCTTAAGGAGGCCTGAAGTAAGAACGTCTTTGAAGTTTTCCTGCTGGGCTGCTGCCTGCCTGCGTGTGTGTGTTTCTGTTTGGGTGTCGAGTGTGAGTTTTTGTTGCTGTTCCTTATGTCAAAAATAAGTGGTGTGTGTACAACTTCAACAACAATAACCACAATTTTTATTTCATAATTATATATTTTGTTGTAGTTTATATGCAACATAAGTACTCTATGATGAACATATCCACATACCCATACCCATACACGTACCCTCCTGATTCACACTTATGGGCCATTTCGTAATTGCCACACACAATATTTGTTGTATTTATTATAACATGTTATTGGTTGCTTAAACTGCCCATATTTAACATACATACAACAACAATATTAGCAACAACAGCAAGAACAATAAGAAAGAACACTGTGCCTGAGTGGCGCAAAACTTTATTTATGTGTTCAGAAAACAACTTAAAACTTTGTATGATTTCCATTCGAAGGTAGTGCATTATCATGGCCATCATGTGCAAAAAAAAGAAAAAAAAACAAAACAAAATGAAACGAACTTATTTTACTACTACCACTTGCTAATGCAGTCAGTGCAATGTAACCTATTATTTTGCAAGTTTATTGCCAGAACTTTGTGCTGCTGCCTTCCTCTAAATTGCTTTTAGTCTGAAGGTTAGGGAAACCCGCTTCCACAGCATAATGAAGAAGTAGTGGACGAAGGAGAAGAGAGAGATTATAATGAAATAAATGGTAAAGTTTGCTTTTATTTCTGTTAAAAGCGTATACTTAACTGACGACAATCAACAAATTAAATGAATTGGAAATAATTTGAAGGCGCTATTTTTCTTTAACTTTTTTTCTTTCTTCTTTGATACTTGCAGCAACATTTTGCTGAATATAGTACATACTCTTTAAATGCAATCAACTTAATGTTATTTCACTCTCTCTCCCTCTCTCTCTTTCTCTCTCTCTCTCTATCTCGCTCTGTATGAGTGTGCTGAGTTTATATTTTTTTTTTTTTTATTTTACTCCGGTAACTTTCTAACTACTTCTTTAAGAAGAAATTCTAAAGGAAATAAAATAACAAAGTAAAGTTTTATAGGGACTATACGAGTATGTGTTTGCAAATTTGCCGGTGTATGCGAAAATCTGAAACATGTACATCAGTATAAAAAACACCTCAAGGGGTTCCTTTCAATATGTTGTGCAGTTGTAACAAAACTTTTGTGGGTGATGTAGGTTGCTGGTGCTTGATGCGCCACGAATAATAATCAGAACCTGCTGGAGTTAATATTTTAAAGCATGAATGCTGAGTGTGGTTTTCGGATGGAGAAAAAATATAGAAATTATCTTCAATTATTTACAATAATGTTAATGTAATTAGAAGGCTAAAATACATGATTAAATAGAAATTTCTTTGTTCTTCTGCGGGTTACATTCAAATGCATTTCACTCAATATACTGGGTGGCCTAAATAGGACCCACCAATGTTAAACACGCATAGATCTTGTAATAATCATTTGTTTTAATTAAAATAAATATTCTTCAAGAATTTCACGTAGCAGCTCTATAGTTTGCCTACTTCTTTGGTACTTCTATACTTTGCTAACCGGAAAGTCGTTTGCTGTTTTGATCACCATTGCCGAGAAAATGTGGCCAACAACTATTTTAATTTTCCAGATGTAGGTTGGTTTAGGATCGGAGAAATGCTGTGCCAGTACCACTGCGAGAACACCACCTGCCCTACAGCCAACCTATACCTACAATGAAGACCCTGATATCTTCTATGCTACTCCTCGCGATATCACCCAGCTCCACCAGGAACCTGCTGCCCAAGCACCTTGTGTTGTAAAGCAGACCAATGCCAGAAAATGTGCTCCATCATCTCACGTAGTTTTCTGCACAGCCTGCAAAAATCTAGGCTCCCTTTCCATTTGCTGCGATGGTCAGTCGAGCAGTGACATTCCCAGTAGCCGTGTTGTCCTTTCCCAGGCTATGAGGCCATAGACACCCCGCAATGCCCCATACTCCTCCAGGAATTATTCATCTTCTCTACCGCCCAAATCCCTAGCTTCCATTACTACCATTTCGGTGGTTGCACCGACCGTAGCCTCTCCAGCTCATCCGCAATCGCATTACCTCAACGCCGCAAGCACTACCTGACCTTATCTCACTTACCCATCAAATCGCCACAAGATTTAACTCTACCGCACATTTTTTAATGGCTATAAATGCCGATACTTTTTTTCGGCCTTGATAGTTTGAAAAAACTTGTATTTTCAGGTCCGTTTCAAATTGGAAATTGAAGCAAAATATTCGAAATGAAATACGGAGGCTGCAGGAAGAAACATGCGGTGTAAAACATTCTATGTTACATTTAAATTTTTTTCTGACAACAGTGCTCGGGAACTAAATGCCTACGTATACATTGTATGCACCGGAACTAGTTGGAAATGGATACCGGATAGACTGGTGGTGAGGAGATAGGAGGACAGAGAGCTTTATTCCAGCACAACTCTGCAGTTGCGTGTTCTTTTAGAGAATTTGTAAAGCAGAGTTGCTGTTTCTCAGGTGTAATGTTGTTGACGCAATTAATTTCAGCCGCAGAAGAGCCATTTTATTTATTATATTACTTCGCCGACGTTTTATTGCTCAAATGTCAACGAAGGAGGGCAATGCCAGCTCAGACAATTGACAAATATTTGATCCGATCAGGAATTCGAATCGCAGATCTTCTGGTTGTAGTGCCGACACGGTGTGTAGTTACAGTTACGGTCAAAAGCAGAGTTGTAAGATAGTGAAGCTTAATTTCTCCTAGTATCCCTTTCCTATAGTTCAAGCACAATGCTGTAGTGTAGTTATAATAATGAAATACACTATATGCATTAATAATAAATTTAAACAATTTCTAATGTAATTTAACACCCCCAAACAATTAAAAATATTGCAACAAGAAATAGACCACACAAATGTAACAAAACACTTGACACACTAAATTAATTTAGAACACTTAACACGAAACATGTATGAAGAAGTAAAAGAAATCTGCAAATATTTTGTTTAATAATTTTTGTAACACTAAGCAACTATATATGTACATAAACATATTGAATAGTAGCCCAAGGAAATTTGTACAAATACCACGGGGAAATTTTAAATAAAACAGAATCAATTTTGAATTGCAAAGCAAGACATTCAATATTCATTCTCAATATTCTGACTGAGCACTTTAACCAGTGCTTAGGTGAATTAAAACTGCTGCAGCCAAATGCAGCATTATAATCTCAGTGGCATTTGATTCTGATAAAAATTAAAACATAATAATGCATTCATTGCATGTGTAGGGGATATCTCCTGAGTGCTGGTCCAAGATAAAATAAAAAATAACTTCCTGCGAAGTCGAAAACATACAGTTATTGATATTTCGAAAATATATCAAAAGCAGTTCCTAAGGAATGAATTCTAATATTTTTCATTGGGTACGAAAGTACAGTCTTACAGTTACAGCCAACAGCACCCTCTAAATTAAAAATTTCCATAAAATAATTAAAAAATTTTTAGTTTTTAAGCAAATGATTATTACAAGAATTAGACGTGTTAACGTTGTTTGCTATTAATTCGCTCACCTTGTACATACATACGTATACAGCTATTGACAACTAATTAAAAAGGACATTTCTGGCTTTACTGCCAATTCAGGAAAACTAATCATTTCAGCAAATTTACCGTTATGTTTTCTTTCGAATGCACTTTAGGTCAAACGACACATTTTTCTGTGCGAAAGTCCATTTTTACTATTGCAGTTTTACTATTGTTGTTGTTGTTTTTTAATTCTAAAGACTTCAGAATAAAAAAAAGTGATTTTTGCTTTGAGTAAATATAAATAACCGTTATACAGCAGCGTGTCGAAGTCAACTGATTAAATTTTTTCTATAATTGTGTCAACTTTAAGTGCGTATATCTCGGACTGTGTTTGTGGTAATTTATTAGAGTAAAATGGAAAAGAAAGAGTCAAGTAAGTAGATATATTTTTAATTTTAACTGTTTTATATATATGTCGCTATACTTAATAAATAACTCATTAGCGTAAACATCTATAATTAGTTAAATTTTTATAAAATGTTTATATTCTGAAAGCTTTTAAAAAAATATACCCCATTTCTCCACTCTCAAATAGCACAAAATAATTAGAATATTATAGAGTGAGTTATTTTGTATTTATCAAAAATTGCGATTTTTTGCGTTTTGCGAGTAATGCCTCTTTTTGTTAGGTAACCTCTGTATAAAAAAGATTGATCTTTTTGAAGTATGGCGAAAGGAAAGTACAAAAAAACAAAAAGTTGATGCCGTTTTGAAACACGTATATGACAAACTTGAAAGCTCGTCGATTTCTGATGAAATGGTGAAACAAATTACCAAAAAAATTAATTTGTTCTGCTTAAAACTAGAACAAAAGTGGAAAAAGTGTCATAGAAAGACAAATGTATTCAAAAGCCAAAACCAGGCATGGCTAAATGCTGAATTAAACATTGTGGTAGATGGCATTTTAGAAAAGGCAACAAGTGGCGCTGTTGGACGTCCTCGTGTACCATTCAGCGAAAAATCGGAATTTGGAAAAAGAAAAGAAGCGGCAGAGCTTTCAAATGCGAAAGCTGATACAAGTCTTCTCGTTCGTGCAGCAGCAACATCAGCACGTAAAGAAGGTGATACCGATTTGGCTGCAATACTAAAAGAAAGTATTCAAAGTCCAACAAGACCATCAAAAATGCGTAAAATTTGTGACGAGCATCCTAAGAAGCCAATTCCATTTACTGCGGATGAGGCTTTAGCCTTCCTCCTTGAACATAATTTGTCTAAAGAGCAGTATAATGCAATACGCCAGGAAAGCAAATTAAGGAATTGTGATATATATCCTCATTATAGTAAAATAACTGCCGCGAAAATGAAATGCCGTCCGGAGGGTACAAAAGCAGCAGAGAACCTTGTGAATGTTCTTCTTCAATATATTCTATCGCATACAGCAGAAAGAATTGTACAAATGCAAAAAGAAGTTTTTATTGCTGAAATGGAAGAGGAGAAGACTGAGTTTTTAAGCATAGAACTAATATTTAGTTACGGCTTTGATAGTAGCACTGGTCAAGCCCAGTTTAAGCAAGCATTTAGTGAATAAAATATACAAAGCCGATCGCTTACATCACGCACGTAGAAACACCCGCATCAATAACCTACTAGATGTATTTAATAGAGCCATGGATACCTCAGATCCATTAATTTCCACAACATTTTTAAACAGACGCATTCAAAAAAGAACACGTTCCACGTTACCACCTGAAGCAATTGAACTATTATGTTGCTGCGAACCAACAGAAGAACTTCACCATAACGAACAAGACGACGAAATTAATGAAAGTGAAGAAGCCTCCTTAGAATTAATTTTACAAAATGAATTGGATATAAACAATTAATAAATATTTTATTATTAAAAAACAAATTAACTAATTCTATACACTGTGTTTAAATTAATGGGTGCTAGAGGGTTAATTTTTGGTCAGTTATGGGTTAAATTCCATTTTTTATTGTAACCATCCATAATTATATAATCCATATAATAACTGTTTCGATTACTCTTATAATGTAGTCGTAATTAATTTAACACAGAAAAAGTAGTCATTTGACCTAATGTGGAATGGTTGGAAATTAGCACAAAATTGCATTGAATCAGACCACCGCTAATAGTGAACCCATCCCGCAATTGAAACACCCGTTGAGATCTGCGCCAAACTTAACAATTGTTCTTGACTCTATTCCAACTTCATCAGTGGGTGGGTGCCTTTAACGTTGCACTATTTGATGAAAAGCCGAAATTGCGGCAAAAATTATTTTCAAGTGAGCTGCGATCTTAAAACCTGCTGCAGAGGTCTCTATTGCTATACTAAGCTTTTTAAAAAAACCTTGATAATTTATTCTTCTACTTTCCACAAAGAGCACTTCTGCAAACGACAACTCCCACGTTTTCTTGGTGGCCCCACTGTGCCCTTGCAATTCCCAACTTTAAAGTTTAAATATTTTTAGAAAAAAAATCATTTGCTTAGCTGCACGCTATGACATGAAGCCTGAGCTACCCACTAGTAACTATATATGTATAGTTGCATATATAAATGTCATTCCTCGAAGAAATGCGAATAATGTATTTTTTATCCACGAAGACAAAAAACTTTTTTGCAACTTCACTAAAAACATGAACTACGAAGAACACAAAATTTGTCACATAATAGAAACATTTAGTGAAATATTTCCATCTTTTTTTTAAGAACACACCTCCAGTATTCTAATTCATCTAGGTAAAATTTTAATTATAACAAATTGTTTGAAAAAAAAAAATCACTTTTTCCTTATTGCAATTTTATTTACCGCCCAACAGTTTGAAAACTTCATTTAGAAAAAAAAAAAAACATTCGCAGCTGTTTATATTTTAACTGAGTTGCCAACTGTCACAAATTTTTGACATTTATGTCGTCGAAATGTTAAAAATTTAAAGGATTTTGAATTAATTTTCTTTTCAAAAAGCGAAAGTTGAAAATTATAATTTTTGCCGCTAAAATTGCAATTGGACTCATTGTGCGTTTAAGTGTAACATTTCATAGTCTCCGCCTCCACTTAGAATCCCTCGACTGGTATACTAGCTCACTACTCTAAGCACTCACTACTAATGCACTCTAACATGATATTCTTCGTTGAATGTATATTGAAGACATCATAAATAACTTGCCAAATAAATGATTTGGACTTCTGCCTCCTTCTTGACAATTTTTTTTTTCACGAACGTGTTCTCCGTAAGTTTTTGTACGCGTTTCAGGATTTAAAAGCTAAGAAGAAGTTGTTCTTTTGTATGCTTAAACTAGTTGCTAGTTTTCTGTTTTTTAATGTCTTGCAGTCGACTTCTTTTGCGATTAGAATCTTATAAATCTTTGCTTGAAATGCAACAATGTTGCGGTCTGGTTTGGGGTTTGGGAATTGTGTCTCCTTTTAAGTAACTTTTCTTTTTTACTATCGAAGAAGGTTAAAGAGAGCCCTGTATGAGGGCCTAATATCACACACATTACATCTACTAGGCAATCAATGGGCATTTGTTATATAACTCTTCATGTATAGTAGGGTGGGGCGATTAGTATGGAAGGAAAAAAATCTTAATGGGAGCTTCGCATTTCTGATTCTTGGGATTGTACTAAGCAAAAAAGTCCACTAGACCATACGTCTACGGTGAAAATCGAGCTGGCGCATTTTGACTTGATCAGACTTTTGTCACGTTTTTTTGGATATTTTGGCCTATAACAGCCAAACCATTGAGATTTTCGATCCAATACTAAGACAAAAATTGCAGCCAAGACAATAGTTAAGAACTCTCTAGTACATCGCAAAAGCATTGGAACGCTCCTTCAGGCAGTTTTGGCCTTGTAAAAGTGCAAATTTTTCGTGATATATTGATATGTTACCATTTTCAGTTGTTCATAGCGCAAAATCATAAAAATGTTCTATTTATTACTTTTGCCACTTTTTTTATCCAAAAATATACATTGTATAGTTAATTGAACCAACATACATTGTGGAATGATCGATCTTCTGTTGTAATTCTACTCTCTATTAAATAAAGTTGCGTGATAACTTTTATTAAGTCTTGCGCCGTATTTATTTGACCCACTCGTAAAAACACTCCGCATTTTTCGCTCGTGCAAATGTGTCAGTTGTTGTCGGATGATCTAATTGGTGAACGCGAGGTTACTGGTCACTGCACAGTACTGGCTTCAGCTGATATCAATGCTGAGGCATATCAAAGCGCTCTCCTTCGACGCTATTGTGTAGCATCATTGGCGTAGTAAAATAATGCATACAAATGGCTCTAAAAACAGTTTCACAATTGAATATGTCATGTCCGGCCATATTTGGCGATTTTTTGCCTTAAAATTCTGGATTTTTGCCGGTTTTGCTCAGAAAATGGCGATGTCTCGATAAACACTTGGTCCGCGTTTAGACAGGCAAACACTTGGAAGAAAACCATCTGCAGTTCTCTTTTGTTTTTTCATTAGCGTTCACACAGACGTAAATGCTGCCGGCGACATTTTGCTATTATTGGCATTTCTTTCATTCTTTTTTTTGTAAGCAAAGAAAATGTGGACAAAGCGCATGGCCGAGTACCGAACACAAAAAAGATGCTCTCTTCCCCACCCGTAATATGCTATCAAATGTTCACCCGTCTATACTCAGACTTATAACGCGGTAACTTTGCTTGTTTTAGTATATTTTTTTAATTTTGAGCAACACTGGCATTATTGTGACTTGCAAAAGAGACAACTTCAACGCTTCTACTAAACAGAAAGAGATTTAGGCCCAGCCAGCATTTACATATAAATAAAAGCGTTTTATAAGCGTTCAAATGTAAGCAAAACACTGATAAAACGCTGCTGTGATCTTTACAAAAGACATCAAAGCAAGGGGTTTATAATCGAAAAGCACCCAACTTTATAAGCGTTAAAAAGACGATTGCAAAACATGTTTTTTAAGTAACGTAATTACACGTTTTCTAACTAAATGCTTAAAAAAAACACATATTTTTAATGAAATTAGTAAGCCTTTTTAAACATTTACTTTTTTTTGGATATGTTTTTTTACTGATACATTTAAAAAATCATTTTTAATATTAAATTTTTTTTCTTAATAGAAAAATATTAAATTAAAATATAAAAATAGGAACTTCATTGTTGTTTCATTTAAAAAATCATTAATACTTAGTATTTTAGTTTACTTCTTTTGTTGTTTTAATTTTAATATGATTTTTTGCGCACTGGAAATATGACTTAGAGGCAAATACAAAGTCCTCTTCCTTGCCGCCATTGTCAGCGAAAGTTTCTACAATAGAATTTAAATATGTATGAATATAAAAATGTAACTAGAAACCTATTAAACGTATTTCACTTACGACGAATGGCAGTGGCGACGACAATGAAGGCCCTAATGCACTTCTTATCTGCAGTTCCTCGCCAGGAAAAGCTCTCAGCAACGTTGTCAGTCATGATCTTCTGCCACGCTTTCGTAACAAATTTTCTCGAATTGGATGTTGACAATCTTTTTAGATCTGCCTTCTAAAAATAGAAATGAAATCGACATCAGTATACAGTCACCGGGCATTTCAAATTTAAATTCTTACCAGCAAAGAAAATTTATCCATATCTTCCAGTATAGTTTTCTCAAAATTGAGGAAGTCTTCAATATCAGCAAACGGCTTGCTTGGTGTAATAGTAGCGTTATTATTTGATAATAATATAAATATAATCTTCGTTTGGCAACAAGGAATCTAAATTATTTTGTGCTTCAGGCACAACCTCCTGTTCCACAAATTCACTCAGTTGCAGCCGCACCGTTCCATAGATGCTCAAAAATTTCGGTGCTGCTGCGCACAACACTCTTCTTCTTTTTTGCTGCAGACATTAAATAAGTAGATAATTACCTTTTTTAATAGCAAATGATAATTAAAAGTATCAAACGCACTTAATTTAACAACTTTAACAACAATTTAACACAATTTATTAGCACTAGAATGACACGTTTTGCTTAAATTTATGAAACACTCGCATTTGCAAGCAAATTGTCAACCACGTTCGCAAAACTCTTATTTATGCAAGCTTGCTGCAATCTTAATTTACAAAACGCTTGCCAATATGCTGGCTGGGGGTTTATTTGAAATTATTTGCAGTGTTGTTATGTGTAAGTTGGGTTTGTTTGAAATGAAAGAAAATATTAAAAGAAAACAGCCTCAACCTAAAAGAGTTCAATTGAAATTTCTTTTTCTTTAAGTAGAAGTACTTACGTACCCAGTGAAACATATTAGAACTCATTACTTAGGAACTGCTTTTCATATATTTTCGAAATATCAATAACTGTATGTTTTCGACTACGCAGGAAGTTATTTTTTTTTTATCTTGGACCAGCACTCAGGAGATATTCCCTACACATGCAATGAATGTATTGTGCTGGAACTAGAGGAAAGGCATAATAGGAGAAATTAAGCTTCACTATCTTACAACTCTGCTTTTGACGGTTCTTTGTTTTATAACAGTATTGTAGTGCCTCTGATGTCAAGGAGATGTAATAAATTTTGAAACTTCGTTTTTAGTAGCCATTTTTAGTAATTATTTTACTTCGCCGGTGCTAGACAATAACGACGAAGGAGGGTGTTCTGATGTGCCTGTGGTTTGGATACAGCTGAAACCGTTACTGTTCAGCGACCAGTGAAACCTTCTGAACGACGTCCAGGAAATTAATTGAAAGTAATTTTATTCTACAAAAGTCGTCTATATAATTAATAATTATATATTTGTACATATTTATAAAACACTCGACTTTATTATTTATTTTTTATTTAATCGTAAAACAAATGAAGTGATAAAGAAACAATTTAATAGCATTTCTTATCATAACCTGCTTGTTATTGTTAGCATTAAAGCAAAGCGATAAGCAATATGCTGTGCTGTGCTCTCGGTGGAATCTGACGTGCTTAGTGAGGACGTCGTCTAGGGCTAAGGTAACAAAACGGCACCTTCGGTGCTAATTGGGTCCACCCATCTGGGTCGACTGCCCACTAACCTAACCTAACCTAAAGCCGAATTGTTCTGTTTGGTTATTTTTTTTTTTGTTAATAAAACTTGTTTGGTTGTATTTAGAAAAGGTACTTTTAACTTGCCGATTTTTGGCAGAAAAAATATGCAAATTTTTTAGCAAAATCATCTGGCAGCCCTGGTCACGTCTTCCTACCATCAGAGGCGCTGCAACACTGCTGTAATGGAAAAAAAAAACGTGCAAAAGCAGAGTCGTAAAGATAATGAAGCTTTCCTCTGTCTATCCCTCACCAGCTGTCATCTGTATCACTATTCCTTTCCTACAGAATGTAACACATAACAGTAGGCAATCATTGCCTGAGTGTTACTTCTCTTTATAAAAAAAAAATCATACAAATCGGGAGTATTTGTGGGAGCATTATTTGTGAAGTGGCCTGGTGTGTTTGAAACTTATTTACCAGTACCCTCCTCTGATATTTCTTCGTTTTCAGTTAAATTCTTGTGATTTTTACAGCTTCAAATTTAAACATTTATTCTATATAATGCCGTTTATATGTACATACATATTTATGTATGTATGTATGGCTGCGCGCCCCTTCGCAGTTTAACTTCGCACATTTGAAATTCTTTCCGTAGATGACCATTTTCTATAATATTTTTCTTTTTTCTCGAAATGTTTAGAGTTTTTATCGTTTTGGTTACTTTGGTACATAAATATTTCTATTCTTCTACCTTCTCGCCTATTCCAGTCAGAGAGAAGTTTATACAAGAAAGTTTGTTTTTCGCTTTTAATTTTCTTCAAGTGCTGGTCGTAAATTATTTCTAATACAAGTTTGTATTTGAAATTTATCGCTTTAAGAAGGTCGTTGTGCGTTGAACATGTGTTGGTAAAGTGTTGCAAAAAGATTTCAGAATTTTTTTATGCGTTAAGTGAGAGGTGTGACAGAATGTTAAATGCAGTTTTCAGTCATGAAGGGGGGGGGGTAGAAATGTCAAGATGCATTTAAATTTGCGGAAATCTTATAAAAAAAAAAAAGAAAAAAGTTCCCTGTGATTGACTTTTTGGTTTGTTTTGTTTTACCAACCAAGAAAGGATTGCGAAGGACTGACATTATTGTCATAATACAGCCAAATAATGCCCAGAGCATTGAATCTTGTTGTGGCTGTCGATGATCTGTAAAAATAAACTCTTAGATTTAAGAATTTAATAATTACTGTTCCTTGAAATGCTATTCGAAATACAATAAATAAAATATATTCCATGAAATACAGGGTGTCCGCCGGGAAGGTGTACCATTTTTTTTTTGCCGCCATTTTGGTAAACATTATTCTTGACAGTTCATATTTGGCAGTCGTGAAATACACACGTGGCAAATTTATTATGGAAAAATATTCAATAAACCAACGTGTTTTAATCGTTAAGACATTTTATCAAAATCAATCATCGATTACTGTGACGATGAGAAAGTTACGTGAAATTTTTGGCAGCAACAACGTGCCAACAAAACGCACTATCGTGTAGTGAATGATTTCGAAGCAAGAGGGTCTGTAGGTAATTGGCCCAAGCATGGACCACAACGTACTGCAAGATCGGCTGCTAGAGAAAGTGTTCAAAACCATCAACCTCCGTGCTCAGGATCTTGCTCTTCAAAGAACAACTTTGGCCACAATTTTTAACCCCACAACTGCATGCTTTGGGCTTCATTAATTTATGGTATCAACAAGACGGTGCCACATCGCATACACCCAGGATTACAAGGGAATTACTGCGAGACCTCTATCCACAAAAAGGTTTTTTGAAGAAAAGGTGATGTTGATTGGCCTCCACGGTCGCCTGATTTGACTGCTGCGAACTTCTTTTTGTGCGGATATCTGAAAACCAAGGTTTATGCAAACAAACCAGAAACGCTTGAGCAACTCAAACAAAATATTCGTGATGAAATTAATGAAATACCGCGTGAAAATTGTGAGAATGTAATGAAAAATGTGTTCCCTAAAGGGCTCGCATTTGTGAGGCTAACACAGGCGGATATTTATCTGATATTGTATTCCATACATAATTGCCGATATTAAATAAAACATTTATCAATATAACAGCCATTCTCTTTCATTTAATCAAAAATTATAAACAAACAAAGTAGTATACCTTCCCGGCGGACACCTTGTATGACCCGCCTTTGATGGACACTTTTTTGTCATACAATGTTACATTTCGGATTGTAATTTTAATTTTTTTTCTTGGACTGGGGATGACTCTCTCTCATGCATTGTATTGTGCTGGAACTAGGAAATGAATTTTCGAAAGGCATTGTTTTTATGGTCATTCCCATTGAATCTTCCCACGTCAAAAGATACTGCATATGTTCGGCCAAAAAATTACTTTTTTCTCTAATGCGTTGGGCGATTCGCTACCATGAGAGGGTTTCGCGAACGACTTCCCTGTTGTCCTTAGAGCACGTCCCATTATAGTAACGATACAAGAACGAAACACACCGCACAGAGTCTTGAATAATGTGCTCAGTACATCCAACATGTTTTTCTTTAAAATGTCTAAAAACTGGGTCGAGAGATATAACGGGTGTCCCAACAAGAACGCAAAATTTAAATGACTGATGCAGCAATTGAATTGTTTCTCTGGCTGTATGACATGTGGCGGCGTCTTGTTGAAACCACATGCCCTCCACATTCATTTCTTCAATTCTAGGCACGAAAAAACTGGTTATCATTTCACGATACCGAACACCATTGACTGTTTGCGCTTGACCTGCCTCGTTTTCATAAAAAAAAGGTCCAATCATTCCTCCAACCCAAAATCCACACCACACAGTGACACGTTGAGGATGCATTTGCTTCTCGTGAATCACTCGAGGATTTTCCTCACCCCAAATGCGACAATTCTGCCTATTGACGAAGCCATCAAGATGGAAATGGGCCTCGTCACTGAAGATGATTTTATCGGCAAAATCAGCATTTTCATGTTGTCTCTCCAATACCCAATTAACGAACTCCCTTCGCTCCATTTTCACTAACCTCGTACCTTCTACTAGCAAACAATAACAATTGTTCACATGTCAAACAATGACACTTCGAATGGCCCCAATTTAAATCTTGCGTTCTTTTTGGAACACCCTTTACAACATCTCGAAAATATATTTTCTTCTCATTGTTTTTCTATTGTTGTGTATTAAATTTTCGGAAGTTTTTTTGTTTCTTTTTTCACTTACACTTTTCTAACAGTGTAGATTAAAGAGAATGCTTGAAATATAAATTTTCTTTTCGATATCTTGTAAATGCAAAACAATTTATTGCATAACGGACAGATAAAAAAAAGGAAAGAAAACCCGGTAGGAAATGCCAATGAAGGCGATGGTGATTATGATGTTGCTGGCCGTTTAACAATAAAATGCAACACAATTTGAACAGATACATACAAATGGGAGTTACTTTGCTATAAAGATATTTAGTTTTATGGCACATCTTAGGACATCAATGATGACTAAATTCTTTTCTTTTCCATTTGCTTGTTTAAACCTGCAATAAATACTTCTGCAAGAAACGTTTACGAGTAAAATGCACTTTGAGAACTGAAAATGAGCAGCAATACAACAACATAATGGTTGGTTGATTCAAGCGTGATGTTGTTGTTTTCTTTTTTTTGTTTAGCCACATGGCCGCCTCTATTACTAAAGATGGCTTAAAAAAGCTCATATGTCTTCGAAAGAAAAGTAAAAATGAGCAAAAAAAAATACATGATTTCAAATGAAAAATTACTGCTTTTAAGTACTTAAGAGATCGTTATTGTTGTTGTTGTTGATATTAAAGTTTTGTATGTTTTATCTTCTGCTTGAATGGGAGAGCATGTGTGTGTAATTGTTTGTGCGTGTTTTCCATTTATTTTTTTTTTGCTTGTACTCTACACATGTTGTAATCCTAATGACTGTCTTGACCCAACGATTGAGGCCATATTGTTTCCCTGTTATTAAAACTTCACTCAAACGCAATTTACCAGAAGTTTTTGCTTCTCCTTCTTTACAATAAAATCAGTCTCCCATTCATTCTGTCCAAAAAAAAAAAAACAAAAAATTAACTTTCAGCATGAATGATGATCTTGCGTAATGACCACTAAAGATTATTTGCATACTTGAATGGACAGAAATTAGATAGTGGACAGTTCAATTTTTCATTTTGTTCTACGTAAAACTAGAGAAGTTCATATTATGAAATCCATATACATATTTAAGGAAGTAACAAACCAGTTACCAGCAGCTAATGCTGTGATTAAAGAGTTTAAAAATAACAGCCTTCAGGTTGATAACATACCCCCTTCTTTTCTGTAAACCGAGTCGATTTAAAAACGAGTGGTGCCTCCGTAGTCTAGTGCATGAGCATTAGTCTTATCAATGTGGAGGTGCGGGTTCGATTCCCGATTAGACCCAGGGTGTTTCTACAGACAAGCTTAAGAGCTTCGTAGAGTTTGTATTGTCTTAAAAAAAAAAAAAAAAAAAAAAAATACCGAAGTATGTGTATTTTTGTGTAAAAACGAAAAATTTTTGCGGATTCGGTTTACAGAACATACCCGATAGTTTTTTTTTTTTTTAAGAAATTAACTTATTTTGCAAGTACGAATCAAAGCCCGGCAATATTTTGCTTACAAGAACAGATTTTTTAATACCTTGGAAATTTCTAATTCGCAGAGATAGTCTATTGGTAGTACCACTCAGATTATAAATAATATGGATGCTACTGCTGCTTCTACCTCTTCTTCTTAATCTGCAATCTTATATACATACATATGTCTGAATATCAATTTTATAACACAGTCTAATCTTGATAATTTTAAATTAAAGGGACCAAAGAAAAAGTTCAAATAATCGAGATTACGAACTAACAAGAGTTCAATTGAAAGCAAAGCGCATGGTGCGTATGTTTCACTACTATAAAAGAAGGGACTTAGTGATGACGTTGAAAGTTGAGATTACCACTTGACTACCAGAGGTCTACAGCAAATGCTGTTTGGCGCAGATATTAATGGTTCCATGGTTAATGGGTGTGCTACTTGTTGACTGAACCTGTTTAACTACTAAAAACGGGACTAAGTGATGAGGTTGGACCAATAGAGCCTAGAGGTAAAGGTAGCTTAGGTGCAGTTATCAATGGGTAATTTGTGTACTACTTGTTGGATACGAAGGGTGAGTAAAGCCACCCAATATAGTGATCTGTTTCGCTTACTTCCTCAACTGGCGAAAAAGGTCTGCAGGAATTTATTAAATTTGTAAAGTTAAAGCACTCAACCGTAACATATGTACATTAAATCTCCCTTAACGGACACCTGCCTAGATCGCACATGCTATTTGTGCGAACAATGTCGCTTTGCAAGTGGAATTTCGTATAAGAAGCTTCTCGTCTGCTAATAAGAGATATCACTGTACTTGCTTCACTAAATTCAGTCTTAAGAAATCTAAAGGAAAAGGAAAGAAAGACAATAATTTACTTACCACGTAGATGAACTGTAACCCGAATAGATATGTTAATGGCACAAAGGAGGGTAAGAAGGGATTTGTATTCAATATTTGCTAACCCTAACAAACAGTATAGAGTCTCCTTGACTATCATTACAGTATCAACCGTAACCATAATTAAAAAGAAATGAATAATAATCAGTCAATTTATTACACCTCCAAAATAGTTTAGCATTAATTAAATATTAAATAATTAAACTTGAGGGAATTATATAATTTTTGATTAATAGTTAATTCGATGACATTCAATAATGCCATTAAAAAGGATTTAATTAAAAAGTTGAGGACAAGAATTCAAGTTTTAAATAAATTTCTTTTTACTTTCTAAAGGAAGGAATATTTCCTTTTTGTTTTCCAAAGCGCACTCGAAATTTCTTCAAGGAAAATAACACTCAGCCAGTTAAGATGTTGGCAGGCGTTTGTTTTATCTTTTTTTTTTTTTGCAAGAGAATATTGCGGAGAAGATACAGGAGTAAAACTGAAAGAGTAGGTTTTAATTCTAATCAACTACGGTGTTAAGTTCACGCTTTACAGCTTTATGTATAAATAAACGATTGTTAGCTTAACGTGCCTTTGGTTAAGCGTTATTTACTTGACGACATTTCGACCCTACTTTAAAGCCATGTTAAGGCACCATTTTTACTTATTTCGGTAGTGTAGCGAACACTGCGTGTGTATCAGTTGAACATTCTTCATGACAGCAATGAGAATGTGATGCTTTGATTAAGAGAAACTGGTATCGTGTTGATAGAGGAACCTTAGATCGACTATGATGCCATTAGGTGCCTGGCACAACAGACCGCTAACTTGTACTATACGACATGTGGTAGAAGGTCGTGGGGTGCCATGGGGTAGCGAATGCACTGATGGTGCAGCTGTGGTCGCCGTATCTGACGGTTGTGATGATTGGCAGTGGGGCGGGTGCCCTCTTTGTGGCGGCTGTCTACCTACAGTACGATGACCGATCCGCAGTCTTCGGTGGAGGTAGTGGATTTGGTGCTGTTCTGGAATTGGTGGCGTATTGGGAATTTAGTAATGTTCTGTAGGCGAAGGGGTAGGTATCTGGTGTTGGGGTGTCATGCCAATGCGCACAACGTGATGTGGAGTAGCACGGCCGTCAACCTGAGAGGGCGACAATTGCCGGAATTTGTGAAAAGCTACGGTTTGCATGTACTGAACAGGGGAGTGGCTCCCATTTTCGTTGACTCACGGAGCACGGAATTGATGGACATCATTCTGTACTCCGTTCACATCGTGGGTCTGTATTCGACATTTTTTTTTTAGCTTGGACCAGTGCTCAGGGGCTATCCCCTACATATGGAATGCATTACACTGGAACTGGAGAGAGAGAGAAAGTGATAATGTAGAAAATAGACAGGTGGTGAAAGTGGTAGGAAGATAAAGTTTAATTCTTGCACAACTCTGCAGTTGCGTGTTAATTATAAATCAAAGTTGCGGCGTCTCTGATGTTTTTTTTGACGCATAATTTTGAAACTAATGGAGCCATTTTATTTATTATTTTACTTGGCCGACGTTTTATTGCTCAAATACCGACGAAGGAAGGTGCTGTCACACAGAAAGCTCAGAAAAAACTTTTTTCTGATTTGACCCGGCTGGGAATCGAACCTGGGTCTTTCTGGTTGCAGAGCCAACACGCTGACTACTCGTCATTAGCAGGATGACGGATCACATGGTTATCCAATTTGGGATTTGGTACCGACGGGAACAAGGTAGGGTGCGAAAAAGTGTAAGGAGACGGAGGAATTCGGATCGTAGCGAATACGACAGGTATCCTGACGATGTACCATGCGATAGTGGCGACCGTGAATGGTGCGAAGTCGGATGTCGTATTATTTACACGGTGGTAGAGGAATGCCCTGGAAACGTGTAATCGGGAGATCACATCGGACTCTCATTGCGGATGGTAACATGGATTTCGGGAACATGGAGTATTACGTCCGTATATTCACTAATGGTTGCAGCGACGACGGCGGGTGTCTTTTCTGATGAGATGCCACTCTCTTTCCTACTGTGTCTGAAGGGTACGCGTCTGCAGGCAGAGATGTTCGGATTGATACATACATTGGATCACTTGACTCGGGTTCAGGTGGAAGGGAGGGGGATTCTCTTTGCGCTTATAATGTGTCTCTAATTAGATACATGCAGTTGACGAAAGTAAACTCTGGCTTGGAGCTGGAGACTGTCCGGGGACTTATTAGGTGTGACTTAGTCAACCAACTTACACTGATGTGTGTCAGAGGGAGCCCGGAGCCCAGATTTCCGCAGTGGGTTGGGATGATCAGGGCTCGAGTCGTGCGGTGGTGAGATTCTGTTGGACGTAACAGGTGGAGGAATTTGATGTGCTGTGTGCAGGTTCGTATGGTGCTCAAGGACCCCATGGGTTCGAAGCGCGAGGGCTACTGGAGTATGCTCTATGTACATATTGATTTGGCTTATGACAGAATAAGGGCCACGGGCCGTCGCATCCTCGATGGGACTGTGATGGGAGAACTTAGTCTGGGGCAGATGCCAGCGATAAGTAAGGACTTGGAGGTGACCTGATGTGTGAAAACTTGTTTACATTTTACCCATTTGTTTAATTTGAGAGTGCGCGCAATTAACAATTTTTCATTTCTTTATTTAGAGAGAGGGATGCAAAAGCAATCAAGCCATACATAAATGAATGTAATGATTTTCTTGTTATTGCAGCCAGTTTGTGTTTACTTTTGAGAGAGTAGTAGTGTTTCCTTGTGATATCCCAAAGTTAATTGACAGAAACAAAATGCCTGTTGTATTTTGTGTTGTTTATTGTTGTAGACCTAATAAATAGACCCTGGGTTTACTACTTGTTGGTTGAACCGCCAATCATTGCGATACGACGGAATCGAAAAATATCAAACAATGAATGTAAATGTGTTAGAGATGTATTTACAATCGAAACAATGTAAGAAAGGTCGTTAGTCGCAATCGGTCCGAATTATTAAATAATAATATTTAATTTCAATTAAGCGATTTTTCAATTAAACAGCGTGCGCTTATCCGAGTTCGCCTGCATAGACAGTAATGCACATCATAAATATTTTTGACAAGTAGTGTAGAATTTGAAGCCATAATTATCGCGCTATTTAGTTGACGTGCTAACATTTCAGCCAACAGCACCCTCAATTACACGTAATGTTTTGCTGCCAACATTTCCCATTTAAAACATGGCCGCAGGCTCTGTTTGAAGGTATAGTCGATGACTTTCTGCTATACATACATACACACATGCATACATACATACATATGTATGTATGTATATTTTTTTAATTGCTCATTTTCTTAAGATATTTGCCAACAATTCGACTGTGCATTGATTAATGCAAAACATTTTGTAAATTTAGCAGAATAAAAAAACAAACAAAAATATTTGTAATTCTTCACTTCTTTTTTGGCATTTAAAAATCATTTTTCAAATTTACAAAAATATTTTGTATCTGTCGTGATGAGAGGCATCATAATGGCGCAACTTTTAAGCAGCCATCGTACGTCAAAGAGAACTTCTCGACATATTTGTAAGCCTGTGTACAAATTGTTGTGTAATTAACTTTTGTTTATAACAAATATTCAACAACATTTAATTGAAACTGTTGAGTTTAGTTGGGTTCTTTGTGCAGCGCTTCAAGTTACGAAAATTACTGGCTGATTGTTGCAGCAATGCGAGTGTGCGAGTATAAAAATGAGTTAAAGGGAATTGAAAAAAGGAAAAATCATTTTGCGAAAAAATTCTTTTTCTTTTCGTTAGTTTTTGTGTGTGTTTAACATTTTAACTTTGTTCAATTCAGCATTGCAATTTGTTTTCTCGTTATAACTCATTTTTGTTTTTAGTATTAATTTTTTTGTTGTTTTGTTGTCGATAAAATTATTTAATAACCAAAGAAAAAGGAATTGCTAGAGTCGCCGTTACTGATGAGTGTTGTGCTACTGTGCTGGTGTATTGCAGCAAGTACAGATTGTTGCTGGCATTCTTATGATATACTGCACTCTGGCCAAGTAAATTTAATAAGCCGCTTGTTGTGTTGCACGTTTGCGTAGTCCCATCTACGCTGCTACTACATACTGTGACTAATTATTGTGAATAGTGTTGTTAGTGCCAAATAAATACACAAACACACACACACAAATCTCTATAAACATGTTCGTTTGTTTGGTGGCATGTTCTAAAACTTCAACGTGGCTTGAAATATTTTCTTCTTCGTCTTCTTATTTACTGGGCCTTTAGTTTTATTAAATTTTTTACTGCAAAATACCAGTAGGAATAAGAAAAACCTAATTGGCATGGACTGCAATTGTAATTGAAATCAAGGGGTCAAGGATATTGTTTGTTATACAAGTACGTTACTTTCGTCTGTTGCCTCATGACTGGCAAAAGAAAAAGAAAAAATATATGAAAAACTTACTGTTGTTGTTGTTGTTGTTGTTGTTGTTGCTGCTGCAGCAAAACAATTCATGTATGAGGCAACAGCCTCCTCGTTTTCTTTTTCCTCAATAGTGAATAGTGAGTTGGTATTCCCCAGTGCCATGATATTTTTGGATTGCCGATGCGATATGCATAATATTTGTTTTTTTATAATTTGCCATCTTATTTTGATTTGCGCTACAGGCAGGTCGGACATGTACTGGCTGTGGGTCTTGTGCAAAATTACTCTTATGGAGGCCGACAAACAGACCAGTGTAGCTAAATTGATTTAATTAAATTCATAATATTCGTGTATGCGTACAAACGTATTATTGTAATTTAAAATCAATTTCGTGCTTTTCTGTTATTGGTTTCACATGTGAAACTTATTCTTTTCGCATTAAATTAAAAATTTTTGTTCCCTTAGAAATAGTACGTACGCCAGTTAATTAAATAAATATAAACAATTCAACATGTATTTTTAGTTAATTGGGCTACTAACAATGTAAAATCTACGCAATAATGCAAGTTAAACTGGTTCGCTAATGTTTAGTAGTTGGCTCTGCAATCTGAAGGACACGGGGTTTGATTCCCAGCCCGGTCAAACGAGAAAAAGTTGTTTCTGAGCTTTCTGTGGTACAGTACACTTCTTCATCGGTATTTGAGTTGATAAAACGTCGGTGAAGTAAAATAATAAAATAAAATCCTTCCCCTTACCATAAAGCTAATGCGTCGAAATTAACATCAGAGATGCCGCAACTTTATAATTAACACGCACCTGCAGGGTTGTGCAAGAATTAAGCTCCATCTTCCTACCACTTTCATCACCTGTCTATTCTCTACATTATCGCTCGCTCTCTCTATCTAGTGCCAGTGCAATGGATTGCAAAATAGAGAGATTTTATTTAATATAATAGCAATTTTAAGTTTTTCTATTATAATTGTTAAATATCGCATATGTAATTTGAGTTATTTCTAATTTTTATGCAAAAGAAAAGAAACATTTTTTTCAAAATTTTTTTATATAATTGACACCCCATCTTATCCTTATGAGATCTAAAGCTAAATCTACTGGAACACTAGGAAATAATGATACCACATCAAATGTGTATAATCTTTCACTACTACTTATATTTATGTTCTTTATTCTATATTTAAAATCTAATGAGTTCTTAATATTATATTTTGAATTATCTGTCAATCTCTTAAGAATATCCGTGATCCATAAGATGGATGTTAAATAATTTTATTAAAAAAAATCAATTTTTTTCCCGATGATGCTAACCAAGGGTTAGCGAAATATCGAGAAAACATATTACTAAATAAAAGAAACATTTTATAAACATAAGACCTGCATTGCTGAATAATTTATTGCATACGATAAAAAATAAATATATAAAGCTAATAATTTACATCTACTGAACACAGTGAACAAAACACGAAGAACGCTGAAGATAAAGGTGTAGCTGCCTTCGGAAACAGCATGATGTTCCATTCTGCTACTTTTTCTCAATGTGATTTACAATTTTGTCTTTGATTTAGTTTGTTTGTTAGTCTCCATCACATGTAATCGATCACTAGCCCATTTAAAATTTAAAAATGTTAACTAATTCCATAAACAGGGTTTCGAAATAAAGAACTGCATACATACATATGTATGAATTTAACAATTAAAAGTGGAATAGTTCGGTTTTTTGAAAATGTTTTCCGATTTCTTTATCTCGACCAAAAAAAAAAAGAAAACACATTTTTACATCAGTAAAATTTTTGCACAGCTTCTCTTTGGAGTTTCTAACCAAATTTTTCAGTGTTAACGCGTAAGATGTATTTGAACTTAGCGACATTTACAATAAAGGCTTACAGCAGTATTAATAAAAAAGTCTTAAATAAGGTTTAAAATACATATTAGTTAAAACGCTTTGTAATCCTAAAACACGGTTTTTAAAAATTCATATTAATAATCAGTATTTTAACTAACATATGTACGTTTTAAGGTTTTTCAATAATGAGGATGCTAGCCCTAGATTTTTTTATTTACCACTTGACTCCTAATGATGCAAAACCGTGATTATTAATTCACGCAGTAAACGTATCTAAATAGTTTTATTGTCGTGTTTAATAAGAATATTGCTGTTTATAGAATAAAAAATGTATGATAAGTTGTATATTAATCAAAAAACTAATAACAGTAAAAATATCGCTTGGTAAGATTGCAATTTTAGTGACTTATTTAATTGCAGTTAAAAGAGTATTTGAATAACGAGTTTCATACTATTTGTTTTGATTGTTTACACATCACTATTTAGTCAACATTAGTTTTATTTGAAATTTGTGTAACATTAATAATAATATAATAGAACAATAAAAATGGAAAAAAATGAGCACTGCAAACGCAAACGTTCCGAAAATTGGATCGAATTTTTTTTCACAAATAACAATCACAATGAAAACAAACACTGCACCATATGACATCTTAAAATAGCTTTAAAACAGGGTTGAACCAATTTTAAAATTTCCATATTTACACAAGGTTTAAAATCTGCATTTTAAGCTAAAATTCGTTTATTAATACCATTTTAATGAAATTTGCTTAAAAATGCTTTAAAATGCGTTTTAAAATTTTTATTAATACGGCTGTTAATATGTACATACGCGCACGTACATATATGGAAACATTACAAAAATTTATTGTATTTGAAGAATAAATATTTTGATTTTATTTTTAGTTTCATTATTATAATATTTTTCGTATAACATATGGATTGTTAATACTTGTATATTTTTTTGTTATAAATAACCAGTAACCGGTAACGTTATAGAGAAGTTCGACTATATATTTATCTAATACATGATATTCTCGTGTCGCGGTGTTTGTAGTTAAACTCCTCCGAAACGACTTGACCGATTCTCATGAAATTTTGCGTGCATATTGGGTAGGTCTGAGAATCGGACAACAACTATTTTTCATCCCCCTAAAATTAACTACGACCACTTTTTTTTACCTACTTTTTCCTTTTTTGCAATATGGGTATCAAATGAAAGAATATGATGAGGAGATTTTGAAAAGTTTATCATCAACTTAAGTCAAATATGGCGACGGACCCTAAAACTGCGGAAACCTATTTTTAATGCTTATTTGTAATATGGGTATCAAATGAAAGGGTATGATGAGGAGAGTTTAAACAATTTATTCTAAGTCCAAAAAGTTAACCTAAGTCCAATATGGCGACTGACCCTAAAGCGATAAGAACGAAGCCGGTCTCCTGTCTTACTCACTATACAGTTGATAGTAAAAATATTAATAATTATTTTTAATGTTTAGATAGCTATCGAGAATTGTAATTTAAGATATTTTGTTGCTTTGATAAAGATTCATTTATTAACCTAAATAAAGCATACTTTTATTGCCTACAACGCTTTCGATTATAAGTAAATCGCCGCACACTTATAGTCGATAGTTATTTTTATTGAACTAAAAAAATGTTTCCTAGAAATAATATACATGGCAAAACACCGTTTGCCGGGTCAGCTAAAAACAGCAAAACTTATTTTTTTTTCTCATTAGTAAACAGATTCCGTGCGAAGCCGGGACGACGGTCATCTAGTGTATGTATATACTCGTATATATATATTAAACGTTATGTTTCCAATAATAATTATTTATTAATCAACAGTAGGTGACATTCATTTTTTTTATTTGCTCGTACGACAAACATATGTTTAATTTTTTAATCAAAATGA
This sequence comes from Dexiosoma caninum, assembly GCA_963924685.1. Taxonomy (NCBI): domain Eukaryota; kingdom Metazoa; phylum Arthropoda; class Insecta; order Diptera; family Tachinidae; genus Dexiosoma; species Dexiosoma caninum. The sequence continues at coordinate 69,165,776 of OZ004727.1, forward strand.
AAGGAAATTCTCTTTCTCGAATCAAATTTCTTGTTGTTGTTTCATGCTAAAAAGCCAGTCATTCTTTACGTCATCGTCATCAGAATCATTTCTTAAATTTCCTTTCCTTTAAATCAAACAGTTGATCTCTTGATGACCCACTTAAATGTTCATAACCAGTGTCATTTATTCCATTTAAAATTTTATTGTATGCAGCATAACAGCGGTGATCGAATATAAAGGAATTAATCAAAATGCAAAAGAGAAAAATCACAGCAGAAATTAAAACAAACCGAAAAAGAAAAACTTTTAATGTTACAGGAGGAACTGCAAGAACAACAACACAATAAAAGAAAATATGAATTAAAAAATAAAATCAAGAAACACATAAATTAATAAAATTTGTATAGTTAATGAAAGCAAATAAACGAAAACAAATAAATTATTTATAAAGAATAAATTAATAAATTTATGATTGTGCTTTTTTGACTTCACGTACATATGTTGCGATTCACCATTCCCAATGTGCAAGGCAGACACGAACAAGGCGACATATCAGCAACTTGACATAACGATGATATGCGAATAATCAGCGATTGAAAGGCTATTAAAATACAAAATCTGTTGTTTTTTTTATTTTATTGAATTTAAAACCGAGCATGCTGCTTTTTTTCTTCTCTTTAGAATGTTTTGCTGTTGGCTTTGCTGTTGGGAGGGACGAACATACATACATATAAGAAAAGAAAAATTATTTCAAAATAAAATAAACATTATAAATTAATGTGCTTACGCATACGACGCTGTACGCTGTTGTTGTCTATGGCACTTAATTAACTTTATCAATTTCCAAGAAATTTTGACAAGACACAAACGAAATTAAAGAACAAAAAAAAAACGAACACTGCAAAACATTACAAATATTTTTAAAATCCCATAAATTTTTCTGGTGCTTTTTGTCGTTTGCAAAGGGAAGGTAAAAATAATTGTCAGTTTTGTCCCTAAACAGGGCAAATTGGCAACGATAGCAATGATATTCATAGAAGAATTTGGTTTATTTAATTTACCAATGCCACAACGCCAGCAGCAGTCTACTGGTCTTGAGACTTTGCCTGTAGAATATCTACACTAGGCTACTAGAACTTGCCAGTAATTGCTACCCTTTGGATGATGAACAATTTGCCATATAAAATTCATATACCACCGCTGTTTAACGACGTTTCGATACAGGTGACAATTTCTGAACAGGACCGTATGTATCTCGCCTAAACATTCTCTTGACCGATCAAAACTAATCTGTGAATGCAAAACTTGTTACTTACGATAATTATTTTTATTTGAGGGTGGCGATGGCCGATAGGCCTGCTCTTCGAAGGATATCGGTTATGCCAGATTCCCAGTGAAGGGTTTAGCTTACCCTGTTTTCCTGGAAATCGTAAACTGCTTTGTAAGATTCCCTTACAGCGTGTAACTTTGGTTCTACGCAGGTTTGGGTTCCTCACTAGTGAACTCCAAAAGGATCTTGTAGTACCCAACAGAAGATGAACTCGAAGTTGTTGCAAGTTTAATACCAAAAGTGTGATGGTGATTTTGGGCTGTTTAATGGTTCCTGGTCTGAAAACCTTGAATCAGATTGCAACTTTGTTTGTTTATATCACCGTGAGATTAGGACGTCAAGGCAGGTGCCCGCGAGCATTTTAAACACAAGTTGTACGTAAAAATGTCGGAGTTTCGGGAACAAGTAGCGATAAAACAGCGAGACATACCCCGCATTGCGGTGATGCTCTAACGACTTATTAGAGTAGGCTACTTTACTGTTACCGATAATGCTCTTCGCACAGACCTGTACATGGTCGAGTAGCTGCAAAGTAGACTTTGATGGGCAGCTTGTTGTACTACGTTTTCAGTCTGATATAGGCGATGTATGTGTATAGATAATAAGGACATTAGATAGCGTTAAGTATTTCTTATACGGTCTCAAAAAAGTCTTATACTCGTACATTCATTTTAATACTTCTTTTGGGACTTGAAATATGTGGTCAGTCCAAAGAACGTCACACCAAGATCTTCTGATCGCATTTATGCGCAAGTATACATCATTGGGTCTTACGGTGCGATTCATATTCTCCCTCATGGAAGCGCCATGACTGGCCGCGCTACTGAAAGAATACGAATGGAATATGCTGCTGTCATTCGCAGAAAAATAGATTTCACAGAAGGTCCTTCAGAAAAAATAATAAAATAGAATTTGAAAAAGGGAAATTATTTTATTTATTTCTTTCCTTATACAAAATATTTACCAAAAGAAATTTATACATGTGGCGCTATAATTATTGCGAACCGTTTTTGGGTTAATTTCTTCTCAAAGCGAATGTGTCCCTTTTTTATAATTTTTTTTTTTTTTTAAGAAACAAAAGAGAAAAATAAGTAAAAAATAAAATAATGTCAAAATTAGCAAAGGCGAAGCCAACTTACGAATTTTCGTCATTATGAAACACAAAAGGCAACAAATTAAGTAAAGCTATTTTAAAAATGCATTAAGGCAAAAAAAAAAAAAAAAACAGAAATATCTTCAAAAAAAAAGCAGCCAAATAGAAGGTAACACATAAACTCGACTTACAAAGGCATTAACAAAAACATAACAGCAATTAAAGTGGCGAAAAACAATACGAATACAAGCAAATATGAACGCATGAAAACCCTTTCGGACGCACAGAAAACGTCACATACAATAAAATCGTACAAGAGAAAACAAATCTCTAGCACAGGCAGACTACCAAATACGAGGGCAGTAACCACAACTTGCGTGAAGACACCTCTCGTCGACAGATTAGACGTAGTAAAATTTTGCCGATAGCAGAATGTGATCATATACCAACAAATATAACCATTTTCATATCTTTGCAAAGCTGTTATTGTACAGCCGTTTCAAATATATAATTTTTTAGTTTTAATTTTTTTTATATAGTTTTTATAAATTTTTCCGACGCCTCTGTTGTACTGGCATAGGAACATGTAACGCTAGAATTTTCGCTAACAGTTTGGCACAAAGTTTTATTTTGATAAATGTTGGGAAGAAAGGTGATGTAAAAGCTGTCAAATAACTGTTTGCTATGTAGCAACGTCCGGTTCTAATTTTAAAAATTAACATTGACATGCCGTTAGGGATGGTAAATAAAGCTGCTCTCTAATGTAATTATTGACATTTATTTGAAATTTCTTCGAATAATTCTAATGACTTGTTCCCAGTTAACGACTGCATTCAGAAAAACGCCACTATTTTTTTACTTTTACTTTAAAACGTAATTTTCTCAATTTTTTTTACTCTACCCTCGTTAATTATTTTAACTCAGTTGAGCCTTGGAAAAAAAACAAATTGAATGAAATTGAACAGACTTTGACAACGATAAACTTATAAATCGAATGTTTTACAAAACAGCAGAACCAAGAAAAAACGATCGATTGAACTCGTCTTGAAAAAAAAAAAAAATAAGAAACGCCGAACACAATCACATAAAAAAACCCACATGTGAGCATTTAATTTCAACAACTGTCGTCGTTGTATTATGGTCCTCAACTTGTTGGACAACAGCAGCGGGAGCTCAATTCAAATGAATAAACATAAACGACATGACAAACGAACAGCCAAAAACAGGGAAAACACACCAACAACAAAAAAAGCAATCGTACAGGACAGAACAAACCAACAACCATAAAACATCAAAAGAACAAGAAAATTAACATGGTCAACAAAAGTAAAAAGGGGTACAAATACATCGATTACCAACTACACCATTATAACGACAGCAGCAGCAGCTAAAACAACAACACCATTTAGGCAACATCAATTTAATGGTGGTACCTTTTTTTGTGTTTACAGTGTCGACGGACGGCGAAAGGTATTCACTTAGTATCAGACCGACCCAAACCAACTTACAAACCATCCCTACCACCGATGCCAACCACAACGTAAAGTAAACTACATACATATCTATACACAACAGTTAACACAGCAACAAAATGCATACATACACATCCATATTTATAATAAAACTAACTGCCCCGCCACGCGTTGCTGTAGCTGTTATAATAGTTTTATTTAAAAAAAAATGTAAATGCCTTATGTGTCCTTTATTAAAATCGGTCCATGTAGATGCAGACCTATCTATGTTTGATATCCCCTCCCTACTTAGCGAGTGCTAACCCCTTTACACAATTTCAGCTCGTTGGCTCTATGAAAAGTGCGCACCCGTACATCAAATGGGAGTGCCACATGCCAAGAAGGACCTGATAAAAATTGCCAGTTTTCATATTTTTCTCATTATTTACTCTCCAATATACCGAATTTCAGCTCCGTAGCTCCGCAGTGAAAGTGTCCGAAGAAAAAAGAATTTACTGTCAAGTCATTCAGCGCAAAATGAGAAACTTTAGCTTTAACCGTTCTCAAGATATACAAAAATCATTTTTCTCCTTGGTTGGGAGCTACCACACCCACTTGTTCAATTCCGCCCACTTTTTTACTTATGATTTGTACTAACCATTAAGTTATTAATACCAAATACAGATACATTAACTTTAGCCGTTCTCCAAATATAATGAAATCAATATTTAGTTTGCATGGAACGTACCATACACACCCTTGTCCCATCGCCCTCACTTTTTGACTGATGATTTGTTTTAATTACAAAAGCATTTCTTCCAAATTCAGAAGATTTTGCTTCAACAGTTCTCAAGATATACTGGAATCAATAATTCATTTTGTATGGCATGTACCACGCCCACTAGTCCAATTCCGCCCACTTTTTTTAACTGATGCTTTGTTTTAAACATAAAGTCATTTGGATCATATTAAGAAACTTTCACTTCATCCGTTCTCAAGATATAAAGGGTGGTTAAATTTCAAGGGCCGATGTTGATTTTGAATAAAACACAAACTATTTAGGAAATTATTGTAATTTTATTTTATTATGATATATTGGTATTACTCCATTATGTATGGAACAAAATATCGGCCAAATGGCCGCCGCGACCACGGCGGCACACCTCCATCCGATGGTCCAAATTTTCGATGACCCTGAGGCATAATGGAGGTTCTATGCCGTTAATGTGCCGAATTATCTCATCCTTTAGCTCTTGAATTGTTGCTGGCTTATCGACGTACACCTTTTCTTTCAAATAACCCCAAAGAAAAAAGTCCAACGGTGTCAAATCACATGATCTTGGCGGCCAATTGACATCGCCATTACGTGAGATAACACGGCCATTGAATTTGTTGCGCAAAAGAGCCATTGTTTCGTTAGCTGTGTGGCCAGTGGCACCGTCCTGCTAAAACCACATATCGTCCACATCCATATCTTCCAATTCGGGCCATAAAAAGTTCGTTATTATCTCACGATAGCGATCACCATTCACAGTAACTGCCTGACCGGCCTCATTTTGGAAAAAATACGGCCCGATGATGCCGCCAGCCCATAAACCGCACCAAACAGTCACTCTTTGTGGGTGCATTGGTTTTTCGACAATCACTCTTGGATTCTCATTCGCCCAAATGCGGCAATTCTGTTTATTGACGAATCCACTGAGGTGAAAATGTGCCTCATCACTGAAGATGATTTTCTTCGAAAATTGATCATCCACTGTTGCCGTGGTCGCGGCGCCCATTTGGCCGATATTTTGTTCCATACATAATTGAGTAATACCAATATATCATAATAAAATAAAATTACAATAATTTCCTAAATAGTTTGTGTTTTATTCAAAATCAACATCGGCCCTTGAAATTTAACCACCCTTTACAAAACTTAATATTTATTTTGTATGGGCGTGGCAAGGAATAGTTGAAATTTTAAATTTAATATTTTATGAAGCCTATAGTGCCTTCCAGATATACAGAGAAGTACTGTGAAAATCTAAAGAAAATCGGTTCAGCCGTTTAGTTGCTCAACCACACATATACATACATACGAGTACATACAGGGTGGGCCAATAGTCATGCCTGCCTGTAAAAATTGAATAACTTTTTTGTTTATTATTATTTGTTATTTTCTTTTTTAATATAATATTAGCTTTGTACGATGTAAATTTTAATTATGAAAAATAATATCAGAGAGATGACCACCATTTTCATCGATGCATAATTGGGCTCTTAAACAGGCGTTTTACATAAATGTACGCAAAGTTTCAGGCTCTATTGCTCTGATCTCAGCTTCAATGTTGTGCTTTAGCTGCTCTATAGTTTGGGGCTTGTTAACATACACTCGTTCTTTGATGTAACTCCATAGAAAATAATCAGGGGCAGTTAACGTGCTGGACAATTGAATTATGAATTTCTTGTGATAATTCGGTCTTCTAAAATTTCATTTTAAACACTAATTGTGCGTACAAACATGTAATTTTTATATACAGGGTGGACCAAAAGTAATCACCCGGGGCATAACTAATCACCCGATGTTCTTTTGATGTAATTTTTTTTTTTAAGACAAATTTTGGCACTGCTTATGATATGGGCTAAGTGACCGCCGCCAGAGTTGATGACCATACATGCAGATCCAAAGGTTTTTATTAAATAAAATTACAGCAAAAAGACATCGAATAACTACTTTTGGCCCACCGTGTATAACATATTACTTCACCAATTTGTTATGTCTTAAAAAACAATGAAGCAAGAGGATTGGCCCGAGGAGCGACTACAATACAGAGGGTGCTGTTGGCTGAGTAGCTAGCGCGTGGGGTCTAAAACAAAAAATCCTCCGTTCGAAACACCGATCAGATCAAAAATAAGTTCAATTCTTTCTGGGCTAATATAACAACTGAGACGAAGCAGCTCTGCTTTACAAATTTGAAAAACCATGCAACTGTAGCCTTGTGCTAGAAGCTCTCTATGCTTCACTACCTTCTTTTATACACTATCTTTTTTCAACTAGTTCCGCTGCATGCATTGCATACGTAGAACGACAATACCTGAGCACTGGTCGCAGAAAGAAGTCTTCTTTTGGGATGTGCTTTTGCCTGCGAACGCGAAATTTGGTGTAGTTATTTTATTGCGAAATAAGAATAAATAAAGAAAAGTTGACCACTATTGAATTTCAAATGCAGTATGTGGGTCTAATACACATAAGTTTTTGCCAAAATTGCCCAAAGTAAAACAGCAGGCTTTTAGAACATAAAATTTTACATGGTTAAGAGCAAAAGTTGCAGTAGTTCCTGAAGTATAAGAATTAATTTGCCGTAAATAAAAAAAAACATTAGTTCATAAAATATTTTCTAATAAATTAAAAACATTACGGAAATACTTTATTAAAATTTCGGACAGGCAGAACATGTTTTGCTGCCGCCTGTTCAAGTAGGAAATTAGCTTTTGCACTAACCCAAAAATATTATTATGAGTTATGATTTATTTGTCCTAAAAAAATATTTAACAAAATTATTACTTTAAAGCAGAGACGGGCATCGCCCTCGTGAAACCGGCGTGTGTGCATAAATTTTCTTCGAAGTTATTATATGTAAATGTGTTAGTTTATTTCTTGAAGACGTATTTATCAATAGCATTCCATATTTAATACTTTTTTTTAAAACTTTGATGCGGAGTCTTATTGCATACTTTTAAAGGGTTTTTTATATCCCGGTGGAACTGTCAAAAGAACAAAATTGTATAAAAATAAAACAAAATGATTTTGATATTGAAACAATAATAAAATAACACCGAATTAATAATGTTATTAATTTTAACGCTAGCCTTTGTCTTCTTCAAATCAGTCACCAGGACACTTAAAATTTAAATTATTTATGTATGTTTGCCATTTATTGTTACATTTTTCCTTCTCAAGCTTTTCTAATTTCTTTACTGACTTGAATTAGAAACTCTGCATGTACGACGTCTGTTCAAAAGAAAAGAAGAATTTTGAATTTTTTCAATAGTATTTATTTATTCATCAATATCCATTTTGTCCCCTTCAAGGTAATCCCCCTCAGATATAATGCACTTATGCCAGCGCTTCTTCCAATTCTCGAAGCACTTCTGAAATGCGCTTTTCGGTATGACCTTCTTCGATTTTGACTATATTTCATCACTTGTGGCAAAACGCTTTCCTTTCATTAGTCTCTTCAGTTTTGGGAATAGGAAAAAGTCGCAGCGTGCTAAATCTGGTGAATAAGGTGGTTGACCAAAAAATCACGAACAAGAATTGATATGTGAGCTGCTGCATTATCGTGAAGCAGAATCTATGATTTTTTTCCACAATTCCGATCGTTTGAGCCGTATTGGTTCTCGCAAACGTTGTATAACTTCCTTCTAGTATTCCTTATTAACCGTAGGACCTGTTAGCAAGAACTCATGATGCACCACGCCATTGTAATCGAAGAAAACAAAATTCAACTTTTCTTTTGAACAAACCGCGAAAGTGGCCATTTCTTCAACGCAGTCGATATAAATCGATTAAACTTTATTATATTTACACTGGCATGTGTATCCATTGCCACACTTTAGGTGGTCTTGCGTGATCGTCGGTGTATAAATCTATATTCACTAACTCATCACTAGTTCAATGTTTGAAAAGGACTCCGTCACAAAAGAGACACCAAAATAACTTGGGGGTTTTGCTTTTTATATTCTTTCTTTGTTTTTAATTTTTTCTTTTGTTTTACTTGTTATTTATGCGATGTTTTCCAAAACTAATTTAAATGGACACCTATTGTGTATTGCAACTGCTTCTAAGGTGGAGTTCGATTTACTTTGTTTCTCTGTTGTAAGCTATTTCCCCTGGGGTCTACTACACTTTTGCATGTAATTTTATTGTGGCACAACCACACCACACCGCACTTGCACTGTTCGTTCGTAGAACTAAAAAAGGCAAGTGCTGCCTGTGTGCTCGTATTGGGCTTTTGCCTTATAAAATATTAAAGTAGACAAATTTGATTTAGTATAAATAAGGAAAATAAAATAGTTTGACACAACATGAAAGTAAAGTGATTTGTATGGGTTTTACTGCAGTTTTATGGGAAGTTTAGCTTTAAAATAAACTAAACTAAAGAGCCCTGCTTGTATAGGGTATTTCCATAAGAGCATCCAAACTTCAGTTTGAAATAAAATGAGAGAAATTAATGAATGGAACGAAATTGTTATTTTGTTTGTAGGGACTTTGTGTTGGACAGGCACTGAACGCATCCCCAAAGAAAAATGTATAAAGATGCGTCAAATCGATTTTTCTTGCTACGAAACACGTCCATTTGGATATAATATTATCTAGAAATGGATGTTGCCGACTTTTGCTGTCTTGAAATGAATGGTATGCAGCAAGAAGCAATTGAAACCACAGGTTTCTCGCCGACAAACTCAAGAATTGCTGCAACATACATTGCAATGCATTGTACCGGAACAACTAATTGGAAAGGCATAGTATAGAAAAGAGACAGGTGGGGAAGTGATAAGAAACATACAGCTTAAGTGTTAGAAAAGTTTGCAGTTGTGCGTTTTTGATTATTGCAGAGCAGATTTGTTCCATCTCGGATGCTGACGTATTAACTTTTAAGTTAAAGGAGAGTCATTTATTATGTGACTACGCAGGCAATAACGGCGAATTAGATCGCTGTTAGGCAGTCTGCGCGCTATTTACTCAGCTAACAGCAGTGTGGGAACTTAATCCTTGTTGCAAATTTGTACCTTTGACAAAAAATTGGAGTCAAAAATAAAAAATCTAAATATAAAATATCAATTATATTATAAATTGACTTTTTTTTTATTATTTTTTTAAATATATTTATTAAGCTTGAGGTATTTTTTGTTATTTTATTTTGTTTTATTATTCGATATTTCGTTAACAGCTCGTTAACATCATCAGGAATGATAAAAATATAAAATATCAATTAATTTATTTGTAATAAATTTTATTTGGTTGAAATTGAATGGTTTATTTCATTTCTGAATTGATGAAAATTTTGCTCTGTGAAATGAATGCATTGACGAAATTTTAGTCCATAATAAATTCTATTCTTTTGCGTTACACGCAAGTCCTGTTCGTGAATTAACAATTGAGATGGATCAAAGAAGTGCAATATATCAAGTTTTAAGAAATTTCGTAGAGAATAATAATTACGATTAATTAAATTCATACTTGCGACAATTTTATAGGTTTTAGACGTCTGGTTTTATCACCGTTTGCAGTCTCTGACTTCTGTTCCGAGTTTATTTGGCGAAACACAAAGCTTAACCCTAATCGAGTCAGGGTGGCGATGGCACGATGGATGGTTGTCTGCACGTTGACCACAATTCCAAAAACAGACCAGGGTTCAACTCCAGTTTCAGACCAAAATTTTAAAATATAAATAAACTTCTCGCATTTTTCTGATGTGCATTAGTGTGTCTTTGTGTGTCAGTTGTTGTCGGAAGGTTTCAGTGGCGAAGGCATACTCACTGGTCACTGAACAATACCGGCTTCAGCTAATAGCAATCCACAATCACATCAGAACGCCCTCCTTCGTCGGTATTGTGTAGCATCGGCGAAGTAAAATAATAACAAAAATGGCTACTAAACCGAAGCTTCAGCACTGTTACGTGTATAAAAAAAAGAACGTGCAAAAGCAGAACTGTAAAAAAATAATTAATTAAGCTGCACCTCCTGTCAGTTCTCCTACTATCCCTTTCCTATAGTTCCAGCATAATGCTTCGCATGTGTAGGAGTCATCTCATGAGTGCTGGTCCCAGATAAAAAAAAAAAGATTAACTTTGTAACGAATCCAACCAAAATGTGCTGCAGAGACACATATAAGCCCATTGCATATTATATTTGGGAATTTATATCTCTTATTTGCATTTGTTTCTTTCAAAGCAGAACTTGTATTGTAGAATAACATCCGCATCCTCCGAATATTTACTGTCGTAATCTTAATCTTGGTTAATAGTTTCTTCAAAATCAATCTCTTCAATAATTGTCTCGATTTCTGCATATATGTAAATATATTTTAGACATTGTGGGAAAAGGTACCGTCTTTACAACGTTCTCTTTGAAAATTAGCCAGCAATTTAATAAACTGTGTAAGGTTACATTGAATGATGAAAATTGAATGGGAATTCCCCGTAATTTAATTTATTGGTTCATAATGTTGCCGTATGTGCCTGATAGGCACATTATGACAGGATTAAGTATATTTGTGGTTTTACATAAATAAATAACTAAATGGAAATTAAAGCAGAGCTCAGTAGAGCTTTTTTAAAGAAATAAAATAACTCAAAGTACAAATTCAAGAAGCACCAACAACCATGACTTCAATTTAAAGAAGTTGGAACACTTCAAAGTGAAAGATGTGTCTGAAAGGCACATGTTAAGTGGATTAGGGTTAAGTCAATAAATCGAATTATTGCAACCTCTAAGATTGTTAATCAGTCAAATTATGGATTTATTTTAACTTTCATTCCGGTTCAATAATTGAGTCATTCTGTTACGGCTCTGATGGTGTGTGTCTGTGCAAGTGTGTTTATCTGTTCATGTATTTGTAATTGAATAAGGCTGGCTGAAAGTGTTAATTAATGAAATATCCATCTACTAGAAAACTTTAATGAAATGAAAAAGAAGAAAAAAATTTAAATACTTTAATGCAGCACAGAGCCATAAAAAACTAAAACTTAATGAACACTTATCATACACACACACACACACACACTGTGCTACAAAAGAACTTTATATAAATTTCCTTTTGCACATACACAAAACCTCAAACTCAATTTAAAGTCATCTAGTAGAATAGAGGAGGACATTAAATTAAAAATGAAAAAATTACCAACTAAAACTGAACTATGAAATACGAAGAAAAAATAAAATATGTGTGTATGTATGTATGTACATATATAAATAGAAGCTGCAACTAAATAAATGTGTTGCTGTAACTATTACAAACTAAATTAAAGACAACGTACACAATACTTAAACGTTACCTATCCTGTACATGGAATTAACTACGTGGATGCATGTGCGCGGAAGATTGTGTGACTGACTAAAACTCTATGCCTGTTATATGGCAATGGACCGTCAAAAGGCACTACCGGGAATGACAGAGAATGTAGACAGACATCCATTAATGATGATACTAATGCTGATGATGGTGATCAACATCTACATATTCGTACGAAAATGAATGTGTGCAGTAAGTCACAAGCTGGCGGAAAATTACAGCAAACATTTCTGCTTCCACATTTAGTTGAATAATTTGATTGTTTGTTTATGTGGTTGTTCATACAAGATCTCTTCTTAAAGTTAATGGTGGACTTGGTGGGTTCACGGTTTCCCTGGTTGGCTGATTGGTTTGACTGTTTGGTTTGTTGGTTGGTTGGTTGGTTTCTTAGTTGTTGATGAGACTGTTGCTGTTGTTTTTCCTTTGGATTTTAATGGCGATACCGTAAAGTTATGTTGTTTTAATTTGCTCATTGATTATGCGTTCCTGTTTTCTCTCCTGCAAGACAGGCAACAAAGTATCTAGAAAAATTATAAAGCAAACAATTGAAAATTAAATAAATATTTAAAAGAGTAGAGGCGCGAGAACAGTAGCTTAAATAAATTTTTACTTCCTTCGCGCGCACGACGCGATCATCATTAAGAGCGCATCCATTTGTGGTCCATTTGGCGGCGACTCGCACTACGCATTGCAGGGAGAACTCATTTTTCGGCCGAACATCGCGTATGTGGAATAAACTCCCTGCCGAGGTCTTTCCTGTCACTTATGACGTGGGAAAATTCAAATCAAATGTCCATAGACATTACTCCCTCTATCCTCCTTCCCATAACGTAATTTCCTAGTTCCAGCACAATGCATCGATGTGTAGGGGTCATCCCCTGAGTGCTGGTCCAAGAAAAAAAAAAACTGTAACGTCGTCGATCTGCAGTAAATATAATTTTATTACGACATTACGGGCATTTGTAGGCATTTCATGCATCAAACATCACGCTTTGATGCAACTACATCAACGTTACGTTTGACTAAATCAATCTTAAAAGTCTACTGACCCTTTTGTAATTAGCACCAAATGAAATGTACACATACACCAGCTAAGCAATATAAAAATTTAAATTTTTTTAATTTCTTTTTCATGTTTAAAGAACGAAAATGAAAGTTCGTCCCGGTTAAGGTTACGGTTTTTGTATTTAAAATATTTAGGTTCGGTTACGGTTTGGTTAGCGATTCCTGTTATCGGTTCGGTTCCGGTTCGAAGTCTGCTTCATACACATTTTTTATATACATATTATATCAAACTGCTGCTCGGTTCTAATTTTTGAAAAATGTTCTGCAAAATTTATTCTTTGACATTCAATAAATAAAATCTATTTGGCGATTTCGAATTTTTGTTTTGCATTATTATTGCTTTTAAACTTTCCAGTATACAAAACTTTATTAAAATTTGCTTTTTGTATTCTTTTTCAATTTCACTTGAAACATTATTTCACAGTGTGGAGAATTGTTGCTGAAGGTTGCCAGATTCAGTTCATATGTTTTTTTTTACAAACTGAACACAGCAACATTTCTTTAATGACATTTCTTATATACAGTTGACAGCATTTCGCGTGGCATATTCAAGAGAGTATGTCAGGCTTTTGGAATTGTATTTGTTGCAGTTGTATATTTAAATTTTTGCATTTTTATCCGGTCTATTTCAATTAAAATGCACTTCAAAGAGACCATAAAATAAAATGAACACTTAAAAATCCAACATGTTGTCTACTTTTACTTGAAGAAAACCGTTTTGTGTTTTTTTTTTAACGATTTTCGCGTTTTTCAAATCATAAGCCGTTTTTCATATGCTGCGTTTTCCAGATCATGGGCGTAAATGTATTTTGTTCATCCCCTACAGCATTCCAAAAGACAGTTTTACTTTTAATTATCGCGTAATTCAAGTGACACAATTCCCAGTTGTAAAATTCTCTAGAAATATTTCCTTACGGCGCTGAAGGATAATTTTAATAAGAAGCATTTAGCTAAAGAAGCATTCAATGTGATGCCATACAAACGCTGCATTTTAAATTGCTTTGCCGGTCTGTATATGATTTAATATGATTTAATTTCTTCAAAGCTTGCACATTCTTGGTGCTAAAACTATCACTGAAAATACTAAATTTATCCCACTCTTAAGACACTAAATCCTCATTAAGTTCTAGGCAACTTAATTGCTGGCCTTAATTAAAAATCAACCCACGTTTTACAAGAAACGACAGAAAAAATATAAATATAAATAAAAAAAAGACAAAAATATCGCCATCTAAATAAAAATTAAACGCATGTTGTTGTGGAATTAATGCAGAGTTGCTTTCCCTTCCAGTCCGTTTCATTTAAGTGTGTATATTAAGCATTCTGGGACGACAAGCAGAAACAAATCCGATAACCTTACAATTTTCTGTCGCTTCATTTTACTTTATCACTTGCTTGATGCTTTACAGCTCAGGGCAATGAAGGTGGTTAACTGAGACGCTGGCTGATTGGAAAGTGCTGTGTGGAGTGAGCTGTTGGCGGAGGAGGATGTCAAGAGCATGCTTCCAGCAGGTTAATATGGGGACGTTGGTACTGAACTACCAAAGAATGCCGCAATAAGAAAAAAAGAAAAAAAAATAAAAAATAAAAACTGAAAGACAATCAACAATTTTTCTGTTATAATCGTTCAGCTTGTCTCTCTTTCTATCTGTTTGTTCGTTCAACTGTCTGTTTATATGTCCAACTGAACAGACCAATCATCCAAATCATTCTTGCTATCTTTCCATTTATTTTATTTTTCCTTTTCATGTTCTCATCTTCTTGGCTGTTAGTTAAACCTGAGTTCATTTTCTTTTTCGTTTTGTTCTCTTGACAAACAAACAAAAAAAAAATTAAGACTTTTACTGTTCATTGCTTTTCTCCTTTTTTGTCCAACTATAGACGATTACCTGGACCATACGATGCTAAAATATCAGTTTTGTTGGCTTGGTTTGCCCCATTTGACTTGAATGGCTGTGTGTTATTTTTATTATATTTAAAATAAGCAGAAAATATCTTATTTCATGTGTATGTTCGCGTCGACATTAATAGCTCTTTGCTGAGGACCAAAATCCTAAACCCAAAGCAAACAGAGCCCGAAACATGCACATGTATGCGAATGTCGTTGACCATGTTTGCAACACTTTGCTCGTGCGACCAAATTGCTATGCTGCAGTACAATGGATACATGCGAGTATGTGCAACTAATGGACACAAATTTATATACGCGTGCAATCTCAATTTTTTTCGACACAATATCTTTTATCCGAACTTATTGTTATTGTACAGGGTGAATTTTTTAAAGCGATACAGAAATTCATTGAATTTTTGTGATACAAGTTACACTATTTAATCGTAAATTATTGAAATTTTTAGAAATTTTACGAATTTTTTATTTTTTTGTATCTGATAGAAATATTTATGCCCCTATTGCGGCCGTCAACTTTTGAAACGATTTTGGTTTCCTTTGCTAAATTCGCATTGGCATTCTTAACTCAACTGACGGTTGACATTTTAGTGGTTTTTTTTTGGAATTGTCATTTACAACTTTGCTTAAGTTTGATGAAGAAAAACGTTTTGTAGACACAATTGCTTCTGAGCAGTTGAGTTTGTTCAGTTACAGTTTGGTGTGAAATAAAAATGGGAAACACTGAAAAATCGTAACCTTCGACGCAGTTTTTGCTTCGTAACTAATTTCTGCTTTAATCTATTTGCCACATTTGTTTTGCTGTATTGCCTCTAATTCTTCCTTTAGGACATTCACATACATTAAAGTCGTTGCCAGTGCTTTCGGCCCCATAAAATCTAAAGGCAGCAGGCAAATATAAGTATCGGTCGTGCCACATGCATAGTTTCCCTTGAATAAAGTTTTATGTCATCCAAGAAATAACAAAATGCCTCTTTACTCAACGGAAAATAAATAACAAACCGGCAAAACTTATTTCTTCTATATAAAATTTCTTACATATTTTGTTTGCACAGTCCTTAACTTGCATTGGGTAATTCGAGAGTATTGGATTCGTCACAAATTTTATTAGCGGCATCGTCTTCGTCGTCGTCATTAAATAAATCATCTATATTTATATCCACTTCATATATCTTTCAACTGAAACACATAATAAGACATTCTTTCTACTAATTTTTCACACAAAATTCATAGATTTTTCTGTCAAATTTGATACATTAAGTTGGTAGCGCCATAGCAAGTTTAACTAAAAAACAGTTGTGCTTCATAATTTTTTTTTTATCTTCGAGCAGCACTCAGAGGATGACCTCTACACATGCAATGCATTGTGCTGGAACCAGAGGATATGGATACTGAGAGAGATGACAGGTGGTGAAGGTTCCATATCTTCAGCTCCTCTTTTGCACGTTTTTTTTTTATAGCAATGTTGCAGCGCCTCTGATATCAAGGATACGTATTCAGTTTTGATTTAGCGGTAATTTTTAACGGCAATACCGCCGTTCGGATGTGCCTGTGGATTGGTATCAGCCGAAGCCGCTACATTTCAGTGAATATGCCTTTGCCACTGACACCTTCCGACAACAACCGACACTGTGTCTTTGTGTTGTGTTGTTGTCGGAAGGTTTCAGTGGCGAAGGCATGGTCACTGAACAATACCGGCTTCAGCTGATAGCAATCCACAATCGCATCAGAACGCCCTACTTCGTCGGTATTGTGTAGCACCGGCGAAGTAAAACAATAATAAAAATGGCTACTGAACCGAAGCTTCAGCACTGCTACGAGTATAAACTATAATTATAATTATATATTAATTTAATTAAGCTTCACTTCCTGTCATTTCTCCTACTATCCCTTTCCTATAGTTCCAGCACAATACTTCGCATGTGTGGAAGACATCAGCTGAGTGCTGTTCCCAGATAAAAAAAAATAAAAAATGAACATAAAAAATGCAAAATATTTTTATGACTTAGTTCGAAACTGCACTCGCACCCAGGACTTTTTGGTTTAGTAGTTAACGTGCTAACTGCTTCAGGCATCGCCACCCTCATACTAAAATGCAATTTGGTCGACTTGTAGCCAACCAAATTCAGCCAGCTGAGTTTATTTACGGCAAATGGTCTACTTCACGTTTTCCTATCGAGTAGAAGGCTTCGTTGAATTCATAATGTCTGTGCCTATAGCAGTTCTTTAGTTATCATGCTAAGAATTTTATTTAATATGACGAATGAACAATTATATTTTGCTTCAGACCCAAGAGATTGTTGTTCAAAAACTGCGTATTCTCAAGAAACTGTAGATACAAACATTTTTATATCAACTATTAACTTACAACATGCAACAAGTGAAATTTTAAGTATATTTATTTTCTTGGATCAGTGTTTAGGAGATGTCCACTAAATATGCAATGCATTTTACGGGAACCAATTGAAAACGGATAGTGTAGGGAAAAAATTATAGTTGGTGAAGTGATAAGAAGGACAACGTGTTTAATAGTTTTACAACTCAGCAGCGGCATGTTTTTATAGAATTTATAAAGCAGCATTCCTGCGCGTTTGGTGGTATATTGTCGCATTAATTTCTGAAGTGGCCGAGAGCTATTTTATGTATTATTTTACACATTGTATTGTTCAAATATTAACGAAAAAAGACGCTGTTTGTTCTGACAACATTTAAAAGATTTTGCTCTGACGGCGATTAGAACCGAGGATGCTCTTTATCTTCAGCCAGCAGCACCTGCCGTTAGCATGCGCACATCAAATATTGTTTTACCTGGACGGTACCTTAAACTCACGATTTTCTAGATGTAAAGTCAACGCGCTAACTACTCAAGCAAGAGCAACACCCATATGTGGACATCTTTGAAAATTAAAAAATTTCCAAAATATATAATAAGAATTAAAAAAGGAATATATTCTATGGAAGAGTTTTGCGGAATATTTCAGTAGTCCATATACAAAAAGAGAAATATACTGATCCGACTTCTGTTAGTTATTTTTCGAATCACTTTGGTTTAAAACTCAACTTATTCATTAATTAACCTTTTCTTTGTATCGCATTTAGAAATATTATGGAAAGGAAGAAAGGGAAATATCTGTGATGGTAAAATATTAGTTTTAGTAGGCAGGTTTGTGGAAGAAAAGGTTCCAGCCCACTAGGGTGTCACTAGTTTTAATGCAAGAGACCAGCATCTCTGCTACGATTCGAACCGAGAACCCCCAAACTGAAGAGAAGCCTCCTAAAAAAGGTGACATGTAGCGCACTCTGAATATATCGATTTTATGTTGTGGTGTATATGTTGCAATTTAGCATTTGATGGTAAAATTACAAAAAATAATCCGGCTGGTTGGGTTCAAGTTACAAATTTTATTTAAGACTCTGAAGAGTAAACACCCAACCAACCAAGCATTGTGGCATTGCTTTTCGTATACAATTTAACCTGACTGGCTAATATTGTTTAAAATTTTAAGTTCAATGCAACTTTTAGAGGACCACATGAAAAAAAAAAGAAAGAAAAGCATATGAAGGCAGATAAAATAGGAGGCATCTTTGACGGTCGTTCGTTTGTTTTTTGCTTGCAGAGTTTTAGACTTGCAGTAGTTATTTGGCGGTATTTCTGTGTGTTGGCTAATAAATCATGTTTGTTATAAACTTTTTAAAATAAAAAGATTTTGTTACACAAAAAAAAAATTTACTTTAATGTGACTAAGGTTCGCAATAATAAATTTATTTACATTTTCTGTTTGCTGTACGGTCAATCTCTCAACTCTGAGGTCTTAGAATAAGTTCTACTACTCTGAGGATGCATATGGACGTAAAAGTGCTATTATGCCTTGTACCTAATTCGAAAATATCAATGGGGACTTTTATTAGAAGTTCGCAATTTTACGTGGTTTTGAAGCGGTGAAGCAGCACTTGACGCCAATTATATTCAGTTCGAGAAGTCTAAAATATAATTTTAATGCTGTTGTCTGTTTGAAATTCTTCAAGGTCACAACTTCTTACCATTTTCATATCCACTCTGAAATTTGGACCAGTACATTGGTAGCAAAAATTTTGTGTTACAAAATCCAGTACTACTTTGTGGAGTAACTTGTGCAGCGGCATGTCTCTTCTCTACACTATCCCTCTCTCTATATAGTACCTGTGCAATGCATTGCATACGTAGGAGTTATACTGGTAAAAAAAAATCTTCTGTTAGTTGCGTATTAGTACCAGCTAAAGCCGTGAATAGTGTCTATGCCTTCGCCACTGAAAAATTCCGACAGCAACTGACAAAAGTCAAAGTGGTCGAACCCGGGAGCTTTGGTTTTTTTTTAATTAACGTGATAACTACTGAGTTGTAAATTTATACTTTAAATTTAGAAATTTATCCTGGCACACAGCCTGCAAGTCTGATACAGCATTTTAATTGGATTGCAATGGAACTTAGATGGACATTTTTTATGTGATGTTCACGGTGCCGTATTTTTTTAACAAGTTTTGGGCGCTTTAGAGCTGAACAAGTTTATTTTTAGAGGTTTTCCCATATATTGAGTTGCTTGCAAAACACGTAAAATGTATGTGTTTAAAACTAAAACTTTTGAAAAAGAAAGTAGAAGTCAGATGGGGATAGTGTCAAGGGGTTTGTTCAGCTGTTTTTTTTGCATGTCACTGAACGTGCTCTTTAATGCCGGCACGTTATAGAATTTATTTTAAATGTTAGCAATTCTGAAGCCAACTAAAAATTTCCTTTCCAAAAAGAAAAATACCAATGAACAATTTATGAAGATTAATCGAAATGGTTGACATGGCTGAGCCAATAACAATTAAAAGATGCAATTCTTATTTGCTCCAGTGTACTCTATTTTTCACTAAATCAGGTTTTGATGTATTGTATAGATTTTTAGGCGTGGCAAGAAACCATCAACATTTATTACAACATCGTTTATGTATTGCAAATAATATCCCAAATGAAATAATTAAATTGTTTCCATTTATTTTTTAGTTGACAAGCTTTTTGTTTATACATCTGCTGTTTAGGTATCTGGCGATATGTTAATATGTTATAGCTGTTAAGTAATGATTACTAATTTGATTACATTTTTTTAAGGATGAAGTAATGATTAAAATACGATTATATCTACTTTTGCACGATAACTAATAATGGAAAGGTTATCTAAATTACTTGAAATTACAACAAAATAATCTAGAAGAATCACGATGGTGGCGATGGCACGATGGATGGTAGTCTGCACGTTGACTACACAACCAAAAAACAGACCAGGGTTCAACCCCAGTTTCAGACAAAAAAATTTTTAAAAATAAAAATAAACATCTCGCATTTTTCTGATGTGCATTAGTGTGTCTTTGTGTGTTAGTTGTTGTCGGAAGGTTTCAGTGGCGAAGGCATAGTCACTGGTCACTGAACAATACCGGCTTCAGCTGATAGCAATCCGCAATCACATCAGAACGCCCTCCTTCGTCGGTATTGTGTAGCACCGGCGAAGTAAAATAACAATAAAAATGGCTACTAAACCGAAGCTTCACCACTGCTACGAGTATAAACAAAGAACGTGCAAAAGCAGAGCTGTAAAATAATTAATTAAGCTTCAGCTCCTGTCGTTTCTCCTACTATACCTCTCCTATAGTTCCAGCACAATGTTTCGCATGTGTAGGAGTCATCTCCTGAGTGCTGGTCCCAGATAAAAAAAAAAAGTAATCAAAACATAATTCGATTATTTTCAAAGATTACTTTTAATTATTTTTGATTATTAATGAAATTTATTGCATTAAATGTGAATTTCACACTTGTGAACGAAGAAAAACAATTTTTGGACCTTTTCCATATGCAAAAAAAAATTAGAAAACTGATACACAAATGGCGAAGTTAAGCTCGTTTATATTATAAAAACTCATAAAAAAAACTATATGGAAGGAGTAACATAATTTAAAAAACAAACAAACACCATTCTGATTTATATAAATATATATTGGTTATAATATTTTCCAAGCTCAGTATCAGTATATAATGTTTTTGTAATTTTTATTTGGAAAATATTATAACTTAATCGAAAAAACATATAAGTTTATAAATTTCTTTAGAACATTTTCAAAGTAAATTAAATTTTCGACATCAAAATTTTTTATCGATGGAAATGGTCGAAGTAGTCTGCACGTTGACTACAAAACGAAAAATAAAAGTGACTTCTTTTGTGCCATAAAAATGAAAAGTATTTTGAATATGTGCCAACTTCGAATATGACATATACATTGGCGATATATAATATATTGTATAATACCATAAACTTCATATTTATATTGAAAACATCTGGGCCGATTTACTTGTAAAACCCAAATTCATATCCATAGAAAAGGTTTGTGTAAAAAAATAACCAAAACCGATAAAAAATTCACATCTGGAAATTTAAAAAAAATATAACCAATTTTTGGTAAGAAATAACCAGAAGCGGCACATCGTATATCACAAAATCAAAACTGAAAAAAAATCATTTTATGGGGTAAAATTTTTAGATTTCTCGATATATCTAGTTCTCAGATTTCTAACTCTTATAGTTTTGGTTGCTGTGGAAAATTTTAACGCGTTGTAATCCCGTATAAACGTACCAGTTGTATATAAAAAATGTTAACCTTACAATCGATTAACAAACGAATCTTTTTTTTTTCAAGGCACCTGGAGATAACTTCAGGACGCTACAATTGGTTATTAGCCATCTGACTGTAAATTTGTTGCTGTGCATCTATGTCCGTATAAACAGTGAGTTCAGTATATGAAAATATGGTTTTTGGCTAGTAACTCGTGCATATAAATGTGGTATACTCGTTTATTTAAACATCGATTTAGTTTAGTTTTTTTTTTTTCACTTGTTTTAACTGTTTTCTTTTCTTAACAGCTGAATGAATTTTTTGAAATACATTAAATTACGACAGGTTGTTCAAAGCAATAATATTTTTCTATGCTAAACCATATTCATAAAGTCAAATATCATTAGCATGCGCCAAATAATTGTCGTGCGAACACTACGGTTTAATATTTTTAAAAACTTATTTTATTTATTATTATTTATTTATTAAAAAGTGGTTAGTTACACTTTAGTGAACAGATCTTCTGTTTGCGGTATAACATAATAATATCTTTAAGCACTCTTAAGGAATTCCTTAAAACTTTGCTCAACATTTCACCGATTAAATAGTCATAAACTGAAGGAAATTGTCAAAGCCTTTTGTCTTAAAAATTTGTCGCCGCCAACTATTTGTGTGGTCACTCGACTGACTATTTTGTTGCGTTGTACTTTAGACCACATACCACGATTGCTGTACTGCCTTCAGCTTGTTTAATTTGCTGTTGCTGTGCCTGGGAAGTACTTGCAATACAATTAATTTAATTTCCCTCAAGCCGAAGTTTATAGAATTTATGCAAAAATGTATTAGATTTATTTTATCGATGTTTAAGGATCTTCATAAAATATCGTTTTAATAATAAAAGTTTTTCTTTTAATTCTCTCATGTACATAGTCTCCTATTTAAGGAGTTTTGCTTCTCTTAACTTCAATCAATACACGAATTTTGTATCACAGTCCGCAAGAAAGGAAAAAGTTCCCATAAAATTCTAATACGTAGAGTATTTAAATATTTTCCTTATCAAGATTATCAAATTGAAAACTGGTTTCATTTTAACAACAACAAACCTTAGTAAATCAAGACAAGCATCGGTGAACGAACACTTGCATTTTTCATTCACCAGCTCTTCGAATTCCTCCACTTACAGACGCGACTATGACTGTGTATCAGTGTATCAAATTGAAAATTGCATATGCGATGAGATTTGGCATTTCCTTTAGCATAATGAAGCTTGGGCATCTCTGTGTGTATATTATGATTCAATTATCAATTAGAAATATCTTTTTGCATTCTTAAGTGAAACAAAAACAGCAACAATAACAACAAAAATTTACTGGTTTTTGCCACGTTATCAGCACATGGACATCTGTGTGCCACTATTGCCACAAATTTACAGCGAAAATCTTTTTCTAAATGTTATTTTGTAGTACTGATATTTTAGCTTAAATTTTTTTGTGCTTTTTCTCACTCCTCATACAGTATTTCCCCCTTTCTATGCGTTCCACAAAAAACACTGATGTATTCCAAAGTGAAAAAAAGTTTTACGAAAGTGTTGCCATTAATGCGAATCATCAACATTTTGTAGATGATTATCGTTAATTTTTCATAAATATCATTTTGTTGTCACTGAACAAGGCAGAGCAAGTAATGCGTTACTTGTTTTTGGTTTTTTTTTTTTTTTATTAACTGGGACCACCACTTTGGAGATGACTCCTACACATGCGAAGCATTGTGCTGGAACTATAGAAAACGGATAGTAGGAGAAACGACAGGAGGTGAAGCTTAATTAATTATTTTGCAGCTCTGCTTTCGCGCGTTCTTTTGTGTTTATACTCGTTGCAGTGCTGAAGCTTCGGTTTAGTAGCCATTTTTATTATTATTTTACTTCGCCGGTGCTACACAATACCGACGAAGGACGGCGTTCTGATGCGATTGTGGATTGCTATCAGCTGAAGCCGGTATTATTCAGTGACCAGTACCAGTGACTATGCCTTCGCCACTGAAACCTTCCGCCAACAACTGACACACAAATGCACATCAGAAAAATACGTGGTGTTTCTTTTTATTTTATAATTTTTAGTCTGAAACTGGGGTTGAACCCAGGTCTGTTTTTGGTTTTGTAGTCAACGTGCAGACTACCATCCATCGTACCATCGCCACCCATTATTATTGTTCATGCTTTGTAGTAGAAAAATGCCTCCTCACTTTGAATAATAGAAAGAAATTAAAATATTCAAATACGGCGAGGATGATCTGCTCAGTTATCGCAAATTAATATTTGTTTTGTTTTTAATGTCATTAAGGGAATCCCGGAAAAACGTGATTCGGCATGTTATTCAGCACTTGTACTTGTACTTTCAAAATATGTGCTACAGCCACTTTGTTCCTCAGTTGATTCAAATTTTCGAAATGTTGGAATGTTGAGGAAGTTTAATTTGATTTTACGTATTATTTAATCATACAATTAATATAAAAAGAGTTCTTTAGCGTATAATTTTTTAATTATCATTTGACATTTTTCAAACATACATACATACATATGTAAATGCATGAGAGTTTGTTTGCTTTGTTGTCATAAATAAATTTGATACAAGTATGAAGGTACTTTATACTTATTCTACTTGTTAATAATTAAATTTTATATCAAATTATTTAAATGTTAAAATGTTTTCGTAATTTTTTGTGTTATTTTCGGCCAAGTCAATGACTTTTACGAAAATCTGGACGGCCATTGGAAATAAACTTTCAGCATTCTTCCATTCTTCCCCTATGTTATCAGTAGTAAAAACTTCCTGCAAATATAAAATTTATTGGACATTTTTAGTGGATACTAAACCAACTCACGTTTGGATTACCAACTCGGGTTTTTTTTGGCTTGTTTGCGTTACCAAAGACTAATGGTTTTAATTTATGGAGCACAGTGACGTTCGCGCATTCCAAAAAAGTTATTCTTTCTTTCTGAATTTTTCTTCCTGGCGCTGTTTTTTCATGTGCACAACATCGGTCTTTTCGGGCAACATTTTCCAAAAGAGACCAGATTCGTCCGCATTATATACATATTTGCTCTTCACAAAGTCCATGCTCTCTAATCATTTCGCCTAGCTTTTTTTTAAATGGATCGACGGCAGAAGTATCAGAGGAAAGCTTTTCTCCACAAATTCTCAAAAGTTCTGCAGCCAAACTGCGCTTGCATTGCAACCAGCATTTTTCTCCAACATTTCATGAAATTTTTTTTAACTTTTTCTTTCAACATTTCTCCACTTACTGACAGATTTTAGCGCGTTGACTCAAAAACCAATTTTAATCAATGTTTCAACACGCGGGTATTCTGCTTTTTTTGAACGACTTTCTTTTAAGCGCACTTTTACTGAAACATAAAACACTTTCAATTTTGGATTTATTGTTTTTAATCCCACTTATTGTGGATTTTTCTACTCCATATTTCTTTGCACCACACCATTGGATAGTTCTTTAATTATTTTTTGCTTTATTCCAATAGAAAGAAATGTTTTACATTTATTAGAACTCATTTTATTACGATTATTAAAACGATTACTTCTGCATTATTGAGTAGTATGCACCCCAGTAGTATCAACCCCAGTTTTAGACTCATAAAAATATCTCGCATTTTTTCTGATGTGCATTTTGTGTGCCTTTGTGTCAGTTGTTGTCGTAAGGTTTCAGTGGCGAAGACATAGTCACTGGTCACTGAATAGTAACGGCTTCAGCTGTATCCAATACACAGGCACATCAGAACGTCCTCCTTCGTCGCTATTGTGTAGCACCGGCGAAGTAAAATAATTACTAAAAAAAAATGGCTACTAAAAACGAAGCAGCAAAATTTAATATGAAATATGAAATAGAATATGAAAAATAAAAATTTGTGTCTAAAAATTGTAATTTCCTTTAAGGTAGGCCAACGACTCATTTGCTCTGATTATTTGTGCAAGTAGCTATTTGTGATAATTTAACACTAGAACTTTTTGGGGAAAAGGGACGACATGCTGTTTTATTAAATGCACAATTGAACAACGCAAGTTTACATGAAGACGCTCATTGTGTTATTGATGATTGTGGACAATTTAATTACAACGGTTAAGAATATATTTCATGTTTTGAACAATGCCCGCAAATACTTAGTCGAGCATAATTAAGCTCAATAGAACAGCCAAAATTTTCTTTAACTTTGAAAGTACTACAGCCTGTGTGAAATGCTAACAATCCAAAACAGGTATAAGAAGAATAAAATAGTGGAGAAAAATACCATTTGGCCTAGATGTGGGTAGGCACAAGTCTTTTTGAGTCCAAAGTTTTATCGTACCAAGATGCTGGTGGCTCGAAACGCTTTCAAAAGCTTGCTGAACTTATTTTTAGCTGAAATAAAGCTTTTACGGATTTCCAGACGTGCGAAATATCAAAATGCTACTGTACTTTTTTCTATCGTTACCTTCTCAGTAGCGTCTCGCATATCTGCCGTGAAGAAGGAATAAAATAGCAAAAGTACATGTTAAGTTTCACTACTTGTTGTTGGCGATTGCCTTGGCAACAATACTGATCGTTTAGTTGCATGAATGGTTTGAATTAGAGTTTCTTCTTGCGGTGCTATTTTAATTTTAATTTTTATTTTCATTTTTTCATTCCTTTCTTTTACATGCAATAATTTTGTTGCTCTTCTACACTTTATTTTTATTCCATGTTTTTGTGTGTCATTGTGTGATACTGCTGTTAATGCTGTTGTTGTGGTTGTTAGTTGCTGCTGCCGGTGCTGTTAGAGATACAGAAAAAAATAAAATCAAACTACAAAAAACCCCATCTGAAAGGTATGAAGTATGTTTGGCTGTGTTCGGCTGTTGTCATATTTGCTTTTATATGCTCCAT
The DNA here is from genome assembly GCA_963924685.1 of Dexiosoma caninum. Lineage (NCBI taxonomy): Eukaryota > Metazoa > Arthropoda > Insecta > Diptera > Tachinidae > Dexiosoma > Dexiosoma caninum. Next base: position 69,192,201 of record OZ004727.1, read on the forward strand.
GACCATAAACAACATTATTTGCCCGAGTTGTATAATGTTGTCATAAACTAGTTTCAGTTTGTTCTTTGCTGTTGTTTATTTTGTATGCCTCAATTCCTCTTAATGTAGCATGCTGCATTAGACGGTTGAGTGCAGTTGGTAGACATTAAACTGTTAATGGATTTGTAATCATTTCGATGAAACAAATTGCATATTTTTTATTTTTTTTGTATAAAAAACAAAAGAGTTGCTGCGTTTTCGGGCCATTGTTTGGATCAAAGTTTCAATCTTCAATTTGAAAGATGTTGATTAGTTCGGGCCAGACACTGTGTTTCATATTTTTTGTGTGTAGATGAAATTATTAGTGTTTCTCCTCTGTATTTGCTATTCTAGCAATTCTCCGGGGATGACTTCAACGCACTGAGTGCATTGCGATGGAAGTAGGGCAGTATGTTATATGTAGGTACGGAAATATCGATATTCGATATAAACTTTTCAACATCGTAGTTTGATAGGTAAGAGTTTCTACAGACGAAGTGTTAATTATTAAATATTTTTTTTTTTTTTTTGTTTTGTTTTATCTGGGACCAGCACTCAGGTGATGACTCCTACACATGCGAAACATTGTGCTGGAACTATAGGAAAGGGATAGTAGGAGAAACGACAGGAGGTGAAGCTTAATTAATTATTTTACAGCTCTGATTTTGCACATTCTTTTTGTTGATACTCCTAGCTGAAGCTTCGGTTTAGTAGCCATTTCTATTATTATTTTACATCGCCGGTGCTATACAATACCCACGAAGGAGGACGTTCTGATGTGATTGTGTTTTGCTATCAGCTGAAGCCGGTATTATTCAGTGACCAGTGACCAGTGACTATGCCTTCGCCACTGAAACCGTCCGACAACAACTGACACACATACACATCAAAAAATTGCGAGATGTTTTTTTTTTTTTTTTTTTATATAATTTTAGTCTGAAACTGGGGTTGAACCCAGGTCTGTTTTTGGTTTTTTAGTCAACGTGCAGACTACCATCCATCGTGCCATCGCCACCCTCCGTCTATATATTCGTATTAGGAGGTAGTGTTATAATGCGAACGAGTTCCCTAATATCATTATATCTTGTTTAATATATATAACGATAAAACAGTGGAACACAAGCCACCTTACGACGATAAACAAGGCAATATCTTACTGTCGCCAATAAGCTTTACAATCCTCTCATTCACGCTGTCTTATAATTCCCAATTAGATTTTTAATTTCCTACGCATTTGATCGGATATTGTACGTGGAGTAGCTAGAAACGAGATTAGGAGTGTGTTCTGCGCAGTCTTATAAACCTGAGACTATAGAATTCATCCTTCGACTTGAACTTCAAGCATGTGTTCGTTCCATGTAACGTTACATTTCCAAGGCAAGAATGTCGATGTCTTCTGATTCCGTAATGTCTACAGAGCCTATAAATTTAAATGTAAGTGAGTCCGATAGATGAGTTCGTAAAAATAAGAGCAACTTCAACTACTTATCTAAATTAAACGACGTTCTTGCTGTTCAAATTGCGATGAAGAATGCAAAGTAGCAAAACAATAGTTCACAACAGGAAAATTTCACATGATGTGTTTGAACCTGCGACTGGAGAGGCAACAGTCTGTAGAGTCAACACGCTAAATACTTTGCAACCAATAGTAGACGCTACGGTCTGGCCTGTTGCTAGATTAGCGCTTTGAGATTTGATTCTGCAGCAAACATTTTTTGTAGAGTATTTCATAGTCGTTTAGATAGGCTGTGCAATAAATTGAGCTACTTCATTATTTATTCTACATTAGAATTAGTCAACAACAATTCTTTTTCTTTCCTTTCTTTGTTTGGTTGTTGTTGTCAAGACAGATCCAGCATAAATAGCAACATTAAATTATTTTAGCGAACAATTGTTCTAAATGCAGTTGAAATAAGAATAACGAAAAGGTTAAAATGTGTCAAAAGATGTAAAGAAAAACTCCAGCGGACAATGAAACCAGAATATGGAAGGATATCATTATGCAATATCCTCACATAATGCATTAAAAACTAAAATGGCCAAAACAACCACAATTTAAACGAACAAAAGTAAAAAAAAATAAAAGTAAAAATGAAGACAAATAGTTTTAACAAAGAAGTGACCACAATACCAAGTGGTGACCCCGGTTGTTATTTTTGGGGCGCACCACATTGCATTCGAACAGCCACATAGATTAAAGAAAATTCGTCGTGCATACTGTTCATTTTCCTTTTACTTATAACTCATCTTCCTCTCTCTGTGTCGGCTGCGCAATGCTACAGAAATAAACAGCAACTAAAGATTATTCTATTTTAACGACAACAGCGACCACAATTACCAAAACTTTTTTAATATTTAGCAACACACAACAATGGTACCGACCGAAAAATGTGCTGATGTTGCCGAATAGCACACACTTACAACTGCACTGGTACTTCTAACAACGAACGATCCGTTGTGGTTATTACATTTCCTCATCGTTTGTAATCCTTTCCAACCAAACAACCACCTCCTTTACGTTCAGTACTGTGATTCCTCCTAATTTAAGTAATGCTTTCTGCTGTATGCTGAATGTGTCTGTTTAACATTTCCTTGGAAAATCCACAAAAGTCTAGGACGAGGTCGTTGTTAATGGTAAAAAACAACAGCAACATAGTATTGGCTTTACTACAAGATAATAGTGCGATAATAATCCCCATTTGCCGCACGCTCAACGAGCATTGTGACAACTTTGACCAACAGAAAACAAAACAAAACGAAACGAAACGCAACGCAAAATATTAAATGTTGCAAACCCATATTGCTGCTGCAACCCAAGGGCCTCAGTATGCTATTAAGCATACATGATTATAGAAACAAGTTGGAAATTATGAACAGAATTTTAATTTTCCATCACATTTTCATTACATACATATGCAGGGGAAAACAATCAATAAATTTAAAAAAAAAAGTTTATGTGTTACGAATTTGGCGACAAAGAACCATCAATCAATTTCACATCGTCCTCTGCATATTGAGAAGCGGAAATGAAAATTTAATAGAGAAAAAAAAAACATCTTGAGCCTAAATTGCAATCCATATGAAAATTTTGTGTGATAATAGATGGACGGAGCAAATTCTTCAGATTTTAAAGGAAACATTCAAGTGGCGCGGCTTTTTTGGAATGTGTAAGACTCCATCTTAACTCCATCAGATCTCCTTACTATTTATATCACTTACATCCGACCGCTGGTGCTTTAGAGACTATTTTTAAGTTACTCGTCGTGTCCGTATCGAGGAGCACACGGTAGTGTAGCCAACAATTTTGACTATCCGAAGCTTCGTCGTAATGTGCGGCGTGTTTCGTTGTGATATCGTTACTATAATGGGATGTGCTCTAATGAAATCAGGGAACTTGTTTCCGAAACCCGCTCATTTCTACTCATAATGGGTTCAGCATTAAGAGCGCATACATTTGTGATCGATTTAGCAGCGAATCGCACTACGTATTACAGAGAAAACTCATTCTTGGGCCAAACAGCCCGTATCTGGAATAAATTCCCTCCAGAGGTCTTTCCTGTCACTTTTAACGTGCGACGGTTTAAATCATGTGCCAAAATCGTTATTTCTTTCTTGATAAAAATAAAAGTCGTTCGTCAATGGTCAAAAGTATATATGTATGTACATCAATTAATTCATTAATTTATATTTTTCAATTCAAAATAAAAATTAATATATATCAGAGTGAAAATTTATAAAGTAATGGTAACTAGATAGTTTTTGTTGAACATAAAAACAGGCATTAAATATTTTAAAAACATATAAATGAGGATTTCCAACACATATTTACACTTTTTCATAATTCCGCTGAATATCGTTTTTGCAAAGCATACAAAGACATGGCGGTTCAGTTTTGGAGTTTTCTTATATCTGGACTTAACACGGTTCCAATTCGAAACATTTTATTAAAATTAAAAACACTTTGACATATTTTATAATTCTCTATATTCTCCTTGATTTCAATAAAAATACGAAATAATTTCTTTTTCTTTTCAGGTATGTTCGATTTAAAAAGACATTAATTTCTTTCAAATGCGCATTTATAAAAAGTAAGTAAAAACTAATCCCATATTCCAGTTAAATTGCTTCTAAGAAATCCATTTTTACTTTCTTATACTGAACTGAAAAGAAATTGCATAAGAGCTCGCATAGAATATTTATAAAATCTTTATATCTTTTTGCTCATTCATATAATAAGTATCTGCAGCAGCAGCAGCAGTCAACTCAACTTCCTATAACTGAATTTTTACATCATCCTATTAAAACACATTCCTTCAAGTGTTACATTTTAATTCGCCCTCAACAGTGCGTTAAACATTCTCATGCAAAAACAACAGTTGTGCGACATAAGAAGGATTTTTAGAATTGTGATTCCTGTGAAATATAAAAAACGAGTACACTGAACTAAAGCAATTTTTAATACATACTCTTAAATGCCTCTCCTTATATTTTTCATAATAAACTACAGGCAAAATATAAAAATCTTTATTGTATTTAGCAATTTCTTGTTAGTCGTGTACAGCTGAATGAAGATGCAAGCGCCAAGTAAATAATTTTCTAAATGCCATCACTTGGCAATGGGTTGCAAAGTTCCCAAGAATAATGCCACGCAAATATGAATCGCATCTTAATGGCATCTTTGCGGTTTTGGAATTGCAAATAAGTTGAGCCATATCAAAAGTAACATTTCTGAAAGGCTGTTTATGTATGTAAATGATAATCTAGTAATTTTGTGAATTGGGGATCAGCTTAAGTTAGTCAGTTCGCCGGGAAAAGTTCCCTTTGTTATTCTTATTAGAGAGAGATAGATATACCGGGTGTTTGCCGGGAAGATATACTACTTTGTTTTGCCGCCATTTTTTTTTTTTTTTTTTTTTTTTTTTGTCTTGGACCGGCACTCAGGGGATGTCCCCTACCCATGCATGCATTGTGCTGGAACTAGGAAATTAGGTTATGGGAAGGATGATAGAGGGAGTAGTGTTTATTGACATTTGATTTAAATCTTCCCAAGCTAAAAGTGACAGGAAACACCTCTGTGGGTATTTTTTCCAGATACGGGCAACAAATTGATATACTCTTAATAAAGACCGTGTAATTTTTTAAATTTTGGCTGACCATCTTTTATCATTTTACGTGACCATCGCCAGTCCATGCATGAGAGTTATATTCCCATATCGGACAGAAACTCTTGGACTGAATTAGCTCTTACTGTGTATAAAAAATCGCTTCAGTTGAAAGTATTTTTTTTTGGCAGTTTTAGCTCGTCAAACTCATGTTAACAACATCGACAATTTCCAGTCAACATATTCTACTACATACAAACCTTGCCTAACGCTGTTTGTATTCGCAGTCCCTCGTAACTGCTCGACAGATTTTAATGATTTTTTTTTTATATTTTGCAGGTTTGAGAATAAAAATTAAAGCATTTTTCACCTTCCGGTCCCAAACTATAAGGTGCTGATGGCTGAGTAATTAGCTTGTTGACTCTGTAACCGGAAGAACCCGGGGCGATTCTTTGTCCGGTCAAGCAAAATATTTTTAAAATTTTTTCTATGCTACAGCACTTTTCTTCGTCGGTATTTGAGCAATACAATGTCGGCGAAGTATAATAATAAACAAAATGCATATGCAATATTAGCATAAAAATAATGCGACAAAAAAACATCAGAGACGCCGCAATTTTGTTTTTTAATTAAAACGCACCGCCAGAGTTGCCAAAGAATTAAATTCACTTGCAACACCTATCTATTCTCTGCACTATGCCTCTCTCTATTTAGTTCCAGTCCAATACATTTCATAAGTAGAGGATATCCCCTGGGCACTTTCCAAGAAAAAGAACTAGCATCATTATATATGGCTCTGCGGCAATGCCTCTCCGAAATTAACTACCCGATCTAGATGAAATTTATAACAGATACATCTGCGTCCAGAAGGAAACAGAAGCTATATAGTTGTTCAAAAATAGCACTACAAGGAAATAAGGGGGGCAGTTTGTGCCTCTCCGAAATTATCTAACCGATTGTGCTGAACTTGGTGACGGTCAGCTAGGTTACCTCTAATTACTTGAGAATTATTATGATCCTTTGTATGTGTGAACGTGTGTGTGTAAACGTTCACTATAAGGATTTTATCTGTAGATTTTGATAGCCCAAAAGAGACTAGCTCGATATCACCCCAACTTTAAATTAGATTAAAGGACTGCACAAATGCTCTAGTTCCGGTGCATTGCAATTACGTGATCACTGGTCCAAGAAAAAAAAAGATTGCAATTACGAGTATTTATTATCCAATGTGAAAGACAATTCATGTCAATAAAATATGATATATTTAAGCCATCATTACGGAATTTGATCGAAGGTTATGCAAGTCCCAAAAAAATGTTTTCATTAAACATGTCATGTCGATGCAACTAATTTTGTCATTGAAACAATTAATCGTATGACGAAAATAACAAATCATAATGTTGCTTTTCGTAATTAATTATTTAATTCTAATTGAAATGATAGTTAATTAGAGGAAGCCAAAGTATAACTTCTTTCATCGCCGTAAATGGATTTAATAATAATCTTGCTCAACATAATAACGAAATTTTCTCGTTCTTTTACGGCAGATTTGGCAACAGTGGGCGTAACATTGATGTTGTGTTCATGTCTTTTGTCATTCTGCTCATGAAAGTTTGCCGACAAAAAAAAATAAAAAAAATAATAAAGAAATAAAATGTGTGACTAAAAGCGTTTAGACTTGCAAATATGATTGCACCGAAGTGTGTTCACTTACCATTATACAATATCAAGTATGATGATGATGATGATGATGATGATGAACACAATGTTGCATTACAAAGCAAAAATTTGTTTGTAGTGCCAGCAATTGCGTACTTTTGTGACTGCCGGAAAGCCCTCTAAACACTTTGTTAAAATGTCTGATCGCACGGTGTAAAAGGAACACAATACCAACGTTTATGTGAAAAAGTTCCATGTAGAAATGTCAAGTGGAAGCAGAAATTGTTTGGAGCCGAGTGTAGGTATGTATGTCTGTATTTTTTGCCATCGTCATCATCATCATCATCATCATCATTTGGAATAAATATTTTTTTTTTCTATCATCCAGCTTATTTCACGTCACAATCAGTTGTTGGCATCACTTATGCGTGTGTTTTTGTTTCGTTTTTATGAGCTGTTTCGTGCCTCATGTTGCAAATTGTTTTGCATGCACATGATTCACATGCATATTTCTGAGTGCGTGTGTGTGTGTGTGCTGTCTTTTTAGATGTGATTCCATTAAACTATTTAAATTTACGAGTTGTGGAACACTGTATGTGTGTAGCATAACATGATTTGCAGCAACACATGATTTGATGGCGTAGTATTTTGTCTCGTTAAAAAAAATGTTTTTTTTTCGCATTCAATGGCAAAACACAGGAGAACGCCTTCTTGTCATTTCTATTATTTGACAGTAAGTAGAGATATTTAGAATTTTTTGTTTCAATTACTTTCTTTTTTTCTTCTGCAAATTTATTTTTAGTTTCAGTCTCAACAGACTAATTAAAATTACTAAGTAAATTCACTGTAAAGAAATACTATTTTGACAATTATAATTTTTATTTATATATCGGACCAATGAAATTATCTACCGGATTAAAATAAAAAAAAAGTTCATAGCATTAACACTTATGTCTTGTATTATCATTTAAAGTTGTCAAAAAGAAACACCTTATACATATTTATCTTTTAATCGATTTGGCAAAAAAATCGATTTTATACATTTAATAATTCTTTCTTCAGAATTCCGATCAATTACAGTGTACTTTACATACATTATTTTTTGTCTGTGAATATATTCTCTCATTATTCGAAAAGTCGATATATTTTACAGGGTGCTTCACATCTTTAAATTTAAATAAAACAACGTGAGTGTGAGATACCATAGAAATTTTTTATTGATTTGAAAGACTTATTGATGCCGGTTTCTCTGAGTGGAGCGCATACGAAATGTCTATTTTTTAATGACATATCAAGCTGAATTTTACCGATGGCATGGTTTGGCTTTTCAGGACTGCTGTGGTTTGTGTCTTATTCGCATACTTAAGAAAACTGCGACTTAAGAAAACGCCACTGATGGTTTGGCCAACGTCGTTCTCAAAGAAATATGGACCGATGATGCCGGCAGCCCAAAATCCACATCAAACACTGGTTTTTTCGGTGTGCATTGGATCTCATGTGGATTGGTATCGTCCCAAACTCGACAATTTTGTTTGTTCATGTACCCATTCATTCAGCAATGGATCTCATCGCTGAAGATGTTTTTTCCCTGAGTAATGTTAGTTGCCAACTACTCCAGAGCCCATGCAGCAAACATACGTTGTTATAATGACCGTTATGGGGGATTCTACTGTGCTAAGTACTACGCTGCGACGATTCCTACGAAAGTTTCCACAAGCTTTTGCACAAATTCGTGTATTTATACACAGGTCATTACCATGAAACTATTTATACGAAACTTAACATATATATTTGTCTCTCATTATGCCGCAATATAGTGCTAATCAAAAATGTTAAAAAATTTCTTGCTATTTATAAATGGCAACTTTTAATCTTTTAACGAATAAATTTTATTATAAGTTTAAGCGATTTAAAGTTCGTATTCCCTCAGACATCAACAGGAGTCTCCGCAGTCTCCACAAGAACTCTGTATTTTTTATACCTCTAGACCATGGATTCATACAAAGGTTTGCGCACGTATTGCAAAATTGTTCACACCTATTAGGTCAATTCAGTGTTTAGTGCAATTTGGATTGCAACTGTTTTGTCACTGATAGTGATCGTTATTTTTAAAAAAGACATTGCAATAGTACAAATTTTTCTATTCTATTTTTGCATTCTTCACTTTTGTTTCTCTCAATTCATTTGGTTGCGAATTTTCTTTATTAAAAAATTTTTTTTTTTAATAATTAGGGGGAGAGGGAGAGTGAGTTCTGAAAACACAAACACATAAAAAAGGTTTATAATTGAAGTGTTGTAAAAACGCAATAAAGTTGCAAATGTAAATTCGTACCGTACGAAACCATTTTCATTTGTTTACTGTTACTGATCGGTAGAGGGCGAAGGCAATAATGAATATTTCTCTTGAAGAAGTACACTTATATCTCGCTGCACCGAGATCGTCCTGAAAGTTCTCAATACAATTTATTCCAATTATATTCCAGCGAAGCTTTACGGCAGAGTTACTGAAACGATGTGTAACATTTCAAGAATACTTGATGCTATTAACAGTGAGAGTTCCATTAATGCTCCACACATGATTTCTTTTTTGCTTTCGTATGAATGGTTTAATCTTGATTATCCTGTTAAGATTCTAATTTAGATTCCGAACAATGAACAAAAGACACAAGTCATATTTGCCACTTGAAAGCCACTATTGATGGTTGTTATTGGTATTTTATTTGTTGACCAAAATATTGTGGTAGAAAACAGCCAGCACTTTATGTGACACACGCACACTTTCAAACTAATTGAAATGTAGAGAAAAGAATAACAATAAAATTCCCTTCAGATCAATAAAATCTTGTTAATGCAGTATAAAAATACATAAATTTTGTTAAAAGTTGAAAGGCAAACAATTGCCGGAGACAAGGGGCAGACAACAGTACCACAAAAAATCAGTTGGGCATTCAAAGATTGATTTGTTACGCGGGCACACGACAACAAGAACAAAAAAAGGAAAACACATTGAAATGAGGGCTGGGAAGAAAGTAATAAAATGTGGAAACAGGATTAGCCATAAAAGAAATGAAGTATTGTGTGGCATCCGAATTCTTACATACACAAACTCACACATACAAGCTCAAGATGATTAAGAGCAAAATAAAAATTATTAAAGTGATTCAGACATCATACGATGTATTAGAGGAGCTGATAGATTTTATAAATCCACTCCAATTTCATGCTTGTATGTGGAAAATAACTTTTTCTTCTTTCTGATTTGGTAGGAAACTCTCTTAATACGAACAATTTCAAGTAGATTCAAAATATATGAACCCACATACTTATATCCAGCTTAATTTTAGCAATATTTTTAATACCGACATGTTTTAAAAAGACAACGCCAAAAACCAGAAACTTAATTTTAAAACTTGTGGGGTGACACAAGAAGTGTCATACTTAATTATTTTCATAAATTCAAAAAGTAATCGATCACTCTGCTCAGTTTAAAGCAAAATAACGGATTAGAAGGATTGAATTTCAAAATGAGCATGGTTAACCGATGGTTGTAGCAATGTATGTACAGTGGAATCCCGATAATTCATAATCGCAAGGGACCGGGCATTTCTTACGGATTTAGCGGTGTTTCGATTTAACGGGGTTAAAATAAAATAAATACGAATTAACGGGGTTTTTCAATTTACATATTTACTAAAACGATACAGAAAAACATAAAAAACAATTGTTAAAAATAAAATACAAAATAAATAAAATAAATACATAAAATAAAATGGCAAATTCATTTACTTAGCGTAAAATACGTGTAATTTTAATAGCAAACAAAAAACAATAAAACAGAACTGACAAATTAATTTTCTTAACTTAAAATACATACATAAGTATTTACATTATCTAAAATTAGCCAATGTCAAGGGCTGCAAAAAATTGTTGTTTTTGTAACACCGACAGAGTTTTATGCGTGCGCTTTGACATTTTTCTTTATTATTCATGTAACAAACTGATCTTAAGAAAAACACACACACAAGCACAAGCAAAAACCCACGCAAAACAAATATAGCGGTAAACAAAAAATCAGTCTTTGCATGTTTCTGTTGTTTTTATTACGAATTATAATTTGTAGTTCGCAAACAATTACGATTCATAACAGCCATACCTAAACAAGATCGGAAAGCGTTTTATAGCTGTCAAAAATTCTCATGCCCATACAGTTTGTATGTAGCATACCGAAATACCGCGGCGTCAACGCAACGGCAACGCTTTGCAATTGGAAAATCCGATTTTGACAGTGCGTTTAATAGTGAAGTAAGTTGCAAATAAGGAAGGTGAAAGAAATAAACATAACAAAATATTTGTTATTAGAAAATGTAGGTAAGTAAATTCTTTAAATCGTCCATATAACTCATTGTTTAAACTTTTTTTTATAAAATGCCTATTTAAAAATCGCAAATCAGGGTTGTTATATTTATTTTTTTCATAACCCTGTTTTTATCGTTTTGACCTAGCGATGGCTCTTTTATTTAGGTATTGCATTTCAGCGTAAAAGCTAAGCGGATAAAACGTTCCGCTTTCCGCTCTTCTTTAGGTATGGCTGTAAGAGGTAAAGAAGATTTTTTTTGAAAAAAAAAATTACGAATTAGCGAGGGTACCAAAATGTATGGAAATTTTACGAATTAACGAGTGTTTTTTTTAAGGGACCGACAGTTTATCACGAATTATCGGGAATTACGATTTATCGGGGTACGAATTATAGGGATTTGACTGTATCTACAAATTGCCACTGCACTGAAAAAAATTTTTTCATCACTGAAATTATTACATCCCGAAAAATCAAAAGCATTCTTTAAATTTTGAAATCAAATCCTCTTTCAGTATTAAATCCAGCTTTCGCTTGGCTTAGTGCATTGTAAAATACAGCTTGTAAATCAAAGATATTTTTTTAGTAACTCAAATATAGTCTCTTTTTTTCTCTCTAAGCCTAACTACTTAATTTTAATCTACTGCACTCTATGGAAAGACATTATAGTAATTGACTAGGTACACATAGGTTGTAAACCCATTATGCAAGCTTTCATTCACCAAATGTATCCGTAAAATGGATCACTATGAGAACTTCCACCTAAATAGGCCAAGACACCTTAAGATGTCCTGAATCCCCGCGTGGCTTTAGATAGTAAAAACAGCCAACACGATTCGGAACCCATGACAGCACACTAACTACAACTTTTTAGGGTTGACGCAAAGTACTCACAATGAACACATCAGTCATTCAACTCTTACTTAGCGTCAGAGCTCGCGTCAGTGGTGTTCGCTGGCTATCCGTACTACTACACAAGACGAAGACTGTGTTACTACAGTATGAGGGAAACTATAATAATTGTAGTCAATAATCAAATTTCTAGTTGGATCTCAAAAACTCGCTTCTTCTATCATCTTCAAACTCAAGAGAACTTCAAGGCGATCCATCACGTTCCTCATTCATTTTATATATTTATTTCGTATCACATAAATCAAGTGATCAAAATATACATTAATTTAAAGAATTTGAAGAATGATGAGGTAATTCTTTAAATAATTTGCTAGGTACTGCAAGATTGCTAATGTCAGGAAGGACCCTTGCGGGAACCTCATTTAAGACAAGGGAAGAATGCAAAATATGCAGGTCCAATCTGGCTTAATGATGTGTAACGCATAACACGCAAATCTATCACATTATGTGATGATACCAAAATCTTGCAAACTAAGCTTAATATATATATTGGAAGCAGTTGCTATCCTATCAAACGCACATTACAAGAGAGTCATCATCTCGGACAACCAAGCTGTTCTAAGAGCTTTTCATATAAATACATCGAGAATTCTTAAATCATAATCATATAGTAACTCTGGCCTGGGTATCGAGAGTACCTGCAGTTTTTGCCACAACGACGAGAAGTCAGTGGATTGTTCGGAACTGGTACATAGAAGGTACATACTCTTGCGTATACACATGCGTTCCCACTGAAGAAGCTTGGCCAATCCCTAAGCGCACTCGACAACATAGTCACTATATATTCATAATTAGAGTTAAATAAATTTCCATATGAATTTCTATTCGTTATTTGTTTCGCAATGTTTGGCATTGAATTAAATTTTTATTAATGCAGTGAAATAGCGTATTTTGGAATTTTTCGTATCGTGTGTCGAAGATGATCACAGCTGTTCTCTTTCCTGAGTATTGTTCATATTTGTTTGGTTGTGGATTGGGACCCACAGGAACCATGCGGATGCAGTTAGAGCGAGGCGGTATTTAAGCAACCATAATCGGCTCTGGAGGTTCCTAACAATATGGATTACAAGAAATCTATTGGTCGCCCGACCCATTTATTACCATTTCCATAATGCAGCGTTTCTCCACTTGGCCACGACATTCGATAATAATATTCACATTCGAGAATGAGCGAAAAAGAACCCCTAGAGCTCACACGTCCTAACGTAAATACAATTTTGCTGTTACGCTTTTAGACGGTTATTTTTAGGAATTTATAGCGACTTATTTCCAGAAGTTTTGTTTTGATAAATTCAAGGAATGTACATACATCACTTTCTTAAGCACATAAGACGCATTGAAACATTAAATTGCTTTACATGAAAATGATTACCTTCTCTTTTTTTTAAATATTTTTTTCATAGATATAAAGTAAAAAATAGAGGCAAAACTTATTAAGTCTTAAATATCCGCAGGTATATTGCATTTGTTGCTGGCGTTCTTTTCTTTTTTCTTTTATATTCAGGAAGTTGTGCCTCTTTCTCTTTAACGAAATAGATTTATTTTCCCATTTCGTTTGCAGTTGGTTTATTTTAAGTTTTCAGAAAATTTAAGACTTTGTAAATGTTTCCGATCACAAGTATGTATTTGCCAGCCAGAAAACATTCCAATCACCAACCAACCAACCAACCAACCCAACTCTTAAGGCAGCTAATAAAAAGTATATTTTTAGTTGTTGTATTTTATCTGTATCGAATGGTAGAAAGATTTATTGGTTTATGCTAATTTCAAAAAATTCACGCCTTCAAAAGTTTTCCAGTTTTTATTTTTCCCATTTGCTTTCTTTTAAACAACTTTTTTCTTCAATATTTTTAACTTGAAAAAGAAAATATCATGTTCGTACTCAAGCATAAAAGTTCATGCCAATTCATGTGTCCAATGCCAAAACATATGCGCTGGCAAGAAGAAAGCAATGCTACAGGCAGGAAGAAAGGGGAAACAACTCAAAATCCATGGCTTGCCGAAAGTGCAAAATGTGTAGAACTAAAGGAAGTCGAGAAGTAGTACAAATATGCAAACGAATATCACATATAGAACTGCAATTGAAAATAAAGAAAAAAGTTTCTCTCTCTACAGTGCATGTCAGAACGCATGTGAAAAATTGCATTTATTGCTGAAATGTTCAAACACACACAAGTCACACACACACACACACACTGAGATTCGCATACCCTTTATTTTCCAGTTCTACATGTGCATGTGTATCTTTCTACTTGTATCTATCCCTAGTTGGACACCCGAAAATGTAAAAAAAAATTATTCTTATACTGGCAATATGTGTTTTTAAAACTATGAGATGAACAGCAATTGCAGTTGGGCCAGGTAAATGAGCAGTTCCAAGACGAAAGGAAAGACGAAAACATGTGTGACTTTGAATGGAATGAAAACAATTCTATAAATAATTTTTATCAACCTAAATCATTTTTTAGTTTTATATTTTAATTTTTGAAATGCTGCTGGAAATGCCATTTCCGTCAACGGCCATCCATGATTATGGACTTTATAACGACTGAACTGAAAGACATCCACTTCTGCAATTTCTATGTTTCTAATTGTAATTGAATATTAGAAGAGACACAAAAAAACCTTTATTATGGTAGAAGTAGTAGCTTATGAGTTACAAAATTATAAAAGATTTATTTTGTATTTAAATCTCTTAAAAGTAAAAAGTTATAGTCATTTAAAACTTAAAATTTACGAAGAAATTTTAAAATTTTATAAAAATTTTGAGAAAGTTCATTTTGTATAACCCTGCGATATACTCTAAATATATGTGTATTATTTTCGCTACCGAGGTTCACTGGTATTTACTTTCAAGAGTGTGACACACCTTTAACTTCTCTCAAAATATGGGCCACTGTGCCCCGTCGATACGAGTAGAATTGAAAGAATTTAGAAACAATTTGTAAAATTTGCTCTTGTCGTTAAACTCATACTATGCTCGTTGCATGCTTCTAGATTTAATGCCTCTTTATTTTAGAGGACTATTCAATATATTCTGTCATAATAATCTATAATTTGATTAATTGTTTTATCGATTGTGAACACTTGTAGGGTTTGATTATTTTGGTATATCTTTCATAACCGCTGGGTAGAGATATTTAATTTTATATACACATGTTACTAATTATGCCAGGCGTGAGTCTGTATTACGAGCATTAAATACTTGGAATAATATAAATAATATTGTTAGAAAAGATTTTTCTTTATTTGACTACAATTTTAGAATGTTATTGGAAAATATGTATTCTTAAATATATTTTTAGATTAAGATATATTAAATTAGCCTGTAGGGATATTGTAGTCCATTAGCGGAAATATATGACTCACCTTTGGCCAAAAAAATAATGCGTCAATATAACATTATGTATGCAGGAACTCTACGCAACTGTCTTTTTTTTATATTATACATTTCGAACTGGCAATGCATTACATACGTAGGGACACGCCAGCACTGATTCTCCAAAAAAAATCTTTGCTACTTCTTTGCCCTCGACTGTACACTGGCATGTATGAAGCGATTTAAACCACATCATACCATTAAAAATTAGTAAAAATGTTATCGAAACGCATAAATTTTTCTATTCTTTTGCAGGACTTTTACAGCAACTGCATGAAAAAACGAACTATAAAATAAATAGATAAAAAAAACGCAAAAAAAACTTACTAAAGCCATACATCCTCGTAATACCGATATGGTTGTTATCAAAAACATTTTACGGCATTTTAAATAGAGGTCGATTTGAATAAGGCATTTCTCAAGTCAGATATAAAGTTAATTTTTTTTTTTAATAAAAATATTAAAAGTCCATAAGGTATTATGTAAGTTTGTACGAGGTCTGTTCAAAAGAAAAGGTGAATTTTGAATTTTTTTGAAAAGTATTTATTTTTTCATCAATGTCCATTTTGTCCCCTTCAAAGTAATTCCCCTCAGATATAATGCACTTCTCCCAGCGCTTCTTCCACTCCTCGAAGGATTTTTGAAATACGCTTTTCGCTATCGTTCTTCGATTTTGACTTTATCTCATCAAGTGTGGCAAAAAAGCTTTCCTTTCATTAGTCTCTTCTGTTTTGGGAATAGGAAAAAGTCGCAGTGTGTCAAATCTGGTGAATAAGGTGGTTGAGGCGTCATTAGGGTGTTGTTTTTTGACAAAAAATCACGAACAAGCATTGATGTGTGACCTGGTGCATTATCGCGATGCAGAATCTATGATTTTTTTTCCACAATTCCGATCACGCAAACGTTGCATAACTTCGTTGTAGTATTTCTTATTAACCGTACGGCCTGTTGGCAAGAACTCATGATGCAGCACGCCATTGTAATCGAAGAAAACAAAATACACCTTTTCTTTTGAACAAACCTCGTATATGAAATAGAAAATAAATACAAATTAAAATATGAAATATGGCATAACTTTTACGAAATGTTTGTGTACTTCTATTAGAGAGATTTTCTTGATTGAATATTGTTTCATTTAATTTTCTTTTTAAATTCATAGACAACCTAAGACATTTGATAATTTTTCCTTTTTATTTTTTCCAGTCACACAATTGCTTTTTAAATATATTTTTTCCATTATAAATTCATACAAGACTTTATTTATACCCCCAAATATTGTCACACTTTTATCTTCATTGTAAAATCGTACAATTGTTTTGCTTTCTCTACTGTCCTCGAACAAACTAAACTCCATCTCATAAATAACCATAATCTGGTAAATTTATTTATTGATTTATTATTTTTTTTTAGAAATTACCCTTAATTCAAGCATTAAGATACAAAGTAACAATAATAATGAAATATTCAACTGTAACCGTACGAGTACAAGTATCCCTGGATGTTTTTATTTTTTTACTTTTTTCTTCTTACTTCTTTTCGTTGTATTAAAAAATAAGTAAAAGAAAACTTCAAACATTTAACGGGAAATAACACACATGTTTGATATTTCGAAAATCATAAAAACAATTTCAAAGTCCCATTGAAAAAGTAATGAAATGAAAATTATAAAACGAAAAGAAAGAAGAGAAAAATTACATAAATTGTATACACGTGCTTCAGCTCAAACAAATGTCTCATTATTTTAATTTCAGTTTCAGGAGCACGATTTCGTATTTTGCATCTGAAGGTACTAACCAGGGTTGGACATCGCAGTGCAATTTTCATCATTGCAATTCAGCTTTGCCCGCTACAATTGAAAACCTTTTATTTCCTATTAGAGAAACATTTCTAAGTTTTGCAAAATATAATTTTTTAAATTTATTTTGAAGTTCGACAAACTATTGCACTCCTTTTGATTACTCGTTAAATTATTAAAGTTTACACTCGTGTTGAACATAGTCTTCTTACGACTAAACTCGATCATTCTATAAATTTTTTTTCTATCTTGGACCAGCACTCAGGCGATAACCCCTACACATGCGATGCATTGTGCTGGAACTAGGAAATCAAGTTATGGGAAGGAGGATAGAGGGAGTAGTGTGAATGGACATTTGATTTGAATTTTCCCACATCATAAGTGACAGAAAAGACCTCAGCATGGAGTTTGTTCCACATACGCGATGTTCGGCCGAAAAATGAGTTCTCCCTGTAATGCGTAGTGCGGTTCGCTGCCAAGTTGACCACAAATGGATATGCTCTTAATGATGAACGCGTCGTGCGTGTGAATGATCGGGTTTCGGGAACAAGTTCCCTGATTTCATCAGAACACATCCCATTATAGTAACGATAGAACAACGAAACGCAACACACTTTGCGACGATGCTCAAGAGAGTTAATAGAGTTGGCTACCCTACTGTCTCCTATGAGTTTCTTCGCCCTTTCTTGTACACGGTCGAGTAACTTCAAAATAGTCTTTGAAGCACCTGCCCAAACATGAGAGTTGTATTCCATTTTCGGTCGGATGTAGGTGGTATAAATAATGAGGAGATCAGATGGGGTGAAGTATGTCTTGCACCGTCTTAAAAAACCGAAGCACTTGAATGCTTCTTTTGAGACCTGAAAAATGTGCTCAGTCCATCGAACATCGCACTGAATTTTCATGCCAAGAACATCAAGAGCTTCTGATTCCTCGATGTTTATACCGCCCACAATTACAGATGACGCAGCGTCATCGGGCATGCGTCGATGTGTAAGCATGCTGCATTGGGTCTTTTGAGCATTGAAATCGACCCTGTTTGCCTGGCCCCATTGCGATATTTTCATGAGGTCACAATCCAATAAGTCACTCATATTCTGCCTCAGCGAAGTGATCATAGTCGATGTTGGTCTACGACTAAATGAATATGAGTGAGAAAGGCTGCTGTCATCTGCGAAAGAGTGGATAGGGTTGGAAGTATGACATAGGAGGTCATTAAGAAAAATTAAAAATAGGGTAGGAGAAAGAGTGGAGCCTTGCGGTACCCCTGAATTTATCTTATACTCATTAGATGAGATCCCGTCTATAACAACTCTTATAGCGCGATCCCTGAGAAAACTCGATATAAGTATGCCCAATATTATTAAAAAAAAATGTATATGTCCTATGCAGGGTGGCCGAAAATTACCGAAACGACGACACCGTGTTCATTTTCAAAATAAATAAGGGCCAATTATCCATTCCGCCGAAACACCGCACCCAACGGTACACTTAAGTGGGTGTAATTCTCGCTGTTGAACTACTCTTGGATTTTCCTTAGCCCTTTTTGCCTATAAACGAACCCATTGAATTGCAAATAGGATTCGTCGCTCATAATTAAATTATGAATAAAATCATGATTTTTTCTTCTGAAATAAAGTACAACGATTTTGGCACGTTGTTCAATTGCGTACTGTTCCATTTTAAATTCACCAAGTCTTCTCTACAAAATACTGAAAACAAAAAAAAAATTATAATAAAAAAGTTATATGGAATTCAAACACTTTTTTATTAGTTTTATTTGAAAAGATGTTTATTGCAAAGTACTCGTATAATCCTGTTTTTTTTTTTAATTTTCTATGTCCTATGCCAGTGCAATAAAACTCTGTTTTAATTGTAAATAGTACGTATCGTTTGTCTGAAGTAGAAAGGTCCTCAAAGATATGTGCACACGTTTGTCAGATTTAAGAATATTGTAGGATGTGGCAATATGGTGGCAATGCACTCACAATGAAAAATTGTCACCTAAGTGTAAATTGCCTGTTCAGACTATTGTAAGAAAACCTTACAATTTCATAGCCACACAATAAATATATCTTTGAACAAAAATTTGCCTGTTCACACGGTTGTCAGATTATTGTATTGCAAAAGTTGCCAGATCCGATGTTTACCATTGTATCTAAATATTTATATGTCAATGACAATGGTGGGTGTTCTCACGATTGTCAGAAGTGCGACAATATTATTGTCGTAGAATGCACGAACAATATATTTTGTGACGATGTTGCCACACAAAAATTGTAAGTTCACACGTTTGTTAAACATTTTATTTAATTTAATATTATTTAAACAATCGACCTTAACTCAAATAATCGTAACTTTATATGAGCAGGTAAAAACACAATAGAAACTGTTATTATTACAATGCAATTATCAAAATGCAAACGCTTGTAAAACCGTAATCTTTGATACTTTTGCAATCATAGTGCAATACCTACGTGGCATTAATAGGCTAGATGACGGCTTTTTCTGTGTCACTGTGTCTCTAAGCTTATTTTAAAAGTCCACTCGTTTTATCTTGTTTATGTTGCAAAAGCGAGTAATGTGGACAACGGTCCCGGGAAGTAATATACTAAAGGAGGGAATGTTTTGCTGGTACCACCATTCGACGCAGATGACGACGGTCTTTGTAGTGCGAAGGCATTTCTAACACTATATACATATATAGACAAAACAATGGACTCTTTTCTTAAAATTTACTTTCTTACTTTTGGAGGTCTAAAATCTAAATTATTTCTTGAAAAAAACTAACAAGTGTTTTATTATTTTATTTTATAGATTGTTTTTGATATATTTACTAAAATTAAATAACATAAAATATCATATATCGAAAATTATGAAGCGAAAGTAAAAGTATTCAATATTTGGGTATTGACAAAACAATGGAAACTTTTGCACTTCTGCACGAAAGATGAATAAAACAGAGCTCATTGATGAGAAAACAAAGCAAAATGTAAAAAAATGAACGGTTATCTTTAACATTATTAATTTTACTTCTTCTTTATTAAATAATTTAAACACAAAAAGTTATAGTACGTAATTAGTGAAAATGGCTAAAGTTAAGATAAGTGAAGACCTTAAAGTAAATATAATAAATGATTTTAATTTCGGATTAAAACATAAAACTATTTGTAATAAATATTCGATGAATAAATCAGCAGTTTCGAAGATAATTAAGAAATTTTGTGAAACGGATACTGTTAAAACTCAGCATTCAGGAGAAAGACCACGCAAGACAAATTAATAGCAAGGGAGTTTAAAAAAGACCCGCAAATGACATCGACAGAGGTTAAAAATTTTCTCGGATTAAATATTAGCTCACGATCAGTTAGCCGTTGAGCTCGCGAGGCAGGTTTTGGATGCTTTCGCCCTGTGAAAAAACCTCTGATATCTGAGAAAAACCGCGCAGCTCGTTTAAAATTTGCTAAAGAGCATATTAATTGGTCTAGACAGAAATGCAACACTGTCCTCTTCTCAGACGAGTCTAAATATAATTTAAGGGGAAATTATGGAAGGTCCTTTGTGAGGCTGCCAAAGGGAAAGAGACTTGACCCTTGACTTGTAGGCTATAAAGCCATTTTAAACGATATGATGTATCCATACGCAGAAGAGAACATGCCATTAATTTGGCGATTTCAGTAGGACAGTGATCCAAAACATACCTCTAGAGTTGTAGCTGACTGGTTACAATCCAATGAGGTGCGTGTTTTGAAGTGGCCCGCCCAATCCCCAGATCTCAATCCCATAGAAAATTTATGGGAAATTGTAGTTCGTCAAATAAGATTCCGTAATTACACACGAAAAGAAGATTTATCTAATGCAGTTTTTTGCAGAATGGCAAAAAGTTTCAAAAGACACAGTTGACAAATTGATTGGGTCAATGCATCGTCGATGTGATGCAGTTATCAAAAATAAAGAATATCCAACCAAATATTAAGTTTTGATAACTGGTCAACTATTTTTATTGAAGTAAAATTTTAGTTTCCATTGTTTTGTCAATACCCAAATATTGAATACTTTTACTTTCGCTTCATAATTTTCGATATATGATATTTTATGTTATTTAATTTTAGTAAATATATCAAAAACAATTTATAAAATAAAATAATAAAACACTTGTTAGTTTTTTTCAAGAAAAAATTTAGATTTTAGACCTCCAAAAGTAAGAAAGTAAATTTTAAGAAAAGTTTCCATTGTTTTGTCAAGCACTGTATATATATATGTATATATATATATATATTATATATATATATATCGCTACTCTCAGATACAAAAAAAGAAACATCATATCGTCTTTTGGACCAATGCCGCTGTCTTTTTACTTCTCCCTAAGAAGCCTAATCAGACGATTTTATTACACAAATATTTTGAAGGCTTTGCATTCGTACACATTTCTCTTCCCCATCGAAGTACTTCATATTAAATGCTTTTCGCATGCTACTTTTATTCGACCAAACTCTATCGTTGGAGATTTCGCAGAAGTGGGCTTTTTAAAGAGTAAATTTTATTTCGTAGTTCTTTGAGCTGGAAGGAATGTTTATCGATACTTGCTCAGGAATTTTTAACTATTTTAAATCAGCATTAGCTGGCCATATTAAATAATGGTGTATACGTGCACAGTAAGGAATAAATAGAACAAAAATCGTATAAAACTTGTTTAGTCCATTTTGCTGTAACAGATTTGTTGTATGTTGCGCGATGTTTTCACATCTCTTGATGCTGTAAAAAATATGAAACGGTATTCAATAAAAATTCCGACCGTTAAAGTAACACACATTTTTTCCATTTCGTTCTTAATCATTGAGTTTCTGTTATTTCTAAATTGTTTTCTACTTTAAATTCTTTTCAATTTCTTTCGGTATAACGTGCTTTACGGGTGCGAATATTATTAATTTTCTACAATAGTTTAGCGGCACGTTATTATTTTCCATGCAACTTCACATACTTAATAATAAATAAATAAGTTCAGACACAATATACAACAACAACGATTTTAAATTTAAGAACAGGAAAAAGCTGAAAGAAGAGAGTACCCTTCACACGGTCATGAGAGTTTCTAAGAACATCTAAAACGAACATAATGTGTCATTAAAGGACATGATATCAATGAACTGCAACCATTTTTTAAAAAAATCAGACGTCAACACACACACACACACACAAATGTACACATACGCACAGTCAAACAAATATTTAACATATACCATACTTGACTCCCAGCAAACATTTCCTAGAATCGCTGACAAAAAAGAAATCTTCGCCTTGAAAATGACAATAAGCAACCATCGAGAACAATATATTCGATCAAAACGCATATCGATCTTCATTGAAAGATTATAATCATATATTGTATATATAGAGAAGAAATATTTTGAATGAAAAGCTTAATATTTGCCAGTAGTGGCTGAATTGCACATAAAATAGGGATGTTCGGATCAATCAATGAAAAAATCATTTCCTGATTCCCTCGGATATTTTGCAACCGATAACAAAACAATCTATGGATCCCATTGTTGTCCAAAGGTGAAAATATGATGAAGATATGCTCTTCGAGAATTTCAGATTGAAAAAAAATCCGAGGATACATTATCTCTTACATCTTAAATAATTTTCTTTTTTGGTTATTGCAGTTTTGTAGACCTTCACAAGAGGTTTAACACAAGAGATAGGACTCAACTACAACAAATAGAATTTTAAAGGTATTGCATTTTTAAGAGCATATCAACAATATTTTGAGCGAAATTATGATTATCGACATGTTCGGCCTCTCTCGAGTGTCCAGTCATTTGTCCGTTTTTCAGTTAGTATACCAAGCACTCAATGGGTTAGGTAAAAAGGCAGCCGACCGGACTCAAGTAGAACCACAGATAACATTTTGCCACTTTAACCCGTAGAAACGAAACGACGTCACAGCCAATCTTTGCTGTTCACCTGCCATCCAAAGAGAACAGGGTGCAACAGTCTACCTTTCCGAAGCGTCCGCACAGCTTCTGTAACAGGCATTAAGCGGATTGGTCATGCTCTTAATATTTGTCTGTAGTGACTCTATTGCACATACGAGTCATTGAAAGACAAATGAATAAATATTGGAGGTATTTTCATGACTCCGTCCTATTTTTATGAAATATTTCATCTTTTTTTGAAAATAACACTGCATTTATTCCCGGATTGTTCCAAATCAAAATATTTTAGCATATGCTATTTAGGGCTTGCTTTTCGAGAATTACAGATTGGAAACGGGCGAAACATTGTCTCCATTTACTCCATCTCAAGATTTCCGCTTGCCTTTAAAACTATTAGGTTTTGCTTATTGTAGTCTTCTAGACCATATTAGGAGCTTCCCAACAGCAAAGTGTACTCTATAGCGGCAATAAATCCGAAGATATTAAATATCGAACGTACAATATCATCGCAACTTCAGTATTTTGAGGGAAATTCTGATTATCTGCATCATTGGCCTCTGTCGACTTAGAGATCTCAAAATTTCTATTTATCAGTTTTCAGATATTTCACGAAAATTCTAGAAATTCAATCGAACATTTCCACCGTGTATTATCCTTTCTGTTGTGTTGAATCCACACCCGGAAGCCCCCGGTTCGAATCCTCGAACAGACGAAATATTGTTTCAATTGTGACTGCGCTAACAGCACCCTCCTTCGTCGGTATTTGAGCAGTAAAACGTCGACGAAATAAATAATAAATAATATGGCTCTCCTTTATCTTAAAAATTAATGCGTCAACAAACCATCTGATTCGTGGCGACTCTGCTTTATAAATTTTCCATAAACTCGCAACTGCAGAGTGGTGGTAAAATTAATTCTTCTATCCTTCTATATCTTCACCACCTGTCTCTATACTATCCCTTTTTCCCTGAGCACGGGTACCAGAAAAATTAAAAAAAATTTTAAAGCCTATGCCTATGGATTGGCGTCAGCTGAAACCGGTACTGTTCAGTGGTCAGTGACTATGCCTTTGCCACTGAAACCTTCCGACAAGAACTGACACGAAGCCACACTAATGCACATCTAAAAAAATGCGAAAAATGGTTATATTACATATGTATGTCTTTTCTAGCAAAAGAGCATTGTATTTCTTGCCCGATTTTGCTGGATTCATATAAAACATTTGCATTTCATTGTTCCACTAT
The DNA here is from genome assembly GCA_963924685.1 of Dexiosoma caninum. NCBI lineage: Eukaryota > Metazoa > Arthropoda > Insecta > Diptera > Tachinidae > Dexiosoma > Dexiosoma caninum. The sequence continues at coordinate 69,216,606 of OZ004727.1, forward strand.
ATAGCAATTTTACGGGTGTTTAAAAGAGTATAATAAAGTGTAAACATATTTAATAAATAAAGAGTAAACAAAAAATTACTTTTTTTGAGAATCGAAGATTACTCTGAAAATGGGTTCGAACACAGAACTTTTTTTTAGTCAACGTGCAGACTACTTCAGCAGTCGTCACTCTCGAAATTGTACTCGATTAAACAAAAAACGTCTAAGACGAAAAGTTTATCTGCAACAATTAAGCAAATGTCGAGCGTGTTAATATTTTCTAATTTTCGTTACTTGATTTACTTCGCAGATAGCATTGGCTGTTGGTAGACGATCGTGTTTAATATACAACTCCTTATAGAATCTTCTCACAATCAGAAATTCATCTTCTTTCTTTCTCAATAAATTTTACACATTTTCTCAGTGTACAATCAGCTCGTATACCAGTTTCTCTCGTGCGAGGAATCTTTTGCAATTAAAAATTTCGCTCGTCGACTATCAAAAACAATTTTCATGGGAATGCCAGAAGACGCTGCCACGATTGAAAATGCTAGCTGCGTTTTGTCATTCATTCATTCATTCATTAGTTTGTTCATTTATAAATGAGAGTTTGACTATGAAATAAATTAAATGGAAAATGTGTGGTTGTGTCTGCGTACCTTTCAACAAGAGCTTGGAAATTAAAATAATACAACCAATTTTCAATATTTTTCTTTTTTTTTTGTTATTTTTAAAATTTCAACATGATTTTTTTAATTTTAAATGTGTTTCGAGGGTTATTTTTTCTTACCGATTTTTTCATTCCATCTTGTTGTGTGTGTCAGTGTGTGTGTGTTTTACATTTTTACTACTCTATCAAATATAGAATACAAAGAAATACGAAGAAGCAGAAAAAAAATGGGGAAACCATTTACATTCTTGTAAGTATGATGTTGCAGTATGTTGTAATCGTAGTTCGAGTTCGAGTATTTAAATTGTTTAACACAATGAGGTGTTGTTTGCTTATTTCGTGCAGCTTTATTATGGAAATGAATTTTTTAATAAACTCTAAAGCAATTTCATGTCAATTTGTTTTAAGAAAACTAAAAGAAAAGAGGAAAAATTAAACATGCTTTCAAATTAGTCGGAATGTTTTAAGAACAATAAGAAAAATGCACATGAATTCTACATTTGAATTTGTAAAGGTTTCTAGACAACAGCGTTTAATTAGCATCAGTTTCAGGTTTGATTTATTTATTTAAATTCTCAATTAAGAATGAAAAGCGTTTTTAATTAATTGCTTTTGACTGAAGTCTATAGCAAACATATTATCAGATGAACGATGATAACGAGCATTGTGAGAAGAATATTGTATTCTTAAATAATAGTTAAAATCACTTCCAACAGATTATCAGCGATATATACACGTGTAGTAACTATACTATCGTAGACAATTTCTTTTATATGCACGTGATGATAAGTGAAAGCAAGTTCCTCCAGAGAGCTTTCCGGAAAAAATCTCAATGTTTGCATTATAAAGTCCACTGCTACTTCAGAGATATTTTTTTAGAAACACCTCATGTCGCAGTCACACGCGAACTTATATTAGAAGCAAGTACATATCGTTACATTAATACGCAAAGGCCCTAACTCTAGTTGTTCTTAAAATCTATTTTTTTTTTTTTTTAAATTTTAATTAAAATCGGATGGAAAAACAACAGACTATTTTAGAATTAGTATAGATTTTGTGAACTGAATTTTCGCAAATTACTAGTAGTGCAATCGACATTAACGCAATCTCTTTGTTTTGGAGCAGTGCTCTGGGCATATCCCCTACAAATGTATGCAATGCATTGCACTTGAACAAGATAGTGAGGGGAATAGTGTAGAGAGCAGAGAGGTGGTGAAAGTTGTAGGAAAATAGAGCATAATTCACAACTCTGCAATTGCTTGCTAATTAATTAATTCCCAGATGTTAATTGTAAGGCATTATTTTTAAGGAACGGGGAGCCATTTTTTTTTATTATTTTACTTCGCTCAAATGCCGACAAAGTGGGCTGTTGTAGCAGATAAAAATCAGAACAAATTTTCTACTTGACCGGGGTGGGATTCGAACCCGCGTGCTACCGTTTGCAGAGCCAACACGCTAACTACTCAGCCATCAGCACCCGCCCCCCACCACCAAATTCTTCCCCTCTTTGGCATGAAATGATGATGAAATGAATAGAAATTGAACATCAAGTTGTTTAGGTCAATTTCTTTTGGTTTGTGGTGCGCATGTCTGTCAGTTTCGATAAATTTTTAAATACAATCGCGACATTATAATATTTAATATTATTAGTTGTTGTACTCATCTTTTTTTTTACGAAAACATGTTCTGGGCTTCAGAATTCCATGTTTTTAAATATTGAACGTCTTATGCAAAAACGACTTAAAATTAATGTCTGCTTGAGGTTGCAATTTTGTAAGGCAAAACAGGTTTAGCATAGTCGCAAAGTAAAGCCGATGTCTTTTAAAAATCAGTCTCAATTAAAACCCTCTTCTTAATTATTTGAATTCCATAGTAAATAAAATAACCGGCTTTAACTGGTTGACGATTCGAATGTAGAAAATGTTTATATACAATCAGGAGCAAAACATGTACTCTGGCATCTCTGTTGAGTTGAGATACAACAGAAACAAACAAATACTTTTTTAAAATTGATATTTCACTCTGTTGGTTTGCTGATTATTTATACATGCATAAGTATGTAAATACACAAAATTACTTGATTTACATTAGTAATAGTTCACTCATTCGTATAGAAATTTCTGAAAAAAAAATTTTTTTTTTAAATATTTAGATGGAAAAAATAACGGATTTCGGCAGCTGTTTCTTTTTTCTTTTTTTTCTTTTCTCTTTATGTTGGACCAGTACTCAGGAGATGACCCCTACACATGCGATGCATTGTGCAGGAACTATAGGAAAGGGATTAGTAGGAGAAATGATAGGAGGTGAAGCTTCACTATCTTACAACACTGCTTTTGCACGTTCTTTGTTTTACGGCAGTGTTGAGACGTATTGAATTCTGAAGCTTGTTTATTTTATTTCGCCGGTGCTACACAATACCGTCGAAGGAGGGCGTTCTGATGTGCCTATGGATTGTATACAGCTGAAGCCGTCACTGTTCAGTGACCAGTGACTATGCCTTCGCCACTGAAACCTTCCGACAACAACTGACACAAAGCCACACTAATGCACTTCAGAAAAAATGCGAGATATTTTTATGAGTCTCAAACTGGGGTTGAACCCAAGAAAATTCGGCCATCGCCAGCTTCAGCTACTTTTAAATTTAAAGATGGTTTCTACAGTTGACCAAATATGAACTTTTAACTAAAATTTAGTTCAGAATTCTTAAAATACACTTTATTGTTGACTATGGTAAAGGAACTTTAACTTTAGCAATCGTTTTTGCATAAGTTAGTGAATCATTATTTAACTTATATCCATTTTATATTTACTGAAGTCTAGACAAAACGATTTCATTTAATTTAATTTATGTTCACGTATTTTGTTTGACGTTCCTAACATTCGTGGCCGACAAAACTTTTTTTCTTAAACAAAATATTAATTTTTTTTAATATTTTGTTAAGAAATAAGCCAGCAATTAGAGAAAAAATACCTACATTTTGGCGAATTACAAAAATTAATTCGATTTTCTCTACGCTCCTATTTTTGCATAAAAAAAACTACATGCAGAGATTTTTCCCTGCTTTTGGCAACACTGGCTGTATTAGAAATAACACGAAGTAAAAAATACAAATTTCTATGAACTCTTTCCTTCTGCTGCATAGAAAAAAAAATAGAAAAATAATTATTTATGGCCTTTCTATATTAAACTGACGATATTTACATGCATACAACTAAATAATAGTTAAAACAAAAAGCCATAGTTTGTTTAGTCTTAGGCCCTGCGTGTTTTGCTTAAAGATTGTTCATTAAACGTACTGTGTGAAAAATAGCAATTACAAAAGCGAATCACAAACGCTATAAAAAAAAGTTAGAGGGAGCTCATGCTTCTATTTAACAATTCAACAATTATGGAAAGTTCATAGTTCGTGCTTGAGTTCCTGTTCGACAAAATAACTATGTAGAATTATAAACAAAAAATTAATAAATAAATAAAAACCAACTACAAGGAAAATGAAAACGATATTCAAAAACTCTAATACATTCAAACATGCATAAGCGAACAAATGCGTTGAAATCCTGTTGAAACGACAACAATGACACGACACAAAAAAGAATTAAGCCGAAAGTGTAAAAAAGAAAAAACAAATAATAATAATAGCTGGAAATAACAAAAACACGGTCGTACTGCTAACAACATACATATAAATACATATTATACAGACCCGCACACACACACACACACACACACACAATACATATCCATATCCATATCCATACATACTTACTATTTGGTTATGACACCAACAACATTACACAACCAAACACCAATTACACTTACTTACGTTGCTTAATATAACTACCGCAAATACAAGTAACTGGTGTATCAAAGTAATGGGTTCTGGGATCAAGTACCGAGACAAATAAAAACAAACATACAACTTACGTACCGACTGTTGTTATTATTTTTTCCTATTCGATATGGCAGTACGAATAAAGGTATTAGTCAAGTGTTGCCACCCTTTAAATAAAATTTTTTTTATTAGTAATATCAAGGCAGCTTTACTGAGGTACCACTAGTTATGCAACAAGATTACAACAAAACCACACGCATTTTGTTAGTATACTTGTACACATAGTATGTTAAAAAGAAAAGGGGAATTTTGAATTTTCTTGACAAGTATTTATTTATTCATCAATATCCATTTTGTCCCCTTCAAGGTAATCCCCTTCAGATATAATGCACTTATGCCAGCGCTTCTTTCAATCCTCAAAGCACTTTTGATATGTACTTTTCGGTATGGCCATCAGCTCGTTCTTCGATTTTGACTTTACCTCATCAATGGTGGCAAAACGCTTTCCTTTCATTAGTCTCTTCAGTTTTAGGAATAGGAAAAAGTCGGAGAGTGCTAAATCTAGTGAATAAGGTGGTTGAGGCATGATTACGGGGTTGTTTTTGGTAAAAAAATCACGAACAAGCATTGATGTGTGACCTGGTGCATTATCGCGATGCAGAATCCATGATTTTCTTTTCCGCAATTCTGATCGTTTAAGCCGTATTGCTTCAGGCAAACGTTGCATAACTTCCTTATTAATCGTACGACCTGCTGGCAAGAACTCATGATGCATAACGCCTTTGTTATCGAAGAAAACAAAATTCACCTTTTCTTTTGAACAAACCTTATTCGAAATTCTACGAAAACTCTCTTGAAATTCCACCAAAACTTAACTTTTAATAAATTTAATTTACGCACTGCGAGTACTTTCACTAAAAGAAAATACATTAAAAAAGATTTAGGAGGGGTGTAGTATTTCACTGTTGCTAATGCAGATCTTCAGGGAATCTTTACCCAAATTTTTTCATAGGGCAACTATAGATATTATATTCAAGCTTTATTTAAATAGATGAGAAGTTTGAACAAAATTAGAACTGAAACCAGAACTCCATAATCAAGCTGTTTTCTCATTTTCTTACTTAATTAAGTTTTTCTTGTTCGGAACTAAAAAGAAGTGTTACCGTAAAATGTTAAGAAAGTATACATAAATTTATTTAATTTTCTTCTTATATAAACTATACAACTATAGTATAGACATGTTGTTGATTTGTACAACTTCGTCTGCACTTCGCGAGTGTGAATTCAGTATTATCTAATATGACAAAAAGCTCTTCAAAATTGCAATTCATTGGCGCTCGAAAAATTTACCATTTTAAAATTAATCTCGCGTAGATAATTTGAAATATAACAGTTTCCCAATAAAGTGAATTTCAGCGATTTAACTCAAAATGATTTTGTTTAAGTTATACGCAACTCCAGTGTGCTATTTAGTTTGTTCATTTGTCGAATCAAACACATTCAGAACTTCTCTCTGATTTCCACTAATTGGAACAGTATGGCAACTTCGCTACAAGTTGTTAATGGACAGACGAATAAGATTTTGTTATTAATAACGTGCCAACAAACCCCCAATTGTTTTCGGATTAGTATTTTTTATTTGTATGTTTGTATTTGTGTTGCAAACTAAAATATAATTGGGTGGGTCAATGTACAATGCGAAAGCGAGCAGCGATCAGCTGTTCTGGTGACCGCTTAAAAATGTTTGTATTAACGTACGCATATGTAGCCATTATTTTCAAAAGCAGCAAGATTCAAATATATATATACATATGTGTATGTATATGAAAATTCATATAAATTTTTTATAAAATATTGAAAAGAACTTTCTTTATATTTTTAACCGATTGAAAAAGGAGTTGGTTTCCAATTCGACTGTATTTTGTTTATATGTGGTATCCTTAGAACTTCTTATCGATTCTGAAGATTTGTTTTATTGGAAAGCTCGTGCTTACCTAGTGGTTACATTATAGGGCGGTCTATTCTGGGGAAGACAGCAGTCCCTCCTCAGAACTGTTCACTGGAAGCTCGTGCTTACCGGTTTTATTATATTTATGAAACATATATTTTCTTTTAATTAAAAGCCACAAGCAGCTTTCTAAAACTATATGGCGACCATCGTTGCCATTACTTATTGATAAAAAGAAATACCCATATGTACGGTCTCCCACTGTAGTTTATTGAATTAGTAATGGACTCTTCTTCATGTATACTTTAATTTGTCATGTTTCTAAATTTAAATTGCTCTTTAAAGCTTAACAAACTTCTTAATGAAGAAGAAGAACACACACACACACACGCGCAAATAGAATCTCTTCAAAAAAGAACACCTCAAATTAATTTGAATAATTTTTATTACTAAACCAATCTTAATTAAAAACTTAAAGCCTTAAGGCTACTTGTTCAATATTATTTCTATTTGTTTTAAAATAAATGATAGAAAATTTAATTGCCGTCGCGTCATTTCATTCCTTTTTGACCATCCCACTACACAGGGAATTAGAAGAATAATATTTCGGAAATGATTCAAAAGCTGGCGAAGAAATAAAGATTTCACAGTGAAATCTAAAATACTTCTCAAACATTACAGCTGCTTTATTTTAAACAGCAAAGGATAAAAATAGGATTTATTCTAAAAAAAAATTTAATTACACAAGAAAATGGCAGTTTACGGAACAACATGATACAAATCTCAACTACAAAACCATTTAATAAGGGTTATAAAAAAAGTTAAAAAAAAAAAATTAAACAACTGGTAATACAAAAAACAAATGAAAATTAAATACCTTTCAATGATATAAATTACTGTTTTGCTGTGTTCAGGGTAAAGGGTGCGAACGTAACGTATTTATTCCAACAATTGGATGTTCTTTCATTATGTCGGATGTATTATATGGGCCAATGGAGAAAATATCAAGACGACAAACTGAAATATGTGACTGATTACAGGCGTATACTGCTAAAGAAAGCATCTACGGCAATATGTGAAGAGCCCTGGAGATGTCCTCCAACGTACGCACTGCAGGCAACGGAACAAGATGGAGAGGGATGGTGTATATACGAGACAGGTGGCGAAATATAGAAGAGGGAGCTTAATTCCAACTCTGTAGTTGCGAGTTTATTTGCGAATTTGTAAAGCTGAGTTGCTGCCAGTATTGGAGATTTGCCAACTTTTTTGGAGACGAAATATTTCGTTTGCGATAGGGGACTTTCAATAAATATTATGGGTATTTTTTGGGGATGAAATTGTTTAAAATTATACTTATTATCGATAATTTTATAAAATTACTAGATGACCGTACTGGCTTCGTACGGAATGTGTTTACTAATGAGAAAAAAAATTAGTTTTGTTGTTTTTAGCTGACCGGGCAAACATTGGTTTGTCATGTATATTATTTCTAGGAAATATTTTTTTGTTCAATAAAAATAACTATCTACTATAAGTGTGCGGGGATTTACTTATAATCGCAAGCGTTGTAGACAATGAAATTATGCTTTATTTAAGTTAATAAATTAATCTTTATCAAAGTAACAAATATATCTTAAATTACCATTCTCGATAGCTATTTAAACATTAAAAATAATTATTAATATTTTGACTATCAACTGTATAGTGAGTAAGACAGGGGACCGGCATCGTTCTCATCCCTTTAGGGTCCGTCGCCATATTGGACTTAGGTTGATGATAAACTTTTCAAAATTTCCTCATCATACCCTTTCATTTGATACCCATATTGCAGAAAAGGAAAAAGTAGGTAAATAATAGTGGGAGTAAAGTGGGCGTGGTTAATTTTAGGGGATGAAAAATAGATGTTGCCCGATTCTCAGACCTACCTAATATGCACACAAAATTTCATGAGAATCGGTCAAGCCGCTACGGAGGAGTTTAACTACAAACACCGCGACACGAGAATTTTATATATGAGATGTTTCATAAAAAATTAGTAAATTTGTTTTTCAATTATTGCTCATTCTTTACTAAGTAAAAAATTGCCCGAATTCTGGATAATATAAAAATATTGGTTTAAAAAGACACTGTATTTAACGAAACAATAACGATATTACAACAACTGTTCGGTTTATTGGTCAAAGTTTTATACTTTAACAGAACATTTTCTTACAAAGAACTTTCAGAAGCAGTCCACAATTGCGTAATTCATAATATCAATCGTATTGCTTATCGTTTAAAAAATGATGACATGTCTTTATGTGCTTGTGAACAGGTAAATTTGTAGTGTCGTTATTTTATTTTGTATTTTATTTATATTTTCTTGTTTGAAAATAATATTGCATTCATTTCATATTATTTTATGAAATTAAACCAGTCATGGAAATTTCTTCAATTTTTCACGATAAACAATTTTGATTTAAATAGTTTGAAAATTGAATTAAATATATATCTATCATTAAGAAGAATTTAGTTTTTGTATTAGTTATTTGAAAAATTTTTACAAAATCAATATAAAAAAAAATTAATATTTCCAGATCTGCCCTCAATACGACTATTTCAAAAAGGCCTAATATTGCAATTCTTATCTTTTGCTTGTGACCAGCCAATACACGTCTCATGCTCGTTAATGTTGTTTCTGTTCTCTGGTTTTCACTCAACTAATTAAAGGAAAACAAATAGAGGCGTATTTGCTAAACGCCAGCGAACGATTTGCGATACTGGGCCTGACGGTTAGTTTTGAAAAATTGTGTACTTTGTACAAAATATGTTTATCTAATTCTATATTCACAAAATATTTTATGTTTATATTTAGCAGAATCGTTTTTCTTTGATATTTGAGGAACTTTTGGGAATATTTTCAAATTTGTTTGCGAATATCGAGAAAAACCACCTGGCAGCCCTGACTGCGATCCTAGTGTCATATTACGTATTAATTTTTAAGATATATTGGCGCCATTTTGTTATTATTATTTTAGTTTGCCTACGTATTTGTGCTTAAATACCGACGAAGGAAGGTACTGGTAGCGCTGACACAATTAAAAAATATTTCATCTCGTTGGAGATTTGGGCAGTTTTTATTTTCGGTGAAGGTTTACCGCACCCTAAATTCGAAAATTTAATTTCAAAATGCATTAAATACCCAAATTTAAAACAAATTACATATCCACTGTCTATCCTTCCTATATTTTACTCTTATTATTTTTATTATTATTTGATTGTATTCGAGTTTTTAAATATTGCGAGTATCAATTTAAATTTTTAAGTTTTTTCTTTTGGTGTTTTGTTTTCCATTATTTTCCTCTTGGTCACAATAATGGTAAAAATGATTTTAATAACAATTTCCCATCATTTTACACATCAACAAACATTGTAATTAATTGTTTCGTAGCTTTTTTTTTACCCTCAAACACTTTTTCCCTCAGTTTATTTTTATTGTTGTCTTTCTTTATGATTTTAACCCTCTTTATTTTTATTGTTTCGTCATAAATATGGTGAAAAATATCTAAACCGCCCTCGGGCATTCGGGTATTAGAAAAATGCCATTTTTGTGCGTTTGTGATATATTTAATAAATTGTAATAAATATCCTGCTCCTCGTCATCGCCATCAACATCATCATCAATACGGTTATTGAATTCTGTGCCCGTTTTTGCATGCCACAGGGTGGAAACAATTGTTTTTACGTGTTTATATACTACATATGTATGTACGTGTATAAACTGACGAGCAAAAGCGAGTGCATGTTAAGAATAATTTTAATTAAGGTGGCGTAAAATGATAACTACATATGTAAATTTTATGCAACTTTCAGCAATTATTTTTTATTATAATAGCAAAAAATAAGTGTATTCAATTTAATAATAACAGAACAAAAACAAAACCTTTCAATATAAAAATATAAGGTAACTCAATTAACTAAGTTTTGCACGTTTCCATTGGACTACTGTAGGGTATTAATTTTAGTACGGTGTCCATAATCCTTTATTTTTTTATGACATTTTTCATACGCTTGGGCATACTTTCCACCATGTTCTCCTTAAATTCATTTGGAATATTTTCCCATTCTGTCTTTACCCGCCTCCAAAGTTCCTCTATATTAGACGGAGCTCGATTGTATTGTCCTAAACTCCTCTTTAATATAGACCACAAATTTTTGATAGGGTTTAGGTCTGGACTTTGCGCTGGCCATTAACAATTTTGAACAACTTTTGCCGTGCTTAGGGTCTCCGTCCTGTTGAAAAATAATTTCATCTTCGGGATAAGCGCTGTGGTCTACAAAATCAGGTAAATGTGTTTGGAGAATTTGAAGGCAGTCCTCTTTCTTCATTATACCATTAATTCTTACTACAGGTTCTAAATGCCATCAGGTGAAGCAGCCCCAAACCATCAAACTGCCTCCGCCATGCTTAACCGTTTGTTTTACGTGATGCTTTTGAATAGCTTCATTAGGTCTGCTCCAGAAGTATTCTTTACTTTCAGATTGCAAGCGGTTAATTTTTGTTTCATCAGACCATATAACCCGTTTCCAATCCTCCATGGTCCAATGTTCATGCTTTTTGCAGAATTCAAGACGTGCTTTTATATTCTTATCGGATAGAGCTGGCTTTTTCTTTTTGACTGCTGCCACTAAACCAATTCTGTGAAGCGCCCTTCGAGCCGTCCATTCACTCACTTGTTTCTTTAATATACTACCAGCTTATTTGGGTGTTATCAAAGCAATTTTTATCATCTATCATACCATTAATCGCGTGTCTGAATCTTTTAACAGTCTGGGGCGACCTCCACTATTCGGCATATAAGCTACATTTTCTGACTGCAATCACTGTGTGTTGACTCACTTTCAATTTATCACCAATTACTCTCGATGAATGTCCACTTATTGTTAAAGCTACAATACTATTTTCGATGTCTATGTTGATTTTCCTCATCTTTGTGCTATATTGATTTGTAGAGTACCAATTACTGCGTAAAACAAAACGAACATCTAAAAGAAGACGAAAACTACCAGCAGCATAAATGTAACGGTAAATTTTGATTTACTCAGAAAAGTAAATTCTCCATTTACTCAAATCATACGAAATGTGCAAAACTGAGTGAATGGCGTTGCCATAAGTTTTTAATTAATTTTTTGTTTTTCTTCTTTTATCATCATATTGGGTATTCATTTTTCACTTTTATTATATTATGAAGAATATTTGCTGAAAGTTTCATACATTTTCTTATTCTTTTATTATTTACCATTTAATATCACTTTTAGTACATTTATTCTAAACATGCACACGCTTTTGCTCGCCAGTGTATATACATATGTATGTGTGTGTTTGTTTGTTTTAATTTATGTTTTTAATTTCTCTATAATTTTGTTATTGTGTATGTGTATTGTTTTGCTTAAATTCTTTAAGCATTTTCATTTAATATTATTTATTTATTTATTTGTGTTTTTTTTTTGTTTTGTGAATACTCGTATTTAAAGAGCAGTTTCAGGAGAGATTAGGCGTGGGAGCACGCAAGGTGGTGAAATGTTTTCTCATAAATGCAAACTATCACTTGGCACGCACGTATTTTATTGCAGCACTAGACAGCGATTACAACTAATTCTTTATACCAAACGGCAACTGTCAAAGGTCCTGTTTGTTGTTATTGCAGTTTTACTCAAAAAATAATTTCTGGAGTAGAAAGGAAATTATTTTTTATCTTTCAAGTTTGAAAAGGGTATTTCGCGTAGACGAAACTTATGAAAATATCTGTATTTATATCGAAGATAATTTTTCTAATATACAATGACAGTCAAATAGCTGGTTATAAATAAAAGAAGTCGATTTATTTTAAATCAACATTTATCTACTTAAATTACATATATTTAAAAAATGTAAGGTGAATTGGAACACATGACATTCCACACAAGAAGGAAATCAAAGAGAAAAATAATATCTTCATTGCTTAATTAATATTTTAAAAAATTCGACAACATGCTATGGTAAATGAAACGACTACATAATGTTGAAGTTGCAGTTAAAAAATTAGCATTTCATTTAGAGTGTATCGTAAGAAAATGTTTTGGATCTTTTCAAGAAACCAGTAAAAAATATATATATTCATCTGACTTGAAATATGCTACAGAAATTGTCTATCTATATACCATATAATGTCTATTAACGTCAAACATGCCATACAATGGTGCTTAGTAGTTACAGTAGAGTATTTAATTGTATTGACTCATTAAAGTATCGCCGCTATGTGCCGTAAACATTCTGAATTTGCAAAAGTGTTACTATTTTAAGCTCCCCGTTAATTTTCCGATAGGTTTTGGGTAAAAAATAAGTCTTGATCAAAAATTAAGTTTATGGATTATAAACCGGGCAGGCGGTTCGCATTTCATCGGTCAAATTAGTCCCAGCAGAATGCATTGCATGTATAGGGGTCATCTCCTGAGTGCTGGTTCAAGATGAAAAGAATTGTCAAATCAATCGAGATAAAAACTAACAGGTTTACGGGGTTAAAATGTATAAGTTTTTTGTTGCAGTAAAGAGAAGAGCATTTACTTCACGAATTTTTTTCATCCGTGAGGTCGTAGTGGCGTTTTCATCGTTCGTAGTCAAAATTTGCGTCAATCCCGAATTTTTAATGAATGTAACTTTATTTTAAAGACATATAGACATGTATACCTCTTATAGAAAATTTTATGTTGATTTCAAATGTAAATACTTCTGGTCATCTTATGACCAAAAAACAAAACTTTTCTCCGCGATACAATAATAGTATTCAATACCATGAATACTTATAATAAGGAACTTCTTTTTTTTTTTTCTTTCCAACACAAACTCTACAAAGCTCTTATAGCTTGTCTGTAGGGTCTAGGCGGTAGTCGAACTTGCACCTCCATATTGATAAGACTAATGCTCATGCACTATACTACGGAGATACCCGTTACGTCAGCCGAGTATTTATTCATTTCCATATTAATAAGTCGATTCGGAAGTCAGATGAACACCAATTTTTCCGATTTTATTTTATTCGATTTCTAGGAAAAATTAGTGTATATCTGACGTAGAATGGACGAATGAACTTCGCGAACAGACTTATTTTTTCAAAAATTTATTAAATATTCATTATTTTGGAAGCGTTGTTCTGGATGCCGAACTGTACGGAAGAGAAATGTCAACATTCTCAGCTGTCAAATCAGCAGTCTAATATTTTTTTTCGATGATACCGGTAATTAATGTTTTTTGTTTTAGAAACAGTTTCCGCACTTTTCAAAAATTGTATTTTTTTTTTTTTGATCTGAGACCTGTACTCAGGAGATGCCTCCTATACATGCGAAGCATTGTGCTGGAACTATAGGAAAGGGATAGTAGGAGAGAAAACAGCTCTGCTTTTGCACGCTCTTTCTGCTGAAGCCTCTGAAACTGTCGTTGAACCCAGATCTGTTTTGATTTTGTACTCAACGTGCAAACTACTTCAGCCATCGCCAAAAGCACTAAGTTGTCATCGCTGTATGTCTGTTCTGTGTTCTTGTTTTATCGCGACTTCAATGGAATGTGCTCTAATGATATCAGGGAACACATTTCCGGAACATGCTCGATGATTATTAATCGGACATTTACTACTTTGTGTGACAAAAAAAACCTGGGAGGTGATGCAATCTTTCCGTTATGTACAACAGTACAACAGCAATCTGGTTTGAAATTCCACAAACATCTCCAAAATTCTGAGTTACGGTAAAAAAACGGGTTTCCCACTCTTCTGTACTGTAACTTAGTTGAATATCAACCGATTTAAAATTTAGAAAGAAGAGACTTAGGCTTTCTTCCTTCCCTTGGCGGTACCTTGTAATTGAATATTTAAGAATCATTGCAAAATCAATGTATCAGAAGCCAGAAGACGAAAAATAATATTGAATTATAAGAATTATTTAAAAGCAGTTCTTTTGTCATCTCTAGTGCAGCTTTATTGAGCCATAAAGAACGAAAGTGCTTGTAGAACGTATATGTATGTAAAATAATTGCAAATGTACTTGCAGAACCGACCTCGTTCATATTTCGAAAATAATTCTAAACACGTAATAGCATTTCCAACCATCCAGTATATGAAAAAAAGAAAACATTGCATAAAATCCAAATAGCTTAAATGCACAAAACCTCATACGTCTGGGTATACTTTCGAATAAAAATGTGATGTTCATTTCAATACTCGTACTTTAACTTGTGCTTCGGCTTTGTGGTGAAAGGTACACACTCCCAAATGAGAGACTTGCATGAATAACCGCTTATGTCGCGAAATACTTTTTTTAAGATTTCATATTAAATATAAATATTTTTAAATTATACATACACATATAAATATGTCTCTGTATTGAGAACGGATAAATAAAATGTTTGTATAATGTATATACATGCATATGTACAAATATATAATTATTTCTTGGGAAATATCTTCTTTTTTTAGATGCGAATTAGTGTGCTCCTTTCTTTCTTTCTTTCTCCTAAAGGATCCACTAATGCCGAACCGTTTGAGGATGGTCTTGTTGTACTTTTGAGATTTAATAGAAAAAATCGCTGGAATATCAAATTTGTTTTTATTTCGAAGCGTTATGGCATATTTATACAGAAAGTTCTTGCATTTATGTAAATATCATGATTATTGAATGCACAATTTTTTTTTGTGAACCAGTGATCAGAGTGTATCCCCAACGTATGCAAAGCGCTGCTCCGGAACCACTTAGAGACAGGGATACTACAATAAATAAAGTGATGGTGCAGGTGGTAGGAAGAATGCACAACTGCAGACTTGATTTTTTTGACTCAATCGGGCCGGTTCCTTATGTTTGCAGAGTCAACACGCTAAATACTCAGCTATTCTCACCGCAACACATACATATTTGTAGAGTTATATTGCCTTGAATTGAATCAATTTTGATGTAAGTGATGTTGCCATTCAAGAAAACAAACTAATGATCAACACAATAAAGCAGAACTAGATATTAAAACGTGGCGGCCCAAAGCTAATCTGAACCACTCATAAAGAGGGTTACAAGAAACTGTGACCGCATTGAAACTTAAGAGACACCATGGTTTTATGAAAGTTTACTTTCTTAGATCACTAGGTCGTTAGCGGACGACCCAAATTTACTCCGTGTTTAGACCAGCATGAAGTTAAACCGAAACGGCAGGTATCGACGTTAATCTGTAAAACAATCGGTATTGTGCACCTTCCCTTTGGAGATCGATGTGTATATTCCTGGGTGCTTGCAACTCGGCGGTACAGAATTAATGGATCTGGCAGGACCCAGAATTAGTCTGAATTCCAATATGGAGATAGAGACTTTTATTGTTGTCGACGTCTCACCATTGATTCACTACTGTAACTGCGAGTGTGCGGGACCTCAATATATGTTATCACATACATACTATGTTTATACGTTCGACTTATTTGCAAATGAGAACGTAAAATAATGCCATATATTTTTTTATCGCGACTTATCAACTCACGAAAAGAAGTCGTAAATAACGCCATTAATTGCAAATAAATTGTGAAGAGTTAGCAATTGTTTGAAATGTTTAAATTCTTTTCTTTTCTGTATTAATTGCAATATAAGAATAACTTTTATTTAAAAAATTCTCAATCTAAAATTGTCACACCTGTTTTGAAACAAAGTAAACTGTTTTGTAAATTTGCAAATTTGCGTGCAGTAGTTGAGTATAAACTGTGAGTTCAGTATTTGTAAATATTGCAGGTAGCCACTTAAATCTTAGACAGAATCTGTACCGTGCCACTCAACTACAGGATGCTGCAACAAGCGCGTTATATTTCCACAACTCGACCACTATTTTCATATTATATGGTGGCTATTTCGGGATGTTGTTTCAGGCAAAAAGTTTACTGAAATAATATTTCTAAAAACAGACGCGGTTAAGAAGGCAAACGCTTGTCAACGTTACAAAATGTTGGCGTATCCGGTAATTACAACAAAAAATCTTTTTCGGAATTTCCGACAATGACAAAGATGAGCATATGCGGTTATTCCTGAAATCTATGTACGTCTGCTCACACACATTTGTGGAGAAAGAAAATATTTCTTATTATTGTTGCCACAAAATTCTATTAAAATATTTTCGTGATACGAAACTACAATTTCATTCATATAAAAGACTTTTGTGAAGTTTTGCCTCTTGAAATTCTAAGAAGAAAAAGTGAAAATTTCATTCACAATCGCAGTGAAATTAAGGAACAGAAAATTCATGTTTCATTAGCGATGAAAGTGTGTCCGTTTAAGTGTGTTTGCATGAAAAATGATTTCAGCGTTTTTTGTTTTGTTTTTGCTTCAGTTTGTTGTTGTTTCATTTGATTTCTTTTATTTCTTTATTTGCGGTTTTTAACATTGACTTCTCTTTGTGTGTGATTTTCATTATGTTTTCCTTTTTTAATTACATACATAAATTCATTCATTTTTCTACTATTAAAGTGCTTAAACTTTTTCTTCCATTTAATCTTTAATGTGGCCAATAAATTTAGTTGGCTGTTGTAGTCTTTTTGTTTTCTACTAAAATTCTCAATGCACTTGGTATGATTGTTCCCTATTTTTATAAGTTTTTTTTTTTTTTATTTTTCAAATTTATAAACAGTAGAAGTGTATATTTTTCATTTTATATCTTTTTGGCCCTGGTCTTTTGCTGCATGTGAATGATTTCTTCCATTCTTTTCATGTGTCTCAAATGGCAAATAAAACGACAACAACAGCAACAACGTAAGTTTACAATTGCAAAAAAAAAGACGAAAGACGAAGAAGAAAATGTGTGGGTAATAAGTTTTGTTCAGTAATTTTTCGTAAAACGAAAGGAAACAGAAACTAAAAAGGAGAAATCATTTTCATTTCTAATATCTGTTTCATTTCAATGGTGCGTGCGTTAGCAAAATGTTGTAAATATAAATATGCCCGAGGTGAACAATGCCAAAAACAATTATTTCCCAGCGCTGTATTTGAAACCAGATACAAAATATATTCATGTTTGTTTGTATTTATACCGCTTCCAAGTAAATAATCAAGGGCATTCAATTAGAAGAGAAAACCTTAAGGGCGATTTCTGTAATAGAATTTCACTTAAAGTATTTATTTATTCTTTCCTTCTTATTAAATAATTTTTTTTTTTTTGTTTAAGAATGGAAACATTTTGCAGGAATACTTCGAGATATGATTTAGCATCGGATCTTTTCTTAGGTTTTAAATTCTCAGTGAAAGTTTAACTGAAAGTCTACTCTACATACAGTACTGAAGAGATCTATCCAGTCTTAATTTTTATTTCTAAGTTCTATTTCTAAGGCATTTACGGAAACGTATAATCATTACCTCATGATCAGATCAGTATGAAGGCGAGTTGAGTACCAGCTGGCCTTATCGCTGCCAGAATGCAACAGTACTGTACTGTGCAAACAAATTTGTCTTAAAAAAAAGCTGGGTCGGTTTGGAACAATGGAATGGCCCGCATCAAATTTGTGTAAAAAAGTGATGAAAAGAAGCAGAAATTGCAGAATTTAGAAATAATTTTCTGTCGGTTATGATCATTAGATGTCGTGCATCAAATATATATGTATCTATAAAAGTGGTGAAAATAAACAAATTTTTAAAGATTGGTTTGAAACAGACCACCAGGTACTCAATTCGCATTGAGTATCATAGTCCAGCGATAATAGTGATGAATGTCTAAGATTAGTGCAAGCACCTATCCCAAAGTTCTGGATGGTCGCTGGTAATACCCAAGCGGTTTGACAAACAAGCGAACTTTTTACGTTTTTGCAAACCTTTTGTGTTGTTTTTAGGGGGGGTGTTTTTGTTTGTTTCCACAAAAGTTGGAAGCATTTTGTATTGAAATGAAAAATTTAAGTTCAATGTTTTCAAACTCTCTGTGCTGTCTAGTGCCAAATTTTAGTATTTTGATTGCATTTATTGAATTTTGCGTAGCTTATTTGGCCCTACAGAGTGTAGAAAAGCCAAACTTCAAATTATTGAACGTCGCCGAGCAAGTTGAAATTTGTATGTATATTGAGCAAAGCATGTCAGTTAAAATAAATAATTACTTTATTTATATTTTACTTCTTCATAAAACATAACGCAATAATCAAGTAATTAAATTTGCCATAAAATGCAAATTATTGCGCGGCGGCGAAAAGGTGCCATTCAAATAAATTCAAATTACCGAGGGGACCAATCTTCATGGATTTTGCTTTCAATTTATTGCAGGTTTTTCAAGTGATAAAAGAATTCAAATGATCGCCAGCTTCAAATTAGTATGTTTAAAATTATCAATTGTCGACTGTAATTCTTAATATCTGATCTGCGAGAAATGATTCGTGTGGATTCATATCCTACTAAAGTCATCGAAAAATATTATGATGTTAATAACCGTTCATGCGAATATACCACATCGCAGCTCCCTCCCTGAATAGGGAGTATATCGGTGTTGCTATCCCGCAGTCCCCCAGGTAAATGCAGAACATATCATGAAATATCTTGCAATTTCACATTGTTGGAAGTTTTCTTGTTTTCAATTTTACTTTTTTATCTGATTGCTTCTGAAGTCTAATCAAGAACTAAATCTTGGACACTATGGCGGTTGGCGGGACTATCAGTTTTATCCTTATACATCTGCTGGTACCCGACCGAATTTAAATTATTTTCGAAATCTCATAGCATGATTTGGGTGGGAGTTTCATGAACTAAGCTTATACACATATTGTATAGGGCTATGAATTGAGAAAATGAAATGATTTCGATCTAGGTGCTGTGGCCAATCAACAGCTGAAAATTTGCCAGAACTAAAAACCGGTGGTGTGACGTTGCTTTTGCAAATCCGTGTTCTTGGAATAAACCCTACGGGCAGGTGCTGATGTAACACAAAAACAAACTCACAGCTCCCTGTTTTGTCAGTGTTGTAGCAAAGAGGAACGTGGTCGAAGCAAATAAACAAAGTGACTCTCATTTAATTCAAAAATTAATGCGACTAGTAGAAATCTGAGATATTGCACTTCTCCCTTACAAATTAACAAAACGAGAGCTGCGTAAGAATTAAGTCTTAGAGCCTATTTCACCAATTCTATTTAAATATCAATTCATATTTAAATGTCGATTTTCATTTTCATCTGTTTAAAGTAGCCAGCACTCTGCATTTAAATATTGATTTTGCAACAGCATGAAACAGCTTTAAAACAGCTTTTAAAAAGCTGTAAGTTGACGCTATCATATTAAATATCAGAGCGTTACCATACTTTCTTGTGTTTCATTATTTCAGTTGGTGAAAATAAAATTTTTTTAAACATACTTTAAATAAAGATCATTAATTAAACTAAATTGTGTTTAAATATGTTTGGTGAAAGAGACCCTTAATCTCAAACTTTAAAACCATACCTTTCTAAAGGGAGGTAACAATCAAAGTCACTTCTTTAAAACGAAAAAAAAAAAACACATCGACTAAATTGCGTTTGAAATGGATGCGCTTTGTTAAATAAATTGCTTTTAGGTAATGTGGTAAACAAATACTCGTATCAAGTTCTCTTCAAGTGCAACACGTTCAACTTGATTGAATTTCATCTTCTTTCGCTCAGTCACATAGTGACCCAATATGATTACAAATTTTATGTGCTTATCGCCAGTTTAAATGTTGATGTGAAAAGTCTCCGGAATATTGTCTCTGTCTTACTTCTGCGATTGCCCTCTCATGCCCTCTTAATGCTCTATACTGAAACAGATGAGAAAATAACAGTTGTCAGCAAGAACGTGTGTGATTTGCTTCCAAAGTGAACTGAACGTGACAGCTAGAACACGTCAGACAGAAGCAAACCAATCACAATGGCACAATTCAGCTAAGCTCAATTTGTGGATATTGCAATCATTGAAATTTATTTATTCTTTAATAATAATTGTCTCATCTCTCATTGCTTGCTTCGTTAATGAGAAATTATTTAAAAACTAAAAAAAAAATTAATAACAAAATTATAATTTGCATTCTCAAGTGATTACCCTTAAGGTGTTGTTATGATGGATAAATTCTAAAAATAAAATATAATTTTCCTTTCTATTATAGAATTTAATTTATTTTCTTAATATATCGTCCGTCTTTCTTTAATGTGATGTGTACGTTTAGGTTTAAAGCTGTGTGGCTGTGTATGTCGTCAAGATACACACGCACACGCAAACACACTCAAGCACACGCACACACATTTATTGCTTAAATTTCATACATGTTTATTGGTGTTTGTATTTAATGGCACTTTGTTGAATGCCCCCCTCCTTGCCTTTCGTAAGTTTGTTTTTGTAATTTGAGACAAAAATCTGTTTTGAAATGCGTAAAATTTGCCATAAACAACAATACATTTTTTTTTCTCTTCACTTTTATTACATCCTTGTGGATTTTTTATAAGCTTATAATCTCATGTACGAGTATGTGTGTGGATGTGTGTGTGCGAGCATGCATGTATGTTTGTGTGTTGCGGAATCCTGGTCGCTGCAATTCCTTATCGATTTAGGGCATGATGTGAATGATGATGATTCTCCTCACCTGCTTATTTTTTGAATAAGAAAAAAAAAAAATAAAAAATAAAAGAAATATCTGGTTTAAAAACATCAATATTTTTGTATTCTTTACATTGCCAAACCATTTATTTCTTTCTAAGGCTATAAATGCAAAATTTAACTTATTTTATTATTTTTTAACATGTTTGGTTCTAAGGTTTCAATTGGCAAACTTTTTTCTATCTTGTGAAATTTATTTTCGTTTTTCCTTCAAGGAAAAATATTTTATTGCTGCTTTTTTTTTTTAATGTAAAAAGTATATTCCATAGATAATAATTTCTAATATGTCTGTGATTTTGTACATCATCATCGACAATTTATATTCATTTTATTTACATCCCTTAAATGTTGCTCATGTGTTTGAGTTTAAGGGAGAGAAAATGTTAATTTCTTCATATTCGTTGGCTGGCTGGCTGGGATCTATGTAAATAAACTAGAATATGGATTTTTTTATGAATATTTATTTACATCATGTCTTAATCTATTTCATTTCGTAGTCTTTTTTTATCCTGTTGCTTTTTTATATTTGCAAAAGTTACTTATCGTTCATATCAGCTGGCAGCCACTCACGTACCAGATTCTTGCTTTATTTGAGAGGTGGAAAATTTTAAATTGAAATAAAATGCAGATTTTATTTAGTTTCATTATGTCATGTCAGCGTCTCGTAAGAATACATAAGAAAGAAAGAGATTGTAGGGTGACCGAGGCAGAGCACTAGCAGTCAAATTTTTAATACCTCGATTTTTATGGTGGTTTTGTGATCGCTTGTCGAATTCAATTCGACTATTCCAACATAAAAAAAAAGAAGAAGGGTACTGCAGCACAGAAATATCCGAATAAAATGTTGACTTGTCTGGGCCTTGAAACGAACCCGGGTGTATCGCTTTTCAGTTGGTTACGTAGCTGCCATCTTTAAAATAGTTAAGTAGCCGACTACAAGGCCACAAATGCAGGCAATTACATTTCTAGTCTACGTAGCTCGTAGCCTGCTGTCTTGAATGTGTTTCATGATACAAATGTATGTATACTTGGCGACAAAACAAAATGCAATAAAGTACATTATTTAGCTTCGATTCTTTAAATAAGAAATTAATAACAAAACTGCATCCAGATTTAAGAGAAATGTAACAGTATCAAAACACATATTCACTCTTTAGAGTATTTAATGTAAAACTTTCGAGTTCGTAACTACCAGTAGTTCATATTAACCAGCGAGCACTATATACGGAGTACACTGTACCATGATTTTGGAGTGCACTTGTACATATTTGTGGAGTGATATTGCTTTTTTTTTTTATCTGGGTCCAGCACTCAGGAGATGACTCCTACACATGCGAAGCATTGTGCTGAAACTATAGGAAAGGGTTGGTAGGAGAAATGATAGGAGTTGAAGCTTAATTAATTATTTTGCAGCCCTGCTTTTGCACGTTCTTTGTTTATACTCGTAGCAGTGCTGAAGCTTCGGTTCAGTAGCCATTTTTATTATTATTTTACTTCGCCGGTGCTACACAATACCGACGAAGGAGGGCGTTCTGATTCGATTGTGGATTGGATTGCTATCAGCTGAAGCCGTATTGTTCAGTGACCAGTGACCATGCCTTCGCCACTAAAACCTTCCGACAACAACTGACACACAAAGACACACTAATGCACATCAGAAAAATGCAAGATGTTTATTTTAAAATGTTTAGTCTGAAACTGGGGTTGAACCCAGCTCTGTTTTTGGATTTATGGTGAACGTGCACACTACCATCCATCGTGCCATCGCCACCCTCAATTGAATCAATTCATCAACTTTGTAACATGGCCCAAAGTTGATCAGTATCAGAGATTAAGCAGCAAGTGGTGTTCAACGTTTCACGTTATGAGACAGGTTTCTTTTAATTAACGTTACAAAATTTACCCGATGTTAGAGGATCACCGCGATTAGGCCGTCATGGCAGGTGCCATGAAAATCTGGAACAGGCGCTGTTAGCTGCTGTTTATGCCATATGGCAATTTATTGCTCAAATACGCGATGCTTATGACGAGTATTTAGCGTGTTACCTCTGTAAGTAGAAGAACACGGGTTTGATTCCCAGCCTGTTCAAATCACAAAATTTTTTTCGGAGTTTTCTGTTCACAGCACCCTCCTTCGATGGTATTTGATCATTAAAACAACTGCAAAGTAAAATAATAAATAAATTGGATCTCCTTCCTTAGCTTAGAAATAATACGTCACAATTAACATCAGAGGCGCCGCAATTTTGCTTTATAACTACCAAACAACTGCATAGTTGTGAATTGAAGTCTACGAGTACCTTCCTAGCACATTCACCACATGTCGAAGCTCTACACTATCCTTCTCTTCAGCTAGTTCCAGGATCCACAGCCCTTTCAAAAAATATTATACATACCTCAGTCAACAATAACTGTGCAATAATTACATTTTTGATAAATCTTGCTTTTTCGAAAGAGAAAAAGTGCTTCGTAGAGACTGCTTAAAGTGAATTTTTTGCAGAGAGTGAACAGACTGTGCACGAATTAGTTAACTCTATCCTGACTCCACTGTATTTATATAAATAAAGGAATCTTCCGTACAAATATGGCATAAGACCCCGAAACGTGCTCAAATTCAATCTCGCAGCGGGTTTTGGCATTAAACCTACACTAATGAATACTTTTAGAAATCAATAGTGGTGCATCACAACCCCGTAGCACCACAGTTATATGATCCTTGGTTAGACCTCAGAAGCGAGTCTTACGAAATAGTTAACGCAAGAAAATTTCCTAGATATTGGAACTCCAGGAACTCGCGGTACTGCTAGACTCTTAGCAGGGGATTGCGACACCTGATATCCTCTTAAGAGGTTCCCATAGAGGCAGCGCACCAAACAGTAACTTTTTGTTAATATTTACACTATATCCAACAGTTTGAATCTTCCTATTTGACGTAGCCGCTGAGTCTTAGAAGTATGTCATTGGGAAGAAGAATTTTTGGATAAAACTCAGGCTCTCCGGCAAACATTTTCAGCGTCCAATTAGTGAAGTTGTATTACGTTTCTTGCATCAAGACGTTCTAACAAAAACCCAAAATAAGCAAAGTCTTCAATTCACCTTATTGGTGTTGCATAAATGTTGTATGCTCCTCTTCGATACTGACCCCGCTACTATGATTATCTTCTCTTACTCTACGTCTTCAGTGGCCATCGTCTTGAACATATGACGCCGGTAGATCGACGGTAATAATTTGATCATGTTCTTGTTCGTTTATTTTTTTCGTTTTTCTTTGTGTTTTTAAAGAGGTTTGTGTAATTGTGTATTGATTTTCATTACAATATTTCTATAATTTTCAAAATTGTTTTGTGCATTGTTTATGAGCCATGAAACTGTCAAACGAAAATGATGTCAGCCATTTGTACCGTCCTCGATGTCAGAGCATGAACGAAACATGTTTAAAGTGAAGTTAGCTGCAAAGGAAACATTTTTGACGCGCTTGACTAGTTCAATTTAATTTCTAAAATGAAAATGGATTTAAAAACGCCTGAAGATTAGGCTGCTGATAAGCGGAGAATTTTTAAAAGAAAATTACGTACTTGGTACCTTCTTCTTTGGTGGCTTAAAGATTTTGCCGGTCAATAAACAACATCCAAATAAGACTTCAGTTCACTTGAGAATTACCACAACGCAATGCTGTTATATAAGTCTGCACGACAGACAGTGAAATATTCTCGACTACAGAAACAAAAAGAACCCTGCTACTGAAAATATTTTCTTTTTTTTGTTCTTGGCCCTTGTCAGGAGGCGGAAATATACGAAAATTGTTTGCAGAGGGGCTGCTATATCCTCTTTTAAGTATCGCTCTGCTTGACTTGTTGAACATTTTGTATTGTTCTTTGTCTCCTGTTTGCGATGCAAATTGACAATATGCGATATTTCAATAGTTACACACATGCTGTTCTATGATTGTAGCATAACATATTTTACGAATTAATACTGAGTTCTTTAACTCCTACAATTGTTTGGAAATAATCATATAAATCTCTTTTATAAACTTAATTCTATTAAATGTAAAGTCATAATTCGGCTTATATTGCCTAAAGGAATACACTATTATGTTTTTAAATAATTATTTTAGAATTATAATTTAATACGATGATATAGGAATTCAACTGTCTTATGTCGATTCTAGCAGTTGCTGTTGTTTGCCAAAGAATTAATATATAACGTTCAAACAGCCGTTTGTGATTGCTCTTAAGAAGCATTCCTTACATACTGTGTTTATCAGGCCAATCCAAGTGTGCTTAGAGCTATTAATCGGGTCCGTATGTTAATTTGATATTCAAAATTTTCTTAGCACAATTGTTAAAATATATTCACATTTGTTACGAACATCCTAGGACATAATTACATTCGATTTACTTGTCACGCAGGTAAAATTATTTATTGTGCAATTGAAGAATTTGTGTTGTCTTGACGTTCATAGAAAACATACCTTAAGGCGCAAAATAATTACAAATGTAAAAGTGAACCTGTAGGCTGTTTCGTTTTTTTTTTCTTAGTTAAAATATTTGTCTATTTGTTGTTGAGTAAATAAATAAAAATTTGTAATCATTCATTAATTAATTTGCATTCCTGTAAATGAAAAGTTTTCGTTTTAAAAAATCGCTTATTTAACAATTGCAAAACTATTTTGTTACACAGTTTTTAAAGAATTTATTTTTATAATTTCACATGGTTGCATATTATTTCATCATTCCGCGTGTTTTTCTTTTATTGGTCCTTTCATAAATATGAAATTTATTGCTGTATTAAATAGAATATCTGTATATGAATATAATACATTTTTATATTTGTAAATTCTGTAGCTAATTTTTTTCTGTTTCTTTTTGCAGGTATCTGACAGCAACGTTTGTGTAATGAAAAACCTTTGAAAGGTAAGTGAAATAAAAAAATTTAAGTGGTATTAATTTTAGAGAATTTATAAAAATTTATAATGGAATCTCTTCCATTATCTATCCGATTAGTTGTGGTAAATCCGCTATAGTTGTCGGTTTTATATTGGAAAAATGTTTAAAAAAAAATATACTTTAGTTATGTTTGGCGATGTTGGAAATTTTGAGTTACTTGAAATAGTGCCATTGAAGCGGATTAATTTTTGTACGATTAATTGATCTCAGAGAGCAGTGGCTCATCTTCAATACTTCAACTTAAAGTGAACTTCAGTACTTCTTCAGTACCAACATTTCTTTATCTTATTAATGGCTTCAGTCATTTAGAGAATAATAGTTGTGGACATTTTCTAATATTTTTTATTTTTTTTGTCTTGGACCGGCACTCAGGGGATGACCCCTACACATGCGATGCATTGTGCTGGAACTAGGAAATTAGGTTATGGGAACAGGAAACACCTCTGCGGGTAGTCTATTCCACATACGTGCCGTTCGGCCAAAAAACGAATTTTCCCTATAATGCGTAGTGCGAGTCGCCCTCAAATCGACCACAAATGGATGCGCTCTTAATGATGATCGCGTCGTGCGCGCGAATAACCGGGTTTCGGGAACAAGTTCCCTGATTTCATTAGAACACATCCCATTATAGTAACGATAGAACAACGAAACGCACCCCACGTTGCGACGATGCTCAAGAGAGTCAATAGAGTTGGCTACCCTACTGTCTCCTATGAGTTTCTTCCCCCTTTCTTGTACACGGTCGAGTAACTTCAAAATAGTCTTTGGAGCACCGGCCCACACATAAGAGTTGTATTCCATTTTCGGTCGGATGTAGGCGGTATAAATAGTGAGGAGATCAAATTGGCTCTGCATCATGCTCAGTAGGTTAATTTAAGTTCAGAAGTGTGATGTCCCATTAGCACTGGAATAGCTCCACTCGGAGCACAATAGGGTCCATTATAAATCCCTTCGAGGAAGAGAAGAAAAAAGAAAGAGATCAAAATAGATTGGAGGAGAAAAAGAAAAGGAAGACAGATTCCGCCTCCAGACAACATCACCTGCCGTACAGCCTACCTGTCCCCACATTGCACTCGCGATAACACCCAGCTCCACCAAAAATATGCTACCCATCCACCTAAGCCTGCCGTGCTGTAAGTCGCGCCCAGGGTCTGTTCCTGATTCTCGCACATGGTACGCAGATCTGAGGTTCCACTTTCCCAGTTGCTGACCATCGCTCGAGCAGTGACTAGTAAAGCTCCTATCAAAATTCTCCAGTCTCTTCTGCTCATTGCCAGTAGTTTTGTGATCTTTGTTCCGTCCAGCCCACGCTATAAGGCACTCGAGACCCTGAAATCCCACTTTACGCCAAGAAATGCTTCTCCTTTTCCACAACCCATCTCTTGAGTTCCCCACACTATCGGTGGATTCACCGACATATCTCACTTCCCCTCGCACAACGATGATCCCATCCGCCGTCTCATTACCCCTACTCCGCAATAACCCAGCATCCAGCACATCCTGACCTTAGTGCATCTACCCACCAAATCTGCGAGGGCCCCCTGCAAACGCTAACTATCTTCAAGTTTATAGTGTTTCCCCCATGCCTTTAGCGCTGCGTGAGTTCTTTGTCCATAGTCAACTCCTGAGCCAATTGCGTGGATCTCAATATTGCCAAGACCTGGTCTGGGAAAATACTGCACTTGTCCGAAAGGCCGTACGATTTCGTTATATCGTTCGCCATCACATAGACACCAGAAGCCGTGCGCAGCTCCATCTTCGATCCATCAGTAAGGACTGCTCACCTCTCACAAAATCATGCTCAGTAAGACGATTGTATCTAGCATACAATTTACGTAGTCTCCAGTTGGTATTTGAAAATAAAATACTGAACGTTTGTAGAAGCCCATGGCAAAGTTTCTTCGCAATGCGATCGTTGGTGTAGGAGCACACACACTTTAACTTTTATATGTAAAATTTACGTAAATATTTTTAATAAAATCTTTTACTATTTCTGGTCCGTCCACTCCAGTTTGTATTGAATTATAGAGATAATGTTTTTGATAGAACTTTTTTCCTTTCAGCCGCAATAATTCAGATTTCATTTGCAAACATGCTTTTACGAATTTCATTTATTTTATTAATTCGCTTCCATGGACTGTGTTTAGCGAATTTTTTAAGCCTTTATTTGCTCGAGAACTATAACAGTTTTAAAACATTTCAGTTTTACTATTGTTTGTTTTTCTATGATAAACATAATTAAAAAAAAGGAAAACAGATTTCAATAAAGACAAACTTATTACTTCCTTAAAAGTTTTTAATGTTATTTTTCGAGTTTTTATTAAAAAATTATTCTAAATAAGTCTGCCAATGCAAATACGTTAGACCATAATAAGGGGGACTAGAACGGAAGTAATAGAGTCGCGCTGCCAGGAGGTACAGGCAGAGGGGTGAGATATTTATATGGTCCAGATATGTACCAAAGTCAGAGTGTACTAGTCTATGTATTAATATGTATCAGTGGGCGGGCGTGTGTATGCAGATAACGGTACTTGAAGCATTGAACAGAAAAAAATAAAAATCATAAAAATATAAATCAACCACTTCAACACATTAAAAAGTCCAAAATGTATTTCAAGTGCCAAAAAAAAAAAGATAAAGAACGAAATAAAATCCTTCAGTTTCTCACTCGCTCATACTTTGCATACTAAAGCAAACAGCTCCTCGTACATCATTATAATGGCTGCTGTTCTACAGCAAATATTGTGTTTTTTAAGCAGCGAAGACTGCTTGCATGCTGCTTGTTGTTCGTGTTTTTTTAATATTTAGATGGCCTGCTGCAAAGCAATTAAATGATTCATTAAAGTAAAACGATGCACAGTGGGCCCAAGTACCATATCAAAGATAAAATATATAGTCGACTCTAGAGTTCCAAATAATACGGTACTTCATAATATAAAGAGGGACATAGAACAATTCAAATTGACAAGATTTAAATGGAAAACGGAAAATTATCAATTAGTACCACAGCATGTTAAAACACTTAAAATTATTATAGATATAAAAAATAGAATTTTATGGAGAGACTTCGAGCAAGCTTCTTCTACTTTCATTTTATTAATTTTAAAATTATCGAAGGGAGCAAGCAAGACGTTGCAATTACCAACAGTCGGCTGGCTGTAGTTACATACACAGTTCTCTAATGAAGGACATACAAATGGCCGATATTACTATTCTGTGTACACATGCCGTATCTATACGGTGGTATCGAACTTTAGACATCGAAAAGATCTGGTTTCGAGTTCACATGCACTAAGGCAACTAGTTCTTAGAAAAAAATTTGTGTAACCTGTTGTTCTCTCAACTCATAGGAGCAAATTATAGCACTCGAATCGAAATATTAAATGTATTGGAATTTTCATCGATATCGAGTACCCTTATTTGGGCCCAGTGCTAGTTAATTGCGATAATTAATCTTCCTCAATAGACGTGCGCGGAAGATCATACACGTTATCCTGAAACACTAGAGCTATTACGGGGGAAGGTGGACAACCAGAAGATAACAAAGTATGTCTAACGATATTGTAAGTTTAAAAATGAAACCACTGTATGTTGTAGATTCTTTCTGCTGCTACTGTTTGACTACTTATGAATGTATGAAACTATTTTTATGTACCAGGATAATAACAGAAAATATACGGCGGCAATGGTTTCGTTTCATTTTTGTTTTTCAAGTGCTTTAACGAATTTGAATTATTTTTTTTCCTTTTTTTTTGTAATAACATTCTTGCTTTATTTTTCTCATCGACAACAAATGGAACAACTGACATAGAGAAAAAATAATAATAAAACTACCAAATGATATCTTTAAAGTACCAGACAAATACTATTCAATGGACACTCACTCATTCAACTCAATTTCTATAAAGTCAAATAATCATTTAAATACTTTTGTCCACTCCGTTTTTCAACTTGACTTTAGTCTCTGACAATTTTTTAAGCAGGGTCATTTTTTTTTGCAACAAACAAACGAAATATACCAGTAACAATATTAACAAAAGAAAAGGAAGAAAAAAGTGTTTTTAGTGATGATGGTCCGAATGATGACTGATTCCTCAGGAGGATGAGAACAGTACGTGCTTGAGTGTTAGAAATATTATTATATTTCAAATGAAGAACGAAACTAGACAATAAAAAAAATAATCTAACACATCCGGGGAAGTGTTAAGATGTTTTATATAAGTGTTAATGGATAGACTTGCACATACACCTATGGCTCGCTTTACGACATACTTGCATATGTATGTATGTACATGTGCGTATAAATTTACGTGGGACTTTGGCATTGCTAAAATTGTCTTCAATCAAAAGCAATTAGATTTGTGTTACTAGTCGCTGCCATAGCGTCAGGAACATTTTTACTTTAGACTGGGAGCTACATGCACTCAATCTCAATCTAAATTCATTTGATACGGGGGCGGCGATGGATGAGGTAGTTAGCACGTTGACTACAAAACTCAAGGTCTTTGTTTCGATCCCAATGTCTGACTAAGTCATAGAAAAACATTTCGCATTTTGTCTGATGCTCATTAGTGTGTCTTTGTGTCAGCCGGAAGGTTTCAGTGGCGAAGGCATAGTAACTGCTTACTGAACAGTACCAGCTTCATCGGCGGAGTAAAATACTTAATGAAATGGCTACCAAACACAGCTTCAAAATATGAATGCGTCCTTAGGACACCAGAGACGCTGTAAACAAAAAACTTTCAAAAACAGAGCTGTAAACATAAAGAAGCTTTCCTTCAATTGTCATTTATGTCACTATACTTTGCTTTAGTTGCGGTACATGCATTGCATATGTAGTATTTTCATCTCACTCTCAGTTAAACCAAAAAAACAATGGAGAAAAGTCTGGAAAATTTGCCTGTGTTATTCATTCATTTTATTCATTCCAAACAAATATTATTGATCGCACTATTTACTTTATTTATTAAAAATATTTGCATTTTATAAATCCCTTTTACGTGCTGTAAAAAGGCTTTCTACTGTAGCTGAACAACAAAATGCAAATATTATATGAATAGGCCCAAATAGGGACAGAAATGCAATGCAAATCTATCATGAATTTTCTTCTCACCCTTCGATTTCAATAAAATTTACTATACTCTTATTTTAGCTAGGAAACAAAATAGTCAAAATGTTTATGTTGCGGGGTTTACAGGACCCGAAAATAAAAAGACTAAATTTCCTCTGAAATTCCCATGTCATTACACTTTTGCAATTTCAAAATTTAATATCTCCGGTTCTTTTGTAGCTACAGAGTCCAATGTTGGTTAGTTTGAACGCTCTTAATGTGCACTTTAAAAATACTGTCACCATAAAATGTCTTTTTTGTAAAATATTAGAAGTGACCTGATAATTCTTGGCTAGTGACAAAGAGTGAGAACAATGAGAGGGAATGCATCACCCGATTTCTTTCATACTTAGAATTCTTAAAGAATAAACCTTAGAGAGGTTACACTGTAATTTTTGTTTTGCGTCCTCAATGGGATCAGTGGGAAAAGGTTATTTCTTTGGTGAAAAAGATAGTGTCGTGACTGAGAATGGGAAAAATGAAAGGTAACGTATTCCCAAGATGTTTTTTTGTACTTGGAACTCCTAAAAATTAAGTTTTAAAACAAATTCTGAAATGTTTGTTATTGGACAGCAATGGGATCATTCCCTCTCACTTTTCACACTCGTTGTCACGACTCTTTAATTATGGAGGCACCCTAATATTTTTCAAAAACTGAAAAACTGTGGTCGCTGTATTTTTGGCACCTAAATTTAAATTTGTTGAGTTCTTAGCTGGCAAATTTTATTGAAATCACAAGCAGACCCATAATAAAAGACTTGTTAAATATTGTGAAAATCTAGGGCTGTACAAATGATCGCAGTAAAATTCAATCCCGCAAAAAGCAAAAAAGAAGAATAACCCATAAATTTTAAAAAAATTTGGGCCAAATTAGGAATGCACGATCGCACAAAAACTTTTTTGATCTTACTATATCAGGCGATCTTACTTACATCGGCTATTATTTATATCGCCCAAATATTTTTGGCCGGCTTTAGTCAGCGAACCCGGTGTTAGTTATACCGAGGGGGAGTAAATGGTTAAGCCCGGCCGAAGGCCTTCGTTAGCGAAAAACTTTTATTCCTTTAAAATTGAGCATTTCTTCATTAGGTATAAAAATGGTTCAAATTCTAAATCACCTAAAGGCAACGAACAATCGCCCAAAATTTCTTACAACAATTTTGTTTGACAATTCTTCATTTCCACATTTTGGGCAATTATTCGTACAGAATTGGTGTAAGTTTTCATAGCGGCTACTAACCCATAATTTTGGGGCCATTGTTTATTTTGAAATTTGGCCTACTGTTCATATTTTTTTTTGACAGTTTGGTAGTGTTTTTTTTTTTGGCGTTTCTTCCCTGTGATGGTTCACTCAACAATTTTGAACGATTGGATTTTTAGCGATTATACGTACAACCGCAAATCGAGCTACATGTGTATTTGCACAAAACGAAATTAGCACAAATAATGAAAAATGTTTGGCTTTCAAAAAGGGAAAACTTTTGTCATTAAATATTATTTTTGAACACTCAAAAGTTAAGTTTCTACATTTTACAGCGACAAAAGAATCTTTCAAATCATAGTGGATTCTTTAAATAAATGGCGGAAAATGTATTTAAAAAAAATATAATATTAATATAAAATAGATAATATAATATATAGCATTTTCAATTTAAATTAAACCTTTTTTAAATTAAACGAAACTTTTTTCAAAATAAATGAAATTTTATTCAAAATAAACGAAACCTTTTTCAAATTAAAAAAAAAATTTTCCAAAATAAACGAAACTTTTGCCAAAGTAAATCAAACTTTTTTTAAATTAAGAATAACTTAATTCAAATACAATTAAACATTTTTCAAATTGAATAAAACTTAAAAAAAACAGTAAAAAATACGTCGATTAAGTCACACTTAAAGGAGAGGTTGCCCACTCGCCGCTTTAGGAATTTGGATGATCATGTCCATAACATAGTTTGCACAATCATTTTTATTAATCTGTGCGATACTTTCCCCAATTACACTTACAATGCTACGTTCAATGGTAACATCACTTAATAATGATCGGGCATGGAATTTTATCTTAGAAAATGCCTTCTCTATTGGGTTCAGCATAGAAGAATAGGGTGGTAAAAATTTCAAGGAACAACCACTATTGTCAATCATATTTCGTATTTCTTACAGAACAGAAATGTCAACACAGTTTTCCTTTCTCAGCCATACTTATCGATATCGATAGTTCTCGTGCAGCTAAAAAAAAACACCCGATGCAATTTGCCGCGTAGTAGTTTCTCTACGCTGTCCCTTACCAACTAGTTCCTATGCAATGCATTGTTCATGTAGAGACGGTCCCTGAGCAATGGTCGGAGAAAAATAGAGAAAGAAAGATGAATTTTTTAGCTCTCGGTCAGTTAATAACAAAAAATTACTCCTCTATATGCTTGAATTCATATTATAGATACTTAAATTAACTGCTAGATCAAATGGCTTTAAATTCTAAGTTGATATTTATAATAGAACTGCATTTTTCTGAATGTACAATAAACGGAAATATCTTTAGCCAAAATATCAACAATAAAAACTAATATGTTGTGGAATAAATATTCAGCCAAAAACTAAAAAAAAAAAGAGAAAAATAATAATAACCCACATCTTGGCAATGCACAGAATGTTAATAAAATCAAATTTCTAAATAAAACCACACGGCAACAAAGCAACTGCAATAAAAACGATTTTATTAAATAAGACTTGCAAAGCAACAAGAGTTTATTGCCTGTCTTCGTATAAAACAAATAGATTTGACAGCAATAGAATGCAAACGATGACATTTGATGCCAAATATTTTCAAGTGGAACTCCGCTGCAGTACAGCAAAACATTACGCCATATACAGAACAACAACAACAACAACAGCAGCAACAACAACATGCTGTAAGAGGATTATTGTGGCAAGAAGCCTCTTTACTAACTGGGCTGCTATTAACATATTTTTCTTGCTACTGGAGATGAGACAACGAGTAACTCTTCATTCACGATCTATACTTTTTTTTTCTTTTCTTAGGTCTCGCGATACGATTAGTAGATTGAATTTTTATTACTACATCGCATTGGAAAATTTATTTTGCTTTGGTATACAGACATCAGGAGCTAAATTACGGCATTCTAGAACGAAGAAGAAAAAAATGGTATTGGTGTAGAACCTTAGTCTCCTCGAGATAAAAACATTGACATATATATATCATGCTTTAAGATCCGACCTTAAACCAAAGACCAAAGATATAACAATAATGGCGACCGTCTGTGTTAATTTTTTTTTTTTTATATCAACTGAATTTATTTTGGGAATATTTATTTTTTTTTTTATAATTTTTTTTTTTAATAATTTTTTTTTAAATAAAATTTTTTTAAATAATTTTTTTAAATATTTTTTTTTTTAAATAAAAAGTAAAAGTAATTTTTAATTTTTTTTTTTGTCACACAAAAACTCATCAAATTTTGAATATACTAGGCCAACAAGCAATAATAATAATTATATCAAGGACGCACGAAGCACATCAGTAGAGAAATTTTCTAATTTTGATAGTTGCTAAAAAACAAACTAAGTCAAAGATAAAAATTGTACGTCTCACTGACAAACACTAGCAGAATGAAACAACATGCTGTTTTCGAGGGCTGCTACACACTTCATCTTCAGCGTTCTTCGCGTTTTGTCCACTATGCGTGGTTATCACTAGATGTACTATATTATTAGCTTTATATATTTATTATTTCCTATTAATGGAAATTACTCTTTAATTTACAATATATAATTATAATTTTCGTGAATACTTAACTTCTAGTAGCTCTCTTTTAAGTTTCCAGCAATAATCTGTTAGCATACCTTGGTAGGGCTTCTCCATTACAGAAATGTCCTTGGTGTAGCCCAATCTAATAAAAATCGAGTGCACATTACACAACATACGTATATGTGGAGTCCAGAATTTATCTTGATGCGACACAAGAAATTCAAAATAATCTAAATAACACTGTTCAATTAACAGCGTGCAATATCGACAATGAGATGTAAAAGTTAATTCTCTACACACACCACTACAACTGTCAGGGTTGTTAGAACACTTTCGTGGCATATTTACGCTCAAACTAACGTAAATAAAATGTAAGTTAGTGAAATTCAGTAGCTATACAGTTGCCCACATGAAATTATTCAAACAGACTCGTGTATTGAGGTTACAAATGAATATATGTATGGCTGTCACAAAAAAAGAATATTGGACCTGACTGTCCCTAAATTCATGTGAGACATAAACACACTGTTCACCACTGTAGTTTTTGACTTGACAGAATATTCTTTGAAATTTCCATTCGAATAGAATGCCGTAATTTGCATACAGCTAGTTTATTTGTTACCATTAGGTCAGCATTAGCTCGTTAGAAGAGTTGGTAAGAACTTGAAGTAGATAGCAGTGGTGAAAACGGTCTAATGGTAACATGTCATATTATTATGACTACTATTTGACAAAGGAAGTTTCCCAACTTCGAACCTTTGCACTGTAAGCCATACAGCTGTGTTTTGTATGATGCGGAATATTCTTAGTCACTTGGAAAGATTTTAGGCGTGATGTTGGATGAGTAGTTAGCGCGATGACTATACGAGAGGAAGATCCTCGGTTCAAGATCCGGTCACCCCAAAAATATTTTTATTGTGTCTTCGCTACTAGCGCCCTCCTTCGTCGTTATTGGAATAATAAAACGTCAACGAAGTTAAGTAATATATAAAATGGGCCTCCTGTAGCTTAAAAAATAATGGGTCAACATACCACCAGAGACTCAACAAGTCTGCTTTATTAATTCTCGAAAAAAAAACACGCCGAACTGCAGAGTAATGCTTGAATTAAGGTTTCTATCCTTCTATCACTTCATCGCATTTATTCTTCTCCGTCTCGTCCCTTTCGATGTGATGATGCATTGCATACGTGTGATGCATTGCATACGTTGGAGATATTCCCCGTGCACCGGTCAAAGCAAATTAATAAACTTTACAAAAAAGAATAACACGCATCTTTAAGGATCGTTCGTGTTCACTCCTAAAATGACAACTTCTTCGTTCGCAAAGCGTATGAACCACAAAGCGGGTATCATCCAATCATCGAAGACGACACCAAATTCAAGGAAGCAAGGTCTTTTCTGCGTTTATCCGAACAATCTTATACGGACGTGGCTCAAATAAGCCGGATTGATCATCTAAGGGTGACTAATTCAGCTGTCGGGGTCTTCTATAGGCACGCAGCGGGCTCCACAGTGTTTGATTTAAGGTATAGCAATTTTTTACTACCAAATGTGTACCAAAAACCTACCAATTTTTTAAAGTTTTGAAAGATAAACACATTTATTATGTATGAAATTATTGAATAGTTTTATAAATTATACACGTAACAAACAATATACAGCGTTGAAGAAATATTGAAGAACGATTGCTTTTAATATAATTTATATTTGATAAATTAAAAAGTACATATGGAAACTTGAAACCCTTCAGTAGAGCATAGCAATAGATTTTAGTATGTTTATTAAGCGGTAGTTCTTTTTGTATAAAAATTTTTAAGAAATTTGTTCCTGATGACGCTCAATAAATTCAACTTTGCCGATCTACAGAAATCCACCGTTCACTGATGTCCATCCAAATCGCGTGAGCAGAGTTCATCTCTAAAGTAAATAATTTTAATAATACAGCAACAGAAAGTTGCAGTTCGCTGTTCTTCTTTTGCCTTGTTTCCTACAATATTTGCCGTCAATTTTCACAGAAATGTTTAACCACTCGACTAACAACAACAAAAATTTTCTTTAAACTTTGCCAACATACCAAAACACTTGAATTTTCTGTTGTTGCAGTTGATGTTGCCATTGATATTTATTTTGTATCTTTTATTTAAAATTTCCTTGTGTTGCACATAAATAAAGATGACTTGTTGTCTGGTATGTGGCATAAAACTGACGAAATGGCTCGTTCCCTTTTATCCACCCAAAACTTATACTGACTCATTGATATGTTTGCTTTAATTTCAATGGTTCTGTTATGACGCCCCCTGTCTGTCTCTGTGAATGACTCTACACTTGAATAAATTCTTTTTTTTTTTTCAACATATTTGCAATGAATATTCAAACAGTGTCTGCAGTAAAAATTTCCCCACAATTCTTTTGTTTTATTGCCATAGACAAATAATTTTTAAATTTTATTGGCAATGTTTTTTAGTTTGCGCTCATTCCTTTCTAATAGTAATACGAGTGCAAAATAATGGATAATTGGTTTTACAAATTAGACAACAACATATTTGCCACTGCACTGATTGTGTGGGATGAATTTGAAATGTTCTTTGAAATAAATGAGTAAATAAGCAGTTAATATTTTCCTTCAAGACCGATTCCGAGAGCAGCCTACTCTAATCAGAAAGAATGTAGCACTCGGAGGAAAAGCGCGCCCTCTGACTACCAATCAGGTACATCAATTACGCTACAAACAAATGGATCACTCTTTGATGCTTATCATATTTTATATAAAACGCATATTTTTTTTTTTTTTATCGTGGATCAGCACTCAGGAGATGACCCCTACACATGCGGTGCATTGTGCTGGAACTAGAAGAACGTGATAGGAGTTGAAGCTTCACTATCTTACAACACTGCTTTTAGCACGTTATTTGTGTTCATAGCAGTGTTGTAGCGTCTCTGATGTCAAAGAGACGTATTAAATGTTTGCTAACGATACTTTATGGTTCGGTGCGTGAAAGAACCCTATTTTCTGGAGCAACAAACGCAGGGTGAGAAAATCTCAGTATATAGTTCGATTTAATATCGAAATGAATGAGGTACGCTACGCTTTTCGCAAAATTTTAAACATCATATGCTAAAAGTATGATAAAAGTGACCTAATCTGCGATGCACGCAAATGTGTTGATGGTGAAAGTTAGTATTCTCAACGATTTCTTGTAAACAAACAATTTAATCAAATTCCTTATGCCGCAAGCATTGACGAAAAAAGTGAATTATTTAATAGGTGTTCCAAAAGTGGGGCCAAATGGTTCACCTCATAAAGAAATCAGCTGTTGAAACCTAACACAAGTCTAAATGTATGTACGTGACATGAATGACTTCTTCATGTTTGTCGGTTGAAATGAAGTACTCAAGAAATTCTTTTGCTTTTCTGTTTCTTTTCCTTTTTGGAACTAAAAGTTGCTTAAGTTTATTTGTGCATTTGTTTTTTATGTCTTTCTTCTGTGAGTTTTGTCTAAATGCCGCCCCAACGGTTTCATGTTTGTCACTGTCGCACTAACGACCTTTACGACACTAGCACGCGCGCATGCTGCATTTACAAGCAGCACACGAATGTCAAACCAGCACAAGACAAAAAAGCGGAAAACAACATCAGCGAGAGAAGAACAAACAATAGAAGCTGCGATAATAGATAAACAAAACGCACTCTCGTCAGTTTCTAACAGTTGACACAAAGTCATGTCGTGATATGTGTGGCCTGCGGGGAGTGTACTGAGTAGTGCACTAATCTATTTGTGTAAGGGTTATAGCTTCGTTGCTCTGATCTCTTTTACTAAAAAAATTTGTTGTATACGTATGTATTATAAAGAAGTTTACGTTCGCAGGCAGTTAACAAAAAATAAATAAATCTCATGCAGTCAATATGGCGCAAAAGAAACGTCTAATTATGAAATGTGTGTGAATATAAACAATTTGGAAATATATAAAGCTACACGCACCGCAATTAACATTTCAAATTGTTTTGAGCTCACACTGTTGTACTAAAAGATCATTAAATAATGCCGCAAAGTGAATAGTTAGCGCATTGACTCTACAGCCAAAAAGTGCTGGGTTCAAACCCTACTGTAACAATACAGTTGTGTGGAGATTAAGTTCTATTCCAACTTCAGCACATGTTTATACTAATACCGCTTTTCTTGTTGGGCAGCGCATCAATTGATGTTAAATACTCCTAAAAAAACTTAAAAACTTAAAAACTTAATTCTCTGCGGTATAAAGATATTATTATTATATTATATTACTTATAGAACTTTTGCCTTCTATGAATTTTATGAGAAAATCATATACATAAATCACTTTATTTATGAAGAAATTAATTTTTACTTTTACCATGGAAGAAGCGTTCCATGAAATCAGAAGAAAATGATCGAGTACCAATTAATAGGATTTTCTGCTTCTTTTTACAATCTGAGGAATATCCTTAAGGGTAAACTGATCCAATATTGGAGCGATTGAGACAATGCAACAAATTTCTGGATTTTGATAAAAGGAGAGCCAAAATGACTCTTAAATTGGACAGGAAAAGCATCAACATATTTACCGGAGCTCTTACGGGCCATTACAATTGCAACGGGCATTTGAATAAGATAGGAATTACTACAGTAGCATCTACAGGTTCTGCTATGACGATGAGGAGTCTATGGAAGATCTTCCCAGCAACTGTACAGGTATAACGAATACGAGGAGGAGATTCTTGGACAAGTTCGCGCTTATAGCTGATGACCTACAGCTCCGATAGAAGAAGCTGGTATGGTATGCTCAATGGATCAGGATGACCGCGGTCCTTGAGGGTTCTGGTTTAATCCTCTATATCATTTGACAGTGGGATTTTTTGGGAAAAATAAATTTTACCACCAAACTC
Source organism: Dexiosoma caninum (assembly GCA_963924685.1). Taxonomy (NCBI): domain Eukaryota; kingdom Metazoa; phylum Arthropoda; class Insecta; order Diptera; family Tachinidae; genus Dexiosoma; species Dexiosoma caninum. Next base: position 69,256,363 of record OZ004727.1, read on the forward strand.
TACCAGCAGTACTATTCATCTCATAGGAAATTCCAAACTTGAACATTCTTAGAAATTATGTTTCTTCTTTGCACTAAAAATTCCTTATCGTTGAATGACATTTTTGCTAAAATTAAAAATTAAAAAGTGCTCTGTAAAGAAAATGTGCTCCCAATAAAATAAAACCAGTATGCCCGTTGTTATTTGCGAGAAATGATTTTGAGTTCCTGATTGGGATTGATTTTCAGCATGTGTAGTGCTGACGAATCGGTTTGACTCGAAGTCTCCGCTACATAGTAAGTGTAAATTGAAGTGGTTGCATTTTCTACTGCAGCCAACTTCATTACGTTAATCTTTTTCCTTCCAAATTATTTGCTATTTTCTAACAACATATTGTTTATGAGAAGGGATAACAATCGCTCTGTGTAAAGTTCTCAATTCGCTTTTCTCGCAACCTCTAAAACATACTCTAAACTTCGGAATGATTTGAAAATATTTGAGATGTGTGAAATTTTATTTTATTTATTATTACCACCAAAAACTGATAATTTTTGAATGAGCCTCGTTAATTTTTGTGCTTTGTATATTTTAAGTGATGATACTTCCATGCCACTTCAATTCACATAAATTTCAAAATTTTGTTTATATTTCCCATCAAATTTTTATGGTATCATTCTTCTTTTCTATCCTTTCGTTAGGCTGGCATGCCATGGTGTCATGCATGCATGTGCGAAATATTCCAGTTATTCAATGTGTTTCTCCCTTTGCCATTCAGAAATTGGGATTTCTTTTCAAATTTTCTTCTTGTTGGTTTTTTTTTTCTTTTTTATGCATTTCGGTTGTTTTCCTTGAGGCTGTTTGTAGTTTTTGCTATTTATTTTTTATTTTTTTGCTAAAAACACAACAGATGCAACAACAACAACAATACTAGTAGCAATTTTAAATTGTTGTATGGCTGTCGGCACAATGTCGACAGCCAGAGATTTTTTGGCTTCTGAATTATTTTTTATTGTCATGTACAATATTGTCTTTGTTGTTTTTTGTTTTAATTTACATATGTACATTCTGTTGGCGTTACTATTGGTGCTGCTCTTTCGTAGAAAATGATGACGTTGAAGATGATATTGCTGATTTTAGTTTGTACATTTCAATTTGTATTGAATAATAATCGTAATTTTTAGTATAATAATTCATGTAATTCTTCTGGCAATTAATCTAAAGAAAATATAAAATTTTACATAATGCATGCATTTTACAAGGCATACATACATACATGAGCAAATATTTTAAGTTTTAGTTTTATTAATTATTGAAAGTTGGAAAATAAATTCATTACACCAAGAGCTTGGTAAACGTTTTTTTTTTATTCATACATTAATTATTGCATCAGCAATATTTTTTGTGCCAAAAATTTTAAATCTAAAAATAATTAATTTATCTCAAAAAGATCTTCTCCTTTCCCTATCGTATTTGTATTTCTCAAAAAGTAAATTTGCCACTTTATTTCTAGCTGGTTTATTTGGGAGAGTGTAAAATTTTTGCAGGTATGAAGACTCAGTCGTGGTGATCTGAATTTCGAACAACGGTATATTTAAGTGACCATAAGTTAGGTTAAGTGAAGAGATGAAATAACAGCGTCCGGTTTATTTATGTTCTCAAGGTTCCCTTTGTGTCCCCTGTCATAAATAGAAAGAAGAGAGCAGTATACTGCTGGGCGAAAGAGAGAGAAGGAATGATGAAGACAATTAAAAAGAAAGAGCGACAGAAAGACGAAGAATACGCAAGATATAGAGACATAAAGTAGAAATGGCCGTGTTACACAGAGGGTGGCGATGGTCGAAGTAGTCTGCACGTTGACTACAAAACGAAAAATTTTTCCTGGGTTCAACCCCAGTTTCAGACTCATAAAAACATTTCGCATTTTTTGTGATCTGCATTTGTGTGTGACTTTGTGTCAGTTGTTGTCGCAATGTTTCAGTGGCGAAGGTATAGTCACTGGTCACTGAACAATACCGGCTTCAGCTGATAGCAATCCACAATCGCATCAGAACGCCCTCCTTCGTCGGTATTGTGTAGCACCGGCGAAGTAAAATAATAATAAAAATGGCTACTAAACCGGAGCTTCAGCACTGCTACGAGTATAAACAAATAACGTGCGAAAGCAGAGCTGTAAAATAATTAATTAAGCTTCACCTCGTGTCGTTTCTCCTACTATCCAATGCTTCGCATGTGTAGGAGTCATCTCCCGAGTTCTGATCCCAGATAAAAAAAAAAATTAATTTTGTAAATTTGATATTGCATTTTATTATTTAGGATGCTCGAAACAATCGTTTATGTATTGTAAAAGTGTAAGCTATCTAATTGTGCGTGACAAATGTAACGTGTGCGTGACAATGTTAAAAGTTAAAAAAAATATTTTATGTAAATATATTTTCCGATAACATAACTGTTTATATAATCACGAAATCTTCTGTAAAATCTGTAATGAAAAATATGAAAATTCTATCTGTAGTAAATTCGTTGAAATTTTAGACAGAAACTGATATCTAAGTTTCAAAGTATAAATTTCGTAGCGCGTGCGTTATATCGCATTTATACATTTTGAAAAAGATTAAAAAAATTTTATAATAAAAACGGCAAATCAGTGTAACTAAATATATTTCCTTACCTGTTACAATTACTCGCACGCTACAACTGAGCGTTACATCGATTTCGTGATGTACAGAAGTTTATTTCATTCTAATATCTTTAGCTCATTGTTCCTTATTTTAATAAATATTACTTTTTTTTAAGTGCAAGTTATTTAAAGTTTACGGTATAAAAAACAAACTTTAAAGTTTTATTCTCTCTTTCGCTTTTTTTTCTAAAACGTGATTTTGTTGAAAATTAAAATTCTATATCCTGTAAAACCTTGTCATTTTATGTCTAAAAGTTATTGCAGCTTTAACAAAATTATAATCTTCTATTCATTTCATGCTACACCCTCAGTGGCCAAAAAATATATGCCAATGACGGTGTCATTTTATTTAAAAAAAAAACAGAAATGGTTAATAGACGTGTGTCATTTTTAGCGCAATAATTAATGATTCACGTAACTGACGGTGTTGTGTTCATCAAAATATAGCAATTGATGATGTTGTTTCAAAAATATGTGCCACAAGAGAGCGCACAAACAAGCGAAACATAATTTTAGCGAAATAGACATATGTATATAGGAACTACATTGTAGGTATATAATATACAAACATGTACATATGTACATACATATGTATATGTGAATGTGCGTATATTTTAGGTGACTGTCAGAGTGAGCGACATACGATAATTGCTACTTTATGCTATAGCTATGCTACACTTTATCGAGTTAATGCTACACAATTTGTGAAAAATGACAAATAGGATTTTGCTTCCATTGTATACATATGTATATCTAATATGTATGTAATTGTAATTTACAATATACCGAATTGTAAGTCAATATTATAGCAGGGCTTTTAGATCACACTTTATGGTGAGAACACAACTTTTTCGTTAGTTATTTAGCGAATTTATGATAAAGAAATTCACGTCGAATGTTACCAATTTCAATTTTTGCAAAATTCAATTTTTAACTTTCCATTTTGGGCAAAAAAAAATTCACAATTAAATTCGAAACACTTCAACGATATACTCGTAACTGCCAAGATTTTGTGCAACGCATTTTAAATATAAACAGCTCTGAAAGTTAACATTTTTTAAATTAAAAGTATGTATACACGATTGTCATATAGTACAATATTGACAGAAAAATTGTAATAAAAAGTTCTACAGCCGTGTGAACTCACAATTTTTGTGAGCCAACATTGTGACAAAATGTATTGTGCGTGCATTGTATGCCAATAATATTGACACAATTCTGACAATCGTGAGAACACCCTTCATTTCCATTGATACGTAATTGCCACACATTTAACAGTCATATATTATTGTCACATATCCTTCATTTAGTGCACCGTACAATAATAACACCATTACACAGATTAATATTTCTGTTGGCAACGCTATCCAGAAATATTTATATACAATGTTAAACATCGGATTTGGAAACTTTAGACATACCGTGTGAACAGACAATTTTTATTGACAAATAAATGCATTGTGAGACAATGCAATAGTCTGAATAGAAAATTTACACTTCGGTGACAATTTTTCGTTGTGGGTGCATTGCCACCATATTGCCATATTCTACAATATAGTAAAATCTGACAATTGTGTGTACAAAACTGTGTGTTTTAAAACTATTGAGTGATAAAAAATTACAATAAGGAAAAAGTGATTTTTGCAAAAAAATTTGTTATAATTAAAATTTTACCAAAATGGATTACAATACTGGAGGGTTATACTTAAAAAAAAGATGAAAATATTTTTCTAAGCGTTGGTATTATGTGTCAAATTTCGTGTTTATATTAGTTCATGTTTTTTGTGAAGTGGCGAAAAGGTTTTTTGTCTTCTGTGGTATAGAAATTTCCAGGTATGTTCTGACACTTGCATATCGCATAATATTTGCGACTGTGACTTGAACTTACAAAGGAGGTGTTCTGTAAATCGCAATCACATAAGTTTTTGCCGAGTTCAAATCGCAAAGGTATACTGAAGTGAACTGATATATTTCTCAATTAAATTAATAATGTTTTCTTTTTGACTTACTCAAAATTATTAATAGTTTCGTAATATGGTTCTTAAAAATATTGAATTTATAAATTGCTTTGTTTTCATAATTTGTCTTTTTATTGCTGATCTGAATGATCTTTGAAAAATGTGTCTTGACAGTGCTGTGAACAAATTAAAAAAGTAACCAGAGATTTTTCCAATAATGCCATATAATTTTTATTATAATTTTTAAAAATGTATTGTTTTTGTAATTGTAAAACGTCAAATCACATATCGCAAATAAAACGCGTGACTTTCAGAACATGTAAAATCAACTTTGGCGATTTGCAACTCACATACGATTTGAAAACAATGCGAGTAACGTACACATTTGCATTTGGTTAAGATTTTATATACGAGTATATGGATGTAGTTATTTGTAGGAAGCTGCAGCCTGATGTCATACTTAAATTTTTTGCAGCCGCTAGAAAATAAAATTCTTTTTTCTAGAAACTTTGAAACTAAAAATTGCGTATTCCAAAGACATACAAAATTGCTTACCCTAAATTTCATTTGCACACAGCGCGAGCCACAACCGATATTCTGAAGGCGGCGATTGCGGGTCGCCTCATCTCTCGTTTTGGCGATTTGCACTGGCCCGCAAGATCGCCCGATCTAACCGTTCCAGACTTTTTTTGTGGGGTTTTTTGAAGTCCCATGTTTACGTGAACAAGTCTGAGAACCTGAAAGCCCTCAAGGACAACATTCGACACGAGTGCCCGAAGTTCTTGCCGCAGTGATGAAAAATGCCATAAAACGAGCACGTATAGCAATCAATAGTGACGGCGCCCATTTGTCCGATATCATCTTCTCGACTTGACCAATAAAATTCGAAAGGTTCAGATAAACATAATCAAAAAACAGAATCGAAGTTTTTCTTTTAGAAAAAAAAAAATGAGAGCCAAACAACATCGGATGACTTCTTTTGGCCCACCTTGTATTTGTACGAATGAAAAAATCTCTTTCGAGATTGTGGGCCAGGGAAGTAATGTTTTCCGTAGAATAAAAACAACCAACTGGGTAAGGAATGATGGCCAGAAAACTTTTTAAACGCATAGTGATGGAAGTGGCGGGAACTGAATCCATGATATTGCTGCACATATTTGTACAATTCATGATTTTACCTGTTAGTTGCAGCGCTAAGATATTCCTTATGCATACAAATCACTGAAAGAAATCCCTTTATAGCAATTAAGCTGATTTAAGGCATTCAATTTTGCGATATAAATTTTCCCATTCTAATTTAGCTTTAAGCACTGAGTAAGAATAATAAATGCCATATTTTACAGACAGACCGGCAACATCTAATGGATTAAAATGTATGGACTTTCATATGTATAGAATGAATATTCACTTACATTGAATATTCTACAACAAGATGATGCAAATCCAACATGAATCCTTAAATGTAGGTCAGGTCAACTATTCCTACATATGTACATTCCATACAAGCTACAACAAATGTCTACATAGCTCTGCAATACCTCGCAACAATTCTGGCACAAACTAAAGTTTTTTTTGTATAAATTCTTCAAGTTTATGTTCTAGATTAGCTCTTTGAAATTTTGTAATAAATATTTAGTGTGATGTCGGCCAGTGCCATAAGCGTATATCGACACACATACTCACTTATTAGAGGCACTCATCTAAAAGTGTATTAGAACAAATTGGATGATGAAGTTTACGAGTTCGTTTGTGTATGGGCACCTAAAATGCACACTAGTGTAGCTCTCCATCTATCCATCAGTCTGTCAATTGGGCTCTCGTTGCCTTTGCACATGTACCAGTTTATTAATAAAAATTTGGAAAGAAAATGCCAGTGTTACCAATTAGCACTTATAATTATGGCCCCTGATTAATGATAAATCTTTGGGATTAATTTATAGTTTGTCTTGTTTTCTTTTAGTTTTCTTAATGCAATAGATGATGTTTAGAAGATTAATTTTTACGCCTGAAGCAGCAAACATTTTCATCACCATCACCGTCTCCATAATTTTCATTTCACTTCATTTCGTTAAGGGTGATCGATTCATTTTGTAACAACAAACATGCCATGCCGTCATTATTTTCTTGCAAGTCTTTTAGTTTTTTCGTTTTAAATTTAGTCGAACGATTTAAAGTGACTTGAATGTAAAGAATTTAAGAATATATTTTTTTCTTACGAGAGCAGTTTCGAAGGTTTATAAACTTAAAAGAAGGCAAAATATTGCATAAAACTAATATAGAAAAAAAGAGTAAGTTGACATATAATTTCAATTCTGTAGCAAAGTAATTAAAAGAAGGACAGCGAAATGGATAGAAATAAAAAGCATAATTAAACGTGAACGTTAGCGGCAGGCAGTGTCCCTTACGTATGTAATACATTGCACCAGAACTGGTTCGAAAAAGATAGTGTCGGTAGAAAGGTAATAAAGTAATAGAAGGGATTAGAGCGTGCACAACGCTGCAGTTGGGCGTTTTTGTTAATTTGTAAAGCAGAGTTTCGGTGTCAATGATGCTGAAGCATTAATAGCTTTAAGCTAAAAGACATACATTTTATTTGTTATTTTACTTTTCTAACATTTTGTTACCAGTTATCGCCGAAAGACGACGGACGCTGTTCGGACACAAATCATAAATCTTCTGGTTATAGTCAACTCCGAGGCATATTTGTTTACCTGCTCAGCTGCTAATTTAGTTGTTTACTTCACTGTTCACGCTTACAAATTTTGTTGCAGCAATTCGTGTGTAAATGGTGGAAGACGTGAGAAGATTGGGGAGTTGTACACCGTTTCATGTGTTCTGCAATTCTCTTTTTCTTTGCAATTCTCGCTATTCTACTTGAAGTTTGTTGTATGTGTATTGGTATTGTACGTAAAAAAAACGTGTAGGAAATATAAAAATTGAAAAACCATAATTTCATAATGTGGACACTAATGCAATTTCAAAGCAGAATTTTAAATATTTCCAGTAACAAAAATTGCTTACTTACATGGACAACGGCTCATTCGTAGAAATACTGTCTTAGGAGGGGTTTGTGATATATGTATATGCACTTGTATACAAAGCTGAAAAATGTCGACTGCCGCGAGTTACCTTGTACTTCTGTTGAAAGTAGCTGGAAAGCTCGTACTCAAGATTTGAAATATTCGCGAATATGCCTGTGATATGTCCTCTTCGAAGCTTGCCATGCAGTGCAGAGAGACTTTGTGGCAGGTTCACAGGGACAGTCGGATGACTCTGTTTTGAGTTCCTGAACGAAATGCAGAAAGGAAATGGAATTTCATTTCGTAGCTGACTTGGTCAGACGATAGCAGGAACAGGACCGACAATGTTATAACCTTGGAATAGAGGGAAGCACAGTATGAAGAAGCTATTGTGAGGATGATAGCAAAGAATCGGTTTTACATATGTATATTGTGCACGTGCCTGTCTCTGTGCACGGGCGGGCTTACGACTGTGGTGGCTTCCGACTTTGCGTAGCTCGGCAGTATAGTGAACGAAACCTCATTGTGATGCTATGACCGCTGACTTGAGGCTGACTACTATAGTTCATGTCAGTTTCTGTCTTTCTTCTTATTTTATTCGTTGCATTTCATGTTGTTTTTTTTTAAGAAAAGTAATACTCACTCACTATTAAGTGTTACCTTCTATAGGAACGGTATAGCGATAAGAATGTTAGATAGTGAAAGGATGGACAGCGAAAAGATTCTTTCAACGTACTATATTTTGAAGCTCAGTTTATATAATACTTAAAATTTTTAAATTATTTTACTTCGCCGAAGATTCTACTGTACAATATCGGAATCAAAACGGAACCAACTAACCAACCAACTCGTCTGCTTTTACAATGTAATTTTTCTTTTTTCTTTAAGGTGGTGAAATATTTTCCAAATATATTAGTTTTTTTTTTCTTTTTACCACGTTATGTAGTCCTGTAGGAAAAACTCGATCTCGATCTTGAGCTGTTTAAAAATGTAACATATTGAGCGGTGATCCAAAATAAAGCCATAAACTTACTTCGCTTCAGTTTGTACTCATTCCAATATTAGTTTCTTCACGTCATAAATTCTACCTAATAAATTTATAAAATTAAAAAAAAAAAGTATTTTCTCTTCATGAAAACAAATTCTAAGATTGCCTTTGTACTATTAAAGTGATCTGAGCAACACAGTGTATGAGTTATGGCATGTGGGAGTCAAAATGATTGGTGAAGTAATTAGTGAAACCATGTTTGTTCACGAAAGTGATTTGTGTTTAACTTAGTGATAGTATTTTAGAAACAGTCAATATATTAAATGAGGCAATTCTGATAGAAAACACGGAATATTTGTTTGTGGTTATTGTCTTTGGACGTCAACAAATCAAACTACGGAGATAAAAATTTCCAAAAGCACCGGGGTGAAAAATTAATTTTGGATTTCGTGATATTAAAGCAGATCAGTGTCATTGGATATTTTTAATTAATCAGGCGTGTAATGGATAACGAACGTTTTATAATGCCAGTGAGTGCTTCCAAAGATGTCAATATGATCTTAACCTTCTGATCTGGAAGTAGTGCAAAATCGGATTAGTTCTACTTCTTTTTACGTAGGATTGTTATTGAAGGAAGTTATTTTTTCTCTGTCCATTGAATCCGAAGTACTGCTCGCGATGCTAAGTAAATCTACTTTTTTAAAGCTGTTTTTAATCAGTTCAATAGAACAAAATTATATGATTTTTTTGCGCACAGCAAATGCAAATTGAAGTTGTTGAAGCTGCTGTTGAAGGTATAATAGAACGAACAAAGAGAAAGGGAATTATTGTTTAATACTGTTCAAGTTTTATACACGTCAGTTTCGTGCTGAAGATGGTAATTATAAAATAATACGTCTCGTATTACAGATTGTTCTGATAAACAGGTCTAGCAATTAACCGCACAAGATACACCTTTTGGCATGCATTTGGATACCTAAGCACACAGTGCTTCAATGAAATTACTATGTTGACAATTATTGAAATATAGGTTTTTATGTAGCATTTATGGTGACTGACAAATATGAAGTATTCACACGGGTCGTCGAATATAAAATAAATTCTCACAGCAAACATTATCCCAATTGGGCACAATTCATAATGCAAATGTTGTGTTTTAAATTTTTTAAATATAAGAAAAATTACAATATTATAATATTTACTACATTTTTATTAAAGAATAATAAACCATAAACAGTTTATAGTTGTACTTCTTCGGTATTGTCAAAAACAAACAATCAGGAAACAAATAAATAGTATTTTATTCACATGATATTCAGAATTAAATATTTTTGAAAGTTTTCTTAGTTTTATTCTGAAATGCAAACTTCATATATTAACTTTAACTTCTTAATAATTACAGTTGAAAATGTATCGCCACTCATATATTTAATCGTCAGGAACAATTAGACACAGATACCCGAACGTTGACCAAAACCAAATACAGAAAAAAATGTTATCCGTCCATATAAATTCGAAAGATCTCAATTCCATATATAGAAATTAGATAAAATCAACCAACATCACAATACTCAGCAGATTCGTGTTTCTCCTTTCATTTAAAAATTTTTTCTTCTTTTTTCATTTCAAAAATTTTTCCTTTTGACGAAAAAATATAAAATATCAAAAAAAAAAAAATTCATTTGTTCTTCAATTTATACATATATATTTAAATACAGTACATATGACTACAGTGTAAAAGAAAAATTTTCTCATTTCACCCGTACAAGCACTACATATTTTCCCCCTTGTCGAAATCAGAATTGGTGGTTGAAATTCACCAAGACTGATAACCCTTGTACTAATAGAAATTCATGTTCGTATATCCTTTGCAAGATAAACTCCAATCAATTTGATGCTTTTAACATGCTTTTAAAGTTGATTCAACATGATTTTAAAGTTGATTCAACATGATTTTAATGTTGATTCAACATGACTATAATGTTGATTCAACATGACTATAATGTTGATTCAACATGATTTTAAAGTTGATTCAACATGATTTTAATGTTGATTCAACATGACTATAATGTTGATTCAACATGACTATAATGTTGATTTAACATGATTTTAAAGTTGATTCAACATGATTTTAAAGTTGATTCAACATGATTTTAAAGTTGATTCAACATGATTTTAATGTTGATTCAACATGATTTTAAAGTTGATTCAACATGATTTTAATGTTGATTCAACATGACTATAATGTTGATTCAACATGACTATAATGTTGATTCAACATGCTTTTAAAGTTGATTCAACATGATTTTAAAGTTGATTCAACATGATTTTAATGTTGATTCAACATGACTATAACGATGTTCGTAAATGTAATGAAACATTTTTCTTTGATCCAACGAAAAGCACCTTTGGATAACTTTTAACGACATATTTCATTGTATTAATGCAAAAAATTCCTTGTATGCATGACGACTTTTGTTCAGTGATCATCAATTGCATTGCATTGAGAAAGAATTTTATATCGGCTTATCTCTCCTGTACTTTTCCATCGCTGCACAATATTTGGCCGGAGAAGGTGACTGAGACTATTAAACGTCTCTTCTCAGTTAAAAGTTTTAGTTTTTTTAGATAGAATTTGATATGAGAAAGCGAGTGATAGATTTTTGGTGTTATGTAGTATTAGTTTATGCAAAAAATATATATATTTTTAGAAACTTTTTGAAACCGGGAGAAAAATTAAAACGCATGAAATTTTCTTCACATTTGTGACTTTAGCAGTTTTCGTAACTACAGGGTGGCGCAGCACGACCTATATGGTACAGTACAGTATATTATAAGGGAATTTTTTGCAATTAGCTTTGAAAAATGATATCTTGTAAGTGATGTCCATTTTTTGCTTCGCACATACGTGCTCTTTTTAGCATATTTTCCATAACTTTTTGCAAAATTCCGGGTGTAATTGCAAAATTTCGGGTGTAATGGTCATGATTTCATTTCGAATGTTGGTGTTCAGTTGGAGTATGGTCTTGATTTGTTATCGTACACTCTGTCTTTCAAATATCCCCAAAGAAAACTGTCAGGCGCTGTTAAATCTGGTGAACGTGGAGGTCAGTGAAAATCGCTTGTGCGCGAAATAATGCGTTCGCCGAATATGTCCCTTAACAAAGCCATTGAGGCACCTGCAGTATGTGCTGTGTTCGATCGTCTAATGATTCATAATTAATTCCCCAAGTCTTCTTCACAAAATGTTGGAAAAAAAAAACAATGAGAAAAGAATAATTAAAGAAGTTACAAAGAATTCAAACCATATAGCTCATTCTACGCCACCCTGTACAAATTTCAAAGCCCTGGAAATATGTTCTAGAATTTTGTAGTCTATCGAGCTGCGTACTTAGTTCTTAGGATTTCTTTAAATTTATTTTTGTGATTTTGACCAGTTTCTCTGTCCGATTGAAATCACGGAAGCTCCTTGAACTCTTTATTTTTAACCTGGACTCCATATTATCAATCTACTCAATATCTGTACATGTCTTTTACATTTTTGGGTAGGTTTTTCATCCACTGCGGTTTTATGGCTTAATTTTAAGCCCATACGTTTATCTAGGTGCATCTCAAAGTAACAGAATTTTACATTTCTTTCACAAAAACTACCCCGTTCATCTTCTGCAATAAATAATCTCTTGAAAATCTGCCGTTTAAGTAAAAAATTTACATTTTTAATATATTCAAATTCTCCCCATAATATTGATGAATTGTTTATTTGAAGTAATAAATAAGAAAATATGCAGATAGAAAGACTGGCTAGCACACAGGCAAACATACATACAGACAACAAAATTCTACATAATTTACCTTCCTTCCGCATCTTCAAAGACAACTTCCATAAAGAAGGCGAACCGTGCGTTTGTCTATTTTTCTCAAACACTGAGATCAGCGCAAAAAGTACTTTCAATTCAACGATACTCGCTTATAAAGTCAACAAGAAGCAATTTTTGTTTAAATTAAAAGTCCTCAAAAGTTTATGAAAAACGGAAAATAACAGGAGGGGGAGGCAGCCAGTGCCATGCATTCATTTAAAATGAAACGAAATGAAAGTGGGCAAATCAAAGTCAACGAAATAAATCAAAAAGCTTTTCGAATGTGCGTGCCCAGCAATTGTTTTGGGTAGTTGAGTGAAAATTTGGGGAGGGGAAGTTTTTTAATCAGCCTAGACAGCGTTTTTTAAGGTTGAGGTCGTCGCTTTATATTTTTTGTGAAAATATATCTTCACATTAGTAACGTGGTTTTTTATGCTTTTGTTTTCTTGTTTCTTGTTTTATTAATATGCTCTTTATATGGAATAACGAAAAAAGTTTGTCTTTTTTTAATTTGGAAAATATTACAAGTGCCAAGTAAACATTTACTAGAAAACAACGTCTTCTTTAATGGCAAAAGATACTCGTGTGTAAAGTTTGCAAAGCAAAATCAATTTATGCAAATACTTATTGAACAAGCAGCAAGTAAAACAAATTATAGAGAGAACAGAAATTAAGTAAAATAAAATCTCTCGATTTACAACAATATTTTTTAAAGTGAATTTGTAAAAATATCGATTGTAGTCTCAGTACAGACTGATTTCAATGACATTTTTATTTCGGCATCGTTAGGGTATTATCCGCGTAGGCATTGTCTTCGACGTAGCCCCACAAAAAAGTCTGATTGTGTCAATTCGCGTGGTCTGGGTGGCCAATTGACATCGCCAAATACGTGAAATTACGCGTTCTGGATACTTGCATGTAAAAAAATCTGAACATTTCGTAAAATAATGTCATCATTCGATGCTTTCGTAAGATTTTGATATGCCAGGTAACGCTTGCCTATAATCAAGACAATAATTTTTTGTGGATTTAATTTAATTGTCTTGAATTTTTTATTTTTTTTTTATCTTGAATCAGCACTCAGGTGATGACCCCCACACATGCTACGCTACATGCGGGAATTTTTGTGGAAGAATAGAAATCATTATTGGTCTGAAACTGGGCTCGAACCGAGGAATTTTTGGGTTTGTACTAGACTACTTCAGCCGTCGCCATCACATTTTGCTTGTAAAAGTATTAATTTAACCATAAATGGGACTCATCGCTAAACATGATATTTCCGTTTCTGTTTCTGTCGCACAGCGCACTGATTTTTAAAACAAATTTTCACTATTTGGTGTTGTGCCAAAAACGTATCAGGAAATGACACTTTAAAGTCTGACAAATAACAGTCTATGCCTATAGAAATGTCTAACAGGCTTAATGAACGCCATATACGAGTACATGTTCCTGTTGATGCCAATCATTAGAGGCAGTATGGAACGAAATGCTCATGTTTAATGATAAACGAAAGCAAACAGCTCTTTGATGAGAAGTTGATGATGATTATGATGAATCAATTGCGTAGGTAGGGAAGAATTAGTAAAGCTGTTCATCAAATGAAACTGCATCGGAAAAAAAGAATACGCTTTGTGAAATATACAGTTTTTTTTTTTATTATTATTAATTTCGACGACGTCACAAAGGGAAACGTACGTTTAATTAAAAACATGTTTGCTTGCAAAACATACAATAAATTTCTTTCTTCTTACAAAAAAAAAAAAAAAAAATAGTGCTGGGGATGCCAATAAACTTTTGAAGATGATTATAATGACGTTGTTGATAATTTGGCTTTTGTTAGCAGAAAGCCCTTTATTTTCAAATTGATGGTAATAAGCCTGATAATTTTCACTCTCGTCATCTGTGCAATTTGTTTCGTTCATGTTAATTTTTCCTTTTTTTTTTAACAATTTCGCATATTCTTGTTTTTATGTTTACAGATCGTATTTTATGATAAATGAACATCTATAGATAATTTCCGGCTTTAATGTATTTTTTTTTCTGTTCTTGTTGCTGCTTTTTATTGCCTACTTTTGAAAGGAGAGACAAAATTTTATATTTGTTTGGTTTCACCTCATGCGTGAGTGAGTTCTTACCTTTTACATCACCTTTTCATACCAAATGCACCCCTTGTAATAATTTTTTAATTTCAGCTTGTTTGTTTTCTTTCGTGCAACATGTTGCGGTTTCGTTCAAGTGTTGACATCTGAACTCTTTCGTTCTATCGTTTTTTTTTTGTTTGACTTATAAAAAAATTCTATCAGATAAAATTGTAGTGAAAAAATATAATTGTCTGATTTGTTTATGGAAGGAAACAATTTAACGGATACAGATAATTATCTAGCAAATAGTTTCCGAATTGAAAATGAAACTGAAAGAAAAAGTGTAACAAGGGTTGGAAGAAAACACTTTAGGGTGGAATAATTTGTGGCTATTTCATTATATGCCAGCAATAATCAACTGATAAATGTTAGTAACTCTTGGCTATTGCTTTTACATATTTTGCTTCACTAGCGAACAGTTGTGTGATTGATTTTTGTAGGACAATTCTAAAGTTTACACATCTCAGTCTCCAAGAATCATTCAAGAAAAAAATCGATTCTGTGTTAATTTCCGGCTTTAAACCACTTCGTCGTACAACCACAGAAATTCCAGGAAAAGCCATTCGAAGGAACATCAAAAGGGCAAACAAGTATAAAAATATGATTTTCAATAAAGAAAAATTTTAGTTAAAATGTGTTAACCCAAAAGCCGGTGATGGGTTTTTTTTTTTTGAAAGGCCCTCCTCAAATGGAGTAGAGAATTGCTACATGCCCCATTCCGCAAAAAAATTAAATAACTTTTAAAAATGCGCAAAACTACATCAGTATTGCTTAAACAAAGTCAGAAGAACAACGATAACTAGAACAACTTTGTCCATCTTTACCACACTGCTTTGCATTTTATTCTTGTATTTCATGCAACAATGATTCCCCTATACGCCCCTAAAATCCCAATACAAATCATTTATGTGCTGGTAGTTTGCGTCCTGGTGTTCTGGTTCATTTGTATCATCAACAATTCTGTGTTGTTCCAGGTCGTTTTTAGGTAAATTTACATGATGCGTTCTTGCTGCCACTTTCTCTCTTTGTTTTCTTTTTGTGTATGTGTGTGTGTGTGTGTGTGTGTTTTGTTATTCCTCTTTTATGATGATTTTGTAGTAGGAGTTGACAGTTTGCACTGGCACTTACGACACAATATCAGAGCAAGAAGAACAGCCGAAAATAATGCAAGAATTAACTACCGCCATGAAAGTGTTATTTACACTAGTCTGCACTTGTTTAATGCTTCAGATGAGTTTCTATGCATAAATAAGACTTAATATTTGAAATGAAAAATGTTTTGGCTCTGCAGTAATTCTAAGGAAGCGTTGAAGCGATTAGAGCAGTTGAATCGAAAAATTATTACCAGGGAAACCACAAAATGCAATTGCATGTTTTTTTTTGTCATGCAACCCATGAAGTCGGGAGTATAAAATATTTATCCGTTTCCGGAATTTTTATCAAATTTGGTATCGATTCGTTGCTGCTGCATATTTTTCCTTCACAACATTTTAGTGCAGGTTTTAGTTTTAAAATCATATTCTGGAAATTTTTATCGTATTTAAAGATCATTTTATGTTAATTGCACAACTTTTTGACAATTCAAAAAAGATATTGGCAGTTAATTTAAATAAAAAAATTATTTTGTTATTTGTCACAGACGCTGCACCGTATACGGTTAAAGATGTCAAAGCCATAGACGTATTTCACTCTCAAATAACACATGTTACGTGCATTGCTCACGGCTTTCATCGTCTATGCAAACGTATTAGGGATCACTGCGCAATTTTAAACAAGGTAATTGCGAATGTAAAAAAGTGTTTCTAAGTGTTTTAAAAGAAAAAAACCAGTTATAAATCGTTGGAAAATTGGTTTAGCGACGGGTAATAACTACCCCAACAATTATGAAAAGATATTGGAAGTTCTTTAACATTCAACACATCAAAATGGAAATAGAAGAATGAACAAATGTAAATACAAACAGTAAACTAATTCTTATTGCTTAAAATGTTGACTTTATTGATGAACATATTCAAAAAAAAGTGCAAATCAGTGGTCTCACATTAGTTGAGCAGTACGCGGTACTAACTGAGACCAATCAGTTAAATTACATTAAGTTACATTACAAAACTTAATATTATTACAGATAAGATTGAACAAATTATAGCATAAAACTAAAGACTTAGGGTCTCTTTCACCAAACATATTTAAACACAATTTAATTTAATTAATGATCTTTATTTAAAGTATGTTTAAAAAAATTTTATTTTCACCAACTGAAATAATGAAACACAAGAAAGTATGGTAACGCTCTGATATTTAATATGATAGCGTCAACTTACAGCTTTTTAAAAAGCTGTTTTAAAGCTGTTTCATGCAGTTTCATGCTGTTGCAAAATCAATATTTAAATGCAGAGTGCTGGCTACTTAAACAGTATTTAAATATTCAATGAGTATATCTAGATGAAAATGAAAATCTACATTTAAATATGAATTGATATTTAAATAGAATTGGTGAAATAGGCTCTTAATGCCAAAGATCTTTCAATTGATCCTAACGCATCTTCGTTTAAACATATTTTAGGATATGATCGATCTTAAGGAATTGTTACCTTTTAAATATGACGCTGTAAAACAGCAGACGTTGAAAGAACATTTTAAATGTCTAAAAGTTTATTCAGATGTAATAGACAACGATTTATATTTGAAAATCTAAGTTGTTTAATAATAAAAAAATTATTTTACTAGAAATTTTAATTATATTATTAATTGACCTTTTTTTATTATATTTTTTGATATATATATATATTAAGCCTGAGGTCTTTTTTTATTTTATTTTGTTTTTATTATTCGATATTTCGTTAACAGCTTGTTAACATCATCAGGAATAATAGGAAATTATAATTCTTTTTTTAATTTAATGTTTAATTTAAAGTTTAATGATTACGTTAACAAGCTGTTAACGAAATATCGAATAATAAAAACAAAATAAAAAAAAAAAAACCTCAGGCTTAATAAATATATATCAAAAAAGAAAAATTTTACTAGAAACTTAAGTTCGATTTTTGTTTTTCTTTGTTATATTTTTTCTTGTTTTGTTAATGTTGTATTATGTTCCTCTAAATACGTACATGCCAAGGTTATTGAATTGTTCAATAAATATTTTTTCTATTAACAGGGTTTTACTGCATATATAAATGCGCACTTTCTTAGTTTCCCTGATTATTGTGCAGTTTAATTCAAATAACTCAAAATTGCAAATAAATTGTACTAAATCTTGAAAAACTCATTGGAAGTCCAAACGTCGCTTTTCAATTGAGAATAAAACATCGCAAAAACCCAATAAAATACATAAAACTAAGCACTACAAATTTTTGATTTAATCCGAAAGTCATTTGTGAACCGTCAATTTTCATACTAAAATTTATTCATTCATTTATTCATGCAATTAGCAGTGAATGATTGGAAATTATAAAATTCACCCATCATAATTCTTCTTTAAGGGATTAGTTCATAGGCAATTGTGGCCTGAGGTTGATGTTGCACAATGTTGGTCTATCCAAGACCAATGTTTGTCGATTTTGTGAAAACGACACTGAGAGCTCTGAAAATGTTCTTTGCGATTGCTCTGTACTCGCAGCAAGAGGTTTCTGCATCTGGGTGGCATTGTTGTGCCTTCTCACACAAGTTGTGAAACAACAGACCTGAAATAGTGCTCAGATTACTTTTTTTTTTGTTTATCTTGGAGCAGCACTCAGAAGATGAACCCTACAAATGCAATGCATTGTGCTGGAACTGGAAAAAAGGTATAGTAGGAGAAATGACAGGAGGTGTAGCTTCACTATCTTACAACACTGCTTTTGCACGTTCTTTGTTTTTTTATACATACCAGTGTGGTAGCGCCTCTGATATCAAGGAGACGTATTAAATTTAGAAGCTTCGTTTTAGTAGCCATTTTTTAGTAATTATTCTACTTCACCAGTGCTAGACAATACCGACGAAGGAGTGCATTTTGATGTGCTTATGGATTGGTTACAACTGAAGCCGTTACAGTTCATGTGAGTTAGGATGAGAGTCTGACAGTAATATTATGGTCTTCGCACAATAGATCTTCTTCGATCTCGCTGCTTTCTGCCCTCTTTTATATATCAATAATTTCGGATCTGTAAGAACTCCACGAAGTATAATGCTATATTTTACATGGGTCCGCCAACCAATCAGGCCAACAAAAAATATTCAAAATCACTTAACAAATTTTCGAATTCTGAGACGACAAGAAAAGTTAAAACAACCGTTTTAGCAGAATTTTTCGAAATTACCAGATAGCACTTTAATCATAACCCTTTAAGCACATAAACATTTTTATTAATTAGGGGCATATTTAAGCCATATTTTGGATATAAATTTTCGTGTAGAACGATTCAAAGTTCTTGGTTATCAAAAATTTATTAATTAACGTGCCCTGCCTAGTCAGCGGTGTAGGAAAAGTTATGGTCACGAGTGCAATTTGATGTAATTCTGTCGCGAAATTGGCAAACCCAAAATAAAACTCGTCGAGCACAATATTAAATTAATCAGCTCAACTCCATTGTTCTATCGTTAATATAATGGGATGGGTTCTAATGAAATCAATAAACTTGTTCCCGAAACCTGCTCATTCCTACGTACAACACGTTCGTCACCGACTGCAATAATTTGTGGTTGATTTGAAAACTCGCAGAAATCGTTCGTGTCACTTTTTACGTGGAAAAATTCAAATCGAATGTCCTTAAACACTGCGCAGTCTATCCCCCTCGCAATATCTTATTTTCTAGTTCCTGCACAATGCATTGCCTGTCATTCCCTGAGTGCCGGTTCAAGATAAAATAAAACTAAAGTTCCCAAAATAAAACTCGGCGGCCCTTTTTTACGTTCGTAAGTTACAAGTGCAAAAGAACGGGCAAGAACGAATGGAAAATGAAGTAGCTATCACGTACATTTTAGGTCAATTTATTATTGTATATGCACAGACATGAATATGCACGCATACGGTTGGATATGTACATATATTTAATTGAAAATGACCCCAGTGCTCAGAACCTACTGAAATTAATTTATGTGTGCATAATGTCTGTGTTCAGACAATGAAAGTCTTATTGATAAGATTCTTTTATTTTTCTTCTATGAACTATGCCCGGCGTTAACTAATCCAATGCAAGTCTTATTGTTGACGACAATATAGTTGTGTGTTGGAATGTGTGGATAATGAAAGAGTTGGGAAAACGTATTGACAGCACATCATGGAGTCTGGATATGAAATTTAACACACAAATACTTTTATTCATTCCTCGCGTGCCACTACAATTCATCTCTTAGCGGTAATACTGAAAAATATTTGCACTATTTAAGTTACCAAGCGTGTGTTAATATGTTGGCCAGGCACTGTATTTACCGACGACGACACCTCACTCACATAGTGGCTACGACCAATTGAACTCATCTTTAGCAACGCAAATATGAATTGCATGCTCAAGTACACAAAGTAACCGCTGTTTTCGACCATTGAAACTCAACCGCAAAAACACAAGTGCTCCAAGCACTTAAAGAGTTTATTGTTCACTTTAAAATTGTACTTTTTTTTTATTTAATACGAATGCTGTAGAAAACAATAACCAAAGGAATTTTGATAGATTCCTTTGTATGCATGCATTCATTGTCATACCCAAAAAATTATGAATGCAGCCTTTTATCTACAATCATCTGCAATTAACTTTGCCTGACAGAAGAAAAAACAAACTAATTTGTAATTTGAGATTTTAGAAGGGTGAAAATTAAATTTTCATTACTTTTAAATCAAAAACTTACTTGCTCAACATTAGCGAACTATAAAAAAGAGATTACAAGTTCGACAAATCCGTACAATGTGCAAATCGAATTGGGACCCTTGGTATCTATTACTAGGTCTAGTATGTGACTTAAGCGCATGTTACACGATCAATGTTCAGCTTCAATATTTGTATATGTGTGGGTTTTTTTACAAAAAAATGTTCAAATATAAAATACCCTGCAGAAATCGGGGCTACTCCACACACGACTGTAAAGTATATTCCATAAGGGACTACGACTAGTCCAAAAGTAACCCAAATGTATGAAATAAACGTGTTCCCTTTAACATTGCGATGTCCTAGGTGAGGACCATATACTCCAGCCATGCATTACATTAGAGTAATGCCAAAACTACTCTATGTCACTACTCCGCGCATTATCAGCAGAATATTAAACACGAATTAAACAACACGATGCCTTAAAGCATACAGTCGTTAAAATACGAACACTTGTTGGTCAGCAATAAGCTCTTGCTTGAAAATAACATGGTCCATGCCTGCATTATATGGGACCATTTTGTAACTACTCCTTTTTAACTAATATGGATCATGTAATCCACTAATTTCTGCAGGGTAAGTGTGACTATTTTTTTATAAAATAACGCACACAATGACAAATATTGAAGCTGAACATTGATCGTTTATCATGCGTTTTATATGCAAAAAAGGATGCAAAATATTGCAGTATATTTTTATTATTTTTTATTTATTTATATTTTATTTTTTATTTTTCCTGCAAAAATAAGTCGTGAGTAATGCCACTATTTGCAAATACGTTGTAGAATGTTACCACTTGTTTAAAACATCTGTCTGTACACACATATCGTAGGCATAAACGTAGGTTTTGTGTTCACGTCTGTCAAGAAAAAAGTCTTACGTCTGTTCAGTTTGAACTTAAAAATATGAAAATACAAAGCTTCATCTTAAAATATAGATCTCTTAATATTAAGTATTAGTATAAAAACATTTTATAATTATGTATGCATGTTACTTTAAATTTCTTCTTTCTCTTAAATAATGATGTGTTGCTCTACGACAACGTCCATCCTTCAGTTTCATTCCATTATAAATTCTGGGTTTTCCGATTTTCGGTTCGGTTCCGGTTCGAAGCTCTAGCTAGTAGCCAACCCCACAACCAGAAGACCCCCGTTTGAATCACTGATTAGACTAAAAATGTTTAAGTGTGTCTGCGCTAACAGTGCCCTTCTTCGTCGGTATTTGATCAATAAAAAAACGTCGCCGAAGTAAAATAATAAATAAAATTTCTCTCCTTCAGCTTAAAAATTACTGCGTCAACTTAATACCTCAGACGCAGCAACTCTGCTTTACAAATAAAAATCTTAAAATAACATGCAACTACAGAGCTGTATTAAAAAAAATTAACCCATATAGCTTCACCAGCTATATCTTCTACATGCCTTTCTTCTATGCCTTTCCCATTAGTTCCGCTGCATGCATTGCATACAAGGGATACATCTATTGAGTACTGGTCGAATAATACATTATCTTATACACCGTGAATTTGTGCACTTGTGTAGTGGTCATTTGTGCATTAGAAATTAACGTAAATTTTCAGAATATTTCGAAAATAAAAAATAGTTAGTAAATATGCAAGGCCTTTCCAGCCATCTCTATGGATTTCTTTTTAAGTTTCGAAATAAATAACCACTACTTTTTTAATATTTAGATTAATTGGTTTGGTCAACTTTAACTTGAACAGCCAACTTGAAACGTTTACTGTCCTCTTTGCGTGGAATGTCTCCCAGATGGTAAAATGTTTGTGCATGCCTCATTTCGGCCATTCGTATGTTTGCATGTCTGTACATGACAAATTGCGTTTGCGTGCGTCGTTGGTATTTACATTTTCATGCTTAAATATTTCATTACACATTTCTGTTATTTTGGTTTGTTATTGATTTTTTTTTCGAGTTGAGCTTTCGTTTAATTTCCTCCGTTTATTTCGATACAAAGCCAGTATGTAAATTAGACCGTAACTTAAAAAATAATTTCCCGTACACGCCATAATATAAATTATTTTTGGCCGCATTTTCAAAATAATATAATAGTAAATAAAACGTTGAATTATGAATAAAATATTGTTTGGCTTTTTAGCTTTTTTAGCCTTGCTTAAGACCCGATTGACCTTTTTCTTCCAGCTTCACACAACACTGCTATAATGTATTACTAAAGTGCAAAATATGTACATATATTAACTGAATTTATTTTGGGAATATCTCTTTATATATGATTCTAATTTTAAAATTGTGCTTTTTCCCTTTAAAAAATGTACATACATATGTATATCAAATGTATTATTACATATTTTATGATATTCTCATAAATTATTTTTTGTTTTACAAAAGTAAACTCAAGAACTGAGGAGGAAAGCATATCCATATAGTACTATTTCGCTAATGCTTACTTAGCTCATCAGTGGATTTTTCCTAATTTTTTAATACAAACCCAAGATCTATATGTTTAAAATTCAACTAATCAATCGAGAATTGAAGTTGAATACCAAACACAAAACCAAAAATCTATAAACAGAAACAGAACAATCCATGAGTTTACTTTTTATAACACACACACATTTCTATTTTAAGATTTTTCTTTATATATATATATGTATATGCTTTCCTCCTCAGTTATTGAGTTTACTTTTGTAAAAAAAAAAACTCTATGAGAATATCATAAGTATGTAATAATGAATTTGACATATATTTTTTTTAAGGGAAAAAGCACAATTTTAAAATTAGAATCAAATGTAAAATATGTTTTTAAATAAAAAAGTAAACAATGTTATGATATTGGTAATTTGTATTTGAATACAAATCTTATTGTTTTATTTTTTATTCTTTTAAATCTGCAATTAATTTTAAAAACTAACCCAGTATCGCATACAAGCACAGACAAAACATCACAGCAAACGATCGTATGACACATTGTCATCATATTGATGACACATGGTCATTACATGTGTCATCAACATCGAAAATAATTACAGCGATGAGAGTGACTAAAAAACCAGAGGTTCTGTCCGACCAGACAGATATGACATTATTGGCATTGATGACCAGCTGATGTAATCGTTGACTCACAATGATGAAAATTTTTTATGGTCTTAAAAACTCTTGACATAGTATTGATGTCCAATTACATCAGCGTTATGACAGGTTTTCTATCACTGATATTTTTGGTTTCGCTTTAAATGATTTAGTGATTAAAACTAGTTAATTTTTCTAATATTTCCGCTATTGGGTTATTATTGTCATGTATGTTTTTTTTAAGATTTTTGCTTTAATATTCCATTTCTTTTATGACAAAACAAATTTCGTTACAGAATACCAATTGTAAATGTTTTATAAACGAAAATATTTTTAAACAATTGTATTTGAAAAATATTTAATTTTAATCATTCATTCCAAATATTTAATAACATATTTATATTTTCTATATCGTTTCAGGTAACGTTTCTTTCTATATAAAATTATTGGTAAGACTTTGGTAAATTCTGTTTTAAGAACTTTTTATATTTCTATTCTCTAAGAAGTCAAATTTTAATACTTGATTTTTATATCTAATAATTTTTGTCCAAACACAAATTTACCTTTTAAAAATATAAATTCAGAATTGAAATTTTCATAATGTGAATAAACAACAATAAAACTTGTGTTCTAAGAGCCAAGAGTAATAAAACTAGGGTCAATCAATTATGCGTTCTGTGCAACTTCACAAAAAATCAAAAGGAAAAACAATAATTTTCTTCTTGTATAGTATTTGTACTGTATTTGTGGAAAAGAACTCAAATAGCAAAAAAAAAAGATAACACTTTCAATTTAACAAGTATGTGAATTAAAGTGGCAGAAAAAGATCACCTGATTACACGTTATAATTGATTGAGCTTGAAAAAAAAGTAAATATAGCGAGAACCTTTCTGCGCATAGAGGAATTCTGACGTCACACAGCGAATGATAAAAATATAAGTTTCATATTATAGGTATTTATTGTATTGAATACTATTATTGTAGCTCTGGAATATGCTTCGGACATTTGGTCATAAGATGGTTTAACTATATTAAAAGTATATATTTGAAATCAACATTTTTTTTATTATATTGTGCAGACTATATAAGTCATTCAAAATTTGGGATTGAAGCACATTTTGACTTTGGCCGTTGAAAACCCCACTAGCGTTCTCTCGAGTGTTAAAAATTTTGTGAAGAAAATGTTCCTCTCTTTATTGTACCAATAAAAAACTTATATAGTTTAATCACGTAAAGTTTTTAGAGTAAGAGTTATTGACAAATACATCCGCAAACTCGATTTAGGTATATTTTGACTCATTAAATGCGAACCGCCTGGCCGGTTTATACTCCAGAAACTTGATTTTTCCTACCAATTTATATAGTTTTACCCCCAACTGAATGGGGAGCTGAAAAAATAACACTTGCACCACTCATACATTCAAAATTGGTGTGATGTATAGTTGCATACATAGAAATTCACCATAACAAACTCGAGTTTGGCATTTCAATATGTTACATGTGAGCTGATGTATAGATGTTACAAACACATTAAAAAGCATTAAAAATAGTGCTATGAACGCCACGTGAACACACTGCATCATAAATCACATCTTCTTTATCATTGATCGTTATATTTACTATGGTTAACGGTTTATTTGTTTCATTCTGATGTTTTGTTTTGATTTTTACTATGAAATAAAACTCTTGACAGTATTTAAGTTGTCTTTGAAAGTAAAAATCAAAACAGCGAAAGTCTCTTCAAGTTATGCAGTGTTTGTCTTGTTTCGCAATGTTCTATGTCGTGCTTGTTTTATTGTAAAGATTGAACCAAAACACATTGCTTGGAACTACTGAACAGTTGTGAACTGTGTATTTTGGAATATTTTCTGCAGCCCTTTCAAACATACATATGTATATGTATGCATGTACGAGGTCTGTTCAAAAGAAAAGCTGAATTTTTAATTTTTTTTTTGAAAAGTATTTATTTACTAATCAATATCCATTTTGTCCCCTTCAAAGTAATCCCAAGATATAATGCGCTTATGCTAGCGCTTCTTCCAATCCTCGAAGCACTTCTTAAATGCGCTTTTCGGGATGGCCATCAGTTCGTTCTTCGATTTTTACTTTATTTCATCAATTGTGGCAAAACGCGTTCGTTTCATTAGCCTCTTTAGTTTTGGGAATAGGAAAAAGTCTCAGGAATTCAAATCTGAATGAGTGAATGGTTTAGGTATGATAAGGATGTTGTTTTTGGCGAAAAAATCACGAACAAGCGAAGATGTGTGAGCTGGTGCATTATCGTGATGCAGAATCCATGATTTTTTTTCCACAATTCCGATCGTTTGAGCCGTATTGCTTCACACAAACGTTGCATAAATTCCTTGTAGTATTGCTTATTAACCGTACGACATGTTGGCAAGAGCTCATGATGGATGCACCACGCCATTGTAATCGAAGAAAACAAAATCCATCTTTTCTTTTGAACAATCCTCGTATGTACTATATATCGTTGGTCTCATGTCAAGAGGTCCTATCTGGTATAATTGTAACTTTACAGGCGAATTGAAAACATAATAGAAACAGTTATTATTAAAATGCAAAAGCGCCATTTTTGAGACGATTGCATTAAATTTTCATTATGCGGTATATTTAGTTTTTTTTTGTTTTTTAGCTGGGACCAGCACTCAGGCGATGACTACTACACATGCGAAGCATTGTGCTGGAGCTATGGGAAAGGGATAGTAGGAGAAACGACAGGATGTGTAGCTTAATTAATTATTTTTGCAGCTCTGCTTTCGCACATTCTTTGTTTATACTCGTAGCAGTGCTGAAGCTGCGGTTTAGCAGCCATTTTTTTTTTTATTATTCTGATGCGTTTGTGTGAACTAAATTCAAATCACTAAAAAAAGTATATTTCGAAAAAATTGGAGTTAGATCTTCGCCACATAAGACCCATTGTATGTGAATATGTTATGTGTGTATGATTGTTCGTTATTTTTTTTCAAAATTATTTGATTATTAACACCACTCCTCAATGCCTGTTACCTCAAGCATCTTTGTAATTGATTACAAGTTTTAAAACAAATTATGCAATCACTTTTAGGTTGCTCTGCCATTATCTCGATAGTTATAAAGTGTTTAAGTAATTAGATACTATCGTTTGTTTAGTCTGTTCTTTTTTGTTACGTTCTACAAATATGTATATTAAATTACAGACGAATATTATTTATATAAACTATACACTTTGACAACTTTATGTGCCTTCCAGACGCCCGTCCGCCCGCCTTTTTTTTCCTAAATAACACAACTTTTCCATTTCTCAAAGTTGCTTGGTAAATTAGAAATCCTTAACTTGGCAACTACATCATGTACCATGTTGCTGTTGTTGTTTTTTATGGTTGTGTCGTATTTCCATCACTTATTATTTAATCTGATCTCGAAATAATTGCAGGGCTCGAATTGGTATGCTTTTGCGTTTGTAATTCTCAAGTTGTGTTTGGTTGCGTATGAACAAGAGCATCTCCTATATAAATTACGATAGATAAAATAAAAAAAAGACAGATGGAATGAAAGCAGAACGCAATAGAAAAAAATATATAAAAAATTAAACGCAAAGTTTTATTAGCTTCATTAGTTTAATACTATTCAGTAAGACGTTCATTTCTACAATCAAACTCATTACTGGTACTTGCCACATGCTATACATACATACATACAGAGAAACACACATGAGTTGGGGAATGGTTTTGGCTTTGGCTTTGGGTTTGATTTGATTTTTTTTCCCATTGCTAGTTTTATTTTGAAGTGCAACTACAGAAATACTGGCAGACAAATATACTCGTATGTATGCATGTATATATGAGCCTTGTTGCTGTTGTATGAAAGGGCGGGGGGAAACAAACTAAATGAATCGCATAAGGAACTTTTTCAGTTGGTTTCTATAAATGTGTTCTCTCATTTATTGCATGTGTGTGTGTGTGTGTGTGTGTGTGTGTTTGTGTGTGTGTTTGTTGAGTATGACTGTGTGCTACTTTGTCATTTATTCCTTTTACTTCTTGTTGTTGTTCTTTGTCGTCACCGTCGCCTTTTGCAATTATGTACTTGAGAGTTCAAGTGCGGTTTCCATTTCATTAGTTTATTGTTAGAAAACAGCAGTGAAAACTAAAACGAAATAGTTCAACAGAAACAAACATTATCCAATAGGAAGCAGTGCATAAAAAATTTTATATTTTTCTTATTTTAGTTTTATTGGCATCTTTTGTTGTTGTTGTTGTCTTAAATTTCTTGTGTTACTGCAATTCAGAACGGGAAATTATTTTAATTTCGTAGAAAACTAAATTGGAATTTTTTTAATTGATCCATGCGATAAAAAGATGCAAAGTAATTGTAAATTGTCTCTTTCTTAAGATATGTATCATCGATATACCCTGGGCGAAGGCAGAAACGATTTCGTGGCTATCGAAAGCCATTTTCTGTTCACCGCTGTTTACCAAATTCCTTGCTTTCTTGGACCAGTGTCGCGGGCAAGTACTTCGCCAACGATCCACTGCTCAAATACCGATTAAGGAAAATAATGTGCGATTCAAAGACAGTATTGCTGCTCTTTCGAAATGAGCATGGAGCTGCCGTTGTGGTGAATGCGACTGGTACGGAGCCATGTTGAGTGAATTTTTGTTTCCAAAAATTAATCAGAGAAACATTAACGACATTTGATTCCTATAAGACGACGCAGTTTGCCGTACAAACGTGACAACTCAATTACCAGAAGTGTTCCTGTACACTGGATATTTAATTTTACTTAATTACTTTTTCATACGCTGTATGCGTTGTGTTTCCTGAGTATATCTGAACTAACAATGCATTTGTCGTGCACTTCAGTTGTCATCCATTTTTTTTTGGCTTTATAGGGACCATTTTTATTTGCTTTACTTAGTGAAGGTTAACCCTTGATCCTTTTAGGGTGCAAGAACTTCAGTTTGTTTTTATTTCTTACCAAGAAATGCAAATATTTAATCTTAACAAATTTATTTCCTTCCAGTCTCTACTCAAAATATATTTGCGGTGTGTAAATGTTTTACACTACAATTGCTTTACATGACAGAAACAACTCTTAGCTGCAGCACCTTTGCTCTCGCCACATGCTAAAACCCACAGGTGAACCTGAATCTTCTCTGTCTTCTATTTCAAATCCGTAGTTGTTTCCATTCCGTATAATTGTTTCAAGCCAACAACAACAACAAGTATGTATGAATGTTTTTTGTTGTTGGACATGTTAACATGTCTTCTGGTTCCTTGTCGTTATTGTTGTTTGTGTTTGTTTATATAAAAACTTCCACGCAGTTACAAATCCACATACATACACACATGCACAACATTTAATGTTCTCATTTCTGTTGTAATTTCCATTTGTCGTATTCATTTGTGACCCTATAGGTACTTTATATATATAAAATATGTACATACATATTATGTATGTATTTATGTATTTATATTGTATGTGAGTACCGCATTAATGTTTGTAAAATGCTTGAAGGTCGTTTTCCAAAGCCGACGGATGAGTCATAAGTTTATAGTTTTATTGGAATGTTACGTCCTTATTGATGTCAACAATTTATCATAAACTTTAACATCTGCTGAAGAGTTTTTTTTTTTTGATTCAATCAGATAAATGTGCTACGAATGACTATAAAATTTTGAAGTGTTGATTTAGAATAGTTTAACTAGAAATTAAGCTAATTTCTTATAATCTGCCATTCCTTAATTAATGCAATAATGAGTGCTGCGAAAATGTTTGCGAAATATACCACAACTAAATACATAGTTGTTTGTTCATTTACCTCATTTTCATTCTCCATTTTCTCCAATTGCAGAGCACGACGTCGCACAGTGGGTTGAAACATAAGTAAACTGGGGATTAATTCAGGGAAGCCTATTATTATTGATGTTTATATATTTTTGGAATAAGTATCCATTATTTCGTAAAAAAATGGTTTTTGAAAAAAAATTGATAGAAAATATTTTTTTATTTAAAAAAGAAGAGAAAATCGTTCTTCTTCATCATCATCAGCATTGTCGCCTTCTTCGGGTAGAATTAATAATTTCAATGCTAACTGTGGTATTTTGTGTGTATTTTTTTTTTATAGTTTTACTCATGCTGGTAATGAAGGGATCTGAAGTAAGCAGAAATCTATTAAATATATCTTCATTAGTTTTTTCCCGGCTGCATTTACGAGCAAAGTATTCCCTATAGTTTTTAAAATCTTTGTTTCTAGCCTCTCGTGCTTCCTCTGAAAGCTCACGAATCGGCAAAAGGGCATTGGATATTATTTCCGGTTCGTGAATTAAAAATTTATGAAGGGTAGTTGTCATTTTATACCATGGATATTTTTTAACAAAATGCCTTGCAGTATTGTGAGCAAAGTCTCTAAACTTTTCACCATTTACCTCGTGGCCACATGACACGACAATATTGTATTATGTGCATTAGCGTGGGGCGATTAGTATGGAAGGAAAAAAATCTTAATGGGCGCTTTGCGTTTCTGATTCTTGGGATTGTACTAAGCAAAAAAGTCCACTAGACCATACGTCTACGGTGAAAATCGAGCTGGCGCATTTTGACATGATCAGACTTTTGTCACGTTTTTTTGGATATTTTGGCCTATAACAGCCAAACCATTGAGATTTTCGATCCAATACTAAGACAAAAATTGCAGCCAAGACAATAGTTAAGAACTCTCTAGTACATCGCAAAAGCATTGGAACGCTCCTTCAGGCAGTTTTGGCCTTGTAAAAGTGCAAATTTTTCGTGAAAATATTGATAAATTACCATTTTCAGTTGTTCATAGCGCAAAATTATAAGAATGTTCTATTTCTTACTTAATGGACAGTGTGCCACGCTATAGAAATCAATCATACATTTTCCATCTAGTTTTTTTGAAATTCGTTATACATTTGCAAATACACGGTGTCTCAGTTAATGCCACAACAAAAGTACAGCAGTGTCGCCAAATATGAATAAATTTCTGTTTATTTTTTGCGAATTATTTTAAAATTTTCCGGATACATTGGATTGATGCTCTTGGCTGTATACGCCAGAAGATCGCACATCGAATGAAACTCATAATAAGGGCGAAAAAAATATTTTATTAGTTAATAGCAAGAAGAAAACTGCAAAAACTTTCCAAATTGTTATTTTAATAATAAAACTTAAATAAAATTTTTTTGGGTCCAAAAAGTAAAATTTTTTACTTGATAAAGTACATTTGAATGTATCAATTATCATACCTGCTTCTCGCTCACTCTTTTATTCTGTTTATGATTTTTTTCGTTATCTGGGTTTTTACAACTACTTTAGACATTTTTTGCTAAATTTACTTACATTCTTGTACCATAAATATGTATATGTGTAATTATTTTTATAATATTACAAATTCGTGACCGATTTCATATATTTTTTTATTACTATTCTCTCGTTTGGTTAATTTCGTTTCTAATCTGCCTTACTGGTTACGGTCGTGTCACTTGCATTCCCTTAGTGTGTAAGCAGCCTTACGCCTACGTTCCTATATTGTCAGTTTGGTGTTTAGAATCCATTTATGGTCGAAATTTCTGGCGTCAGCACTTTTACCCCCATAAGCAGTCGCATTTCAAATTATCTCTATAAAAGTTAAGGTACCCTCCCCAGAAATAGTAATTAAAAACAGAGCATTAAGACAGAGTGGTGATCTTACTCAAAAGTCAAATATAAAATAAAAATTTTAAAACGATTACGGGAAGTGTAAAAAACTAAAAAGTATAAAATAAAAATGTTGGTAAAAACTAAAAAATAATTAAATTTTAATTGTGTATGCGATGGTGTAAAACAATTTAAGATTAAGAAAATTCAATACACTATATTAAGGGCCTCATTTCTTCAAGGCCTAGTTAGTAAATAACGACTATTAATTTAGTTTAGACTTCAAGCAGTTCAATACCAACTAGGGGTGCCAAACGGGGAATCCCGGAATTTTTTATTATCAATTTGTATGTCTAAATTTAGTAAAAATACAAAATATCGATAATTTTAAACTCAACAAACTAACGACTATTAATGTGTTATTATAAAAAAAAATAAAAAAGTATTTCAAAAATAAGTTAAGAAACTAAATTTTTATATATATTGATGCGCAAAATAGAAAGGGACCTAAAGGTAAAAACCGGTTTTGTTCAGGAGAGCCATTTTAAAGATTTAAATACGTGTATCTTTCGTGTACTTCACTTTCATAAAACGCGCATATCGCTGGGAGGGAACACTTTTGGGGCATGGGATCGGTCTCATTCGATGCTCAGATGTTGTCCACATCAAAAAAAAAAAAAAGTGAAAATTGCTTTTTTACCCTTAGGTCCCTTTCTCTATGCGCTGTCACATATAAATATTATTTTTTTTTTTTGTTTTTAAAAAACAATTATAATTTCCTATTATTCCTGATGATGTTAACAAGCTGTTAACGAAATATCGAATAATAAAACAAAATAAAATAAAAAAAATATCTCAAGCTTAATAAATATATTTCAAAAAATAAATGTAATAATAATTAATTTCATTTTTCGCAAAGAAATAGTGTGATTCGAATCAGTAAATAATTAAATTTTTATATTTTATATATTACTTGTATTTAAAGGAAATTAATTCAAAAGAATTTTTATGTTGAAAGAACTACAGATAATGCCCAATGAATTAGATCTTTCTGTTTTGTTACCTTACAAACATGTGCGTAACTATTATATGAAATGGATTGTTTCGTTAAGTTTTCTTTTCAAAAAATATAGTATGTTATGCACTTAAAACGTGCAATGAATACAAAAGAGATTATTTATTTAAATATTCTT
Source organism: Dexiosoma caninum (assembly GCA_963924685.1). Taxonomy (NCBI): domain Eukaryota; kingdom Metazoa; phylum Arthropoda; class Insecta; order Diptera; family Tachinidae; genus Dexiosoma; species Dexiosoma caninum. The sequence goes on from OZ004727.1 coordinate 69,288,720, forward strand.
TATTTAAAAAAAATGTTGTTTATTAAAGAAATACATAGATCTCCGAATCCCGTCGTCAATCACGAATGGCTTCCCTAATCTCTCACACGAAACTAAAATTTTATTATTTTTTACTTTTTCGTTGCTTTTGCGTAAAATTTTTCTTAAATTCTCACATTCGACAACGAAAGTTTAAAATAAAAAAATATTCTGTGATAACGATTTCATTTTAAAAAAATTACCTGTAATTTTGTTGCAATATTTTGATTTTAAATCAGGTAACAATACATTTACATAAATGCGAGGGGTACTATTTATATTTCGGGAATTGCAAACATTTTTAAATGAAAAAGGCTTTATTGTTTTTCGCTATATTTCCCTTGATGATCAATACACTTTTGCATTCGTTCACAGCAGTTTATCCATTCCTCTTGAGCCACCTCCCAAATATGGTTTTTGAACGCTTCAACTGCTTCTTCCGCGCTCGTAAATCGTTGACCAATCAGTTCAGCTTTGATATTCGGGAACAAAACAAGTCATTGGGTGCCAAATCAGGACTGTACGGCGGATGAGGCAGCAATTCGATGTTTTGACTGCTCAAAGATTCACCACGTTGACGAGATGTGTGAGAGCTCGCATTGTCATGATGGGGAATGATTTGTCTTCGCAGATTAGTTTTATAAATTTCTCCGCAGACTTCCAGAATTGGCCGTTCTACGTTGATCAAGCGGAACAGTTGCCACAGCACCCATTCGGCCGAAGAAACAGGCGACCAATGTCTATTTTTTAAATTAAAATCACACGATTATTGAATTTGTGTTAATTGTCAACAAACGCAATTGTTAATACGAGTATACTGCATAAAATATGTGCAGTAAGTCTTCAGTAAATATTAAAGAACTTAATTTTCTAATTCTTTAATATTTTCTGCTGTCTGCATAAACAAGTTACAAAGCTTTAAATAAAATTCCATCAAAATGTGTATAATTTATAGTAACAAATGAAAAAAATTATTTTAAATTAAAGCATTAAATGTGTAATTACAAACGCGTTTAACCAAACACTTGTAATGCTACGGCATATCAAAATGTACACTGACGTACAAAAATGTAGCAGTCAAAGCAGAATTTTAACGAATTCGTTACATCTCCTTCTATATGGTATTAATATTTAAAGAGCTGTGTTTTCTTTAACATCGGATGGTTTTTTAGCTGCATGAGACCTTATAATATGTATTATAACTGAGAATATTGTTGGGGAATGAAATTCTTTTATTATAATCTGTAGGTAATTTCATGGCATTTATTTTTTAAATATGATTTCCGGCATATGTCTGCTTACTCTATGCGTTATGTGGTCCATTCGATCTGTACAATTTTTTACTACTTTTTCCAATAAATCTGGCCGTATGGCGTCAATGGTGGATTGGCACCCAATGCTTCAGAAGTTGCTGGTTTGCTGGGATACAACAATCACTTAACATAGGCCCATAAAAAGCAGCCCAGAGACTCTAAATAACACGAACGAAGAGGGCAGTGAAGGTACCACTTTTGGAAATAAAGTTGTCCCAAAATTGATTTTGCAATAAATCGATTGTTGAGCGCGCTGTATGGCAAGTTGCACCATCTTGGTGGAATCAAATGGCTTTGATGTTTAGCTGATTAATTTTCTAAACAAAAATTCAGTCAATATGGCTATATATTACCCGCCACTCACCTCAACTCATTGATAATTGTTTTTTTGTTTAAGAATTTAAGATTTCTACCATTGGTGACATTCATAATATCCTCATTTTGGTGAGGGATAGTGAATTGACCGCTGCTGAAATCATAGATCTGTGTTTAATTTTCTCACAACTTTGCTGTTGCAGAGTTTTTTAAGTGCCTGGCAGTGATTCTGAACTCAAGATTTAACTGGAAAAGGCACATTAGACCTATGTTATTTTATGGTTGTCCTGTCTGGTATAACACCCTTAACAAGGCCTTCAACTAGATAGGCAAGCAGAACCTGCCCCCGGAACGGACCTTGCCGCGATTCACCTCAGACTGCTATAGGCTGGCTGGGTTCTTTAGGCAATCCGGGTTTAGCCATAACAGTATTATCAAGACCCCACGACGCTTCACGACGTGTGATATCTCCGCTCGACGGCTTGTCTTGAGGGATGTGAAAGGTGCACTTTTCCTAGTAGAAATGACTGCCATTGTGAAATCGGCACACATGCACTGTGTGCACTTTCTATGTGAAGTATGTGAACGGTACAGGGTGGCTATGACGTCTTCTGGTTTCTACGGTAACAAAACGGCACCGACGCTGCTATTTGAATCGACCGCTCTTGGTCGACTAACTTTTAAACCAACTGACCTAAATCATTTGACAGACATAGATTTGTTTAGCTCTTATGTTGAATAAAGAGCTAGTTTTGCTTTAAAAAAAAAGCCGATTAAATAGACATTGACATTGACATTGAAATCGCATTAACCCGACAAGTTGTATACGAAATTCAGCCATTTTCACTCACTAGTTAGTGGGATGTTCTCAACGTAGTTTCGCCACACTATTTGTGTTTTAATGCACTGAATTAGGTTTGGCCGTTATTGGAATTATTTGCTTAAATTGTGATTTTTATGCTCGTCAGTGTATAAAAAATTTAAATATTTTACTTGGAACTGTGAGTGAGGTACAGTACATCTTCTTCTAGTCGTTCTCTATAGAGCTTAAATTTGATAAACAAATTCTAAATCATAAGATGCGGTTCTAATTTCAGGCATATAAAAGTAACCACAATTTTATTACCAGCGAATGAAAGAGGTTTTATATTCTATAACAATGGAAATGACGGTGCTAAGCTTTAAAGCATCTTTGATAACGTTACGGCTGGCTTTTCTTTAGAATTGTTAACCAGTTTAAGAGGGCCATATAATTTCGTTAGTTGTTGTTAGTATTTACATCCGTTTTTATTATGGTACAACATCGTAAAAGAAAATACGTTTTAATATTTGTTTATGCTTTAACTAAAAATCATATTTACCCGTATATGCGTACATACCACGCACACACACACACACACACACATACATTCCAGGAAGTATGAATTTTTGGAATTGAATATTAAAAACTAAAATAAGTTTTTTTTTTTTTTTTTTTGGTCCGTTTGCTTAAAAGGAAGAAATATACTCTTAGCAGCTTCGTTGTTAATTATTTTTATTCCATATTCGGAAATATTTTTCTACGTAAACTTTTTCCTAATCAATAAAATAATAAAATTTATAACTTTCTTTTCTTTAAATTAATAACAAAACGTAACCAAGTATTTTCTCATTATATTTCTACTAAATTGAGAAACTCAATATCAAAATTATATGAATGTTATGATTGAGTTGTCGTGCTTTCCCTGACCCCAACCATTATTTAATACTTATCTTAGCTTAACATGTTACAAATTAGCTTTAGATATTCATATTACTGTGATTAATATCCTTTGGGTACAAAACCGGAAAACTTTATTTGCTTCGAAGGGTACAATAAAATTACAACAATTCATTCACTCATACATTGGCATTCACACAAATTGACAACAACTTTGTCATTAATGAATTATTTGTAGTTACTGTTGGCTTATAATGTGCCAGCAAAGAAACTAAATTGGCCTTCTACAGGACTCCATTTAGGGAAAATAAACTGTTCTTTCTACATGTCTCCGTGCGCCATTGATTCACTGAATCAGTAGCTCCTTCAGCAATATTATGGGCAGTGCACCACAGCTGGAAAGATGCAGTTTTGTATAGAAGTAGGTTTTCTGAGAACATGTTACCAGTAAAGACCGAAATCTTGAATTATCCAATGAAAAGGTAAGTACTATGCTGCTCACTATTTTATATGTACGAGTATGCTGGCAATTCCGCTTCGATCCAACTAAATCCAGAAACACTTTATATTCAACTTGGGGTATTTTAAAATAGTGAGCGGTCCCTGAGTCCACTGAGTTGGCATTATACATATATTTCATCTACGTCTATCCCTCCAATACGCAAAAAATTCAGTCTTAATGTTTTCATATGATGCGTTAGAATTCTTTAAATTGTTTTTAATATTTCCTTTGATGCTACTCACACGTTTCTTAGGAAACCTTTATGCATCGCTTAAAATGAATTAATCCGACCGATAAAACGCCCACGTAGTTAATATTCCATCTGCTTCTACTCGGAACATTAATGATCTTGCTTTGAAGCAAGTTAATAAAGTGCAAGAAATTAGATTTCACAAGAAAATGTATAGGAAAGTATGGTGTAGATTTTATACCCAGCAAGAGCTACGTTCTAATTTTTAGCAGAGTCAGTGTAAATTTTACGTAAATAATACTCTGCAGACTTTTCATCTGGAGCAATCAAGCCAATTACAAAAATAACTCACGATGATTATGGTTCTATAAAGTAATTTTGAAATCAAAATGCTCGAATCATACTCATGGATCGTTTTTAGTAAATAACGTATTGCGCAGAATTCACAGGTTTAACGCTTGTGAAAGTAATTACTTATTCAAACATGCTTCTAGTGGAATCTATTACGAATATTCCTATTGACCAAATTCAAGCGAATATTTTGCGAATATGTTCAAAAACAAAATATGGGAAGTGTAAAAAAATGCCTAAAATGCGAGAAAAGTATCAAATTTTAATACTTTTTATAAAGGGTGGCGATGGTCGAAGTAGTCTGTCTGCACGTTGACTACAAAACGAAAAATTTTCCTTAGTTTAACCCCAGTTTCAGACTCATAAACACATCACACATTTTTGCTGATGTGTATTTCTGTGTCTTTGTGTCAGTTGTTGTCGATGGGTTTCAGTGGCGAAGGCATAGAAACTGGTCACTGGACAGTGAAGGCTTCCGCTGTATCCAATCCACAGGCATATCAGAACGCCCTCCTTCGTCGGAGGATATTGGCGCAGATGTACGTCTCAGTACCAGCGAGAATATTAAAATTTGCTATTCGTAATATCACTAGTATCTATCATGTGGACGGCAGCATCTACACTGTAGTCCGTGGAATACTGTATTCAAATATATCGCTATCCAGGTATCACAATATAAAATGTACGTGTGCCCAGTGCCAGTGTTTCTTTAAATAAATATATTGAATTACAAATAGATACACATAAATTTCATTTGATGAAAACAATCTTATTTGTGTACAAAATTTTGCGTATAATTTTACCTGTTTATTTAGGGCTGTACGGAAATCCAAATAGAAAAGTTAACATCACTGATCTACAGTGCCAAATCATATAGTCTGTTTCGTTTGTATAAATATAAATGGCAATGACGTATTGCTAATACTCTAACTAAATACTAATAAGTGGCGTAATTTTACTGTGCATAAGAGTTCAAGTCTTAAAAAACAGTGAAGGAGAGAATATGATTCCTGTCATTAGTTTCTCACAAAATGCTTTCAATAAGAAAAAATTTTTAAGTCAAACTTTATAACCGATGTTGTGTAACATACTTTGTTTTAGTGTGTGCCTTTGGTCTCAAATAGCTTTCGAATACAGTGCTCTAAATATGGACTAGATCAAACGTAGGACATTTGATGTTCGTCGAGTTAAAACGAATATTTCGCTCCATATCGAACTCCATAATTTGCTTCCTGAATTATCAACAGAGGCTTCGATTCTAAACCGCTAATGACGGCAAAATATTTCCCTTGTAGTTTCAAATGACATTTAGTTTTTCAGGAATTCGAAAAGTCGCAGTCTGATTTGCCAAGTTACGTCACAGTTTAAAATGCAAAGTTAAAATTTTCAATACCTTAAACATTTTTTGTTCTACGTTTTTTTTAAGTCTACAGGACAAATGTTTTTATATCACTCATCATTTTAAATTTATTTTATTCAAAGAAATTTAATAACTGCATTGCCACAAATCGAATGTCTTTTTTTTTTGGGGTTTAAATAGGCCTTCCCCAAGAAATCCCTGCCATTATTACTTCAGATGATGGCTGGTACACACGTATGTACATGTAAGTTCAATGTGTGACTTGACAATATGTATTAAACAATAATTATGTTAATTAAACAATTTTCAAATGTCTGGTAAGCTCTCTGTGTGTGTGTGTATGTGTATGTGTCGGCCAGCCTGTCTATCTTGTTAGACAAGTACGATTATATCAGCATTCCATTGGTCGTTCTTCACTTTAAATTTTTTCAAGTTAATGAAACTCAACTGAATTAAACAAGAACGTAATTCCATGTCGAAGTAATGTGATTATAACTAATTTTTGTCTACCCTGCCATGTATTTGGATAACGTGTTTTTAGGTTTATTGTAATAAGTAAGAAAGAGTAAGAAAGAAAGTTTTCGCTTTGCCTTTCTTCTATCAGGCTATCAATGAAATTATTGCGGGGGTGTTGCTATAGTGCCATTCTGCACCATTTACAACATTACAGAAACAATTGTCATTCTAGCATGTTTGCTGGAAACAAGAAAAATTTTTAAGTAACATTTTCTAATTTGCCAAAGAAAAATACCACAGCTGTGTTATCAGCACCACCTGTGAAATGAATTCGCCTTTATTTTAACTTTAAAGAGATTTTTGATATATCTTAATATCAATCTGTCTTGAGTATTCCAAGGTGTAGGCTGTGCTATCGCTTGTTGGTTAAAATCACAAAACAAAATTTCTCCTCAGCAAAAATTTTTGTTCTCTTATATAAATAAACTGCAAGAAAATATATTTAAAGGGCAATATAAACTAAACTTATTTTCAGATAATTATTTGGCAAACTAACACGCATAAAAATATAACGCACATTCAATTCCCATTATTTAATTACAACAGTTGCTTTTATGGCTGTAAAAAATAATAGCCCAACTCACAATCTTGTACATATGGTGTTGCATCATTGCATTTGCAAAAAGGTATAGCAGATTTTTGCTCTACAGTAACAAAATACACAGCAATGCACATGATAGACTTAAATTTATATGCAATACTTAAAACCAATAGGATTTATTTGCTATGAGTATGCAACACCTAATTGCAAATAAACAGCTGACTAACAATAATCCAAGCCAATCTAATCGTAATCGCCGCATACTTGCCGCTGCTTATTTTCCTCCAAAAAAACCAGTAGTGCGATTCATTAACTTTTATTGGACATATTTTTTTTTGCAAATTTGTTTGTTTTTTCAATCAGCTGTGAATTTTGTTCTTGCAATGAGTAGTGCATAATAAATTAAAAATGTCATTCACAGTTGGTAGCACAAATTTGCTTTTGCATATATTTGCAATCTCAAATACACAAGATTGTGAGTAGAGCTAATAAAATTTCATCGAAATGCATAAGAACGTGACAATGCGCATCAAAATCACAAAGTTAAAGCAAAACTAATTACAATGACGGCAGATCTACCCTTACTTCTTGCTAGTGTGATTGGGTTCTGGTGACATATTCCTGCAGGTATATTTTTTTTTTATATCTGGGACCAGCAGTCAGGAGATGACCCCTACACATACGATGCATTGTGCTGGAACTATAGGAAAGGGATAGTTAAAGCAACGACAGGAGGTGAAGCTTAATTAATTATTTTACAGCTCTGCTTCTTTGCACGTTCTTTGTTTATAGCAGTGTTGTAGCTTCGGTTTAGTAGCCATTTTGATTGTGGATTGCTTTCAGCTGAAGCCGGTATTGTTCAGTGACCAGTGACTATGCCTTCGCCACTGAAGCCTTCCGACAACAACTGACACACAAATGCACATCAGAAAAATGCGAGATGTTTTTTTTTTAATAATTTTTAGTCTGAAACTGGGGACTGTTTTGGTTTTGTAGTCAACGTGCAGACTACTTCAGTCATCGCCACCCTCATGCATTTAAAGGGTGGTTAAATTTTAAAAATTATTTAGGAAATTATTGTCATTCCTTTTTATTATGATAAAATTGGTATGGTTCAATTATGTATGGAACAAAATATCGGTCAAATGGTCGCCGCGACCTCTGCGGCAAACCTCCATCCGATGGTTCAAATTTTCGATGACGCTGAGGCATAATTGAGGTTCTATGCCGTTAATGTGCCGAATTATCTCATCCCTTAGCTCTTGAATTGTTGCTGGCTTATCGACGTACAGCTTTTCTTTCAAATAACCCCAAAGAAAGAAGTCCAACGGTGTCAAATCACATCTTGGCGGCCAATTGACATCGCCACCACGTGAGATAACACGGCCATTGAATTTGTCGCGCAAAAGAGCCATTGTTTCGTTAGCTGTGTGGCAAGTGGCACCGTTCTGTTGAAACCACATATCGTCCACATCCATATCTTCCAATTCGGGCCATAAAAAGTTCGTTATCATTTCACGATTGCGAACACCATGCACAGTAACTGCCTGACCGGCCTCATTTTGGAAAAAAAAAATACGGCCCGATGATGCCGCCAGCCCATAAACCGCACCAAACAGTCACTCTTTGTGGCTGCATCGGTTTTCTGATAATCACTCTTGGATTATCATTCGCCCAAATGCGGCAATTCTGCTTATTGACGAATCTACTGAGGTGAAAATGTGCCTCATCACTGAAGAAGATTTTCTTCGAAAATAGATCATCCACTGTTGCCTTTTCTTGCCACCATTCTGACCATTGACGACGTTTGGAATGGTCAAGAGGCTTTAGTTCTTGAGTCAACTGCACGTTGTAAGGGTGTAAATGCAAGTCTTTATGCATAATGTTCATCAAGGACGAGCGTGAGAGGTGAAATTGTTGGGCACGACGACGAGTTGAGGTGGACTGTTCTTTAGCCACAATATCGCGAACAGCAGCAATAATTTCTGCAGTACGAACTGTACGAGCATGCAATGGTGTTTTCACATCTCCTACAGACTCGGTTCGCTCAAATTTTTGCACGATTTTTCCGATTGTACGCACAATTGGACGATTAAATTGATCGAAAAAAATCATGAAGTGCACGACATGCATTTTGATTTGAACGCCCATTTTCATAATAAGCCTGAATAACTTTAACGCGTTGCTCGATTGTGTATCTTTCCATGGTTCAAATTGAGTTAGTCTGAAATTGTGAAATGTCAAATGAAATGCAGAAAAAAACTTGACGTTTAGGTGTGGTTCACACTCAACAGCGGCCCTTAAAATTTTTAACCAACCGTTATGTAATAAGCAAACAAATTGCATTGGCAAAACAATTTTTGATATTTGTATTGACCGAATTATATTTATGTGTCAACATTTTCTTTATTGTACCAAAAGTGGAATTTTTTTGACAGATAAACGATTTGACAACGCATTATGTATAAAAAGTAGCGCATATGAAATAAATATTGAAGATATAATGCATACCAAGACTGATTTTGTAACAATTTTCCATTTCCATATCGAAATTAATTTGCCTTTAAAATTGGATATATGAGACACAATTCTACTCTGACAATGAAAGAGAATATATGTAACACATACAACCGAAGTATAGGTTTGCCTACCTCTGATCTAGTGGCAAGAGATAGTGAGAGACATGACCGGCGGTGGAGCTTCAATATTCTACAACTCTGCTTTTGCCCCTTTTTGTTATAGCTGTGTTGCAGATCCTCTTATGGAACGGAAACATATTCAATTTTGGAACTGCTTTTAGTAGTTTTTTTATTTCGCCAAGGAAACATTCCGACAACAACTTGAACATAGTTTGACTAATGCATTTCAGAAAAATGCAAAGTATTTTTATGATTTAGTCGAACCCAGGACTTTTGGTTTTGTGGTCAACGCCACCCTCATATGTGTATATTTATAAGTTTGTTTGCTTCTGTGAAAAACTTAAGAAAATTGGTTGTGAATAATGTAATAAATAATTATAATAATTTAATATTATTAATAATAAAAATGTAAAATAAATAAATAGTTTTTTGCAATAATTAACTTAAATTCAACTTATATTACACTAATTTAACAGCACAACATACTCGGCTATTAAATAACTCAGCATTCAAGTAGAAAGAAGTTCAAGTTATTGATACGAAATTATTCAAATCGTCTTAGCGTGGACTCTACATACAGTGCGGCTTTATAATTCACTTCTAAAAGTGCTGGTTGTAGGGCAATGTCTCTTCACGAAGCATAGCAAACATTGATGGACGTCAGAAGAAAACATTACGCCTCAACTACTTTTTTTTTTTTTTTGTCTTGGACCGGCACTCAGGGGATGACCCCTACACATGCGATGCATTGTGCTGGAACTAGGAAATTAGGTTATGGGAAGGAGGATAGAGGGAGTAGTGTTTATTGACATTTGATTTAAATATTCCCAAGCTAAAAGTGACAGGAAACACCTCTGCGGGTAGTCTATTCCACATACGTGCCGTTCGGCCAAAAAACGAATTTTCCCTGTAATGCGTAGTGCGAGTCGCCGTCAAATCGAACACAAATGGATGGGCTCTTAATGATGATCACGTCGTGCGCGCGAATGACCGGGTTTCGGGAACAAGTTCCCTGATTTCATTAGAACACCTCCCCATTATAGTATCGATAGAACAACGAAACGCACCCCACGTTGCGACGATGCTCAAGAGAGTCAATAGAGTTGGCTACCCTACTGTCTCCTATGAGTTTCTTCGCCCTTTCTTGTACACGGTCGAGTAACTTCAAAATAGTCGTTGAATCACCGGCCCATACATGAGAGTTGTATTCCATTTTCGTCATTTAATCAACTTTAAAATGTACAAAGATCTAAAAGGAAGATTACCGAACTTGCGATAAGACAATTATAAAAATTCTACATCCATTCAAATCCACTAAATTAAAGGATCGCTGTCGCATACAAAGAAAATACTAATAAACGAAAGTTCTGGCTGTCCCTGGACGGACATAAATATTTTTTTTTTTTTCAGAAAAATTTGAAATGAATATTTTGATTACTTTTGTTTGAAAGTTTCCGCAGAGTTTTCATATCCATATTCAAATGGAATCAGCATAACATGAAACATTGTCTATTGAAATACAACAAGCGCTGATATCCATGAGTACAATAAACTTGACTAGAAAAATCCCAACAATATTTTGATTTTAGTTTTGCATTTTTTTTGGCACTAAAATTGTTGTATGAGCTTAAAGCAGACATTATAATCATGATAGAAGCACATGCACACACACACACACACCGAGTAAATATGCACGTTTATAGTACCAGTCATTCACTGATATTGATTTATACAACTATAAAGTTGAATGAAAGACATATGAGATCCTTTTTTATCTTTATATTTTCGAGGCTTCCTTCATATACACATACATACATAGATATGTGATATGTGTAAGTATGCATACGAGTATGTATGGGCATATGTGTGTTTCCTTTGAAGGGTATTGAATTGAAATCAAATGGATATACATACTTATGTACATACATAAATAAATGTTTCTATGCAAAAAAGGCTGTATCCGTTTTAAGTAGATAAATATATGGGACGTTGGGTTTTCAAAGTGTTTATTTGTAGTGTGTAGCTGTTCGTTGTGATGTCATTTTTAACATTTTAATGCGATTTACTGCCAAATTTCGATATCGTTTTCGTTTGTCTGCATATGTGGCTGCGTGTGTGTGTGTGTGTGTGTGTGTGTTTGTTATTTATAATCCGTATAGTCATGGAATTTGTTAATATCGGAGCAGTTTCTATTGCTGCTTTTGTATGTTTTGCCACACATTTTGTTGAGACATTAACGAAAATATTTAACAACCATCCATATTCTATGGCAAGTGTTGTGATGATTTCTGATATGATGTGATTATTTCATGTCTATCTATTTAAGGAAACTCTGCAAGTAGTGTAGTAGTGGCAGTATTAGTAGTAGTATCTTTGTTATTTGATGTAAAGAGTATTCGAACAGGGACTTTCGAAATTTGACAATTGATAACGGCCATCTAATAGAAGCTACATCTGTCCAAGTAATTGACATTTATTCAGCCCGTTTTGCCAAATCACCATGGACGGACATAGCAGCATTCAAAAACACGTACAAAAAATAAAAATGGGTGTTTTGGTCTTTCAACGTACAGCGCGCTTCGCATATCACCGCGATCGGTGAGAGTGTGGCAGTCGACTTCGCGTCGCTCACAAGAACTCGGGCTTTCGCAGACCACAACCTGGCGCATTTTGCGTCGTAACTTGGGCACGCACTCGTGCAAAATTCAACTGACCCAGGAATTGCAGGTGAAGGACTATAGACAACGAGGTGTGTTCGTTGAATCGGCTCTGGAGCAGTTGGCAACTGGCCCTAATTTTCATCGAAAAATCATTTTCAGCAATAGGCCCATTTCTGGAGGAATTTGTACGTAAACAAACAAAATTTTCGAATTTGGGCCGATGGCAATTCACAGGAAATCCAATAACGTCCAATTCTACTCGATAAAAAATTACTCTTTGGTGGGGATCTTGGGCTGGCAGCATCATCGGTCATCATCTTTGATAACAACGGTGGCCAGGCCAAACAATATCAACGGCGAGCACTGTAGGTCGATGATTAATAACTGCTTTTAGGCTGAATTGGATTGTATTCTGCACGAGCATAGTCCGCTCACGTGGAGGTGATGCGAACTGGTCTTTCAAACGAATAACAAATTTCGATGATATCTCTCAAATAATTTGTGTTATTTAAATTTAAAGATAGAAAGCGCTTAATGAAATACCCTTTATATCATACACACATACATATATGTATATGTGGCAGCCTTTCAGTTTATGGGCTTAAAAATATATTTGTCTATTCACATGTGTGCTTTAAAAGTTATTTATTTATGTTACGAGTATCTCTTATTAGTGACGCATCTCATTAGTATATACAATTTGATATTTCCTACTTGTGCATTAATTCCAGGGATATTATTATACAGTGACAAGGAAATAAATTAAATGTCTGAAATACTTTAAATAGAGGACTACTGATGATTGGAGCGATATGAAATTTCGTTAATAATTAATTTTAATACGGCAAAGTGTTGTGAAAATTTTCGGACTAGTGCCCAAATATAATTGTTAACTAAATAATTAATGAACTTTCGGAAATATTCGAAAGTTTCAAGTTACAGTTGTTTTTCTTTGTACATGCGGAGTCATTATTTTTGTAATTTGTTTGCAATTTTCATTACATATGATAAACATATATGTACACATCTGTGGAAAAATGGAATAAGTGCTTATGACCATATAAGTACATTTTTAGTTATTGACACCCTTGTAATTAACGTATTCAAAAGTTAGTCATGGGCAAAGTTACAATTATTTTGTAGGACTTTTTCGATGTGCAATTTCATTTAGAATAAGAACTTCACTTCACTTAACTACCGATTTATGGTCTTTAAAATTGTTTTTTTTACAACAATATCAGACTAAATAACCGAAGAATAGTTGTTGTTGTAAAGGGTGTCTGGTAGCAGATTTATATTTTCAAACTTAAATAAACAACGTAATAATTGACACAAAGTTTTATTAAGAGCATTGAACGATAGAATGGAAATGCGGATTTTATTTTTTAAAGAGTATGTCATCCAGATCCTTTTTTGAAATTTCATGAATAATGGCTATTGGAAATACCAGTGAGGCTGCTCGTTTCCGTATTGAAAGTCGCAGACTTTCACGTAAACTTTTTTTTTTTTTTTTTTTTTTTTTTTTTATCTAGCACCAGCACTCAGGAGATGACTCCTACACATGCGAGGCATTGTGCTGGGAACTATAGGAAAGGGATAGTAGGAGAAACGTCAGAAGGTGAAGCTTAGTTAATTATTTTGCAGCTCTGCTTTCGCACGTTCTTTTTTTGTTTTTATACTCGTAGCAGTGCTGAAGCTTCGGTTTAGTAGCCATTTTTATTATTATTTTACTTCGCCGGTGCTACACAATACCGACGAAGGAGGGCGTTCTGATGTGATTGTGGATTGCTATCAGCTGAAGCCGGTATTGTTCAGTGATCAGTGACTATGCCTTCGCCTCTGAAACCTTCCGACAACAAGTGACACACAAAGACACACTAATACACATCAGAAAAATGCGAGATGTTTATTTTTATTTTAAAATTTTTTGGTCTGAAACAGGGGTTGAACCCAGGTCTGTTTTTTGGTTGTGTAGTCAACGTGCAGACTACCATCCATCGTGCCATCGCCACCCTCAACTGCTTTCAACCAGTTCAATGTTTTCGGGTGTCCTTGAAGATCGACTGGGCCCTGGCAGTGGGGCATTCATAGCCCCACTCGGTCCATCACTTATTCGCCGAATGCCGAACTTTGAATAAAATTGTCGACGAGCAATTACGTAAGAATCATTACTCTGAAAAAATGTTGCCACAGTGAACGTGTGATGTTCACCCGACCACTGCGACATCGTGATTGACAAATCCGCACAATCGATAATTCCAACGGCGCCTCCCTCCGTTCGCACCGTTTATTATTTTTTTGAAATAATCGTATTTGCAAATATAAATTTCCCACCAGACACCCTGTATATGCTTCAAAATCGATCAAAACATCTTTGAAATTCGTGTGTATTGCGGGCACTAAACAGTAGTAAATAAATACAGTCGACTCTCGATAATTTAAAATTCAAAGGACCAAAGAAAAAGTTCAAATTGTCGAAATTTCAAATAAACAAGACTTTAATTTAATTGAAAACAAAACGTTGGATTTAATTTTTTTTTGGTTTCAAAAACACAAACACATTCACATTACGGGTTAAAATTATAGAGTGTAGAATGATGGTGAGCAAGATATCATATCTATTTACATATATAGCAGGGTATATAAACTATAACAAATGATTATTTTGTATTTTGCATAAAACACAGCTCATTAAAATAATTCAAATTATAGCGTGTCGGCGATCAAGATGGCACCCTTCGTCGGTATTTGAGCAATAAAACGTCGGCCAAGTAAAATAATAAATAAAATGGCTCCATTAGCTTAAAAATAATGCGTCAAAAAACATCAGAGACGCCGCAACTTGGCTTTATAAATTTACACGCAACTGCAAAGTTGTGCAAGAATTAAGCTCTATCTTCCTACCACATTCACCACCTGTCTATTTCTTCCCTATCCTTCTCTCTAGTTCCAGTGCAATGCATTGCATATGTAGGGGATAGCCCCTGAGCACTGGTCCAAGATAGAAAAAAAAAAAAAAAAAATTATTTCAAATTACCGGGGGCACCGAATTACATGAATATTTTTCAATTTGTTGAATGTTGTCAAGGGCCTTGGAAAACAATTCAAATTATTGCGAGATTCCAATTAAGGAGTTTCACATCATCAATGCTCGACTGTAATTTTAAACAGCGAACTTATAATGTTAACGTAGAGAAATTTGTGGTCCAAATAGCGGGTATTCATTTGCTGGCATTGCATACATGAAATTCAAATAGAACCAAGGCGAATTGATACCAGGTAAAGTCAGTAGTACAACAACAACCAAAACTCATTGTGTACTGTCAAAATAATTCATACAATTTGACATTAAACAGTGATAAATAGTCGGCTAGCTGGTCTAGTGAGATCAGCTGTTCTGAATTCGCCTTGAATAGAACTATAAAACTATGAGTGTTTTTAATTGTCAAAAATACTTTCGAAAATCAATAATTTTGGGGCGCTGATAGTAGTTAGCGTGTTGGTAGTAAAACGTCTGCTAAGTAAAATTATAAATAAAATGGCTTCCCTTAGCTTAAAAATAATGCGTCAAAATTAACATAAGAGACGCCGCAACTATTCTTCATAATTAGCATTCAACTGCAGAGTTGTGTAGGAATTAACTGTTTATTCTCTACAGTATCCCTCTCTAAAATAATTCCAGTACTCAGTATTGCATATCCCAGTGAAATTTTTGCTACATACATCTTCGATTTGAGACCAATGACAATGTAAGCAAGACCCATCCAATGTCTGTATACAATTTCTATTTACATTTACACAGCGATGGCCTAGGCTGTAAGATTTATCCAACACAATATACATTGTAAGCGAATGTTGGATGGGTCCAACTATTATGGTGAATTCGGAGTGCAATAAGATGTATCTGAATGCCATTGATCTTGGAATGAATTTTAACTATTGCATAATTAAATTAGGAACTTCATTTTTTTCAATATTTTGTAATTTCGGAATTTTGTTTCAAACGTTCACTTTCTATTTTCTTTAGTCTTCTTAAATTTCTTTTACTAAATCCACTCATTTTATTCTTTACAACAAATAAAAATACAAAACATACATACATATGTATATAAATTAACACATAAATAAAAATAAAACAGTCACTTACCTTTTTTAATTATTTTTATTTAATAATTTATAACAATATTACCACAAAAAATGCCGCTAACACTTCACTTTAAAAAACACTTATGAACTTGATACAAATTTTACTTTGGAATAATAAGAAAAATGAAAAAGAAAGAATAACGGAAAAATTACTTCAGAAAAAAGAACAAAATTCATAATTAAAACGAAATGACAATATGATACATTACAAAGCCATCCAAATCAGATGCTAATGCGATGCAAAATTTTTATTTGTGTTTGTTTTGATTTTCATTTCTAATAAACATTTAACTTTACAATTGGATGGGAAAAAGACAAATCCGGATGCGAGTTGTAAGGGATTAACTATTTTCGTTTTATTTTCCCTATTGACATAATATTATATAATCGGATGGCTTTCAGATTGTAATGAGTAACCGGAATGCGGGGATGTTGCGGCTTTGATCGAAGATAAAAAAAAGATTATTTTGATGATTGTGAAGAAGTTTTCAAATTTCAGTCTGGCAAGCCCAATGCGGGGTGATAACAAATTTGCATTAAAAAAAATTGCCCAACAATTTCCACTAGTAAACTTGCGCTGTTCAATTGTGCATTTAGTGAAACACCATGTCGGCACTTTTTTCGGAAAAAAATATCTAGTGTTAACTTGGCACCTTCGTAGTCTAATTGGTGCCTCCGTAGTCTAATGCATGAGCATTAGTCTTATCAATATGGTGGTGCGGGTCCGATTCCCGCCCCGACCCTGGGTTTTTCTACAGACAAGCTGTAAGAGCTTCGTAGAGATTGTGTCCTTTAAAAAAAAAAACAACTTCTGCAAATGATCTGACTTCACACTTTCGACACAAATTTTAATTTTCCGCATTTCATTCAATTTCAATTTATATTGACGTTTGCTAATAATTATAATGCAGGTAATACTGATCGGCCAAGTATTATCTGCAGCTGCCTATATTTCAGTATATTTTATTGCTTTTCTGGCAAATTTAAAAGGGAGTTTTATGATACAAGTCTCGCAAACAAGCACAATTCCGCTAATGGCAATTTTAAACGTGTTCCTGAGGATACTCATTGTTTTTTTTTTTTGTTAGTTTATGTTGTTGCGTTATGTACCGTATAATGATTGTTGCTCATGTGCGACACAGTACTGTAAGCAAGGCATTACATGAGGAACAGTATGGTTCGTATAACATGCCATTGACATGATTTTGCCTTTATTTGAAGTGGGTGCGAAATCTGTTGTGATGGTTTTGCATTTATTCCTTTGCTATGATGGAGTCGTAGTCATCTTAAATGCTAAAATACTCATCGTAGATCATACTTTAAAAACAACTCACTAAGTATGTAAGTAATGGCAATTCTATGTTAATGTATACTTTTATTAAGAAAAATCCAAAAGATTTTGTTAACAGAGAACTATGAGAAATTGGACAATAAAATAATATTGTATAATCAGACGAAAGAGATACAAGCAAAACGAAAAGTCATGCAACTTAAACCACCATCCATCTACCCAGTAGTTGCAAGAAACTTTATTTAAATGACAATCATTTTCTAACCAAAAAGTATTAAGAGACAGACATTGAATGAGAACGTTCGTAAATAGGCCAATGAAATACAAAAAAATAAATAAATAAAGAACGATTGGAAAAGTAACATTCAGTGGCATGGGAGTATGTTTTTTATTTGTTGAAAAGTTTATGTGCCCGTATGACGACTGACTTTAACTGTGGTAGATTTTATTTTAACTTTAACTCTTAAATTGATTTGACAAACTTTTTTTATTTCAGTTCAACAACAGTTGCTGAATGAACAGTGAATCGTGGAAATGTTTAAGATTTTTTTGCAAACTTTATTTCTTAGTTTTCATATGAGTCCAGACACAATTTCTGTATGTTGTTATTTTTTCTCCGTAACTTTAAATTTATGCCATGTAAGGAAGCTCAGTTCGGTTAAGGAGTTTTTTCTTTATTAACGTTGTGAATATCTGCACATATGTGTATGTTGTATGGTATTTCACTTTTTATTACTTTAACATCATTAGTTACGCTTTAATATGAAATATGTCTTATTGAATACTTCCTGGCTTACCCCAGTTAGTCATTCATTCTATGCTGCTGCTTCAATGTCTGTCCTATAAATATTAAATATGTACATGTTCGAAACTTTTAGTTGCGGTCCATCATACACCAATATGTAGGTTGTATGGACAGACAGACGGATGGCTCTGCGGACATTGTTGAACCATCCATCCAAAACTACTCGCATTTAAATACAAAACATACATTTATGGTTAAATCTTATTATGAAACATGACATAAATTAGCATTATTTACTTCATGCAGGCGTCTTCTGTGTTTATCTCTATTGGTTTCTTTTTTTCCAAAAGCCCCAGTAGACGACTGAAGCATAATTATGTGGCATGTATGTTTGGGTGTGTGAGTGTGTGTTTGTGTGAATGTTTATCATTATCCCAGCGAAAAAAGTGATTGCATTCTATATGAATTGGTATTTGCATGACTTCTGAGGCACTTCTTTATTTGAATGCATTTTTAATGCCATCTTAAATGTTAACAAGTTTACCACTATTCAACTCCTGGAAAACACATTCAATTCTGCCGATTGATTCATTTGAACAGCTCCACGGTTGTAATTATAATTTAAATAGCAACTTAAATGTGTTTTAGGAACTCACTAACCTATCCGAAAAATTAAAGAAATCATGGAAGAGTTATAGGAACTAAGCACTCATTTAAATGACGATTTAATTTTGACTAATGTGAAGACATGGTCGCCAATGACACCCCTATATTTTTGCATGTTAATACATGTCTTTTTTGCTGGGTATATATTGGCTGCATAGATATTACCTGGCGATACATGAAACATAATTTCATTGATGTTTTACATTTATTTGAATAAGAATTCATTTGCAAAGAAATTCATTACATTTTGCCATTCTGGTGAATTCCTAATTTCTGTAGGTTTGGTGCAGTAATTTCGATCACGAAAGAGCTCAGACTTTAAATGCAATTGTAATATAGAGTGGTTTTTTGCAGGCATAGAACTTCCGATAGGGATAAGTGTCAAACCAGTTGTCATACTAATGAAGAGTGTTTGGCTTTTTTTTTTTTAGTATACTTTGGCAAATCACCAAATCGTCGAAAAATTCACGAGTCAAGCTAATACGCATTACTGTGGCTCGACTCATGACCATGGGTCATCACCATGCAGACTTGACTGTGACAGAAGAATCTAATTTATCGATCCGACCCCGTGGCGAAAGCTACAGCGTGATTTTCGTGAATTTTTTCTTCCTCATGTCATGGGAAATCTTGTGGAGGAGAAATGGTTCCAACAAGACGGCGCGACATGTCGTACAGCGCGTGAAACCATCACTGGTGGACCGTGACCGAATTATCTCAAGAACTGGACCTTTGATTTGACATCATTCGACTACTTTTTGTGGGCGTGCATCAAATATCTGGTCTATGCAACAATTGGTCACTTAGAAGCCAACATTCGATGCAGTATTGACGAAATAAGATCGGTTATGCTTACAAAAGTAGTGCAATATTGGACCGGCAGCATGGTGGCGCCGTCAGGGACACCCTATGCCAGAAATTATTATTAAACATTAAACGCCATGAATTTTGTGATCTAATAACTACACAATTTTAGTCATTTCATTAAATTGGTTGTTTTATTAAAAAAAAATTTATATGTCGCTGGAAAAACACCCTATATATTCCGCACTTTTTAAAACAATGACAAAAAGTGTAACGCACTTTACTATTGTGATCGGTTCACAGAAAACAAAATTAATTTTTTTATTTTTAATTAACACCTTTAATTAGAATAATATATTTTTTAATGAAAAGTGTTCCCCATTCAATTACATTTTTAATTAATATTTGTGCTCAATTCTTAAATAAATAAATAATTAATTTTTTTCTATGAAATACACAAGAGAGCGCCTTATTTTTATTTAAATGATTATCTGAATGTTTTATTTCATATATGAAACACTATTTATACAAATAGAAATTAATATCCAATAAGCATTCGAATCGAATTCAAATATTTTTTTTTTTTTGCTATTAAAACTTTGTTCGAAATTTTCCAAATATTTACTTTAATTTTTAATAATGGAAATTAATTCAATTAATAATCAATAATAATAATTTAATTGATACTATTATATTAATGTTTTAGTTGATATTACAAAACTTTTAATTAAAAATTTCCTTTAATTTTTTCCTGTGTGATGTTTATTCCACTACACCTATTTTATTATTTTTATTATTTATTATTATTTATTCCTATCTTTGCACCAAGTGAATTAAATTTACATTTCGATAGGCCTGCACGTACGAATTGTTTAAATTCTTTCCCGAAGTTTATATTTTAGTTGTGAACTGTTGGTAATTTGATTATCAAACCTGATATTGATATTGATCTTTTTAATTCGCCGTGAATTAAAAAAAGTTTTAATGCATTCCATTTGCCTAAAATTACCACTACACAGAGCCAATCACCAATCACTGTTAATCGATACAAAAAATTTAAAACGATACAAAGAAAAACCTTTTTTCTTCCCGCATAATTCCTGCTTCCGGTTGCTGTTTTATCTTCCTGGAAACACGACAGCCAGTTACAATATATGTATTTAAATTGTTTCGCCCACCATGTCAACATTATTTTACTAGAAAAGAAAGCAATTTATGAAATATTCGATTCTCCGTTCTCCGCGAGTCCTTGACCATGCGCTCGAAGCTTCCATCAATTTAAAACGTATTCCTCTTCGGATGACGAGTGTGAGTTTACAAGTGCCTTTATTGTCGTTTATATATATATATATATATTATATATAATAATAGTGATGCTGCTGGATGAATAGTTAGCTTGTTGACTCTGCAATCACAAGAAGCCGGCTACGATTCCCGCACCGCTCAAGTCAAAATGGTGTTCTGATATTTCTGTGCTACAGCTCCTAACTTCGTTGGTAATAAATAAAATATCTCCCCTTAAATTAAAAATAATGCGTCTAAATTAACGTCAGAGTTGTACAAGAATTAAGCTCTATCTTCCTACCACTTTCACCACCTGTTCTCTACACTATGGCTCTTTCTCTCTCTCTCTCTGTCTCTCTCTCTTTATATAGTTCCAGTGCAATGAATTGCATACGTACGAGATATCGCCTCATCACTGATCCAAACACACAATATGATGTGTTATTGCCATTAGTGTACAATTGAAAATTTTAATTCACACACTCAACAGTTGAATATCGATTATGGGGGTCGAACGGGACCAGGCTTAGCACGGTTATTTGAAAAACACGGTTAATAGAATTTAAATAAAAACACTATATTTTTGGAATAAAAATCTAATCTGTATATTTTTCCAATAGTCACACATTAAGTGAATTTTGTCTTTAATGGAAATAAATTTTCTTGCTCGTTTTGATGACAAAAATCAAGAGTTGCAACATCAAATGCGATATGTAAGGTAATAAAATAAAACATAAATAAGTTGAGTGAGTTTATAAGAGAAATCAAATGCAAATCATGATTAGCTTTGAAAAAATAACTTATTTTTGTTGCACGAATAATACAGATGAAGCACGGTTGATAGAGATATAAAAATGGAGCCAGCTAAAAGAAATTATAAAACATAGCGAGCAGCACGCTCGTTAATAGACTTAGCCGGATCATAGAAGTATAGAAAGGAATACATAATTCCTTGGAGTGTTCTTTCATTCTCAACTACATACCTATGAATGGTCAGTTTTACTGAGAAAATTTTAGCCGCACCACCTCGTCCTACTTACTTAACAATGGGCTTCACTGTGCAGTTGTCTGAACGTTGAAAGGTTGCTACTTCACTTTCATAACGGAAGCGCTTACGAGCTCCTCTTCAATATGTAACAAATGCCTGTGTGGTTGAAGGTATGTGTGTATAAATATACACACACATGTGCACGACTATTATTCCATCAATATTCATATTAAATATTTATTAATTAATTTTTTCCTTTTTTTCTCTTTGTAAAAAGCTTATATGAAGGGGGAAGCCTTTGAATGGAGGCGTTGCTTGATCACGACTGACTCTTTTGATTGAACATTTGTTTAGTTGAAGTACTGACGTCATTCATCTTTTTGATTTTAAACCTTACTAACTGAAATTGAAGAGGAGGCAAATCGTATCTTAAAATAGTTAATAATTTTAAGAAATTAGTTTGTACAAAAGCGTGTTTCATAAATAATTCCTTCTTAATTAAAAATTAATAGGAAACCCCATAAAATAAAATCAAAAGGAAGAGCGTATAAAATTTGCACAAGCTGGCCGAGGGAAAATTAATATTATGAATTTTTGAACACAAGTCATGTCATGAAATGCGTAGGAAATATTTTATTAGCAGAAAATGTTCCTCTAATTAAGAATTTATTTTCGAAACTGACTGATTATATTCTTTTTCTTTTCAGGTATGTGATTTTCTTATTAAAGACTATTCAAATAATTGGTAAGATTTTTTATGTAAAATAGATATTTTGCCAAGACAACCCTTTGGTTTATTAAAATAAAGTTTGATCTGTAAACTCTGTTAATATTTCCAAGGCATCTAACTTCCTATGATGTTGTTATGTTTCTGTTTTGTTATGTTGTGTTTATATATGTTTTTTTGATGCAACATTGTCTCATAGCGCTAGTTCTCATTTATCTTTTTTTTATCTTTTTACGGATCGTCTAACCTAAATTGTATTATGTAGGAAAATACTCCTATTATGAGCATAGAAAAAAATTTAAAAATGTTTTATTTACCAAAATGATTTAAATAATAAAAAAAAATAGTATATTGAATTTTGAACCTCTCACCAAAATAATCATACCAATTAGCGAAATTGTAGTAATTGGAAAAATAAATTGTTTTTATTAATTAACGACATTTTTAGTTTTGATTAAATATATAATTAAAAAATTTAAAAACTAATTTCATTGAATCATTCAAAGCAAAGTTTGTAATTAAATTATTGGATAATGTCAATTAAATGGATGAATAGTTATTTTTTATGCCTATTATTTTTTTTTTAATTTTTAAAATTACTGCGAGAATTAGAATAGATCAGGTGTTCTGTCGTTGCGATGGTATGGAATGCAGCAAGCTGAGGTGGCTGGCCAGGAGATTCTTCATGGAGATGGGGAATATCACGGGGCGTGATATCGGTAATATCAAGGGCTTCACTGTAGGGATAGGCTGGCAATAAGACGTTGCCTATGGACGGGATCTAACTTCGTCCTCTCTATTCTTATCTTTATCAATTTCTTTTCTTTTTCTAAGACCATGTTAAGCTCTCCCATTTGGAGCTGACGCCCCAAAGAAAGAGTACGGTTCGCCATAGAAGAGTTTAAGATCGAAGCAAGTTCATGTTCATATTATGAATGAATTTTGTTAAAACAATGCAAAATTTACCTCGAAAGCTTTCCTTGTATGTGTCTTTGACTCTTCCTAGTGTTAACTTTCAGTAAATACACAATCAAGAAATTGATCAAATGAATTAATATATTAATTAAATATTAAGTAAAAATTAACTAAAAAGTTAAGTGAAAAAAGTATTTCTTTTTTAAACAAAGACTAAACTCCAATTGAGGACATAATTAAAAAATATAGCTGCACCATTTGTAAGAAACGAAATTAAGTATTTTAATTTAAAAAATAGTGTTTATTGAAATGAAATGTAAAGTACAAATATATCTTTTATAAATATTTATGTATACCATTGTTAATTTTTTATTTTCTTTAAAATAAAATTTCATATGTCTTAATTCACACTCCGAAATACAGACAAGGGAAGAGTAATAGAGGAACAAAATCGAAACTTTTCAATCTTGATATACGCAATGCAAGGCGATGGCACGATGGATGGTAGTCTGCACGTTGACTACAAATCCAAACCCCAGTTTCAAAATTTTAAAATAAAAATAAACATCTCGAATTTTTCTGATGTGCATTAGTGTGTCCTTGTGTGTCAGTTGTTCTCGGAAGGTTACAGTGGGAAGGGCATAGTCTCACTGGTCACTGCACAATACCGGCTTCGGCTGATAGCAATCCACAATCATATCAGAACGCCCTCCTTCGTCGGTATTGTGTAGCACCGGCGAAGTAAAACAATAATAAAAATGGCTACTAAACCGAAGCTTCAGCACTGCTACGTGTATAAAAACAAAGAACATGCGAAAGCAGAGCTGTAAAATAATTAATTAAGCTTCACCTCCTGTCGTTTCTCCTACTATCCCTTTTCCTATAGTTCCAGCATAATGCTTCGCATGTGTAGGAGTCATCTCCTGAGTGCTGGTCCCAGATAGAAAAAAAAAATTGTGCATGATTAAGCTCTCTATACTTCTATCACTTCACTATATATATCTTCTTCACTACACTATTCCTCTCCAACTAGTAGTGGTACTATGCATTGCATACGTAGGTGATCTATCTTAAGCGTTGCTCCTAGAAATAACATTATTATTATTGTTCTTTTTTATCTTGGTCGAGCACTCAGGGGATGACCCCTACACATGTAATGCATTGTGCCTGAACTATGAAACTAGGTTGTAGGAAGAAGGAGTAGTGTTTATGGAGACTTGATTTGCATTTTCAAACGTGAAAAGTGACAGAAATGAAGCAGAATATTAATCTCAGTTTCAGCCTTATGGCTAAATTTAAAAATGATCAGCATAAATAAATTCTTATTCAAGTGTTTTCCGAAGTACAAAAAAAAAATATATATATATATATATATACATATGTTTGTATACATACTTATATCTTGAAACCAGTCACCATTATAAAAAAATTCCGTTCATAATTAACATGATTGCTGAGCCTTGTAAAGTTGCTAATGAAATTTCTTTTCTATACTCATTATCGCATGAATCTTATAAGATTTGTTATCTGCAAATTGATGATATTTCCATCAAAATGTTGTTTTTTCATCTCTCATTTACTTCAAATTTATAAATTTAATGCAATGTTTTTTGCAATAATATTTTTGTTATCTTTATGTTATTATTTTATAGTTTCTGAAGTAAGAAGAATCAAGTTACTTGTTCCTTATTTTCATTTTTATTATTTTGATTTTTTTTTCCCTTATGCATGCACATCATTTCAGCTTGCAATAATGAAAGAAATAAACTTATCTCCCCAATTAAACCACAATTAAAAATGTTTGCTTTTGGCTTAAGCCGCCTGCCTGCCTTCTTCTGTTCGCAATTGGAATCCTACGCATATTTTTAGTTGTTGACCGGCTCTCGATTTAGAAATTCAAAACCACCATTTAATTATTTATCAACATTTAAAGCACGCAATTTCGAAATGAAATAAACTTAAATGAACATAAACGTTTTCATTTATTCGCCAAAGAATACCATCACAATTTGTAGTTGAATTTATTCTTGCAGTGACTAAACGACCGTTAAGGAATGAGTGAAATTGTCAGACAAGAGCATGAACAAACGCATAAAAAGCAATTAAAATAGAAACTGTATAGAAGAATTGTGGAAAAAAATTGATTATTACATGAAAATAAATATGAAGAAAGAAAAGATAGAGGAAGGAACATTAAAGCGAAACAGTTTGTTGAACGGTGGCATGAAGTATGAAATTAAAATCTGTAAACTCATAGAACTACTAATTTCAGAATAAACAAATATTTCACTCCACGTTATAAATAAACAGAGTGTAGTGTTGGCTGAAATGAGCTGAGATGCTTAATATTCACTACTAGAAATCAATCTCCTAAACGTTTAATCGAATAGTAGAAAGTTAAGTAAACTTTTTATAGAGCAACTAAAACGCTTAAGCAATAGTTGAAAGATTAATCACATAAATTTATAGCCTGAAGAGCATTCCCTGCTTATTCTCATTTAAATCCCTACTATTTTATAGTTTGTATACGGGTTTGAAAAGAGTTTTGGAATTTTTATTTTATATAAAACGTCAACAAATTAAATTTAATATTTATTCTATTGGTGGGGGACTAATGTTATTATACTACCCTGACAGTAAAAGGTTCGTACTCCCTTTAAAATTTCTGCAATGCATTAGATCCTGTGTCGCCTACACATAATTCTAATCTTGATTTATCGCTGAAAATAATTGAATCCCACTGCCTTTGAGTACATAATTGTCGCTCTTTCACCCATAACAATCGTTTTCGTTTCTGCGGCTTTTTTTTTTTTTTTTTTTTTTTATCTAGGACCAGCACTCAGGAGATGACTCCTACACATGCGATGCTTTGTGCTGGGAACTATAGGAAAGGGATAGTAGAAGAAACGACAGGAGGTGAAGCTTAATTAATTATTTTGCAGCTCTGCTTTCGCACGTTCTTTTGTTTTTTTATACTCGTAGCAGTGCTGAAGCTTCGCTTTAGTAGCTATTTTTATTATTATTTTACTTCGCCGGTGCTACACAATACCGACGAAGGAGGGCGTTCTGATATGATTGTGGATTGCTATCAGCTGAACCCGGTATTGTTCAGTGACCAGTGACTATGCCTTCGCCACTGAAACCTTCCGACAACAACTGACACACAAAAACACACTAATGCACATCAGAAAAATGCGAGATGTTTATTTTTATTTAAAAATTTTTTTTGTCTGAAACTGGGGTTGAACCAGTTGGTTGTGTAGTCAACGTGCAGACTACCATCCATCGTGCCATCGCCACCCTTTTGCCTTAAACAATAATTTTTTAAATAACGATACGTGAAAAATTTTAACTTACTTATTTTATTCACCTTGTAAAAACACTATAATTGAAATTTTTCAAATGTTTTCTTGCAGTTTCACGTCCTATAGGCCTTCCAATAGCTAGTGACCACTCTGCTGCTAAATTCCTAACTGTGTTCTGTCTGTTATGTTTGTTTAATTTTTCTAATGGCCGCAAATTGCGTGGCATAATCTTAGATACTCTTAGATACCACATTTTGCAAAACTTGGCGAAATCGAATCATTTTTTTTTATAAAATTGTACAATATGTTGTATAGTTAGTTGACTTGGCTAAATGTAGTTCTAATGAAATTTCCGAATAACTTTTGCCATTTTTAAATTTTTGCATGATAAGTTCTCGAACTTCGTTAGAAATAGCTTTACTGCTCGGCATCATAAATTTCAGAATTTTATTAAAAAACAATTTTTTTTTATTTTTAAATTGAGTAATCTAACTATTTACTTTAATGCAAACTATTTTCCACAAAACACTTGAATAAAAAAATAACGGCAGTTAATGTAAAGTACGAAGCTTTCTTGGTCGATTTTACAAAGTTGCATTTAAAAGACTATTTAAAGACATGGCTGTATAAAAAACCACTTATTAAGAATTGAAATTTTAGTATTACATTTCATCAGTCTAGCAGTTAACTACATAAAACAAAAAATTGTTTGAAAATTTTGATATGTAAAAATATTTACTAGAATATTGAAAATATTATTGCAGAAATTATAAAGGGAGTACGATCCTTTTACTGTCAGGGTAGTATATGATATTTAATGGCTTTAAAATGGTATTTACTACAGCTGAAAGTCTGTCTATGCGATGTTATTTCGCATCATCCCACACTATGCTTTTGTATTTCTGTATTTCAAGTTTCATGCAACGGTTTCTACGCGGAATTTCTTTTTCTTTAGCATTGAAAATTGAATTTCTTAAAGAACTTACTGTATTATTTAATTGAGTTCACTATTCTATGCTACAAGTGTGTACAATAAAAAAAGTCGCCGTTCATATATTAAATATTTACATCAATACAAAGAAATCAGTCTTTAAGTCATCCAGAGATGGCCTTCATAAGATCAAAGAAAAATGTTTCATTACATTTATGAACATCATTTGGGTGCGAGTTTTTTTAAATGTAACGAAACTATTTCTTTAGTTTAAGGAACCATTTTCATATATAAAATGTAAATGCTTCATTGGAATAATGATACATAAAGGAAATCAATACATAAAATTAAAGAAAACTTTCATATATAGCATTTTCAGTTTAAATTAAACCTTTTTCAAATTAAACGAACCTTTTTTTCAAAATAAAGGAAACCTTTTTCAAAATAACTGAAACTTTATTCAAAATAAATGAAACTTTTTCCAAAGTAAATCAAATTTTTCTTAAATAAGAAGAACTTTATTCAAATACATTTAAACAATTTGATTTACTTTGGAAAAAGTTTCGTTTATTTTGAAAAAAGTTTCGTTTAATTTTAAAAAGGTTTAATTTAAACTGAAAATGCTATATATGCAATGAAAGTATTTCATCAATATAAAGAAATATTCTTCATATAAAATAATAAATTTACCTACGTATGTATGAATGTATGTTTGTTGTATCGTTAAGCTGGGCTATATGCACATTTCAATGAAATTTCTTGAAAAAGCCAAAAAATCTGACATGCTTACATATATAACAGCTCCCAAAAAGACTATGAATAACAAAAATACAAACATATAAAACTAACTAATTACAAAAGGTACACTAAGACAAAATCTTTAAAAAAAATCGTAATAAAATTGAATTCATACCAGATGGTCGAATTACCTAAAATTCTCATCAGCTTATTTTTTATAATTTTATTATTTGTGTTCAAGTGTCAAAGTTTTGTTCAACACAAAGCATATTAATACGTCAACTATGTAGACACTAAAGAGCTGTACAAAATGTATTGCAAGTTCTGCATCTAAAGCACACTACTTCCAAGCCGTGTATTCCATTCTCAACAAAACAAGCATAACAAAACATGACTCTCACTGAAACAAAACAAGCACCATTCGAAAAGTTTCTTTCTATAGTTTTGTTTGTGCTTGTGTGTTCAAATGAAACAGAACATCAAAACAAAAACAGCCAATGAAATAAAAAAACGGTAAATTACACCAAAAGCATCGAGTACACAAGAACAAACAGAAAAAAGCGTAAAAAGCACGTATATAATTTTTTTTCATAATTTAAACTTTCTGATTTTCGTGGTTTTTCTAAATTTTAGTAATCGTAAATATATATTGAAATGGATGCATTAAATGTAGGTGAAATTATAAATTTTTAAAATTTTTTGCGAAATTTTAAATATTTTTCTTTAAAGAACCTTACAAACGAACCTCAAACCTAATATGAATTGTGATATTTTTATATTATTTTTATACATTCGATTTTTTATGTTCATAAAAAATGCAAAAGTTTCGTTGCAAGTTTGTCTACTAGTTATTCAAACATGTTTTGAATGTTCCAAAATAGTTTTGATGTTCTACTTCATTTCTCTTCTACTTCAGCCTTGTTTTATTTTAACATTGTTTTGTTGTACTAGTGTTCTCTTCTTCAATGTTTTGATCGTGGAACAAAAGAAATATTTTCGGAAGTATGTGTTTTGCAATGAGCAAGTAATACATACACACTAATTGCAATTTCATGAAATGTTTGTAAGACATTTTTATTGTGTTTGTGCCACACTTTAGTAGACACCACCAATAAAATAATTTTATTTATATAATAAAAAAATGCTCTTGTGTAGGGTTGAGATTACCTATGATGGATGATATGATAGGATATGATAGGGATGAAATCGTCTTGATCGTAATGTTTTCAAGCACTATCCGTCTCCTTCTTTCACATTTCAAAACAAACATTCCATACCGAAATGTTTTATGCATATCAAGCCGAATTCATAACAGGTGATCTTATTAGTCGCGTTGCGGCTATTTATCACTGTTTGATGTCTAAATTGTATGAGTTATGTTAACAACGTAAACTGATTTTTGTGGTTGCTGTACTAGTAAGTTTACCTGGTATGTATTCGCCTTGAGGCATATCAACGAATACTGCATTATAATATTACAGAAGAACAGAACAAAATAAAAGTAGAACCAACTGAAATAAAAAAAATTTGAAGAAGAACATCGGTGAAGTAGAATCAATTGAAGTTGTGGTTCTTCTTAAATTTTGATTAAAAAGTATTTTTTAATTTTATTGCTTTTATCAATATAAATATAATATAATTTAATTAATTTTATTCTTCTAAAAATATATAATTTTTTTTACAAATCAATCTCTTTTAAAAAATTTTATTTACAAACATAGAAGCAAAATTTTCAATATTACGAACTTTTTCGACGATTACATTGGAAAGGAAATATAAGTTGTCTTCTGTTGCTGCCATTATGAGCTGATAGTATTTACATATATTTACTTTACATAATCTTTGCGCCAAGGCATTCTATGCTATACGCTTTGTAACCTGCAATATACAAATACACTGATTTAAATATTCTGCCAGATACGTACGATGGGAGATGAGTAGAATGCGTGGAGTGATCAGCACAGCAATTTTGCTGCTTTTTCATTAATAGTAATGGGTGAAGAGTTCCGATCTTTCCCGCCAAGAAACTCAACCATTTAATCCAATATTGATTATTAGTGTCGTTGCGTAGTCGTATTTACGATAAACGAATATCACGACAACGAAACTCATAATATGGCACATTATCACCAGAAATATGCAGCAATAATTCTATCCGTTTGACATCACATGTTTGTTTTTGTTTTTCTCATTGATTTTTGAAAGGAAAAGTTCTTTCAACTGGTTGTACATTACTAAGGAAGAGTATTCACTGTAACAACAGCTTGAAGCCCCCATAATGCCGCTGGCTGACAATATACATTCATTAAAAACACCAAATAGGATTTTTCATTCTGTGTTCTTTTGAACACTAAAAAAAAGTAAAACAACTTTATTTTAATTTAAAACTGTACAAATATGAAACAATATACTGCACTTACTTTCGAAGAAATCTTCATATTCACTCGTACTTTATGTCCTTTTAGCCCACTGTTGTTTAGAAATAAGGAAGAAATAAAAAGATGTTTAAATGAACATTAAAAAATACATTAAACTCAGTTTAATACTAAATTACAAAAAAAAGAAACCAAACATAAAGATACAGGAAAATAGAAACAATCTTATTTATAATTGTCATAACTTAAGTGATTAAGAACGAAATAAGTTTACAAAAATTGCACATACACGCATCATAAACACCGCCACCGGTCGATTATTACAAACGGCCAAAGCAAACGTGAGACACACAGCCGACCAGCCCCACTACACTAAGCGATCCAACACTCAAACAACGTCACACAGCAACAGACCCATGAATATCCCCACACAAAGAATAGAAAATAAAAATTTTTTGAATATAAAAGGAAAGCTTTGAAAAAAAAAACAAACTGATGGAAAAATCTTTAATAATTAGTTGCTGCTGTAGCAGCACCAACAACAAAAACAACAGCAAAAACTTAAATTACTTCATAAAGCAACTGCTGCCGGCTGATGGAATGACTGGCAGGCTGCATGTGCAAAGTTACTAAATAAAAGTTGCACGGCATTTTGTGGAGGACAAAACAATAAACTAAAAAAAGAAAAAAAAAACCTTTTTTTTATTAAAAATTGTTTGATGAAAATAAGCTAAAAGAGCATTTCAAGCGGTGGAGTTGGTGTTGGTGGTCATATTTCAGTTATTAAAAAAAACGATTTTTTTTTTACTACTAATTCGTGTGCAGTTGCTGTTGCAATTATTACTGCGAATAGACACTGGCTAGCTTCTGGTTTCATCAGCTAGAAATATCTATGACCGCGACTAACTGTTGCGCTTTTTTCATACATATCGGAATAATCTAAAGGAACACTTTGTTTTAAAATAAAACATAGTCCAGTTAAGTGGACTTCTTCTACACTACTTTCGCAGAATCATTTCATAGGCCTTACTGCCAACCTGATTTTCTAAGGAATCTAAACAGGAACTTAACAGGACGCTCGTTCCGCGTATATCGGATAGAGCAGGACATTGGTATACATAGGAGGTTAAACACATTATTATAATCCTCCGGCTGTCTTATTCTGTAATTCTCGTTGCTAAAGGCTAAAAAAAAGAATTGAAGTCAAATATGTATTTTAACGCCGTAGTTAATTTTCCATCAGTATACCATGTATTTTTTTTCTTTCATTCATTATAAAATTAATTTTTTTAAATACAGTATATTATATTTTGATTAGATTTAAAAAAATATCCTATAAGTGTGGTAATTTTCTGATTCAGACATTTAACATACACTCTTTCTATTGAATATGTCCAAAGAAAACTGTCAGCGAGTGTGAAATCTGGTGAACATGGAGGCAGTTAAAATCGCTTGTTTAAACCACAACTAACCTTTTTCAACATCGTCCGATAATCAGCAACTCTGACTGAGATTGAATAACGAAAGTTATTTTCACAAACATACGGTTCAGTTATTCTTTCGCACGATGCACCACACCAAACAGTAGACTTCAGTGCGTGTTACTGTCGTAACTACCTTTGGATTCTCCCTAGGCCCAGTGCTGCAGTTTTGCTTGTTCACGCCATTGGCCATTTAGTAGGAAATTTGCTTCATCGCTTATTATTAAATTATGAAAAAATTATGGGTCGCCCTCAGCTCTTTCATGGCAACGAATGGCATACACAGAAAAAAATAAATAGTAAAAAATCAAACAAACAAAGAAATATTAAAAATTTAGTAACATAAATTATAAAACTAACTAGATTTGCACCTGTATAGAAATTAATAGTTTTATAGTTAAATTTTTATTGTGGACTTAATTGTACAAATTTTAAATTAAATTTTTAATAACAATAATTAAAAATTTAATAAAATTTTTTGAAAATTTTTAATATGCAAAAAATATTAAATATGTTTTCAGTTCGAATGCTTATTGGGTATTAATTTCTATTTGGATAAAGAGAAATGAAATAACACATTCAGATAAGCATTTAAACAAAAATATGTCGTCATTATTTATTATTAATTAATTTAAAATTTAATTGAAGTGATTAAACGTTTAATTGGAAAGATATAAAAAAGTAAAATTTTTTCTCTGTAGTCAAATTCCACAAGCGTTCTTCACAAGATTCTGGCGAAAAAAAAACAGTAAAGCTTATAAATAAAAAAGATTTATAAAGAATCAAGCCATATATTTAGCTCATTCTGCGCCACACTGTGCAGTAAAGAATAATCTGAATTCACTTCTTCCCTGTCAATTGTGATGTTGGAAAATTTAAGTCGGCAATCTTGCTACCCCAAAAAAACATATTTTGCAAGTTCCGTTGCATTGTGTTGCATATGTAGACAGCAGCCCTTGAGTACTGCTCGAAGAAAAAAGCAAATGTTACAAGTAGAACTAAAATTTTACTGTAATTTTCTTCAACAACTGACAAAGTCAATCGTGGGAATTAAGCGGGCCCGTGTTTGGTGGACTAGTGGAATACTTTCTCGCCTACCGGGCACCCAGTTTATGTGCTATAATTAATTTTAAATTAAATAAGACACAATAAATAATTACAAATATAATAATAATAATAATAATAATCACTTAATACCTTCAAGTTCTGTTGCCA
Organism: Dexiosoma caninum; assembly: GCA_963924685.1. Lineage (NCBI taxonomy): Eukaryota > Metazoa > Arthropoda > Insecta > Diptera > Tachinidae > Dexiosoma > Dexiosoma caninum. Next base: position 69,322,435 of record OZ004727.1, read on the forward strand.
GAATTTCAAGCCTTTTGTACAATTTTAAACACCGTTTGATGTACAGTCGGTAGAATCTTTTGTAAACTGTCGTGCTTCATTCTTTTTTTTTTTTCTACTAAATTCCGAAATTTTTTTCACTTTTTTTGCTTCTTCTGCGGCGTTGATAGCGTTACGAATTTGTAAAGATGGAAACAAATGAGAGAAAATGAGAAAGAATTAAGAAGTTAAAAGGCATGGACAAGTGGCAGCAGTACGTACGGATATGATATTGAAAAATGAATCATAATCATCTAAAAGTAGAAAAACAAATGATTATTTCTTTCTATTGGTGCGGGGGGGGGGGGGGGGGTGGGTTGGTGGTAGGGAAAGCATGAAATTCTGTTGTTAAGTAGTGGGTAGCGAAAACTAACGCCATTGCAGCTTCTTCATTATTACATTTGTAAGCATCTATTAAATACTTAAAATATAAAGAAATTAAAAGAAATCTTTAAAGCTCATTAAACTGCATTAATTACGTGCCATTTCAAAATTTATCGATAATTTATTATATTCCTTTGGATTTTTCCTTCATATTTTATTTCTAGAAGGATTTTATTTTTTATTTTTTTTTAACTTCTTGGTTGCTAGGATCTTGAATCGTAATCATAATCATTATCGTTTTATGAGATTTTTTTAATTTTGTAATTTTATTTTTCTTTCTGTTGTTTGCTAAGAGTTTTAATTAAATTTCAAGTAATTCTTAATGACTTAATGACTTAATTAAATTGATGCAGCAACAAGCGAATGTAAGAAAAGCACTCAGAGAGTGTTTTAATAAACAAAAAAAAATTTTAAATTTATTTCATCAAGACAATTTATGATTTAAAATTTTTAATTATTGTTAGATTTATACTTTATATTTTTCCTATTTATTCAACACGAGCCAGAGATGAATTACGATTATTTCTATATACTTGTTGTATGGTTAAGCTAGACTAGTACTAGTACAACAACCACAAAAAACATTCTACGTTGAGGGTGTCGATGGCTAAAGTGGTCTATTGGTAATGTGCAGCACCAGCGAATTAAAATAATTACTAAAAAAATGGCTACAAAAGGAAAATTTCAAAAATTTAATACTCCTCCTTGACATCAGAGGCGTTGCAACAACACTGCTATAAAAAAATACTGCAAAGCAGAGTTTTTTTTTTTCTTGGACCGGCACTCAAGGGATGACCCCTATACATGCCCTGCATTGTGCATGTACTAGGAAATAAGGTTTTGGGAGAAAGGATAGAGGGCGTAGTGTTTATTTTGAATTTTAATTTAAATTTTCCCACGTCAAAAGTGACTCTCAAAATATATTTGAGAATAACTAAAATTTAAACTAAGTAGGCTTTGCAAAACTTATTTTACACAACGAGTATTTTTTTATTCGATTTACATCTACTAATTTATTTTTAGATTTTTTTTTTCTTGTGCAAGTCAGGTCAGAAAAGCAATTATAAAATTCTTGGAAGAAATTTTTACATAAAGTTTTTTATAATTTTGAAAATGTCACGGAAATGCAAATCGTTTCTATTTTTGGTAGACAATTCAAATATAAAGGGTCCTCATGCAAACTCCTAAAAGACCGGCAAACTTTGTCTTTTTACACTCTCGCAAATGAACTGTCAAAAATTTTATAAAAATTCATACATTCCACATACTTTTTAAATTTGCCCAACAATGTTGACTTGTAAACTTGCGCTGTTCAATTGTGCATTTAATAAAACACCATGTTGTAATTTTTTCCGAAAAAAATTCTAGTGTTAACGTATCACAAACAGCAACTTATTTAAAATAATATGAGCCATTGAGTCTTTTAACTTTTCTTATGCATTTTTAAAAACAAATTACAAAATGAGGTCACACAAACAGGGTCAATTTTAATGCTCAAAAGACCCAATGATGCGTGGTTATACATCGACGCATGCACGATCATGCTGCCTTATGTAATTATGGGCGATATAACCATTGAGGAATCAGAAGCTCTTGATGCTCCTCGCATGTAAATAGAGTGTGATGTGACCATGGACTGAGAATATTTTTTAGGTCTCAACTGCCTCGGCTTTTTAAGACGGTGTAAGACATACTTCACCCCAACTGAGCTCCTTACAATTTAAACCGCTAAAAAAATTTAAATTTTTCATGTTTTATTTAATTAATTTTTTATTGGCGTTTCTTAAAAAGGTGCGCATGATACAAGTCTCGCATATAGTACATATGTATGCAGAATCGCACAAATGACAATTTTAAGCGTTTTCATGAGAACCCTTATAATGTATTTACGTGATATTACAAATACTTTTAAAACTAAATACATACATATCTGTATACACAATTTGTATACTCTTTTTTCTCGTACACTGTAAATAATTGTTTTCATTTGCCTTACAAGTTGTAAGTTACAACAGTTGTTGAATTAAGCAACAATCTAGTGTTAATGTTTCAAGTGAATAATCTTGTAACAATTTGCTTTTATTTAGTTGTCGAATATTTTTGTATAATTTTTCGTTTACAAGTGGCAATAAAAATTACAGAAAAACTGTCAAACATTTCTTTCGTTTGACAAGCACTTTAAAATTATAATTCCTTTACAACTCTTGTATCTTAAAAATGACAACAACAAAAATTAATAAATTTGAATTTTTTGACATGCATAGCGAAAAGTAACCAAATCATTTCTATGGACTCTGATATCCATACTTACATACGAATATAATATTCCCAGACCTAAGAAGATAAAATCAACACATGTACACTCAGTGTAGACCCTGCAGGAAATAACATTAGTAAAACAGTACTGATTTGCTCCTGACTTAGTATTCAGTACTAGTGAATTATACTTGTTATGTAATTTACATGTGGGTGTCATTGACCTGGCTGCTATGCAGTCAATAGGGTACTAAGTAGTTCTTGTGGGAAACTGCGAGCTACCACATCTATTTTCACCACAACAAAATGAGGCAATAAAAAATCTTTTTGCAGCTGTAAAGAGCTTCCCATCAGAGAGAAAATAAAAATTGTAGACGCTCAAAAAGGCACCAAAACATAGCGACAAAAGTGTTGACTTAGAGACTCTTCGTCCCAGCCTTCCCACAGGGTAGTCGTGTACTAAAATATTTCTATTTGCCGTGTCTTTCACACTGGCGTGAATGTTTCGAGCTATTACTCATACCACGATAGAGAATTATTTTTCTATGCACATTCAAAGAAATTAAAGGCAGAGAACAGAGAAACTAATTGGTTTTTAATGACCTTTTTTGAAATGTTCGTGTGTGTGTTTTGTAAAATGTTTCAAACTGAAAAAAAAAAATACCCGCGAAATATTAAAACAACAGAAATTAAATACTAATTGGTTACAATGGCTACAACAACACTCAACAGCAAAATGATACGGTAAATAATTTATTTTAATGTAAAAACTCATTAGTTTAACTTCACTACCTTATAAAAAATAATTAATAAATTTGATACTAGTACATTGGACCGTACCTAAAAAAATCACTGTAAAAAAGTATTGTTGGACAGCATCGCATCCAAAAACAGAACTTCCGGCAACGACAACTCTGTATAAAAAGTATTAGAACTAATCCGTTGTGGCACTACTTCCCGATCCCAAGTTCAGGATGTCATTGACTTCTTTGGAAGAACTTTTTTCACTGGGGTAAAATGATTAAAAATCAGTTTGTTTTCTTGTTAAACACACAGCATTTGTTTGTTCTTTACAACTCCTCTTTGCGCTTTTCTCATCTTTTCACTGAGATGCCACGTGATTTAAACTTTGAAGTATTTAAGTTACGTTCACACATTTCACAGGCATTACAATATTGTCAGAAAAATTGTCAAAAAATGTTTAAGAACCGCGTGAACTTAGAAGTTTAGTCTGGCAACATTGTCATAAAAAGTATTCTCATTACTTTGTACGACAATAATATTGTCTGACATCTACAATCGGGTGCAACTCCCGCCATTACGGGAGAGAAAATTTGTTATGTTCCAAGTATGAATTGCTCGAAAATTTAATAAAAGAAAAGTGTGTATCAGTTTTTTATACTATTTCAGTGAGACAGAGTTTCAGCACGTCTAAGAAGGTTTATGTTCTCACATTTGATCAGCGCTTTAAAAGAATAATTGCTTTTTTAAAAAACCACAAAGAACGCTTTTCTTTTAATTAGTGAACTGTGATTTGTTATGGTATTAAGTTTGCAAAAAATAAATAAACAGGGGTAACTAAAATATTAATCTATTCATAATTAAAATTAAAAATTCGAATGTTGAAAATAAATTTAAAAAAAGATTCAATGACTTCATCATGAATTATAAATTCTTCGAAACTTTAATTTTACCAAACTCATTAAAAATTCGAATAAATTAGCATTTTATTTGCTTTTCAGTAACTTTTTAATGGCTTAATTAATAAATGTTAAATTTTTCATGATGCAAGTAAAAGTAATTCGACCAGAAAAAATGCCTATCCTCTATTAAAATAGATCTTAAAATAACAAACACTACTCTCTCTTTGTTTCTTTTGCTCATTCTCTTTTGGAGGTTTTTTTTTTAAGTGAATGGTACATTCAGGCAATTGGGATACCTACCAACAGTGCTGACAAGTTGTTTTTCATGATATTTATTATGGAGATAGATTAGGGGTTAATTCTTGAACAACTCTGCTGTTACACGATTTGTTAATTTGAAAGTGGATTAAATGTTTAAGCTGAAAGAATCCTGTTTATATATTATGTGACATCGTCGCCGTTTGCAGTGCTCAAATACCGACGAGGGAGGATGCTGTGATGTATACTGGATATGCAATATACATATCCCGCGGGCGCCCAATTTATAGTAAACGAACACACCTATTGACACGTATTACTTATTCAATCGTTTGACAACTGTCGATGTTGTTAAATGTTGCCACACCGACATGGTATCTATTTTGACACACCAGCTTTTTTATGCCTGCCTGTATTTGTGTGTGAGATAAATATTATTATTTTTTTAAGTCATGCTTTTTTTCAATTTAGATTATCAATGCCCTTCCTTTCTTTTGTATGTTCTCGGTTTTACGGTCAATTTAACAAAATATGTACAAAAATAGAAGTTTGTGTGTATGTGTGTATGTTTGTACGAGTGTATGTATTTTTATTAAAAATGTTTATGTTAATTATATTTTTTATTTATTAGTTTTAGAAAACGAACTATTACTGAAATTGAGTTCTTTTATTTTTATCAAATTTTATCGCATTTACGTTAATTTCTTTCTGGAATTTTGTAACGTATGCTGTATAATGATAAGGTCGATTTTTATATTCTGTTGGTGTAATTATTTTACCAATCTTTATTGATTGTATCTGCAGTATTTTCTCTACTAGCAACAAGTAACGACAACTTAAATATAAATTAATACAATACATGCAACGGTCAAGTTCTTAAAATCATTGGGCGATCAAAGTTCATTTGGCGTTTTAGGTGTAACCCATATTTCTTATACTAAACAAAATTTGAAATATGTATATGCCAATCTCCATTAGTATAGAAGAGAGCGAAAATTATTAGTAGCTATCCCGACCAAGCGGAAAAAAATTAACCAAACCAGATCCATGTAGGCCAATCAGTCTATTAAATTCGTAAAACAGTGATAAAAATTCCAGAAAAAGTCATTAAGCATGAAATTGTACATTTTATTGAGGAGGACAACAATCGCTTCCCAAGCAACAAATCGGCTTGAGACGTGAGCGCAATACTTTTCAGCCTGTTGTGAGATTTAAAAGGATGTTAAATGATAATTTTGTGGTGGCTAAATCAACGGCCATCCCAGGAAAAATTAGTGCTTGTCTAGCGACATTATTGTAAGTGAGAATTTGTCTAAAAAAAAAACAGAATCACTTCCATTTGCGCTTTTATAATGCTTATTTTTGTTCGCCATCAGTCGCTTAGAAGCATTGCTTTTTGCGTACAAACAGATAAACGCAATGTATTTTTAATTATTTATACTGCTATAAACATTGTATTCACTTACTTGAGTGTATTTCGCCAGCATTTTTGTAATCATTTATTCTTAAATATACAATGTACTGCTTCCGACAGCTTTTCATGGTTCTAAATTTCGAACATTTTTTTGCTGGAATGATATTATAGCACATAAAATCTGCGTTTGGTTCGTTCTTCGACTCTTTAATTCAGAAAATATTTTGTGAGATGAAGCAGCTGATCGGCAACTACCGATTTTTATCAAAAAAAAAAAAAAATCCATAATAATGTCGCTTACGGCTGTTTTGTGATATTTAATCAATGTTAATTAATGTCATACGAAAGGTTTGGAGATCGTATATGAATCAAGCACACGAGTCCAAGAATCAATTTGAAACCAAAGCAGATCACTACTGTTTCGGGTCCCTTTTCAATGCCCTTAAAAAAGCTTTTGCATAATTTTCTTTATATGAATATTCTTTATGAATTCATTATTTTTTGTGTTTTTGTATTTTGTGTTTATTATTCGCCTTCATAATGCTATAAGATGCAATATCTTATGAAATATAGAATTATGATCAGATGATTTATAAATTATCTACATTTTTACGAAATATTTACTAAGATAAAAGAAAATACTTTAATGAAAAAAAATAAATAAAATAAAATGAAAAAGATCTTGTGTTAATAATTACTGACAAAAGCATTTAAACGTGCTATTAAATAAAAAAAAAATTATAAGAATAATAATAATTAAGTTTTATGCGATTCAAATGTCCTGAACATGTACTAAACTTTATTGTGTTGCTGGTAAGTTGTATAACAGGGGAGAGATGGTTAAAAATATGTATTAAATGCGAATACTGTTATTTCTTGAGGATGAGGTTAATGTCAACTTATTATAAATATATTTAGGTGCCTTTGTAGTTATAATTTTATGATTTTATGTAGAAATATTAAGCTCCTAAACTTTAAGGGATATAGGACTACATGATTAAATATCTGCAGACCAAATATGTAGTGTGCGTTCTTGTAACGATCTTACGTTTGTATGTGGTATTGCATACAGCAAATATATATATATGTGTTTACTTCACTCCTCGAGGGAGCATAGGGTCATAACAAGGTAGTCAATAATCTCGATCTTCGGCTCGATGCTTGACTTTGTTCCACATCATACGCAGTGCCGACTGCTGTCAGTTGCCGGTTCCAGGTTTGCGCTGGTCTCCCAAGTCCATTTCTGCTTGCTTCTTTCCATTCTAATAGGCTGCTGGTTTGCCTCCATGCAGATTTGGTTACGGAGGCATTTGTTAAGAAATACCTCAAGGCATTGTATGTCGCGTAGTGCCTTGTTCCATGTCTCGCATCCATAAAACAGAGTCGATTTTATGTTGGAGTTAAATAATTTGATTTTGGTTTGTTGAGAGATGATAGAAGATTTCCAAACCGGGTTTAGCTGGGCAAATGCACTCAGCGCCTTATGCGGCTGGATATATCTGCTGCTGAGCCGCCAGTTATGTCCATTGTGCTACCCAGGTAGCAGAAGGGCTTAACATCTTCAATATTTTGACCACATACGGAGAAATGGCGATCTGTTACTATTGATGCGGGGAGACTTTGTTTTGGGTATATTTATCTTCATACCAACCTATTTTGCGATGTCACTAAGGTGGACATCTATAAGAATGATATAATGGCTTATTGTCTACCCTATCACATTATCGAGCACGCAGTTAAAAAGTAGAGGTGAGAAGACACAACTTTGCTTAACTCCAATTTTCACCGTAATTCTGTTAATCCGTTGTTTTTCATGTAACACACGGCAAGTGGCATTCTTGTACAGTCCTTTGATTAGCCGTGTTAGTTTTTCGAGGACACTCTTGCAAGTCAGCGAGTTCCATATAGCGCTATGGTTGAGTGTGTTAAAGGCCTTCTCAAAGTCTATAAAAATGAGGTATAATGCTGATCTCCTTTCTATTGATTGCTCAACGATAATACTAAGACTGTTTACTTGGTCAACACAAGAATTTCCGCAGCAACAGGCAGCTAGCTCATTTCTGAGTGATGGGGAAATTGTTGTCGAGAGGCCTTTAGGTTGACACTGAGCAGTAGATGTTGATATGCTATCGGAGTAGGAGATCTCCCATTTTATGGCCTATTAGCTTTTCGATGTAACAAGGTCTCCCAGCTGTCAGGATACTAGAGGAAAGTGATAGTTAGAGAAATGACAGGAGGTGAAGCTTCACTATCTTACAACTCTGCTTTTGCACGTTCTTTGTTTCTTAGCAGTGTTGAAGCGCCTCTGATGTCAAGAAGACGTAATAAATCTTGAAGCTCCGTTTTTAGTAGCCACTTTTAGTAATTATTTTACTTCGCCAATGCTACACAATACCAACGAAGGAGGCCGTTCTGCTGTACCTGTGGATTGGTATCAACTGAAACTGTTCACTGACCAGTGCCTACGCCTTCAGTAACAACTGACACAAAGACCCAGAAGATTTTTGGTTTTGTAGTCAACGTTGACACTACTTCAGCCATCGCTGAGTCATTGTCATACAACAAGTAAAGACCATGAGTTTGAGCCTGTGGAATACCCCTCAGTATCGCCAAAGGTCCAGAAATAATGCCGTTTTTGTCAACTATATTCAGTCTATCCGTGAGGTAGGAAGCAATTAGTTTCGTTGCAGTTTCCGAAAACTTTAACATTTTCAAAAAGCAGCATTTGATGTTTCACAGTGTAAAAGCCTTTTGAAAGGTCCAATAATATTGAAAATGTTACCTTGTTATCAAGAAGTTTTCAAATACTTCAGCGTTGACGGTCAGTTTCGACGTACATGTTTTGAAATTTGTATATGTATGAGGCCTTCAAAGACCTAAGACAGATAGGGAAGAATTATAATTTAATAAAGCGAGGCTGAATGTCATTGTCAAATTCATATATGTAAAGGGTGTCTGGTAGCAGATTTATATTTTCAAACTTAAATAAAAAACGTAATAATTGACACAAAGTTTTATTAAGAGCATTGAACGATAGAATGGAAATGCGGATTTTATTTTTTAAAGAGTATGTCATCCAGATCCTTTTTTAAAATTTCATGAATAATCGCTCTTGAATATCCCAGTGAGGCTGCTCTTTTCCGTATTGAAAGTCGCGGATTTTCACGTAAACTGCTTTCAACCAGTTCAATTTTTTCGGATCGACTAGGCCCTGGCCGTGGGGCATTCATAGCCGAAGCAGTAGTGCGGAACATCTGCACCCACGAACGAATTAAATTTACACTCGATCCATCACTTATTTGCCGAATACCGAACTTTGAATAAAATTGTCGACGAGCAATTACGTAAGAATCATTACTCTTAAAAAAATGTCGCCACAGCCAACGCGCGATGCTCACTCGACCACTGCGACATCGTGACTGACAAATCCGCTCAATCCATAATTCCAACGGCGACACCCTCCATCCGCACCGTTTATTACTTTTTGAAATAATCGTATTTAAAAATATAAATTTCCCACCAGGCACCCTGTATAATTAATATAAAAAATTTGAAATTTTCTTTTCGTGACATTTCTCAAACGGCAATTCGAATGCTTTGCATTTTAGAGAACTGAATGTTTTTTTCTCTTTTTATCGCATGCGATACTTGAAGAGACCAAATATTTTGGCAATGAAATATTAAAACAAATTTATGCTCATCGTCAAAGGCCCTTCCACACTATAATACAAGTCTTTCATAATACTTTGTGAGAGAGAAATTTAATGAGATTTGGTGTGACTGCCAAAAGTATAAGTAAGAAGAACAAAACCGGTTTAGAAACAAATTACTCTTTGATTGTTATGTTAGTCTCTATGGTTGCTTACATAAAAACACATCCCTGATAAAATGAAAAGTATAAACTTTTTGAAAATTTTTAAAAATGGTGGGAGCCATACGACTGTGAAATTATGATCAGATTCATAACATATTGTTTTTACACTATTATACTTTCCCATTTGATTTAAGTTTTTGACATGTCGTATTTCTCAGTACTACCTACATGGTAATACTTATAATATACATATGTATATAATAATTACATAAAAGGCCTCAAGTATAATTGCATACAAAACAAGAATACACAAAAGTAACTTTATCACTATCCAGCGCGCTTTATAAGAATATGACAACAACAACAACTACAAAAAAATATACGTACTAAATGATATGCGATCAAATTTCATAAATTTAGAAACAATAAATAAAATTGTTTTCATAGTTCTTTGTTCGAAGAACGCATTTTAAATAATGTAGATTGAAAAAAAAAGAAATTAAATGTAACTATTTTAATAATAATGCCAGCTAAATATGTATAAACATTCAGCCACGTATTTTGTTAAATTAAGCGTAAAACCAAGAGCGATTTAATGAAGGGGCGTTGAAGATAAAAACCGAAAATTAAGTTGAAAGTTTTTAAAACTCTCTAAAGCATTACATGTGGATTTATATCACAAATAAACCCATCAAAATTATACATACGAATATTTATTTAAAGCAAAAAAGTGTGGAAAATGTTTGTAAACTGTTTAAATAAATATTTAAATTTACAAAAAGGTAATGAACAAATAAAGAGAGAGAGAGAGTTACTGTCTATTTAATGAAGCGATAATATTTTAATTCATATGAAAAAATAAAACTAAGAAGAAATAAAGTGAAGTTAATAAATGATTGCTTTGCATGGAACTCGTAACAGTTTCTTCCAACAAAGAAAATCCAAAAAGGAAATGTAATTGTCGTTAAAAATTCAATCTATAGTTTAAGCTTCATTCAAGAAAAATATTTTGTGGCTCTTTATTCTTTATTCTTTAGTCTAGTAAATGTAACAATTTTATGCTGAGTTTACACATTTCGTTGTTATTTTAGTTCGCAGACAGTTCATTGCTACTAATATCGATGAAAAAGGGTGCTCCAATTCGTCATAGGACAGTAATGCGTTTTTAGTAAAAATTATCACGTTGACTACAAAACCAAAGTCCTGGGTTCGGGCCCAGTAACTGACTTTGTCATAGAAATAACTTATTTCGTATTTTTCGGATGTCCATTAATGTGGCTTTGTGTTAATTCTTGTCGCTGGCAAAGGCATAGCCACTGGTCACAGAACAGTAACGTCTTGTCATCAGGGGCGGTGCAATACTGCTATAAGCAGAGAAAACGTGCAAAGACAGAGTTGTAAAGATAATGAAGCTTTTCTCTATCTATATCTTCAACACTTGTCATCTCTACTACTAGTATGCTTTTTTTTGTTGTTCTCCATCGCTGGTGAAGGCCTCCAACAGTTCGAAGAGCAATAATCAAATTATAATTCAATAAAAAAAATACTGATATTAAGAGTTATACTTAGATTACGGGATTTAATGGGGGATTTTTATGTAAAAAAAATGGGAATGTTAATTATGAAAAAAACAAGGTTTTTTTTTTTCTCTTTTCCCTTCTTTTTCTTTACTTTAGGTGTAGGTATTTTTGGTAAATTATTTAGTGGTTTTAAGAAATGGAATATTTAGGAAATGGTATATTTAGGAATTGGTATATTTAGGAATTGGTAGGTATTAGTACGTGTAGATATGTATGTATGTGTTATTAAATATTTCAGAGTTTTTAGTTCTTAGCATATGGCTGTTGTTGTTTGTTTCGTAAAGAGCCACAACAGCTATAAATTCCATCAATTTCCATCCGCCCATCTTTCAGCGTTCTCCAGAAATTAATCTTCTAGAGAAATTCCAAATTTGAAATTTCAGTAAAAATGAATTTTTTTTATGAAAACACCTAATGTTAGGGGTTTTGGCCATTGGATATCATAAAGGGCCACAATAGCTATAAATTCCATCAATTTCCATCCGCCCATCTTTCTCCAGTTTCCTGGAATATGATGCATCTTCTAAAGAAATAGGCATTTTTTATTTGTAAAAGTAACAAGATTCTATGACATATTGGGGATACAAGTTTATATTTTTGTGAAGGGGATTGGAAAACTAGTTGCTCCTTTAATTTGTATCCATTTGGTCCAAAAATGTAAGCACAGTTCCGTTTGGAATAGGTACATCTCGATTTTTCATGTTTAACAGAGGTCTGTTAACACGTTGACAGAGCTCTGTTAAGGTAGTTGGTTTGTGTCTAGGGTTTAAATTTCGAAATTTATCTTCAGACAGGTGTCAAGATCGATGTTTTTTTAAGCCGTTCCCGGTTGCATCACTTTGAATTTTTTTTTTATGCCATTAATAGTTTTTCATAACTTGGAATATTTTTGTATTTATCGCTTCTAATATGGCATAACTGCGGCATGGTTTTCTTGTTCATAAAGATTTTTATTTTGCACGCTGTTGCTTACAAAACGACGGAATGAAAATGAAAAACGAACGAAACAATCGCCATTACACGCGTCAAATTGATGGTTAAGTTGATCGCCAATTGAATGAAAATCTAAGTTTTTTGATTTTTTATTCTGCCGATGACCAACCGTTGGTCAAACAGACCTCTAACGTAACAATTCTTTGCACTACTTTTAGCCGCTGCCGACAATTAAGCGCCAAATTAGATCTCAGCCGTTCTATCTCACTTCACCTGCTGCCTCTAGTCTATATTTTCCTTTCCGAAAAACGAAATTAGCACAATTTCACAGTACATAAATCTATGTACTCGTTCATATGTATAGTAAATTTTTAAAACCGAAGTCGACATTCATTATTCATTCTATTCATTGTGTTCATTGTATTGGCAGAAGTCCAATGTGTGTAAAAGCTTTTAAATGAATTGGTTGGGTGCCTCTACCCAATGATGTTGAAATTGAAAGGCCATACCACCGTCCTCGTTTATATGTGTAGAAATTGGAAATGTTGGCTTAAATTTAGTATTTTTTTTTTGTCTGGGACCAGCACTCAGGAGATGACTCCTACACATGCGAAGCATTGTGCTGGAATTATAGGAAATGGATAGTAAGAGAAACGACAGGAGGTGAAGCTTAATTAATTATTTTTCAGCTCTGCTTTTTGCACGTTCTTTGTTTATAGCAATGCTGAAGCTTCGGTTTAGTAGCCATTTTTATTATTGTTTGATGTTTTTTTTTATAATTTTAGTCTGAAACTGGTGTTGAACCCAGGTCTGTTTTGGTTTTGTAGTCAACGTGCAGACTACTTCAGCAATCGCTGAAACTTCAATAAGAGTCGATTGGTTAAAAGTACAAAAGCCCGCACTTTCTAATCGGGATCTTTTTTCATATAGTAGTGATGCATTTAGATATTTTCAAGGAGCTTGATGGAATGGGCCATGGAAAACTACTGTCAAAACTATTTTGCCTTGGATATCGGTCACGACTTCTCTCGATTTATATCACGTTTTTCCAATGATCACACGGACGATATATTACGATTTCATTGCTCGTAAATCCCAGTGCTGTATCCTTAGCCATAAACTCTTTGTAAGGGTTTTATATTTTCATACTAGGCACTTGTCCTATCCTACCATGTATTAAATTTAATTTTATTTACAATAAGGAGGCATGTTTTGTGTGAAAAATATTATTATAAGAATTACAGTTGTAAAGTCACTTTTAGAGTATTTGCACAGGGCCGTAGCAACATAACGACTTTAATTAAATTTACTACATGTTAAATGTAATGTAGTGTTTATTTAATGTTAAATGTAAAAATATATGTTAACTAATTTATAAATGTTCACGTTAAATGTAACGTACATTACAAATTAAACGAATATGCTGCGTCGTTAGTGGTTTTCGATGGTATAGATAATGAGCAAACAGAAGCTCTTGATGCTCTTAACATTAAAGTTCAGTGTGACGTGCGATGGAGCGGCGCTTCAATCTCTACTTAGGCGCTACTCGCCATCATACATGTGATGGTGAAGTGGATTATCGGTGACAATAGAGTCAGCTCAGTTGACTCGCTGGAGCATCGTCGTAATGTGGCGTGCGTCACACTGTTCTATATCTACTTTAATGGAATGTGCTCTAATAATGTCAGTGAACTTACTACCGAAACTTGAACATATTTACGTGTGGCAATGTTGACTTCGGAATCGCGTACATTTGTCGTCGAGCGTGTTCCAGAGGAATTTTTTTTAAACGCGCCTTTCGTATGTGGAACAAACTTCCTGCAGAGGTCTTTCCTGACAATACAGTGTAGGAAAATTCAAGGCAAATGTTCACATATTACATCCCCTGAGCATTCCTGCTCGAAAAAACAAAAGAAGATTCCAAAAGTATATTTTATTGAATATATGATGAAAATTGGCTGCAGGTCGTAAGCTAAATTTTCGAATTAAGCTTTCAAGCTTCAGTCTGGTTTACAGCCACATCTATACTTCACAAACGCAGAAGTTGCGTGCAGTCATGAAAATTTTAACACTACAGATGGAAGTGCATAACACGCGTTGCGCTCGTCAATGAGTTGCATTCTTCTGTCCAAAAAATTTGAAACAGTGTCTTTTCATAAAGAAAGTTAAAACCCATATTTGCAACCCTTATACCGCGCAAAAGTTGGACGCGTTCCTTACATTTTGACAGCTGAGTAGATGCGTAGAAAGACGAGGAGTGTAGCTTGCATTTTTTTAAGCATGCAAAGCACAAAAGTACAAAACTCATCACCGCCCTAACGCGTGTTATGTACTTTTACCTGAAGCTCTTACGATACATTGTTACATCCGAACTGTGGGAAATACTGTGTTTTGGATATAAAGCCTCGATTTATTTTCATTTAAAATTTAAAATTTAAATACTATTTCTAGAAATTAGTAAATAATTACAGAAGAATTTTATTTAATGATTTGCAATGAAAATATTTTCGCTCAATAACTTTTGGAGTTAATAAATTTTTATTCCATTTAATGGAGCAAAACTATCTACACACATATGTACATACATACATGCATTCCCATACATACAATCCAACATACATTTCATATGCGCAAGTAAATTTTTAAAGTGTTGTTGTGTTTTATTTGTTCAGTCAGCAATTTTACTCATGCTTGATTTGATGGGAAATCATACACTGCTTTTACATTTGTTTTACACATATTTTATCTTCTACATAAAAATAGATACAAAGTAAAGATGCGAATGTGCTCCAAGTGCTGCCATATTTTTTTACGAAAACTGATCATTTTTAAAAATTTTAACGATTTTGGGAAAAAAAACTGCTCCTTAAAAAAATATATTATTGGCGTATTTTTAATTAATAACAATTAATTGAAGAAAATATCAAAACAACATTTCTATTATATTTTATGTATATAAAATCATAAATAAAAACATAACAGAAAATATGTCAAAATATGTACGTATGTATGTATGTAACAAACTAACACACACATAGAGATCGTAGTAAACTATTTAATTATACAAAGTAAGTTGTACATGTTCTTATTAAATTTAATTTAAATTTCTTTCGTTTGTGCAAAATTTGTGTAATTAAAATTATTTTTTAGGAAGTCTTTGGTACGCAAAATTCCACATAGAGTAGACATTTCTAAACTACTTCTAATTTTTGTTTTATTTAAACTTATTTGAGAATATATTCTTTCAACGTTGGCTGTCGACACTGATATTGAGGGAATTGCATAAACTAATTTCTTTAGATTCGGAAATGGTTCCGAACCATCACAACATTTTGTATTGAATATGACGTGGCAAAATTGTTCAATACTCTTTTCTTCTAGTAAATTATAGTCTTTGAAATTACACACCACTCATCTTCAATGTCTTGGATATAATTTAGGTCCACGACTTTCGGAACAAAATAAACCAAATCAAAATGTTTTCCACATTGCCTTCAATTACATTAGCAGCCGCTACAGCTTCAATATATTTTGGAAATTCTTTGTCAAAATAAAGAATAAATTCTTGTCAATCATATCGTAATTTAATGCTTTTTTTTGTTTTATGGAAATAAAACTGTTGATAAAAAAAAAACAGTTTTTTTTAGTAAAAATTTTCAAGCATGTTTTGCACTTGAAAAATTTGCAAAAAACAGATAAATCTGCACATTTGGCAGCAATGGGTGCGCCATCAATCGTTTGACTTAAGAACTCTTTATTGTCATTTTATTATTTCAGAGAAATTTTCATCATATGCCGCTTTGCAGCAAACCAACGTTCAGCTGTGGTAACTCAAAATTAATGTCGTTCAAAATATTGTTTCCGAAAAGCACCGTTTCACAACACTGTTAGTCATGTAGTGTTGCAATTTGTTCATCACTGGACTTCATTAATACAAATAATTTTTTTAGAAGCGCTGCCAGTGATACCAGCATAAAAGTTTGCCCACCCTGTTTAAACATTTTTCACATGTGCATTGATATGTGTGTGTGTATTTGGACCCACATATACTTTGAAAAAAAAAAGACCTGCAAAAAAATGTACATAAAATATATTGAAATAAAATAATATTGAACCTGTTAAATTGAAAACTTAAATAAAAACAAATCGAGCATTAACAACAGGCCATTTGTTATTGATTTTTAAAATAAATACACAAACAGTGACAAATAAAATTTAAAAATAAAACAAAACTAATGAAATGCATATGAAACAGACCGTACACAGAGATTGGTGGGTATCACATATTTAGTCATATTGAGAAAAAAAGGTTAAAAATTATCACAAAAAATATTAAATAAAACCAGGTACCAATGATTCTATAAATTTAATTTTTTTCGCTATTAATAAAGAAACTAAATTTAGTATCCACAAGCAATCTTCTATTATTATTTTTTGCTTGGATCAACCATCCCTCAGGGGATGTCGCCTAAGAATGCAAGGCATTCCACCGTGACTAATATTTAAAAACCCAGTGCGTATCAGGCGTTATGTTGGCTTATTAATTTTTTGCTAAAATACCGACTCCTTCGTCGGGTACTGTTATCATACATAACACACATCAGAATAATTTTTGGTCTCACGGCGATTAGAACCTTGGATCTTCTGGTTACTTGTAAAATTTTGCATTAGTATCCAAACGGTCAGGCCATTCTATAATTAAAATCATCGTCTACCCAGACCGTTCTCGAAATATGGGAACTTTTTCAATATTCTCATACATTAACTCATCATACTCGTAAGTATAACTACTATGGACCTGGTAGCGGGTCTGCAGTTACATATATCCTCATTCACAATCCTATTACTCAGCCAACAGCGCCTGTAATTGTTAGCAAAAGTTTTATAAAGTAGCTACTCTAGATGATTTTGAATAGAGATGTTTTGAAAAAAAGCTGCAAAGTTGTACTTTATTTTTGAAACGGTAACCCTGATCCTTTTACATTTATAACTTTTTTTTTGTGCAATTCTTTTGTATTTGTTACATTATTAAGGTCAAAAATACAAAAAAAAAAACTTAAAATAAAATTGGCATCGAAAAATTAGTGTTGCCTGAAATAAATAAAATTTAACAAACATAACAAAAGCGAATGGAAACAAAAAAAAAATAATGTTGCTTCAGTTTTTAAACAGAATTTACGTTTCGCGTATTGCATGTCCTTGCTGTCATTGTGTTATTAACTGCACAGAGCATCCACAAAATAATTCAATATATATACATACTTAACCGCTCACATACACAATTCGTTTGCATGTATGTATTTGTAACACATTTAAATAATTTCAAATTAAAGCAAATCAGCTATACGTTCTGCAAATGATGCTAAAAAAAGGAAACAAACATTTTATAATTTCGATGATTAATTTTTCACAAAAAGTCAAAAGTTTAAGGTTTCAATGACAATTTATGAAAGCGAAGTGAAAAAATTTTAATTTGTGAAAATATTTGAAAGAACCACATTGTCCATATATAATTTGGTTGTTTCAAAGAATTCACGCTTTAGTTGTTAAATTTTAAATATTATTTATAGTATGCTTAATAAAGTGTACTGCAATAAGAGCGGGCCGAACCATATTATGTGTTCGCAAAATGCCAAAGTGTCACTCCCAACAAAAACTTATCGAAATTTAAAAGCACGCAAACCTGTCGGAAACAATACATTGCACATTTAAAAACAAATGATTACCAAAATGCTGCCCAAATGCACTAAATTAAGTGAATGAACTATTTAAAGCAGTATAAATGCTTAAAAAATGCATTCTTGTGCGTTTGCCTTTTGGGATACATAAAGTAATGCTTCTAAGCGGCTCATCGCGAACAAAAATAAACAATATAAAGGCTTCGTTTTAATTTTGAACAAATTCTCTGTTATAATCGTGCTTCCAGGCAAGCAGTAATTTTTTCTGGGCAGTAACCATATTGCAACGATGCTTTTGAGCTCCTTAAAAATATATTTCATGTGGAATTTTTATATACGCAAGTGCTTTTTAAACTAAGAAAATTATCCTAAAGTGAATTAAGAAGTAGTAAGAAATTTAGTTATATTTTTCAATCCCCAAATTGAATTTTCCAGTTCTTTGTAGCTGTACTTTGCTATTTTAGCATCTGGTCTCACTGCTAATAACACATCAAACCATATGCACTCGTCAGTATTTTCCGTCCACACTGTGAAACATTTGTTGTAGGAACTTTGTTAGATTCTCTTTTGAAACTGCATTCGTGTTCACACTATAAAGCTTTGCTTCGCAGTTTTGTCGGTTTTATACATTACTTTTTTTCTGCTTTTTCTAGTTTTTTTTTTTTTTGAAAAGTTTCAATGTTTCATGGAACATTGTTCCTTTTTCCATTCCTCTTCACTCTTTCACCCTCAAACTTACGACTGGAGTTTTGTTGCATGACTTGATATTAATCGTCGTACACTCCTCTCAAATTTTCAAAACATGCGTTCACGACTACGAGGCTGATTTTAGAAACGTCGATTTTTGTTGCGTGATTAAATGTGAACATAATTTTTGGTGTATGATGAAATCACGCAATCATTCTCTGCTCGCAAGGTGGACAGTTTTTTTTTTCTGGGACCAGCACTCAGGAGATGACTCCTACACATGCGAAGCATTGTGCTGGAACTCTAGGAAAGGGATAATTGGAGAAACAACAGGAGGTGAAGCTTAATTAAATATTTTGCTGCTCTGCTTTCGCATGTTCTGTGTTTGTTTATACTCGTAGCAGTGCTGAAGCTTCGGTTTAGTAGCCATTTTTATAATAATTTAGTTTTTACACAAGGAGGGCGTTCTGATTGTGGATTGTATCAGCTGAAGCCGGTATTGTTCAGTGACCAGTGAAACTATGCCTTCGCCACTGAAACCTTCCGCCAACAACTGACACACAAAGACACACTAATGCACATCAGAAAAATGCGAGATGTTTATTTTTATTTTAAAATTTTAGTCTGAAACTGGGGTTGGACCCAGGTCTGTTTTTGGTTTTGTAGTCAACGTGCAGACTACCATCCATCGTGCCATCGCCACGAGGCACGGGGTAGGGTTCTCACGAAACTTGAATTTTTTCTATGCTTTATTTATTTAATTTTTTTATTGCTTTCACTATTTCCAGAGATATCATGTAAACTTTCAAGAACAGCGTTATATTTCAATTACTTCAGGAGTCATAGATAAGTCCATTTTCAATACTTTTAGACTTTTCTTGACTTCGCAAACTTCTTCGAATGGTGGAAGCGTTTGTTTGTGAGTATCGATGGATATTCCTCTCGAAAATTGGAAAAAAACGCTGTTTTTTTCATAATTCAAAAAATAATTTTTGAGAATGAGCTTAGCGCGCCAGTTCCGCGGATGGTCTGCACTGACAAACATATTGCATATTTTTTTAAATGCCTTTTTCCTCAAGGTAAATTATTCTAAATGGGTCGAACGGGAAAGTCCAGAAGGTTTTTCGGTTTGTATTGTTTTCAGAAAACGCAGATAGTTGGCAAATACCTTTAGTATTCGTTTATTTTCGAAAGCAGTTACTCATTGACATGACACATGTCAAAGTCAAAAGTAAGATGGATAGCAGCAATTGCAGTTTCACCATATTTTTATAAAACTGTAAGATTTCCTTCTTTATAATTATGTAACAATTATTTTATTTATTCAAAATTAATTACTGAAACTGTTAATTATTGAAAATAAAATTAATTACTATTATTTATCTGTTATATGGTTTTGGTAGTATACATACATATATATATAAATTTCCTTTGTTAGGTGGTAATACCAAAATCGATAGTAGACCTTTAACTAAATTCCTGAAAAAAGCCAAGAAATTTAATACATTTATACAAGAACTCTCTAAAAATATTTGAGAATTACATAATATTTATACATAAGTATATAGATCAATTTTCTTTATAATTGCAAACATGTAATTTTGATTTTAATTTCCTCATGGAATTTTTCAGTCTTAATTATTGAATTTATATGGCGCACAATCAAGTACGTTTTTGTGTTACGAGTCAATTTTATTAAAATTGATTTATTACTCTTAACTTAATAAAGTAGTGGGCATATTGCTGGTATCTATAACTTTGTTCATATTTGTTTTTGCAATTATATCGACACACACACTCACACAAATATCCATGGCTTGCATTTTTTTTAAAATTACATCTAAATGTGAATGCAACTTATCAAAGTTGCATATGTGCATATTACAGCTCGTGCATTTATTGTTTAACCCAATTTTTATGAACGATTATTGCCGTGGGGTTATAAAAATTAAAAATCAAAAGAAACTAACAAAATAAATAAGGAATAAAAACCATTTCGAATGAAGCTAAATATTAATTTCGTGACATTTCTATGAATTAAATGTGAATAAATTAAAAACTTTATAAATCCATATCTAGCGAAATCTGATATGAATTAATTTACGTGTGTCACCTTCTAGTATTTTATATTCGATAAAATTATTTCCAATCACGTGGCATTTTAGAAATAGCGAAATTATATCTGTTCAATAACTCATGTCATATATTGAATATGATAAATTGAGTTTATAAAGTTATAATAAACGAGAAAAAAAGTATTAAATTATAATGAATATTTGGCAATTTTTCTCTTTTTTTTTTTGTGAAAATATGTATTTTTTTTGTCGATATTATGAAATTCATATGAAATAAGTTGGTATGTTTGAAAGGATATTGTTGTATTTGATGGAAGGATGTATTGTCGCAAGAAATAAAAAAATGCAATAACTGCTAATTGATTTGACGTCAGCAGTGAATATTTATTTTAATTCAGTGGAAATTTTATTCAATGTGATCCACATGATGAGTGGTGTGTGATGACAATAGACAATTAATTAAATTCAATTTCTTTAATTAAGTGATAAATTTTTCTTGTACACAGTCATACAACAGATTAAAGTTTCCAAATTTTATTTAATCCGTTTTTGTTTATGGACCAATAAAACAAACTTCAGTTTTGATGGAAATAATGGCAGGTCCTAATAACATAGGTCGAATATGTCATGGATTATAACGCGGCCATCAGTCAAGAAGACTTTTGCAGGTAATTAATTCCACAAACGAATGGTTCGCAGAACATCGTTACTTTTTTTGCGTGTTGTACGGTTTAATTGGGGTAGTTGTTGCTTTGCATTCAAAAAAATGAATTTATTTATATGTATTTAAACTTGAAAAAATACGTGTGCCGTTTATTTTAATATGAAATATTTTTAATTTTTTTATAAATTTTTAAATTTTTGTTGATGTTGACATACCTTACCGAAAGATGTAAGATGGAACAAAATGAGAAAAGAACATTTTGTTCAAGATGTTGATTTTTATCGCTGCATAATTCTTATGGGAAGACTTTAATATCGTGGAAAAATGCAAATTGTATACAACAAATTGCAAACATTATATGTAGATATGTAATAGAACTGTTTTTAGGATTTCCTGAAAGTAAAGTTTGCCCTTCCTTCCGCCTGGCTATTATTGTATACTGCCATAGAGTTATCGAATAAGTTATTACGTATTTTTTTTAAAAAGATACAACATTCTCTTGATCAAATTGTTATTTAATTATTAAAAAGGGCCAATCTAATTTGACAGAACCGAATAGTCGCATAGATAACAAGTTGTCATTTGGAAAAATAGTTTTTGTTTTCCGCTTGCAAGAGCCTGTGTGATCAGCAAAGAATTGGAGTGAGTGTTAAACCGATGCACTATTTTTATTTTGCTCTTGATTTATGTAGCGCAGCAGCACCTTTATGGGAAAAATGTTTGCTTTACGGCCATTTTCACAATGTCTGATTAAAACTTAATTGGAACTTTAACAGTCGGTTAACTGAAAATATATTTCACAATGTATGATTAACTTTTAACTGACACCATTTAACGAAAAAGTGTCTGTTAAATTTAACCGAACATAATGTGGCGGTTAACAATATAATCGACACCTATGCATAGCTAATTTTAATTAATAAATAGAAAAAATGTACACATGTAAAAATTGGGGAAAGCAACACTTATATTTTTTCAATGTTTATAATTTAGAAACTTTGAAAAAAACAAAAGTTATCTTGCTGCGATATTAGAGGCTCTACAAAAAACTTTTTAACATATATAGATCTTAATATTTTTATAGAGCAATATTTTACCTGTCTCACTTGTTTTTTTTTTAATGTTTCAAGCTGGAACAATTTCTTGCTTATGCATATTCCGCCATTTCCTTTCAGTATAGTATTTTTCACAAACATTAAGATTTTTTTCTTTTTTCTGTCATTATAGTATTTTTCGTAAACAAACACAAACAATATTGCCATACTTTTTAGCGAATTCTTTTGTTAAGTAACTGAAAGATGGTGAAACTGAAATCATTAACCGTCGATTAAATAGTGCCTGTTAAGCAAACCGCCAGTTAGTTAATTTTCTGTTAAAAGTAAATTAATTTGACATTGCGAAAATGGCCGTTAGTGTGAATTTTTATTAACTGTACGATTAAAGAAATCAAATCTTAAAAATATTTACATGCATCTACATTTGATACAATTATCAAGTTCTTTATATGGCAGACGGCAGTCTTTATTTACATTTACTCTTCTTAAGCTCTTTACTGTTCAATGTAAGAATTTTAATCAAAATTTGTTTTACTAATCTTTCAAATAGTCTCAAAATTTGTTAGCATTACTTATAGATAATAAATATTTTTAAGATTCCATACTTAACATGCTTTTGTAGTGTGAAATGTTCCTATTGCAGCTCAAATATCCCAGCGATAAATGCGACTACTTCAGAAGTCTAAAAGAGATAAGCTCTACTCTAAGAGAAGACTAATTCCGAAAAAAATCTTGCCATCCTCAAAAAAAGAATGGAAAAGAATCTCTGGTGAACGAAAAGTCTATATAAACATATCATAAAGCATTTTATTACAAAAGTAACTCAAATTAAAATTAAACTCCTCAATTTTTGAGTTACTTTTGTAATAAAATGCTTTATGATATTTTTCATACTGTATGAGAATATCATAGGGTATGTAATAATAAATTTCACATATAGTTTATAAGGGAAAAAGCACAATTAGAATCATATGTCTATATAAACATTTTGAATTTCAAAACTGCAATTACACAGCACATTCTTATTTGTTTGATGTTTCTCCAATGCCCTCCTGAAAAATAATATTGCTGGGTTATTGATCCATATTATTGCATGCATATACATTATAATCTTTAGAGTTTCTCTAATAAATTAAATTCAGTATTCAATAACTTAGAATATTTATCGCCTTCAATAGTGTTTAATTGAAAATCTATGAAATTTTATCATAAATCATAGAAACACGTAAACGCACTCACAAACTGTATTGGATTATATTCTTTGCCTATTTATTTATATTTTCTTTGCTTTATGCCCAGAAGTGAATAAAATTTTACAACCAAAATTAATTAAGAAATTCATAAAAATGAATTAATTTTTCAATTTCACATTCACAGCACACCCGACAGACACTGCATGGAATAAATTTAAAATTAAAGTGACAATATTAAATAATAAAATGTCACTATTTCAACACCCAATGTATTCGAACTCAAGTTTAATAATTGTTTTCATAGAAAATTTTTTAATATAGACAAATACAACATTGTGGATTTCGGGTGATGTATTGTTTTCGAGGCTTTTTTTTTTAAAGTAAAGTGCAAACTCTTTGAGAAATATGTATGTACTACGAGTATGTAGCTGTGTTAACTAGAAAACCTTTTCTACATTGTGAGTGTTTTTTAGTACTTCACATATCTAAAAAATCAAATCACCTCATTATAGTTTTAAATATGGCGGACCATAACCGCCAAAAAAACCAACTTTACAGGGGAAGTTTTTTTCGTGCAGTTTTTACCTGAGAATTTAAAATTTAAAAAGAATTGTTTTGGCTTTGAGATCTCACGGTCACATTTCACAATGATTTGATATTTTTTTTAATGAGGACACTGATGGGGAACTATTAATTAAAAAAAAATCCATAATTATGACTTTTGAGCGTTTTAGAAACGATACGCCTGCAATTACTTGGTATCACCTGTTGAAACATTCGTCAACTGTCAGTTATTTAAACCAATGCAGAAAGCGTCACAATAATTCTGTCTTTGCGGCATGCTGATTTCGAATCATTTTCAAACCATCTTCGTATATTTTCTGCTTGGCACTGGTGTAACAACACATCAATGTAATTAAATAAAAATTCAATTCCTTGAAAGCCAATTATACAAATAAAATAATAAATCAAAATATGTAATCAATGTTGTTGCGTATCTCTGATGGAAGCTGGAAATAGAGAAACGAACTCGTAGATAATCATTCACAGCATATACTATTTTCAAATCAAGTAAATGGACACAGGAATAGCCTGCCTGCCTGCATTCAATTAATGTGCAGTTGCTGTTGCCTCCTTCGTCACATAGTGAGTCAACAATGTTTGTCGTTACCGATTTCTTTTTTTTTTTTTTTGTGAGTGGATAATAAAATGATTGGAATACTGTTAAAATTTGAAATTTCTGACCAAAACTATTTTAATTTTGTTGCTATTTCCTTTACTTTGCAATACGTATGTTTCTTTCTTTAGCCATTGGTGTAGCAGAACTTTTTTGAGAGGGGGCGGTGGGCAAGATAAATTATGGAATTTTTTTCATATGTTTAGAAAATTATTAGATATTTGCTCCCTTCACTTTATCGGAAATTGTTTTTATAAAAGTGCTGTGAATTCGCAATAATATGAGAGATTGTTCATTTATTCCCTTTAAAAACGTTTTTGAAAAGATTTTTATGTTAAATTTTGAATTTACTATTTATTGGATTAAGAAAAAAGCACCAAATAATTTTTAAAAAAGAAAGAAAAAATTAATATGCGAAAAATTCTGTGATTTTCTTTTGTTTTGATTGACAGCTGATAGCAATTTAAAAGCAAAGAGTTAAGGAAATCCCATAATTTCTGATTTAGATAAAAAAAACTGTATTGGTTAAAACCCGTTGAAAAAAATACAAAACTAAGCTGTTTTATATGTTAGAGTTCTGGGCAAGTTTATATTTTATAGTAGTCAAAAAAAGTGTTAATATTTTGAGCTGTTCATATTATCGCGAGTGCTCTGTAATTTTAAAATAAATTACAGGGATTACATAGCTTCTTGGCTGCTAAAATAAAGAAACTAGATATAACGAATGACGGAGAAGCCCATTCCCGTCCAGATGATCGGCCAGCTCGTTCCAAGCACAGCACCCAGTAGCCAGACCATCTCAAGATACTGCCGGTACACACCCGGATATACTCTCCATATATGCCATGGTATCTCATCTAGTTCGCTGCCCTCCTTATAGCCGATATCTCAGCTTACACAACGCTGCAACGATCGTCCAGCCTAAAACTCATTATCCGTCCACAGTGGGTAATGAACCGAACAAGTTTGTTTTAAATAAAAATTAGTGGCACTTGCCCTCGAATTGAAATGTTTATATCCATTTTCCACATAAGTCAGGTAACCCTCTTACAACGCGGTAGTTACGTTCCAAATTTGTCACATATTGTATGAAAACGCGTTATAGGAGGCAAAAACTTTTATAAAGAAAAGGGAAATTTGCACAAGCATGCTGTACATACATTTTTCGGAAAACTATATTATTAAATAACATACACACAAACAGGTACCATGATTTATAGTCATTTAAAATTTAAAAAAAAAAGCTAATGTTATTGTAACGTCTTTGGTTTAGTTTTCGTTGAACAGGGCTTAAAATTAGTTGACCGTTCGCAAAATGAGGTAGTTAATGGAAAAATTAGTACATTCTTTATATCGGATTTTCATTTAAACGCCTCTTTGTTGTACCGGGCTGTGACTGTATTAACAAATTATTGCGTGTCGTCGGTCGAGATGTCATTTAAAGATTTTTAATTTATTTAATATATTTAATTTATTAAAGAAAATGGAATTCCATGAGATTGTAGAACATTTTACAAAACATAAAATTTCATTAAGGAGAAAACCTCTGTTCTAATATTTCGCATTCTCGTTAAAATTATTTTTGAAATTTTTTGTTTGTTGTTTTTTTTTATTAGTCATTCAACCTTTCTGGTGCCATTTAAATGCCATTAAAGTCAGGAACAGTAGAAAGTAAAAATTCATTTTATCTGCTCCCGTGCATTTCGCAACGAAATGAAATATTTAAACAAACATTACAATAAATTAAGATAATATAAAATAATTTATTTATTATTGTAGTTAAGGAAATTACAAATATAAAATTTAAGTATGTAGAAGTCTAGAGAGAAATTCTTCCATCATTCCCAATAGTTTTTGTACGCCCATAATTGCGGCATAGAGATGAATTAAATTTTTGTTTAGATTTGACTCTTGTTTCTGTGGATTTGCATATTTATGAATACGTGTATGTATGTATGTATGGATGTATGGATGTATGGATGTGGGTTTGCATCTGCTAAAGGGAGTTGGGCGACTGATTATGCTTCCAGATACGCATATACTTACATAAGTGCAACAGTGAATGCATTTGTTTATAAGCAGAAGAGTGTGCTTAATGTATTTCAGTCTCTCAACCAAAATAATATAGTTAATCAAAAAGTTTCTGACAACCATTTGGGTTCATTTTAATAAATACATACTCGTCTCGTATACATATGTATGTAACTAAGTAGGTATGCGCAATGTATTCATGTAGATACATTAAAGCACTATGGGTTATTAATAATGCACGCACTAGACCATCAATCTATGAGCAACATTCCGCTTGACCTGAAATTCTTTTTAAGCGAATGTGCGCTAATGCTAATTCTCCATGTAAAAATATTCACTAAATTATCGGAAATTTTTCAAAATACGAACATTTGCCAAACCGAATTATTAGAGATGATTTCTCGGAAATAAACAATGTCAGTTTTTGATATTGCTTAAGATTTGTTTGATTGTTTGATATGTAATCCAGTGATGTTAACCATACCGTTAACATTACCGTATTGTACGGTAATTTAGACCCTAAAACGGTAGGCAGGTAATTTCTCTATTTGTACCGTTTTTTTTTTTAACTTTTTTTCATAATATGTCTACACATAATCAATATATTACTGATAAATACAAACCATAAAAGTATGTGCAATATAATGCCAAAATAATGAAAAATTAATTCTTCAACTGAAATGAAATGCTGCATATGGACAAGCTAAACCATATAACAAACATAGATAAATAATGTACTTTTTTAATATTTTTTTTTTAATCAGAGCAATGAAACAAATTTTTTGTTACTATGAAAAGTTGCTTTTCGCTTTGCTTTAATGCAATTAATAAGAAGCAAAAATTACAAAAATCAAATTTAGATTAATGTTTTTTTTTTATCTTGGATCAGTGCTCAGGGGAAATCCATTACATATACAGCACCCTCTTTTTATCGAAATGCATTTGATTTGTTTTGCTATTAAATATATAATAAACTCAAATGTTTTTTTTTTTTTTTATTTATCTGGGACCAGCACTCAGGAGATGACTCCTACACATGCGGAGCATTGTGCTGGAACTATAGGAAAGGGATAGTAGGAGAAACGACAGGAAGTGAAGCTTAATTAATTATCTTTGCAGCTCTGCTTTCACACGTTCTTTGTTTATACTCGTAGCAGTGCTGAAGCTTCGGTTCAGTAGCCATTTTTATTATTGTTTTACTTCGCCGGTGCTACACATTACCGACGAAGGAGGGCGTTCTGATGCGATTGTGGATTGCTATCAGCTGAAGCCGGTATTGTTCAGTGACCAGTGACTATGCCTTCGCCACTGAAACCATTTACAAATATATAAATAAAGAAACATAATGAATGTTATATGGATGTTGTTCTAAACAACTTCACGAAGAATCGAAAAATAAAAATTTTATTGATACTAGGCCACACAGGTCAAAAGTAATTCCTAAATAATGATTTAAAATTTTTTTTCTCTGGGATTAAAGTATAATTTTTACAATTCGACTTTATTAAATTCGTTGCGAATTCCATTTTTTTACTGTAATGAATACAACAGACACTGGAGAAGAGACACTGAATCAAAGTGAATTGAAACTACGAGGTGGGGACCACCACCGTTAGGTGGATTTCTAGTATAAGATTTGCCAAAAATTAAGTTAAAATCTATGGAAATATTCTATCTTGTTATACACATGTATTTGCCAAGCTCTAGAGCAAGTTGCTATTGAATATTTTCAGACAATGTCAATGAGATGCATTAGTGTGTCTTTTTTGTAAGTTGTTGTCGGAAGGTTTCAGTGGCGAACGCATAGTCACATAGATCCCTGAACAGTACCGGCTTTAGCTGATACCAATCCACAGGCACATCAGAGCGCCCTCGTTCGACGATATTTTGTAGCAGCAGCGAAGTAAAATAATTACTAAAAATGGGTACTAAAGGAAAGCTTCAAAATTTAATACGTCCCCTTGATATCACAGGCGCTTCAACATTGCTATTAACAAAAGACGTGCAAAAAAAGCATAGTTGTAAGATAGTCTTCACATCTTGTCAATTTTCTAACTATCTAATGAAGAAAAGAAGTAACTAAACATAAATTAAATCTAAATATACGAGTATGTATAAAAGAAAGTGACGTTAGTAATAATTCTAGAACGCCTGGTCTGATTTCGATGATTCGCACCAATTCGAACTGGGCTGCGACCAAACAAGAAGAATACCCTATAAAATTGACGAAATAACTATCCCTCTCCTTTTCAATATCTCATTAACAGTGTTTTTATATTGGACTAGCACTCAGGGCATGCCCCCTAAAATCGTCATTGTGCCGAAACTAGGAAATTAGGTTATGGGAGTTTTGGACGTACACAGAAATACACTTACGAGTATGTGTAAAACGATGGCATTCTATGTGGCACGTACATTTGTATAATCTGAATACAGCTGTAGTATTTTGCATATCATTATTTTTTTATTTTATTTTTTTGACAAGCAGAGATTTGCCTCTTTTACTATCTATTGGTTTAATTTTGCTATTATGAAAATGATGATTGTCAGCAACAATAAAAATAAAAATAGCAATTGCAACAACAACATCATTATTATTGCTGACCATGTTGGTTGGTGATGACAAACATACGGAAATTTCACAAAATAATGATTTATGGTTTTTTGGTTTTTTAACTCATGGATTTGTTTGCATCCCAGGCAATGAATGCTGTTCAATATTAAGCCCTATAGTTAAAAGAAAATGCAGTAGTTGGGTAAGATCATTTTATGACAGGTTTTCAATATAATAATTAATTTAATAATTTTTACTATTTAAATATGTTTTTAAAATGCTTTCGCTGGTGTACATGTACATTTCATTGGGTGCCAATATCAAAATCGTCAGTAGACCCTTAAGCAAATTCTTGCCAAAAACAAAGAAATTTGGTGTTTTTACAAGAACTCCCAACTAAATCTTTGAGAATTACGTATTATACAGGGTGGCACAAAAGGAGCTATATGGTTTAAATGGTTTATAACTTTTTTATTTATGCGATTATTATAATTTTTGTTTTTTTTAAATACAGTATATTATTGGAGAATTCTTTGCAATAAGCTTTGAAAAATGATATCCTGTAAGTGATGTCCATTTTCTGCTTTACACATACGTGCTCTTTTTAGCAGATTTTCCATAACATTTCGCAAAATTTCGGGTGTAATGGCCATGATTTCATTTCGAATGCTTCATAATTAATTCCCCAAGTGTTCTTCACAAAATTTAAAAAAAAAAAACAAAGAAAAAAATAATAATTAAAAAAGTAATAAAGAATTCAAACCATATAGCTCCTTTTGTGCCACCCTATACTAACAAAATAAATTAATAATTTTTTACTTTTAAAATTGACCTTCCAATTAAAGGACATATGAGCCACAAAGTAAAGTTTAAGCTTTAGTAAACATTAAAATACGTACGTGTATGCATACATACATACATACATACTTTCATTATATAAAATTAGTTGCCAATTCCACGGCATGTAAAAGTATAGATATTTATGCCATGGTCCCAGGTTGGCAACCTATTTTTGTTACGTTTTGTATTTGCTTTCTGTATACAAATATCAATGTCAATCAAAAATGTCAATAATCACACTTATTCCAGTTGTCGGCGTCGACACCGATACCAAATCTTAGCCCCTGTTACGTCTTTTGTACCAAATTTTAATTGCCATTTAAAAAATTCTACATTTCCAGTAAATGCCAATTAAGCTTTTAACTGAAAGATATTGCATATCGATTTGAGAGAGGCTAAGTTCTGGTGCCGACGTCGCCATTGACAATTGGAATAAGGCTGAATATTTTGACATTTAATTTGCATATTCATAAGCATCAACATCTGATAAACGTCAAGACTCGCGGTGTTAATTAGTTGATATTATCCCGAGCTTACTGTATAGTTTTATAATACGAGGGTTGTTTGATAACTGCATGACTAAAATAAATAAAAAATTTTTTTCGCCATTTAAACGTTTTATTTTTCAACATAATTCTCTTTTAGATCTATACAACGTTTTTCCAATTTTTTATTTCTTCGACATAATAGGTATCCCGAAGGCCTTCAAAAATAGACGTTTGACTCGCTGGTGACCTCTTTATTCGAAGCAAATCTCTTACCGCCCAGCCATTTCTTCAGGTTTGGAAAAAGAAAATAGTCGCAGCGATCTAAATCTGGAGAATATGCTGGATGGAGTAGCAGTTTATAGCCCAATTATAGAGTTTTGCCATACTGACTACAGACGTATGCACTCATGGATTGTCTTAAAAGAACAGCACTTTTTTGGCCAAATGTGGTCGTTTATGTTTTAAATCAATATCGATTCTGTCTAAAATGTCTGAGTAATATTGCTCGGTGAATGTTCTACTCTAGGTAATTTGATCGACGATTTCTGGTGTGATGATCTCATTTGGGCAACCTGAACGTGCTGGTACGACCACAAAGGAAATCAGTAAACCACTTCTTGACTTTTACTAATATATTTTGGTGCTGTTGCCATTCAACAGTAGTCACCGGAGAGTATCTTGATCTATATGGATGGAATTTCATAATGCTCTGTTCTGTGATAGATTGATTGATTGATGAATGGAATGGGAATTGAGGAATGTATTAAAGAGCTAGAGTTAAACTCTCTGATGTGACACAGGGTTTAATCAGCCCGAAAAACCTTAGGAAGGAGTAATACCATAGACAAAGGAAAACTATGATACTTTGATTGCAACCTATGTGTACCTAATAAGTCACAAGTTGTCTTTTCATGTGCCCATGGGGGGCGTTGGTGAAAAGTAGAATTCTTGCGGTGTTAAGAGACGGTATGCGTAAATCTTAAACACACTCTGTTCAGTTGCGGCACAGAATTTAATTTTGAATCCCTCTGTTTTATGAGGTCTGTGTCACTAGATGCCCATTTAAAAGCTCTCCAAAATTTTTTTTATCTTTTTTGTTGTCGGTTAATCTGGAAAAACATGAAAACAAATTTGTTTTCCCTCTAATCCAATGAACTGTGCACATAAATAGTGACAAAAAATCTTTAATTGAAATAACACGAAGCAAAAAACTGAACTTTCAAAATTTCTGACGTTTTAATACAGATTTTGTGATGCTCGAAACAAAAAGCTAAATTTTTCTCTTTCTTATACAACATTTGAATAGGATTCGCTGCCTACGCGTAGATCACATGTCAACATAAATTATGGGGGTTTTCCATGAAATGTTTTTCTTTAAACATGTTGTGGTTTTATTGAATTTTATTTGCCTTATCAATTTCTTTAATTCGGTATATCCCTTTGTTTTTTTTTTTCTTGCTTCGTTTTTGGCAGTTTTGTCTTGAAAGTTATCAATTATTCAACATCAGTTGTTACTTATTTCTTTTAATGTCCTTTTTTCCCGTTTCATTCAGTTGGAATTTTTTATGAATATCTTGAATGAGAAAAAACACAAGCATGTATCTTGAGTTTGAGAAATGACAACATTATGAAACAGGATCATATAGTACTGACATCTACTAATTTAATATGTAAATTTTTAAAAAACTCAATTTTATTTATTTTGTTTTGCATGTCCTTATGTATTATTCACAAAAAAAAAATTGTCTTGAAATACATGTCAAATTAGTCGTCGACAAATCAAGCAAATGGAAGAAGTTGTCACAGTGTTTAGAACCGACTGGGAAGTGAAAACAAAGACACACAATAAAAAAAGTAGGGAGGTTTAGTAACGTCATTGAACTTTACGCTGTCTTAAGTCGTCCAGACTTTTGACCGTCTGTTAGAAAAAATTGTCTATCAATCATAACGTTAAGGAAATTGTTCAGTTTTGTGTTCTCAGTCAAAGTTTCTTTGTTCTATTGTTTTATAACATTTAAAATAATTCAAATTTGTTGTTGTTATTGGTGTTTTTTTTTTTAAATTTATTTTAGTACTTGAATTTTCTGTAAAGACCAATTTTGTCCATTTAAGCATGTTTTGCGGGTAATAACGTGAACTTATTATCATGAAGGGTGAAGATTTCAGAACAAACGTGAGCCGAAATTACAGCGAAATTCCTATACATTTTAATAGAATTTTGTTTGAAATTTCGATTCGATTCGAACGTTGGTATTTGGTCCCGACATATTTTACCCCCAGAAATCATTAAGTACATAAGAAAATAGTTTTTAATGAAGAAACGAAGTAACTAAAGATAAATTAAATCTAAATATACGAGTATGTATAAAAGAAAGTGACGTTAGTAATAATTCTAGAACGCCTGGTCTGATTTCGATGATTCGCACCAATTCGAACTGGGCTGCGGCCAAACAAGAAGAATACCCAATAAAATTGACGAAATAAGAGCGTTACCACGCCCACACAAAGTATATTGAGAACGGTTAAAGTTAAAGTTTCTATATTTGGTCTGAGTAAAGTAAAAATCATCAGTTAAAATGTGAACTGAGTTGGACAAGCGGGCGTGGTAGCTCCCATACAAACTGAATATTATTATTTCATTATATCTTGAGAACTGTTAAAGTCAAAGTTTCTGTATTTGGTCTGAGTAACTTAATGGTCAATGCAAGTCATCAGAAAAAGTGGACGGAATTGAGCAAGTGGGCGTGGTTCCTCCCATACAAAGTCATTAATGATTTTTGTATATCTTGAGAACGGTTAAAGCCTCAAACCGATTTTATTTAAATTAAAAGATTAAAGATTTACGTCTAAAAATTCACATAGTCTATGTACATTTCCAAAAGTAGGACCAGAAGGGCGACGAGGGGAAATTTCTGCCACTCCGAAATAATCAAACCAATTTTAATGAAATTTAAAACAAAAATAGATGTGTATCGAAAAATTCACATAGGCCATGTACAGTTTTAAAAGTAGGACCAGGAGGGCGGTAGGGGGAAATTTCTGCCTCTCTAAAACTGCGTATCTAGCCGATTTTGATGAGCTTTAAAATTTGAATGTATTTGAGTTTAAAAGACTATTAATTTAGCTATTAATTTCCGAGACCATCTAAACGATTTCTATGAAATTTAAATCTATATATGTTTCTGCATCTAGAAGAACACATATGCTACATATATATTTTAAAGTAGGACCAGGAAGCGACATAGCGGTAAGATATGCCTTTCCGAAACTGTATAACCGATGGAGATACCAAAGGGAACGAAGACGAGGGTAAAAGCTAGTTTGTTTTATATATTTTTTGATTTCAATCTACTTAAAATAAATATGTTTTGTTGAACTATCTTCAGTGAAACTTTTTTCTTAAGATTTTTGAAAACTCTTTAATCGCCTTGCTACTATTTTTTCATCGCGACCCGTATTAAAACTTTTTCGCATTTGGTTTTATTTAAATTTCTGGGTTGCTGTTAGGCAATAGTTATCATTGTAATCTTTAATTTTTTTTTTGTAACTGTGCAAGCTTCCTTATGAAATGGTTCTCATCCAAAAGAAAAATCAAATATGAGCATACACTTCTTATTCTACGGTGTTTAAAGTACCCGAGAAATAAAAGTGGTAGATTTACTACAGATTTTAAAAGAATATCTGTTGGAAACAACAAGTTTTTCCCATCGAATCTTTGGCAGACTTTGGTCTGGCATCATTGGTCTGCCATCAACGAAATTGTTGACCGTTACAGCCATACCTAAACAAGCGCGGAAGACGGAACGTTTTATCCGCTTAGCTTTTACGCTGAAATGCAATACCTAAATAAATACGGAAACGCTATGTCAAAACGATAAAAACAGGGTTATCAAAAAAATAAATATAACAACCCTGATTATTTTAACAATAAAGTTTATTGGTGTTTGCTATTTTTTAATAAGCATATAATAAAAAAAAGTTTAAAGAATGAGTTATATGGACGGTATATTAAAGGATTTACTTACCTCCATTTTCTAATAACAAATATTTTTTTTATGTTTATTTCTTTCACCTTCTTTATTTGCAACTTACTTCACTATTAAACCAACTGTCAAAATCGGATTTTCCAATTGCAAAATGTTGGCGTTGCGTTGCCGCTGCGGTATTTCGGTATGCTACATACAAATTGTATGGGCATGAGAACTTTTGACAGCTAGAAAACGCCTTCCGTGCTTGTTTAGCTATGGCTGTTAGGTTCAGATGTTCGTTACTTTTAAACAAAAGAGAGCGCGAGAGAGAGAGAGAGAGCGAAAGATAAGATATGTCCTCAAATTCGTATCGACCAAAACAGACTTATTTTCCTATTAAAAATCATTTTTTAAATGAAATAAAATTATTTTTTTTTATCAAATTCAGTTAAAATATTACATTTGTAAATTTTTTATATTCGGAGTAACATTATTCATTTGTTTATTACACTTTTTATTAATTTATTCTTATTGTAGAAAACTTTCGCATTTACGGTCAGATACGAGCCAATGCCATTCATTGTGTATTCGTGTATTTAATTGGTTTGTTATTTTGTTCGTATTTATAAAATATTCTTTGAACGTTGGGTATTGCTATTGGCGTATTGCATAAACAATTTTTTTAAACAACAAAAATCGAAATAATTTGCATTCAAAATGCTTTCCTAAAACATTTCAATATTTTCTTCACCCAATTGATGTATTCTTTAAACTCATAGGGACGTAGTTGTCACCAATTTATTGAATATTATTCAGATCATTTGGAAGAATTTCGGTGATGGAGAAACACTTTTAGCAGCAGTTTTAATTAACAGAACCTTCAATTAATAGTTCAAAAGTACTAAATATCATATTTTTTATTATCTTTCCTATAAATCTTTTTGACATGTCAAAAATCTTCGAAAATAAAAGAATTCTTCACGTATTGTAACACTCTATGTCCTCTTGTCTACTATATAAATTTATAAGATCTGTATACGCATTTAACTTTTTGATTAGAAACGAAAATTATTAAATGAATTCCATTAAAAACTAAGGTCTGTTATTTTTCATAAGTATAAGTCAAGCTATTTCATCCCTGAGTATCCTTATCACAAAAAGACTCAATCTAATCCTGCCCGGCGATGGCACGATGGATGGTAGTCTGCACGTTGACTACAAAACCAAACACCAGACCTGGGTTCAACCTCAGTTTCAGACTAAAAATTTTAAAATAAAAAGAAACATCTCGCATTTTTCTGATGTGCATTAGTGTGTCTTTGTGTGTCAGTTGTTTTCGGAAAGTTTCACTGGCGAAGGCATAGTCACTGGTCACTGAACAATACCGGCTTCAGCTTATAGCAATCCACAATCGTATCAGAACGCCCTCCTTCGTCGGTATTGTGTAGCACCGGCGAAGTAAAATAATAATGAAAATGGCTACTAAACCGAACCTTAGCATTACTACGAGTATAAACAAAGACGTGCGAAAGCAGAGCTGTAAAATAATTAATTAAGCTTCACCTCCTGTCGTTTCTCCTACTATCCCTTTCCTATAGTTCCAGCACAATGCTCCGCATGTGTAGGAGTCATCTCCTGAGTGCTGGTCCTAGATAAAAAAAAAAAAAAAAAAAAAAAAAAATTGTTAAATTGTGTGAGTCACACTATCAGATATGAATTAATTCGGTATTTAAAAGCAGCGTGGTGTTAGGTCTTCGCGTAGCCGAACTTTCATGTTACAAAAAATTAATTCCAAAAGTTTGAAGTAAATAAATATGTAAATCCTTCTCTCTTTGTATAAACCACTGTGCTTCCTAATTTACTTAAATGACCTAGTACATGTCTATTTCAAAATGCCACAAAACACACACAAAATTGGCTTAATTAACGAAAAAGAAAAAAAAATCCGAACAACTTGCTTGAGAAGAGAAGCAGAATACTTGAAAGTATGCTACACTTTTAAAGTCACAATCGATTTGTTCAATTGACTTCCTGCCACCAAAAGCTTATGCAGGGATGTAGATATGTATGTATATGTGTAACATCTATTATGTTTTATTTTCCAAACTTTTTTCTTTTCTGTTTGAACCATCGATTACTCAATCTTCTACTTAATTTTTGTAGCTTAAAGTCATCCCAATACAATCTTACACTTCAACATACCAAAAAAAGGTCGAACTGGTAGAACAAAATCCATAAGGTATTGTAGCCGAAAATAACAAAAACAACACACTACTGCCATTCATAATAAAAGCAAAAAAAAAAAAAAAACCCTGCCAGTCAAGCAGTAAACCAGGCATGTAGCAGCAATAGAGAAAATCTTAAAATCAGTATGTTCATCGCAGCAGACGACGAGAGTGAGCAAGTACTTGTACATATCTGTGAGCATTGTTTTCCATTCTATTGCCACCATAAGCATTCAAATAACGTACTTAAAAAAAAAAGAAAAAAAAAATTAAATGCCAATCAATCTTCCAGAATAGTTTAGACCTTAAACCGCATGAAAATCAAAAGTGAATGCTTGATTTATTTTATTTTTCAAACAGTTTTCTTAAGAATAAAAAAAAAAACGTAAAAGTTTTAAAAATTTTATCCATGAAGTTTTAATTCTCATTGAACCAAATACATGCATACTTATATACGAGGGTGAGCTGTAAACTTCGTCTAAGTAATTTTGCATTTAAATTCTTCGTAATGAAGTTCTTTGATATCCTTGTGTAAAGATTTGTTTCTGAAGAGATTATTTATGTAAACCACTGACAGTCTTTAATACTAGTATGGTTTGTGTGTCTTGCTATCTCGCGGAAGACCTACAAAAGGAGTCAATACAAAACATTCCAACATGTCCCCTTAAATATGCTATTCTTGTCTTTTTATAACCAATATGCAAAGCATTCCCATTTACGATAATCGGTTGATTACCTAATTTGTGCGTTTATGGTATAAACACAATTGTGACGAATGACGAACTTCGCACAGCACGACGAACTTATCATCAAGAATTCGTTGCGTAAATTCGTCGAATAAGACACAATTAGAGCGAAAATAACAGCTGTTAATGTCATTTAAAATTATATGTTATTTAGATACATAAATAAATAAAAATTGTTAAAACATGAACAAAAACATTTTACGTTTTGAGCCCCTTATTAAAATTATAGACATCATGTTCATGATGGTAGAAACTTTTATTTCAATCAAATTCCACCAATTTTCATTAATTAATGAATTTTCTAATACATTGTTGTTTACATTTAGCAGGTGACAGTGTGACCATATTTCAACAAAAAAAAAAAAACATTGATATGAGAAGATAAAATAATGACAAAAAGAAAACAATTCTTAAAGCAAAAAGGTAATTTATTTACTATACACTAAAAAATGTAAAAGGAAAACGGCCACTCTACACCAATTTATTCGTCATTCGTCGGCGTAAGAAATAGAAATAAACCTATCGCAAAGTTCGTTGTGCACGACGTATTTCGTCCAACGTACATATTGTGTGTATTTTCATTTACACAAATGTGTTTTAAATATTTACAACGACGAATATTCGTTACGAAAAATTCGTCGTTCGTCCCAGTTGTGTTTATAGCATTACTCTGCAAAAAGAAGATCGGGGATTCAACTCGCTATCACGCCAAAAAAAGAAATTTGGATGTATCTATGCGTATTCGTTGGTATTTGAGCAATGATACGTCAACGTGGTATAATATGCTCCTTTAGCTTAAAAAAAATTAATGCGCACAACAGAACATCGGAGACGCTGAAACTCTGCTTGCTTTATGAATTCAAAGAGGCGCTACTACAGTGTCGTGTGCAGAAATTATGTGAGCTATTCTTCTAACACTTCACCACCTGTCTCGTCTGTCTTTTCTACACTATTCCTTTCCAACTAAGTCCCAGAGCAGTGCTAAAATAAATAAAGTCTACATTGAGGTGTTCTTGAACATACGAATGAAAGCCCTCTCTATCACATAGAACGACGTTGATATTAAACTTCTATACAATATTTCTTTCATGTACTAAAGGTCCTGTGCAAGAACTTGAGCGAACTTAAGTTACTACACTTACTTGTGTCTGTATATTCTTTTTCACATTTTTGGACCGCTCTGCACGGTTATCTTTTTACTGTGGCGCATTTATTCCTTACCCAAGAAATAATATACTTCTTACTTTCTTGCACGGATCTGAATATTGTTATGGTGCTCAGTGGGTGACACATTTTTATGCTTGAGTATTTGAATAACTATTCTACACCGGCAAAAAAAAAATATCCAATTCATAAGTTATTACTATTTTATTTTTTCATTACAAACTTAGCGATGAACTAAAAATTAATTAGAAAAATATAAAAACGTTAAATTGTTTCTGACTAAAAGCGTTACCAATCTTAATCTAATTTGGACTTAATACTAAGCAAAATATTGTTCGAAATAAATATTGCATTAGGAAAAACTACTGGACTAATATTGTGCATTTGAGATAACAAACTATTGCAAATGTAAAAATTTTCAACTAATTGTGAATGGCTTAGTTTGCAAACAGGAGCACTTATAGCAGATCTATCGCTCAGAATCTTCGTAAGATTTTTCTTACCTATTCTCTGGAGGTCTTTCTTTTTGCAGTTTTGACATTTTCTTTATATCCTAGTCGGTGAATTTTTTGTTGTATTTTTTGCTTCTTTACAGGTTATTTTTATTTTTTTTTTTCTTATTTTTTATGTCACTGTCACTTTGCAAATAAGTATTCCAAGCGCATTGTAAATATCGAGCCTTTGGTGCTATAACGTCGTAATTCAAAAAATCGTGAACTGAGAAAAATGCACTTGAAGTTTTGAGCCATGTTTTGATAGTATTTTCGTTTACTAAAGTTTTTTTTACAAGTTTTTAAATAAAGCGGCATGTTTTGTAATGTTTTCTGTTTGTAAATTTCTTGTCATAAAGGAAATATTTCATTATTGCAAATAAATATTGTTGGAAATAGCTGGAGACAATAAAGACATTTGCAGCTGTAGAATCTGAACAGTTAGAGATAGAACCATAATCTTTTTTCCTTTAGATATATATTTCCCAATTTACATTAAATTTTTTAAAGGACAAGATCTGAAGTAAAAACAGGGCATTTGGTCTTGAGGGAATATCCAGTTTCACTATGCTTCTTTCATCGAGTTCGGAAAAATTAAAGTGAAAATAATTAAATTGTTTTTTTTTTATTGTGAAAACACTCACTTAATATTTCTGCTCATGCACGCTGCCGTAATTGCAATGGTGTCATGCCGTGCCCATCTCCAATAAAAATGTTACTTGAAGCAGAAATGGAAAGGAGCGCATTCATGTTTTTAATAAATAATTGAACAATATATTGGAATAGAAAATATCACATATGTATATACATATATGTATATATAAAATATCATATATATAAATAAAATATAAATATTGGCAGAAGAAGAAATGTGAAAATATAAAACTTCATAATCGTAAGTAAAGCGTTGTTTTTTTTTTTTTTATTTGAACTTTATTTACAATCAATCAATTAAAGATAATAAGTAAATTTTATGAAGTCGCTAATATTAACAATTACTGCTGAACTCCTTTGAGAACAACAACATATTCATAAATATAGTAAAGGATACAAAAAAAAATAAAAATTGTATATACTATGTATTTACATATATACAATTAGACAATACAAATTTCTACACATTATGTACATTATGTAAAGCGTTGTTGACACAAAACAATCATCTTTGAAACTGTGATAACGAAATTTTGTATTTCTGGACTCTTTTAAGATGATTTTTTTTTTTATCATATTGTTGATAGCAACTCACAAGTTACTGTTTGAGTTACGGTAATGCTAATTTTGCAATTTTCAAAACGAAGGACAACACGGGAATTAGTTTCTGATCGGTAAATATACAGCTCAGATTTATGTACGTCTCTGCAGCAAAGTACAATTTAGAGTTTAACTCTGTCGCAAGCAACTCTTAATATGTGGTGGCTTGAGTTGAACGCACAAGCGATAAGCAATCTCCTGACAACAATCACAGCTCAATGACAACAGATGATTGTTTGTAACTGTTTTAGTACACTAAATACGAATTTATCTCCGCCAATCACCGTATGCTCTAGATTTGACACCGCCAATTGTAACGAGAAATTACACTTGGATCGAGAGAGCAGACTATTAGACGAATAGAATCGATTTTAACGCTCGTAAGACCACAGCTAAATGCTCACATACATATCTATATGTGAATATTGGTGTTATAGAAGCTCTCCATGTTCTTGCCATGATTTTTTTTTTAGGCTTAAAGAAATTGATTTCTACTGCGTGAGATATCTTTCACTCCAACTGATATCACGCATACATGCAACTTAAAATAACAGACAACGCGCTGATTTGAAGTCCTCAGTATGTACTGGCGCTTTACAGAGCATTTTCAAGTTGGTCGTCGTGTACAGAGTCCTAGTGAGTCCATTAACTCACTATAAGATCAACGCAATGTGACACTGTTTTATTTTTTTTTCTCTCTATTTCAATTGGGGGAGCTCGTGCTGAAATCCACTAATTCTTACCATCAGTGCGATCTTCTTTAATAACACACCTATTACAGAGAACACTTTTTATGTGCTGAACATCTTCCAAAAGATGATAATCATCTTTGGCAGCTCTTCAGTACCTGGAATGTCCATGATCTCGGGGGAATCGTCCGCTAATCTTTGACTGTGCGATCTGTTTCGGCAGCACACATGTTAGCTGTGATTGTTTCTTAAGGGTGCTTTACATTGTCCCACAAGTCGTACGACATGTCAAATTTTTGTGTAGAAGAGCACAAGTCGGATAGTCTAAACGTAATATGTAATGAAACTATAAGATTTTGAGAGAAAATACGGATGAAAATTTGACAGTCGTATGTATGGCTCTCTTGATTTTTGAAAATTTTTCAAAAACCAACACACACCATTAGATCAGGGATGCATTTTTATGTAAACAAATGTAAGAAAGCCAGGGAGGGAAAACTGGTTTCATAAATTTATACCAATTATAAAATCAAAATGTACATTTTAGACCACGACAGCACAATTTTATAAAAATATACGTATATTTTCTAAAAGTACACTAAAAATTTTGACCACGAAAATAACACATTCGAAAGTTATAAAAATATTTTTCAAGGTTATTCAAAAAAAATTCAATTGCACAAGAACTCCA
Source organism: Dexiosoma caninum (assembly GCA_963924685.1). Taxonomy (NCBI): domain Eukaryota; kingdom Metazoa; phylum Arthropoda; class Insecta; order Diptera; family Tachinidae; genus Dexiosoma; species Dexiosoma caninum. The sequence goes on from OZ004727.1 coordinate 69,364,405, forward strand.
TCCCTGGGGAAAACAAGCAAACAGCTGTAGTTAAATTAAATGAGAATGTTTTCATCTTACTTGATTTTATCCATACCAATGGTGTAAAAGCCAGAAAACAACCATTCGATTTTTACTCTATTTTTTTGCAATACGGATGGAATTTCATTCAATTTATTTTCTCTCTCATTTTACGTACGACAAATCTTATCGTCTAAAGCACCCTTTAAAATTACGTCCCCGATATTCGGTACAAAGTCAATTTGTGACGAAGACTATACTGATCAGATCCATTCAATCTGTACTTGATTAATGAAACCCAGGTTTGGAGAACAGTCTTTTGAAAACTGCTTAAATATTTTAGGTGTCCGTAAAATAATCTTTTCAAAAGTGAAAGAAACATAAACTACTGAAAACAAAAGTTAAAATGCATTACTGGTCTTTTATTGACGTTGCTGCTACTGTGATGTTTCTGTTGTTCTCGTTGTTTTTGTGGCATGGAGTAATGAATTTACAAGTTTCATATTCACAACAGCTGAACAAAAGCAAAATAAAGTTTAAATTCTATGAAAGATTTACTCCAATAATAATAACAAAGAAAGACGCACACACTCACAAAGTCCTAAATTCTGGGAATTAGAAATTATAAACAAATATAATGTGTGGCTGTATGATTATGAATATCAATATGATAAGTTAAAATATAAATAAAGAATTAATTGTTTTGATTTTATGCATTGGAAAATAATTTAAAACCTTACACTTAACATTTAAATATTGTGTTCATTATGTTGTAAAATTAGAAGAAAAAAAAAAAACACTTTTGCTAACAATAAAATGTGCTGGGAAAACGAGACGGCAACAACAACGACCACATAAAATAAACTGCAAATGAAGTGGATTTTATTTTATTGAAATTGAAGATACTTTTTCTACTATAAAACTTTTTTTTGCTGCTTCTCGTATTTTATGGATTTATTTGTGTTAAAATTCAATTTAATGACATGCACGTTAGCAAAAAAAAAAAAAAAAAGAAATATAAAATATCAATAAAATGCATAAACTGGGTGAAAATTTCTGGAGCACAGAGCTTCAATAATAAATAATGGAAAAACTATTGTATATACATATTCAAAAATAAAATTAAATGGCAGAATGTTAAAGCTCAAATTAAACGAAAGTTTCTAGTTGAATACACTTTTCAAAAGAACAAAGCGTTAATAAAAATGTCACAACAAAAATGTACAGGGTGGGGCAATATTAATCACCCGGGGCAAACATAATCACCCGATGTTCTTTCGCTGTAATTTTCTTTAAATGAAAAACGTTGCTTCTGCTTGTATGGTCATCAACTCTGGCGGCGGCCAATTGCCCGATATCACAAGCAGAACCAAAGTTTTCATTTAAAAAAAAAAAAATTACAGCAAAAGAAAATCGGCTGATTACATTTGCCCCACACTGTACATAAAAAACAGGGCTGCCTGTATTGGGGATTTTCCAAATTTTTCTTGAACCATAAATTTTCTTTTGGGATTAAGGTATTTTTTGGGGATATTCAATAAATATTATGGGAATTTTTTTAGGATGAAATTATTTAAATACTCGTATTTATTATTATTTCTAATATTGTGTTGAAGTTGTTAGTTATGAAAGGTAGTGGAATAAACTTACCTTCACCAATTGGGATAATTACTTTGTCAACGAGCTTTCAACGAATCTATATGAGTTTTGGTGAAAGGATTATAGGTTCCATCATGCTGCACTTTCTGAAGCAGTACTCAATATGCTTATTATCGTAACAAAACAATGTATACATTGAAAGTATATTTTTTATAATGAACTTAAACAACAACAATTTTTTTTATCTTAGTCCGAAACTGGGCTCGAACCGAGTCACCCATCGCTCAGACGAGCATTTCCATAGATTTTCATCTATCTAACAGTATGGTTTGATGCAACTACATCAACATTACGCTTGTTGTTATAGAATCGTTTGCAGATTGTGTGTTATCAAAACCATCCACGGTTGGACAGCTGTCTTGCTCAGATGCGCCATCAAAATCTCTTAAGTTGCGCGCATTAGTGACACAGATTTTCAAAGTAAATCTGGAGACATTTGTACCGCTGTTCAAGCGTCAATGTATTCATGCTGATTTGTCAGATTATATTCATCGTAAATGTCAGAAAGTCTGCGCAGTATGACAGTTATATCGGCCTAAGAAAAGCGCCCTTTAATTGGATTCTAATCTGAACAAGAACAAAAATCAGGAAAAAAATCTCTGAACACAATTCGCTTCGATTGAAAAATGTTTGTTGTACTTCCTTCTTCACATAATGAATGCATTTCACTAAAATTATTTCCAAACGAAAACATCTGATACTATAATATTTGCATACATCCGTTGCCATATGAAACATTTTTAATAAATTGTTTTTAATGATTAAAGAAAAAACATGAACAGACACAAAAAGTCACATGCGTTTCCATAGTTTTAACACGCGGGCTTTATCAGCAAGAAGTTCCATTGAAATGATATTATTGTATTTAAAAATATTTATGAAAAATTATTTGAAAAAAAAATAAAATTAAAAGACGGATACTACTTTCATTTACAGCAGAAATAAAAATTAAACAATTTCTGGCAGGAGTTCAAATAAGAACCAGTAACATTGATGCTCGTATTTGTGGCGTCATGGAAATGTAAATTCCATTTTTTTTTCTTTTTCAAAATCTGTCACAAAGCAGTGTTACTAAGTTAGTTTTCATATCAGTTGTTGGTGTAGTTATAGTTTTCAGCTGAATATTTGTTGGATGATGCTTAAATCAAATATCTATTTATGTCAGTTCTACGGACATGAAAAAAAAAATTAAAAATAAGAAAAAAACAACTCGTTCACAGAATTTTTTAACCACCAGTATTGCTCGAATTAAAAAGATGATGCAACAAATTTTGTTGCATTGAAATATACAATAATTTATTGATGTTTATCATTTACGAACAAAACAGATGTTTTTACCATGTCTAATCGCATTAAGATGTTATGAGAGTTGCTCACCAATTTTTAATTGTAATGTCTTCTGAACTAAGCGATAGTGGCTGAGAGACAAATGTGCCTGAAGTTAAATTTTAAAATTTCTAACCCTAGACACAAACCAGCGAGTGTAACAGAGCTCTGCTAACGGTTTAACATGGCAATGTTAAACAATTAAAAACGATTTCCACATTAAAATTTAAAATGAATCATATTAAAAACCAAAAATATTATAAAAAAAATTATCAGGAGGACTTCTTAACAGCTGGTTTTGTGTAGAAAATACAAGAATTTTTCGAAAAAAACCATTTTTAACACTGTCAAAGGACTTTTGTCCTTTTCTCGAAAATGGTTGGTGATGGGCGGATAAAATTTTACGGTGCCGATTTCAGGAAGTGTCTAAATGGATGGCCAATAGTTGGAAATGTTACTGAAAAATTCCGCTAAAATATATTTTAAATTGGGCGAAAGGCAAAGTGCCTTTTATTTAATTTCTTATTGAAGAAACATCGAAATTGTTACAAATGAAATCTAATTCTGTGGAAAGAGATCAGTTTTATATTACTTATCTGGATGTAGTTTTTAATAACTTCCTGAAAAGTCGAAAATGTACAATTATTGACATTTCGGAACCACTTCAAAAGTACTTCCTTAAGAATTACTTCTAGTATTTTTCACTGGGTAGTGGGTAACAGTTTTGATATTAATTTCTCAATTAATTTCTAATCACATGAGCGAAAACTGACAAAATAGGCAGAAAAAAGCTAAAAACATTCCATAATTAAATTGTACTTATATGAAGTAATTTTGAAAAAGTAATAAATATAACTAAGCAACCATCAAGTTCAGGTAATTATTCAAATGTTCTGCTTAAGTTTGCTTAAATTATTGGTGGAAGTGCCTTTGTTTTCAATGTTTATATTGGAAATGCAAAAACAAAAATTGATTTTCTCAGTTTAAGTGGACATAAAGTTAGTAATTGGGCGCAATTAAACAGGGATTTTAATATTATTTTAAAGGTTAAAGAAATGAGCGTTATTTTAGGAAAATTTGTGCTGCTCATCATTGATCCTCAGAAGTTATGTACGAATTAGCAAAAGTGTCACGCGTGACACTACGCAAAGGAAATGGCATTTCGATTTCTACTTGTTGTTGTCATTGTTTTATGTGAATTTATTAACAATGTGAAAATGTCGTGGTGTGCTATGCGTGAGTCAAGCATCAGTCACGCGTTATCGTGGTTATATTTATATATAACAACAAAAAAAGGCGTACCTGCATTTTCACGAACTTACGAACCAACTTTCTTAAGTAACGCTCAGACTTGCCAAATATTTGCCGAAAAAAGCGCTGCCACTAAAGTTAATTCTGTATACTTGTATTTATTATTTAAAAATATGATTAGAAACAGGTCTTTTTTTGAAATAAAATACGAAAAGGATTCAATAATTTATTACATCAGTCTGTTTTAACTATTACATCCCTTGTAAGATTGACTAACCATTTGCGCAAAACAGTGGTTTCGCTCTATCAGTCAAATATTTGCCAAGGCTGAACGAAGGTTTATTAGCCTTGTCAAAAAATTGATTTTTACATAAATCGTATCCGAAGTCATTCAATGCATTGCAGGGCAATTCAGTAGGACCTTGCTTTGACTTTGTATGGGAAGTACCCATCTCACGCCTCCTATGCCACCAAGATTTTGCTAGAACTTGCAGTTTGTTTTAAGAGCGACCAACATTAAATTTAGCGAGTCTCACCACTGTCGTTACGGAGATTCGAATTGATCGGCGGAAAAAGTGCTTTTGGCTCTACTCTTCACTATCTGGGAATGAATAGAACACCCCATATTTTGACTGGGTTTTTATCACATCAAGCAGATATACAATATAATAAATGTTTACAGACATTTCTACAGTACTTTTAATAAAATTAATTCTTCATGTGAGTTCGAATTATAAACTCTTGCATCTATCGAAAATGCTTTACTTTACATTTCACTGATCGATCACTTTAGCGAAAAATGCATAAATAAATAAATTTAACTATTTTGAGAATAAGTGACAAGGAAACCAAATAAAATTAAATAAAAAAATGTTAATAAATATTCATGTACGAGTACAGATGTACAATGTACATTGTACATACAAACATTTAACACCCACAAAATGATGAATGATGTATTTGTCATTTAAATAAATACTGGCATGTACATACATTTATGCAAAAGTTATTGAATTCTATTTACACTAGCAGATATTGGATTTTTAAATATTCATATATGTATGGACACTCGTATTTTTATGAATTATTTGCTATTCACGGTGTAATCTGAAAGAAGGAAAAAAAAATGTTGAATATTGAAAAGTGTGATGAGTGACAAAAAAACATTTCAAATTCGGCATTATTAAAATATTTATTTTTATTACAAAAGTTGAATTTATTTGTACGATTCTTGTACTGTTTAATTAATTCGTTGCAATAACAAGAAAATAATGAGAGATTGTGCTGGTTGCTGCATAAATGAGACACCATAAAAAATGTTTCCCTTAACTGTGAAATAATACGCCGTATCACGATTGGCGATTTTCGACTTCGTCAGTTTAAAGAAAACATACGAGTACATACACATCTATTACAAATTGAAGTCGTGCATCAATATGAAATTTAAAAAAATAATGCTTTATGAGACTACAGCCCCGATTTGCATCGTAATCGAAATCGAGGAAATGTGACGTAAAGTGGAAGGACGCCAATCGAATCACTTTTTCCAATAAAAATTCCACTTTTCATTGAGTTGAGTGGGTAAAACATTTTAATGTTTAGCAACTGAATTTCTATTTTTGATTGACAGTAAACCATATGAATAATTAATTACCATGGTGTAGTTCTTGGCACTACAGCAACTCTTTGCTTAGGATCGAAATAAGCCATGTATACGCTTTCTGAAGTGAAGTGACGATGGCTAAAGTAGTCCGCTCGTTGACTGCAAAACCAAAAAGAAAAAGTCTTGGGTTCGACCCCAGTTTTTCAGACTAAATCATAAAAACTTTCAGGCATTTTTTTTTTTTAATGTGCATTAGGGTGGCTTTGTAGCAGTTGTTGTCGGAAGGTTTCAGTGGCGAAGGCATAGTTACTGGTTACTGGACAACACCGACTTCAGTGCTAGCAATCCCACAATCACATCAGAACGCCCTGCTTCGTCGGTATTGTGTAGCACCGGCGAAGTAGAATAATTACTAAAAATGGCTACTAAAACGTAGCTGTAAAAATAAGTCTCCTTGACATCGGACGTGCTGCAGCACTGCTATAAACAAAAATCGTGCAAAAGCAGAGTTGGAAGATAGTGAAGCTTTAGCTCTTGTCATATCTCTACTATTGCTAGCTACACATGCAGCGTAAAAACCCAAAATTTTTCGTGATCAAACAACGTTTTGTGAGTTTTTTTTTGTTTGTATATCCCAGACTATATCACCGGCTGACTTCCTATGCTTCATGTGGCAGCAACAAGTGCTACACATACGGCTAAGTATATGGCGTTCTGAAATTCTCAGGTAGTGATAACCATTTTGACAAGTCACAATAATACTGATAACTACCCCTAAGTCTGATTAGAATTTGGATCAGTTCGTAACAGATCTTTAAATAGGTAATCTTCTTTGGCACCAGCAGAAAGCTGATACTAATATTTTTAGAGAAGGTGGGTGAAATAATTGTATAATTTTCTGTGTACGGAAATAAGAATCAAATTATTGCAATTAGTATTGTGCAAAATCTAAACGACTCAAATCGCGGCTCTAGTGTATATTAATTTATTAAGACTTGCGAAAAAAAATTGGAATAAATTGCTTTGGTTACATAAAGCAGTGATGCAAACCAGAAAGCGTAGCACATTTTCTGCTTAAAAGCAATAATTTAAAAAAATGCTTCTAAATCGCAAAATAGATTTCATTTCTTAAATGTACATTTTTTTTTATCGAAATGGTAAATGAAATTGTGATAAAATTAAAAGTTGTGCTCGAATGCTTTACTGATTGGGCATGAAGATATCATTGTTGACTTCTTTGTTAAAATGTTTTAATAGCAATTCAGTGCGAGGTCGAAAATTTTCCAAATTTATGTCAACAATCGCCAGTTGGCAGGCCAGTTCCAAAATATTATTGTGCGAAATTTACATTTTATTTTCCAAGCAATCGTCCAAACGATTCACACACTTTCTAAGGGGGTGCTGGTGGCTGAGTAGTTAGCGCGTTGACGCTGCAATCATACCCCCTCTTCTGTAAACCGGGTCGATTTAAAAACAAGTGATTTCTCAATAAAAAATTTTTGCTAATTCGGTTTACAGAACATACACGATAATATCGGTTCTACCAAAATTTTGTATATTGTGTCTGCGGTAACAGTGCTCTGCTTCGTCGGTGTTATGACAGTAAAACGTTGGCGAAGTAAAATCATAAATAAATGCATCTCCTTTAGGTTAGAAATAAATGCAGCAACATAGCACGACAGGCGCAGCAACTCCGCTTTAGGTTTAGGTTAGATTATAAGGCAGTCGACCCAAATACCCCCGTAGGTGCTGTTTTTTCTTCTTAGCGCCGTAGAAACCAGAGCACGTCAGAGCCACCATGTGCCGTTCACGTACGCCACTAAGTCCGTCAGGACCAGCAGAGAACACAGCCAAAAGTTGTCTAGGAAAGGCGTCTTCGCAAGCCTACCAGATAGCGAAAAACTCAGCCTGGTCGTATCCGGAAGTCTGTAGAACCATCTGTTAAGACCGCCCCTGACGCCACCCATAAGGACTAAAGACTCCCACGTCCTTTCGAACATACTCTTGCAGGCGTATAAGGCCACACACTCCTCATGTGCCCCCTCCAGTTTAGTCTGTAGTCTAAGGAAAATTTCATCTGTCAACTCGAGTAGATGCAAATTTTGTGTTCGTTTGTTCGGCACCATTCGTTACTTTCAATTTCCCAGATCTATAATTGACTAGCGATGAATTCAGGAATCGTTGATTGCGATTTAAAACCGCTAAATCTTTGCGTGAGTAATCCGTAAACAAATGGTGTTCTGCAACATTCACCGATATGTGGGTGTACTGGTAGACGTTCGTTCAGCAATTATTAGTATGCAGCAATTAACAAATGGTGGACAAAAAATCCCATTTACTTAATAAGCGGCATTAAGTCCCATCTTCGCAATTCAGCCGGATTATTTAATGCGTTACTACTTTACGTCTTATAATCAGCTGGTAATGCTGTTGGAATCAAAAGTTATTAAAAAGCATTATTTGATTGTGAATGAATGACATTGAATTGAGAGGAATTAAAAATAAATTAACGTTGCTTTGCGTTTGAAAAATTATTTATAATTAAATTTGAATTTTGTCACATTTTTTGTTTTAAATTGAACTGCGTCGTATACACTTTTAAAAATCCATTAACCTTTTTCTGCGTCCCTAACGTTCTCTTCTGTTGTTGGTAAAACAATTATTTGAATTAAAAATATTTCTTGGAAATATTTTTTATATCTTTTCATTAAATAAATTATAAAACATCCATTATTTCTCTTCTTCCTGTTGTTTTCCATTGCTCATAATTTTAAACTAATTAACTTTCTTTTGTTGTTGTTGGTCTTGTTCGTTGCCAACATTTTTCTTCTTTGCACTTTTCATTTGCTTGATAAATGATTTTTGAAGCAAATTTCTAAAAATATGAATAAAGAAAATTATACCGGGAATTTATTAGGGTGCGTACAGAGGATCTACAAATTTGTTAAATTTTAAATGTGTTTAAATAAAAAATATTGTTTTTTTTTCGTTTGGTCGTGTTAGAAAAATCCGTCCTTTTCTGGCTGTGTGTTTAACCTTTTAAAATGAGTCCTTTTTGTGTGTGAGGAATAACCATTTTAAAGGATTATTATCTCTAAATGACTGTTGTGTAAAAATGAACAATTTTGCGAAGAGTAAAACATATACTATATAACGAGATGAATAATAAAATCCAAATGCGTTATAGCTGTGTGAATTTAATCAGGCACACAACTGGAATCAAACTGTAATAAGTTTTTTAAATGTCAGGAATTCGTTATATGAGATATTCCGAAAGAACCACACAACTTTAATTTGGCTCCAACTTCATTATTCCGATACGATTTTCTGTTATTATTTAGATTGTTTTTAACCCATTATTGCCCGGTACCCGAAAACGTGAACCGATTTTGCTGAAACTTTACGTACGTTGTATTTTGGCTCTAATTAAGGTATATTTCATGTTTCGAGAGAATATAATGATTGGTTCCTGGGATCTGAGATGGTAAGTTTACTTACCAGTGGGCAGATACGTATAGTGTTTTTGGTATAATATCAGGAAGTAAACTCAAAGTAAAAAGACATAATTTAAGTAAAATATATTTATTAAAATATTAAAAATTCATATTGAGACAACTAATAAAATAAAAAAATAAAAAATTTTCACACTTTTCAGAATAATTTTGATTAAATCACTTATTCTAAGTGTTTTGAATATGATGGAAAACAATTTTGATGCAGACGTATATTGCATATTTGACTTTCATATGGTGTGTGAGTATGGCAAACTACGCAGCGTCTTGGATTTCCCGAACGTCTTGTTATACAGTGAACTGTTGTCTTAAGGTTTGGTAATTTTGGCATTGAAACTTTTTCATTGTCGGATGGTTTTATCGATAATAATAGTTCGTTCACAACAGATGCACGAAATTGTAGCTGCGATAAAGGTTTAACTTTCTCATTTGTTGATACCAGCATATTTAGTTTCCATGCATTAACCATCATATTGCCAAGTAAATTTATAAACAAAGGCCACCACCATTTTTTTGACCGTACAGAAATCCGATAATTGGCCAAAGCGTTGTCGTGTAGGTCAACTCCACCCATGTGCTTGTTGTATTGTGCTATTGCATGAGGAACTTTAACGTTGATATGCGTTTTATTAGAACGATTATAACGTTTGGCATTTGATTTTGGGTCTATTGTGTCATGATTTGTGAGCACGGTAACAAGTGCCTCCAGCGTAAGGCCAACACCTCATTTGTGTGGTCAAAAACAGCTGCACTATTGCCCTTTATTAGTTTGTCTGGCAATTTGGCTCCACTGATTCTATTTTTGCGGACAGTTCCTGTTAAAGTATACACATTTTTATACAAAATTAAATCTAAATCATGTGGATATTTAAATAAATGTACCTGTAGCAAAAAATTGTTCCGCGATTAGTAAACACAGTAGGTGATACGATGTGAAAAAATTGTCGAAGTATATGCTATGACAAGACGGAATTTCTATAACCTTTAACAAACTTAATACTGTATCAGCTCCTAATCCAACGGACTTATTATAATTTGATGATGATACACCATAGAGTTTAAGATGGTACAGGTATCCATTTGATGAAGTCAGGCACCATGCTTTAAACACAAAACAAATAGGTTTACCTTTTATAAACATCTTGCAAGAATGTCTTCCAAAATAAGGTATCATTTCCTCATCAATGGACAGATTGTGACCAAAGACTCCAAACTGCATAAATCGTTTGTTGCACAAATCTACAAGAGGCCTTACTTTGGCAAACTTATCTGTTGTATCAATTTTACTATGTTGCATTGGTTCGCGATTTTGCTAAATGTTGCCAGATTTGCTATATGTTTCTGGCCAATGGTAAGTGAAATTACCACAACAATGTTTCATAGAAATTCAAACTGTTAGCCAGAATAAATTAGATTTGTAAGTATACATAACTAATGTAATGGAAATAAATAATAAGAAATCGTTGATAATTAACACATTCCTTTTTCGGTATAATTTTTATAGTTACTTCAAAATACGTCATTTTTTGGAGCTTAGCGAAAATACTTTTAAAACACGAAAGGGTAACAAAAAACACGTATCCTTCAAATTGTTTTCTTAAAAGATATTAAACTAAAGTACAAAATAAAGAAATGTTAAAGTTTTTCTATGCGAAAGTTTTTATATTTGAACAAAGTACTGGTAAGTGAAATTACCGGTTGGGCAATAATGGGTTAAGAAGACTTCGGATATTGGAAATAGGAAAGCACAGTATTAAACACAGTACTACAATAACTGAGTTTGGTTTTAAACTCCGACGTACAATTGTTATTAGATTTTTTTTTTTAAAGGAACCGTCGAATGAATGTTTTCGCAAAAGGCGCTGTTTGGCACCTTTATCGAACTACAAGCTCGTACACGGCTATCAATGAAGAAAATGTTTATTGATTATGATGCTGTTAATTTGAATACATTGCGAATTTGGAAGTTAAGCCCATCGTAATGATGTCAAGGATTTTATTCAAATGTTTAATATAATTTAGGCAGAAAAAAGTGAGCCCCACTAAACACTAATTCGTATTTGTCACTTTTATAAATTATACACGAGGAATTTCCTTTTTTTTCGATTTATTGCCACTGTGTTTGATTCCTCAAAAATAATCAAAAAAAAACATCTGCTTTTTATTATCCCGGATAATAGATGTATATAATCACAGTTACTCGTTAAAAAAGTCTTCTTTTTTTTGGCGATTACACGATTCGCGGATAATTCAGATCGCACTGTATTTTGCACCAAAACTTTCATGTGAAGAATCATCATACATTCAGTCTTACTCCAGTTATCGACACCTACGTCAACATGCGGCTGCTGCTTTTATACCAACTTCAAATTGGCATTATTTTTTTACTGCAATCAGTGCTTGGGAGACATCTCCTACGCATGCAATTCATCCACCGGAACTTAAGATAGGGATAGTGATAGAGATGCCAGGGGCAGGAAAGCTTCATTATTTTTACAACTCTGCTTTTAAACGCTTTTTTGTTTTTATAGCAGTGTTGCAGCGTCTCTGGTGTCAAGGAGACGCATTCATATTTTTTTGAAGCTGTGTGCTTCGGATCCATTTTATTAATTATTTTACTTCGCCAATGATGCTACGCAATACCCGAAAAATCCTACATTTTTAGCCATGTCGTTCCAATATTCGTTATATTATATTTCAGGTTTGTGTACATTGTCACGGCCATTATTAAAAAGCCAATATACTCAGCACAAAAATATTACTATTATTTTTTCTTTTTCTTCCAAAAATGTGAAACTAAAAATAACTTCAAAATACAAAAACATTTTTTTTATGCATTTTTTTTTTCATCCCCCTAAATATTCTTGTTTATACAAGATTTGCTGACAAAAAACTTTTAATAATTTTCCTCGACTAAAAAATAAATATCCAGTCAACCATAGTGTGAAGGTTGAGGAATGGCAAGGAAGTTTGCAAAAATTAATAGACGATTTCAAAGTAAGTTTTGGAGATTTAAAAAATGTTTAGTTTTCCATCAATTTTCTAATTAATCTATTTGTAATCGACATATTCGGGGATGAATTTATATTATCGACATATTTGTTAGAAAATAGAGATGCTGGAATTATCAAACTGATAGAAATTCAGTAAGGCCAAGCTTTAAAAATGCATCATAAATCATCAAAATATCCGATAGAAATATGAAATACTCTATTTTAAAGGACGCTGTCTGCAAATTGATTTAAATTTTTGGTACAACTTATTCCTGTGAATCGTTGCAATCAATGATGAAGTTTATCAAATCAAAACATCATGCACAACTAACAATTCAGCACCTAACGGCACTTATTCGTACAGCCTTAACAGGCTATCAGCCAGATTTTAAAAAATATGCGGCAAGCATTCAAGTTAATTCAAGACCTGCATCTACAAATCAAAAATAATTATTTTTTTTTATAAAAATCGGATTGTTTTATTTTTTTATGAATTGATGAAAATGATTTCCTTTTTTTCAATTGCTAAATTGATGTTTTAAAAAATCTTAAAATCATAAATCTGTCTCTCGAATTTTCGAATTCTTAATTTTTGGCTCTCGTCAGGGTAGAGTCTGGCCACCCCTGCTATGGATTATTGGTATGACCTTTGGAGTTTTTCGACGAACAATGAGCCCATCGAGTAGAGAAAATTCATGATGTTGCCATTTAAGGGTGGCGTTGACATTTTTCCTTTGCTTTCACTTTTTCGTTGTTCTGCTCTGGCATTTTTTATGTTCTGTTATAATTTTTATTTTATGTAGGTTGAAGAAAAATGAGAAATACAAAAATCAAGAAAAAAAACTTACCTGCAGACGATGTGGTTGAAAGCATGCAAATTAAAAAAAAAATAATTAATAAAGGGAAAACGTTACTTTATCTTTTTCTTCTATGTGAAGCAATTATTATTAAATTTACACGAAATTGAACATATTCACTGTTCTTCTCACAGTTTCCTGATTACGCTTCCATTAAAAGAAGGTATTAAAATTAAATCTGCTGATATAAAAAATATTTACAAGCAAATCCATATGTAAGAGTGTATTCCTATCAACATACATATGTACATTGTACATACATATATAAACAGTCCAATCGGAAGTTCGCATCTTTCAAACAAACCAACACCCCCACACACGCGCTCAGTATTAAATTTTTGTTCCGTAAACTGTATATGAATTGTTTTTTTCTTTTTAATAATGAAGAAAATATATGCAAGAACTGTCACTTGGAGTAAAAGAAAAATAACTTCAAAAATAAATTAATGAAGAATAAAAATGCTAATATTTTTTAACGTTATCAGCGCACACAAATCACGAGTTATACGGAAATACACTGACAAAAATTATTTATAAAAATGAAAAAAAAGGTGAAAATATTGAAAAGATATGAAATCTGTGTAACTAAAACATTTGCATTATCAAATCATACTCGTATAAATGGACAAAAATAATAATTTTTATAAAGAAAATCATCTTTTAATAACTGAAAATAGGTATGCCACTCGTTGTACAAAATGCTGCTAAGTAATGCAACGTACCAATGATATCCCGAAACTCGTTTCGTTTTACTTACGACGAGATTGCTCTCGAGAGCGAATTAATTTGTGCTCGATTAGCAATCGAATCTTACTACCCACTACAGAGGAAATTCTTTTTCTATCCGCACTGTTCGTAAGTGGAATAAACTCAGTGCAGAAGTCTGCCCCGTAAACTGCGGCTTTATTTTATAGGCCACTTTCCGCATGGCGTACGAAAATTTATTTGAACTCTCTTATTAGGGAGTAAGTTTTGTAATATTTCTTTTAAGACACTTCCACAACAAAATGAATACACCATAATAAAACACACGCATTTTGTTGGTACAAACATAAGGAAAAATGTTTTTCTTAATACTTGTTTTTTTTTAACCTTTTTTATTATTCGAACAATCTGTTTAATTAATTTTTAAAATTAGGAAATTTCTTGAAGATGTTATATTATAAAGCTTAATTAAATAGATTGTTCGAATAAAGAAAAATGTCAAATTCAATTGTAGGGATATGTAAAAATTACACAACAATATGCGTTTTGCTGGTAGCATTGTCAAATTTTTATAATCAAAACGCGCTATTGATTTTCTTAAAACGCTCCATTGACAAATATTTATAACCAAAACGCGCTCTGTTCAAACGCGCCAAATGAAATTTGAATAAAAGTGTATTAGAAATAACGTACTTGAATAAAATTTTAAAACAAATATATAGACCCAACAAAAAAAAAAGACATGCAAAAGAAATAGTCAATGCATGGCCACAATGCATCGCATGTGTAGGGGTCATCTCCCGAGTGCTGGTCCAAAATAAAAAAAAAATTATAGACGTCATTTGAGTTTGTTTTCGCATACGCATCTAATTGAATGCCGTCCATACTGTGCGATATAATAATATTACAAAATGAAGGTAAAAAAAGCAAGAAAAACAATTAAGAGTAGTATTTACTTTCTTAAGCCTCATTTAGTAAAAAAGTAACTCGTTCGTAGCGATCAGCAAACGTCAACTTGGCATTACAAAAGCTTTTGAAAATATCCAGAATCTGCCCAGTTTTTATTAATTGGTCGAAAACATTTGGACAGGGTGGGCCAAAAGTCACGCTTGCGTGTAAAAATTGAATAATTTTTTTCTTTATTATGATTTTTTATTGTTTTTTTTTAGATTTCATTCATCGAACTGTGTTACACCACCATGCAAAATTTAACGACCGAGCAACGTACCAAAGTGGCAGAATTTTACTTTTTAAATTTTTGAAGACCGAATTATCTCAAGAAATTCAGATAGAAATTCAGCAGACTTAACTGCCCCTGATTATTTTCAATGGGGTTATCTCAAAGAATGAGTGTATGTTAACACGCCCCAAACTAAAGCACAACATTGAAGCTTATATCAGGGCAATAGAGCCTGTAACTTTGCGTGCAGTTATGCAAAACGCCTGTTTAAGAGCCTAATTGAGCATCGTTGAAAATATTGGTCATCTCTCTGATATTATTTTTCATAATTAAAATTTAGATCGTACAAAGCTAATATTATATTAAAAAATAAATAAAAATAAAAAATAATAATAAACGAAAAAGTTATTACATTTTTACATACAGCCGTGACTTTTGGCCCACCCTGTACATTGCGCGTAAATTATTATACATTGAATCGATTAAATTAATTTCGTTCACAATGCTAACTTTCTTTTTGAATAAATAAAATTGTTGAATATATCAACAGCTGACTGAATTGCTTGAAATTTTACATTTTTAATAACCGACACCTAAAGTTAAACGATACTGACAAGTCTAACGTTGAACGATACGTTTCTACTAACTAAACTTTTACTAATTTACTAAAAACGTGACCATTTAGCGATTTTTTCATTAAACGAGCTGAGACGCTAAAAAGGGCGTTTAACATAGTTAAAACGCGTTAAGCCTTGCGCGAAGAGCGCTAAATTGACATTGCTGTTTACTGGAGATACGAGTATAAAACACAGTGTGTGCCTATTGCAGTTTATATCAACTGAGCTCATTCTTATTTTAATGTCATTGGGAATTTCGGCATAGCAATTTTTTTTTATTTTACGAACAATCTATTTAATTAAGCTTTAAGGTTTTTTATTTCTTATTTTTATATAATCTCGATATTTCCTTAACCTTCGGTTAACATCTTAAGGACATTTTTTCTTTTTTTATTTTAATATAAACTGTTGGTTGCCGCCCTTGTTGTTGCACAGAGAAATTTGCTAGAGAAATTTCTTCAAGTGTAGTAAACAATTATATATTTTCATTTCCGACCTCTTATAGAAATTTAACAATACCAAGAGGTCATTATCAGCACGTAAAATATACATTTTTTTTTTTAAGGGAAATGTTAATTTTTTTATTTATTCATTTTTCCTTTTATATTTACAAATATCTGGTGACATTTACAGAAAGGCATAATCAAAAAATAAAAAATCAAAAAAATTAAATCTAAATACAATTTTAAACAAAGGAGGCCAAGCATTGAAATGAATAAATAAAAAAAATATCCATACGAAATGAACCAATATTTTCATAATTTATTTTCTTTTTTATTGTACTATTTTCCGTTTCAATACTCGACTGGTGGTATGAATGGGGCAAAATAAAACAAAAACAACATAGACGAATACTAGAAAAAGATAGAAGAGCATTTTTGAGCTTTAATCTTTTATTTGAATTTTAATCTGGGCTGGCTAAAGTTTGTTTGTCGCATACTGATGACTGTTTGGCTTCAAAAGTCTTCCTGTAATTCCGTTAAAGTACTCGAGTATGAATGCAAATGCATGTATTTTTCAAATGCTATCATTGTTGTTGTAATTGTATATACATAGTATTTGTTTAGCATATATCACTTTGATAAATGTTTATAAATCATCAATAACAATTGTTCGTTTTTTTTATTTTCTTTTTATTTGCAGATTGTACAACTTCCACTTCCAGTAATGCCCCGGCTGATTTCAAAATAACGTCATCCATCTACAACGGCACAAATAACACCATTGGCAGCAGCAGCAAGCAGCAACTGCTGTTACAAAGAAAATCAGCTTGTCTTGTTGTCTGGTTGAAAATTTAAAAAATGTTCTTTTTTTCTGTTGCTAGAAACGAAAACGAAAAATATATGCAAAAGTTTTAGCATCATCAGCGGCTGATGTTGACTTGAAATTTCACGAAATTTTCTTGAAAAAAGTACAACAATTCTGAGCTTGAAATTGGTAAGAGGTATTTTTTATTTCTTCTTCAAATATATGCAGTACTTTTATCCAATAGAAATAATATTTATTATGTAGTATAAATGTCTATTAAGGCCATATAAATCAATAACTATTTGTTGTTTTGCTCAATATTTTAATGCAATATTATGTGCGTTCGAACTGAGTTAGCGAAATATAGAAAAATAAAATAAACTCTTTGTAAAAAAGAATGTAAAATTATAAAGTTAGTTAAATTAATAAATTAAAAAAAATATATGAGAAATCCCAAATTATATATTTCGTTTCAACATTTGCTCTTTATAACAAAAACTTGTCGAGTACCAATTTGAAGAGAAACAGTAGCGTAATCAAAGGCATACATTTGATACGATGTGCGATGAGCTGGAACTAGAGGAAAAGGATAGTGAGAGAGATGACAGGTGGTGAAGCTTCACTACCATACAACTCTGCTTTTCCACCTTCTTTGTTTATAGCAGTGTTATGCTGCTTCTGATGTAAAGCAAACGTATTCAATTTGGAAGCTTTGTCGCAATTTCTAAGTTATTATGTTACTTCGGTGGCGCTACATAATTCAATTGGATTGTTTACAGATGTTCAGTGACCAGTAACTGACTATGCCTTCGCAACTGAAACCTTCCTGAAACAACTGATACAAACCCGGACAAACTAGTGCACATCAGAAAATATGCGAAATGTTTTACGACTTAGTCTGAAACTGGAGTCGAATCCAATAATTTTTGATTTTGTAGTCAACGTGCAGACTACGTCAACCACCATCATTCTATTTTTAAGCTTCTTAACGCTTTTAATAGTTTCAATCAAAGTTGACTAAAAGACAGTTTATATTCACCATCCCCTATCCACATTGGGCATTAGTTTTTATTAAAACATGATGTAAATTTTAAATATATTAAAAGCGAAATATGTCATTATAGTATGTATTTTTGTTGCTTTTAATTGCACAGAAAAAATAAAAGTTAAATTTTATTTAATTAATTTTGTTCTTGTCTCAAAACAGTGCAATCAAAATGCTATAAATATTCAAATTAAAAAAAAAATTAAAATTTTTCAATTAAAAGTGTTAATTGATCCTATAATTTTCGTGATAGGTTGAAATCTATTTATTATTTTAATAGAATCTTGAAATTTTTTAATCGTATTTCGATTTTACTTTTCTCTGTGTGTATTTAACAATTGATTTTCCCCTTCAATTTGAATTTAATTAACCGATGTAGAAATAATCGGTTAACGGATTAATAGTTCCACTTGCTCCTGAGCACGTATTGTATTTTTTTTTTTTTGGAAATCACCATTTTAAAGGTTTTCAGCCGAGTTTTATAGAGTCCAAAATTCAGAGCCTCGTTTCAACATACCGGCGAAACCGAAAAGTGCAACTGCAAAACGTTGTTGTTCGCCACTACAGCAAGATAAACACACATTAGCGGGCATTCACCAGATTCACTACGATTTGAATTCTGTTGCCGGTTTACGATTTACGTATTCCCATATGCAAACAATTTGATTTGGGTTACTTAAACTGTTTCAAACACTGATATTCGGTTCACAAGATTCACAATCTCTTACAATTAAATCCAAAAAAGTATTTCATTCCCAATTAAAAGCAACATTTGTGTTGCCATCGTGATGAAAGCCTAATACTTTCTAGCAGTTCATAGTATATGTGACACACACACACACACACATACCGATATACAGATCTTTCATTTTAAATCGATTTGATTGATTGCCACTGTTCATTTTATTGTTGCTGTTTATCCACTGTCAACACAGCATCTTTACACTACTGGTTGCCCTCACACACAACTATGGATCCCTACAATCGCTCAAGTAACCTAATTGTTTGTCTCGTTATTTCTGATGCTTTCGTATGAGTACAGAATAACAAAAATTTTAATTTATTTTGAAATTTTACCACATTCTTTGGCATTTGTCCGTGTCGAAATAAATATCGAACCAAGTGTGGAACCTCTAATAAAACAACAATTTAATTGATAAGAGAGTATGCTGCTGCCGTTTTAGTTGTTGTTTTTCATTTCTTTTTTTTTGTTTGTTTTTTGTAAAATAAATTTTATGTTATTTTGTATTTAAGAAAGAAATAAAATTTTTTTTATAACAAAATTAATAATGGACACGAATAAAATGGTAAATTTAAAGTGATTAATATTGTTTTACTAAAGAAAGTTCATTAAAATGCAATTTGTATAACCAACTGACATTTTATTGTGAGGGAGACAATGTTAGAAATGGATTAAACAACCGGCAGATTGTCACTGTTTTCTTTATCATTTTTATTGGAAAAAAAAGAGTCCATATGACGTGTATGTACATATGTAGTCGTATGTACATATCTTTGTATATAGGACACATACTATTCATACATACTTATGTTTGAACATGGACATACATATGTAAATATGTATAGAAGTATGAATGAGCATGCCACGGCTTCATAAACAATTATTACAATATAATAAACATAAAAAATTGGAAAATTAGAAGTCATGGTATTAGAAATGCCTTGACTAATTGGAATCTTACGTCATCAAAAGGTGGTGTTATTTATGTTGATTTTTTATTACAAAAGTATTTTTCTATTTACAAAAATTACAACAAAAAAAATCCAGTCTATAAGAGTGAAATTTTGTTAATGGGTTAGTAATTTCTGAGAAGAATTTACAACAAATATGTATCTGACAAATTTTATTAATTGTTGGGTTGCGGCCATACCCTGCATACACACTATTCTGTTTTTACACGACATAAAGGGTGATTTCATAACCGTTTGGATTATGAAAATTTAAAAACGCAGAAAGTTTTCATAAGTGAATGAATGAAATATTTACTTGGGCCCGATAAATGAATGCCTGGTATTTACTTTTTAAACATTATTGCATCTAAATGTTATCCAGCCGTAGGTAATACATACGTGAGCTCCAATTTTCGTATGTTTTTTCCAGCATTTTGAACGGTATCTCACCAATGGCAGTTGTAATGTTGTCTTGCAGGGCAGGAATTGTGGCTGGTTTGTGCCTGTACACGAGAGCCTTCACGTCTTCCCACAATATTCAAATTGCAATACTTGGCGGGAAATGGACTGCTCCAAAACATGAAATTAATTGCTTACCAAACTCGCCTCTCAATAGGTTAATGATATCGTGTGCCGCGTGGCATGTGGCCAATTGGTCTATTTAGGGCAAAAAAGGTATGTAATTATTGCATGGTACCTGCATCCATTGACTATAACGTTGAGATTTTCATCGTTTGTGAAGTCTGGCCCAATGATGCCGCTGCCCCACAAACCTCTACATCCAGTGTATCTTTCAGAATGCATTGACAACTCTTGAACTTCCTCAGGCTGCTCTTCACACCTAATTCGACAATTGTGTTTGTTGACGTATATCCATTGAGTCAAAAATGAAATCTCTTTTGATATGAAACGACTGATTTCTCAAAACCGAATATTTGCCAATTTGGTGTTCTAAAAATCACACGATTTTCCACATTCGAACTTGCTTTCGAAAAAGATGTTTTAAACGTCAATATAAGAAAGAAACACCCTTTTTTATATCGAGTGAGAAAAAATATATTCTAAATAATGTTTATTCTTATTTAAAAGTGTTTTTATAGTGATATATCTAATGAATTTAGTGAAAATCTGCTTTTATTCATGCATCTACATTATCAGCATACTTTAACAAGAACATGGAAAAATATTGGAGTGTTTTTAAATTGATTATTTTGTATAAAAATCTATTACAGAGTATATAATTTGGCCTTAGTCAGCCTTATTATAACTTACCGATAGCTAAAGTTGGGATGCTATCGGACAAATAATTAGTTTTTCGTTATTACAAGTGGACTTTAACCTAATGTGACCGATAAGCTAACGGAAAGTTCATCTAACCTGTAACTTTTAAAGTGGACTTAAGCATTTGAAGCTGCCAAATTTTATGCACTTTAAATATGGCAACATGGAAAGTATAAATGTATACAAATTAATTTTTTAAACTCAAATGGAAAGCAGAACGCGATTGTTTTATATAAACGAGCTAGAGGATATTTTTCAAAACACACAGCAAAAACGTAGAGTATCAAAAAAACGCTTTAAATAAAGAATAAATTAACACCTAGTCGTTGCCAGTAACTTTTTTTGTTTGTCAAAAGTAATCGGTATTTACTCTGGTACTGCCATATTTTTAAAAATATTAATTTTTGTTTTTCGAACAGTTGTAATAATGAAAACAAGTTAAAGGTCACTTTATTATTCATTTTACCTAAAGTCAATTTTAGCTATCAGTAACTTTATTGCTTAGTTGTAATAATGGCCCTTAATTTAATAAAACAAAGACTTCAAGTAAAAATTGATAATTGTTTTTATATGTTTCATCAGTTATTTATTAGAAAAATACTACATTCGATTTAATATCGAGCAGACTTATCTACTCTATTTTAAACCAAGTAAAATTATACGAAGTCGGTTTACAGAACATACCCGATAATAAAAAATTCTGATGTACTTGTATTTCATTATTATTCTATTTCTATCTGTTAACATTAAAAATTTTATATAGTATTACACTTTTTGCCAACTTGCCTCTGTAATACCTTATTGGCGCTGAGGCACCAAAAAATTTGAATCTTTTTTTTGATAGGAAAACCAAATATCAAAAAAATCACCCCATACGAATTCATAGTACGTTTCATTCTGCCGTAGTTTCTGTCACTTACGGTCCTACAATTGCTTAGTAATTCTATATCCTCAATTGAATAAAATATGTAACTGTCCATTGGAAAGTAATTTAGTTTTTAGTGTTCTAAGTTTTGGGATTTCATGTTTTTTTAATGGGGCTATAAATTTCGTACCTGCGTTTTTTTACACAATTCTGCTGGGAATTTTTCGGTTTAATATGTTTTTAAAAAAATTTTTTATTTAGTGTTTCTTTTGGATTAATTATACATCCCTTAGCTGATGATAAGATTGAAAAACTCTAATGCATATGTACATACCGACCCCTCGTTGGAAGAGCGGCAGAACCCAAAATTTAAATATCTTCCAATTTGATTTTCAGTGGCATTTCTGTCTTGTAAACAGGTAGATTGAGTATAGAAGATAAAAAATTTGATTTTACGTATGTACTTATGTAAGTAGGTATTAGGAAGTTTGTGTCTCTTAAAAACGTTTTTTTTTATCATACATAGATATTTAAATATCGTTTTAAATTAAGTATGTGTTTAAACATTTCTTATATAACCAACCAAATTTAGTTTAGTTTCAAATGTATACATCAAAATTAAAAGCAGCTTTGCTTACTTGTTAAGAACTCGTAAAGTTGTATTCATACCGATTGTTAGTTTAACATGCCTTTAGTAAAGCATTCTTAACTTTGTGAGATTTAACATTGGTTCGACCCTACTTTAAAGCTTTGTTAAGGTAACATTTTTATTTATTTCGTTTGTTTGGCTTTTTTTTTTTTATTTGTGAATAATTAACTTTAAACAATGCAACAATTTAACATATTAATTTAATTAAAACAAAATATCAAACAATGTAAATGTATGAAATGTGTTAGAGATGTTATGAAAATTGCGCCAGAAGTATCTTATTTTATCTTAAATTAATGTGAACAATTTTACAGATTTTACTACGCGACTGAAATACTTAATATTCATTTCCATGCATCAGTGAGGACGATATTGCCAGAATACAAATACAAAATTTATTACAAGATATTAGTTAACATACTGTTTGCTTAAAAACGCGTTGCAATGGTTTGTTATCCTTAACTAACATGTACCTCAAATATTAATTTAGATTTTTTTTATGAATATCGCTGTTTGTCTTACCTCTGTGAAGATAAATTTTAAATTTAAACCCTAGACACAAACCAACAGGCTTAACAGAGCTCTGTTAACGTGTTAACAGGTAAAACTCTTTAATTAGCGAATATAAATATGATATTATGGGTATGTATGAAGACTTAAGTCCTTGTCTGTAAATAGACATACATATGTACATATGTATGTATATTAGAGTAAAAAAGAATATGGCAGAAACATAGTTTGCGGAAAATGCTAAAAAAAATTTTCGAAAAAACTGTAGTTCTAAATTCAAAATGTAGCCCCCGATTTTTCACGAGAAAATTTTTATTCATCAATATATATGTACATATATAAAAATCAAATGTCGTTCGTTGATAATCGCTATATTTGAGAACGGCTACCTTGATTTGAATAATTTTTTTAATGTCCGTCATAACCCAACTTAGGTTTTTTCGGAAAGTAAAATTTAATACGTCCACTGTTTTAAATTTTATCAAAATTCGGAGAACGGCTGCACCGATTTGTCAAATTTTTTTTAATGCTCGCAGTAATCTAATTTAAGTTTTTGGGGCACGCCCTCTTTATATTGATTTGTAATCACTCAGTTAACTACCACAAACGGATGAACCTGGCAGTTTGAAATTCGGTGTGTAGACTCCTCTTTCGATGTTTAGATCTACTTAGAAGGGGTATTTGGATATTCAAATGTTAAGGGGGTAAAAACTGTTAAAATCGCTTTCTTAATATTTCCGAAACTAAGGGAAATAGGATATAAATTCTTAAAGCATACAAATAATGCTGAAAAATAAGTGTTTAGTTTTAGGGAGAGAAACGGGCAAAAATGATGACAAAACGGCCGTGCGGGAGAGAAGAATTACAAAAATTATACATCTTCGTAGCAACCTTTGAGACTCGTCAAGGCTTAGAGCTAACTGAACACATCCCCTACGTTTATTTGTCGTAAAATTGCTGACCAATGTTTCGAGGCGCGTAGTATACAGTAATCGTGATGATGTTATGGCAGTTGAAAGTCGCAACAGAGAGTTACAAATCGAAAGAGAAAACATATAATGTCTGCTTTAATTTGAACTTTTGTTAAAAACATTTTGAATATTTAATATGTTTAATAAAAATTAATCGTTTGTTATGAAAAAAGGTGCCGCGGTAGTCTAGTGAGTAGTGTGCTATCAGTTGGTGGCTCTAGGTTCGATTCCCAGCAGAGACTCTGGTCTGTATCACTTTACCACGTGAAAATTTTTTCACAACAGGTATCACAATGGGACCATAATAAATTGGACCCAATTGAATCTATGGAAAAAAATGTTTTTTTATACTGATTTTGTCATGCAAAATCGGTGCTCCATTTTAATTTTAGAAACATGGTTTCTTAAGAAAAGTTTCTTAGAATTTCCCGCAGATTATGTTCCTGCTATACACATGAAAATTAACGCGCTCTAATAAACATAATAATTTGTATTATTTTCCATTTATTGTTAACAAGAAAAATATATAGAGAAAAACAGGTACTTAGAAAAATAATTAGAAAATATAAACTTACATATGTATGTATATAAATTTCAATAATTTTACATTATACGTAACGATTGCAAATACGCATGAAAAAGAAAAATATGTTATGTATATGAAAAATTAAAATAATTAAAATTTTAAAATGCTGAACTCTTACACTGCAACGCACAAGAACGTAAACATAATCAGCAACAATAGTTATTGCAGAGTAGTCATGGAAACAACAATCAACTAAAGTAATGATAATAAACGCATTTTTACGCGCTTCTCTTAAACATAATTGAACAACAACAGTAACTACACAGCAGCCAGCCACTAACAGAAAGAAGAATAACAAATGTAAAGTACCGTACTTCTACAAAACGCATGCACACTCATGCACGGTCAATTGTAATCATATTTCTCTCTGACTTCATATCATTCTCATGCATTTGACTCTCCTCATTTGAAAAATAAAATAAATAGGAATAAAAGAAATACAAATAATCCAAACTAAGATAAACGTTTATTTTCATTTTTAGTTTTTCTCTCTTTTAAACATAAAATAACAAATCCGAAAAATGTTTCAAGTGCACCTTTATAACCCGATGCCTGCCTGTATTTCTCTGTATGTATGGATGTATGGATGGATGTATGTATGAATGAATGAATGCAATAAACGTCAGTGTTGTTATTGTTTTCTTTATATTTATTCTTGGTCTTTTATTTTTTATAGCCATATACAACATATAAAAGGGAAGTTGAAAGGAGAAACAAGAACACTGTTGCCAATTTCATTAACGTTTTCATACATACAATTTAACCAAAAACTGTTACTGATTTCACATCAATTTTCGAAAATAGAGGGTTCATAATATTTCAACGTTTTCAGGATTCAGATTCTGACGATTATGTCATTCTGTATCTTTGTGTGCGCGTGTATGTGGGTGTGTATGTAAACATCTCATAACTTAAAAACATTTCAATGCTTATGAACTAAATTTGACGCATTCGAAAGAGCGGATCAGATAATCAACTGATTCGTTTGGATAGATTTTCGAACAATTGTGTTTGCTAATAAATTTTAAAGTAATAAACCGATGGTATAACATTTTCTACAGTTTACCAACACATTTAAAAAGTGATACATTTTTTATTATTACCACAATGGTACAAAATATTTGAGACTTAAATTATAAATAAACAATAATGTGCGTAACTGTGATTATTTGCGAGAATCTCTGTTTTAAACTTGCCAGAAAAGCACTAAAATGTACTAGAATTTGGCAAAGTGAGATGATGCAGTTAATATAAAAATAAATTAAATAAAATAGAAAAATTAAAATGTGTGTCTAAAAGTTTTAATTTTAAAAATGCCTTAAGATAACCGAAAAGGAAGTTAACACTAGATTTTATTTTGGGAAAAAAGCGACGACATGCTGTTTTACTAAATGTATAATTGAACAGCACAAATTTACGGGTCAAAATTTATGGCCAAGTTTACAAAGTTTGTGCAAGTGAATTTCCATAAAATTTTTGACAGTTCATTTGCGACGGTTTCAGAATGCATAGTTTGCACAATTTGCGAGGCTTTCAATCTTTTTCATGGGGACCCTTATTATGTTTCACTTACTTTGGTTGTGCAATGAAAATCAAAAGTATTTTGATGATTGCCAATTTATTGTGCCACCTTCGAATATTGCATACACATTGGTGATAGTTTTGTATAAAATTTCACAATTATATTGCGAATGTGTGGCCAGCTTTACACGAGGGTATCGTTAGGTGTAACATACATGGTCCAATTGAGAAAGAAAGAAGTGTTAAGACTAGTCTTTATATTAGCAAGAACTCATAATTATATTATATTTTATATTTATTTATCTCGAAGTAGTTGCACAATGTTTTTTTTTTAATTTTTATTCATCAAAAAGTTGGTATGCAACGGCATTTCAGCGTTTTATAACTCTCTTCAGCTGACATCACTGACACAAAGAGAAGAAGCATGAACAAAAGAGAATAAGAAAAACAAAAACTGGAAAATATTATTGTGGACCCTGCTGTTGGTTGAATTTAGTCAAGTCTTTAGTTTGTTTCTTGCTTCTTGCACACACTCTTCACGTGTTTCGTTTCTGTGCAAAGAAACTTCAAAGTAATAAAAATTATTTTCGAAATTGATTGCCGGTTACTTAGAAAAAAAAATAAATAAAGTATGTATGTATAGAATTGAAACACCAGCAGCAACGGTAACAAATTTACTACAAAAAAGGAGCAGAATTCCTTTGAGAGTACATTAGTGTGTGTGTGTGTGTGTGTTTGAGTGTGTTGTTTGCGAAACTATTTGCTCTTTCTAACTCAGCCAAGAAAGATAAATAGTATTTCTGGCTTTAGAAAACTTAGAAAAGACGTTGTTAGTTTTTTTTCTTTCACTTGACTCACATAGTATATAAATAAATAAATAAAAATGTTGGTAAACAAATGATATAAAAACATGGAAAATGGAAAATAAATGTTTGGAACACAAATCAATGTTAAATAGCACCATGTGTGCACGTAACATTCATTCATTCGTCGGGGTCTTAAAATAAATTCCATATTTTCCGCATGCAGTTGTTATTGTTGCTGGTTGTTTAATCTAAATAAATTTTTCTTTCGTTGCGTTTCGAAAATAGTATCTGGTGTGGATGTACCACGTACGAGTAGTATGTGTTGCTATTAAAATGGTGGTGGCAACAAAATACAACAATGTTTTGTTCTCTCATAAGCCAGTGTCATAGATACAATTGTATCTTCAACTTTTAAATAGGAAATAAAACAAAAAAAATTATGTCTTTCGTGAGTTGTTTGGTTCTGTCATAATGTGTACCTGCATACCTATTTGAAAGGAAAAAAGGAAGGAGAATTTCCAAAAATAAAAGAGAAAATTAATAAAAATAATAGATAGTAATAATAATAATAATATTTTCTAGAAAAAAGTGTTAAAGAAGTGGCAAACCAAAATGAATTTATTTTCTCATTAATCTAAATCCCAATACAAAAATTGTAAATAAAAGTGTGCCAAAGTTATTAAATAGTAATAAAAAAAAAAGTTAAATATAGAATATAAAATATTGTATATAAGAATTTCATGTTTGTGGCTTCATGCAAGCAAACGTGTCTGTGCGATACAACAAAAACGTTTATAAAATATAAAAAATATGAAACATCTTTATATGGCATGATATGGGATTACAAATTAACCGGATTTATTAAAGATCACTGCTAAAACCGGTATGTTGTCGTTGTCTTCTTTTTTTTTAGTTTAAATGCTTTTTTTCGTTATGAATCTTTCGAAAATGTTCAACTGCTTTCCTGCCGCTCTGTAGAGGAATATTAAGCTGAGAAGGCAATTTTCATTAAAGTTTAATTATTTACGAGAACAATATAGAAATTACATTTGTTTTATAAACGTGTTTGTCAATGTCTTACCTGTAAATTCTTTCGATTTAAGCAATAGCTTGAATGTGGAAACTAAATCGTTGTGACCATTTGGTTGAGTTTTCAACATGTATTTGACGTTTTTTTCTTTATTAAATTTATTCAGTTGCGGTTCTGAAACAAAAGTTTGCCTTTAAAAAGGTCCTGTGTGATATTTTGAAAAAACGAAACAAACAAGATGCACATTTTATATAAAAATTGATAACGTGAAAAAAAGAAATCTATTTCCAGTTCGATTTCAAAACAAAACAAAAAATTTTTTTCTAGGATCTTAAGGTCCAATCACCACATTCGATAGCGAGTAGGCAAATCATCTCAGCCGATATGATTTACCGGCAGAATCAAAATGGCAAAATGTTTCTGACTAGCATGCATCCATGCATACTCGTAAATGCAATTAACTTAATTTGTTCCTTTTTTGCAAAATAAGTATGTAGGTATTTGTTTGTTTTTCAATTGTCCTTTAAGTTTTGCAAAATAGGAAACAATTTCGGCGTTTAAGTAAATATTTTTCCCTCCATACAACACACTGTGAAATATCGAATGGCAGAGCGAATGATCCCAGCAAAAAATTAGTGCTTGGGTGGAAGTATTTTTGTAATATAATGGAATCACTTGCAATTGCCCTTTTTCAATGCATAATTTTTTGTTCGCGATGAGGCAAAGAGCAAGAATGCATTTTTTAAAGCATTTATTCTGTTGTAAACAATGAATTACCTTATTATGTACGTTAGTGTATCTTAGCATTTTTTTTGTAACCATTTGTTTTTAAATATGCAATCCATTGCTTCTGACTACTTTTAATGCTTCTAAATTTCGATACTTTTTTGCTGGGCTGTTACGTGTTTTGTTGCTCGATGTCAGATGCTATGACTAGACTCCAATTCGTGAGGGATTAATATTGTATTGTATTTAAAGGTGGCTTATCGTCAGAGACTTCCCGACATCCAGTGTGGTATCGCGTAAAAAAGTAGATTTTTATGATAATTTTGCAGACTGATACCGCTTCTACTTTAATTTTTTAAGAGAACATTAGATATGTATTACATTTCTTTATTTACAAGTAACCCTCTTATAAAAGGGTTTTTTTTTCAACTCCGTTCAACTCTAACACGAATTGAAATCTTTAGTACCATAATATATTTTTTGACCTAATTTAATATTTTGTACATAACACTCAGGTAAATTATTTTTTCATTACAAAAAAATCGTGAAAATGGCTACAAATCGTCA
Organism: Dexiosoma caninum; assembly: GCA_963924685.1. Taxonomy (NCBI): domain Eukaryota; kingdom Metazoa; phylum Arthropoda; class Insecta; order Diptera; family Tachinidae; genus Dexiosoma; species Dexiosoma caninum. The sequence continues at coordinate 69,393,605 of OZ004727.1, forward strand.
TATGTATATGTCAGGCGTGTGTATGTGCGTGTATGTTATTCAATTGAGTGATTACGCGAAATATGTACACATTTACAGTATGCACGTACAAAGTACATATTATGGTCCCTATAACGGGATTTTACATAGCAGGTGATTCAATGCATTGCACTGGAACTAGAGAGAGGAATAGGGTAGAGAATAGACAGGTGGTGAAAGTATTGCGAAGATAGAGCTTAATTCTTGCACAACTCTGCAGTTGCGTGTTAATTATAAAGCAAAGTTGCGGCATCTCTGATGTTTTTTTTTTGAGGCTTTATTTTTAAGCTAATGGAGCCATTTTATTTCTTATTTTACTTCGCCGACGTTTAATTGCCCAAATATCGACGAAGGAGGGTGCTGTAGCACAGAAAACTCAGAAAAAACTTTTTTGTGATTTGACCTGGCTGGGAATCGAACCTGGGTCTTTCTGGTTGCAGAGCCAACACGCTGACTACTCGCCATCAGCACCCCCTTAGTAGGTATTTTTATTAACTATTTTAGTTGGCCAATGATTCGGCTACACAATTCCGATGAAGGAGGGCGCTCTGACGTTACTTGCGAATTAGTATCAGCTGAAGGAGGTACCACTGAAATATTCGAACACAGCACCTTTGATTTTTAAGTCCACTTGCTAACTACTTCAGCGATCACCCCCCCCCCCCCCCTTATTTCGCTGGGTGAAGAAGTCGATGGAAATCGCATGATTTCAACAAAAAATTTATTGCAATTGAATTAATTGCACTGAATGATTTCTCAAAAAAAACAATTTCAAAATGATTACAATCACTACTTGGCATGTTGTTTTAAGTTTCTGCTCACTTGAGCCATAGTTTTTTAACGCTTCTGTATGGAACAACGTCTGAAACCTGATGTTTTATTTCAATTCATTCATAACGAATCCTCTACTTATTGTAATTCGGCAATTTATTTCAACTACAAAATGTATTGGCACCATTAGTCACGGTTTTGTTAGTTACTAAATTAAATTCATTTCAATTCAAATTACAACATTAAAGCCAAATGTTAATAAAATACTATGATTACAATGATTTAGTTAATAGCACTATCCTACTTCAATCAATCTTTCATAGATACGGCGATACATTTCTTAATTGTGTTATCATAATTTTATGACTTGTAAATATCTTCTCTCTAAAGGAAGCCACGAATTTTGTTCAAGTTGAAGTATAAAAACTTGTTTAAAATGAAAAATTAACCATAATTACTACTTCTTACTTGCGGCAACAAATCCAACGAACCACGACAATAAAACTATTAAGAAACGAAATAATAAAAAACTGTAGAAAAAAATCATTGTATGTATGGATGTATGCATAGGGTGGGCCAAAAGTTACCATGTGGATGACAAATATTTAATAAATTTTTCTTTTATATATTTTTTTTTTATTTATTTATTTTTATTTTTTTTTTTATAATATTTTTACAATAAGTATGGCAATTATGCCACTTAAATGACCCCCGTTTTCAGCTTCACAATTATGGGTTCGTTCTAGAGCATTTTCCGTAACATCATTCAAAATTTGTGAATGTAGCGGTCAAATTCCTGCATCATCTCAGGTCTGTTTGCAAGAGCAGGACGTAAAAAATGTTCTATCATAAACCGATACCGCTCTCTACTTCATTTTCGAAGAAGGCCCAATGAAATATTCAGGTGTAATGCCACACCATGCTGTGCACCTAATGGGCTGCAATTGATGACTCTTCGATTTTCAGAACGCCAGAACCTACAGTTCTAATTATTAACAAAGCCATGCAAATGAAAATGGGCGTGTGTGGAAATAACATTAAAGCTTTTTTAAAATGCGGCGTAGTGACGTGCGATCCAACGTAAGCCGAACTTCTTCTGGTACATGTTTCTGGTATTTCGTTAACACTTTCCTCTACACGTTCAATTAATTCCACAGTTCAAATTAAACGTTGCCTACCATGTTGATAGTGACGTTGAACTAAGCAACGAATCATTGCTTCAGAGGCAAATTCTGACGTTGAAATATCGACGAATTGCTTCTTGCGCTAAAATAGTTGAACGCTGATTTAAATAATAAAATTCTATTATTCCTCTTCTTTGTTCAGTTTTTAATATCTCCATTATTTTGACTCCAGGTGTTATTTATATAATTTGAAAAAAATTAAAAAAATATATAAACGAAAAAGTTATTAAATTTTTTAACTGAATGGTGACTTTTAGCTCACCCTGTATTTCTGCTAGATAGCTGGAGATATGGATATGTCTGTACATTTTTTATATAGTTGGAAAAGTGTTAAAACTATTGTGCCATCATCATAAATCTTAAATGATGATGAATACTACCACGTCTCAAAAGTTTAAAGTTGTGTCAGAATTTGAATGAAAGAGTTGTGTAAATAATAAAACGGTCGTAAAGACTTTAATAACATAATTGACTATTGCCATAGATAAATCACATGATTATGTGGAATTGCTTATTAATACGGCGTTTTCTTCGAGATAACCTGAATAAAAATTAGGGAAAACACATTCAATTCGACAAACAAAACAATTTCTTAAAATTTTTTTTAGTAGTTCATAGAATTTTTTTCAAATGAAAAATTTCCCTAAATAATGTGCAAAACGAAACTCTTTCAAAAAAAATAAGAGTAGCTTTTCTTGATAAATAATATTTTTTTAACAAACGCAGGGTTCAGTAATAAAAATGTTCTACAAATTAAAAAACTCGAGTTAAAGCTTTTATAAAAAAGTCAATTTAGCGTAAATATTTTACCAATTTTTTCACATTAAATTCGTTGCGGCATTTGGTTAATAAAGTTTCACTCTCTAATAAATACGAAAATGAATTTTTTTCTCTCTTTGAAACGAGCAGGAAAAATGGTGCACATTTTATAACAGGTTAGGTTAGGTTAGAGGGCAGTCGACCAAGAGGGGTCGACACAATTTTTTAAATAATAAAATTTTTTTTGAGGGTGGCGATGGATAACTACAAAACGCAAGGTACTGGCTTCGAACTCAGTATCCGATTGTCTGATGTGCATTATATTGCCTTTATGTCATTTGTTGTCGGCGTGTTTTCAGTGGTGAAGGCATAGTCACTGGTCACTGAACAGCACAGGCTTCAGCTGTAACCAATCCACAGGCACATCAGAGCGCCCTCCTTCGTCGGTATTGTGTGGCATCATCGGCGAAGTAAAATAATTAATAAAATGGCAACCGAAGACAGCTGCAAAATATGAATGCGTCTCCTTGACACCAGAGACGCTGCAATACCGCTATAAAAACTGAAACCGTGCAAAAGATAGTAGACAAGTCTTCAAGTGGTGATATCCGAAGAGAATTACGCAATGAAACGTGGTAGGGTTCGTAGAATGCTGTAATGGACAGACAAGGATTCCCTGAAGAATAAAACCGCCCTTGGCCTAATAGCACTCTGAGCGGAAATGGAGAAAATATGGAGATTAATCGGTAATAGATTCAGAATCACGTCAAGGGCTACTCCGTGTGATAATCAACACCAGAAATTAATTTCTTCTTAAAAATAAATTTATGTTTAATTTGTTTTAATTTAATTTTCAAACTATGTTAATCAATATTGCTTTTGGCGAAATTTGGCATCAAATTAAAATTTCCATGCCTGTTTTAATTTCATGGTATCAAATGAAATAAACGGAAATTTTTGTTGAAGAAGAAAATAAAAATAGACCAGCTCACTGAGCATGTAAATTCAGCAAATGTTTCAGTATATGATAAGAGTTCACGTATGTATGCTTTTGTGATTATGCATACAAGTATCGAAATATACATACATTTTAGATATTTTTGGCAGACCACACAGTGTTTTTTAAATCTTTCTACATATCATTATATTTTGTTCTACTCGTCATATTTGATTTTAAAATTGCGATTTTCTACAAAAAAAAACCGTGAAAAAATTTGAAAACCCCAGTTTTAGACTCATAAAAATATATCGCATTTTTTCTGAAATCCATTTCTGTGGCTTTGTGCCAGTTGTTGTTGGAAGGTTCCAGTGTCGAAGGCATAGTCACTGGTCACTGAACAGTAACGGCTTTACCTGCATCAGGCATATCAGAACGCCCTCCTTCGTCGGTATTATGTAGCACCGGCGAAGTAAAAAAATTACTAAAATATCTACTAAAAACGAAGCTTCAAAATTTAATACGTCTCCTTTACATCAGAGACGATACAACAATGCTATAAACAAATATTGGGCAAAAGCAGAGTTCTAATATAGTGAAGCTTCACCTCCAGTCATTTCTTTACCTATCCCTTTTCTATAGTTCCAGCACAATGCACCGCGTGGATATGGGTCAACTCCTGAGTGCTGGTTCAAGAAAAAAAACAAAATAAAAACAAACCAACCAAAGTACCGAATTTTTGAACCGACCAACTTTAGACCAAAGATCAGACCAGAAGTTGCAGTCCTATTTGTTGGCACTTTACCCTTCTCTTAAGAAAGACAATCTATTATTCGACTGTAATGGAACTTTTTTTCAGTATCGAGGTATAGCAACGAGTATGTATAAATATTTTTAGCATGTACAGCAGAAAATATTTGTTGGTTACATTTTAATTTCATATTCACTTGTTACATTTTCTAAATGGCTGGAGTGAACGGTCATCTAATTTGTATTCATTATCAGTTTTAAATTCTCCTCAAATTTTTAAACGAAAATTTATGCTGAAATCCTATAATTTTCACATCGAAAAATTTTATTCCTAAATCGCATTTCTACGCTTCAACAAGTAATATTTGATTTAATTAATCAATTGATTAAAAGATAATGAAATTAAAACTCACAATATTAAATAAATTAATGCAAACACTGAAGTAGTTATTTTACATACAGACTATAAGAGCATGTTTAAGCGAGCGGCTTTGTATATTTCAGATAGAGATAATGAATAAAATTTAAGTTAATTAACATGTTTTAAAAGGCTCAAATCAAACACGAATAAGTGCTCGCCAAGGCAGTTTAACAACAACAGTAAAAAGAACAACAAAGATAGTAAAGCCAGTAATAATCACTTATGACTTGCATTCATGTGCTAATGATTGAAAGTAACAATAACAACAAAGAATCAATACACTGTTTTTTTTCATCATTTACACTGCACACGAGTATAAAAAACACTTTGTCTGAAATATATATATTGATTTTTTTTCCCAATATCAAAAGGAAACACTTATGCCACTTTATTGTGTGAATGGCTTTGAACGAACACCGATTGTATGTTACAGTGGGAATTTTAAAAAGTTTTTCTTTGTGAAAAAATAGTTTTCTTAAAAGCATTAGATTTTTTTTTAATGTTTTTTTTCTGTTTGAAACTGTTATGACTCTTACTTGAAAAAAAAGCAAAAAAACATATACATATTTTTAAGCATTATATTAAATAAATAAACTCTACGTGCCAGTATTCATAAAAATATATTTCATTTACAAAATGTTTTAAAATTAAATTCTATATGGGCCTTTTTTTTTTATTCAACCTTTTGTAAATCAAAAACATATTGATGAATACGGCTTAAATTTGTATGTATGTAAAGGGTCTTCCAACAGGGACTTCCAAACTTTGACAGTTGATAATGGTCATCTTAGATTATGGTCATCTGTCAGATTAGTTTTTCAGTATATTTTGCATCATCATCATGGATGAATATAGTACAACACGTTCAAATAATAAAATGGTTTTAACAAAATGGGTGTTGTGTTCATTTAACGTACCTCATCTTCAGCGATGAAGCCTATTTCTGGAAGAATGGGTACACGAACAAACAAAATTGTTGAATTTTGGACCATACCAATCCTTACAAGATCCAAGAGCGTACGTTGCTTCCCGATAAAGTCCTTCGTTTAGTGTCGATTTTGAACTGGCGGCGTCATCGGGACATATTTCTTTAAGAGCCAGGCCATCACTATCAACGGTGAGCGCTATAGGTCGGGGATTACCAAAATTTTTTTGGCGTAAATTCGATGATCTGGACATCAACGACATGCGGTTTCAACAGGACGGCGCTACGTGCAGCACAGTACATCCCACATTGGATATTCTATACGAGCGATTTGAGGGTAAGGTCAAATCACGTGTAGGTGTTGTGAACCGCCCACCGAGATCGTGCGATTTGACCCCGTTAGACTTTTTCTTGTGGGGTTTTCCTAAGTCGCAGGTGTACGCTAATACGCCACAAACTACAGCGATCCTCAAAATCAATATAACCCACGCCATCGGTCAAATTCAGCCTGATTTATGCGCCTGAGTCATGGATAATTTTACATTTCGGATGTGCCCCACACAGAGTTTCCATGGCGGACATTTGAACACATATGGCATCAATAGGTCCTGAAAACGAATAAATAATTTCGATATGATCTCTCACACACACTGTGTTTTTTTTTTAAATTTAGAGATAGCAAGCACTTGTAGAAAGACCCTGAACAAACAAAATTATTATGTTAGCTCGGCAGGTTGCTGTTTCTAAAAGTAAATAAAGGTCCCAGCCCACTTGGGTCGAATTTATTATGGTCCCATTGTGATATATGTTGTGAAAAAACTCTCACTTGTTGTGCCTAGACTACCGAGGCAACCAAAAAAAATATTAAAAAATAAAGAAATATTTTCACAAAAGAAATGTTGTTCTGTAGTGTTGTTGTTAAATTTTCTCCTTCATTGATTATATTTATGGTTGCGTTTTGCAGTCGTTAATACAGTGGTTGTTTTTTCAATTTGAGATGTGATAGTTGTTTTGAGGTAAATGTTGTATGACATTTTGTAACAATTGATCTTTCATTCACTGTATTCATCGCTCACGACTTCATAATGGTTGTCCTAATCCCTAAAACGCTAAACAGCCTCCACGGTCCTTGAAGAGTCTCAATGCACACAAAATTTTTCACCAATGCAGTTACGTTTTTCGAATTTACGAATCTACTTACAAGAAAATTCTCTTGCAAGTGACTTTTTGGTACATACGTAGGTCAGTTAAAATGACAAATGGAGAAGCAGTGTTACTAAAGGCCCTTTTATATTGTAATACTGAGTAATACGACATGTCAAAAACGTAAATCATATGGGAAAGTATAAAGTGTAAAAACAATATGTTCAGAATCTGACCAAAATACTGATGGGAATTTGACAGTCGTATGGCTCTCACTGTAGCTTATACTTTTCACTTTATCAGGGATGGGTTTTTCTGTGAGCATCCAAAGAAAATAACAAAACAACAAAAAAGTAATTTGCTTCTAAACCGGTTTAGTTCTTATTACTTATAATTTTGGCAGTCGCACCAAATCTCATTAGATTTCTCTCTGACAAAGCATTATGAAAGTCGTAAGATTTGTATTATAGTGTGAAAAAGAGCCTTTAGTAAGAGGTTTCTATTAATTTGCTAGTACGCATTAAAATGAATGTAGTGTTGATATATTGATTTTTATTGTATTTAAAAGAAAGAATAAGAAATAAAAAGCACACAAGTTACAAACACACTTTCTAATGGTAATTTTAAACATTAATTTAATGTTTTTTAAAAAAATTATATTTATGGTAATATTTTTTCAGATAATTCACGATATTGTCAACACGGCAGTACTGATGCCATATATTTATTTAGCTATTTTTGCTAAAACTTTACTTGTTGACGCCATTTTAATAATGAACTTGCACTGTGCGGTGTAGCCACTCAAAAAATTGTCGTGGGTTTTTTTCCATCTTTCCTGATTTCCAATATTAATACATAGTACATATATGTACATTCGTTGCAAGTTATTTCTTGCAAGTGGCAACGGGGGCTTAGACAAGCAGTTCATTTATACCCATTTCGTATACAGGATAATGGAGATAATATAGCAGGTTCGGCCGGCTAGACATTTGGAATACTGCACTATGTGCTCAATTAGAATTTTAGGGACAAAAAATTTAAATTTTCAACTTTGTATTTTTGAAAAGAATCCACATTTCAATGCCTAAGACTTCAACGATATAACTGCCCAAATTTGTGCCACTCAGTTTAAATATAAAAAGCTATGAATGTTAAATTTTTAAAATTAATTACTTTCATACTCTTGAGTGGTAAGTTTTTACCAAGTTTTTGCAATAAGAAACAAGTGATTTTTTTCAAAGAATTTTAATTAAAATTTTATCAAAATGGTATCCAATACTGTAGGTGAGTACTTTAGAAAAAGATGAAAATATTTTGCTAAATCTTGCTGTTTTGTGTTCATGTTTTTTGGCTTCTGGTGTACAGAAAATATGAACTTTGCGTTGGTATATGATTGTATATACACACATGTCGTTATTTGGCGGAAGCTCAGGCTTCGTATCGTACTAACGATTTTTTCTACTGCTTGCAGCTAAGCAAATAATTTTCTTTTTTCTAGAAACATTGAAGCTAAAAAATTGCGACTTCCAAAGACATATAAAATTGTTTACCCAAAATTGTTATATAGGGGAGACCCCAAGAAAACATGGGTAGTGATCTATCCATCGTTTGCTGAAATGCTATTTCTGGAAAGTGCCATGAAAATAAAAATGTTAGACATATTGGAAATTATTGGAAGAGTGATGGGAGGGAGTTTACCAAAAAATTGGAGGTGGACAGCTTTATTGCCAGAGGTGCCTGTTGCTAAACACCAACTTTTATGATCTTACCTCACTTCGAAAAAATTTTTGCCGCAATTTCGGCTTTTGGCAACATACTACAGTGAAAGCTTTCAAACAAAATTTTATAAAGCGTACTTCGTGAGAATATAGGGAAAACTAAAAGAAAAGAGTGTTTCAGTTCAATAGAAATTAATCGCAGCCGATAGTAGAAGATAATTACAAAAAAAAAGTGAAGAACTTTGAAGGCCCTTTCACACTATAATACAAGTCTTACGACTTTCATAATACTTTGTGAGAGAGAAATCTAATGACATTTGGTGCGACTGCCAAAAAATCTAAAGTAATATTACATTTTGCTTTCACACTATCACACTTCAAATAAAATGAAAAGTATAAGTAGAAAGAACAAAACTGGTTTAGAAGTCAATGACTTTTTTGTTGTTTTGTTATTTTCTTTGTTTGCTTTTGTACTACAACAAGCCTGATAAAATGAAAAATCTTATCGTTTTGAAAAATATTTAAAAATGAGAAAGTGTTATGGGATGGATGTCCAATGCATTTCCGTATTATTTGTTATTTTCATAACACATTGCATTCACACTATCCCACTTGCACGTAATACTTGAATTTTTGACATGTCTTAATACAAAATATTATAGTCTGAACAGAAAACAGCTGTTGAACAATTTTCAGTATCACTTTTTAATGTTACCAGAACTCCTAACAATTTTAAAAAGCGACCTGTACAGTTTGCTGTACATTTGATCGAACGTTGTTTAAGAGTACGTTTAAGAAAAAATTTTTTTTTTAAATGAATAACTTAATCGAGCAGAAGAGTTCGCATTCCCCAAGTAATATAGGGAGTTTCGGAAAATGAACTCGAACAATTGATTCTTTTTTTTTATTTTTTAATTTTTAATTTCTAACAGCTACCGCTGTTAAGTGCTTAACAGTGTTTTGTTAACTGCAAAAAGAGCTCTGTTAAATGAAATGTGTTGTGTCTTCGGTTTTTATTAAATTTAAATTGATCACACACATTCCCTTTTATTATCCTTGTGCAAAGTGAATGCTGTTGTTATTTTATTGCATCTATCGCACAAATTAATGGCGTTTCCCTGTCTGACATACACAAGTGTGCGCTGCATTTCGTTACTATTTGTGTTCCATTCGAAAAAGTATGAAACATTGTAAAAAGCGATCACGTTTCTGCGTTGCACCAATAACTGGCAAAATATGCCCTTCTACTCTCAAGTTGGAGTGCGATAATGACCTGTTTTACATCTTTGATAAATAGTTTTTAATACAAACAAGAACTTTTATTTGCTAAAGAGAGAGAAAAAAAAAATATTATTATTGTTTATTTATTCTTACTATTATTATTGATACAATTCTGCAAATAACCGTTAAATATACATAAATTTTTTTTCTATCCAGCACTCAAGGGATGACTCCTATACATGCAATGCATTGTGCTGGAACTAGAAGAAAGTGATAGGGAGGGAGATGACAGGTGGTTAAGCTTCACTGTCATACACCTCTACTTTTGCACGTTTTTTGTTTATAGCACTGTTTGCAGCTTCTCTAATGTTAAGGAGACGAAGCTTTGTCTCAAAATATTTTGTACGAGTTTGGTAATAAAAAGTTTATGACTTTTAACCGGTATCGGCAAACTGTAGAAAATGTTATTCATCAGAAAGCAAATCACGATAAATCTCCAATTGATTGCATTGTTGATATCGCTGCCATTTTCACAATACGCATAACGTTTTAATTTTATCAACTTTTTATAAAAATGCAGCTGCGATGCGCCAAAAATATGATTCTAGTGTTAAAAGAAATTTTTCGAAAGATACTTTTTCCTCCGACTGTTTTCTGTAGCTTTTATGGTAAGAATCTTATTGGATATTAGGGAATATTTAAAAAAAAAATGTTATGGCATTTAATATTGAATTGCAATGGTATATTTTCTTGGCTCTAGTCCTTTCCAATTTTATCGCCACATTTTACATTTTGTAAATTGACCGTCATTGTACAAACATTTAGGTATACTTTTTTTCAATTATAATATTCCAACAGATTTATATCTATTGAATTTTTTTATAGCTGACATATGTCGATGATGTAATTTATTTTGTTTTTAACAATCACAGTGAAATTGTATAATTTACAAAAAAAAAATAGAATTTTCAATATGCAGCCAATAAAATTATATAAATAAATGCAAATAAACTGAGTTAAATTTGAAGCAATGTTGAAGAAGTGTCTCTTCTTAAGTTGAAAAACAATTGCTCTGTATACTGTATTTTTATAAAAGTAAATATTAACGAAATACTAAAATAATATTTTCTAAATAATTTAAGAATGCCTTGAAATGTTCGTCTTATCGCCAAATTCATAGTCATTAGTTAGCTAATAGCAATAGTTTAACAAATAATATTTGATTCACAGCTTTTTGTTTACTATTAATTAAACCGCCAAATGTCATTGGGTAACAAATAGTTAGACAACAGCTGATTAGTAAATTACTATTAGTATTATAGTATATACATATATATAATATAGTATATACAATATAAAATACTATCAGTTTTTAATATTCGATAATATTTTGGTTTTACCGAATCAATTTCATCAACAATTCACTATCTTGCGCTGTAAAGTTCGATCAACGCGCGTTTGTTTTATCCGTTTTTAAAAAATAATACAACAAATGTAAACAAAAACGGCTGCCTTCCTAAACATCGGTATGCAATGTCAAAGCACTCTTTAGGTAAAGCAGTATGATTTTACCAACCTTGCAAATTATGCATTGTCATTCCAAACTTTGTAACACCGTCGACGTTTATGAACATCTATTTGTTTTACGTTATAAAAAAAACAATGTCTGTGGAAAAAATAATTTTTGAAAGCAATTAAAAAGAATAATAATTATTATTTAATAAAATAATAAAATTTTTTATTGACATGAAGTATTTTTTTCATAGAAATTGTGTACTTTTCGTTTTTAGTCGCTATTGTTTAAAAAAAAAAGGTATTGTCAAGATAAATGATGCTTTTGTTGCGTTGACTGTGTATCTGATGACTTTACGAATGCCATACATCATCAAAGTTTGCACGGTTGCCTTTAAGAACATGAGACATTGTCGCACTGCAAAGTAGCTGACGTTTAAGAAGGCAGCCAACCATATACTATAACAGTACTACCAATATTGACAATTAAAAGATTGTAAGGGTTACCATTCTTTGGTTATACTGATAATATTAGTTAAACAATACACTGTGAATATGAAGTATTAGTTAAACAATAGTTATCATTTTAGTTTACTAATAATAATTTACTAATGACTGTGAATTTGGGTCTTAGTGGTAGGAACAAATCAATTTTGAGAAATACATACATACGAGTATGTATGTAGGTATGCATACCCCAATATATCCTCCATTTTCTTTTATACATACACATTTGTATATATGTGCAGATGGATGTATCTACTTATATATGAATACATTTACTTACATACATATTTGTATGATTATTTGTAGCTGGTCATTGAGGATATTTTTACGAAGGAAGGTAAATTTATTATTAAATTGAGTAACTAAAGCCGCTTTTAAGACGTATAAATGTGTAAACCCAAAAATAAAATCATACATTTACGGGTACTTATGTATGGATATGTGTATTCTATGCACGCATATCGCAATATGAAACGTAAAACCATGTAAGTGACAAACATTTCAAAACCGGTATGCATCATGTGAAAATGTACGCCCATACAAATTTGTTTATATTTTATGCAATACATAGGTGATTCATACTTACTTACTTAAGTATTTTATTTAAAATCTAAAAAAGTGTAGTTACATGCTTTTACGTTTTCTATGACGATATGTTTATACTCGAATTGTACCTACACATGCTTAAGCAATTTAATACAAATCGATTATTTCTATAAACTGACAAACAACTTCAATCGGTTCACACACGTTTGCCTTTTTAAGAAAATTATTATAAACATTTATTTAATCAAAAGTGCGTAATGTTTACAAAAATTTTCAACAACGAAATAGAATTTTACCGATTAGTATCTTAAAGATATATGTATACATATGTACATATGTGCGTTTGAATAAATACAGCAAATGGAACTTTATATTTTTTTTCCCTTTTTATTTAAACGACAACTGGAGATATAAATAAAAATATACATAATTATTTACTTTTCGCATGTAAATGTAAAGAAAATTGTATAAAAGTGGGGAAAAGCCACCTATATTTGTGTTTACACTTGTGTATGCACATACATATGCATGTATGCATGGGAATATGTGATGGGGAATTTTATGGCAACCGCAACAATACGAAGATATCGAACAAAAATAGAGAAAACATTTTAATGTAAAGAAAAGCCATAGTTGAAGGAAAAACTTATGGCATCTTAACACAACATAATTATAAAACATAAAAAAACAACAACTTCTACGGCTGAAAAATAAATAAAACCAAGAGCAAAGAGGAAAAAACAGACCCAGCAACAAAAAGAATGAAATGAACGAACAAAAAATATATGGAAGACAAACAAAATCACAACAACAGCAATAATAATGATGATATTGAAAAATAAACGTAAACAAGTCACTACGATGACGATGAGAAGTATTAACGACAGTGTCTCCTACTGATCGTCATCGTCACCATCATCGGCAATAATGACAACATCAACAACACAACTCAAGCAAGAAATTATACATTGATAAATATGTGTGTATGTAGTCCAGTGCTGGGTATTAAATATTTATTGTTTTTAAACACGATTTTTCTATATTAGAATTATCCTGATTATTTGATTTCAATTTATTTATTTTTATTAATTTTATAAACTTTACTGCACATACGAGTAGTTAGTATAAAACTATTTATAAACATCTTTTTTATAAATATCTACAGCGATAGTCAGTTCTTCAAATTAATTAATAAGAGTGTAGAATTATTGCGATAATGATACATTTCCATTGAAATAAGTAATCGAAGCTGTTAGGTAATGCCAGCGAAATACATAACTATCCTCAACTGGGGTCCGTAATAGTTCCTCTGGCACAAAATAGAAAATTTTGTATATTTAAAAAATCATATCAGACATTACCTGTTTGAAGATAAATTTCGAAGTTTAAACCCTAGACACAAACCAACTGCCTTAACGTTTTAACAGACCTCTGTTAAACATGAAAAATCGAGATGTACCTATTCCAAACGGAACTGCGCTTACATTTTTGGATCAAATGGAAACAAATTAAAGGAGCAAGTAGTTTATCCAATCCCCTTCACAAAAATATAAACTTGTATTCCCAATATGTCAAGGAATCTTGTTACTTTTGCAAATAAAAAATGCCTATTTCTTTAGAAGATGCATCATATTCCAGGAAACTGGAGAAAGATAGGCGGATGTAAATTGATGGAATTTATAGCTGTTGTAGCTCTTTATGATATCCATGGTCGACACCTCTAACATTAGATGTTTTCATAAAAAAAAATCATTTTTACTGAAATTTCAAATTTGGAATTTCTCTAGAAGACGAATTTCTGGAGAACGCAGAAAGATGGGCGGATGGAAATTGATGGAATTTATAGCTGTTGTGGCCCTTTATGATATCCAATGGCCAAAACCCCTAACATTAGGTGTTTTCATAAAAAAAAAATTTTAGTTTGAAACTGGAGTTGAACCCAGGTCTGTTTTTGTTTTTGTAGTCAACGTGCAGACGACCATCTATCGTGCCATCGCCACGATAAAATATAGTCACCTTAAATTTTAATCTAGGACTTGATCGTATATTACAAAATGTGGTATGTGAAAACCATGTTTAAAATCTGCTTCAAGAAACCACTCTAATAATATTGTAGAATCACAGAAAAAGAGCCTGATGATTCGCTTGCAGACCTATCGCAAAGTATTTAACGTTAATTGTTACCGTTTCAATTAATTTACATAATTCTTTATATAGTACAGATCCCCTCTTAGAGAAATATTTACCTTCATTATGTTTCTTTAGAAATTCTTTAATATCATCTGTATATAGTCGATAGCAACATAAAACGCACTTTTGTGCAAACTCTCATCTCTGATCTTAACCATTTGCATACAACAACAGCATTAAATAAACATCAAACTCCAGTAATAATAACAATAATAAGTAGAAGAAGAAAGCGGCGGCAAGACAAATGTTTACCACCAACAGGTCATCACTACTGCATACGATAAAAATGCGCCGTACTACGTTTATTTAATTGCATTTGTTTCGTTTTCTTCTTTTTTTACATTTTCTTAAATCAACAGCAAACGGTGATAGTAATATCAGGAACAACAACAACAAGCATAAACAAGAATATTTCCATGAGACTCATAGGAACCCATTTGAACAGAACAAACTGATAAATAGACAAATTTGAGGAACATTTATACAGGGTGGCGCAAAATGAGCGCAGGTGTTTGAATTCCTTACAACATTTTTATTAAAAATTTTTTTTTGTTTACACTATTTTGTAAGGAAGACTTGGGGAATTTAAAATGGAACACTACACAATTGAACAACGTGCCAAAATCGGTAAACTTTATTTCTCAAATCAACGATCCATTGTTTTGACTAGGTCGTCATATCGTCGTTATTTTAATGTGTCGATTGGACCCTCAGAATCAAACATAAACCGTCTGGTTGCAAATTTTTGACAAGAAGGGGCAGTAAGGAACCTTCCTGGTACCGGCAGACGACGAACGGTGCACAGGGATGACAATATTGAACGGGTACAGGAGAGTATTAGGGAAGATGGAGACACATCAAGCAGTAGACGTTCGACACAATATGGCTCTCACGAGGGTAGCTGAAGATAATTTTGCATACAATAAGAATGTTTCCATACAAAATTCACACTGCAAGGGACGCAATGGCTCTTTTACGCGACATCTTTGATGAAAGAATTATTTCCCGTACAAGCGATTTTAATTGGACTGTTTCTTTTGGGGTTATTTGAAAGTCTATACTAATAAGCTTAGAACCATACAGCAATTAAAAAATAATATACGCGACGAAATCAAAGACATGGCACTTGAAGTTTTGCGAAATATTATGGGAAATATTTTGGAAGGAGCACGAATATGTGAAGCAGAAAAAGCCCACTTGCGAGATATAATTTTTCATAATTAAATTAAAAATATTCTCCATTAATATACTGTATTTAAAATAGAAAAAATTTAATAAGAATTTATAATGAACTCAAAGGTCATTTGGTCCACCCTGTACTTAAAAGAAGAGTCGGAAATTTTTGTACGCCACACTTTTAAAACAGAAAATTTGCGTTTATTTCCTCAATAAACTCAAACGTGAAAGCATCGCGTACGATTGAAATACAAATCACAATAACAAAAACAAAAACTACAAAAGTTGAAATATTCGTAAAATTTGCCGGGTGAATTGTGAGAAAACACGAGTGTATTTAATATCTTCGTATGCTGATATCTCTCATCGAACTGTTAACCCTTGTGTTATTGTGTTGGGGTCAAAGGCGAGACATGTCATATTTATACTCGTATAAAATGTACTGTATTTGAAAACTGTCCGTGTTTTATTGGTGTTCATTGCTCTATTATAACAAGACCAAAAGAAAGTGTGAGCAATTATTTTTGTGCATACATATACCAATGCATACATATGTAAGTATATGCATGTATGTTTTTCCTATGTAGTTTCCTATTTTATTAACAAAGCCAACGTGTGTGTAATAAAAGTTCAAGGTCTTCACTAACATGTGTGTTACTTAACATGGCATGAGTTGTAGTGCTAGACTGGTTTTAAACTAATAAATTCAAAGAAAAATATTTAAAGTGAAATATTTATGGTCGATATACGTATATTTGTGTTAAATACCAATTCCTGTGGATTGAGGATTGTCTCAATGAATAAGAAAGTTGTATGTATTTGAGAGTTAGAAATTGGTTTTAGAAAGACTTTATTCAGCTCTTTACTAAATAAGGTGGCGATGGTCGAAGTAGTCTGCACGTTGGCTACAAAACCAAAAATTTTTTCTGAGTTCAACCCCAGTTTCAGACTCATAAAAACATCTCGCATTTTTTCTGATGTATTTTTCTGTGTCTCTGTCAATTGTTGTCGGAAGGTTTCAGTGGCGAAGGCATAGTAAACAGGTCACTGAACAGTGACGGCTTTATCCAATCCACAGGCACGTCAGAACGCCCTCCTTCGTCGCCTGAGAAGGTTAGCTAATGCTAGGAGTACAACGCGCTTACTTATTGCACAGCTCTATACTCGTATAAGGTATTGCAGTATTGACTTTTCTCAGAGAGATTGTTGGAGCTCGAGGGTAAATTTAATACGACAGCTGATAGCTGACGTTTTTTTTTTTTACAGCCTATTTCTGAGCTAAGAAAGATAACTTAAGCGAACGAAAAGCACTCGCTCGAATTCGAATCAATTTGGATTTCTCATTGGCACTCACTTTCTTTCGCAGTAAGTTACGTATGTCAATTTTGGTATCTTACGTTTTAATAAGTAGAAGCAATGCCAGATCATAAATTATTATATTTCTGTTAAAAGTATTAAAAAATACTGCGAAGTTATTCTAAAGCTAATACAACTGCGTGTAAGTGTGATCAGCTGGTGGAAAGTATCAATAAATAAAAGGGTGAGAAAATTTAAAAAAATATTTGTAAATTTTGTGTTTTTTGTTTTAATTTTATAAAAGTGTTTCAGTTGCTGCATTGTTGACTTCTTTAAACTGAAAAAACAATTGTTAAATACATACATTCATATGTATATCATATGAATAGTTTATACTTACCACTTGTTATCCATTTGTAAATACTTTTTTATTGTACTTAGATTTTTTATTCTTCTTTTTTTATTTACAAGTATGTATACTCATATGTAAATTCTCAATACGAAAGCAAAAACAAAAGTGAGTGATTTTGACATTTCATTCTCACACGTTCTTAACAGAGAAATCGGATTTTATATGAAAACACTGACGTTTTCATTCGAGTTCTAGATCGAGTCACTGTTCGCATAGAAAGTGTGTAGAGAAATCGAAATCAATGTTCTTTCTCATAGAATGCGAATGAAAGCGTTCTTTCTTAAATCAGAAATAAGCCCTTATTTTGGACCAGTACTCAGGAGATCACTCCTACATATGCGATTCGGGATAGTAGGAGAAATGATAGGAGGTGAAGCTTCAATGTCTTACAACACTGCTTTTTACACATTATTTGTTTTTACAGCAGTGTTGTAGCGTCTTTGATTTCAAGGAGACGTAATAAATTTTGAAACTTCGTTTTTGGTAGCCATTTTTAGTAATTATTTTATTTCGCCGGTGCTACACAATACCGACGATGGATGGCGTTCTGATGTGCCTGTGGATTGGTTACAGCTGAAGACGTTACTGTTCAGTGACCAGCGACTATGCCTTCGCCAACAACTGACACAAAGCCACACAAATGCACATCAGAAGAAATGCGAGATGTTTTTATGAGTCTGAAACTGGGGTTGAACTCAGGAAAATTTTTCGTTTTGTAGCCAACGTGCAGACTACTTCGACCATCGCCACCCTCATGGTCGTATGCACAGTACTAGTTTCCACATGTATCATGAAGAACAGGATGACAGCCGGTGGTATAATGCGGAAAGCAGTATGATGGTTTTAGCCTGTGACTGGTCCAGTGCAAAGAAATGCAGCCAACAAACAGCTCATTTCGTATTCATAGATTTATTTTATTATTTGTATGACTATTTTTAAACAACAGTAGAATTTTATTTGCTCACTATTTAAATTTCAGACTAAATAATTTCTTGTAGGAATAAAATATTCGTTTTGCGTCATTCCGAGCCGCGACGCATTTCTCCGTGCCTTTAACTACGCATGTTGGGGCTCCAGTGTTTTACAAATTTGTTGTCAACATTAGGATGCGATCTTTAGTGGCCTTTAGCACTTGATAGCGTTATCAGCTGCATGTTCTTAATCGTACCCTCAAAAAAACTTACATTGTTCTCCTTCGCGTGTCGTTTTTCCACACGTATTATATGTGGACACGTATAATACACTAGTTACAAAATTTTGCAGTAGTAAAAACCATGATTTTCTATCAATTTTATATTTATTTATATATTTTGTTATATTTCACATCAAATTAATTTATCTTGAATACATTTCTGTTATGAGTACGCTTACGTATTCCCTTTTAACGGAAACAGCACATCGTTTGATAAACATAGATTTTAGTTTATGAATTTTAGCTGTAGCACATGTCACACCTAGAGAGTAAGTTGCGCTATTGATTTATAAAAATTCAAAATCTTCGCATTGCTCTTTCTGTCGACGATCATCTCTAAGAAATTTTTGCTGGCGAGTTCGTCTGGTTTTGCAAAATTCGTTCGTTCCAATTATATTTATTCCATTAGTATTCTCAGTAAGAAGTTATTATTTTTATTATATTTGCATAATATTTGAATCGAACCTTCATATTAAATAAGCATTTTTACATTGTGAAATTTTAAAGCTATTCATGGGTTAAGAATAGACCTCAAAAATATATGTACTTAACACAACCACCATTTAAGCATTCAGCAAAAAATAACTGAACATTTCTCCTTTTAAATAGTTTCAGATATTTGCATGTTGCTGTTGAAGTTTTTACGCAATTAAACGATGTCATGTTATCAACATCTACATCACATTATAACAGCAATAGCAACAACAACAAGAATAACAAAAGCAGTAGCAACAAGAAAATCGACAATAACACTAAACAATCCAACAGTAGTGACAGCAGCAACAGCTACAAGGGACATTATTATCAATTTGAACAACATCTACAGCAAACGTTAAAACTTGAGGAACATCTTTTGTATTTATTGTTGTTGTTAAAGCGACCAAAAAATAATATCAACATTGCCTTTTTTAAACACAAAAGGCAAGCGGGAATAGTAGCAACAAGCAACAGTAACAGCAACATCATCAGAAAAAAAGCACATCATAAAATTGTTAAAAATTAAATCCAATGGAAAATGATGACGATGATGTTTTACGTAAACAACAGCTTTAAAAGCAATAATAACAATAATAACAACAACAACAACAACAACAACAATTTCAGCAGTAGTAGCAGGAAAATAAGTAAAGCAAAACCAACTGAAGCAGGAACAACTACGACCAGTAGCAGTAGGAGTATTAAAACTTGTGGTGTTTGTTGTATAGGCAGCAGTCTTAACAATAAAATAAAGTTAAAACAACAAAAACAAAATTATAATATCGAAAGGACTGCAAATCTAAACACAAAAGACAGCTACAACAATTGCAACAGCACCAACGATTGTCTGAGCAGTGTTGCAGCATTCAACGATAACGAAAATGGAAGTCGACCAGACCAAAATTATTGCAGCAGTAGCAGCAGCAGTAATGCCAGTTGTACAACATTAACTACTAAAAGGTATAAAAAGCAACAACAAAATTTCACAACAACTGAAACTAAAAGTGGCAATAGCAGCAATAAAACATCAGCAATAGGAACATCATTGACATCATTAACGCCACAACAACAACAACAACAACGAATAAAGTGTTGCAATGAAAAAACTAACAGCAAGAACAACAATAGGCACATTGTCATTAGTAACAATAGCAACAACAGCAATAGCAACAGCACCCGTAGTAGTAGCAATGATAAAGATTATTTTAGCTGTAGTTTCCATAATAGTAAAGCAGCAGCCAATTGTTTTTGTTGCACATCATCATTATCATCGGCACCATCAACATCACCATCACCAGCAACAACTACCACAACAACATTAATATCAACAGCAGCACCAGCATCATCAACCTCCATCCGTAAATGGAAAAATTATAGCCTTAAAGCAAGTTCGACCATCTGCAGCAGCCATCCCCAGCGTCGTAGTAACGGTAATAGCGGTGGCATCGTATTCAACGTCCATAACATCATTAGCCTTTTTGGCCTTCAGCTGTGTTGTCTCCTGCTGTTGCGGCTAACACATTTAGCCACTGGTCTTGCTGTTGGTGTGGACTCAACAAATGCAAATCTCACAGATTTGGGTAATCCTGGTATGTATTCGAATGTAAAGCTGTTGTATAGCCACCATACATTAGCAACATTATTGATTTTTTCGTTCAGTTTTTGTTTTTACTCATACACACATACATAAGTATGTACATGCATTCTCTCTCTTACATATACAACAGTATTTACAATATTTTACATTATTTCTTTGGAGGAAAATTAACCTAAATAAACTTTGGGTTCATTTTCGATGTCCTTTGCCATTGCGAGGTATTAACAGTGTAATCAACATAACAAAAGTTTTAAGCTTTTCTCTGCTGCCGAATTTCCTTCCTATGTATAACTCCTTTTATTTACTTCCTTTATAATTTTTTGTTTGTTGGTTGTTTTTTCTCTTTTTTTTTTGCAAGCAACAGAATAATAACGAATAAAAAATTAAAATATGAACGATACAAAATGGTATGCAAGAAAAATTACAGCAGTAATTTAAGGATATAAGTTCTTGTAGCAAATTTCTTTTGGCTTTTTGGCTTATTATTTCGAATCACTAATTAATTTCCTTACACAAGTGTCATATAACATGCCAGTTGTTCTCAGCCCACTGCATCATTTCATTGCTTAATATCAAATCAATTCCAGGAAAAGTCGATCTTAAACCATGTGTAACTGTGCATGTAACATAGTCAGAATTAAATTCTCGATTAATGGGCCGGCCCGTCTACCGAATCTCCGACCATCAGAACCCAGGCCATTAATTTTTGTTTCGATGATTCAAAGCATATTTTCTTCAGCATTATGTTCTGCTGTATGTTTTTGTACTCAAATCGTGTCATAGTATCGGTAATACGAAAAATTGGACCAACGCCATACCACGAAAAGCAGCCCCACACCATGATATTACCTTCACCTTGGTTTACGGTCTGTTTTGTGAACCGCATATGGAATGCTTTAGCTGCGCGGCAACACGCATTTCGGCAGTTGTCATTGCCAAATGGTTTGGTTTCGTCGCTAAAAAGAATATTATGCCAATTATGCCGACCAACTAAAATGTGTTTTTGCGAAGAATAACCTCGCTTTGAAATTTTTTGTCCGCTGTAATGAAGCCTTTTTATCTATACTTGGCATCTTGTAGTCGTCGCGGAACAGTTCGAGCAGATATGACACTTCCTATATCGGCAGAAATTTCTGTGAATGACACTTATATACACAATAACAAATACTTGACGAACAAGAGGAAACTCTTTGCTTCAAGTATAAGAAACAACGAAACAAAGGAATGTCTTTGCTTCGAGTAGAACAGAGAAAAAAGCAACAAAAAAAAAACAAAACATGTGTAAACGGTTAATCGGTACAAGAATCAAGTAATGCCAAGGACTACTGTAAGTTAGAGATGGTAAATTTAGATCTTCATTTAGAAGAGAAAAAAAAAATAACGGGGAATTAATTCTCGTATTCTATTTCTATTTATAAAAAAACAATAAATATATATAAAGATAATAATTTACATCGACTGATAACCACACAAGTTGGACACAACGCGAAGAACGCTGAAGCAACTTTCGAAAATAGCATGTTGTTCCGTTCTCTTAGTGTTTGTCAGTGTGACTTAAAATTTTTGTCTTTGACTCAGTTTATTTCTTATTAATTGTCACATGTACTTTTTCTCTGCCTGTATGTCATCGATCATTAGCCCATTTTAATTAATTACATATGTAAAGATAATCCTTCCTCTAATTGCTAATCATATTTTGCATCTCTTTAATTCCATTATAACGACCTCAACATACCCCGAAAAGTGGAAGTGTGCTAGGATAATACCGATTCCGAAAGCGGGAACTAGCTCAGCTTTAACCAACTTGAGACCAATTAGTATCTTACCTGTACTGTCTAAAGTTTTTGAACATATAGTTAAAACACAGATCTATGAACAAATTTCACGCCTTTCACTACTGAATGACAGGCAAACTGGTTTTCGACGAAATTGTAGCACTTCGTCTACATTATTGGGTATTACCGAAATGATAAGGGACAAGATGGATACGGGTAAATCATGCATCCTTGTTTCTCTGGATTTATCCAAGGCCTTTGACCGTATAGATCATGCTAAGATGATAAATAAACTGCATTCTCATTTTAATTTCTCCCGAAGCTCTTGTTTTTTGATACACTCTTATTTGAGTAACCGTAGTCAGTTTGTTTCGCTCAATAATAATCAATCACGGATACGATCAGTGTTTTCAGGTGTGGCCCAGGGCTCCATTCTGGGGCCACTACTCTTCTCTATGTATATTAATGACATTTTCCATGTGACTAATGGGGAATATTGTGAAACCTACGCATACGCTGACGATATTCAGTTTTTATTTTTTGGGGAGCGATCAGGTAATCTACTTCAGACCCAAATTAATAATACCTTGAGCGGTGTCCAAGCATGGATGGAATCTAACTCTCTTAGAATTAATCTTTCTAAAACTAGTGCTATGAGGTTCGGGACATTGTCGGTACCGGATTTGTCGGTTCATATTCAAGGGGTACCCATTGGTTGGGTTGACAGATTGAAAGTGTTGGGTGTGATGCTTGATTGTAAGCTGAACTATGCCTATCATATTAATAGGTTATGTTCGAATATCAACTTCACGCTTCGTCGTTTACACTCCCTGAATGTTTATTTACCCTTTCGAGTAAGGTTTAAGTTAGCTCATGCCTTGCTATTTTCTCAGATATCTTATTGTATGGAGGTGTATTTATGCACAACGAATGGAAACATTAATACAGTTAAGCTATTGGTCAATAAGATAACGCGATTCGTATTTCGACTAACATACAGGGATCTTAACAATTAAGCTGCTTATGAGCCTTTATAAAATTGTTAGAAATTCTACACCCGCGTTTTTAGTTCAATGCGTTCGATTTTGTCATTCATCTAGAAATACACAAATTTTCATTCCCAGAATACACACTTCCCTCCTGGATAAGTCTTTCCTCGTAAGTACAGCTCGTGTATGGAATCGCTTGCCAGCTGTTTTAAGATCTTTTCAGTTCCCCCCCAAGACCTACCGAAGATTGCTCATTGCTCATTTTAATTTTGTTGGCAATATGACATAGTTTGTTTATATGCGACTCTCAGGAAGTTGGTGTGATATCGCAGCCATCGGGCTTACAATTTTTCGCTTACCTTTTTTTTTGATAAATTATTATACTTTTAACAAATTGATGCCGTATTATGATCTTTACCTTTTAAATTCTATGCTGATATTAAAACGATTGTTATCTAGTTATAAATTTAGGGTTACTTTTAATGTTTTAAGAATCTATGTTTTAAATCTATTGTAATATTCTTTTGGCCAGATGAGGGCTTTTATTATTACAAAATTGTGAAATAAATAATTCAAGTAACGATAAAAAAATGACGTTCGAATTAAAGCGCCATCTAACAAATGACGGAAAAGCTTTTTTTTTGGCGAGAGTAATAATTGTCTGGTGTCTGATACGTTTTTTTTTAGGTCTTCCACGTGCTTCTGACTTTTTGAACAAAAAACAGTGGCCTATCTAAATTTTTAGCTTTGGATCTGAAAAATGTTCCTTCGCTTTTTAGTTTTAACACTAGTCGTCTCTCTTCTGGAGAACAATGTTTATTTCGACACATCTATTAAAGCAATATTAATTCGTGTTGATTAATCTGAACAGCATAATAAACTAAGAAACTTTTTAAAAAAAAGTATTTAATTATTAACTAAATATTGTGAAATGTAAAATGTATTTATTATTTTGACTAAACTAAATACGCATTTTTTTTTTTTTTTTTTTTTTTTTTTTTGGCGTGTGAGGTAGGGTTGAAAATGCCTTCGCACTTACAGAGACCGTCGTCTTCTGCGTCGAGTGGTGTTGCCACTAAAAAATTCCCTCCTCCTCCTTGATGTTTGAATTATTGCTGATACAACAGATATTTAAATTTATAAAGACGTTTCCATATCAAATATCAAAAATTAAAGTAACAAGTAAGCGGAGAATAATTAAATGGATATGCACTTATTTTTTATTTTTGACCATATATGTACATGCATATACAAGGTGGGCCAAAAGAAATCATCCGGGGCAAAAGTCATAACCCGATGTTCTTTTGCTGTAATTTTTTATTTTCATGAAAAACTTTGGTTCAGCTTCTGATATCAGAAGGCCAAGTGGCTGCCGCTAGATTTGAAGGCCATCCAAGCAGAACCAAAGTTTGTCATTAAAAAAAAATTACAGCAAAAGAACATCGGGTGTTGACTTTTGCCCCGGATGATTTCTTTTGGCCCAGCTGTTACATATGTGACGCGCAAAATAGAAAGGGACTTAAGGGTAAAAACCGGTTTAGTTCAGGAGAGCCATTTTAAAGATTTAAATACGTGTATCTTTGGTGTACCATCACTTTCATAAAACGCGCATATCTCTGGGAGGGAACACTTTTGGGGCATGGGATCGGTCTCATTCGATGCTCAGATGTTGTCCACATCAAAAAAAAAAAAAAGTGAAAATTGCTTTTTTTTACCCTTAGGTTCCTTTCTCTATGCGCTGTCACATATACATTAAATTACTAGCAGCTGTTAAAAAACTCATTAAAGACTTATTGATCGTTTATGGGGCACTTTATTTGAACTGCACTAGAGAAGTATAAAGGTATGTACACACGATTGTCATTTACTACAATATTTACAGAAAAATTGTTACAAAATGTGCAACAGCCGTGTGAACACACAATTTTTGTGTGGAAACATGGTCACAAAATGTATTGTCGGTGCATTGTATGCCAATAATATTGTCACAATTCTGACAATCGTGAGAACACCCTTCATTTCCATTGACACACAATTTACAGTCATTTGTTATTGTCGCATGGGCTTCATTTAGTGCACTGTACAATAACACCATTGGCAGATAAATATTTCTGTTGGCAATGCTGCCCATAAATATTTTGATACAATGTTAAAAGTCGAATCTGGCAACGTTTGCCATACAATAATCTGACAACCGTGTGAACAGACAATTATTATAGGCAGAAAAATTTATTGTCGCAGAATTGTGTGCCAATGAAATTGTGTGCCAATGAAATTGTGTGCCAATGAAATTGTGTGGTTTTCCTTCAATAGTGTGAACAGACAAATTACCAGATGTTAACAATTTTTCATTGTGAGTGCATTGCCACCATATTGCCGCATCCGCTACAATATTGTACAATATGACAATCGTGTGAACATAGCTTAAGTTTACGATATGTTTAATGTCATTCGAAAGCACATAATATTAACGAAACTGAAGGCATTTAATAATTCAAAGTAGTAATAAATAAAACACAAGTATTTTGAATTCAAAACATAACGATAAATTTTTAAAAAAGTGTTTTATTATTCTTGAAGTAGCAGTGAAGTAATAAGAGCGTTTGTTATTGCATACACAGTCGTCTATAGGTGTACATACATTTTTCATTTATAGAAAACCAAATAATATGGTATATGAATTATTTTTAAATTGAAGTCATTCCTAGGAAAACAAGATAATATTCAATAAACAATGTCAATAGAAAATTTATCTACCAATTTTCTCCTTATGAAAACAACGTTAATTCCATAGATTCTTTATAACTCCATTAAAAGTCATAAAGTCTAGACATGATAAAGTAACTTTTTAATACGATTTAAATAGAAAACAAAGGCGAATGGAAAATATTACTTTAATTACAATCAACCATAGTAAAACAACCCATGCATACAGACATTTGCACACTACAACACATTTGAAATTGAAAAAAAGGCGAACGAAATAATTGTTAGATACAGTGGTATAAAACCAAAAAAAAGAACTGATAATAAATATTGAAGCCATACCCTAGAATGATAACGTAATTTTTTCTAACAGTAAAGATAACGATACGTCTGAGAGACGTATGTCGTCTATTCACTGCCCTTTAAGCACATAAAGAAAAGGATTTTTCCCATTTTTTAATTTGAAATCGTTTATTGAATATTGAATTCCTTTGGCATAAAATTATTTTTAAATAAAAATTTATAATAACGTTGAATTACAGAATGAAACTCAGGTAGGCTATAAAAAACACGAACTCAGATGTAAAGATTTTAAAAAAGTACAAACATTTAAAAACTTTTAAATTAAATTTTTACACTTGAATTTATTCTTGTTTGCAAAAAAAATTCAACTTGTTGTGCATATTATGGAAGAGCTACAGGTTAAGTTAAGGGCTGTATCATATTTCTCACATGCCATCTTTGGCATTTGTCGATTTTTTGGTGGACAGAAACTAAAGTACTCTCTCTTTTTTGGAAGTTATTCCTCTTCGCTGTTACTGCAATCATTTTACACGAAACAGGTGTTTATAGCAATGCTTCAGGGCCTCTGATGTCAAGGAGACGTATTCCATTTTGAAGCTTGTTCTTCGTAATTATTTTACTTTGCTGGGATGCTACACAATACCGACGAGGAGATGTGTCTGATGTGTCTGTGGTTTGGTATCAGCAGAAGTCGGTACTGTTCAGGGGTCAGTGACTATGCCTTCGCCATGGAAACATTCCGACAATGTGAAATGTTTTTATGACTTGGTCTGAAACTAGGCTCAAACACAGGACTTTTTGGTTGTAGGTAACGTGCTAAATACTTCATCGATCGCCACCCTCATTGTGCCCTTAAGGTACGTTTACGAAAATAATATCATTTGCCAAAATCAGAACGTAAACAAAAAAAAAAAGATATTTTGTGGACATGTTTCAACGTCGCACTTAACAAAAGCGATTGAAAATAAAACAAATGTACATAAAATTTTTTTAAAATTTTTTTATTTATTATTACTTCATTGCTGCATGTAGTCAATATTTTGAATTCATTGAGAACTATTCAATCATAAAGTGTCTTATACACGTTTCCGTAAATGATTTGATTTGAATAATCAATTAACAGACGGAAAACTTTGAGCAAAAATCAATTATTCTTTGTGTGATATTTAAAAATAACTTGTTGTATGTACAATAAATTAATTATACCTTCTAATAATTATAATAACAAATAACATTTGTTGTGGTCATAGTTGTTCTTGTTGTTGTTGTTGTTGTTGTTGTTGTTTTTGTTCAGCAAATGATTTATGAGTCAATTTGTTGTGGTTTTGAACTAAACGGTCACTGCATTGAAAACATGTACAGTCGACTCCTGATAATTTGAAACTCGTTAATTTTAGTCTCGCGATAATTTACATACAATGAATTTTGTTAATAAAAATACTCCCAAAGATGCCATTCAATGGATCAGTGCAAAATGTTTCATTACATTTAAGAACATCATTTAGGTGCTTATTTCATAAATACAATGAACTCTATTTCTTTAGTTTAATAAAACATTTGCATATTATAAAATGTAAATGCTTCTCTTGATGTTATGATGTTATTACATAACATAAACGAAAGTAATTCGTAAACCGGAAGAAAACTTTCATATATGAAATAATATTGCTGGCACAAATGCAATGAAAGTATTTCGTCAATACAATGAAATATTCTTCATATATAAAATAAAAAATATATATTATTTATGTGTGTATGTACGTTAGTTGTATCAAGTCAAATCACATTTTTCATAAAACCTCCCAAAAAGTCTTTGAGAATTAATAAGTTTATTTTTTTTTTATGAACAATATTTCATTAATTACACAAATTATTTAAGCTGCAGGTTCTTTTTATATATGTAATATTTATTTTTATTCGATATTTCGCCACTCCTTTATGTAGCTTCTTCAGGAAAATTGTTTTTTCTTTAAAATTAACTAGAAGAATATTAAAGAATATTTCATTATATTGATGAAATACTTTTATAAAATTATGACTTTAATTAGCTTTTTTTAAGGATCATGAATTGACAAATATAAAATATATTATTTAATTAGATTTAGCAAATCGTATACATTAAATACAAAAAAATCATTCTCCTTACTTGTATCGTATTATAAATTTATATGAAATTATAACTCGTTTAGGCTACCAAAATATATTCATTGATATAATGAACTATAAAAGAACATATAAAGAGCAGAGATTGCAAGATTTCATGTATTTAATGTCATTGTTCATTGTATTAATGAGAACTTCCATTATTATAATGAAGAACATTTAATGAAACTTTTTCATTATATTAATGATGGATTTTTTTTCAGTATTAATTTGCTAAATTTGTCGCTGTTTCAGGTATGTGCCCTAACCGCTGTCTAATTCTATAAGTTGATTTTAAGGATAGTAGACAAACATTGAAATCAAGTGGGCAGCTCTATGAAAATATACGAAAAGCGCAAAGACGAACATGTATAAAAGACACACAAAACTTCGTATTTAAAATGAAAAGAAAAAAAATATTATTATTCCTTTCATTTGATTTAGTATTTTATTTATTTATTACACAGAACAACATTTTTCAGCTCATTGATTTGAAACTCAATTCTGAGAATTCCACGTGAAAGTAGTTCAAAAAATAGGAATTTCTGCATCATTAGTTTTGTCAAGTTGGCTGCATTAATATAATAATTTAAATGTCACACCAATTTTGTTGCTCAAGGTGGACTTTTATCATGTTTTTTTCTATATTTTAACACGGTTATATCTTGGTACAGCGTATGGAGTATCTCTTTGCGCTTTGCTTTCAATTAAACTTATGTGTATTTGCAATCTCAATTCTTTGAACTTGTTCTGCGGTTCCTTGAATTTCAAACTATCGAACGTCGACTGTACTGGATTTAAAGAAAAGTAAGACGTTGGAAATAATTTGCATAAATGTGTTTTGTTGGATGAGTTTTATGTGGCGATGAAGAAATTCGATTAATTTTTAAACACCATATTTTATGCAAAAACAAAAAAAAAATACTCTCAACTCTTTTAGCCAGAGTCTGTCGCTGGTATTTCAAAGAAACTATGTGTTCATGCCAATTTTGCATTTTGATTATGACTTTAACTTTTTAGTTCTTTTAATTATCAATTTGTGTTTTTTTTTCTTATTCACACATGAAATTTTAGCGAATGAGCTTTCTCTTTCTTTATTTGCGTTACAGCCTTAATTTAGTCACAACAATTCTGGCGGTATCTTTTATTTGTGGATTAAAATAAGTTTTTTTGGCGTCTAAATTTATGATCCCCAATATAAAATATTAAAGGTGTTAAACATTGAAAAAAGAAATAAATTCCAATTTAAATAAAAAAAAAATATATTTTTAAAAGTTCCCACGTGTTGATATTTGTGGCAGTTGTTCTATTGACTGCTCTAAGATGTCCAAATACTTTAAAATTTTTAAAATACAAAACATGAGTGGGAGTTTGAAAGCTAAACAGACAATAAATTGCATAAAAAATATATATGTATGTACGAGTATATGCCTGTGGCAATATGGAAGAGTAGCTTAAGTCTACTTGAGCACTTAACTCATGTCAATGTGAATAATGTGTATTAAATTCTAATAATTCATTTATTAAGAAGTGGATAAATCTATTTTTCTATTAAGAGGGACTATAATAACACGAGTATGGAGTGCTGCAATTAGAGGAAAGAGATAACAGGTGGTGCTGCTTCACAATCTTATAATTCTGCTTTGGCACGTTTTTTTTGTTAATAGCAGTGCTGCAGCGCGTCTGATGTCAAGGAGACGTATTCAATTTTAAAGCTTTGTTTCAGTAGCCATTTTTGGTAATCACTTTTCTGGTGCTACACATTACCGACGACGGAGGGCAGTCTGATGAGCCTGTGGATTGGTATCAGCTGAAGCCGGTACTGTCGGACAACTACATAAGTAGGTGTGGCGATAGCGAAGCGCACCGGATTAATCTAGTATGCTATAGAACCTTGTCGCTAGAATTAAAAGATAAACAAGTAAATTAAATAAGTTGACGTTACGGATTTTTATTTTTAAAATTAAGTAAATACGAGTACTTAAAACACAACAACTTTTAAATCTTTCCAGTTACAGGTACAGGTACTCGGAAGTTTTACCTGTGTAGATAGATATGTATGACTAATTTCCCAGATATCTTCGACAAACTTTTATCCCTATATATGAAAGCTGGCGCATTACCGCACACCCTAAAAGCCAAGAGCTAGAGATTATATCATCGATGCACGTATAGCTCTTTCGATAATCAGCTCATTTAAGAAGTGAGTTTTTTGAAATTCCAACGCTAAGGGTATAACAAATGCTGTTAATAATCAGACACGGGCAAAAACTGAATGTTAGTACTTTTTTTGAAACCCATATATCTTCTTCAGTATTGAACATAGAACAAAGCTTTTTTCCCGTATTCTGTTCTTCTAAATAAAAATTCGAATGCAATTTAATCAGTATTCGAAGATATAGAGGTAAAATTGTAGCTCGGTACTTTTAAGGAGGGTGGCGATGGCCGAAGTAGTCTGCACGTTGGCCATAAAACGAAAATATTTCCTGTGTACAACCCCAGTTTCAGACTCATAAAAACCTCTCGCATTTTTTCTGATGTACATTTGTGTGTCTTTGTGTCAGTTGTTGTCGCAAGGTTTCAGTGGCGAAAGCATAGTTACTGGTCACTGAACAGTAACGGCTTCAATCCACAGGTACATCAGAACGCTCTCCTTCGTCGGTATTGTGTAGCACCGGCGAAGTAAAATAATTACTGAAAATTAAGCTTAAAAATTTTATACGTTTCCCTGACATCAGAGGTGCTACAAAAACTGCTATAAGAACAAATAACGTGCAAAAAGCAGTGTTGTAAGATAGTGAAGCTTCACCTCCTATCATTTCTTCTACAAACTATCCCTTTCTTATAGCTCCAACACAATGCACCGCATGTGTAGGGTTCATCTCCTGAGTGCTGGTCCAAGATAAAAAAGTCATTTAAATAGTGCTTACTTACGTAAATTTTTTTTAATATTTTTATCATTTTTATTTGATACTGATGACATCAAATGAAAGGCAGTTTTAAGAAGGAAAATAAAAATAAAGCGCCATTTTGAGAAACATGATTTTTTATCTACCACTTTGTACATTGTGGAAAAAGAAATATTTGAAAAATGTACTTATAGAAAAAAGCACTTTCTAAAAGGTACTTTTTACAAAGAAGTGTCGCATCGGGTTAATCTGGTATCACATAAATTGTTTGATGACGTATAGTAAAAGTTTTAAAAGAAAAGTTAATCAGGTATGTGATGGAAATCGATCGATTTGAAAAGTAAATCGTCTTTTGAAATCGACAGTAGTGTGATGAATTTCGATCGATTTCATATTCCATATTTGTTTCGTTCCGACATAACATATCTTCTCTAAATGTAACTGTATAAAATCTAATAATACAACTGTAAAATATGTAAACATATGTGTATGTGAGTGACGTTTGTAAAATATTTAAACAAAATAACAAAATAAAATTTGTATCAACATATTTTATCATTTTTATTTATAAAATGGCTTCTTTTGCTGCGGTTTCGCTAATTCTCTTGGAAGAAAACTAATAGGATGAATAGCGAAAATATTCTAAGAAAACGTTTAAGAGATAAATCGGATCCCTTAAATTTGCCAGATGAAATGTGGGTATTTAAATTTTTAAATTTCACTTCTATATTAACTAGTATTTATTTAAATAGATTTGTTGAATATTATCGTTTAAATAAATACGGATTTATAATCATTTTTTATTTATTTTTTTTAGTTTTTTTTGGAAATTTTCTTACATTTTGTTCAAGTAAAATTGAACGATTTGAAAACGAATTTAAACTGGCATTATCGAAATGCGTCACATGCTAAAAACGTCTTTTTTTCAATGAAACAAGATGGAATATGAAATCGTCGCAACAAATTGATCACATACAAATTTATCACACTATTTGTCGATTTCAAAACGTTTTAACGCCGAAAACGATTTTCATCACATACCTGAATATTATTACTTTAAGCGCACTCAAATAAAAGCTTATATTTGAAGATTTATTTCATTTACAAAATAATGGAACAAATTCCATATTTTATTTTATTTTTAATTCGAATAATGACTTGACATTTCTTGAATGAATTTCTTTACTTTGTCACGTTGTTAATTTTAATGTTGCGTTCATTACAGTTCGTATTCTGTTACAACAACTGCTGTAGTAAATCTTCGAATCTGCTACGCCTACAGTGCTCATTGGGCTTAAAATTTTAAAGCTGTTAATTATGAATCGACAGCATTATAATTTTCATTCACCCTGATTATTACGAACCTTTAAGGCAATTTCATTGTCTTTTTTTTTTTTTGGCCAGCAAAAGAAGCAGAGATATTTAACTCGATGTTTTTTCTTTCAGGAATTTATATCTGTAAATTACTGCCGTAAATTAATAAAATTCTTTGTTGTTAATTTTTTGTAAAACAAGAATTTTTACAGAATTTTTTTCCTGTCACTTTAATCTTTCCTTTTGCCATACTGACCCCATGCTCTTGTCAATTATTTCCCGTTTTCTTTATATTTAATCATTGATTTTTCCTTCTTTTCTTCTCCGAGTTTTTTCTTTTTTTTAATTGTTTATCTGCAGGTTGTTGCAGTTTGTGGATGGATTTTTCTTAATGGATTGGTTTGGTTCGATGGGAGGGTTTTAATGCCTGCCAGCAACATGCAGCTACAGTCATCGTCGAGTTTTAACTTTTTATGGTTTTTAATGATCAAATAACATCTTTTAATTTCAGCTTTTAATATCAGATAGTTTATATCTTTCAATAAATATTTCATAATTTTTCTTGCAGGATATTTTAATAATTTTTTTTTATATTTTACAGTGTTACCTTAAAAACATACCGGCTTGTATGTTTCCTTTTTAATTTTATTTATTTTAATGAATTAAAAACATTTGTAAAAATACATATTTCAGGTTATTTGAAATTTTCCTTCTCTTCTATTAAGAATTTTAATTTTATTTTCAGCCATGCGTAAGTAAAATTTAAAAAATAAATACTCGTAAGTTTATGATCATCTTGTAATGATTACAGTATTTATTACACACAACTATTGGAATAGGGCTACTTGCTAATCCCAGCTGTGCTCGTGGTGTGGGTGGGTGTATTGTGTTGCAATAAGTTGATATATAAAAAAATTATGTTTTACTTCAATCAATCAAAGAAATTTTCTTCAGGTAGCTGTAGATATTCATACTTTTTATGGATAGGAAAATAGTGTGATTGTTGTAAATAGTATAGCTTAAGATCTTAAGCGCTATACTGTTTCTAAACCCTCCCTCCATGCTGACTAAAGTTTCAATATCATCTGTCAGCCCAAATAACAACAAAATAAGTAATAAAATAGATCTACCACATACTCTAAGTTTACCTTTCGCGCTAATTAATTAATTACATATACAGGCATGTTCTGAAAATCACAAGGTTTTAAATCACTTTGTGATTTCACGGCGTTCTGAAAATAACAAGAATTTTTACTTTTCGATGTTTTTCTTCGAAAACACAAGAATACAGCTGACTTTTGTTTTGATGCGGCAGAAAAAAAAATTATGCTTTGTGTTTTTTAATTAACCTTTCATTTGGTTTAAAGTAATATTTGTAATCGAAAAAACAGGCATAGAAATTTTTCACTGGGTTTTCGAAACAACTCAGTTTTCGCAACAGCCCAACATTGCTATTTGTTTCATTAACCGAGGTTACACTGTATATGTATTTCAAAAAGAACACAAACAGTCATGTTCTGAAAAGCACAAGATTTCAAATCACTTTGTGATTTCAAAATCACTTCGGTGTTCTGGAAATCACAATAATTTTTACTTTTCGATGTTTTTTTTTGATTTTTGAAAACACAAGACAGCACAAACAGCTGACATTTGTTTTGATGTGGCAGCATTTTTTATGCATTGAAAAGGAATTCGTTTTTCTAACAAAATATTTAATGAAAATATAACAAAATTTAAATTTTTTTTTTATTAAATTTTAAAGCATTAATATGCCTGGAGCTTTGCTTTTACCGATTGTTGAGTTAAAGAGAAAATTATTAAGAAACTATAAAATTCACAAATCAAAGAAGATGTTGCCACAGCTGGTAATTACTTATTAGTGCCATTTGTTATTACTTTATGAGCGAGCAAACAATTTATTATTATTAATAGCAACTTCCAATACGATTTAATAAAAATTAATAACTTTAATTTAAATTAGATAATTTTATATAAAAAATAAAATATATTTCTACTTGATGATAATATATTGTTAGTCTGGCAAGTATCGAGATATTTTCGAAGAACTAAAACAGCAGCAGAAAATCACAAAAGCAAATAAGAACATTTTTTATAAAACACAGTGTCTTTCATGATTTTATAGATTTTTTGATATAAAACTGCCTTTTTTACTATAAAAATCAATAAAAAAAATTTTAAGTTATTCAATCAATTATTTTATTATTTTAACATTTAACCACTTAGCTGACCGGTTGCAAATCACAAAAATTCAAAAAGTTTTGCGTTTCAGAACACCCTTTTTGTGATTTTGAATCACTTTCACTAAAAGTGATTTGCAGAACAATACATGTCTTCCTTGCCAATAATTTTCTATTTCCTTCAAAATTATAGCCGTATTAATTATTACACACAAAAAACAAAATTATATTAAATTAAAGTTACACGGTTCAGACACACTTTTAGATGCAATTGAAGTGAAAAATTTTCCTAGACAATAAAATATCTAATAACAATATCAATGCCAACTAGTTCATATATAAAATAAAATAAAATAAAAAGGTATGTAAACTGAAATGTGTTCGGTCGAATTGTAGCAGTAAATCAATTCGTTTATATACACAAATACGACAAATATTCCCCATCATATAATGTTTAATTAATTCGATTTTTTATTTGAAATATTCTAAACGCTATTTTTGTAAGCATTAATAAATAATTATTGAAATTTTTTTCTCTTCCTTTACCACAGTTAGCTGCAGTGTTTGTTTGGTTCGTCGTTGTGCGTTCAAGGCATTGAAAATCGATTTAATCAAAAATTTTGGAAATTGAAATTAATTTGTTGTTAAGTTTTTTTTCTCTTTAACCCTCTAGTGCGCCGTGATGCAAATTTGAATCATACCGAAAATCTTTGCGTAGTTTCAAAATTTGAAAACAGTTTTGTGCAAATGTTCGTTATATGTTGTCTCTATTTAATAGGCGTCGTTTTCTCTGCTTTTGAAGTACCGTTATAGAAGCATTGAATTATTGTGAAATTTTGAAGTGTCTGCTTTGTAAAATTTCATAAAAAATTAAAAAAATTAAAAAAATAAAAATGTTATCTTTTTTTTTTTTAAATGTAAAATTTCATAAACAATAAATAAATAATACGTTGGTTTTTAAAAAGGAAACAAAAACATTGTCCATTTAAATCACTATTGAAGTATAATAATTTTAGATTTTTAATTTACAGCTAAATGCGCAATGACGCAAATTTGCATCAAAGAATTTTTCGCCTCCTGCGCCCTTATAAACGAAAATTATACGAACTGCTAGAGCAAAAGTTTGTTTTTCAAGCATTTCCTTTCATTTAAGTAGTATTTTATTTAATTTGGTTTCCTTGCGCACTAGAGGGTTAATTTCGGAAATGAACTTCATGTACAATCATCTACTTCCATACAATTAATTATTCCAAAAATTATTAATTAAAAATATTTTGTTCTGACGACTCACTGATAATGTAAAATAATTATGTATTTTATAATTAAAATAAGTTTTATTTTTATCGTTTTCCGACTGATTTATTTTAAAATATTTAAAAAAGAAATGTGCATTAATAATAGAAAAATAATATTTTGTAATTAAAATAAATTATTATAAAAAGTAATTGCAGACTGTTAGTGAACAATTTAGTTGCTTATTTTTGATAATATTTGAACAGAGAATTTTTATTCGTATTCCTTAAATAACAATCATATGTTTGATAACTGCATACGTTCTGCTAAATATAATAAAATCACTTAGAAATTTAACAATTTAATAAATCGTAATTATTTTATTTTTTTTATTAATTTTTTTTTATTATTTTATTTAAAGATATTGAAATAAAAATTATTTAAAAATTAATCTCTTATCGAGTTTTATTTAAGAACTGGAAAACACAACGAGGTAACAATTGTATATTTAAAAATATAAAATAAGAATGAATACACAGACATTGAGTACAACTCTCATCTATGGGCTGGTGTTTCAAAGACTACTTTGAAATTGGTCGACCGTGTTCAGATGAGGGCGAGGAAACTTATTGGAGAAGGTAGGCTAGCGAACGATATTGAGTATCGTCATAATATGGGATGTGTTTCGTTGTTATATCGTTACTATAATAGGATGTGCTCTAAAGAAACCAGGACACTTGTTTCCGAAACCCGCTCATTCCTACGCGCCACGCGTTCAACAACAGTAAGTCCTCATCCATCTGTTTTCGATTTGGCAGCGAATCGCACTACGCAATACAGAGAAAACTCATTTTAACACCGAGCAGTACGCATATGGAATAAAGTCCCTCCAGAAGTCTTATCTTTCACTTTTCACTTGGGCAAATTCAAATCTAATGTCCATAAACACTACTCCCTCTCTCTCTGAATTATATTTCTTAATTCCAGCACAACGCATTGCATTTGTAGTGGTGTTCCCATGCAAGATGCTGCAGGAGTGAAAGCCACGAAACCATCTTTGTTCTTATTTCCTCAAAAATTAAGCCGCAGTTCGCACTACGGTCAATGGCGATCGTTACCGCACCTCAATCAAAGATTTTTTCTTTGAAAATATGTCTGATATCTCCGGCCGAGATGTGATTTCAATGAGATACCATTTATTGAAATCAAATCGATCAGGGCTGTTCTGCAAACCACGTGATTTGAAATCACGAACCGTTTTGAAACCACGCCGACGATTTGAAGCTGTTCTGTAAATTACGCAATTTTACATTTTTCGGCGTGGTTTTCATTTTTCGAAAACACGAGAAAACAGCTGATGTTTTATATTTGTTTATATTTTTGCATTGTGAATTAAAATATTGGATGAACTAAAGAATATAAAAATGTCAGGAGCTAGTTTATTGTCAATAATTGCTTTAAGAAAGCATCATTTAAAAAAAGAGCGTGAGGCTTTACAAACCATAAAATTTTATATTAGCACAACAAAATACCTGCACACATACATATGTGTGTATAATTGCGAAGTTGACAGTGTTTTCATTAACCAAATTTGCTTAAATTTTGCATTTAATTATTTATAAATTTGCACAAAAATTAATTTAATTATTGATTTTTTATACAACAATATATAAAATTTGTCTTAAATAAAGAACATGATGGTGAAATATCTATATATTTACATGACTTATAAAGACTGTGTGACTTTGGCAACCTTAAAAACATGTCCGAAAAAATTAACCACGACATTGCTGAACAAAGCAAAACAATTATTTAAAAAAAAAGCAGTGTTCTTACAAATTTGCTCATATTTAAGTTTCATATATGTAACAAAACCAATTTTATTACAAAAATAAATAGAAAACAAATCACAAGAAATATATTGTAGCATTTTTAATAAATTCTAAATGAAATACATAGCAAAAATAAGCAAGTGATTTCAAATCGTCACTCATTTAGCTGACGATTTCAAATCACGAGATTATTAAAATTTTTGTTGGCAGAACACCATTTCAGTGATTTCAAATCACTTTGACAAAAAGTGGTTTGCAGAACCGGCTTGTATAAGTCGAATTCGAGAAATGGAGGAATGGCAGCATGGGGTCAAGTGGCACCAAATCGTCACTCTAAGGGTATGTACAGAGTGGCAGCTTGTTACCGAGCCGTGCTGGTTGACGCTTATTGCGAGAATTGTTCATGCGAGAAACAAGTTTGAGTGTTCATAGTGGATGCGAGAATCAGCGCTGATATTTTATATATTATTTGTGTTTTATGTACATATCGACCCTTGTGCGCGAAATTATCGTACGTTACACTTTTTTCGTAAATCCATTAATTCATCTCTGGATCAAATAGTATGGCGATTGTTTTTATAGTTATGAAGATAACACTATGTACATTTTATCGTATGTAACAGCTAACGCTGCCAGGAAAATAAATAAAAACGCTCTCCTGTAAATTTTACTTTTTTGTAACATACGATAATTTCGCGCATTCGACATGTTTGTGTGCATTTGGGTTGGTTGTTATTTTTTTTCTTTAATTTTTATTTTATTTTTTAATTTTTATTTTCTTTTTAATTTTTATTACTTTTTTAATTTTTTTTATTGCATGTTTTATTTACTT
Source organism: Dexiosoma caninum (assembly GCA_963924685.1). Classification (NCBI taxonomy): domain Eukaryota; kingdom Metazoa; phylum Arthropoda; class Insecta; order Diptera; family Tachinidae; genus Dexiosoma; species Dexiosoma caninum. Next base: position 69,432,590 of record OZ004727.1, read on the forward strand.
TTTCTTAAATTTTTGTTTTTAATTTTTTTTGTGTTTGCCAAACAAGTTGAAATCACAACAACATAACATAAACAATGTTATCGGCGCTGAAATACTCTTTGAAACTGTTTTCTCGCATTCAATCAGCTTTGCGCTCTGACCAGCTCTGCGCCCACTATGACCGCTTCGCGCTTGTTTGTACTAATTTGTATAGAACCAGTTTTCTCGCATTGGTTCTCGCAATAAGCGTCAACCAGCTCGGCTCGGCAACAAGCTGCCACTCTGTACATACCCTTACCTACCAGTTTCGTCTTCACAATATACGTTGAATTTGATGGGTAAAGAAAGTTTTAGCAGTTGCAAATGCCATCTCTAGTTGTATTGGTTACTAAAAAGTTTCAAAAGTGTACAATAGAATTGGTAAATGGCACCAGTGAAACTCTGGTTCTAATATCTCTATGTTGTCCCAAGAACTACAAAGCCATATACAATCCATAAACAATTTTAATTTGATACTGTTGCTGGGAAAAAAGTCCCCAAAAATCGTTTTTAATACCGAAATGAAAAACGCATTTCCCATCAGTGAAGCATGGCTCATCTTAACCAAACAAAGATCAAATTATTTTATTTTCAATAAAAATAGAGTGCAAAAATTTAATCACGATATCATAAAATTTGTGAGAAGCGAATTTTTCTCAAGTTTCGTATATAAGACATGGAAGCGTATACGTTTCACGCAATACAAAACTCTGCATCGCGTATACGTACCGATTGATTTGTTGGAAAACATCTGCGTACAAACGAGGTTAAAGGCTGGAACAGAATAGAGAAGTTGCAGTAGCTGAAGCTGGCGAAGTACACGGTGGGCCAAAAATAATCACTCGATGTATTTTTGCTTTAATTTTATTTCATAAAAACCTTTGGATCTGCATGTATGGTCATCAACTCTGGCGGCGGTCACTTAGCCCATATCATACACAGTGCCAAAATTTGTCTTGAAAAAAAAAATTACAGCAAAAGAACATCGTATTAATTTTTGGCCCTACCGATAATCAGTAGCTCAGCGAACAGAATGCTTAAGTTTCCTACATGGTTACCAAATAAGCTCTTAAATATTATACAAGTATAATATGTATGTGAATTTTTAACCACAATAGAAATTAAATTGTATAACAAATGCACTTCCATCAACATATTCATTTATGAATACACTTTTATGAATATGTATTACTAACAATCAGCTGACAAATTACTGTCGCCCTGTCAAGAGTTTGAACTTAGCACTTCAAGTTCTACTGGAAAAACTACTACAACTACATATTCTGTTCGCTTTTGAAAACAGACATTTTTAACTTTAGACAGCTGTAGCGCTACTTGTTATGTTATACTACAGCGAATATTCTGTTCACCACTTTAAGATTTTTGTTTTCTTACGTGAATGCATTAACCATTCCATTAATTTAAATAGAAACTTGCGAATCTTAGGTATGGGTTCATTTGTATGGGATCATACTGTTTTTTTTTAAACAATAAATGCAGTAAAATGTGTTCTGCGACTTTTAACAATATTCTGCTAACGGTTTCGTACCGAAATTTTTAAAATTATTTTGTGATTGTGCAGCATTTACGAGCGGTGTTCAAAAAATTACATCTGCCTGCAGCAGCTGTAAACCTAAGCATTTGTATTTATTTAATTTCATCTATGGAATCTAAAGCCCTACGGACAACACATTTAAGGATAAATATAAAATTACAAAAATATAATTGCATAAAATTATTAAACATAAAATATGAACTTAAATTAGATTTAATTACATTTATATGAGAAGAGACATATCAATTACATTATATAATTCATTAGAGTTATAACAAATTCTAAGGAATGGATCGGCATTAGCATAGTTTTGAAGCCAGTATTGTAGTGCCAAAGGATGATAATGACGAAGCAAACGTTGCAATAAATTAGATGTCAACTAAGAGACCTGAAACTCAGAACATATGTATGTCACCGTTTATAACTTTTATAAAATATTTAAGAAATATTACATTTACAACTTTTCTCTGGCTCTTTAATGTAGGCAATTTAATTTATTGTAATCTATATTGATATTGATATAAGATGGCACGTTTGATATACGTTTTGGATAAATTTTTTTTTATCTTGCACCGGTACTCAGGAGAAGACACGTACATATGCGGGTACATTGTGCCGGAACTAGAGGAAAGGTATAGTTGGAGAAATGGCAGAAGATGAAGCTTCACTATCTTACAACTCTGCACGTTCTTTGTTTTATAGCAGTGTTGAAGCGCCTCTAAAGCTTCGTTTTTAGTAGCCATTTTTAGTTCTGATGTGTCTGTGGATTGGTTGCAGCTGAAGCCGTTACTGTGCAGTGACCAGTGACTATGCCTTCGCCACCGAAACCTTCCGACAACAACTGACACACAAATGCACATCAGAAAAAATGCGAAATGTTTTTATGACTCTGAAATTGGGGTTGAACCCAGGAAAATTTTTCGTTTTGTAGTCAACGTGCCGACTACTTCGACCATCGCCACCCTCTAGTTTGAATATATATTAAGCAATATAAATAGTAGACACTGCTTTTTTACAGACTCGAAATGATCAATGGGGATGTTATAATCACAACAATAATCCAGAATTAATTTGACTAACGAAGTGTAAAGTAGTCTGGTTATTAGTGGATCATCAAAATTCCTTGGCCCAGCGGTTAATAAAAGCAAAAGTGCCGCGGGCTTTATGTACGCACATATTTATGTAATTTGTGAACATTAACTTTGGATCGAAAAGAATTCAAAAAGTTGTAAAAACTCGTTTACACTCTGCAACATATGACAATAATCGCATATAAATAGCAAATTTAAATGTTAATTACGATGAGAAGTAATTCGCTCATCTTCTACTGAGAAAAAGTTTCATGATTTTCGCATTTATTCTGTAAATTTTGTTCAGTAGAATAAATCCATCTATTGGACTATATATTAAAGAATTCGCAAAACCGATAAAATTTAAAAATACCACATTAGCTAACATTTTAAGTTGAGATTTTAAACCGCTCCGTTCAAAGCGAAAATAAAAAAATTACCAAAATGGTTCAAACTAACTTTTAACTTTTTTCTGGGAAGGCCTGCAACTTCACTATTTATTTCCTCTATTTCTGTTTTTATTTCATTCAAACATTTTTCATTAACATAAATATATATATATATATATAATATATATCAACTAAAAGCGCCAAATTTCACAACCGTTTTATTTTTAAGAAATGGCACTAGTACACACTGTAATTGTTAATCGTTTTTTAATTTTTATTTCTACATTATTACAATTCGGTTATTTTTGTTAAAAAAAAAAAAAAAAAGAAGCAGCTTCTAAAAAAAAGTTCATTCACTTTTCTATGGTAAAGTTTTAATCACAATGGATGATTAAAATAATAAGTTAACATCTTCGAATAGAACGATGGGCTACGTGATCTATCCATTCATTTTAATTGGAGAAAATTACTTTAATAAGAAAACTGCAAAAAATAGCAAAAGCGGCCAAGAGCACATTAAGGCATCTTGCATCATGTGTAAATCTATCATCTTAGGATTCCCTACAGTTGCACAAACATGAAAAAGGCATTAATCCAATATAATGACAGCTTGTATAAATATTATTTTCGTTATTTATTCAATTATATCGTGAGTTTACTTCTCTGATACCACATTTAAAATCTGGTGTTAATGAAATGAAATGAATAGTTTAAACGGTTTTTTTTTTAAATACTGCATTTTGTATTTTAAATACTGAAATAAAAAGTATTTGCATCTTGTATTTTAAATACACAACTTTTGGGTATTTTATATTTTAAATAAAGCAGAGCGTATATTTGCCCAATTCTGCGCATAGGAAGTATCAATATTTATTTGTCCAATATTTTCTTTGTTTTTTATTTCATTAATCCATTTCCCCGCATGTGAAATTTGTTTCGTTTAAGTTTAATTTTCTACTCTTTTTTTTGTTTTCTTTTGTTGTACTCTTAAGCTTTCAAAACACGACATTTACTATGTCAACATATTTGCTACTTAACTCTTCTGATGGCTGGTGTAGATTTTTAAACGCGATTCTAACCCACTGAATACGTATTAGTGTTTAAACTTGTTTTTCCAACAGCATGTATAAGTGTTGGGGAAAATTCTTGTGTACAACACACATTTATATTTAAGTTCATTTTGATTTTTGTTTTAATACAGTAAACATTTGAGCGAATTTGTGGACTGGACTGGACTAATTGACCAACCTTCTTCCCTCTTAATATTTTCTCACACAATCGCGTAATATATCGACGAGGCCAAACTTGAGACCTGTCTGTATCAGACACATGACAAAAATTGCTGTAAATTTTTCTTTAAATTAAGAAACGCAAATTAGCACAATATTTTCCCTAATGCCGTACGCTGCCGCAATATGTGCTCATGGGGTTTGTTTGCGTTTCTTAAACAATGTAGTAAGTCTGGCGAATGTTTGAGTATACAATTTGTATTTGGTTAGAATATGTGTGTGTGAGTGTTCACTTAACATAAACCACCTTTAAGCAACAATTAACCCAATTCTCAAATCCATTTGCACCTGTTTTGCAGCAGAAATTTTCTGTTGAAAAAAAATTTCTTTTGACCTTAAAAAACCAGGTCAGTGCGAAAACTTTAAAAATACCGTTTGTTTCTTTTAAACTACTGATGTTGTTGGGGAGGGTTGTTGTTTTTATTTTTATTCATACAGCATTATAATCATCACGAGTGAATGATTAAAAGAATATTCTTCGCATATGGATATACATACATACATACATATGGACATACATATGTATGTACAGAACAGACTTGGTTGATCTTCTCTATTCAACAATAACTAATGTTGCCAGGTTAGTGTTTTTAGATATACATATTTAATAAGTCGATTAAGGATTGCAACAGAAGTGTTGTTCAGTTGCCAGTTGCCATAAATGGTAATGCAGGTAATGCAGATTGAAACTGCATTAACTCCAGTTGCCTAAATTCCAGCACTTTTTTGGTGTTTTTTGGCAATCACAAATTTGTGGATGCCGTATGGCAAGACAACTGAAGTGCGGTTGCAATCCATAATCGACTTATTAAATAGATAAAAGTCAGTGTGTACCACTAGAACGCCAGCGGTCATTACTACGTGTTACTAGCATTAATTTGGTTAGTAGATTATACATGTGCAGCCAAATTGAAAAAACGAACTTCATAATTTTTGCAGAGTATTGTCAGAACGCCCTCCTTCGTCGGTATTGTGTAGCACCGGCAAAGTAAAATAATAATAAAAATGGCTACTGAACCGAAGCTTCAGCACTGCTACGAGTATAAAACAAAGAACGTACAAAAGCAGAGCTGCAAAATAATTAATTAAGCTCCTCTCCTATAGTTCCGGCACAATGCTTCGCATGTGTAGGAGTCATCTCCTAAGTGCTGGTCCCAGATGAAAAAAAAAAATATTGCGAAGGCATTGACAATAGAATAAAATAAAAATGTGTTTGCTTTTAAATTCTTTAAATAGCAAAATGTCAAATTGTCCCACTGTTATGTTTACATATATATAGTATATTAGATCACCGTTCCGGCTGCGCGCGGAATCTGTTTACGAATGAGAAAAAAAAACAAGTTTTGCTGTTTTTAGCTGACCCGCCAAACGTTGTTTTGCAATGTATATTATTTCTAGGAAACATTTTTTTAGTTCAATAAATAAGTATCTACTATAAGTAGTGTGCGGGGATTTACTTATAATCGAAAGCGTCTACAATGTCTACAATGAAAGTATGCTTTATTTAGGTTAATAAATTAATCTTTATCAAAGTAACAAATATATCTTAAATTACAATTCTCGATAGCTATCTAAACATTAAAAATAATTATTAATATTTTTACTATCAACTGTATAGTGAGTAAGACATGAGACCGGCTTCGTTCTTATCGCTTTAGGGTCCGTCGCCATATTGGATTTAGGTTGATGATAAACTTTTCAAAATCTCCTCATCATACCCTTTCATTTGATACCCATATTGCAAATAAGGAAAAAGTAGGAAACAAAAAAAGTGGGAGTAAAGTGGGCGTGGTTAATTTTAGGGGATGAAAAATAGATGTTGTCCGATTCTCAGACCTACCCAAAATGCACAGAATTTTATATATTAGATATTAGAGTTGTATCGTTCAGCTCTGCGCTAGCTCAATTGAACGATTCAGTAAACTGAACGAAGAGAGCGCTCACTTTTTTTATGATTCTAGTGCAGTGAAGAGCGCTTGCCATGTTTTTTTATTTCGTTCATTTCAGTGGCTCATCAGTGCTACCAGAACCAAAAAATTTTCTAAAATAAAATTTGTATGATGCCAGATGCGAATATTTCACGTCATTAGCGATTTAGTGCAAACACTATTTTTTCTTAAATAAATTTCTGTCTTCTAGTTTGTATTTATTTGATTTAAGTTTCGATACTTGAATAATAATAATTTAAATTTTATTAAATTTTTTTATATACATATTTATATTAGCCTATAATAACAAATTTCAGCACCAAAAACATATTTTCTCTTTCTACTACTGATTAAAGCTGCCTTGGTGCTGTATTTGATTGAATCAAATGAGCTAAAAAATCAGTTCAGAAACAAAATCAACTGAGCGACAAATTCAACTGATACTACTGAGCTACTGAACGAACTAAACGAACCAGCTCATGAACCCAACTCTATTAGATATATACTATTGTAACTATTCTTTCATTTATTCAACGTAAAAACTGCCTTTTACTTTTTAAAGATTATTTCATGTAAATGTTGCACACGGCTATGCCGCAAATGATCCATCCGTGAGTTCAAAGTCTGGCATACTTTTTCCGCTGAAATTGTGGCTGGCTTGTCTCTGTATATGAGAGGCTTCATGTATCCCCAAAAATAGTCAGGTGTGCCATATTTTCCTGATCTTGGTGACCAATAGACTGCTCCAAAACATTATTGGCCCAACAAGCTCGCATCTCATATGTTCATGGTGGTATATGGCACCGTTCCGTGGGGCATATGGCTTCATCTTGTTGAAACCATATGTCACGAAGTCTAATTCTCCCATTTTGAAAACAAATTTTCCATTTCCGTCATAATAGAGAATAGAGAAGGTTTCGGCGGACCCCAAGTTTTTAAGGGATTTTCTTCACTCGCCCTTTTGCTGATCCGTTTCTATTAAAAAAATTTTCTGTTAAATGTTTTTTTTAATTTTTGACCAACGTATTTCTCCAGAAAATATACTGCTAAAAAAAATCGTTAAATTATTTTGTATGGTTTGTTAATTTCCCCCTCTGTCTATCGAAATGAATTTACGATATCTCTCGCCTAACTTTTACTAGAATTTTTCTAAAGTGGCTCTATTTTTGGGTAATTTTCTACCCATCCGTGTCGCTGATTTCAATAAAATTCTATTATTCGTCTTCTTTGTTCAGTTGTGAATCTCTTCATTATTTATTCTCCAGGTGTTATTTATATAATCTGAATAAATGAAAATAAAAAAAATATATAAACGAAAGAGTTATTACATTTTTAAAAACCATACTGACTTTTATGTACAGGGTGGCCCAACTTGGACTGACTGATTTGCTTATAACTTTATGATTTTTTTTTTCAGTTTTTTATTTAATTGTTTTTTGCAAGAAATAAACAATTTAATAAAATTTCATCGTACTCAATGCAACAACGTGTAAAAATTATGTCGCGAAATGGGTTGCGAAAGAAAATTACAACGTTTTGAACATCTCATAATGACCGATGAAGCACGTTTTCATTTCAATGGACATGTTAACTGACGAATATGGGGTACACCTTAATCCCCTGATATATGGTTCCAGCAAATTGAAGCTACAGCTCATACCGCCAGAGACACAGTGGGGATTATGGAGGAATCAGTGAATTTAGATTGGGCCACCCTTTATATATTGAAGTACTTATTTATATCAAACAAATTCATATACTGGTGTTGTTGTAGACGTGCTGCTTATCAGAAATATGTTTTTTATCTGACGGCTTTAAATGCTGAATATTATTTTAACGAATTGATAACTTAAACTTCTGGCACATTTTCCTATTCATTTCGCTTTTAATATTTAATTCAATATTGTTTCCCCGAATGTCCTTTTAGAACTTCACTCATGCACATTTTACCATGCTGTACTTACTTTACTTAAAATTTAAAAAGCTTCAGTTACTTCCGTTGGTGTTTTCCTTGTAGATGGATTCCTGTTAATGGATTGGTTTTGCTTCGTGGGTTCGTTTGCGGAATTGCGTTCAAAGTACATAATTAAAGTGTATTGGAAATTGTCAACAAGTTCGTACACATTTTGTTTTCAGTAATCAAATGAAATCGTTAAATTGTGAAAATCTTTCTTATTTTCCAGTTCTTATTATCTGTATTTTGAATTAAATTCTGCATTGTAATATTTTTATATATTAAACAAATACTGTGTTTTTTTTTAATCATTAAATTGTAGTCATTAAAAAAATTAAAAATTTATTAAACATTTTAGATTGGTGTGGTTCATTGCTATTAAAATATTAATTCTAAATAAATTTTCAGCCATGCGAGTTAAATTTTTAATTAGCTAAAATATTATGTAGAAAATTGTAGGGGTTCTCAGCGTAAACTGTGCAAACGATGCAAATGTGTGAAAAAATAAAATTTTAAATCAGCGCAACAACATAATCTACGTATTTGAAATTTCCTTAATTTTTACTCCGTTTGCACTAAAACAAAAATAGGTGGACTCCGTTGAAATATATAAAGAGCTGCCACAATTTCCATTCAGTTATGTGTTTCTTTTGAAAATTATAATTTTTTCATAGGAATGCAATGTATTCGAAATGGTACGCTGTCGAACTATTGCAATTTGCACAACTGCCATCGTAAAAACCGTTCATATTTTATTTATTTTAACTATCAGGCATTATTATGTGGTTTGCATGAATAAACGCGTATGTTCATATAAGTAAATTTATTGTAAGTGATACCACATTTCTATCTTTTAAAGGGATAAATTTTGCTTTTATGTTTCACTGATAAATAATGGAACGTTTCAATAATGCGCCAAGGAATAAGTAAAGCCCAAATATTTTCTAGCTTAAAGCTTGAACACCTAAAGGCCTACACACGTTGTTCTTCCTCCTACAATTCTAATTAATTTCTAATGACAATTTATACATATACATACATACTACAGCTAACACCTGTATTAATAGAAGTTGATCAATTTTAAATTGTAATTTAAAAAATTTTTATTTAAATTTGATTTCTCTACAAATTCTGCCTCGAATAATAAGTTTCTTTTTCTTCTTCGAGAAAATCATATGTTTTTTTTAGTGTGATACTCTTGTTAAAAATTTACCAAATTAGAATAATCTCTGATTTCAGGAAAAAAAATCACGGAAGTACACTCTAGCAAACCAATAATATAATAATAAATATTTAACTACTGGAAAACTGCATTATGCGATGTACGTGGTATTAACGTGTAACGTAGATTACGTTACATTATCCCAAAAAAATAAATACACCAACAAATCATCCATACATCAGCATCAATATACAAATCAGAATGGTAGAATTCTCGCTCTGTTGATATTTGTATCGCCTTAAGTAAACAGGTTTGCGATACGAAATCGGATTTTCTCAAGCCAAAGATTATGCCGTCAGTATAACTCCGGCAAATTACAGTGGGGCTGTAAGTGTTTCCTGAGTCGATTGGTCTTTCCATACTGGAACGTCCGATTCTAAAAACCTGCTATATTAATGAGCATCGGCCATGATGAGGTTACCTCATAAATAAATTGCACAGCGGCATCGGCTGACGACTGTTTATCACAGCGGCTTCTGCTGAGTGTTTATCACAGCGGTTTTGACTGACTGTTTAGATAAATTAGTGACTTTAGAACCGTAGTAATAGTGCTCTAGTCCTAAGTACCGACAGTAAATATTTAATCGTTAATATAAGTATACGCCGGCCAACGACACCACCACCAGTAGCCTGAAGGACGATCACGTAGATCTGTCGATATTCTCCCCCGTATAGTCAATAGTATTTACCCGAGCTTCGATTCCCGACCACTGATTGTTCCCAAGAACCTGCGATACTATTCTCCGAGTTGCATAACTACCGACATTATCACCGAGAACTCCCGAGAGCTGCGTACACCCTTTCCCGAACTGCTGATAGTCTGCACCCGATCGTTGCCAACTGGAATCTGTTATCAATGAATATATAATTATGTATTGAATTTTATTAAATTTTGTAAATAAATTTTGTAAAGAAGAACTATAAAGAAGTATAGAGAGTAAATAATCGTGTTACCACTTAAGATTTGTGGATCCGTAAGTTGACCCTGGACAGTGCTGAACTACCTCAGCTGACGACAAAACCACGTTCCAAACGAAAACGTCAAATTGATATTTGATATATTTTCTTTTAATTAGTCCAGAATTAATTATTTATGCTTTTCTAATCTACCAGTTGAGTATACACGTGTGCACACGTGCACTGTGTTGATGGAACAGCACTTTCTTCGCCAAATGTGGTCGTGTTTGCTGTAATTTTAAAAGCTCTGAATAATATTTGCCGGTTATCGTTGTACCATTCTCTAGGTCCATGCCTTTTTTCGACAATTTCTGGCGTGATGACCTGTTTTGGGCGACATGAACGTACTGCGTCATTTGTGCTGGTACGACCACAACGGAACTAAGTAAACCAGTTCTTTACCACAGAAATTGATGGTACTTAGTTCCCATATTATTTATGAAGCCTTTCTTGGTTTCAGTGATGATTTTCTTTTGAGCAAATAATTAAGCTTAATCAATACACGAAATTCACTTTTTGCCATTTTTTGTTAAAATTCACGACTTTGTTTACTTTCAATGAAAGTAACTAAAAAGCACTCTAACGTAATAAAAAGATCGAAGCGTCTCTAGGGTTAAAAGTGCAGGTGTGACGAATCTCAAATCAGAGGACGCCAATCTGAATAATAAATTTTAATGCAAAAGAAATAACTAGTTCAACTTAGCTGAAGAACGCATGATTTTATCTTAGAGTCATCTTTGGCGATCATGTGTTCACATTCTAACAACACATTCCAATGACTGCTTACAACCAATGAATGTTCCATGATTTTGTTAAATCTTAGCATGTGTTCCTGTAACACGTTCATAAATTTATTTAAATTATAATTGCAACTGGGCAGTTGTTCATATGAATTAATCGGCAGAATTGAATGGGTTTTCCATGAGTTGAAAAGTGTTAATCTTGTTAACACTTCAGATGGCATTAAAAAAGAATTCAGATGAAAAAAGTGTTTACGAAACCATGAAAATAATGCCTTCATTTTTTTCTGCCTGTAGTTTTCTTTTCTTGGAACTCCATTCCTGTTGAGTGCTGAGTTGCCTTGCAACTTCTTAAAAACTTCATAAGCCGATTTACGAATCATTCGCATCTCCTCATTGGCCACTATTGTTTCTATTCAAAATGTTGTCCATATGGATTTGTGTTTGCGATGAACAATTTTGAGACTGGAGAAATTGTACTTTTCAATTGCTTTCATCGATCACTTTAATAACTTCACATTGCTTCGGAATTGTATTAAAAATTCGCACTGATTTTAGCGAATGCGAAATGCAAAAAAAAAGCTAATAATTCGCACCCCAACTTAAAAGTACTGGGCTGAAATTCCATCCCTATTGGTACTGCAATTTCCTGGCATTTTTTTGATACCACGAAGATGCGTGCCATCCTATTTCTAGCAACTTGTCATTTTTTCTTATAAACTGTTCGTTCAAAGAACTACATTTCGCTGTAATGCACAGGCAAATTAACCACAAATTGAGGTTTTAACTGTCAAGTTTGAAATTGAATGTCCCGAAGTATCCTTCCGATACTATTTTGTTTGTTTTCCCAAAACAATTAAATAAAAATGAACTCCGAAAGACATATACGAGTACACATTTACATATACATTTATACATATCAAGCAATTAAATTAACAAAAATTATTCATTTTCGTTCTGATTACATTATAGAATTTATTTTCGTATTTAAGAAGCTTTTATATTATCATTGTGAAAAGTTTTTCGTATTATTTTTATAATTCCAATTTAAATGACCTTCTTCATGAACCGGCTGCAAGAGTGTCTTCACAATTGCACAGATGCCAGCTCATTTAGGCCAATGTAAATTGTAGTTTAAACTAAACAAAGTTTTTATTTTAATTATGTTATTTTTTTGTTTGTGGTGTTTTTTTTATTTTATTCTGTAGAATTTCCAACATTTTGTAACTGGCCACTGTTGAGGCTGTTGTTACTGTTGTTGGGGATGATGTTGATGGGGATGATAATGTTTTTGCAGCTCGTTTAGGTTGAAATTAAAACAACCAAACATTTGCTGGCTTAAAATTTAATTACGCTTTTCATTAACATATTTTGTTTTTTGTTTTTTTTTTTATTTGCTGTTTGTGTTTTGTCAGTTTAAATTCGTTTAAATAAGTATTTTCCTTCTTTAAGACTTGGCATCCCAGCAAAATAATACTGAGACGTCAAATAAGTTTTGGATTTTCGAAGAAGGAACTTGTGGAACTGTAATGTGGTTTTCAATGAATTTAACAATATATTTTCGTTTTCAAGTTCCGTTCTGTAACTTACGAGTATGTGAGAACATTTCGAGGCGAATATTATTATTAATTTAATCTTAAGCGGTACAATTCTCGGACTAAATTTAATTAAAAACCACAATGTACAGAATATGCCATGAGGTTTAATTAAATTCAATTTGACTACTTTTTCAAACGAACAAAGGTTATTTAGAAAAGAATACAACTGGCGAAAAACAACAGGCGTTTTGTGGGAAAAACTCAGCATTACCCATTGACAGGGCAGTACACTCTTACTGCACGTATTCCGATTGAACTTGTTCTGAACTACCTGTTGTATTATTGTGATCACAATTTGTACCGACAAAGTAGAGATTGGTAAGAACTCAGTATGTACGAGTATTTGTGTATTGTGGCCAGTTACAATTCATTTGTTTACCACACTGATAACAAAGCATGTACAGAGTTGCACTTAAATTAAGCAATTGGAAAGTTTGCGCAAATAAGCCTTAATTGTGTTTGTTATTCATGAAGCGTAAATGTAGTCAAATTGCCGATACAACCATTCAGTGGGAAGAATGACACTATTATGACCCACGTTGTCCCACGATATCGATCGCAAGCGAAATGTCAAGCAAGTAAATAAAAAAATGCAAAAAAGAAAAGGAGATGACCAGAGAATTGTACCTCAAAATGTTGTTTTTCTCAGCTGTGAAATGCTAATTGAGTATGCAAAAGTTATCAAAAATGAGGACGATTAAATGAAAGATTTTTCTCTGAAGTATTCATTTTCAAAATATCGCTCTTGTAATTTTCAAATTTCAAATTTCAGAAATGCAAATTCTTCGAGTTTTAATCGTACAACATAAAAATGGATGATTGACAATTTGAATATGATTTACCACTATTTCCCAAAGTGCTTGAAGACTCGTCTTTATTTCTTCCTCCTTTTCTTTGGTTGTAGATTTGAATGTGTTTATCTTACATGACCATTGCCATTGCCACATGTCATGAATCTTTTCTTAAGCTATGTTCACACGATTGTCAGAATTTGTAGGATATGGCAATATGGTGGCAATGCATTCACAATAACAAATTGTCAACGAAGTGTAAATTATCTGTTCAGACTATTGTAAGAATATTTTACAATTTCATTGACCCACCATAAATTTATCTGTCAACAAAGATTGTCTGTTCACACGGTTGTCAGATTATTGCATGGCGAAAGTTGCCAGATCTGATGTTTACCATTGTCTCTTAATATTTATGGGCAGCGTTGCCAACAGAAATATTTATCTGCCAATGTTGTTATTGTACGATGCACTAAATTAAACACATGTAACAATAACAATTACGTGTCAATGGAAATGAAAGCCGTTCTCACGATTGTTGGAATTGTGACAATATTATTGGCATACAATGCGCGGACAATATATATTTTGTAACAATGTTGCCACACAAAAATTGTTAGTTCACACGCTTGTTGAATATTTTTTTACAATTTTTCAGTCAATCTTATTCTATATGACAATCGTGTGTACATACCTTTACACTGAAAAACCAAATAGCAAAAAATATTACCCGATATAAAAGTCGATCATTTTATACGGTTCAAGAAATTATTGCAAAATAACCCTTCTGTTCGCGAAACTCATCGTGGACAACCTGCATGGGTCATCATAATCATCAATCAGAGCTGATAATACAATTGATTGTAGATCGTTTTCACACCACACGTCCTTTAGATGATAACATGGTTTCCGTAATGCATCGAACACTGAACATTACGGAAAACCCAAGTCAAGCTAATTCGACAATGAACTCTTCAGTTAGAGGGTGGTAAAAAATAACCCTCAAATTATCCCAAATTATATTCGTGCAATAAATTTCATTGTTCTTTGTTCTATTTAAATTTTTTTCTATCTTTGACTCAATGGATGCATTGCTTTGGGGCTGTCCCCTACGTATGTCATGTATTACACTGGAAATAATTGGAAAGGGATAAAGTAGAGAAGAGACAGGTGGTGAAGTGATAGGAACGCTTATCTAAATCTTATACAATTTAAGAGATGTGCGTTTTTTGTGAATTTGTACAGCAGAGTTACTGCGCCCCTAATGCTATGTACAGGGTGGGCCAAAAGTAATCACCCGGGGCATGTTCTTTTGCTGTAATTTTGTTTTTTATGACAAATTTTGGCACTGCTTACGATATGGGCTAAGTGACCGCCGCCAGAGTTGATGACCATACATGCAGATCCAAAGGTTTTTATTAAATAAAATTACAGCAAAAAGACATCGGGTGATTACTACTTTTGGCCCACCGTGTAGACGCATTAATTTTTACACCAAAGTAGATCCATTCACTTCACCGACATTTTTATTGCTCAAATACCAACGAAGCATAGACACATCAAAAGAATGCTTCGTCTACAGGGGATTTAAACCGTGCAGCTCCTGCTTGGAGAGTCAATACGCTAACTAATCAGCCAGCAGTTTACCCAATTTAAAACTGTATAAGTAGAAGTAGAAAAATACTGCTATTTTAACAAACAGATTATTCGTAGACGATTATAAAATTATCGCAGAATTATTACGAACATCATCAAAGAACAAAGTTGTTGTAAAAGAATGATTTATAAGAGTGGAGAAGAAGTTTTCGGAAAGCTTTGGTTGTGAGAAGTATTTTTCAAAAAGAAAATGTTCCATTAAAGAGCAAAATTACAGTAGAAAGAAGGGGGTTCTGCTGTTCAAGTATACTATAATGCAACTGTATTCATGTAGAATAGTGTGGTGGGGGCAAACATTTCATAAATTGAGAATTCAACATAAAATATTTAAAGTTTTTGTGCCTGAAAATATCCATTATGATTTCATATTTTGTTTTTGTTTTTCGCTGGGATTATTTAGCGATTTTTATAACGTGCCTTGCGTTTGTTTCATTTAACAATATTAAAATTAATTTTATGATTTAATTCACCGGCTCTTTACACTTCTTATTTTTCCACAAACAATTCGTATGTTTTCCGATGCCAATGAAAAAGTGGAATGTAAATCTTTTAAAAATTAAATCTCCATGTTGTACGGTCTAGTGATTAAAACTGATTTAAATATTTAAATAGTTGCTGTTGATATTGCTGCTATTGTTTGTTGGTTCGGTTGTCTGTCCAAATTTTTATTACAATTTTTGGCTGCGTGCTTTTATTTCATTTTTATCAAAACTGCTTCGGTTTTTTTTTTTTTGTGGTCCAATAAAATTAATACTTTTGTTTAAATTTTTTTTTTAAAGAAGTACATACATATAAAACTGGAAAAAAAAGATTGGTTGGCATACATTATCCAGGGCTTAAAAATTGTTTTCGTTGGGAATATGTATGAATGTATATTTTGTAAATATGAACATATATGTATACCCTACATCATGTATAAGATATTTGATAATAATAATTTGAGTCAGATGTAATTTTATGGAAATAAATTTCTATTAGTTGACATAATACTATTTGCTTTGCATGACATAAAATGTCAATGCCATAAAATGAGTAAAAAAAATGCTACCGTTTGTTGGGCGTTGATATGAAATACTTGGTATTTTGAATATCTAATTTTATAATAAAACCTGTTGTTAGACTGCATACATTAAAAGGCTTTTTAAGATGCTTAACTATTAAATACGTTGTTATTGAATTTCGCATACACCTCGTTCTTTCCAACAAAATGCGGTAAATATAACAATATGAGAAACTTTGCGTGAATAACATGGTCATAACCCGAAGGATTATAATTGTTGACTGTGCATTCATTTATAGAGAATATTTATAACTACATAATTGTATGACGTCGCAGCTACGGCCATCAAGATCTCAAAATACGAAATTATTCAAATATAGTCGACTGTGGATAATTTGACTTCCGCTATTATTATAAATTATTTCCAGGTCCCTTGAAAAATATTCAATAAATTGCAAAGAATCCAAATAATTTTGTCATCTCGGTAATTGGAAATTCTTTACCGCTGAGCTATATTTTAATTATTTTCGACACTGCGGTCTATAATTCGATTTATTTTAATGTATGGCGTTTTATGACAAATACAAAATAAAACGAAAATAGTCATTTATTTTAGTTTAGATGCATTGCTCTATATATAGAAATGTCATCTTGCTCGCCGACGCACATAGGAGCCAGAGGCGGTCATATTACGGATTAATCAAGAATAAAAGTTCAAGGGGCGCATAATGAGCTATATGGTTTATAACTATTTTATTTTTGCGAATATTATAGTTTTTTTTTTGATGTGTAAACATCTATACGCTAGGGGGTAAAAGTCTTTTTCACAATACAATCACACATTTTGAGTAAGATTGTAATAACGCGGTGTGAGCTGTGTATGAGTGGATTAGTGTAATCATACGGACAACAAGAAGTACAGAGAAACTTTACAGCTGCATAGAAATACACTAACACCATCTAGTGCGCAATAGTAGTAGTAGTAGTAGCTACTAATTTTCACTAATTGTCGTACATTATGTTATCGTAGGCAAATAAAAACAAATAAATAAAATGAATACAAAAACATTTAATTTTAATAACTTTTAAAAAGATTTCATTACTAGATGTTTACACATCTCCCCTGTGATCGGACTCACATTGTTTTTTTTGAATACAGTATATTATTGGGGAATTTTTTCAATTAACTTTTAAAAATGATATCCAGTAAGTGATGTCCACATACGTGCTCTTTTTAGCATATTTTCCACAACTTTTCGCAAAATTTCGCGTGTAATGGCCATGATGTCATTTCGAATGTTGGATTTTAGTTGGAGTATGGTTCTTGTTTTGATAACGTACACGTTTTCTTTCAAATATCCAAAATAAAAAACCGTCAGGAGCTTTTAAATCTGGTGAACGTGGAGGCCAGTTAAAATCGCTGGTGCGCGAAATAATGCGTTCGCCAAATTTGTCCCTCAACAAGGCCATTGAGCCACCTGCAGTTTGTGCTGTGGTCGATCGTGTAATGATTCATAATTAATGCCCCACTCTTCTTCACAAAATGCTGAAAAAAAAACAAAAAATAATAATTAAAAAATTAATAAAGAATTCAATCCATATAGTTCATTCTGCGCCACCCTGTATAAATGTTAAACTAGTTTTTATTCCAATACCTCCTTAGCCAAACTGTATAAATTTTAATTTTCGGTCATTTGGAGGGGTAAATTATGGTGGTGCAAAAAGGGTTCTGTTGGATAAATACTAGAACGGGATACATGAATTCAATTTCAATTGGTGCAGGACATGGGTCTTCCCAAGGGAAACATATTAACATATCATTCTCATAAGAACCGACTGCAAATGCCGAAGAAAAGTTTAAAAATGCGACCCCTACCTTCGACAAAACAAAATTTATTTTGGAAAATAATTAATTTCTTTTTTTTTCACTGTTATATTTCACAAAAGCAGTTCACAGCAAGAAAAGTGTCTCCAAAATGTTCTTAATTAGTTTTAACGCTCCAAAGACCTTCTTAAATTTAAGCGTCAACGTAATGCCATTAACAGCAATGTTAACTTATCGTGCACAATGAAAACCCGCTATATAGAAATATAAAATAGAGATAAATCGCTAGATCCTGAGACCTGAGAACAATTAAATTGTCATTACTTTTCAACAGTGTTGCTTTTTTTCAGACTACTTCACCGTCTTACCAGTTGTCAAAAGCGGACTTTCCAAAGGCAAAGCGTTGACACCGCGCCTATAGAGTTTGCTACATACAATTTGTGTGCAGCGCTTAGTGCGCTGATTTGGGTTTGGCTATAAATATTTTTGTTTTCAATAAAACGGCTAATTGTTCAAGAAAGTTAATAAAGAAGACATTTAGTAATTTATTTAAATAATTCATTATAAAGTCCACATATTATTATAGTCGCAAAAATTATGAATGTGATTTGAATATGTCTCCAACTGAATGTTTTAAAATTACAAAAATCTATGCACAGAACAAATTTTTATGGTTTCAACTCACTTTGGCGTATTGGGATTTTCAGAAACTGCCGGTTTATTATTTTTAAATTCCAACAAATCAATTTACATTATTATCCAATCATTCATAATGGCTTCTTAAGTCCATATCAACCACGCAACTTAAATCTAATTAGTTGACATTTTTTTTTTCTGCAAATAATTTCTAACTTGGTTGGTTGGCATATTTCATTATCATAATTGTCAAAATATAATTTGTTCGTTTAAGAGATTATTTTCATAATGAAATATATAAAAGAGAAATTAAAACTAAAAATGAATGTATATTAAATGGTTATAAATATTGGTTTAAATGTTTTTAGAGGCTTCTATGAAAAAAATGTTGGCCTAAATGCAAAACTAAAAGCACGCATTAAGGGATTTAAAATCGGCTTTTCTATAAAGTATAAAATATTTTAAATTATTGCTTTAATTTTTAATTAGAAACATGTACATAAATATGTATTAACATATGCACATGACGAAGTATACACATATAAATAAGTTGTTTAGTCATTTTGCAAATGAACTGAAAATATTAAGACCAAAAACAGGTACGAGGGTGGTTTGTGTATCACTTTTACGGCTTATGTAGTATATTAATGGGTAAACAAGTAGGAAATATTTTTTTTAAGAACAGCAATGTGGTATTCACTCTATTAAAGATAAACATCGTGGCGATGGCACGATGGATGGTAGTCTGCACGTTGACTACAAAACCAAAAATTGTCCTGGGTTCAACTCCAGTTTCAGACTAAAATTATAAAAAAAATAACAAAAAAAAAAAAAATATTGCGTTTTTTTGATGTGCATTAGTGTCTTTGTGTGTCAGTTGTTGTCGGAAAGTTTTAGTGTCGAAGTCATAGTCACTGGTCACTGAACAATACCGGCTTCAGCTGATAGCAATCCACAATCACATCAGAACACCCTCTTTCGTCGGTATTGTGTAGCACCGGCGAAGTAAAATAATAATAAAAAAATGACTACTAAACCGAAGCTTCAGCACTGCTTCGAGTATAAAACAAACAACGTGCGAAAGCAGAGCTGTCAATAATTAATTAAGCTTCACCTCCTGTCGTTTCTCCTACTATCCCTTTCCTATAGTTTCAGCACAATGCTTCACATGTGTAGGAGTCATCTCATGAGTGGTGGTCCCAGATAAAAAAAAACACATATTTAAAGCAATTTTTTTAGTAAATTAAATCGTTTAATTGTTGTGTTTTTTTACTTAACATATCGCCGGATGATGAAACAGCTGATGCACAAATAAATGGAAGTGTGCAAAAAAAACAAAAACATTTAAGTATTGAATTATCGGGATATTATAGGAAATACACAAAGGCAGTATTTGTTAATCAAGGCACGTTTAATCAGCTTTCACCACTAGCAGAGTTGCTTAATGTAGACATTACAAAGAAGTGTGAAAATTTGTTTATAAACTGGATGATTTAGTGCTTGATTGTGTCGGAGATTTACGTGGTTACCTACCCATGTGGACTAACTCCATGGTAGTCTTAACACCGTGTGAATTTTGTGACGTTTAGCACAGCCCATGAGCGCAGTTAGGAAGCAGCAAGTGTACTTACACACAGGTTGCATCCAAGACTTAGAGTAAAATTTTATGGCAAACATTTTCGTAGAATATTTCAACTAATTACATTTCTGTTTTAAAGGTGATTTTTGAGATTTCTCAAAAAGTAGGAAAAACGGTACAAAAAGACCCATTCTCTGAATAGCTAGAGGGTTAATATATACTAACAAACTAATTTTTGGAAAAAAAATTTTAAAAGTTCCACATGATTTTCTACGTCTGTTCAATATACAAGAAAGAAACTTTAAAACGGCCTTAAAACGAGTTACAGACGTAAACTTTTCAAACCCCGATACACGTTAATCTTTTTTTTTAGGCCCTTCAGTTGGCAGAACCTTATTATTTTGTATCGTGTTGTACAGTGTTATTTCACAGTCGCCTTTCTAGATCACATTAAATAATTTTTTAACCACCATCGCACAAAAAAACAATGTTACATATTAGCGTTCTTAATACAGTTTTTATCTTATGAATTAATATCTCATAATAGTATTTTGTTAGTAAAAAAAAATGTAACGCCTTTGTGGTGTTTTACAAATTGCCAATTTGCATAAATTATTTTTATACACACACACTACACAAGAAATAAATAAGGAAAATTGATTTTAGTTCTTCACGTGAGCAGATGAACAACATATCCAAATTAAACTATTTATTCGAGTTGCGATCTTAATTTAATAATTGTTCTAGTTTTTTGACCTCTTTTTATACTTTAATTGATCTTAATTTAACAAATGGTCTAAAAAATTACAGTATCCATATATTTCAAAACTTTTATTTGCTTCACTTGTTCGACCGTTTCTTTTTTTTTTTTTTTTTTATCTTGGACCAGCACTCAGGGGATGACCCCTACACATGCGATGCATTGTGCTGGAACTAGGAAAACAGGTTATGGGAAGGAGGATAGAGGGAGTAGTGTGAATGGACATTTGATTTGAATTTTCCCACGTCATAAGTGACAGGAAAGACCTCGGCAGGGAGTTTGTTCCACATACGCGATGTTCGGCCGAAAAATGAGTTCTCCCTGTAATGCGTAGTGCGGTTCGCTGCCAAGTTGACTACAAATGGATGTGCTCTTAATGATGAACGCGTCGTGCGCGTGAATGATCGGGTTTTGGGAACAAGCTCCCTGATTTCATCAGAACACATCCCATTATAGTAACGATAGAACAACGAAACGCACCCCACGTTGCGACGATGCTCAAGAGTGTTAATAGAGTTGGCTACCCTACTGTCTCCTATGAGTTTCTTCGCTCTCTCCTGGACCCGGTCGAGTAACTCCAAAATAGTCTTTGAAGCACCGGCCCAAACATGAGAGTTGAATTCCATTTTCGGTCGGATGTAGGCGGTATAAATAGTGAGGAGATCAGATGGGGTGAAGTATGTCTTGCACCGTCTTAAAAAACCGAGGCACTTGAATGCTTCTTTTGAGACCTGAAAAATGTGCTCAGTCCATCGAACATCGCACTGAATTTTCATGCCAAGAACATCAAGAGCTTCTGATTCCTCGATGTTTATACCGCCCATAATTACAGATGACGCAGCGTCATCGGGCATGCGTCGATGTGTAAGCATGCTGCATTCTTGAGTATGGATCTATTTATTATATGGGATCTTTGCTAGTCTATTCATATCAATAGTATTGAATCCGTTCAAAAACAATTTTTAATCTTCTCTCTCTCTGTGGTCTTGGCTGAAACTCCTATATTTTACTGCATATCATATAGGGCTTGCTTTCATTAAACTGCCTACTCTAAAAAGACGATGATCAATGATTAGTGTTTTATTTGTTCTGGGCCTAATACGTAGTAATGTTGTTTCTCAGTACCTGTTTAGACATATAAACTTCAATGTTTCTGTGAGACCGATGCGAAATTTTCAACTCTTCGGATTGAAATAAATTTATAAATAATAATTTACTACCGATCTGTTTATGCTAATAATGATTCCTTTCGTCGCGCATGTAATATCTTCAATAAATGAATGCTACCATATCATTGACTTGACCGAGACCAATCAAATTATTATTTATGTAAATTAATTAATTAAATAATGAATTATTTTTATTGTAAATAATAGTCTGTTTTTATAATAATCATTTAGTCACTATATGTACAAATGTAAATAAAATACAAAAAAAAATTAAAAATTAGTTTTTGTTTGTTTGTTTTTTGTGTGTCTTTTGGTTTGATATTCACTTTCATCAATGTTTCTTCAATTACAAATTAAATATTTCAATTTTATTCATTAACAATTGAAAATTAAATTTAAAAAAATTTAATTATATTTATTGGTACTTTTGTATTGAGTTCTTGTTTTAATACTGTAGCTACCAATTCAAAAGATCAATACTTTATTTATGTGACCAGTAGTGTAAATATTTATATTGTTTCAAACCATAAAACACTGCAATATCTCAAAGTCATGATACCTTCTTTGTTTATTTCCTTTTGTGTGTGTTTTTTTTTATTTTGTTTCACTAAATATTAATTATGCACAATTGACTAATACGCCAATTTAAATTTGTTTAAAAATCACCTTTAGGATGTCTACATATTTTTTTTGTTTGTTTTGTGAAGGTTGTCTTAACACAAAAATATTATTAATTTCTTAGTGTAACCTTAGTGAATATTAATTAATAATTTGTTTTAATGAAACAAAGCAATAAATTTGTTTATGACATAAAATACTTTTTGTCGAATAACAAAACAGACAAATATATAAACAAATAAATAAAGTTGATATTAAAAATTAATTTGATAAGCAAAGAAAAAGAATTATTAATTTCAGATATAAATTCTTAACCAAAAAATCTTTTATGAATTAAAATAATAAATAAGTAAAAATAAGAAATAAAAAAAAAGAAAATTAATTACGATTATTTATCCATGGTTTAGCTGGTGCTAATACCAAAATTGAATAATAAAATGTTTGTTGTACAAAAGAAATTTTTGAAGCAGCTATTTAGTTTATTTTGTTTGTATATTTTGCAATTCTCAAAAATTTTTCAGGGAGTTCTTGTATAAACATATCAAATTTCTTAGCTTTTTTCAAGAATTTGTTGGTTAAAGGTCTACTGCCGTTTTTGGTATTAGCACCAAATTAAATGTACGTATATTATATACAGTCAGGCCTCGATTATCCGTAATCTGGTTAACCGGTAACCCCGAATAACCGTAATGGTCAATGATCAGTTTATTGTTTTTTGTTTGCAATGTTTTCAAATTGTTTGCTTCGATTAACCGTGATTACGTCTATTATCCGTGATGACAGAATTTTTTTTATTAACTTCAAATTTATACATACAATATTATAAACATGAAAACGGGGAATTCCCTTGTTTTCATACGATGACATTTACAAGTGACTAGTTTAATTTTGAAATTTGAGAAGTGCGGCTGGTTAGATCTAAATATAATTAGTATGGCATCGTTATCAGTGGTGAAAAGACAAAGAAACGTTTTAAATATTGAAGATAAAGTAAAAATAATTCACGAAAAAAAAAAAAAATAATGTGAGTGTTAAAATGCTAGCTCAAAAATAGGATGTAGAGACATGGCTCAAATGTGATGAAAATGCCTCCAAATTTGCTGTTTTGTCAGATGAAGAAATTATAAGCATGGCAAACAGTAAGTCAGATGAACCTGAGCGAGACAATGGACTGTAAGGCACAGAAGAACACGATGTAATTGTTTCACAAACCACTTTAAAAGAGGCGATAGAGGCATCTAGCACATGGCTGAATTTCCTGGATAGCCCTGGTTCTTCCGGAATTACAGAGCAGGATAAAATTCAAGTTTATCGCATCCAAGAACAACTTATAAAAGAAAATTAGAAGTTGAAAATTATTAGACAAACAACATTACACGACTTTTTTTTAAGAAATTGTATCCTTTTTTTGCTTAATGCCTTTTTTTTGCCTCATGTTTTCAGTAGAAAGTTTAATGTATACATACTTATTTAATTTAAAAATGAACATAAACTTCTTAAATTAATTTTTTTAATGTAAATATGTATGTACACTAATGTTCACTTGTTAAATAATAAAAATAATTAAAAAAAACTGTATAATCAAAATTGTTATTCGATTAACCGTGAAAATCGATTATCCGTAATCTTTCTCGTCCCAACCATCACGGATAATCGAGGCCCGACTGTATATGTATACATATATATATATGTACATTAGAACAAATTTTTTTGCAAAAGTGTTATTTTGTCAGCTCTCCGTTAATTTTCAGATACGCTGGTGCTGAAAAACAAGTGGTGAACAAAACTTAAGTTTCTGGAGTAGAAACCGCATTTAATGGCTCAGAATAGACCTAAATCGTGTTTGCGATTTCATTTGTCTATTACTCTTAAAAAATAATTAATCAATATAAGTTTTTTTGTACATATTCTTCACAAAATTTTTAACACACGAGCGATGGTTAGTGGCGTTTTCATCAAAACGTTCGTCTATTAACAATCGATTAAAATCAGTTTGGTAACAACTTTAATTCCAGAAGCGGCGAACATTATGGCGGAAATCATATTTAAAATTTTATAATAAAGAATATTTCATTCCAACAATATTTCCGTCTTGTAGTATCATTTCAAGTTCTCATGCACGTAAAAAAAAACACCCATTAATTCTGCATTTGATATTGGAACAGATAACAGGATTGAAACAAAATCAGAAATATCCTTGAATTTTTTATGAAAAGTCGCTAAATTACTTCATTTATGAAAAAACTGTTAAAAAATAAATAGATGAAAATAAAAGTGGCTAACGATGGCCAAAAGTTGTATTAATTTTTCTTCTGGCTAAAAGGGACAAAAATAGCGTAATTTACCAAAAAAAAAAGCTAAATTGTCATAACTGTTTATGCTCTTAATGTTCTTGGCTTGAGAATTCAGTGTGATGTTCGATGGACTGAGCACATTTTTCAGGTTTCAATGGAAGCATTCAAGTGCCTGTGTTTGTTAAGACGGTGTTAGACATACTTCACCCCATAATTATTATTACTATTTATATCGCTTACATCCGACCGAAAATGGAATACAACTCTCATGTAGGGGCCGGTGCTGCAAAGACTATTTTGAAGTTATTCAACCCTGTACAGGAAAGAGCGAAGAAACTCATTGAGCATAGTCGCAACGTTCTATTATTACTATAATGGGATGTGTTCTGATGAAATCAGAAAACTTGTTCCCGAAACGCGGTCATTCATGCGCACAATGCGTTCATCATTAAGAACGCATCTCTTTGTGGCCGACTTGGCAGTGAATTACAGAAATAACTCGTTTTTTGGCCCAACAGCACATTTGTGGAATAGACTACCTGCAAAGGTCTTTCCTGTCACATTTGACGTGGGAAAGTTTAAATCGAAGTCAACAAACACTACCCATTCCAGCCTTTCTCCCAAAATGTTATTTCTTAGTTCCCGCACAATACACCGCATGAGTACATACAAACATACGTATGTATGTATTTACAAACAAACAGCTTGAAACACGAATAAACAACTGAAAAGCAGGTTAATTAGCACTTTAAACCAGTACTTTCCATGAACTTTTTTGGCTTTGGTGCGTAAAAATATTTCAAGTTGTTTTGTAATATTTTGTGACACTACTCGCAGGCTCTCTGGGTATTCACTAAAGACTCTAAGTATTCCGTGGGTCTCCATTAGGCCACCGTATCTCTAAAAATCACTAGTTTACCATCAAGGTTTTTGCATCTTTGATTTTTATTCTTAATATTTGTACTTAAAAGATATTCTGTGAATTTATTTATTTAAAGATACCTTCTACTAGTTGAATATAAATCTTGTTTTCTTGTGTCACGATCAATATACGATTTTTTTATCGTTTTAATTTTGCTGCTAATGTTTTAGTGCACTTAAAAGCCATCAGCATTAAAACTTCCAGCAAATAAAAAGTGTTTTAATATTTTCATCACTTTCGTACTTAATGACTGCGATAACATTTAGCCTTAATTATGATCCATTTACGAAAATGCAACCAAGAAAATAAAAATTTTAACGAAAACAATGCAAATGAAATACTAAAATTCAAGATTATAATTAAAACAACAGGATCGTAAATTAAAGGGCTTATCTTGACGTTGGGAGATGGAAGACGAAAACAAAAAAATAAATAATACATAATGCGAGTGAAAAAAAAATAAATTTACTTTCCTTGTCTGTTTATGAACTGCAACTAATAAATGAAGTAAAAAACTTATTCCTCCTTTTTATTTTCTGGCAAACAACAAAAGTCAAGAAAATCAAAAATAAAAGCAAAAGCAAAAATAACAATAACAAAACGAACAACAAGATAATGAGTCATACATTTTGCAAGTGGAATAATCAGGTTGCGAAAATGACATATGCAACCATATGCAAAGGTGATGTTCGGTGTGGCTACCAAAAATTTAATGGAAGCAAGCAAGTAATAGCTGACTATTATTATAATATGAAATGTGAGGTATGTGGAACAAGGCGAAAACTTTTAATTATATGTAGTGTCTGGACTGCGATGTCAAAACAAATCCTTCTATAGTATAACTAATTATCTGTATCTATGTACAGTCGACTTTTGATAATTTGAAATTCCTTAATTTGAATCTCGCCATAATTTGAATTGTTTGCCATGTCCCTTGAAAATATTCAATAAATAGGAAAAACGCAAGTAATTTGTCCCCTCGGTAATTTGAAATTGTTTGCATGGCATCTTGATCGCCGACGCGATTTCTACACTTTATAATTTGAACTCTTAATATGAATGAGTTTGTGTTTTTGAAGCAAGCAAAAATTTATTTTTATGCCATACATTTACCGTAGGCCAGAACATCCACAGTTGCCTATAACATAACTGCCGCAGGTATTGCAGACACAAACTGAACAGACTCAAGTCGTTCAGAACAAAATCATGTAGTTTTTCAGTTATAATTATGTATGTACTTATACACAGAAAAAATTAAATGAAATTTTTAAATAAACTTGGTCTATATTGCAATACAACTATCCGTTAAGAAAACTAATGATATTCATAATATTATATATTATATAAAATTTAAATCTAATTGTTATGATACACTTTTAAGGCAGTAAGAATAACCAGCGGAATATATTCTTCAAAATTTAATGTAGACACAAGCTTTACTTTCATCAAAGGATTTCTGATTTCTGAAGATTTATTTTTTAGTATTTTACTGCATTTTCTTTGGTGCGAATCACATTTACACATTCACCTCTGTCCGGCTTCGAGTTAACGAGGTTTTCACATCTCTCTGAAGTAATAGAAGGAAGGCCTAATCGGCTGAAAAGCTCCCCAGAGTTCAATTTCATTGCCTGGATTTTCATCTTATTTGAAGACACGCTGGTATGCTTTGGATCGTCATCTTGATGGAAGATCTAAAGTAAAGGCGTAGTGCAACATTGTCTCATTTAAAATTTCGGTCAAGAATTTCCTTTCCATATAAAGAGAAGACCACCTGCCATTATGCTGCATTAGACATGTTTAATAGTTTTGCTTGTTGGCCGTATAACATATTGGGGAGAACATTTAACACAAAACGTAACAATTTTCTATTAGTCCGATCATAAAACGAATAAAAGAAATGTTATATTGACCGCAACTGTATATATTTGTTGTATGGTTAAGTTAGTCTATATGTGTATTTCGAATCAGAAATATATTCAATAGAATTTCGTACTTAATTTATTATTATTTTTTATAATTTCAGAATTTTGTAATCATTTTAAGAATTTTCAGGATTGGATCTCTAAAGTAATCTGGATTTCAGCTTGCTTTAAGCACATATGAATACCATGCGTACTTAAATGTTTAAGTGCGACTCGTACCCGCATTAAGTAGAAAAAACAAAAAAATTATTACGAGCATTTTCTTTCTGTGTACAGAATTTCTTAATATGAGAAGCAACAAGTGCTTTTGCTTTTCCTTTTATTGCCACATCTCTTGTTACAAGTTTGTGCTTTTATGCAAATAAATATTCTGCCTGTCATAAATTATAACAAAAAGATTTTTGCAAATGCATTTCATATCGGATGATTTGATTACCTTTTGCTTATATTATTTGTAATATTTCAATTAATTTGCAAGAAAAAAATTATTTTATAAATGTTTTACTAATTCTTATTCGTTGTAACTTTTTTGTTTCGTTTTTTAGTTTTAAATTCTCATTTTCAGTAAGAGAATTTAAAATTCTGATATGGACATTCTGCAGATATGCAAACATTTGTCCCTCCAAACATTTCCCAGATTGCTGAAGATTAACATTTCTTTTTATTGTCTTCTGGCCGATAATCGACAAATAGTTTGTGATTGTGGTGGTAAACAGCCGTCATCTTTTGTTATGAAAATTTTACTATATTCTGAATAAAGTACAGACACGAAGTTCATTTCGCTCTTTTTGAAAGGGCTAGACATGTTGCGCTATATTGGGAGGGTGTTGAGGGTTGGCGGAATAGTTAATGCTCTGACCGTAATCATGAAAAAAAATTTTCGACGTTTATTAGTGCTGTAAGAATTTCTTAAAATTATAAACAAAATAGCTTTCTCGAGAGCTTAATAAATTTCATAAACTCAAATGTCTACTTACGATACATTGTAAAAGCTTCATTTTGAAAATATTTAATAGTCAATAGAAGATAGCAGCGTCACTGCAACTCAGTACAAATTTATGTATTTAGTAACAAGGAGTGACTTACGCTACTGTTACGTACAATAACTGGCGAAAATATTTACTGGGAAATTTATGTGTGTGGGCGTGTAAGAACACATACAGACGGATAAATTTTAATATTTATTAAAATTATGTTTTCCGTACAATCTCCTTTCTTACGAACGAAATCAGATTTCATAGAAAGAATTTCCTTTATATATTTTTAAAAAAATTTTATTTGTTTTATTTCAAAGAATTATTGAAATCTTTTAAGTGTTTCTGTGGTATTTTATGTTTTTCTTGCAGGAAGAGTTATTTTTTGGAAATGTCATATTTCAGTGTTTTTAAGAGTATGCAGCTTATTGCTTGTGTACGTGAATGTGTCTAAACAAATGCGTTATAGTTTTATTTGTATTTTATTATATAAAACAATTGACCTGCATTAATTACCATGCCCTATGGATTTAATACTCGCAATTTTTAAACTCAGATAAAATTTTCAATCGCAGAAGACTCTTCCGCGATCGGAGCAGGAGCTTAAATTAATCGACCGCGATGTTGTACTTCAATCGTGCCCGTTCAGAGCAACGAGAGAGCCTGATGGCTCCCATATTAATCGTCTACGACGCTCCAAAGAGAATCGTGTAAGATTCTCATATTCCTACTGCAGACGAGCCATGAAAAAATTGAGTTGAAAAGAAACAAAATGAATTTGCTGCTTGATGTTATGTCGGACGCGTTAATTTTTTTATTTTATTGCATAGACACTTCAGGAAAACTTTTTGTGAGACGGTATTGAGTGTTGTACTCAGGGCTTCTAGTTGCAGTGCCAACTAGGATATATAAATAATAATAAAGCACTTCCCACAAATATTCAATATATATATAATCCTTCAATAAAGTTTCAGTAAGTATTTAATACCAGACTCTACATTTATTAACTGATACATCTTATACATCGTAGAAGATTCATATGAAAGAGTCGCCATTATTACACAGTTTCTCCCGTTGCTCTGAACGTGCACGATCGGAATACGAAATCGCGGGCGATGAATTTAAACGTCTGATTCGATCGCGGAATCTTCTACGATTAAAAATGCCGGCTGGGGACTTTTCAAAATATGCAAGCTAAATTCTATTAGTAGTAGTTGGCGGAGAAGTCGTCGGAGATTAAACCCTCCTCCAGTCATAAAATTAATATTCAATTTCCTTTTTAAAATGAATTTAAATTGCATTCAATAAATAGTAATGAATGAATTAAATTGTCAGGTATAAATATATAAATTATTTTTATTTAAATTTTCTTAATTTTAATTCAAGGCACTACAAATTGCCACAAATCCTTTTTTAACAAAGTTTTAAAAAGAAAAAATATTTTTATTGTTTTAAAAACAAGATTTAGCGCATTTGTAGAATTGTGTGTGATTTCGTTTGTGTGCATGTGTAAGCATTTTATAAATTTACAATTTAATTGTAAATTGTCAGTTAAAATTATTTTTATATTAAGAAATAAAACAAATAGACGAGAAATTGCAATAACAACAACAACAGCAGTAGCAGAAAGAGAAAAACTTTTCTTTTTCGAAATGTTATACTTTTTCAGTTTTAAACTGTAGAAATTGAGAAACTTTCTCCATATTTCACTGCAGCCTTCTAGAAACCACACAAACACTTTAATCTTGCATGTGTAAAAAAGTACCAGAACCCACAAATGGCTTGCTTAAGTGTATCTGTGTGTGTGTGTGCGTGAGATAATATCCTTAAAACATCTTCCCATTCACAAAAAGAATATCTTCACACTTGCATCAGATGTGCATATATTTTTTAAGAGTATACGAGTGCCTAGAATATACACTGAAAGAAATTGTATTGTATCAAGTCCGAATATTGATTTCTCAGTGCAAAATACATACTTGTCGTCTGTTACTTTTAAAAGAACTGCTTCAATTACAACGTGTTATCTATTTGATCTCACAAAGCAACTGACATCAGCTGTTTTCTGGGATACATAAAAGTTTTACGTGCGCCAAAATAGTGTCCACGAAACAGCGTCGTATTTCGTCGAATTTGGGAATTTAAAAACCGGAAAAAATTTAACGGGGAACATTGTGGTATTTTAATCATATGTTAAAAATTGGGAAATTAAAAGTGGGGAAATGATTATTTCATGTTATTTACCGGGTATGTTGTGTAAACCGAATCCGCAAAAATTTTTCGTTTTTAAAACGAATACACATACTTAGGTGCCAAAGCGGGCTTTTATACGCATACACACTTATACAGGTATATTTTGAAAATAGATACTTTTCCCTTCAGATGGTGGAACCGTGCTAAAAATCATACGAGCCGTGTCCGAGAAAATTGGTGCTTTCGGATTTTGGCCAAAAAATCGACGCTATCTTATACTGACTATTAAATATTTTCGAAATGAAGTTTTTACAATGAATTTTTTTTTTTTTTTTTTTTTTTTTTGGCGTGTGAGGTAGGGTTGAAAATGCCTTCGCACTTACAGAGACCGTCGTCTTCTGCGTCGAGTGGTGTTGCCACTAAAAAATTCCCTCCTCCTCCTCTGGGTAGATTCCTCCCCGGAACCGCTTTCCGCATTACTTCGGGAAGGCCCAGAGCCACGTCCCAATCAGGACCACTCTCAATCACCCACGTCTGGGTCCGCCAAGTTTGCAGCCGGCGCCATGGCCCCGGCCCGTATCGCCTGGTCCCCGTCAGAGGGGGCCCCGCTATGCAGCAGCGCATCGAGGTCCCTCTTCTTCCTCCGCAGAACGTATCCCACGTACTGTGCCACAGCGTCCCAATTGTCTTCACAATCGAGCATCCTCCCTATCACGGTGGCAGGAGCGAACCCGCCAACCCGCTGCGCCATTGCACCTCTCTCAGCATGCCACCTGGTGCAGTCGAAGAAAGTGTGTTCTGCATCATCATCCGTAATACTTCAGTAAATGCAGTCGGGACCATCTGCCCTGCCCATCCGGTACAGGTACTTTCGAAAGTATCCGTGGCCCGAGAGGAATTGTGTCAGGAAGTAGTTAACTTCCCCAAATTTCCTCCGAATCCATACTTCCACGCAGGGAATGAGCCTTGCCGTCCACCTGCCGACCGTGTCCGCGGTCCACCTGTCCTGCGATCGCCGGACAGTTTGGGGTCTCAGACCAATAGCACCAACACCAGGGTCCTCCCTGTACAATGTATCGTAAGTAGACTTTTGAGTTTATGAAATTTATTATTTAATTCACTCAGTAATGTTACACCACATGAATTGTCATTTTATTATAATAATTACGTACTACTTTTCTTCTTTACTTCTTCAGTAAATTATTTACTAAAAGAAAATACTTTGAAAATGATTTAGGAGGGGTTAGCTAATTCCTATACGATTATAAGACTAACGAATTTTTACCCTGATGGCACCTGGTCAAAAATAATTGTATTGTGGTTGTTGTATTGAATTTATTTAAACGTACATGCTTCTTACAACTACAATTAGAGTTGAAAAAAAGTCAGCCTATGTATCGTTGATATGGATTTCTTGTTTCAGTTCTCACCAGAGCTTCGAAGCGCAATTTAATTTTTTCCGGTTTCGTTCATAAACTTTTATTGTTTCGGTTTTAAATTTTTTTCGTTGCCAAACCGGTTTTTTTCGGTTAAAATTTTTCTGACTAGCATTTCCATATGTTTATACCAAAACTCCCAAAAAATTGTTTTGTTTGTATATTTCGTTCTTCTCAGGCATTTTTTGGGAGTTCTTGCATAAACCTATGGAATTCCATAACTGTTTCAAGAATTTGATTAAAGGTCAACTGACCAGCTAAACCATATAAAAATTATAATTTTTATAAATTTTTTTCTTGTTTAAGGAACGAAAAACAAAAACCGAAATGAAAGTTCGTTCCGATTAAGGTTATGGTTTTTTGTATTTAAAATATTTCGAGTTCGGTTACGGTTTGGTTATTAATTCCGGGTTTTCCGGTTTTCTGTTCGGTTCCGGTTCGAAGCTCTGGTTCTGATATTGCTTAAACACCTCATTTATTTAAATGAACGATTAACATAATATCTCTACTTGTTCTGAGAAGATCTGCATTAGTAACAGTGAAATGCGAATAGGAACTATCTAACGGACTTACTAAAACAATTTCTATGAACTTTCTTTTTGTAGATATTATACTGAATAAGTAAAATATTTTGGGAAGTATAGTGCATACAATCATTTAGAGGATTCAAATGGTAGTTTATACCTTTATGTTTTAAAATATAACTGAGATGAGCAACGCGTCATAATTGAGAGTGCTATTTGAATAAATTCATTCAGCTGATGAGAACCGAACACTTATAAATGTTTGATATAAAAAAAAGAAAACAAGTGAAAAAACGAAAATTATTCGACTTTTTAATCTGGTAAATAAGAATTTACATGTAAGTCAATTAACCCTTAAATGCATGATTTTTTATTTTTAAAGAAAAAAAATGTTTTTCGAATTAAATTTTATAGTAGATTACGTAAAAAATAATAAAAAATTTTATTGGTTGGTTTTAAGTGTTTATTTTACAAAATATTGTATGTAGACATTTGGCAACAATATGCGTTTGTTACTTAAAATTCCATTTTTAATTGCAATTATAAATTCTCTTTTTGTATGTCAATAGATATTGTGGCTTTTTCTTTTTTACTAATAAAAATATATTTAATGTAAACGTATAAAAATATGAAGAATTTTTAAACTATTTTCTATTCTTATATCATTTATAAGTCGGCCGCTTGTAAATATTATCGCCGTCTCGACGAAACCGAAGGGTTTCAGCGTACGACTCAGATTTCTACTGTTATTTTAAAACAAAACAACAAACAAACCTCAAAAAGCCTCATTGTTTTTTAACTTTGTTATTTTAAGCACAACAACAATTTTTTTAAACTATTTTTAAATTATTATAACATTATGATAAAATGATAGCAAACCGTGTGAATCCTTCAATTATGGGTTAGTGATATTCCCAAAAAAAAGAAAGACTAAAGAATTATATTTTTAGTTTCTGTAAGGATCGTTGATTCTTGGAAATAAAAAAGTTAAAAACATTTGCTGTACTGCTTTTAAAAATTTAAATTTATGTATCAAATTGGACAGATTTGCAGAATGACATATCAGTCACAGAGTTGACAAGTCAGATGTAAAATATATCTTCTCTAATAGAGCCGTTATGAAACATCATTATCATAAATTGATCATTCTGTCAGTGTATGCGTATTTGTGCAAGTGTGTTCAGTATCTGACTAAGTGAGTGAATGAGTGGCTGATAGACAGCATAAAGTTGAGTTTGCTGTTAAATAAAACTTTAATAATTAAGGTAAGTTTAAGTGTTTTTACATTGAAAGTAAAAGCAACAGAAAGTACAGAAACAGCAATAACAATGACAAGTAAAACAATTTGCAATAAACAGCAGAAACTTTGCTTGAAAGATTTCTATAGAAAATGTTATGGAAATGGCAGGTGCCCTGCGTGTAAATTATTTTCTTATAAATAAAGTGGCTTTTAGAACATCTTAGTTGATATGAAAACATATTTTGTTTTAATTAAAATTTTTGTTCGCTACTGTTGAAGGAAAGTCCATCGTTAACTTAATATTGAATTGAATTATGCTGAAAGTAGCATGCAAGTTTAACACAGAAAAGTGTGTTTGGAAAGTAAAACATTTATTATTGCAAAGTTTTGCTAAAAGTTTAAGTAAATTTATCATTCATCAGTCTGTTGTGGCAGAGGCAACAAGAGAGACATCATCTTTAAAGGCTGCAACTGCGGCCAAAGTACCAACAATATTTGTAACAGTACGAGAATCAAGAAAATCAGCTGAATTATTTAATCAAATGTACGGATGTACGTACATATGTATGTTCGGTCAGTTAGTGCAATTTTTTGTTATTCTACTGAGATACATTTATGTCTTTTGTAAGGATTTATATAATTTAAAATTTATTATATTCCATTCCTCAAAACATACTTTTCCACTGATTACTATTTGCACAGATACACCGGTCTGGATGAAAGTAACCACTTCTCTGTTTAATTTTAGCGAATTAAACTGCCCTTGTTAGCAGCTGTGGTCGTCTTCCGAGAAATGGACCAGCTATGCAGATGTCATTTATTGAATTTCTTTTATCGTCCTTTTTTTCAGAGCAGTAACACACATGGAACGAATGCCTAATACTACGTTTTACTATTTATAAGAAAGATATAGTGATAGAGATGACAGGTATGCTGAAGGTTAACGTGGGTACCTACGCTCTAAACACCGGATGAATTCTGACGTTCACCACCGCCCACATGGGCACATGGAAAGACAACTTGTGGCTGACTAGGTATACATAGATTGCAATCCAATTCTCATAGTTTTCCTTTGTGTACTACACCTTTACTGAGGTGTTTTGGGTTATCTAACCCCATTATCATATAAGGCGATTAAACGCCATGGTCATTTAATGCAGGATTCCATTCAGCAATCTCTATCATAAGATAGAGCACAATCAACATCAACTTCCACTTACGTTGCCATCGACAATAACTTTAAATTTTTAAACAGAATTGTGCGGACTTAAGATTTTTTTATACAAATTGTCGTTGAAGACACGACGAAGAGAAAAGTCTTCAAAAAGAATTTATTTTGTATCAAAAGTCTTCCCTGGCATGATATAATATGAATGCTTCCGAATGAGTAGTTAATGTTTTGATGATATTCCAGCTAAACAAAAATTAACAAATAATTTTTGATGCGCATTATATATGTATATCACCATCGCACCGTATACCGCATACCAGTAAAATAATAATGAAAAAAAAAACTCTTCGTTTGCTGAAAACTTGATGCATCAGCATAACATCAGAGACGCAGCACCTCTGCTTTACAAAAATTCTCCTATTCTCCAAATTTCTCTTGATCACCTTTCTAGACAGGTCTAATATAACCTATTTTGAATTAATAAGTTTACAGGGTGGCAGCACTGACAGTATTTGTGAATTAGACACGTCAAAAAGTATTTTTTTTTTCATTTTTATTGCATAATTAAACATATTTATTCGAATTTTTTTAGAGATTTTAAAAAACTGTTTGTATTTAATATTAAATGTTATTGACGTACAATTTTGCTGCTGTCATTAATTGAATGTGGTGTGTGTGTGTGTGTGTGTGTGTATGACTTCTTGACACATGTGTTCGATTCGCAAATTTTTTTTTTAAATTTTCATAAAATAATAATTTTTTATGCAATTAGAGCTGGTTTTTGTGGACGAGTTGAACAGAAAATTTGCCATATGCTTTTGCATCTCTTTTTTTATGACAATGTGGCGAGTTTTCTGAGTAGGACAGCATCGTATTCGATTTTTTCAATTACGGCTTCACCTTTTCAGCACTCAGCCATTCATATGCAACGAATTGTATTCGAACTAGGATATAAGGTTTTCGGAAGGCGGATTGAGGTAGAAGTGTTTATCGATAATAATAATTGCGATTCGTTTCCAAATCGATCACAAATGTATGCGCTCTTATTGATGAACGCGTTGTACGCAGGAATGAGCAGATTTCGGGAACAATTTTGTTAATTTCATTAGACCACCTCATATTATAGAAACACACTTCATGTTACGACAATGATCGAAGGAGTTGGGTACGCTAACGTTCCCAATGATTTTATTCACTCTCCTTTACACGGACAAGTAAGTTCCAAATAGTCTTGAAGTACCGGCTCATATATGTATGAGAGTTTTATTTTCGCTCGGCTGTAAGTTGTATAAATAGTAAGCAAATCAGTTGGTGTGAAGTATGTCTTACACCCTCTTAAAATGCCGAGCGACTTGAATTTTTTTCTTAGAAACCTGACAAATCTACTCAATCAATCGAATTGAATTTTCATGCCCAGAACATCAATAACTTCTGATTTGTATATACGTATAGCATAATTACAGGGGAAGAAGCCTGGTCGGGCATGTGCCGGTTTGTAAGCATGCAACGTTGGCTCTTTAGAGCATTGAAATCGACCTTATTCGCGTGACCCCATTCCGATGTGCACAGGGTTGAAGGTTTTAGAAAAATTGTCAAAAAGAATGATAATAGAAACGTAGAGTATTTTGGAGAGATTTGGAGAAAAATTCCTGTTTTTTATTTGTTGCCACTATGCTCCCACTTTTAGAAACTGATTTTCCCAATAAAATATCTGTTGCAATTGATTTTTTCAACGATCCCAGATTTTTACAATCAATCTGCCATAACTACGAGACCAGAATGAATGTAGAAAGAAGATTCCAGGTTCAAAGCCATAGAAACGAATACGTACGAGTAGTGTTCTCAGTGGTTATTCCAAAGATATTCAACAACATGCCTCTAGATGTCATGCGAAGAAGCAACAACAGTATCCACAAGAAGAAAATGTTTAAAAAGTATTTCATCAGTACGCAATGATGACACAGTCGGCGATGACAGAAGTTCA
The DNA here is from genome assembly GCA_963924685.1 of Dexiosoma caninum. NCBI lineage: Eukaryota > Metazoa > Arthropoda > Insecta > Diptera > Tachinidae > Dexiosoma > Dexiosoma caninum. The sequence goes on from OZ004727.1 coordinate 69,470,004, forward strand.
ACCAAATATTCAAAATGTTTAGTAAAATTAATTCATAAAATTTAAATTAATTCATAAAATTTATATTAATATTTATAATTCATAAATCTATTAATTTACCTGCGGACAAGATTTATAGGCTTTGCAAGTTGTCAGTGGAAGATGAAATGTGAATTTTTATAGAAATCGGTAATGAATAAAGGAATTAAAAAAAAAATCTATTTCTAACAATAAAAACAAAAGTAAGTTCAAAAATATTATGAGATGATTTTAATTTAGGGCCTTTTTAAACAAAGTTGTATTTTCGCTGTCACGCATACATTAAAATTTTCACCAACACCCGTTTACACTGTCTGCTCATTAATTTCGCAATTTTTTTTATGGATGTAGCTACATGGCATTATCTACATGCAGTCTTTGGCAGGACAGGCTAAACATTATTGCACCAATTAAGCAAAGAATTCAAGAAGAAAAAAAGCACCTCCATTATTAACTTGATTTTATCTGTATTGTAATATAGAACTTATTTATAATTTCCAATTGCCTTAAACTTAATAGCTCTTATTTATCTATATACATACTTACATATATTTCTGAGTGAATAGATGCTTCTTTCAATAGGAAGAAAAGCGTGCCCATGAAGCATTTATTAAGCCTTTAAAATCTAATCTTTTTGCCTCTTTACAAAGTAGAAAAAAAGAGAGTTGATTGCATTAACACCATCGTTTTAAAATGGTATGCGTTTTTCAAAAGCTGCAACTTTGTTTTGCAACAGCAATTATGGCCTTTATGTTAAACAGATAGATCCCAGTGGCAGAGATACATATTTAGATGAGGCATGCTGATGACGAACGCTAGATAACATCACGATATTCAAAAGCAAGACGAAACAAATTAAAAATAAAGTGAATGCTTGTTTATTCTTAACTTCTTTAATACTTTTCTTTCACTTTCTACTCTTCTTCTTTTTAGCTACCATGTTGACTCACCGGACGGCCAGGTAAGAAACAGCCGCACGATGTATCCTTTCCTCCTGCAATTTATAGTCAATGGATGCAAGCAATAAGATTAAATGCCTGGTTGGATACATTGTTGGTGAGTCGAAGGGACTACGAATAAAATGAATAACTGTGGCACTTTTATTTAAAGAATAAACTCCCAAGTTTTTGCTCAAGTGATAATCATGATGGCCATTACGATGATGATGATCATGATGATGATGATGATGATGACTAACACTTTTGAATTTTATTTTTTTCTTTAACTCTTGAAGGGTAGGGTCTGTATGTATGAAACGTATTATTTTGTTGGGTAGAAAATATACTCCCGCTGATACAGAACTTCTGTGTGTGTGTGTGTGTGTATTTTCATAAATACTGAAAAATAGGGATTCTATTTTCGTCTGCTTCAGCTGCAAACACGTTATTAAAATTGAAACCAACAAAAACAACAACGACAGCAACAACCGACAGCAATAGAAATACAACGAAAAAGTATTTCGTTTCAAATGACGCGACAAAATGACATTAAAGGCTAATGGCCACTTAAGTCAGGTCATTTTTAGTTCTTCTTACTTAAAATCCGATTAAAATGCAAAAGAACAAAAACACTAAGAAACTGACTTAAATGTGGTTTTATGCGTGCCAGTCTTAAGCATTAATTATGCTTGGAATAAATAACAAAGAGATAAATTGATCTGAAATAAGTTGGAAGTTCAAAACTAAATTAAAAAAAAAAAGTTGGGAAAAATTTAACTTTTGTGTGAATGGAAAGAAATTTGGTTTTTTTTTAAATAATTTAATATCAGAAACATGTTTCAATTTGTACAATTAGTATCCCACAATTCATTTAAGACTTAAATACACTGGCATTTTGGTTTGGTAGGTGACAGTTTAGGGTTTTGAGAAAATGAACTACTGTACCCAATAATATACGTATGTATATTAGACGGCACCTCAACAAAAAAATAGCCGTACACACTGTGATATAAAGTATTTTTGTAGGGTAATTTCGAGAAAAAAAAATTGTTTTGTGTCGAAGGCAGGGGCCGTCTTTACAAAATTTTCTTTATATCTTTGGCATTTATAGTGGGATATTAAAGTATAATAAGACCAATTTTTTGCATTGAGAGATGTATACAAATAGATAGTTTCGTTACATCATGATTTTTTTGGTATCAGGGTGGTACATTAATGTGGTAGAAACAGAGATCTGGTGGACAAATAGTAGAACGGATTACATGAAATCAATGGCTCTTACATCAACATTGGTCTTCTCGAGACAAAAACATTGGTGACGAAAGTAACGAAAAGTTTAAAAAAACGTCCTTCGGCAAAACAATGCTTTTTTTTGGAAATTAGCTTCCAAAAATACTTCATATTAAGCTGCCATTAGACGACATGTTTTTTACATCTGACTAGTCAACTTTGTGACTCCGATGTAATTGTGCACGTCTGTCAAAATTTATATTTAAGAGAAGATTTATAATATTTGCTTGCAAACGTACATTAATTTTGTATTACGTTTGACATAGAACCTGTTCGCAATTTTATTAAATTTGTTTATAAATTTGTTTGTGAAATGGATTCAAAAACTAACACAATTGCAGTTTGCAGCCTGATGTCACTTGGTATCTCATATGAAAATAGAACCCACTCTAATTGAAATTGAATACAGAAAGAAAGTCAGTCGACAATGTTTTGAAGGTATCACACGATATGACCGTAGTCAAATGTAAAAACCATATCGTCTAAAGGGTGCTTTAGATGTAGTAAGGATTATCTTTTTTTGTTTGTAACTACACATGTGTACATTTGGGCATATGTTTGTAGTATATATATTAGAGTGAACTACTTTACAGGCAAGAAAATAATGCCCCAGAATGAAATAAAGGACCATAGTCAAGGCAAACTCAGTACCAGGTAAATTCACTAGCAAATTTTCCCGTCAGCTGATACTAGAAATTGCATCGTATTTTTGTACCGAACGTCAAAGTTTGTTTACTCTTGTGAGAAGTTAAGAGAAGTGGTTGTAAATAATTTAATAATTATAATAATATAATACTATAATAATAAGAATGCAAAATATATATAACTTTTTGTAATAATTAATTTAATTTTAACTCATTTTACACTAATTTAACACGTTCTTTTTAGGTTATGTTATATTTAACAAAACAGATGTATACAAAAAATTTGACGTATGGACGAAAAGCGAATTGACGAATTCGCCTTGCAACAACCTTGTATTAATAAACCTTGACCAAAGTCAACACAGCAACTTGTTTGGGGCGATTTTGAGAATTCCTTTTTAACTTTGCGTTTTTTACATGGGAAAATATTTTAAATATTGAAATATGAAATATAGTCCTAAAAACAAGAAATGAAAGAAGGGACCACAAAATATTGATATTTTTACTTTGCACAACACAGGACAAACAAATGAAAAAAGACCCAATAATATGAATTTTTGGTGCTTATTGGATGCAATATTTTCTGCATAACCGGCCTTTACGATTTCCTTCAATAGTTCAATAGTTTCTTCTTTATCTAAGAGCAGCACTCAGGAGACGTCCCCTACAGATACGATACATTGTGCTGCAACTAAAGTAAATGAGAGTGATGAGAGGAGGTGAAGCTTCACAATCTTACAGTGCTGCAGGGCCTCTGATGTTAAGAAGACGTATTCAATTTCGAAGTTTTATTTTAGTAGCCATTTGTGAGTAATTATTTTACTTTACTGAAGCCGGGTGCAACGATTTTCTCCCTCTGGTGACCGAATCATAAAAAATGATTTTTTTATTTTTTATATTTTATAATTCTTCGATTAAAATATACTTTCTCTCATTTTGAAGAAAAAATAACTTTCGGAATGAAATTCTATTCACATAATTTGGGTAATTTTTTATAAAGAAATATTTGTCCAAATTCTGTAACATATTTCATTTAAGTTGTGGGCAGCTCTTCATTATTTTGGAACGATGTTTTTCAGTTCACACATTGGGGCCTCATTTCGCAATGGTTGTGCATATTTTTTTGCCGTTGTTAAACAAACAGAATATGTATGTAAGTACAAGTAGTTTTCAATTGTTAAGATTCAAGCTGAATTGCATATATTTCTTCTACATACATTCTGGCACACTGTTCTTAAACTCAATATGGCTAGAAAAAAAAGAGTTTTTACTTTATTATTTCTTCGAACTTCAGCTTCTAAGAGTAATTAGATAATTGCATCTGCTTAGAAACTGACGGAAGAAAAAACTATAAACAATCCTGGCGCGTATGTATGTACTTTAAATTCGAATCACTTTGTACTTTCAAAATGAAGTAAATAAAAAAAAAATTTTAAAAGAAATTAAAACATTTTTGTTTGTTCATGGACCTGATGAGAATTGTACTCTCCTTCGCACACTCAACAAGGCAAAACTTTTCAAACATCTATTTTTCCACTTATTTAAACAACTTGTTGCATGTTTGATGAACAACGTCAACGGTGATGTTGGTCTTCTTTGATACGTCGTGCTGTAGTTGTTTGTACGTATGCTGCTATTGATGATGGTGTTGTTTTATTTGAAACACGCGCCTATTTAACACTTTATCCGACAGACATCATCATCATCATCATTCCCAACATCAACATGGGGCTCGCTCTATTGCCATCAAAGTCATCATTTTTCTCATTGCCATCGCCATTACCGTCATCATCAGTATTTCTTGCTTAAAGTATGTAGTCGTATATGCGTGCGAATATGTTCGCTGTTTTGGGTATTTCTATCACACAGAATGACAATTTTTAACCCATTTTTATCCTGTAACAGCGTGAACGAGTGAGTGAGGGACGACAAAAAAGTTGGCAGAAATAAACAAGTATTTATTCAGTTGGAAAATACTTGAAAAAATAAAAATTTTATTTATTTATTTATCGCTTGTTTCATAAAGAGTGTTTGTTGTCTATTTCCGCGTTCTCTGTTTTGTTGTTGCTGTTCTTATGTTACAAGTATTGGATACTTGGCAACATTGCATGACATTGTAGTCAACAGTGACAACAACACTATATCACACCATCATCATTTGCCAATATTTTAACAAACAGTGGGACAATTAGAACATTCTGCAGCACAACTATTTAATAAAAGCTGACGATACCCCGACGTCAGATGATTTTCTTCGTGTCTCATCGGTGCACATTTAAAAGTAGTACACAATTTATTTTTGGACGTTCCAAAAATCGTCGCATATTGGTACAATATTTTTCGGCTCTAATCGGCGAAAACCAAATTGAGATGATAATGTGCGCAATACGGTCACACTATCCGGCTTTAAAGGGCAAATTATATCAGATGTTTCCTATACTAAGTTCAGCATACATTCTTAATTGAGATAATTTAATTTTTATTGAGCAATTTAATTTAGTGTTTACACATATTTAATTTAGTCAATTTAGCTTACTCCATTAGTATTTCACAGCTGAAGAAAAACAACGTTTTGAGTTATAAATTGCTTGTAATCTTTTTTTCCTTTTTGCTTTTTCTTATTTGCTGTTTTGATATTTGGCATGTCATTGTACAGAATTTTTCTTTTTCACTGAACAGATTTCCCAGTAAAAATACTTGGGAGAAGGGTTGCTTTCAAGTTTTACTTAATATTTATAAAAATTTCGCAATTATTGCTCAATAACTTGATTTACATTTTGTAAAGCTACATACGTTCATACTTGGCAAATATTTGACGAAAAAAATGTAACCACTGTTTTCGGCATATAATTAGTATTTCATGGGATATAAAAGTAAAATGGAGAGAAGTAATAATTTATTGAAAATCTATGCTATTTCATTTAAGATAGAGACCTGTTTCTATAAAATAAAAGTCCACATAATTTATTGATTATGCTTTTCTGGTCAAATATTTGCCAAGTGTGAACGCAGCATAAGCAATATTGCGCTCAATAGTGGAATTTATTGCAAAAATCTCAATAAACGTACATGTCTTATTTGTGCATTTGTTCTTAATTTTAAAAATGACTTTTAGTGGCGGAAAGAAGATTTTGTGTAAGAGAGTGGTTAGAAAAAAAGAAATATTTTTTATAAGTTTTAATAAAAATGTAATTTTTAATGATTTCGATTGCATTGGGGCCAGTCTCGTTTTCCTTATCTCCATCTCTTTGTTCCCGTAGAAAGCTATAGGACCTCAAATTGTCCCGGTTTTCTGAAAACGCAGTTAACAAAATGGAAAACTTATTAAATATTTCAGAAATTCATCATAAAATGTTTTTTGTCTTTTCTGAAAAGTAGTACCATTTCAGTTACGTTATTGTTTGCGCCAAAAAAAAAGCTTTAAAATCCTCTGAGTTTCAACTGCAAAATTTGTCACAATTAGGGATTTTCATCTATGCTTTTTTATCAAAAAAATCAATGTGTACATGGAATAGAAATAGGAACAACAAAATTTCTTTATAAACATACAATATAAACTGAAGTTAATTCAATTTCTTTTTGCATTTGTTAGATATAAAACCGGCTTGATGCTAAAATTTAATAAAAGTAAAAATGTTTACCGTATACTCACTAGACTAACGGACATCCTTCTTGAAACATAAGAAATTTATAAAAAATATTTCTGAAGAGCAATCGTTTTGCCCCACTGTGTAATAGCAATGCTGTACTACTGTAGTTTGGTGCTTTATTTAATTGAATTGCACTTTTTTGCGTTGAATCGCTTCTACTGCCGGTAATCAGCAGGTTCTTGCTATTGTTGTTGTCATTATTGCTTATATCGTACGTACGTACGTCCATATTTATATTTCTTTTCTCTTCTATTTTGAAATTATGACACTGGCTGACTGTTGAAGTGCAAAAATACTGAGGAAAAAAGTTCGAGAACAATGAAGCAAGGAAATATTGAAATCTGTTGGCGGGTATACTGCTGTATGTATCTGCAGGATATTTTGACGCTTGATTGATCAAAGACTTGATGAAAAAATTACCGGCATTTGTTAGCGAACTTTCCACTTCTTTTAGTAAATGAATACTTTTTTTTTCGCCATAATAATGTTTGTTGTTATTGGAATTTAATAACTAAATTGCACAGTGGGTTTGAACACAGAAAATTTAAGTAAATTCATTTGCGGATTTTGGAATTATTGAAATTTTGTTGATCAGCAATAATTTTTTCCCGAAAATACATTTAACCCTAGAACCATAACGATATTTTATAATACGTTAATACCAACGATACGTAAATTGTTCGTATATATACATTTCGTTTGATAAATTTCAATAAATGACAAATCTTCGGTAGGATTTCATTTTAATTGTTTTTTTTTTAATTCATTAAAAATATATATTGAAATTACTTTCTTATAAAAAGTATAATAATTTTCAAATATGTACATTTTTCTCTAAGTAGTCGCTCATAGTGCATTGATGACAGCAATATTACGTTTTTATTCTTCATCGGCATAAAAGAGACTAACGTCATGTTTCCATCATAAACACAGCGCTATGATCCACAGTGCTGCAAACCGAGAAGCTCGGGGGTTATCTCAGCCTTGTTCTTTCGTAGTGTGCTAACGTTACGTAAAAATTACGTGCAAGAATTTAACCTTTATTATCAACGATATGTAAGTTTTACGTACAGTCTCTAAGTGCGCATACTGTGAATTCCTCTAAAACATTAAATATGTGTTGCTTTAACACTTGTAAGCATAGCAGCACAATTGATGAGAGCATAGCTCAAATGAATTGGCGTTAGAATGCCGATCACATCTTTTATATACATGTGAAAAAAAACTGTACGTAAAATTTACGTACATTATGGTTCTAGGGTTAAATTGATTTAGAAAAAATTTACTATCACATTCATAGAGATTGTTTTTTGATTTTTTACAAAACGTTTAAAAATTAAATTTTACATTGAAATTTGTTTATTAAAACTTTTTTCCGACTTAATATAATTCATATGAAATTAGCGGAGTGTATAAAAGTTGCTTTCCACTTGCACATAAAGATGTTCTTTAACAGTGATATCGGATCTCAAGAAAAGCATGCGACTTTTCACTTTATGAATTAAATATATTTACACTCGAAAGTATTACATTCGAAAGTGCCGTAAAATGACTTTAGAGCGGAACAATAAAGTCCAAATATTTTAAAAGTACAGAGCTTAATTAGGCAAGACATGCATGCAATGTACGTTTGGTTGAAAAAAAAACAACATCTTGTTGCAGAACGAAAATTATCCAACTCGTTGTAATTACATAACTTTATTTTATACTTCATGAAAAATCTGCCATATATAGTCATTTTCGTAAAATGAATTCTCATTTGTAAATAACAATTAATTTGCGCAATGTAAGTCACAGCTTTTTTTCCCACTATACATTTCTCTTAGTTTATAGTAAATTTTTTTCACTTATTCTAAGTGTGATTGAAAAAGTCTGTTTTGACCCACCGTTCATTAGATGACCGTTAACTCATTATGCCCTGCACAGCTTTCCTACATTCTTCTTTTTAGAAATTGTTTCATAAGTTTCTCCAACCTCCAGAAGTTTTATTGTTCAGCGATAAAAATAAATGTTGCAAAACTACTTGCTTGACGAAAAGAAAACTATTAACCGATTTTATTCTTTGTTAATTTTATTTACTATTTTTTTTTCATAATGAGAAAATCGTAAATAATTGTGCATAAGCAAGTGCACGAGTTAAATAGAGTGATAATATTTTTTAAATGCTTACAAGATATCGTAATTAATTCACATTATAGAAAAATATATTCCTATATATCCTGATAATATATAAAACAAGTTTGAAATGTATTTTGTTTAAAATTTTTCATAGAAAATTTTCCTAAAATAAATTTGAAATAAGTTTAATATTTTTATAAATAAAAAGTCGGGCAAAATTAGTCGCCGATATCACGCTGCAACAGCAGCCATGAAATCTGCTGCGAAATTCACGCTGCGCCATCACCACCGACAAATTGTTCCGCAAAAATACGGCAACCATTATTCCGCATTCTTGCGGTGTAAACCGATTCACGGCTTGTCGATTTGAATTCTGCGTTTGTTTACTTCACATTTGGCGCCATTTGCAAAAGTTATAGCGTTTTCCAATGGGGTGATTACTTTTGCCCCAGCTTGTACAAGCCTATAAAATACTATCATGAAATTTTTACAAAATATTTGCAAGCAATTTTAATATTTTCCCTCTGCATATTTTTTAAAATTTTCCTATAAATATATCGACGGCACGGGGTCTATCTGATTAAAAATTTCACCAACTTTAGCCTGATTTGAATTTAATAAGGACTAAAAATATACTAATAACAAAAAAATTTTGCCAATAAACATTACACAACCATAAAAATAAAAGCTACGGGCCTGAGCTATGGGTTCAAAATCTATCAAAAACTATGTAATTATTTCAAGTAATTCAAATCAAAAAGAAGAAGAGCATGGCGATGGATGAAGTAGTCTGCACGTTGATTACAAAGCTAAAATGTCCTGGATATAAATTGTTACATACATACAAACATATGTATGTATGAAGTGCTATATTTCGAAACCCTTTTCATGCGTTAGTTACAATTTTTCAATTTTAAATAGGCTAATGATCGATGACGTACAGACTGGCAAAATTACATGTGATAGTTCCTCAGAAACAAACTAAGTCAAAGAGAAAATTGTAAATTACACTGACAAACACTAGCAGAACGGTTCGAGCCCAGTTTCGGACTAAGTCATAAAAACATCTCTAATTTTTTTCTAATGTGCATTAGTGTGTCTTTGGGTCTGTTGTTGTCGGAAGGAATAGTCAGCTGATACCAATCCACAGACACATCAGAGCGCCCTCCTTCGTCGATATTCATGAAGCAACAGCGAAGTAAAATAATTACTAAAAATTGCTACTAAAATGAAGCTCTAGTTCCAGCACAATGCATTGTATGTGTATTTATCCATATTTAGAGGTATAGTCACCGTAAATAAAAATAAATCTCAAACAAATGGTACCCATTGAAATGAGTTTGGGTTTTTCGAAATATAAAACTTTATCACTTTTATTTCAATATGATTTCTTCCGCAAAAATCTCGACGAACTCCTTTTTGAAATATGTACGATTTTCATGTTAGTTCAACACGATTTTATTTTTTGCTGCTGAAATATCTTTATTCCTGCTGATTTAATTGAATATGTGGAACCAATATTATTGGAATTTTCATTCAACATGAAATTAAGTTAAAATTACAGTAACAATTATGTTAAAACCATTTTGAATCACTATGATTATAATGTTGTTTTAATATAAATTATTTTAAAATTATAATTGCAGTTAAGTTGAATTAACCTGTAGACATTCTTGCAAAAGCTAAGAAATCTCACATGTTTATATAAAAACTCTAAAAGAGTCTTTGAGAATTCCGAGTATACAAACAGAAAGAATTTTTTAAAGTAGTTTCAAGGTGATTGCAGTTATATCTGCATGAGTACAGAATTCTAAGCTTTATGATAAGGAAAAATATATATGTACATAATAGCAAATAAAATGTTAAGTTAGCAGAAGAAAAGGTAGAATATATAAATCAGAAATAAAAATCATATTTTGAACATTTTGAAGTCGGTACGAGTAGCTTGCTGTGGCGAATGTGTTTCATGTTAGAATTTCTTTTTTACTGCAGCTTTTTCTGATATTTAAATAGTACATAAATAGCCAATGTCGCGGACTTACATTCTGTTTCAGTTATCGTATGATTTCCACTATGTGTTTTTGTTTTGAGGGTGGCGATGGCACGATGGATGGTAGTCTGCACGTTGACTACACAACCAAAAAACAGACCTGATTTCAACCCCAATTTCAGACAAAAAAAAAAAAAAATTTTTAAATAAAAATAGACATCTCGCATTTTTCTGATGTGCATTAGTGTGTCTTTGTGTGTGAGTTGTTTTCGGAAGGTTTCAGTGGCGAAGGCATAGTCACTGGTCACTAAACAATACCGGCTTCAGCTGATAGCAATCCACAATCACATCAGAACGCCCTCCTTCGTCGGTATTGTGTAGCACCGGCGAAGTAAAACAATAATAAAAAAAATAAAAAAATAGCTACTAAACCGAAGCTTCAGCACTGCTACGAGTAGAAAAAAAAACAAAAGAACGTGCGAAAGCAGAGCTGCAAAATAATTAATAAAGCTTAACCTCCTGTCGTTTCTCCTACTATCCCTATAGTTCGCAGCACAATGCTTCGCATGTGTAGGAGTCATCTCCTGAGTGCTAGTCCTTGATAAAAAAAAAAAATAGAAATTAACTAAATACGTATTCACTGGGCATTAGTGTTTTCAATTTATCGGGATTCTATTGTATATTATTATGCATCATATGAAATCGACACAGGTGTTCAATCTTAAAGTGGTTTGTTTTTTTTTGCTTTAATTTCATTTGTTCTTTCAACCGTAAAAAAAAGGAAAACCAAAGCAAATCGTAGCAACATTTATTCAAAAAATATTTTTTATAATTAAAAATTCGTTAATTTTTTCGATTCGTAAATTACCCACTTGATATTTTTGTTGTTTGATTTTATGGTCAAATGAACGCACCGGTATGAATTTAAGTATGAACGAATTAATGCATGGCATTGTATGTGGATAAATTAAAACGTTTACATGTCCACATGAATGTGTACTTTTGCGGCGCTCACATACCAACACATCTATACTTAAGTGGAACATACAAAACGTACAATTGGTTTTAATAAGTGCATACAATCGAAATTATTGAAATAATGTTGATAATAATGTCAGTCTGTCTACCTGTCAATATGTATTGCAGTGTACATGCATGCCTGTTACATGCAACAACAACAACAACCACAAGAGCCACAAATATTTACATATATGCTTTTAATGCTCATCAAAGAATTTTCAACAACAAAGATCATTTAATATGAATAATATTTAATATCTGCTTACACCCAGAAAAGTAATGGTTGGAATGATTGAAGTATTTTTAAAATTGTCGGCATAAAAAGCAATGTGTCTTGATTCGGATCTGTCCAGTAGTGCGATCCTGTAACTTTTACGATTCGAAGTTTCAGGTTGTTTGAATTAAAATTGTACGATTCTGTAACTTTAATGATAGATAAACATTAAAATCAAGTAGCATCTCAGTGAAAATATTTGAAAAGCACAAATTCTTCGTATATAAAACGAAATCAAATTTTTTTAATTATTTTTATTTTACTTGTTCATAGTGTCTGCAAACAGTAATTGGAAATATATATTTAATTTCGCATATTTAAGAGTGTACACATATACAAAATCAATATTATTGGAAATTTGTGGGAAATAAACAGGCACATGATTCAATGGTATGTACATTAGACCGTACCACCTTACAGGCAAAAAAAGTGCTCCGTACAGCCCCTAGTATAACGAATTTTTCTACAGTAATTTAAAAAGGTAGGGGTCGACATTTTAAACTTTTCTTTATATCTTTAGTATTTGCAGTATGATCTTAAAGCATGATATATCAATGTTTTTGCCTCGAAAAGCCCAATATTCTGCATCAATAGGCATTGACTTCCAGTATCTCCTTGCAGTATTTATCCACCAGATCTCTGTTTCCATTACCCTAATGTGACCCCTAATATCAGAAAATTAAAGCTGTCAAAAAACTATAGAGCTTTGCTAAGAAAGTAATTCGATCATTTTTGCAACACAGTCGATATTTGTAGTCTGATCTACAGCTAACTATAATGGAACGAAATCGTGTCTATTCGTATACGCTTCTTACTTCTCTATCCCGTTCGCTTCAAAAGAAATACAAATGCTATTTCCAATCTAGGCAAACATTCATGTGAATAGCTTGATACTAAAGTGATCTCTAATGATCACTCTAAAATCAATTTCATAAACTTCGCTAGTGACTCTTACATGGATATGATCAATTGCACCATGCAGGCAGTGTTATACACAAGTAACCCGGACGCATTGCAGTGTTGAAGCGAAATAATGGAATTTGCAGAATAACAGGAAAATAAGTTCTATTGATACTATATTTTGTTAAATGCAATTATTTTTAACAGCTTACCCATGCCATTTACAAAATACCGGGCGTTTTGTTCATGTACTACATGAATCTTCCACGGAGGTCACGCATAGGCCATAAATACTGCCAACTTGAATCACGCCGAAATATGATTGATTAAAATTTCGTACATATTGTACGTTTCACCTTTTTGAAACGTGTATTATTTTATTTACTACAATTTATAATTTAGTTTGATAAGATTTTATCTATATTATCTATTTGCACTTTCACTTAATAATTTCTTCACAATGCTACTATAATTGAATAAAATTCACAATCTATAGTTAACTTTCAGTTACGTAATGTAAACGTTCTCTCCAAGAGTGTTTGTTACAACTGCATAACGATTACTCCCAATCAGACTTATTTATACTCCAGACATTTGCCACTAGACCCTGTTACAACATTTTATTCACTCAAACTACTGCGATATTTGCGTAGAATATGCCAAAGAACCGTTAATTTGAATTTACATCTGTATTTGTGCAATAATTATCTTTATCTTTTGTTTATTATATCTTACTATTATTTTCTTAGTTGTTTTTTGTTTTGCTTTGCGTAAGTATGGTATGTGAGTTATGTGTTTATTTACTGTGTTGTCAGTCGATGAAAATCCAAAACATTCTAATGAAATACTTTTATACGAGGGTGATTTACATATTGCTTTTAATAAATGTATTTCAATTTTGTTTTAGCTTAATTTTTTAAGTCTTTTAGTACAATTAAATTTTAAAATATTTCTGCTGAAATTATAGAAAAGACGCAATTAGTATAACTCTCGGTGCAAATCGCGGCTCTAGTGTAGTCGTGTTTTCTTAAAAAGTATATAAAATAAAACGTATAGATACATCTTTGAAAAGGTCGTACAATTTAGATTAACAAATTCGAATTTCGTAGAATACGCGAATATTAATAACAAGTTTTCGAAATTTAACTCTTTAGAAAAATTTAATTAATATCCTCGTGCAGCATGATGCCTTCTGCAATGTCAGAATTTCAACAAAGAAACAACTTAATAATAATGAAAGCAAAAACAAAAACGTCTACTCGCATCAAGATGTTGTTGTTGTTGTTGTTGTTGTTGTTGTTGTTGTTATATTTCAATAATTTATTTATTTATTTTATGTACTTCAGCTACCGTTCACAATGGCATACATATACATACATACACACAAGTATTGAATTGATTTTCTTTTGTCAACTACTGCAGCCACTTATGATTTGTGCCAATCAATAAGAAAGAACTTGATGGCAAATCGAAACGCTGATTCTTCAAATGACTTTTACTGATTCCATTTAATACGAGTGGTACTTGCCTGGGTGCATTCGCTGTTAGAGCGCTGTTTGAGCGCTGTTGTGTCCGGTTGTTGCTTGCAGTTGTTGTTGTTGCTGTTCTTGTTAACGTTGCTGTCAACAGTCTCAATAACTAAAGTGATGAAATGTGATTTGATTTCTTTACTATTTTGAAAAAAAAAAATTATTTCTACAATTTTTTCCAAACAATTTCAATTCAAGTATTTGAAGGCGAAAGCAAAACAAAGTGAAGCAGTTTGTTACAATTTAATATTATTCTGGGTATGTTTGCATGTGGCTGTGTGTAGATATTTGGGGCATAAAATTGCTAAATACTTGCTGCTTGTACTTGTCAACTATGTTTTTTTCATTTATTTTTGCTTTTTTCATTTTTAGATGTTTTTATAGTTTGCAACACGAACTTGAGCAAATAAATTTTTGTTATAGAAACAGAAATAAGAAAATAAATTTCGAATTTTATTATTATTGCTGTTAATATTGCTGTTGTTGTTTTAGTTGTATATTCAATGATTTTTATGATTTGTAACTGATTTTTATTTGTGTGAGTTTGAATGAACAATTTCGTTCATTGTTGTTGAAAACACTCGTCTTCAATTTCATTAATTCACAGTGGTTTCGACACAAAAAAATAATTCATGAAGAATCTCCTATAATTCAGTAGCACAAACAATTTTTTTTTTATCTGGGACCAGCACTAAGGAGATGGATGACCCCTACAAATGCGATGCATTGTGCTGGAATTATAGGAAAGGGAAAGTAGAAGAAATGACAGGAGGTGAAGCTTAATTAATTATTTTACAGCTCTGCTTTTTGCACGTTGTTTCTTTATATAGCAGTGTTGAAGCTTCGGTTGAGTAGCCATTTTTTGATGTGTGAACATCTATACGCTAGGGTGGTAGAAATCTTTTTCACAATACAATCACAAATTTTGAGTAAGATTGTAATAACGCGGTGTGAGCTGTGTATGAGTGTATTAGTGTAATCATACGGAAAACAAGAAGTACAGAGAAACTTAACAGCTGCATAGAAATACACTAACACCATCTAGTGCGCAATAGTAGTAGTAGTAGTAGCTACTAATTTTCACTAATTGTAGTACATTATGTTATCGTAAGCAAATAAAAACAAATAAATAAAATGAATACAAAAACATTTAATTTTAATAACTTTTAAAAAGATTTCATTACTAGATGTTTACACATCTCCCCTGTGATCGGACTCACATTTTTTTTTTATTATTATTTACTTCGCCGATGCTACACAATATCGACGAAGGAGGGCGTTCTGATGTGATTGTGTTTTGTTGTCAACGTGCAGACTACTTCGACCATAACTTGAGCTTATAACCAAGCGCAACTTTAGTCAAGGAAAGGTACCAACGTTCAAATCAAAATGAAACAGCTTTCTGCAATATTAAAAAAAAATTAATTGGACAGCTAATAAAATACACAACTAATATCCAAAATAAAGATTGTTTTTTCTTGAAGGTTCACAACAACTGATTTTGTTTAGTTTCGTTTGATATTTCATTATGGATAGACTTACACCAGAGCAACGTTTACAAATCGGGCAAATTATTTCCAAAACTCGCGCTCTTTTCGTCAAACTTACAGTGAAGTTTACGGTGCATAGAATCGTCCATTTTAGCAGCTAATACGCAATACTATGGATCGATTTAGGACCACATTTATTCTTTTAGATAGCATTCATCTAAATCGAGCCCGTATCGTGCGTACTGAAGAAACCATCGCCGCTGTAGACTTGGTGTGACAGAGGACTCGAATTTATCCATCCGACGCCGTGGTGAACGCTGCAGACAAATTATTCGTAATGTTTTTTATTCCTCGTGTCATAGCAAATTATTTGGAGGAGAAATAGTTCCAACGAAATGGTGCTACATGCCAAACAGCGCGTGAAACCATCATTTTGTAGCGCCAAAGCTGACCCAATTATCTCAAGAAATAGACCTTTGAATTGGCCACCTCGTTCGTATGATTTGTGCCGGTACGTCAAACATTTGGTCTGTGCAACGATTTATCATTTAGAAGCTAATATTCGACGCCGTATTGATGAAATAAGACCGGGTAAGCTAAAAAAAAGTGCTGCAAAATTGGAACGACAGCATGTCGTTCATAAGGCGCAGTCGCGGAGGCTATATGCCTGAAATTATTTTTAAACATTAAATACCATGAAAATTATGAGCTAACAAAGACTATATTTTATTCTTACCATTGAATATGTTGTTTTATTTTTAAAAAAAAATTATATGCCTCTAAAAAAAACGCCGTATATTTGTCGAACCATAGCCATAGCCATAGCCAAAAAGACGTAAGCGCCAAAAGCTAAATATTTCGGGGAAGTTTTTTCTTTTATAATTCGGAATTGTACAAAATGTTTCGCTCTAAATTCGTAACGGCTCATTTCACTGTTATGATTCTTTTTTGAAATGAGGTGACTGATCTAGAGCTCTCGGTTTTTATCAAAAAATTAAAATCGGTAAATTTTATGCTTCCCAGCAAAAACTACTACATCGCAGTAAGTAGATTTATAGTGGAAAGCAGTAGCAGCCACTTACAAACCTACTTACGTATGGCATGATTTTATTTTATGTTGGAACGGCACTCAGGAGATGACTCCTACATATGGGCTGCATTGTGCTGGAACTAGAGGAAAGGGATAGTAGTAAAAATGACAGGAGGCGAAGCTTTGTTTTTATAACAGTGATGTAGCGTCTCTGCTGTCAAGGAGACGTATTCAATTTTGAAGCTTCGTTTTTAGTAGCAATTTTACTTCGCCGATGCTGCACAATATCGACGAAGGAGAGCGTTCTGATGTACCTGTGGATTGGATACAGCTGAAGCCGTTACTGTTCAGTGACAAAGACACACAAATGCACATCAGAAAAATTGCGAGATGTTTTTATGATTCTGAACCCAGGAAAATTTTTCGTTTTGTAGTCAACGTGCAGACTACTTGTTACAATTTAATATCCACTACTATCAGTTCCAATTAGAATGTGTATCAGCAAATATATCCTAGAGTTATGATATAAAAAAAGACTGATTGGCCATGACATATTCATACGGTCACAGAAAATGCAACAACACCTGCCTAACATTTGAAAAATTTTGCAGGAGAAGCAAAAAAACTTGTTTAAATCAAAAAATATATTCACAATTAATAACAAATTTTAAAATATAATTAAAAAAGCATCATCAAATTTTATTCCGGAAAATTTTAAAATTGTTCGCCGTGACTTATTTGGACCGAACAGACGAGAACTAAATAAAAAAAAAATCCATTTTGAATTTTTTGTTAGTCAGAATTTTTTGCTTTTTCTGTGACTATATACTGTATATTTTGACCCTCAACGTTCTCCCAAAATAGTTTCTATGTTATTGACTGTTCACATTCCGATATAAAAACGGCGAATATTTCACTGTTGCTGAAGAATTTCATTGCAAACTAGAAAATGTTTGACTGTGTCGATTGGATGTCGAATAAATCTGCTGTTTGTTATATTGCTTATTTAGTTGTTATTTTTGTTAGTATTATTATTATTGCTGTACAAGTGAAACCCTCTTCTTTTACTTGGTTGTGTCTGCTATACTTGTATGCAGCAGGGAATGCACTTCAAAATGTATCGTGTTGCATGCTGCTGCCTAATTTGATTTATGAATTGTTATTTCAACTTGAAAATATGAAATCATTGATTGATATTATATTTTTAGTTTTATTTTGATGTAGCATGACAATACGAATAGAGTTCTTACGGAGTTTATGAGGGATTCTTCTCTATTCTGTAGTTGTTTCATACTTTGAATTTTCAACCAACCGTCGGAAAGGCCAAGTTGCCAGACAGATCAAAATCGTCGAAGAATTTTTAGCGCAAGTTGTTGACCTATTTTCATATGTATGTACGTACATACATCATTGTTGCTTCTGTAATCTAATTTTTTGGCAGTTCTTTTAAAATTTGTCGGACAGTGGAATCACCTCTTTCGCTGGCAGATGCAGCAAAAATGTGGCGAGTGAGTGTAGCTTCCTAAGCACTTACATTTACAAGCAAGTCGCAGAAGGCTGTAGAAAGGGTTACGGCAGACTATTATCCCTGAGCTGAAGTAGTCTGCACGTTAACTACAAAATCAAAAAATTCCTGTGTTCAAATCCAGTTTCAGATTAAATCATAAAAACATTTCGCATTTTTTCGAATGTGCATTAGTGTGCCTTTGTGTCAGTTGTTGTCGGAAGGTTTCAAGGGAGATGGCATAGTCACTGGTCACTGAACAGTACCGGCTGTAGCTGATAGCCTCGCCACCTTCGATAAGAAATTTTCGTTGACAGTTGCATTATATAGCAGTACCAGATACACCCGGTGTGCTTCGCTACCCCACACAAACTTATCTAATCTCGCCCACTTTTGTATAGATATTATTACGGTAAGCCATTTGCATCAAATGTGAATACTTTTATTTTTATATCAACCAAAAAATTAAAAAAAGGTACAAAACGCAGTTTTCCTGTAAAGTACCCATTTCACTTTATTTTAGGTTTTTTTCATTATTTTCATTTGGTACCCATATTATTGAAGTGGGCAAAAAATATATGTCGTTCAAAATATTCTCAATATTTTATTTTCTCTCCACGCCGCAGAGTTGCATTTGTTCTACCAGCTGAGAGCAGTTGATTTACTAGTTAGGAATTGTGAATAAGATCAATAACTATCTAAGAACTTTGGTTACGATTTCTGATTTGCTCCAATATAACCAATACTTGGATACTTTTGTGGTCAGTACAAGGAAAGGTAAAAAGCAAAGGAAAAATGTGAACAAAAAGAATGAAGAAATTACACTGATTGACAAAAATTAACTTTTAATTTGTCACATGAACTTTTTTGGTCTATTTTACTTTATTTTGACTTCCTAAGGTGGAAAACAGAGGTGAAAGAAAATTGACACCAATAGTTTTTTTTTTTGTAGTGTCGGTAAAAGTATTCTGGTGGGCTCGATAAGAGGGGGGATTAAAACATTTTTTTCCCCAGGAGAGAGACCCTCGCGCTTTGGTCGGTCTTTCTTGTGGTAGTGATTCTTTCGATCTCTACTGTCCCACTCACATAAAAAGCGACAATACTTTGTAAAACCTAGTTGCAATCCGAGAAGTAAAGCAATGACTTTTAAGTCCCCACATAGTTTAAAAGAAAATTTATTATACTGGATTTTTCTAGAACCAATTTTATATTTTCGTAAGTTTCTTTTATACCGAAAGCATGTGCTACTGAAACAGAGGAAAATCTATTTCCAATATGCAAGAGTACAGCTTTCAAACTGGTTTTTGACGAGTCTATAAACAAACGCCAATCTTGTGGTTCAAATTCAATATCTAGGAAGTTCATAACCGAAGTTATATCATTGCAATAAATTAAATTTTCTTCTTGAAAAAATAACTTTTTTAGTTCTTCGTCACGGCTACGAAAACGGCACACCTTAGAATCTGGATGAAGCAAATTCCATTCTTTCAATATTGATCCTAATAGTTCAGACTGGTTTTTTTGACAATTTTAAGTCGCGAACCAGATCGTTAAGATCAGCATGAGTTAGCAAATGAGGCTTACTATAAGGAACATACGTTGGATCATGAATTTCATCTGCAATTGCATTACATGAAGGTAACTCGATGTCATCATATGCTGCGTCATTTGTTGGATTTGGCATAATTTGTAGTAAATCATATAATCATAAATATAATCAAAATCATATAATTCAAAAAAATACTCTTGATATAAAAAAAAAATTAAAATTAGTGGCGTTCTTATTTATGTGGCAGGGAGTGTATTTATATTCTTTCTTTTAAATTGTTTGAAACTATTTTTTTTTTTTTGTTATACTCAATTAATGATTTTTTTTAATTAAATTTAAAATAATCTTCTACAAACTAAAAATTTAATTAAATCATGATTTAAAATATTAACTTTAAAATATTTTTGTGTATGTGTTTTTTGCAATGTTAATGTTAAACATGATGATGCATTTCACCAGTCTCGTAGTTGTTGTTTCTTTTTTATGTTGCAACATGACAAGTGAGTGTTGTAATTAAACTGAAACTTTTGTTTTTATATCAAAATCATTGTAATTAAATTCTTTATGTTGTTGTTAGCTGTTCTTGTTTTAAATTCATTTGCTTTGTTTTAGTTCTGTTTCACAAAATATACTCGCATATCTCTGATTAAATATACGAGTAGAACACACGCTATTCCAACAGAGATGGAGAAAATTAACTATTGTGTTAATTAATGCCAATTTGAAGATAACAAAAAGTTGTTCTACTTGAAAAAAAAAACAATACAATAAAAAAGTTTATAAGCAAACACTTTCACTTCCATTAGGGAAAAAAACACTTGTATAACAATTTAGATTAAAAAAAAGGAATAAAATTGCATTCGGGGAAAATATTTCTGGGATGTGATTGCAACCCAACAAAATGTTACTTTTGTTAGTATTTATGTAAATATATGTTTTTAATTAAAAAAAAAAAACAAATAATAGAGAAATATAACTAGAAAATTATGAAATGTGTGGAACAACCATGAGCTACTAAACACATAGCCCACGGCAGGCTACCAACTACAATTTGACGAAATTCAAATACACAGATTTTTAACGAAATGATTATTTTGAAGCCAAAGCTGCGCGACCAGCTTTAAAACTTTCGCCACCTAAAGTGCATGCCACATACATCAATATTCAACTTCAATATATGTATTTGTGAGCGTTTGTTTACAAAAAATAGTTACACATATCCATACGTACTGAGTAATATAGGCGAATATCAAATCTTTGTTGTTTGTATATTTCATAATTCTCAAATATTTTTTACACATGTGAACTTTCTTAGATTTTGTGAAGTATTTGGTTAACCAGAGATTTTGGTGTTAGCACCAAATGAAATGCCGCATATATACCAGCTAAACCTTAGATAGATAAATAATCGTAATGAATTTTGACTAACGTTGAATAATTGAAAGAATAGTTACATAACTACTTTAAACAAACACATTTTTTTGTTAACACTTATAGAAGGTTTTCTCATGATGCCATACAATTGTTTATTTGCCATCTGACTGTATTACCTAATGGTGTTAATCGCAAATAACTCGTATGTATAAAGGTAGATCAGTCAAAAAAAAAATTTACGAAATTCAAGCAAAAACTCCTTGGCGAACATGTTTTAATAAAAAATTTGTGTAAAATAAAATTTTGTTAAGTGTACGAGTATTGATAAAGTTAATTTATTTTTAAAATTGAATTTTATTCTGATCAAACGTTATTGGTAAATATTTTTATTATTACTTTTCTGCTTGGAATTTTTAGATATCATTGTAGCCAAGATATTCGGCCTGCTTCCTTTTAACGCAAGAAGGTTTTTTGATACTCTGCACAAAACTTCAGCTTACTCTACAATATATATTTTTTTTTGATATTTATTTTTATTAAAAAATAATTAATAAGAGATTTCCAAATTATAACTGAAAGACACCTTTTCTATTTGACCAAAAATTACACATTTTCTTTATTCTCTTTGATTTAAAAAACAAAAGAAACAACTTTTCCTATCAGTTACTTATCTGTGGAAGTAGTTTTAGAAATATGTACAACTTAAATTCAATTAACGAATAAACAGATGAGTATCACATTGTTTGGCATCATAAATTTTTACTTATTGCAGCAATAAATTCCGTTGTATTTTAAAATTAAAGCTGATTATCATTGACCCTGACCCCATGCTGACAAATTTTTAAAACAAATTACATAATTAAAGTTTTGTTTTGAACAAAACTCTTTGGTAAAATCTACTGTTAATCCTTAATTGTGGTACAACGACCAGCCAGGCATTTAACAAAGTTTATCAACTGAAAGCAGAGGGACCGACCGCTAACAGGCAAGAAAAATATTTAACAACTTGAACACAAACAAATTGTATTTTGTAAGTTGACAATACAGTATTTGGATAGTATTTTTGTTGTAACAACAACATCATCTTTAAGAACAGTTTTTGTAATTTTGTAGTTTTTTTTTTTTGTGAGACACATAAATTTTGTAGTCACATTTTTCTTGGTATCATTGTGTTGTATAATGTTGTAGCCTTGAATCTACAAAATAATATTTTTTTGTGTTAAGTATTATTTCATTGTGTAGGACATCAGAAAGGAGAATACTAAAAGTAATACGGACCTTCATGATGGTGATGATAACGATTGTTAGTTGTGCCAGTGTGCAGCTACACTCATTAACATTCTTATTTGAAACAGTGGTATAAATGATGAGAACAACAACAATAACAAACACTCTTGCAACATTCTTTGTTAAAATTAATTATGACAATATTAATTTATTTTAATAAATGCCTTTAACCCTTTTTAGTTTGTTTAAAACAAAAGAAAAAACACATACATACATATAAAAACAATATCAAATCCAGCAATAGTACTAGCAACAACAACAACAACAACAAGAATTAAATACATATACATAATCATTGTGTGCTAAAGAACTAAAGTTCTTATCCTTGACATTATATTATGCCAATGTACATACAAATATATGTATATTTGTGTACAGTGACAAGCAAAAACTGCCATGATACAGCAGACTTAAGCAAGTTTGTATTTGCAAAGTCATACATGACAATGGCACATGACATAGGTGAACACATATTTTACTTTCTATTGAATTAATTAAATTCTTGTGGAATTTTTCTTTTAAGGTCAATGACTTTGTGCGATAAAATGTATAGAAAAGAACACTTAGTAAAGATTACAGTGCCAGAAATATATTGTTTGGCATTATTTTAAATATGTATGTATTAAAAATCCCTATCCCTAAATATTTAAATAGCGTTTCTTAAGTAAAATTTTTAATTATGCCACGTTTGATATTTTTTTTAATTTTATTACTTATCACACACAGTCTATCACTTTTCAATAAATATGTAAATTATGATTAACACGCAGTTCGAATTTTTCTTATAGGGACACATTTCTTTGATTTACTGAAATATTTTCATTAAAATTATAAAATTTCTTGAAAAGAAAGAAATAACTTCGTTAAAATAATTAAAGTATTTCATAGCCTTAACGGAATTACCTCGTTATATCATTAAGCAAATGAAATACTTTTATTAGTATAATGCCATCAATGAGATAATTTCATTATTCTTATGAAATAGTCCATTAGACTAATTAATTTGGAACTACATTTTTTAATTGCTTCAGAGAAATTATTTCATTAAGCTGGTGAAATTTTCATTAAAATAATACAACAAAGTGCGTCGGTCGCATATGAATGAAAGTTTTCATTGAATTAACATGGCGAATCAGAGAACTTAGGAAGAAAAGTTTTTCAGTGTACTGTTTACAATACCAAATTATTTGCTAAACTGTGTTGGTACCATTCATCCTTGTGTATTCAATTACAAAAATGTATTTATCATTTATTCGAATTTGTAAAATATTTACAAATATTTGCTTTCGATCATAAGATTAATTGATTCAGCAATTTCAGATTTTCAAAGAACATTTTTTATTAAATTTTTTGAGGAATATTATTTTCTGTGTAAATGAATGATTAACAAAGCTTTCTAAATAAATAACTTAAGCATTACCAAATAATTTTTTATTTCTATTTTATGACTACATGACAACAACTTACATGAAAACTTTTGTTTTGTCAGAAGAATTAGAATATGCATTTTTCGTTTTCTCAATACAATAGATCTTAAAATTGTTATGAAGTAAACTAAATGTTTGTACCATGTAGATACTTGTCCATACATATATGTTTGTATATGTGAAAATGTTTATTATTATTATTCTCATACTTATATTAAATAAGAATTTAATTTACGTTTTATTTATGATTTTATTCCATATCAATGAATTAGCTTTTCTTTGTTAATTACTTATCGTTTTTATTTTAAATACAGAACATAAAATTATTTTACTTAATAAACTGTGAGTTTTATTTTTTTTATCTCACTCAGGGAATGACCACTACACATGCGATGCATTATGCTGGAAGTATAGGAAAATGATGGCGAGAGAGATGACAGTTGGTGAAGCTCTGCTTTTGTACGGTCTTTGTTTATAGCAGCGCCTCTGATGTCAAGGAGACGTATTACATTTTGAAGCTTTGTTTTAAGAGCTGTTTTTAGTAATTGGTTTACTGCGCCTGTGCTACAGAATACCGACGAAGGAGGTCTATCTGATGTGCTTGAAGCCGGTGACTATGCCATCGCCACTGAAACCTTCCGCCAACAACTGACACAAAGATACAAGGAACATGAAAATAATGCGAAATGTTTTTAAGACTTGGTCTGAAGCTGGGGTCGAACCCAGTACTTTTTGATTTTGTAGTCAACGTACTGAGAGACTACTTCAGCCATCGCCACCCTCTTCTTACAACCGAAAAATCCCGATTTGAAATTTCCGGGATTTGAAATTTCAAAATACCGAATCGAGGTATTTATGAAAACCAGTCCCTTTTCGAATCCCCCAATTACAGATCAATGAAATATATTTATGATCCAGCAGTATTGTGAAACCACTTTCCCACTTACGTAAACGGTCATGTAGTCATATTCTGTTAGAATTATTTTATTCTATTAGAAATTCACAGCGCAAGAATCTTTGCAGCTACATTTCACGATTATGAAATGAAGGTTTGTTTATTTGAGTTGATTTGCGGTTATAATAATAATAAAGAAATAAATTTGTTTCTTTTGGATAAAATTTTTGCTCTCACATAGGAAAAAAATATATAAATTAAAATATTTAAAGCCTTCCCAATAATAATAAAAAGATCCCTGCAACAACAGATTGACAAGTTTTGCCTGAAACATGATTGAAATTATTGTCTGCTTTGCAATTTTTGAAGACTTTTCTAAAACAAATTATCGTGATAACACAGTAAATAATTAATTAATTTCTACCATTTACTGTACCGAATTGTTATTTCGACTATAAAAACCATTCATGTTTGTCATAAATTTTTAATTATTTTGTACGTTTAGATGTCGAAGTATTCATGTATTGTAATATTAACATTTAAATACAATATGAAACGCTTGAACGCATATTGTGTAAACACGCACACACTCACACACAGACACAAACAAAGCTACACAAAATTGTTTAAGGATTTGTACAAGAAGTAGAATAAGGAAACATAATCCAGTATAACAAGCACAGCAGCAATTGTTCTAAAAAAAACAAATGTCATGTTTCAAAGGAAGACTAATAAATACAATTTAAAATGTAATAATAACACAGATAATTTGTATAACGACAAATCCAAGTGTACACATGCACACATACCCATTTACATAAACGGAGAACGCAAGAAATTTACTTTCCAAGAACAAGGAATGTTTAAAAACAAAAAAAAAATTGCAATCTGTACTGTAAAGGCATTTCTAGAACGTTTTTATTACTCTTTATTATAGTATAAATTTTACATAAAATTTAATTTATTGAAAAATTTATGGGGTTTTCCTCCAAAACATGAAGTTTCGAATGTTTTTTCTTTCAGCAATATGTTTGAAATAACACCATTTAAAAGGGTTTCAGGGCACTTTATAAAAGGTACATTTTTAAAAGACATTTTTTTTCCAAAACAATAAGAAAAATAGATGTACGTTAAAGATACTTTTTCAAAAGCTGTTTTTGTAAGAGATACTTTTCATTAAATATTACTTTTTAAAAAGGTACATTTTCGATAGGTAATATTTCAAAAAGCAGAACTTTTTGAAAAGATTCTTTTTATTAAAAAGTACTTTCTAAAAGCTATTTATTGAAACGATCCATTTTCAAAACATACCTTTTCAAAACTTACTTTTTTAAAAGGTACAGTTTTTAATTTCGAAGGACTTTTTCTAAGAACAGTAAAAAAGTACATGTACGTTAAAGGTACTTACTTAAAAGGTACATTTTAAAAAATTACTTTTTAAAAAGATATTTTTCACTAAGATGTACTCTTTCAAAAAGTAAATTTTCGACCGATAGTTATTGAAATGATTCTTCTCTATAATTTACTATTTTTTTAGAAGTTTTTTCATTAAAAACTAGTTTTGAAAAGCTATTTATTGAAAAGGTCCATTTCCAAAACATTCATAATTTAAAAAAAAAAAATTTTTTTTAAAGTACTTTTTCAAAATGTATTTTTATTAAAAACTGTACACTTTCCAAAAGATTACTTTTTATAAAAGGTGCACCTTTAAGGACTGATTTAATGCAAATAGTACTTTTTAAGCGTACTTTTGTAAAATGTTGTTCTTTAAAACCAGCAGATCTGCTCAGACCAAAATTTTTTCTTTATGTAATTAATTAAAATCGGCTAATGATAGAAAACATATAGGCCGTCAAAAATTGCATGTGATAATTTATATGAAACAAACTAAGTCTAAGAAAAAAATTTTAAGTCAGACTGTCAAACACTAGCAGAACGGAACAACATGAAATTTTTATATTGCGTCTGTGCTAATAGCGCCCTCCTTCGCCTGCATTTGAGCTTTAAAATATCCACGACGTGAAATAATAAATGAACTGGCTTTCATCTAGTTTAAAAATCTATGCGTCAACAGAACCCCAGAGACGCAATAATTTATTTATCTGTACAAATGTTCAAATAAAGCCCAACTGCACAGTTCTACAAGAATTAAGTTCTATCAATCATTCTATCACTTTACCATATATGTGTCTCTTTCCCACACTATCTCTTTCCAACTAGTAGCGGTGCAGTGCACTACAAAAATAGGAGATATCCCCTGAGCACTGGCCCATAGAAAAAAATACTGCTGTCAAAGTTAATTTAATAAAACATGCTTTCTACAAGATTCTGTTTTAAAACCTCCATTTTAAATGTTTATTTTTGCAAAGTGTTATTTTTATGAAGGTAAATTCAATAAATGCTGAATAAATGGTTTTTTTTTTTATTGTAAAATTTCTAACGAAGAAAAAAATTTATTAATTTTTTTTAAGTGCTCATTATTCCGACACTCCATCAACTTCACAGCAGACAGCAATGCAAACTTGTCAAAATTAAAGCCAACGAACGAACGGCTTTGCATTTTTAATGTACTTTTATTTCATAATTAAAATATTTAATGAATTAAAAGTAACGCCCTTGTTTATGTAAAGTGGAAATTTTTGGAAATCTAATACAAGTTGCACGACAGCGATGACAACAAAAACAAAACTGCCATTAAAAACACAACACCGCGTTCATTAGTAGCGACATATTGTTTTTCAAAGGATGGGAAATCATGTACAATTTGATACAGAAAAATGTTACAAATGTTTCCTTGTTAAAACAGCCATATTTGAAATAATTTATGAGTGAATTTATGTCAGAGTTTGTGTAATTTTAATGTGCATACGTATGTATAGATAATAAAATAACAATTAAAATAAGAAAACATAATGAAATATACATCAGGCATAATTATGTACATCACTTTATTGTCGCCAGACGTATTGTGGGAACGTGTGTGTGTGTGTGAATTTGCTATTACAATTTAATAGATTTAAGTATAACAGAAAAAATTATAAATTCGAATTTTGTGATCACAAAGAATACACACAGCGACGCACAAAAAGATAATTGAAATTTAGACAGGTATAACATGGGCACAATAAGGTGGCACCAACTGTGAAAGGCAGTACAATATATTTCTTTTACATCTTTATAGATACATTGTACATACATATATAAACATTAAACGTGTTTTTTTCGGATGCTAATTGCTGGGAACAGAAATAGGACGAACCGCAAATTATTCGTTGCCATCGTGCGATGGCACGATGGATGGTAGTCTGCACGTTGACTACTAAACCAAAAACAGACCTGCGTTCAATCCCAATTTCAGACTAAAATTTTAAAATAAAAATAAACATCTCGTCACTGGTCACTGAACATATCGGCTTCAGCTGATAGCAATCTACAATCACATCAGAACGCCCTCCTTCGTCGGTATTGTGTCGCATGCCTCGCATGTGTAGGAGTCATCTCCTGAACACCGCCGGCGGACGAAATTGGTGGTACGTACGAACGAACACTATAATAGATTTATACTAGGAATACAATAGGGACGAACGACGAACTTTGTAGTGGTCAACGAATTCGTGTGTTACCGTATAAAAACAAAATTGCTTGAAAAAAATAAACATTAACAGAAAACAATTAGAAGGCAATTTTATGTTAAATAATTGTGTATATTTAACTTAAATTATTTATTTTAAAAATTAGACAACCATTAAAATAAAAATTGGCTTTATTCAATAATATATTTGAAAACTAAAATGAAAGACGGTAACTCTGTACTAATTTGTTCGTCGTTCGTCGGCGTTTGAAATAGAAATAAATTTATCTCACAGTTCATAACGCACGAAGAATTTTGTCAACGACGGTATTGTGTTAACTTTCATATGAACAAATATGTTTTATTGCTGAGGACGAATAATTCCTTCCTTGGGTCCTTCGACCCAATTGTGTTCGTTGCATTATTTCTATCTGATACGCCGACGAACGACGAACAAATTATATTAAATAAAATTTTAAGTTTTTCTAGCAATTTTTTTTATACGATAAAACAGACAGCAAAAAACTTTTTTCGTCATAATTGTCCGCCACACTGCGAATATCTGCAACGAAATTTTACCGACGAATTCTTTGTGCTAGACGTAATTTATTGTTCGTTCCAATTGTGTTCCTAGCATAAAATTTTAAAACGGCTAGACCAAATTGAATACTTCGTTGTGTGGTTTTTTTCGTAATTGCTACGCGAAGATTTCAGAAAAAATGAAAGTCGCACAATTGTCAACGAGTGGGGGCGCTGTAGGCGGTCCGTCAAAATCTGGGCGCTATCAAATTTAAAAATTTTTTTTTTTTTTAATTTATTAGCCGTAATATCTGACGTGACATTATATGACGTTACTTTATTAAAATTTTCTATTCATATACTTTTTTTTTGGTTAAGAAATAAGAAAAACGTATGACTATAAGAAAATTATATAAAATTATTTTATTATATTTTAAAGTCCCCATTTGTTATACAAACAAAATTTGTTCATTAGTATACTTTTATATGTCGTGATATTTTCTTTCTTACTTACTTTTAAGTAAATAAAAATATAATTTAATGTAAAGATATAAAAATGTGATGAATTTCTAAACAATTTTTTTCTTACATCATTTATAAGTAACGGCTGTTTTAAATACGGAGTGTCTGGTGGCAAATCTATATTTTTAATTACGATTATTTCAAAAAGTAATAAATGGTTCGGATGGAGGGTGGAGCCGTTGCAATTATCGATTGTGCGGATTTGTCAGTCACGATGTCGCAGTGGTCGAGTGAGCATCGCGCGTTCGCTGCGGTAACATTTTTTAAGAGTAATGAATGATTCTTACGTAATTGCTCGTCGACAATTTTGTTCAAAGTTCGGTATTCGGCAAATAAGTGATGGACCGAGTGCAAATTTAATTCATTCGTGGGTGCAGAGATTCCGCGTAACTGCTTCGGCTATGAATGCCCCACGGCCAGGGCCCAGTCGATCTTCAAGAACTCCCGAAAACATTGAACTAGTTGAAAGCAGTTTACGTGAAAATCCGCGACTTTCAATACGGAAAAGAGCAGCCTCACTGGGACTTTCAAGAGCGATTATTCATGAAATTTTAAAAAAGTATCTGAAGGATCTGGATGACATACTCTTTAAAAAATAAAATCCGTATTTCCATTCTATCGTTCAATGCTCTTAATAAAACTTTGTGTCAATTATTACGTTTTTTATTTAAGTTTGAAAATATAAATCTGCTACCAGACACCCTTCAGTATCACCGTCGAGAGTAATAAGTTGCAAAGTGTTCGACTCGAAAAGTCTTATTATTTTATAAATTTTTTGTTTTTAAGCACAACAAAATTTATTTTAAAACTATTGTACAATATTACGTTATTGTGATAATATGACGTAAAAGCACTCTTTGTGAATCCCCCATTTTTGTTTTTTATTACTAAATATAACATCTTTATTAAGTAGCTGCTTTGTAAACAACTGAAAAGTAAACAAAAGACCGACAAATATAGAAATAAAAGCGAATATTTTAAAAATATATAAAAAAAACTGGCTTGAAATTATATTTTATTCTCAAAAAATTGTGAATCATTAATACTTGGTGGTTCTATAGTTGCAGTTCTGATAGAAAATGCAAATAATTGGCAATGGTTTTTGTTTGTCTTTATATTTGAATTTTTCTTATTTATTTTAAAATAATATATTTATTTTATATGATTTTTAAAATTTTAAAAATATATAAAATTCGGTATTAAAACCGGTTTTTAATATTTTTTAAAACAGAACTTGAGAAACGTTTCTCTGATAAAACATCCAAGAACGGTTATTACTAGTGAACAAAAAAGAACTCATATAGTTAACCCATCGCTCAGTGTGTGGCAGAAAATGTTTCGTTTTCGAAGCTTCGATTATATGTACATCAATAGCGAATCTTAAGCAATATCGCAACTGAACATTTTTAAATATAATCGCTAAAAATAAAAAGAAACTTTGTAATTTTTTGTTTTTTGCTTCTATTTTGTAAATTGTTTTTTGTTGATTTTATTTTTATATTTTTTTTAAAAGAGCACCCAGGATCATCAGGTAGGAATTGAACACGCAACATGCAGATTGATAATCTAAGGTGCTTGGCTGTACGACAAGTACTACTACAGCACCTAATGCTCACGCACTAAAACAAAACCAAATCTCAGGTCAAGCGGGTTGTTACTTGGCAACACACCAACATAATCTTTAAGTATGCAGCCAAGTGCCGCAGACTCAGCTACAAGTATGAAGAAAATTTCAACGATATCAGAATAAAATTTCTCAAATGTTAACTCCCGCCCCCTTGCTATGCCAGAGCCCAAATTTGCATACAAATCTTATTTCATTCATGAAAAATATTTTTACTTGCGGACGGTTACAAAAAAAAAATTACAGAAAATCATAATGTTTATGTCTTTCGTTAACCAACGTAGCAAATATTCGTTTTGATATCCCTATTATCTTCGTAAAATTTAATTTTAATAATATTTTTTTATTACCACCCTAATAAATCCGACAATCGTTAATGAACCTATATTAAACGAATTTTACAAATGCAAACACGAATTAAAATTAAGGAATATTATTTTTCAAATATGTATGTAATGACAGAGATAAAATAGAAATATCACTAATAACATTCAATGAGAAATAATACAGGGAAAATAAACATACAATTTTAAGTCCACTAATAATGTACACTCACTGCTACTTGAATAAAACACTAATGGGGGTTTCTTTTCAAGAAAAAGTACATTGCTTTTCTTGCCCAGTTCATTTAAAACATTTGCACTTTATTGTTCCCCTATAAAGTCATTTTACAGCACCTTCGAAGAGAACAATAAAGTGGAAATATTTTCAATAAATAAAGTAAAAAGCGCAATGCACTGTTGGGAATCGAAATCGTTATAAGTTCTTATTTTATATAAAGCGTGTTTTCCCAAGCTCGATAGAACTTTAAATTGCAACAAATAATACAAAAAAAATACTGCCACGACGTCACACGATATCGTTCGTGCGCTTAATTACAATAAAAACAAAAACAACATTTTAAATTTTTATTTTGTTTTGAGAGTTTGTGGTTTTTAAGTCTATTATAAAAATACGAATAACATGAGCAATGTTCACATCATTTATGTGAATCAGTTACTTCACGTAGGACCGCAGGAAACAATCGAGAGGTGCCAAATGGGCAAGCTTGCTGACCATGAATCTGTCAGTCCATTTCTCGAAATTAACCTTTTCCACATTTTGATTTCTTTGTCTGTAACTAGTGCTCACGAAATGTCCTTCGTAATTCTAGCGCAACTCTGCTGTTACGTGTTGTTGAAAATTTGTAAAGCAGAGCTCCAGCGTCGCATGTGGTATGTTGACGCATTCATTATTAGCTAAAGAGTTTGGAATTCTCTTCCCAGTACTTGATCAAACATTTTAAAAAACAAGTCAGTTATTCAAAAGAATGTAGAAGACGAGCATTTAAGCATTAAGCGTAAGAGACTTAGAACTTGTCTTTTTGAAGACATTGTCGAAGCAATGCTCAAATGGGTTACGGCCGCTCGTTCTAAGAATCTTCCTGTATCTGGAGTATTATTGAAACAGAAAGCCTAAGAATTCGTTGATTCGAAGATTTCGAAGCAAGTACTGGATGGTTAGATAAATTTAAAAAACGACATAATAATGTTGGAAAAACCTTGTGTGCCGAAAGCGCTGACGCCAATTTAGGAGAACATGATGAATGGATAAGGAACGTTTGGCCAAAATTAAATGAAAAATATGATGCAAATGACATCTTCAATGCCGACGAGACCGGTTTGTTTTTCAAGTGCTTACCAAACAGAACACTAGCATTCAAAAATTAAAAATGATTTGGTGGAAAACAGAGCAAGGAAAGAATAACTGTCCTAGTAGGAAGCAATAAGACTGGTGTGGAGAAAAAAAACCCTAGATGCTTTAAAGGAATAAAATCTCTAGATGTGGATTATGATTTCAACAAAAAAGCGTGGATGACAGGAGAAATTTTTTCCAAATGGATTCTAGGGCCGGACAAAAAATTTGCTTTGCAAAAAAAGAAAGGTGCTGCTTTTTGTTGACAACTGCGCTGCGCATCCAAAGGACTTAAAATATAAACTACAAAATATTGAGCTTGTCTACTTTCCTCCCAATATGACTTCTCTTCTTCAACCTATGGACCAAAGCATACTCTACAATATAAACAACTTTACAGAAGACAAATTTTGATGAACATATTGTCACAAATGGTAGAAAACAAACCTGTAATACCCATAGATTTGCTTCAAGCTATTCGAAATTTAAGCACAGTGTGGAAGATCTATGTTAAACCAGAGGCTTTAGCAAACTGCTTCCAAAAGGCAGGATTTTCAAAAGATGACATGCAGATTCAAACTACAAGTAATTGGGATGAAGAAGATTTTCTTCCACTATCAGATTTAGCTGTTCTACAGGCTTCATTTAGAAAAGTAGCTAACGTCGATGCATCATTTGAAGACTATGTCAGTGTAGATGTTGATGGGCATTCCGTCCGATGAAGATATTCTAAGCAGTGTTTTAAAAAGTCGTGGATTACAGCGGATTATATCAGATGACGATGAAGTGGAACTGGGCGGTGAAGTAATGGGGTGCTGATGGCGAGTAGTCAGCGTGTTGGCTCTGCAACCAAAAAGACCCAGGTTCGATTCCCATCCGGTTCAAATCAGAAAATAGCTTTTTCTGAGTTTTCTGTGCTACAGCACCCTCTTTCGTTGGTATTTGAGCAATAAAACTTCGGCGAAGTAAAATAATAAATAAAATGGCTCCATTAGCTTAAAAAAAAAAATAATGCGTCAAAAAAACATCAAAGACGCCGCAACTTTGCTTTATAATTTACACGCAACTGCAGAGTTGTGCAAGAATTAAGCTCTATCTTTCTACCACTTTCACCACCTGTCTGTTTCTTCCCTATCCTTCTCTCTAGTTCCAGTGCAATGCATTGCATATGTAGGGGATAGCCCCTGAGCACTGGTCCAAGATAAAAAAAAAAAAAATATTGATAAAACGTCACCTACATTAGAACACGTTTCCTCTCACTTGATGTACTACGAACTTTTTTGGAGATGGAGAGCAACGTTCCGACAAATGTATTTAAATGTCTTAATCTAATTGAAGCTTTTATTGATAAAGAAAAATGGAAAAATGTAGTTCAAACAAAAATACCTGATTATTTAAAATAAATAAAAAACGAAAAAAATATTTCTGTATAATGAAGTTTCTATATTAGTGAAATAATTATCTGTCTCCGTGGAGATTCACTATAGGGAAGTTCGATTGTGCCATGTGTTTCTACTTCATGAATTTTTATCACACAGTGTAATAGGTTACCCTGCCTGTGTGACGGAGAGTGTATACTCGTATGTATGAACATAAACTGTTGAGTGGCATGGTCGAAGTATTTGAATATTTGTTATCATAACAAGTTCATACACACCCCTTTAAACGCCCATTAAAAACAAGGAGGCAACAGAAAAGCGAAATCTCATCAAAACAAATCCAGAAACGCTCATCATTAATTATTTTCGTGTATGTGTGTATGTATGTATGTATGTACGTATGTAAAGTTACAAATGTTTATTTCGTTTTATATTTTTTATCATTATTATTATTTGGAACTCTTCGGGAAATGTTTCTTAAAGTGAAAATTTCTTTTACGTCAAGCTGTTGAGAAGACAACAAACAAAAAGTTTATCATAATGACTGAATGTGTCACATAAAATACAATTAAATAATTTTTAAATAATGCAAGTCGACCCAATTAGATAACGCATTTATACCTTTGAGTCACCAAAAATTTACAAAATATAGGAGTGAGTTGGAAAATTTATTAATACACATCCGTATACAGTAATATCTGTGATTAACAGTAATTTAAGTTACCGTGTATTCGTACAGCAATTTGGTTAAAACTACGCTAAATTTAATGTCAGCCGTAACAATTTTGGAAGAGTTGTAACCTTTTGTTTTTTCCAGAAACAAGATTATGTTTGGAAAATATAACATTCAAAACCGTTCGAGCTTCAATATTACTTTTCTTTCTTTTATTTTATTTATTTTTTTATTTGAGCACAGATGTTATTATTTTAGCTTTATTCAACAAGCATTTTATTATTATTAAAGAAGCTATTTCGATTATATTGTTTGCATAATTCGTAATTCTCAAAGATTTTTTGGGAATTCTTGTATAAACGCACATAATTTCTTAGTTTTTTTTTTCCAAAAATTTGGTTTAAGGTCTACTGGCGATTTTGGTATTATTCACCAAATGAAATGAATAGCTAAGCCATACAACAAACATCGATAGGTAATCCTAATTAATTTTGACTAACGTTGAATAATTGAAAGTATATGTATGTATATGGTGATGGCACGATGGATGGTAGTCTGCACGTTGACTACAAAACCAAAAACCGACCTGGGTTCAACCCCAGTTTCAGACTAAAATTTAAAAAAAGAAAAAAACATCTCGCATTTTTCTGATGTGCATTAGTGTGTCTTTGTGTATCAGTTGTTGTTGGAGGTGTCAGTGGCGAAGGCATAGTCACTGGTCACTGAAAGAAGACGTAAAATTTACGTACATTATGGCTCTAGGGTTAAATGAGCGTTATTACGGGTTTTCTATCAGTGTAAGAATTTTATGCACAGTGTCAGCGTTCAATAGTTATTGTAATTTTTCTTAACAAAATAATTTCAATTTTAAAATTTGAATTTGGTTTTTTTTTTTCAATAAATGCAAATTGTTTTTCTATGAAGAAATGAAGAAAATATCTGAAATAGCTAAATGGAATGACCAACATACTGAACTTTACGTAAGTATTTTCTTATCTACCACCCACCTTAAAATACATACATACATACTTATATACATTCGTTTATGCATATGCTTGTACGCTGCAAAACTTAAAACTGATCCCAGCGAACACGTAGACAATCCTTTGAAATAAGATGCCTTTAACATTTGATATCAGGCACAATTATCAAACCCTTTTTTTTTGTTTTTGTTAAACATTTGAATGCAAGTTGATAAAGATTTTTTTTTCATGTTTATCTAATCAGAGTGCCTATAATTTTATTACTATAAACAAACGAATAGTCACGGTTATCTTCATATATAAAAATGAGATGTTTGTAAAGGGTGTCTGGTGGCAAATTTATGTTTTTAAATACGATTATTTCAAAAAGTAATGAATGGTGCGGAGGGAGGGTGGCGCCATTGGAATTATTGATTGTTCGGATTTGTCAGTCACGATGTCGCAGTGGTCGAGGGAGCATCGCGCGTGCGCTGTTGAGAAATTTTTTAAGAGCAATGCTCGTCGACAATTTTGTTCAAAGTTCGGTATTCGGCGAATAAGTGATGGACCGAGTGTAAATTTTTTTTTTTTATCTGGGACCAGCACTCAGGAGATGACTCCTACACATGCGAAGCATTGTGCTGGAACTATAGGAAAGGGATAGTAGAAGAAACGACAGGATGTGAAGCTTAATTAATTATTTTTGCAGCTCTGCTTTTGCACGTTCTTTGTTTTTTGTTTTATACTCGTAGCAGTGCTGCGCCTTCGGTTTAGTAGCCATTTTTTTTATTATTATTTTACTTCGCCGGTGCTACACAATACCGACGAAGGAGGGCATTCTGATATGATTGTGGATTGCTATCAGCTGAAGCCGGTATTGTTTAGTGACCAGTGCCTATGCCTTCGCCACTGAAACCTTCCGACAACAACTGACACACAAATACACACTAATGCACATCAGAAAAATGCGGGAAGTTTATTTTTATTTTAAAATTTTAGTCTGAAACTAGAGTTGAACCCAGGTCTATTTTTGGTTGTGTAGTCGACGTGCAGACTACCTTCCATCGTGCCATCGCCACCCTCATTTATTTTAATTTAATTCGTTCGTGGGTGCAGAGATTCCGTGCAACTGCTTCGGCTATTAATGCCCCACGGCCAGGGCCCAGTCGATCTTCAAGGACTCCCGAAAACATTGAACTGATTGAAAGCAATTTACGTGAAAATCCAAGATTTTCAATACGGGACTTCCAAGAGCGATTATTCATGAAATTTTAAAAAAGTATCTGAAGGATCTGGATGACATACTCTTTAAAAAATAAAATCCGCATTTCCATTATATCGTTCAATGCTCTTAATAAAACTTTGCGTCAATTATTACGTTTTCTATTTCAGTTTGAAAATATAAATCTGCTACCAGACACCCTGTATTTGTGCGTTATGGACAGCTAAACGACTGAACGGATTTTCTTCACTTATTCTACAGTATCGCTCTATGAACTCAACTTATTTTCAGATAATTATTTGGCAAACTTAAATACTTTGTTACTTAACACGCATGAAAAATATAACATGAAAAGTCATTCCACGTACATTCAATTTCTATTATTTAATTACAACTGTCGTTTTTATGACTATAAAAGTATATAAAATTATTACGAAATTCATAAGAATCCCTGTTACGTGACATTGCGAATCGAATTCATGAAGTTAAAGCAAAACTAGTTAAAATGAGGGAAGTCCTTTCTAGTGAAATAGGGTTCTGAAGACATATTTCTGCAGATATGCATATCGCACCCTAAATACAAAAGCGGCACAACTCAAAATTCTCAAATTTTCAGGAGAGGCAAAAAACTGTTTATGCAAAAATGATTGTAATATTTAAAATAAAATTGGTTCCATTATGAAAGAAGTCTATTTCGAAGAAGGTTTTGCTAAAATTTTTTTAATTTTATATTATATTTGCGGAAATAAAGTATAATTTTAAATTATTATATATTTTTAATTAAAAATAGGTCTTTTTAGTCGATCGTGCGTAAGCAATGCAATTAACATAAAAACAGACATAACGGTATTTTTCCAGTTAAAGAAAACAGTGATGAGAAAGAAATTTTTGAAGTAGTTAGAGATGTGTACTGTGAATTATTTTACGGAAAAAAGTACATTTTGGAAAATTTTGAGTTGTGTCACTTTTGTATTTAGGGTGCGATATGTATGTAATAAACAAAGAAATTACATTTGCAAATTATATTTAATATTTGTGTTGATCTATTTATATTTGTGCGTCAACATTTTCTTTATTGAAACAAAAGTTGAATTCTTTTGACAGATAAACAATTTAAAAACTTATTTTGCATAAAAAGTAGCGCATATGAAATAAATATTGAAGTTGCTATGCATGCCAAGACAGATTTTGTACCTTTTTTTCATTTCTATATCTTAATTAATTTCCGTTTTAAATCGGGCATATGAGGCACCATTCTACTCTAGCAACACCGACACTTGTTCAGAAAGAGAATATATCGAGCATTTAGTGCAACACCGTCGTAATTCAAAATATCGTGAACTGAGAAAAATGCATTTGAAGTTTTGAGCCATCTTTTTGATAGTATTTTCGTTTACTAAAATTATTTTTTTACAAGTTTTTAAATAAAGAGGCATGCTTTGTAATGTTTTCTGTTTGTAAATTTCTTGGCATAAAGGAAATATTTCATTATTGCAAATAAATATTGTTTGTTGGAAATAGCTGGAGGCAATAAAGACATTTGTATCTGTAGAATCTGAACAGTTAGAGATAGAACCATAATCTTTTTTCCTTTAGATATATATTTTCCCCAAAGTTTATTTCTGCATACCCAGCTCAAAAAATTCAAATTTTCAGTTACTGCGGTATTGCACCAAAGGCTCGATATGTAACACATACAACTGAAAAACGTAATAGTATACGTTTGCCTGTCTCTGGTACACGGCGAAGTAAAATAATAACCCTAGCAGAACATTGACGGTCATTTGACCGGTCATATAACCGTCATTGCTGACCGAATTATCGGTCATTGCGTAGAACACGATTTCTATAATTTTCTTAAGGGCAATATGACAAAAATTACCGCAACTTCTGTATACATGTGTTAGTCAGCTTTGATGGATATATCGGTCACTGCTGACCGGTCAGCATTAACGGATATATCGGTCACTGTTGACGGATATCCCAATTGAAATGAAGCACTATTTATTTCAATTCTTCATATTGATTTTATTTTAATATTCTAATATATATGATCATATGTATATAAAAAAGAAATGTAATATAATATAATATTATTGGAAAGTTGCGCCTGCCCTTGGATCAAGTTGCGCCTGTTATAATTCAATGGTAGCCTGCCCTTGGCTCAACGTCGACTGGTATAGCTCGATTTTTTCGACGCGGATGGTTACTTCGTCTTGGCCGAGAATCTGCTGCAGAAGTACCAGAATACATAAAACGAAAAAAGGTGTCAAAGCAATATGATTAAAAATATTTATATAAATAAATAGCGCAATACACTTATCTTTCAATTTCACTTAAATATCCAATGTTTTCTAAATATAATTGCACACAATTATTTAAAATATACAAATATTAAACCAAACTATTCAGGGATTCACATAAAAATTAATTTTATCCATCAGCAATGATAATCATATGTTCGGGCAAATATAAATATTCTGCAAATATATTAAAAAAAATGTGTGAGTGTATTAGTTTCGGTCATTCATTTCTTGTCGGGAAATAAAATGGCTCGCCTTAGCCTAAAAATAGCATTAAAATTGCCATCGGAGACGCCGGAACTTTGCTTCATAATTAATACGCAACTGCAAAGTTGTTCAGGAATTATTCTGCATCGTCCTACCACTTTCACCAACTGTATATTCTCTACACTATCCCTCTCTCTCTCTAACTAGTTTCGGTGCACTGCATGCCATACGTAGAGGTTTTCCCCTGAGCACTGGCCTAAGATATAAAAAATATAAAATAACATATTGGCCCACTGTTATGTTTAGTACATATGAATATAATAATTATTTAAAATTATAATTTATGTTCGCCTGATGGCGTAATATTTATTTCCATCATTCTTGGTTTGAAAGTAAATTGATTATAGTGATTTTGTCAATTTAAAAATAATTTCCCTTCTTTGTTGAGAATGGTATGTTTTTGAAATTATTTTCAAGAAATTTTCAAACATTTGTCCTTTGAGAAAAAGTTCGATTTCAAATCATTCTCAAATTGAATCAAGCCTTCGTGTTTGTTGGGTTGTAGAAAAACTCTGGCCGGTGTGATGAATTCACTATTAACGGTGCTTTTGGTAGTTA
Source organism: Dexiosoma caninum (assembly GCA_963924685.1). Taxonomy (NCBI): domain Eukaryota; kingdom Metazoa; phylum Arthropoda; class Insecta; order Diptera; family Tachinidae; genus Dexiosoma; species Dexiosoma caninum. Next base: position 69,510,205 of record OZ004727.1, read on the forward strand.
AAATTTTTTCCAAAGAAACATAAAAAAGAATTGCTTTCGCAACAACCGAAAAGCATAATTTATGATTTAAACTGTCCACACACACACACACACACATACGATTCATACACAAATTTACTATGAAATCAACACAAAAAGCCGTGAGCGTGCAGTCACAAACTTTCCAAAGAAACATGATAATAAAAAGTCTTTACAAGGACTCGTTGGCTTGTATGTATATGTAGGTTAACATTTAAAAGAGATAACAATGAGCAACAACAATAACAACAACAAATAATAATAATAATAATAATAATAAGAATTTACATGACAAAAAATATGAAAAGCATTTTTATTTAATTTTTTTTTTCTTTAATTTTATTCTGTGGACAGGAAATTCAACAGTCCCCTGCACAGAAATAAAAAATGAAATGAAGAACATAAATTTTTTACATTCTTTAAAATTCATTATTGCACAGAGGTTTATTATTTTACAAATGTAAAATGCCTGTAAAAGATGTTAAAATGGCATGGAATGTAAGTGCAGTATTAACGGAATTATACATTTTGTCCTCGGAATTATGCCTGAAATTTTCCATTTTAACAGGCAAGATGGCTCAGCGGAGTTTAACTTACGAAAACAACGGTAGCAAAGTTTGTAAATTTTTTTCGAAAATTGAGTAACAATTAATTTACTGTGGATAATAACATCGATTCAATCAATTAAATAACGTTTTTTGACGTACAAATGTTGTCCATGAATAAATAAAATAATTGTCGAGAGTGGGCATGCTGTCAAAGAAACTGGTAGAAAACTAGTCATGTGAGTGGTCACTACGTTTTAGCGACTTGTCATATTTTAAACTGGTAATTTTAACATGGCGAAGGCTTCATAGGGAATCAATTTGATTTGTATACATCAAGTGGCATGTTATCTATCGAACTAACTAAAATACAATATCCCGTGTTGGTGAATATCAGTCGCCCTAATTTCAGTTCATTTGGAGCGTACGTGACATTTTGCTTTTTTTTGTTTTCCTGTGGCCCCTACACGTTATTACCGGTTGTACAACTGCTGCACAGGTTACCATTTTTATAGAGTCAACATCGCGTCGATAGCAAGAACGCGTCTTTGACTTTTCTTTAAATCATTCAAGATTGCATCTCTGTTAATTTTTATTGTATTCCATTAATAAATTTTCATATATTCCTTCTGCGAATATTTTATTATTTATCGCTTTTAATATCCCATAAGTCCGATATCTTATTTTATTCTTAAAAAAAAAATTGCGCATTGGTACTGCTTCTTCTTGTTCATGCTTCACACGATGTTTCATACTCTGAGTTTAGATGGGCGAACATTTGGAAGGGAAACTTTGGTTTGGCAGCATATTGCGAGTGGGAAAAAGAGCATCGTTTTTGTTTTTGTTACTCTACGATACGCTTTGTTCACATTTTCTTTGCTTTAAAAGAAAATAAATAACAGCAATAATAATGGAATGTCGTCGGCAACATTTTCGTGTGTGTGTACGGGAATGAAAAACAAAAAAAAAATCCAAACGTTCGCCTGTATAAACTCGGACTTACAAAACGTCAGAATAAAAAAAAACTTACCAATTTGATAGCTAAGTTGATCGGCCATTGAATGAAAATCAAAGTTTTTTGTATATTTTATTCCATCGATGGCCAACTGTTGGCCATGCAGACCTCTGACGTAATAATTGGTTACGTTTAAACAAAAACGCCCGACGGTCTTGCAAGTTGCATGAAAGTTTATGTTAAAAAATATATATTATTTCTTAATACAAATGGTGGAGGAGGTGTAATTTGATTTCTTGAGCTGGGTTTCCTGTTTTTTTAAAAATTTTATTGAACAAAAATTTATTTATTTACAAAAGGAATATTTATAATTCTGTTTTTTTACATTTATTGTTATTAATATTGCTAATATAATATTAATATAATATGATTCCAATTTCAAAATTGTGCTTTTTTCTGAAAAAAAATATATGAAATGTATTATTATCATGTATCATAAGGTAATTCCCATAAAGTATTTGTTAAAAACTGAAATCAATAAAATTGATTATTGAGGAGAAGAGCATGTCCATATAGTACTTTTTCGGTAATGCTTAGCTAGCAAATCGTTGGATTTTTCCTAAATTCTGACCACAAACTTAAGATTCTTATGTTCAACTAATCAATCGAGAATTATAATTTGAATACCGAACACAAAACCAAAAACGTTTGAACAAAAAATATAACAATCCATGAGTTAACTTTTTACACATACAAAGATACTCGTATTTCTATTTTTCTTTTTTGTTTAAAAGTTTTTGTTTTTGGTTTAAATATGAGAACGTGTAATTTTTATTCGGGGGACCAGGGAACCCGTGCATAGCTACAGAGATGAAATTCAGTATACGGCAGCGTAAATAATGGGAAAAATATGAAAACGAGAAATTTTTAAATGGGGAAGCAAGCTAGCCATGTTTTGCATGTGTTATCCCATTATATCGCCATGAAATTCAATATATGGGTACGCACTCTGTATATATCTAAACAGCTGAAATTTAAAATACGGACAGGCACTCGGCAGTTAGAGGGCAACTTCCTCGTCATCGAAACTAACTAAATGAAATTTAAAACATAGATGAGCCTGCGTCTAGAAGGACACATAAAACAAATACATACGAGTATGTACATTTTTAAAAATTAAACTATTGACCGTGACGCGTGACCGAGTCAACTAGTAAAAAATTTTATTTTAAATGATTATTTGTATTTATGTACATTAGGGTGGGTCAATTTTTTTGGTCAACAGTGGTATAGAAAAGTCGAAATCTGCATAAAATCTGCAGAAGAAAGTATGGGTCTAAATTAAAAACCTAGGAAACGCCGAGAGACATCAAAGACGTAGCGGGCTAGAAATTCCCGTTTTTGCGGTTTCTTAGTGAGTGCAACAAGTATACCAAATTTTATTGACTTCGGAGGCAAACTAGAAAATTCATGATTGATTTGGCTTGGAATTACCCAAGCGTGAATGGAGCGGCATTGAACAGGACCACTTGTGGAAATAAAGTTGTCACCAAATTGATTTTGCAATAAATCGGTTGAATAACAAGTTGCGTCGTTTTGTTGGAACTGAATGTCGTTTTTGTTTATCTGATTAATTTGCAGAAACAAAAATTCAGTCAGCGTGGCTCGATTGCGCTCCCTATTCACCATAACGGCATCTCATTTCACTCCAGCAGCCGATTACTTTGCCCGTAAAATGGACGAATTGCTCTATGAACTTCGCAAATAGATTTGTGTTTATTTTTTCTTTTTCAAAGTAAATTTCCACAATTTGGAAGCGTTGAAAGATTCATGTGACTTTCCATAATTTTAATGAATAGAAATATAAAACCACTAGGACATTCTCAGCTTTCAAATCATAATTATCGATATCTGTAGTTCTCATGCAGCTAAAAAAAAGCACCCTTTATAGCGGTACAAAATTTTTTGGATATTGTGGCAAAAATTTTAAAGCACGTAAAATTGTAATCTTCATAACATAAACTAGGTTATGTAAGGTGACGAACCGTCCGTGAATGATAAGGTCCTATTTAAGCCCAGTTTATGACATTTGTGGTACAACAAGATATTCAACTCGGAAATCAGGCAGTCGCCACATGCAAGCATCCGGATTCACAAATGAATCTCGCTATTGTAGAAATCCTCATATGGAATAGTGCGAGGGTGGCGAGAACGAAAAATTTCCTGCGTTCGACTGCAGTTTCAGATTAAATCATAACAACATCTGACATTTTTTCTGATGCGCATTAGTGGTTCTTTATGTCAGTTGTTGTGTCGGAAGGTTTCATTGGTGAAGGCATTGTCACTGCTCACTGAAGAGTACCGGGTTCAACTGATAGCAATCCACAGTCACATCAGAACGCCCTCCTTCGTCGGTATTGCGTAGCACCGGCGAAGAAAAATAATTCCTAAAAAGTGGCTACTAAAAACGAATCTTAAAAATTTAATACGTCTCCTTGACATCAGAGACGTTACAACACTGGTACAAAACCAAATAACGTGCAAAAACTAGCGTTGTAAGATAGCGAAACTTCACCTCATATCATTTCTCCTACAATCCCTTTCCTATAGTTCCAGCACAATGCACCGCATGTGTAGGGGTCATCTCCTGAGTGCTGATCCAAGAACATCAGAGGCGCTTCAACACTGATATAAAAAAAACAGAGACCGTGCAAAAGCAGAGTTGTAGGATAGTAAAGCTCCATCTCATGTCGTTTCTCCAACTTTTCCTTTCCTCTAGTTCCAGCACAATGCATGCATGTGTTGGTGTCATCTCCTGACAACAGTTTGGTCCACCACTAACATAAACTCACTCCACTGTACTTCAAAATAATATGTTTGCTTGGAAGAGTATCTGATTGGTAGAGTAACAATTTTTTACTAACGTTTCTCTGTATTACGTGCATACATGATTAAGTTCTTTTATTCTGCCGCTCACGTTTCTAAGACGTTTTCATCAGTCACAACGTAAGCACGTTTAAACGCAATCGGCTTAAAATTCTGCAGGAATATTTGCTCTTGTAAAATTCAGCAAATATGATAAAGTTGTGTCAATGTTTTCCACAAAATAATCTTCAAAATATTGGCAAGTCTATGTGTATGTGAGTTATCAATACACGTTTATTCAGCTTTTTACAAAAAAATAAACCCCCTAAATAAATGCATGAGTTTATTTTATTGCAAACACACTTTTATGAGTTTGTGTGGGGTAACTGAATATTATGATGTGTCTGTTGCTTGTTGTATGGGCGAACATGCCACGCCACAGTTTTTCCATGCGAAATACTGACTCTTCTGAAGATGATGCAAAAAACAAGGACGTTCTTTTTCTGTTTTTGCAATGGTTACGCAATCTTTGCTTTTAATAACCAAAATTAACTAGAAGATTGATAATTGGAAAGTGGATCAACAATAATACAACCAAAGAAATTCCTTCTAAGTAGATCCAAGTTTATTTGTGTATTATGTTAATGCGGCAATTTAAAAACAGAGATACTGCAACTCTGCTTTACAAATTTACAAAACGCTCAATTGTACAGCCGTCTCTTTCCAACTACTTTCTCCATAATCCTTTGATACGTGGAAGACATCCGTAAGTAAGAAAAAATTACGAAACCTTCTTTTACTGAAACAACACCATAACTCAAAAAACTGCTTTTGTAAAAAACGTACGTAAAGATTTCAATTTATATACAGTAATTATCGCTTATAAGCACGTCGGTTATTTGCATTTAACGCTTATATGCATGCCAACATGAGTAATTTTCTATTCGTATTTAAGATAGCGCAATTATTTTTAATATATGTATGCATTTCGCTTATATGCATTTCTCGCTTTTATGCACCGTAAACAAATATACATTTTTTTTAAATCTTTGAAAGAACTGCTCATATATGCAGGGTACATTTTAAGTTTATTTTCCTAAAATTAAAATTTGTCCATAAATTTTCCAACCGCAAATAAAAAGTTCCGTCTCTATTAATGCCTTAAGTTTACATCTGTGTGTAAAACCAGCTGTTTTATTCAATTCAATTCAGTACGTTAGACATATTAACGTACTGCTGTGGAAAAATTTTTTAAAATAGATGCTTTGCACCACGAACCGACGCTGACATAATCTCCGAACTTCTATCTGGTGAAGAATCAAATGACGAGGCGGACGATAGTGATGCGTACGTACAAATACCAACGTTAAGTAACGCTTTGGAATCTTTAAGCATTCTTCGTAGTTTCCTTCTCTCAAAAAACGGATGTGCCGAAGAATTAGAAATGGTTGAACAATTTATCTTTTCTAAATGCTGCGAAAATGTGCAAAGAAAAATAACAGATTTTTTTGCTAAAGATAAAATTAAATTGGAAAAGTTTACATACAAATAAATATATGTATGTAGAATTCGCAAATTTATTTTAACCAAACGCAAATTAATTTAACCCAAAATCAAATTAAATTAAACCAAATGCAAATTAAATTTGGTTTTTTTTTAAATAGCAATTAAATTTTAGTTATACATATACCGGAGTTTTTTTAAAAGCGATTTTTTATATAAGCACTGCCGATGCATATAAAAGAATTTTTGCATATGCATTTCTCGTTTATAAGCACAAAAAGTCGTGCAAAATTATAAATGCATATAAGCGATAAATATTGTACACCTTAATCGGAAAATGTAAAAACATTCTTCTGCCGCGAGGTGAGTTTTGAAGCTGTTTGTATGAATTTTTTACACAAGACAAAATCCGATATGAAAAACTATTCTGCATTATTAACTCAAAAATTAACGTTGTTTGAGTAAATGAACGGAATGTACTTTTTCGGAAACTGGTCTTTTAATAGGTTGCTTTTTTTATTGAAGATACTGAAGTAAAAAAATAGTAGGGGCTTCTGTTGGCTGAGTAGTTAGCGCATTGAGTCTCCAACCAGAACATCTGCCGTTCAAATCCCCGATCAGACCAAAAATGTTTCTTTCTTCAATTTATGTCTGTAGCGTAGATTTGAGCAATAAAACGTCGGCGAAGTAAATATTTACTTTTTCGTTAATTGCTTTTTTGGGTGAAACATCTGTGAGTGAGAAACCACTAAACAACACTACCAACTCACCCAAAAAAGTTGCGAACAATAAGCCATAATTATTATTATCTACAAAAAAAAAGAACATCAGTCGACTCTCGATAATTTAAAATCCACGGGACACATGTCAAATATTATGGAGGAATATAGAGAAAATTAAAATTATAGAACGATATGTCGCTATGGCGTTGGAAATGATTATTAGGAGAGATAACCCCTACACATGCATATCATTATGCTGGAACTAGAAAGAAAGGGATAGTATGAGTGAAATGACAGAAGGTGAAGCTTCACTATCTTGCAACTCTGCATTTTTGCACGTTCATTGTTTCTATAGCAGTGTTGTAGCGTCTCTGTTATAAGGGAAACGAATTGAATTTTGAAGCTTCGTTTTAGTAGCCATATTCAGTAATTATTTTATTTCGCCGGTGCTACACAATACCGACGAAGGAGGGCGTTCTGATGTGCCTGTGGATTGGATACAGCTGAAGCAGTTACTGTTCAGTAACCAGTGACTACGCCTTCGCCACTGAAACCTTCCGACCACAACTGACACACAAATGCACATCAGAAAAAATACGAGATGTTTTTATGAGTCTGAAACTGGGAAAAATTTTTCATTTTGTAGTCAACGTGCAGACTACTTCGATCATCGCCCGCACCTTCAAATAACGGGTGTTCCAACCTTAATTCACGATGCTTCACTACATGATAAATTCAACCATGGAGATATACCCAATTGAGCAGCAATTATTGAACACTTAAGATTGTTGAAGCCTTTTAGGGAAATGGGCGTTCAAATGAAATCAATGCATTTCAAGCAGTTACCGTGAATGGTGTTCGCTTTCGCGAGATGATGACGGACTTCTTGTGGCCAGAAATTGAGGATACGGACTTGGACGATATGTGGTTCCAACAGGATAGTGGCAGCTGCCACACATCCAACGAAACAATGGCTCTTTTGCGCGAGAAATTCAATAGTCGTGATGATGTTAATTGACCGTCACGATCATGTGATTTGACACCGTTGGACTTCTTCCATTTTAAGATATTAAAAAGAAATACTGTACGCCAAGAAGCCAAAAACAATTCAACAGCTAAAGGATGAGATAATTCGGCACATGAACGACATCAAACTTCAATTATGTCCCAGAGCCGTTGAAAATATCGACCATCGATATGCCGTGCCGAGTATTTGGCCGATATTTTGCTTTACACATAATTGTCATAGATCGTTCTATCATAACAAAAAAATTTTTATTTTTCTTTTAGAATATAAGATTGGAATACTTACTGTTAGTTCAATTTTATTTTGAAAATCCAGTAAATAAACACAAATGTATTAACAAAAAAAACCATAATTTTTTTTTTTTATCTTGGACCAGCTTGTCATAGATCTTTTTATCAAATAAAAAAATATTAAAATAATTCTCTGAAAACTTTTTGTTTTATTTAAAACTAACAGCGTGCGTTTGGTTAAATTGTTAACCATAGAGATGTTCATTGGCGAACAAAATGACACTTCAGCTATGTCGAATTACCGAAGGGATTATTTTATCGTACGGTTTTCAAAGGACCTGGATTTAAATTCATTATAATTTCACATTATTAAGAAAGCACTGTGTATGTCATCCAAGAATGGAGTTGAGTGTAAACTTTTAATTCAATAAATTTCACGACAGCCACACGACAATGCAAAAATATTTTCATTTTAACTATTTTTTTTTTTAATTTCTAAAGTTCCAAGTACACTTTTTCCTCCATCACCGCTGACAATATTCCGCCTCATCAATTACGCCATGCTACTTGTACAGGGTGTCCGACGGGAAGGTATACTACTTTGTTTTGCCGTTTTGTGGCAAATTTATTATGGAAAAATATGCGATAAACCAACGTGTTTTAATCATTAAAACATTTTATCAAAATCAATCATCGATTACTGTGACGATGAGAAAGTTACGTGAAATTTTTGGGAGAAACAACGTGCCAACAAAACGAACTATTTATCGGGTAGTGAATGATTTCGAAGAAAGAGGGTCTGTAGGTGATAGGCCCAAGCATAAACCACAACGTACTACAAAATCGGCTGAAAACATTACTGCTGCTAGAGAAAGTGTTCAAAACAATCCATCAACTTCAATTCGACGCCGTGCTCATGAGCTTGGTCTTCAAAGAACAAATTTCGCCACAACTGAATGCTTTGGGCTTGATTAACATGTGGTACCAACAAGACGGCACCACAACGCATACAGCCAGGATTACAATGGAATTACTGCGAGACCACTTTCCACAACAAGGTATTTCAAGGTTTGGTGATGTTGATTGGACTCCACGGTCGCCTAATTTGACTGCTCCGAACTTCGTTTTGTGGGGATATCTGCAACGCAAGGTTTATGCAAACAAACCAGAAACGCTTGGGAAACTCAAACAAAATATTCGTGATGAAATTAATAAAATACCGCGTGAAATGTGTGAGAAAAGGGCTCGCATTTGTGAGGCTAACAGAGGCGGACATTTATCTGATATTGTATTGCATACATAATTGCCGACATTAAATAAAACAATTATCAATATAAGATCCCTTCTGTATCATTTAATCAAAAACTATAAACAAACAAAGTAGTATACCTTCCCGGCGGATACCCTGTACTACGTAATTGCAACACATTTAGCAACACCACGAGCTTCCAAGTATATAAATAAAATAAAAAAGAGTTCTTTCTGAAAGAAAAAGACACCTCAAATCAACTAAACAAACTTTCCATACAAATAGCAACGGTTGGTCACATAAATACACTCGTACTATTGACATTTCTTTCCACTAAACTCCCCTGCTGCTTTTGGTCATGATAATAATATTGTGGTTGCCGGTTGCTTCTGCTTTTCTTTAGGTTTAATTTAGTCTATTGTCTGGGGTTTCTTTTTTCTAAACTGCCAACGGACATTGGCTCAAAAGAAAAATGATAAAAACTTATTAACAAAACATAACAATGGCTAATAAAAAAAGAAAAAAAGAAACAATGTGTAGTTAAAAGTTTATTTTGAGGGTAAAAAGTTTTATTTTCTAAGGGATATTATATTAACTTGTTTTTATGTTTCTTATGTCCTTTTTGTAACTCCTTAACAGCTTAAACGGGTGTCATTTACTCATACGATGATAAAGTTGTGCTCGGTTTTAAAAAACTTTATTATCTGATCAGAAACAATTGTGGCTTGCGACTGAGGACAGGACGCAAGAAAATTTGTAATTTCTGGCCATGCGGACAGAATTTAGAGGAAATTTCAACTGATATACGATACATGAATATTTCATAATGTTTTATTATATTTAAGAGAATTTTTATAACTGGTTACAATTACACTCAGATAGAAACATTAAACTTTGGGTCATAATAATTTTCATGTTGTATTGCGAATGCTATATTAAAGCTATCATTTAATTGTGAATGACAAAATAATTAGTAAACATGAAATTTTCATCCTGGTACCGTACACGAAGGTACAACGTTTACAAATAATTAAAATCTTCTACCGAACTTTTGAGTTTGTAGTTGTAACTTTAATAGCGCTTACTCTGATTTTCGGTGGTAATAATCGTGCCAGCTGACCAGCTTTGCGGTCTATAGTGTATAAATTTTAAACTAAAAGAGAGTTTCCGTGTCAAAGAGATGGCGTACCGCTCGAAGTGAGTAAAACATCGCAGCCGTGAGTGCATGGATTCCAAATTAGCGAAATCAGTAGATTCCACTTCGTTCTCAAGAACAACACTGTGGCGTATTTTGGTCTACATCCTTACAAGATCAATTTATCAAAGCCACTTGATAATTTTAAGAGCCGAATATTTTCCTATTGTTCTCTAGACTCCCGCAAGGGGGTAAAGCCACTTGATAATTTTAAGAGCCGAATATTTTCCTATTGTTCTCTAGACTCCCGCAAGGGGGTTTAGGAACTTGTTTCTAAACCTACGGGTGTTTGAGGTACCTAGCTTAAGGTGTAGCATTACCGTGGTCTCCCCTTGAGATTGAAAATGACAGAAGAGGTGACTCTTCGAAATCTGACTAAAAATTGAGGAGGTTATTCGTGCATTTCCGTGTGAGTGATTAAATCCAGTTCAATTATAATCTAGTACTACGGTCCCAGCGAAGCCCACAGCTCTAACGCTCAGTAAGGGTTTAATGACTGATGTACTCTTAAGGGAATAGTTCGTGTCCACCCTGAAAAGTTGGAGTTTGTGTGCTGGTTTGGGAAAGGATTCGTAGTAGCTGTGGTTGCCACCAAAAGATACGCTGGGAGATAAGTTTTTGGTCTGTTCGGGATATATGTGAGGAAGGCACATACATATATTCTGATACGACTTTTACTTAACTAGGTGCTGTTGCCATTCTACAGTGTCTCGAACAAACATTATTACTGGCTTAAGTGTGCTTGACTCAAATACATTCTGATATGACACAGAGTTTGGACAGCTCGAAACAGCTTAGGAAGGTGCAATTTATAGACCAGGGATATCTATAATTTGGTTTGCCATCTGTGTGCTGGTTCAGAATAAAAAAATATAAAAAAATACACAGTTGGAATCCACTGAAGATGACGGAGACAAAATAAAAAGAAATCTTTATTCAAATTCTTGAGTTTTACACCTTAAAACCAAGTGTTCACGATTACTCGCATTTGCAGAGAGAGAAAAACTTGCAATAGCAAAATAAAAACGCATATTTTATTCGGTGTAGTAAAAGTCCATTTGGAGGTGGTCCGTTCCTTATTTGTATTTGTCAGCAGTTCCTCACGTTGGTTATTTACACATGCAACAACACATAAAATATTTGACTGGCCTGATTTTGTTTCCATTTTCTTGTTGTTCTTTAACTGGCAATGGATGTGTTTAACTTTTATAGCCATAATGCTGTGTTCTTTTTGAACATCAGCAATGTCATGTTGTTGTCAGTCGAACGGTTTGTCCGTCATGAGATCAGACAGTTCGTCTGTTCATAATTCCATGTATGACACATTGTTAAATAATGTTGTTGAGAGATTCTCGTGCATTCATTTTTGTTTTTATAATGTTATTTGATGTTGCTGCTGCTGTTATTGATGTCGTTGTCGTTGTCGTTGTCGTTGTCGTTGTCGCTGTTTGTTGTTCCTGTTATGTTATTATGACATAAATATGTTGCTGGCGAACAAATAGCTATTTGCTTTTTTATTTTTTTTTCCTCCTTGTTTTGTTTCCGAATATTTGAAAAAACATTTTGCTGCTTGTTTCCAAATGCTTGTATTGTCCGCTTTTATTTATTTATTCATATTTTTTTTTCTTTCTCGCTTATTGCGTCATTAACCCTTCCAGTAATTTGGAGCAAAAGTAAATTAAGCTGGAACACACACTATATCCAGAGTTAAGTAGGCGTTAGGCCAAAGAAGGATTTATCAGTGTAAGAAATCAAATTAAATTTTTAAATGATCCCAACGAAAAAAAAAAAAAACAACTTCAACAGCACAAAAAAAGGTAGGAATTCTCAGGCACACGTGTGTGAGTATGTTTGCACTCAAGCAAGCTGGTACAGTGGGTTAGAGGAAGTTGAGCATTTTAAGAAGTGAACAACTTTTCTGATAATAAAAGAAACATGGTGGGCACATTTTTCTAAAGATGAAAGGTCACGCATTAAGCTGTCGCACTTTTATATTAATTTACACTATTTTCAAAATTGTAATCGCAGAAATGTGTACTCCAGTAAAGAGACTTTCAATTGCAAAAATTTAATATCAAAGTAACCAACCTCACTTCGCAGCAGTTTTTCTTCGCAATCCGGCATTTTCGAAGCCTGCCGAAAGAAAGTAACGCCTAGAAAAGCCATTGCATTCCAAGATAGTGAAATAACGGCATCAGAAAGTTTCCTCTGCTAGAAATGAATAGCTTCGGAGCTCTTTGGGGTCGTCATAATAAAACTAAAGATCAGTGGTACTAAGAATTCGAAGAAGGACTGGCGAATATGATCACTTAACATGAAATGATGCGATACCCAAATATTTTACCATAGAAAAAATCATTGAAAGTAACGAATAGAAATAAAAAACACAGAGTGCAAAAAGTAGAGTTGTAAGATAGTGAAGCTTCACCTCCTATCATTTCTCCTACTATCCCTTTCCTCTAGTTCCAGCACAATTCACCACATATGTAGGAATCATCTCCTGAGTGCTGGTCCAAGATAAAAAAAAATTACAATTTTCAGTACACAATTAAAGAAAATGGCGTAAGCTTCCATAAGTTTCCATGGTTCTTAGGCATCTCACATCAATCATAAAGATTAAAAGAAAGTAATCGCATGTAAAAATCCTTTGACCGATGGTCAACAGATATTTCTTAAACAGATATTGCTTCATTTTGCATTCGATCGTTGTTTGCTTAGTTGCTCGAGGTGGGAAAGACTGCACATATTCTTGTTAAAATATTCCCACAGTATAAAATGGAGGTAAATTCAGATATTGGATATCGATCAAAATTTACATTCATACGTTTCAACAGAATTTTGTTGGAAATTTCGATATCGTCCGTCGTAAGTTGTACACCGAAGCCATGGTGGCGAATAAACTCACTAAGAAAATTGTAAATACTACTGAATGAAAGATGCGATGCCTGAGGTAGTTAGTACGTTGACTAAGTCTTTTTCGCATTTTTTTCTGATGTGCATTAGTGTGCCGTTTGTAGGCATCGGTAAAATAATTAATAAATCAAATAATTAATAAAAATAGCTACTAAACACAGCTGCAGAATTGAATACGTCTCCTTGAAAGCAGACGCGCTGCAACACTGCTATAAAAGAAAAACATGCAAAAGCAGAGTTGTAAAAATAATGAAGCGTTCTTCTGTCTATCACTTCACTACCTCTCGTCACTATCAGTATCCCTTTCCTATAGAAGGTAGCACCTAGTAGGAGGCAATCATTGCCTGCGGATAGCTTCTCTTTATTAAAAGAAAAAAATTATAAAAACCTTCATTTTCTGTTTAAAACACACAATGTAGACACATCATAAAAAATATCTGCTTGTAGAGTGAAAGCGATAAGTGCTCAGCCAACAATCATCATTCGTCAGTATTTGAGCAATAGTACGTCGGTAAAGTAATATGAAATCGCTCTAATTTAACTTCAAAAAAATTAATACGCCAACGTAATGTCTGATTATCTATTTATTGGTGTCAAAACCGCTGTTCTGGCGATGCTCTCAGCTGTTAAATATATGTCACATGAAGTGTAATTTTTTTTCTAAAAGGTTTGCCATTAACGAATAATGATCGTTAAATAACGGAAGGATGCAACAAAATTGTTAAAACTTTTGTACAAATGTAATACAGTACAAATGTGGCCAGTTTTCGAATTATAATTATGATTATAATTTTTTTCTTGGGCCAGAGCTGTCACCACTCGTTCTTATGTATTGCCTTGTGGAGAAGAGATGTGTGGTGAAGTGATAGGAAGTCTTAATTCTCGAACAATTTTTAAGTTGTGTGCTTTTGGCCGTAGCCGCACAAAAAAGTCTAACGGGGTCAAATCGCTTGATCTTGCTGACAAATTGACGTCATCAACACATGAAATTACGTGTTCTGGAAACTTGTCATGCATTAAACCCACAATCGGTCATTCTGTGTAACCCATGGCACAGTCTAGTTGAAAACACATATCGGAAAAACCATATGTGTAGATTTCTGCTCTAAAACTTACAAAAGCTAACTTAACTTCATCAAATAATATCGAATCGAATCTATTATCAACATATCTTGTGCAAACAGAGTCCACTGCGCATTTTGATCACACGTCCCACATTCCTCTATAGAATGTACAATTGAAAGGGTTACGGTTATCATAAATCTTTAAAATTCTTATGATTTCATCCATTCAAAAGTATTCACATCGTAAATCAGTCTTATTGAAATCACTGTGTGCACTGTTTTGACATTCGTCAATAGTGCGATTGTTGTTGTGCCTGTTGGCGGGCGTATGGCATTTATGCGATTGTTCACTTTTTGTCCTCTCTCTGTCATTATAAGTATTTAGCTTCCTTTCTTTCCCAGATGGTTGGTTCGGATAAATGTGAATGATAGAGTGATGATGATAAGAAATAAACAAGTTTTTCATTACTTTTATAAAGACGAACAAGAGATGTTGTCGCTGACAACCGTCCCTTACCGTCCGTCAGTCGTCGTTGAAGTTGACGATGCTGGTGATGATGATGATATAGAGATGGCATATAAATACACTTTTGCTCATAAGTTTAAGTGATTTTATTCGAGAGCATGAAGAAGTCCTTATAATTGGCTTGTGTTGACATTTTTTTGCCATCAACAAGGAGCAGCAACAAAAATTTACAAGAAATGAAATGAGAAGCATATTCCTTAATGCACAATACTGTTTAGCATACTAATTTTGACGATGCGTCTGGCTGTGTTAATGTCGCAGTTGGCTTCTTCGTTGTTATTGCTTCTTATAAAGAAGATGATCCACTTACAATTGCTTGAGAGCAAAGATGTGGCATTAGAAAAACACAACTTTATTATAGAAAAAAAAAGAAGTTAATTTATATTTCGAAAAGGTCAAAGTTACACAGCATTATGGGAGGTATTTTGTATAAACGGTGGCGGCTCGTGTATGCAAATTGCAGTCAACATGGGGATTACGATGATTAAAAGAAGATTATTTTGTTAAAATAATATTTATTTAATGACTTGGAATGCGACAAAGTTCTCATTCTTAGATCATATTGTCATTTGAAAAGCAGACTTTAGTAAAATTGTGCATTATGGCGGTGATTTCCTTTAAAACTTGAAAGTCTGGCGAAAATATGCTATTTGTTCACTTATTAAATTAAAAAATAACAGGGTTCTGTGTAAATCTTGTGAACGCATCGTTTACCAAAAACGTAAATATCACACGATTTTCTATGTCGGTTTACTATATAAAAATAAAAATTTAAAACGACCGTTAAACGAGTTACACACGTACATTTTTAAAACGCCGATACACATACATATATCTTTTTTGGGCTCATCTAATAGAATCAGTTAGTAGAACGTTGTTATTTACAAAAAAACAAACAATTTAATTTGCTGTACAGTGTTATTTCTTATAGAAGGTGTCAGTTATAACTCGATGTTTTTGACTGTATTTTTTTAATGAATGAAATACTTGAGTTTTGCTTTTGGATTGTGTTTATTCGATGTATAAATTGTTTTTTTATTAAGTAGAGGAAATGGTATAGGCGAAGTTACCGGCGCCAGAATTGACGCTCTTGAATGATCACTCTTGCCACTACTTCCGGCAATAGGTTCCCGCATTTGAAGGCTTCAAGAGTCTGAGGCTTGTTGACATAGACTCGCGACTTCAAGAAACCATAGAAAAAGAAGTCTAGACGATCCTGCCGGCCAGTGCATATCACTAAATGGCAAGATCAGGCGAACCGGTTGGAATTTCGGTTGTGGGTCGTGCAGTATACGCCGTTGATATATCCTGTTGGAAACACATGTTCTCCACACCCAATTCGGCCAGTTGCGATAGAAGAAGGTCGTTGAGCATGGCTCTGTTCACTTGTTTAGGCAGTACTCTGTGACATCGTCAGGCACAGTCGCGATAACTTCGGCTGCAACATCCTTGCAGGGGTCTTTCCTGTCACTTTTGATGTGGGAAAATTTAAATCAAATGTCCATACACACTACTCCACCCATATCTTCCTTGCCATAAACTAATTTCCTAGTTCCAGCACAAAGCATCTCATGTGTAGGTGTCCTTCGTGGGTATTGTGTAGCACCGGCGAAGTAAAACAATAATGAAAATGGCTACTAAAACAAAGCATCAGCACTGCTGCCAAATAATTAATTAAGCTTCACCTCCTGTCGTTTCTCCTACTATCCCTTTCCTATAGTTCCAGCACAATGCTTCGCATGTGTAGGAGTCCTCTCCTGAGTGCTGGTCCCAGATAAAAAAATAAAAAGAAACAAACTTTTAATGTTGTACAGCGGTTTTGTATGAAACTATTTGTATGCCAAATTGCACAGTGACAAAATTGCTGCCACACTCAACCAGAAGATTGCAGAAAAAAGAATATAATTTTGCATTTAGCCAGCATATGGCGAAATAAGAAGCAACTTGTTAGTGGAGATGCTACTCCCATATAAAGCAATGATAACATAAAGATTTTTGCATAATTGTTTTTAAGTTGTTGTTCGAAAGCGAGCAAAAACAAGCAACAAAAAAAACTTAAATAAGATAATCATGTGCCAAATGTTTTCAAAAGTCCATTTAAGAAGAAGTTAAAATACTGCACACCAGAGATGCCAAATTGAAAATCTTAAAATCGCAGCCCTTTTTAAATAAATCCCGCGTTTTTCTAAATGTATAATTTCGCAACCTTAATTTCATTTAAGATAATAAGCATTGTAAACTATTTAATGTATAATAGTAGATTGTGAGCAGGTTTTTCCCAAACTATTCTAAACTTGGAAATAGAAACCAAGCTAAGGTTTATCATACATATCTTGCAAGCTTGGAGTAAAGCTAAAGGACTATTGGGTATATTGAGCGCCACGGAATTTGAATTTGAAGATCGGTATGTTAGAACAAGTTATATTTGTCGCTTGTAATCCCAATTTTATGCTTCTTTGGTGTGCGATCCACAATATGAAGTCCACATAATTAAATTAAAAAGGATCCGTGCAAAAGCCGCTAAAACGACTATCCGTTCTGAGTGCACTTTTTATTTTCAAATCTTAATCCACTTATTCATATTTATTAATTATCAACTGCACTGTGGAAACATACAAGGTAAGCGTATTCCACACTTCAGTTTGTTGCAATGTATGTAAAACAATAACAATGTCTTTTGAATAATTATTATTTAATTGATTATTATGTTTTTTCATTAGGAACTTCTGGGAGACCTTCAGCACTTTGGAAAATAAAGCACCACACGCAAGGTATTTGCAATCGAATAAGATAATTAATCTTTAAAATCACAATGCTATGAAACCATTGTTATCAGATATTTTCTCAAGCTTTAGAAAGAGTTGTCCTAAGTCTATATTTCTATTAATAACCAACTCCTGCAACTTAAATACAGAAAAAAAATTAGATTCGCAATGAATTTAGATCCCTCCGCGTGCCATCAATTTTTTTGTTTTTTTTTTACTAACTATTATAAATATATGAATATTTCAAAAATTTAATTTTACATAAAAAGAAACTATATATTTAAGTTTTATATTAAAAAAAAATTAAAATTATTGGTTAAAGAAATTAATTTTAAGTATTATTAAAAAATTATTTTTTAAAAAAATTTTAATTTTATATTAAAAAAATTATAAAAAAAAAAATTAAATTGATTTATTAAAATAATTTTTAATTTTAAAAAATTTTATTTATATTTTATACACATATATATATATATAAAAAATTATAATTATTTATTAAAAAAATTAAATTTTAAGTTTTATTACGAAATGTTTACGGTGGAACCCCTGTAATTAATATTAATTTTAATTCTAGATTAATAAATAAATGACATTGAATAAGTTAGTATTTACTTTTTGTACACAAAGGATTTATGGAAGCCGGTTGATCTTTCGAAGTGGCAATACTGTTTCCGAAGTCTTTATACACAAAATAGAACTAATAATTCCAAATCGACCAACTCGAATCTACATTCCACTTCAACTAAACCTGTGCCTGTGAGATTGCCGGTTGGAAGTATTTTACTTTTAAACACATTTAAAATCATTTTGAAACTTAAAGTCTCAAATTGCACCGATCTAAGTTAAAGCAAAATATTCTGAATACATTTTATTTTAACCACTAGTCTAGCATTATAAAATAAAGAAAATATTTAAAATAATAAATGTGTACCTCCTATAAGCAGACACCTCTTATTAGCGGATGCCTCTCATAATCGGACAAAAACAATGCGACAGTTATCGTCTGGTTATGAGAAGTTTCACTGTATACGACTTTTATTGATTTTTTTATCAAACCGTGATGTCGTAAAAAGGAAAATTGCAGAATTCAGAAGCTCAGTCGTTTGGTATATCGTTTAAAAAAAGGCGAAAAGTCTTTGTGTGCTTGTGAACAGACAAATTTGTAGTATCGTTATTTTATAGTATTTTTGTTTATATTTTCTTCTTTAAAAAAAATTTGATTTTGATTTCATTTTCTGAAAGTTTGAGCCTACTCGTCAACGAGCTACTCACTTATCGCTGCGGTACATTCTAATAAACATCTTAATAAATATGCTGACAGAGTTATCGCTCCATACTTTTATTCGAAAACAAAGCTGAGGAAACAGAAACCGTATCCGGCAAACCAAGTTTGGAACATTGTTTACGTCCTGTCTCAGCATTAAATTATTTTAATTTAGAAGAACTAAAAGCTGTCGGAAGCAACACTTTGTATATTTAAGAACAAATGCTTACAAAAATGCTGTCGTACTTCACTAAAGTAAGTGAATACACTATTTATAGCAGTAACTGCTTAAAAAATACATTCTAGTTCGTTTGTCTTGTAATGCTTCTATGCGGCTTATCGCGAACAAAAATCTTGCATTATAAACGCGGTAAGGTAAGTGATTCCGTTTTGTTTTCACCTTACAATATTGCTTTCTGGCAAGCACTAATTTGTACTGAGTTAGTTCTCAATAATCCTGACATATGGTTCCAGCAAAATGGAGGTACTGCTCACACCACGAAAAGCGATTCTCCGCCAACTTTTTGATGATCAAAAAGTTTAAAAAATTTTAATTTTGAAAACCCCATTAACTGCCAAGAAGAAAATGAAGGCCATTTAATGGAAGGAATTTTTTATACTGATCTACAAAAAAATATTTAAATAATACTTTCGTTAAAAAAATAAATAAAATTGAAAAATTGTTAAAATCAAAAAATTACAAGCGCTCGCTAATAAACACGAGTCGAAGGCGATATGTGACAGTGACATCGCCTTTAATGAGTCTCATACTTTGAAATATTGTCCTGTAAAAATTATATAAAATGACATTCATTATTGCGTTTTTAAAAAAAATACGTATATTTTTTTATCTTGGTCCAGCGCTCAGGCGAGGGGTCATGCATTGTGCCGGAACTAGAGGAAAATGTTAGTGAGAGATATGACAGATTTTCTTTATTGATATCTAAATTTTTTTTATAAAAAATGTTAATACAGAAGAGATGGCAATCCTGCCATATACACACACGCACACAAGTAAAAAGGCACGAAATAAGATTTTCCCAAAACAAAACTTTTTTTTATTTCAATTATTTTCTTTTTCTTTTTTGCATAAAAATTAACATGAATTAAATCGAACAAAATGCAACTGCAACGAAAAAAAATTGTACAACTAAAAGTCTGCAAAAAAAGAACTTAACGAAATGAAACTGAAACTGAAAACGAAAATGAAATGCCAGCGAGGGACACAAACGTATTAAGTGTGTGCGAGTCGCAGAAGTATCTTTAATTGAAAATGAAGGATTAAAATTTAAACCAATTAATTTTATAAATTGAGGGTAAGTTTCTTGTCGCCTTGCATATCTACTCCGTATTGTAGTTATCTCCATTTTTTTTTGCTCTACATGACATAATATTTTGATTTGTTCCAAATGAGGGTTATTTTTTTCTCAGAAGTATTTTTAATACACTTTCCTTTTATTGCCAGAAAAAGTACAAAAATAAAGAACTTTTGTATGTAAGTAAGAAATAACAAATAGTTACCATTTGGATTACATTATAATAAAAGCATTATCAAAAGTTCTAACAAGATTGTAACACACGATAATGAATGTGTGTACGTAAGTCCCCTTTGCAGGGAAAAGTAAGAAAAATGCGAGACCAACAAAAAAACATAATCCAACGACATAAAATTAACAGTCAACAATTGACACTCATCCACAAAAAAATAAATAAATAAAACATGAAACAAAAAATGGAAAAAGCCACCAACTAAACAACAAACTTTGGTAGCGGCCAACAGTGGAACAGTGGTATGAAAGCACCAAAAAATGGCAAAACATTAAAAATTTTATTATAAATTAGCAGATTGTTTTTTTTAATATCCCGGTATAGAAAGTGATTGATTTAAGCCCAATTTTTTAAAATAGAGTTATCATTTTGAGGATCTGGTAGTCAAAATAGCATTATTTTTAAGCTTTTTTACTTCGCCGAAGTTTTATTGCTCAAATGCCAACGAAGATGGGTGTTGTAGCACAGAAAAATCAGAACAAAATTTTAACTTAACCGGGCCAGGAATCGAACCCGGGTTTTTCTATACGCTCACTATTCAGCCATTAGCACTTACGAACGGGGCAAAGCATAATAATAACCAACTTTGCCGCTTTCGAAAATTATTAAGCTTTCATATTGATTCGGTTCGACATATTTCTTTTTTTTCCAAATAAATTTGAATTTTTTTTTTTTTCAAATAAATTAAGTTTTTTTCTTCATCTTGGACCAGCAGTCAGCAGATGACCCCTACATATCCGGTGCATTGCGCTGGTACTAGAGGAAAGGAATAGTAGGAGAAATGACAGAAGGTGAAGCTTCACTATCTTACAACTTGCTTTTTTGCACGTTCTTTTTTTATAGCAGTGTTGTAGCGTCTCTGATGTCAAGAAGACGTATTAAATTTTGAAGCCGGTGCTACACAATACCGACGAAGGAGGGCGTTCTGATGTGCCTTTGGATTGGATAGAGCTGAAGTTACCAGTGACTATGCCTTCGCCACTGAAACCTTCCGACAACAACTGACACAAGACACAAAAATGCACAACAGAAAAATGCGAGATGTTTTTATAAGTCTAAAACTGGTGTTGAACCCAGGAAAAGTTTTCGATTTGTAGTCAACATGCAGACTACTTCGACCATCACCACCCTCCAAAAATCCAATCAGCTCTAAACCTCCAAAGAAACTTCGATTGCTGAGTTTTGTTTTTCTAATAATAACTCTGTGTGAAAAAAATTAATGAAATAGACACATCTGGTCTGGTAGGTATTGTCGAGCAAAACAACAATCTAGTTTTGAAATTTTCGAAACACTCCTAAAAGCTAGATTTTTTGTGCCCTTATTCACTTACCAGCCTGTAACTTAGTCGATTATTAACAGATTTCAAATTTACGTTATTACGTTAGTATAGGTGTAGGTTTCATTTATTCTATTTATTTATTAACTAAAATTTTCAAACAAAATTTTAATTGTCTCAATGCCCAAATTAAGAAAGATAAATATTTATTTAATACGCTTATTTACGAAATTTTTAATAAATTGTAATTTAATTAATACTTTACTCAATTTAATGAAATTCGTAATCAAAGCACATCTTTATGTTACTAAATTATAAAATGTTAAAAAGACATCTCGTGTTTGGGAAGCTGAATCTGCAAGTCTTCAACTTGTTTCAACGTTTTAT
Source organism: Dexiosoma caninum (assembly GCA_963924685.1). Taxonomy (NCBI): domain Eukaryota; kingdom Metazoa; phylum Arthropoda; class Insecta; order Diptera; family Tachinidae; genus Dexiosoma; species Dexiosoma caninum. The sequence goes on from OZ004727.1 coordinate 69,532,258, forward strand.
TGACGTATGCCAGACTCTTATACGCAGTGTGGTATCATAAAGTATTTTGCTAACCTTCTGCGTGTGGTTCGCCTCATCTACTGAGATGATTATCAAAAATGTTAATATTGTGAGTTGCTAGTTTGTGGAAAGCAATGCCGCAAAGAGGAAACTAGTGACGAAGTGAAAAATTAAGTTTTAACTCTTAAACAAATCCGTTTTCATGTTGCTTATATTGAAGAAGAAGTTCCAAAATCGGGCAAAAAAAACATCGCAGACGTTGTGCAGTTTTTTACGATAGAAATATTTCGGAACCAGTATTTTTCGTATACAATGTATGTTTTTTACCTGAACTATGCCGCGTCTACCACTGTTCATCAGTACAACAATGATGGCAGAAAACTGTAATTGATAGGAAGGAAGTTATAAAAAAAAATACATTATAAAACTTTTTATGCAGCATTTTTTTCTCTGTACGGTTAAAAGAAACCATCAATGATTGTTAAAAAACAGAGAAATGCAAGCGACGAGCGTTGACAAAAAATAGACGGCAACAACCCGGACAACTAAACTACAAAACTTTAGGGGTAGTTGTTCACATCCTGTTACTTGTTTTCATTTAAGTGCCACACAATGAATTCCTCCTTGTAAGTATTACAGAAAAGAAAGGATGATGTAGAGTGGTCGGGGAGAGCTGAGGGAGGTTTTTCGTAATAGATATGATTATAAGCTGTTAATCTGAGTTAAAATATCTTTTTAGACAATTCATTTTTGGTTTGATTCTAATGAAGTTAGATATTCCCATGAAGCGCACGAATCATCAGCATTCAGCTGCAACGATGTTGTTGCCTCTCAGTTGCCAGGCGACAGTATAAGACGCTTCCACACAAACACACAACCAAACACATTTTATAAAAAGGAATAAGGATGAGCAGGCTGGATGGAACTCAAGTTTAAGTTTCATGAAATGCAAAATTACGTATCAAACAAGTTAGAATGGAAATTCGTTTCAAAAGAAAAATATAATCTTTTGGAGAATGTGTGTATTTGAAAAAATCTCTTCAGTTGCAGTGGCAGTGAAAGAAGAAAAATTTAATTTTTGAAGACAGAATCAGGTCATGTAACAAACCATCTAAAAAAAAAAGCCAAAACTTCCAGTAGAAACAAAAGAAATCCAATCGACAAAGGCAACATTTAAACCGACATGCACTCATTTGGAATGTACCACAATTGTTAAATTAAGATAGTTGGTTGCCAGTTCGTCTAACAAACCCAACCTCACTAACGCACTCATTCACTTACTCGTGCTCTCATCTATTGCATAAAATGGAAATGCGGTAAAGTCATCCATCCATCTGTCCGCCGCTAAACCAGAACCAAAGACAAAAAATATATGTACTTTCGTATAATGATAGTATCTATAACAAATACATAGCCATAAGTAGTTACATCTAAGTATATCTGTATGTATGTATATACGTATGTATGTATGTGAATCTGTCTGTCTTTGTTCATCCGCCTGTCTGTCTATTTGTTTTTCCCCTTTTATTATCCATTTAGGATTAGCAATACTGCACAATTGTAATTGTGGGAACATGGGAGTGAGTGAATTGTGTTGGTGTGAACAAGCATCAGCTGTTTATGGCTGTTTATATGGTATGGAGTGTTTAAAATGTGGCATTCAGCAAAAGCTGTTTCTTTTCTTTTTTGTGCTGCTTAATTTTTCTTGAATTTAGTTATACACGGAAAAAAATAAAACTAAATTTTAATTGAAAATGTTGTAACATAAAATAAGATATTAATTAGATTTTCACCTGCAAAGAAATTAATAGTATCAATTAAATTATTATTGCTGACTTAATTGCATTAATTTACAATCAACGTTTTAATAATAATAATTGAAAATTTAATTAAATATTTAGAAAATTTTAAAAAAAAATTTTAATAGCAAAAAAAGTGTTTAACTTCAATACGAATGCTTATGGAATATTAATTTCTCTTTGTATAAAGTTCAGCATTTAATGTATTTCATAGTAAAAACAAATTAATTATTTATTTGTCTAAAATTTAATTGGATTAAATTAATTTTAATAGAAATAATATATTATGCTAATTAAAATTGTTAATTACAAAGAAGAAAGTACAATTTTTTCTTGTGTATCTATTTGTTGGGGAGTGTGGGTTTGTTGGCTCAAATAAAAATGTTAACAACTCTCGTAGAAGAAGTCATCCAAGCACTGCACTATGTATCGGAAAAGTATTTCCTTTTTGATCAAATGTTTGCTACGTTATAAAATTGTTAATAGTGCTTTACTTTGTTGGGTTCCCAAAAGAAATTGACTTTGAGACAGACATAGGCCTGCAAATTAATTTTAGTTCGACTTCGCACTCGTTTTATATTGAAGTAGCTCCTTATTATTTAATTGGTTCTGGTTTCCTTTCGAAAGTTACCCACAATGCATAAAAATAAATGGTACTTTATATTCAACACTGTCAATGATAACGTACAATCGCTTAAAAAGTAATCATTGTCCGCGGTGGGAACTCTGTGTTTAGAACCCAAAAAAAGAAGCAAGATTTTTCAACTTCAATATACTGATTCGAGAGACTTCGCTAATGAAACAGTAAAAAGTGGATAGTGTAGAGAAAAGACATGATAGGAAGGAATAGCACACAATTCTTCCACAACTCTGCAGTTGCGTGCTTTTGATAATTGGTCTCTGATGCCATTTTATTTATTATTTTACTTCGCCGACGTTTTATTGCTCAATAAATACTATGAAAAGCGCTTCTAATAAAAGGGAGCATCACTAAAATTTTTTGCATAATGGGTGATTGAATGCACAATTTTCCGCTTGTAGATTGTAGAGAAGATATCTCAAGCTTCCGCTCCGACACAATAGTTTGAGAAGATAACTTAATCATCCCTACCGTGAAATATATTCCCTTTTCCCAAAATTGCAATCATGAATCATTTCCCGTGAATTCTAAACAAAATTCCCTTTATCTAGTAGTTTTTCCCTTTTCCCTTTGATTTATTCACTGGAATTTTGCTGGGAAAGTGCACACAAAATGTAAGTAAATTCTTCTTTTGTTTAGATATTATGATAAATCCCTACAATTGGCGATATTTATTTGTACTATAATTATTACAAATGAATGAATGAACATTTAGTTGTGGTCAAGTTCATAGTTAATTCATCACAATAATGTGAAAATTATCTTCGATTAGAATAAAGGAAAAAAGAAAAATTAATCTCCAAGACCACTAGAACGCATATTTTTCTTTTTTTTTATCTGGGACCAGCACTCAGGAGATGACTCCTACACATGCGAAGCATTGTGCTGGAACTATAGGAAAGGGATAGTAGGAGAAACGACAAGAGGTGAAGCATAATTAATTATTTTTTTGCAGCTCTGCTTTCGCACGTTCTTTTGTTTTTATACTCGTAGCAGTGCAGAAGCTTCGGTTCAGTAGCCATTTTTATTATTGTTTTACTTCGCCGGTGCTACACAATACCGACGAAGGAGGACATTCTGATACGATTGTGGATTGCTATCAGCTGAAGCCGGTATTGTTCAGTGACCAGTGACTATGCCTTCGCCACTGAAACCTTCCGACAACAACTGACACACAAAGACACATTAGTGCACATCAGAAAAATGCGAGATGTTTATTTTTATTTTAAAATTTTAGTCTGAAACTGAGGTTGAACCCAGGTCTGTTATTGGATTCGTAGTCAACGTACAGACTACCATCCATCGTGCCATCGCCACATAATTTATATGCCACTACATACGTCAGAAGTTCTCTTTGCGTCAACAGGGAGGTAGTTGTAAAGTCATTAATATCGTCTATTTAACCCGACAGAGTTGAAGAAATGTATACGAGAAATGAAAATAATATACTATGTATTAACAAAAGGTCAAAGCTTTGTTTTTTCTGTTTATTTCATCTAAAATAATTACAAATGATTGAATATTTAGTTAATAATGTGAACATGAATGTATAGTGGCATAGAAAATATATATATGTGTATATACGTGTTCTACTCAACTGATAATGGAGGTTAATTCTTCGTTTTTCTTTTATTCTAATCATAAGTATCTTTTACATCATTGTGATGAATTAACTATGAACTTAAACACAACTAAGTATTCATTCGTTCATTTATTTTGATGAATATAATTTTCTTTTATATCATCAGAAGTTAGTAAAAGATATATAAATAGTAAATAAAATGCAAACTAACAGATCAATAGAGTGGTTTTTTTGCAAATTATACAAAGACATCGCGGCCGAGTTTTGCAGTTCTCTTACGGATTAACTTAATTTCTCGTAAATCATGGTTCCAAGCGTAAACATTTTATTTAAATTGTTGGAGTGCTGTATTTTTATTTATTTTATTTTAAAATTCTTTAATTTTCACACTTTTGTTAACTCTTGCATTCAATTACTTTTATTGTTCAACTGCAATACTTTTTATGTGGGTGGCGACTTCACTGGGCCCACAACTTGACACTTAACGACATGTAAACCCACGAATTTTAATTACTGTATTAAATTTAAATTGTTATGATTTTCATTTAATTTCTACGTTTTTCAAATCTTCTCTTTTCTACATTCACTGAGAATGATAACGGGAATAGAGTTGCATGTGAACTTCATGATTTTCACATTGAGCAGAATGAAAATTTATTGGGAACAAAAATTTTACTTCTAATTTGCGATAGGACCGAATGTGTTATTTACTTTTCTCTTGTCCCATACTATTCTCGTATCGCACCATAGTGAGTTTCACGGTCTCTGTAAATCAATTACTTTGGAGTTAAACAAAATTCTTTGGAATTAAACAAAAAGACAACACGTACGATTACAAGATGTACTTGCAGCATTCAAGTTTAACAATTGTTTCGCATAGAAAAATGTCAAGGAACTGAATGAAACATGGTGATCATCATGTAAAAAAGCTTTTTACAATCATCATCGCCATTATCATTAGTCTTAATGTCAGTACCATAAAGTTTTATTTAGCTTTAGAAAATACACAATATGGATAATTCAATTTTATAAATTAAAATTTATTAAATGAAATAAAAATTGAACTTTTGAAAAAATTCACAAAATTTAAATTTATTTAGTTTTATCTCAAATGCAAAAATATTAATTAATAATAGATTTTAAAGTAAAAATAAAAACACTGGACAAACGTAAAAGGTATCCGACAGTTTTACAACATATGTAAATGTTAATTCGGGGGTTGTAACAAGCAGATGATTCTGGGGTTTGAGATAATGCGTCAAAGAAATTAAAAGTGGATAAAAGAATATTAAGGGTTTCCAATTTGAAAATATGCTGTGTATATTGTGGTACCTTTTTGGGTACCCTTTTGAAGACATTGCATTCCTGTGAAAGAGTAAAATGTTCTCAAGAAGAAAATATGGCAACTCAATAAAAAGTGTGGCAGCTCAACGGAGCATATAGTGAAACTCAAGGCGATTTCATAACTTACTAGCGCAGCTGCCGACTATTTATCACTTGTTTGTTGTCAAAATTGTATGATTCTTGTGATTGTTGAACAGGGTGGCCTAAAATAAGCGAAGGTGTTTGAATTTATTATAACTTTTTTATTATAATTTTAATTTTTTGTTTTCCGTATTTAGTAAAGAAGACATGGGAAATTTAAAAGGGCACTGTACACAATTGAACAACGTGCCAAAATCGTTGAACTTTATTTCTCAAATCAACGATCCAATCTTTTTACTCAGCGTGCTATTGTCGTTATTTTAATGTGCGGGTTGGACCTTCAGAGTCAAAAATTAACCGTCTGGTTGAAAATTTTCAATAACAAGGGGCAGTGAATTTTTCATACAATGAGAATGTTTCCATACAAAATTCACACTGTGAAGGACACAATGGCTCTTTTACGCGACATCTTTGGTGAACGAATTATTTCCCGTACAAGCGATTTTAATTGGCCTCGCAAACAGCGGTTTAAACCGCTCCAGAATGTTTCTTCTGGGCTTATTTGAAAGGAAAAGTCTACATTACTAAGCATAGAACCATACAGCAATTACAAAATAATATACGTGAGGAAATTAACAACATAATGCCTGAAGTTTTCCGAAAGGTTATGGAAAATGTTGTGGAAAGAGAACGAATATGCGAATCTGAAAATAGCCACCACTTGCGAGATGTAGTTTTTCGTAATTAATTTAAAAATATTCTCCATTAATATATTCTATTTAAAATAAAAAAAACAATCCTTAATGATGTCTCCAATAAGAAGCTATGAAATCAAAACCCCGCGGTCATTTCGGGCCACACTGTACTATTTTTTTTTTTTTTTTTTTTTTTTTTTTTTTTTTTTGGCGTGTGAGGTAGGGTTGAAAATGCCTTCGCACTTACAGAGACCGTCGTCTTCTGCGTCGAGTGGTGTTGCCACTAAAAAATTCCCTCCTCCTCCACTGTACTATTCGTTGGAAATTAACCTGGGGGATTAATTTCTATTGCGATTCCAAACAAAATTGGCATGAAATCGAACAATTGGTACTCTGTAATCCGTTTGCGTATTTGCCTTTCGTATCAATTATTTTCCATTTCGCAAGGATGGTATCCCCGCACTCTGTAATGCGCAAGCGTCTATGAAAATCGTTTGATAAGCGCAAATACCTTGCGTTAGGTAAATATTAAACGAAAATGGAGAAAAACATATAAGCACGCTGAAAATATAGTTATGTATATTTGATATTTAAATTGTTATTTGTAGGAAAAAAGCAAAAAAAAATTACAAACAAATCAACGACAGTTTGAAATTTTAGTGGATTTCATGGTGCAACATAGTGACTTGGGCAAAGGACAGTGCAGTCAAGCCGCAAATAATTTTTGCACAAAATAGCTGATATCAAAAACTTTCTTTTTACAGTTCAAACAATATTTTACAAAGTTTTAAATGAATTGTATGAAACCAAACCACAGGAAGATCAGAATGCACTCCTTCGTCGGTATTGTATAGCAACGGCGAATTAAAACAATAATAAAAATGGCTACTGAACCGAAGCTTCAGCACTGGTACGAGTATAAAAACAAAAGAACGTGCGAAAGCAGAGCTGCAAAAAATAATTAATTAAGCTTCACCTCCTGTCGTTTCTCCTACTATCCCTTTACTCTAGTTCCAGCACAATGCTTCGCATATGTAGGAGTCATCTCCTAAGTGCTGGTCCCAGATAAAAAAAAAAAAAAAACTTCGAGTTTGCTTAATTTTGCATACGATCTTCGTTTGCTTAGTTGCTCGAGGTGGGAAAGACTGCACATATTCATGTTAAAATATTCCCACAGTAGAAAATGGAGGTAACTTCAGATATTGGATATCGATCAAAATTTACATTCATACGTTTCAACAGAATTTTGTTGGAAATTTCGATATCGTCCGTCGTAAGTTGTACACCGAAGCCATGGTGGCGAACAAACTCACTAAGAAAATTGTAAATACTACTGAATGAAAGATGCGACGCCTGAGGTAGTTAGTACGTTGACTAAGTCTTTTTCGCATTTTTTTCTGATATGCATTAGTGTGCCTTTTGTAGGCATCGGTAAAATAATTAATAAATCAAATAATTAATAAAAATAGCTACTAAACACAGCTGCAGAATTGAATACGTCTGCTTGAAAGCAGACGCGCTGCAACACTGCTACGAAAGAAAAACATGCAAAAGCAAAGTTGTAAAAATAACGAAGCGTTCCTTCACTACCTTTCGTCTCTATCAGCATCAATTTTCTATAGAAGGTAACACCTAGTAGGAGGCAATCATTGCCTGAGTTTTGCTTCTCTTTATTAAAAGAAAAAAATTATAAACACCTTGGTCCAAGATAAGAAAACGAGAAAGAATACTTTCGACATCATAGAAAAGGCAATAAGTTTTAAGTGTAGATTATAAGTTTATTAAAATGTAGTTTTTATTCAGGTATGTGATGAAACACGATTTAGACACAAAACCGATTTAAAAACTATAAAGACTTTCAAATTTGCTTTTAATAGTTTTTTTTCTATAATTTTTGATGCAAGGTATTGTCCTTTTTTCGAGCCAGTTGCAACTTATAAATGCATTGATTCTTCTTTACTGACAGTTACGTAGGATGCGAGAGCACGACGTATGTGCGTAATGAACTTTCAGCTTACGTCTCTATATTACCTTTTCACCTTGTATACCAAACGGCTTCTGCACTTCTGCAATCAAATTGGAAACTTTAAACTCGTTTTCAGTAAAATAAACTTTCTGCAGTTATTACGTTGTTGGAGTATATGAGCGATATCTTTATATATCACATTTCCTTCCATTTCCTTCCTTGAAGATATTGGTCTTATTATTTAAATATTCGGTACATTGGCTTAGAGGCAACTATGCTGCTCTTAATTATTGTCATTTTGTTAACACAGTGGGGCAAGCTGCACATATACAACTATGTTGAGATATTTTTACACCCATTAGGATTATGTGGTAACATTGGATGTATAGGTATATGTATGTTTTGTTTAAGTTTCTATAATGCACAATTCAACGTGATAAGGTCACAATTACCGATGTTTGTTTATATTATTTAACACACACACACCTATTACAGTCACGTGGTTTATGTTTCTATTTGCTTCCTGGTATTTATCATTCATGTGGTGTAAGTCGTAAATATTTATTACTTTTAGTTATTGTTGTTGTTTCTCTTGTATATACAACATCATATAAATTGTTTTTTCTTTATGTCACAGAGTGTGGTCTATATGAGTGTTGAAGAAAATTATAAATAAAGCTTTCGATGATGATTACGATGTTGCTGCCGATGATTCATTTATGTGGTCTGAATTTTATTTTCATTTTGTCTGTTTTATTTATTTTTTTTTTTCTAATTTTTAAATGAAATAGTTTATTGTTTTATAAACACTTGTAGTCGATGTTATCGGTAAACATTAATTTTATTTATTGTTTTGTATATCGAGCCAGTCAAAAAAGCAGTGTATTTGTATTTTTCAAGTTACACAGCGCAAAGTGTAGGACCCATCCAGTAGCTTTAAACTGGAAACAATATTGGCACGAAAGGCGATATTCGTCTAGCACAACAAATTCGTCGCTAAAAATTCGTTGCGTATGTTCGCATTGAGGCGCACAATTACGACGAAAAAATTGCAGCTGTCATTATTCCATTCTTATATTAAATATTTTTGTAATTTTTAGACGTCGGATTATTTAGGCTCTCATATATTTTCAATTCTTCAATTATTAATACACTTGTTTTAGTTTTCATATCAACGCTGCTAGTGTTACCGTATAAAATTACTTGAATAAAATTAAACATTAACGATAAATATTTAAAAAGTAATTTTAAAATAAATAATTTTTGGATATTTAACATAAATGTACATATATGTATACCATTCTTCCCGAAAAAAATATATGAAATGTGTTATTGCATACCTTATGACATTCACATAGCTGTCTTCCCCAAGCCATTACAATGGGACTAAATGGTAAACACGAGCTTACCAATGGAAAAAGAATCATCAAAATCGGTTAAGCCTGTTCTGGGGTAACACTTAAAAAAAGCTCTGCCGAATAGAGAACAGCCTCCTTTTCATAAAGTCGTTTAAAAATACGATTCATCACATGCAAACATTTTATTCATCTTGTGTTGTGCTTGTTCACAATAAGCAGCTTCATGAAAACGTTTAAAATTGCCATTTTCGCAATTGTGGATATTTGCGAGACCGCTGTTAAACTTGACAGAAAACCACTAAATTGTACTGTAATTTAGGTAACTGGAGATATTGCAGGTTCGATCTTCAATTCCTGCACTGCCATATTTAGCATATTAGGGTGGCGATGGTCGAAGTAGTCAGCACGTTGACTACAAAACGAAAAATTTTCCTCGGTTCAACCCCAGTTTCAGACTCAGAAAAACATCTCGCATTTTTTCTGATGTGCATTTGTGTGGGTTTGTGGCAGTTATTGTCGCAAGGTTGCAGTGGCGAAGACATAGTCACTGGTCACTGAACAGTAACGGTTGCAGCTGTATTCAATCCACAGGCACATCAGAACACCCTCCTTCGTCGGTATTGTGTAGCACCGGCAAAGTAAAATAATTACTAAAAAATGGCTACTAAAAACAGCTTCAAAATTTAATACGTTTCCTTGACATCAACACTGCTGTAAAAACAAGTAACGTGCCTGTCATTTCTCCTACTATACCTTTCCTCAACTTCCAGCACAATGCATTGCATGTGTAGGGTTCATCTCCTGAGTGCTGGTCCACGATAAAAAAAAATCGTTAATATAAAAAAATTAAATAACTTACGAAATATTAAAATGTGTGTTTCAAAATTGTAATTTGCTTTTGAAAATGCCTTAAGATACGTGAAAGACTCAATTGCGCAAATTATTTGCAGAAAATGCCATGATAGATTTGAAGTAGTCTGCACGTTCACTACAAAAAAAGTCCACCCCAGTGTCAGACTAATTCAGCAAAACATATTCGCAATTTTTCTGTTAAACATCTCTGTGTCTCTGTGTCAATTGTTGCCGGAAGGTTTCCAAAGCTTCAAAAGTGAATACGTCTCCTTCACATACGTACCACTGCAACACTCATATAAACAAAAAATCGTGCAAAAGCAGGGTTGTATGATAGTGAAGCTTCACCACCTGTCATCTCTCTCACTATACCTTTCGTTGTTCCAGCACATGCATCACATGTTTAGCGGTCACCCCCTGAGTGCTGATCCCAGATAAAAAAAATGCACACTTGAACAGTTTACGAGTCGAAATTGTTGGGCAAGTTGACAAAATTCGTGCATTCGAATTTCCATACAATTTCTGACAGTTCATTTGCGAGCGTGTAAAAATGCCCAGTTTGCGAGGCTTTTAATCGTTTTCATGAGGACTCTTAATGTTTCTTCATGTGCTTATAACCACTAATAATAGAGGTAGATAATCGCGGTTAATCAAAGCATATTTTTCTTTAATGTATAATTGATGTTGCTGGTTAATCGAATAACGGATAAACGAGGTCACACTGTATTACTAAATTAACACTTTTCGCCGTTTAGAAAATAAATCCTAACTCCAACACCTGTCGATATCTACATACACAGTTGAAAGGTGTAGATCTAAAATTTAAATCATCATATGATCAATCGATCATATGAAGAAATACGATTTTAATTCAATAATCATGCAATAAATTAATTTATTTTTTATTTCTTACCTGCACGTTATAAGTTCGGTTTGGATTTTGCTTACTTTTCGAATTGGGATTTACTATCCATGTGTGAATAAATGGTCTGTATCTTTTTCCATGTGTAGAAAAGAAAATCATAAAAATACGAAAGAAGCATAAAAAAGGAAAAATTATGATTTATACAGAAAATTATTTATGAGAGAAAGCAACAGGGAAAAATAAAATGAAATATTTCATAAGAAAGTAATTAACATACCGCTTCATAAATAAACGAAAGGTGTAACAGCAGTAGTAATATTTGTGTATGTGTGGTGTAGAACGTGTAGTAGTCAATTTAATAGGGACGAATATAAAGCAACCCTCTCTCAGCATTCTTCCTAACAAATTTACAGTTATTTTAAGAGAGTATTTCAATAAAACAAAATCATAACACTGCTGCTATGAATGTTAATTTAAACAAGAAATAAATTAAAAACGGAGTGTGAGAAATATTTATTATTTCACAATAAATTACAAAACAAAAAAATTAAAATATCCTTTAAACGGAAGTGCGTAAAGTAAATACAAGTGTATGTGTGTAGTAAAATCAAGTAGATGAAAGTGTTTTTTATTTTGATCAGAGGTACACAAACTTTTTGGTTCCACAAACCATGTTCTCATAATAATTATCTAAAAAAATTCAAATAAGGAATTGTGAAGTTCTTTGTTTGGTTTTACATGTTAAACGAACGATTTTTTTGCATATCTCATCTTTCAATAATTTTACTTTTTGCTCCCTTCTTCGTCGCTTTTTAAGCCTTAGCAAACGTTGACGAAGTAAAATAATAAATAAAATGGTCCTTAAATGGCTAAAAATTTATGTGATCTAGTTAATACCTCAATTGCTGAAACTCTTCTTTACAAATAAACCACCAAAAGCTAATTTTTACTGAAATCAGGCGCCTCTCAGAAAAGATAGAAATTATCATTATCGCTCTGCAGTTCTAGTAGAAATTTCTTAATAAATGGTATATTATCCAGTGTATTCGATTAATATGGGTATCTTTGTGAAACTTTTGAGAACATCTTTAAAATTCAGTAAAATTTATTCGATTTATAAAAATATTTATAAAAAAATTTATACATAAAATCTAGCCAAAAACGTAAAAAACAAAAGAGATTTTATATTTGCTGGTGGTGATTTTGCTTTAATTCCTATTGATTTAATATGTCATTACAGTTGAATCAAAATGAAATTTACGTTAAATTACCATTACTAGTCATGATGATTCAAGGTCATTTCATGTTCGAATAACGTAAAATATACATATGTTGAACCAATATTATTCGAATTTTCATTCAACTTCTTGTTTAGAATTAAATACTCTTATTTATATCTTTCTTTTAAATATTATTTTTCGTGTGCTTTATAATGAAAAATTCGCTGAAAATTACGAATACACACTTCCCCCTCTCAAAATAACTTCCGCCTTTTGTAGCGTGCGTCACAAATTTTTTTATCTTAATTGACAACAAATTATGCTGTTTGCCATTCGAAATTGCATTTTAATCTACAGTATGTATTCGTTGACAGACCAACATATTTTTAAATTTTAATTTGAAAACGCGTATGAAATTGTCGTTCGTCTTGCCCATATATAAACCTATTCAAGTGCATTTCAGTACCGTTATAAAAATAAAAACAATTAAAGTTTAATACATTAACGAATTAATTAAAAATTTGAATAAATTTTTGACAATCTTGTCAAAAGTTCTAAAAAATTTGATAACCATATTTAAAATGATATTTACCCTTATATTTTATTAAAAAACTTGTACTAAAACCTCAAGGAGAAATAACGCGGGTTTCCGAGTTATTTTTTTCTTTAATTTTTTTTTCTTTCTTTAACTTTCTATGTTAAATTTTTTCCTAAATTTTCTTCAGGATAGACAGTTCCCAGCTCTTCCGCCTAACGCTATTTCAGTTTGTATTATCCCAATTTAGGGAATCGCAATATGCATATAGAAATGCTTTACATCATTGGAAAGACATAAAATTATTATTTTGTTAGGGGAACGGAGGTCGTTAAAAGAAATGGACGGTGAGAGATGTCTAAGAAAACGTGAAAAACTTTAAAGAGAAATATTTCAAGTTATTTCAAGGGTACGTGTTAAGAAATGCATTTGTATGGATGGCTTCTTTCATTTTCACCTTTTTATGAGAGGCAATAAAAACGCAACTTTATTTTATATACTGTAAGGCGTATAAAATTATTCACTCTGCATCAGTAACAGCACAGGTAGCCCTTTTACAACACGAGCTTTTGCAACGTTGTTGTTTTTTTATCTTGGACTCAGGACATATCGCCTATATACATATGCTATACATTTCACTGGAACTAAATAGACAGAGGGATAGTTTAGAGAATAGACAGGTGGAAAAAATTTTAGGAAGATAGAGCTTAATTCACAATTCTGCAGTTTCGTGTTAATTGTAAAGCAGCGTTGCAGTGTATCTGATCTCAATTATGACGCATAATTTTTAAGCTAAGGGAAGCCATTTTATTCATTATTTTACTTCGTCGACATTTTATTGCTCAGAAACCGACGATGGAGGCTGCTGTAGTACAGAAAATTTTGAAGAAAAATTTTACCTTGACAATGCAAAAATGTATTTTTTTTCTTTATTTTTTTATTGTGTGCATTTACATACATATATAATTTCCCGAAACGTCAGATAAAATAAAGAAAATCTTTTTTTCTACAATAGATTTGTTAAAAATTTGTTAAAATTCACACTCCTGCAAAATCATTGTATTTGGGGTAAACCGCAATAAATATGAAGATCTACATCTTTTAAAATATATATAAATACCTAAAAGGGAGCTTTTTTTAATAGCCCATATATGGGCTGTGGACTACATGAAACTCAATCTTCTATAAATCGCCTTCAAAGTCCACAAACCACATGTGCGCTGCGAATATATTTAGCTTTTATAATTCCTTTTCTGTAGCAGTAACGGGGTTTCTTTATTTTTACAGACAGTATTATTCAACTAAAACAAAAAACACAGTATTGAAGAGACTTTGAGCAACAATGAGTCGAAAAGCAAAATATACAGACGAAGAATTTTTCGGTCAGGTCCACGTCAAGTAAGTGAGCTTTCTCTCCTGTGAAGTCCATGTCAAATAAACGATGTTTTCTCAACATTTACCATTCTAAAGCTCTTTAAAATTGTATGAATTAACAGCCCACAATAGACTGTGAACAACGGTTCACAGCCCTTATGTGGACTGTTAACGTGTGAAGAAAACTGCACAAGAAAAAGTCTAACGAGGTGAAATCGCACGATCTCTATGACCAGTTGAGATCACCTCCACGTGATTTTTTAAGTATAAACTAGTATCACATTTAACGAAAGTATATCCAGTATATCATGGCAGCTTGCCACGTAACTTTAATTTATATATATGTATATCGATATACATATATATAAGTTCAATAGATATTGATATTGATTCATCGCCATCATCAAAATACTCATCATTACTTTTTTTCCAACTTTCAATACTTGTTCAATTTCTTAATTTCCTATAAATTATTTAAGTATTGTATTATGTAAAAACACAACATACATATATGCAATGTGAGTTCGTATGGAAGATAACGCATACAGTTGCACATATGATATGATTCATCAGAGAGCATGAGTAAATGTTGTGTAAATAAAAACTTTATATGCATTTCGAAGAAAATCTGATACTCTTCTTAAAAAGTACTTACATTTTTAAAACTCTCTCACAATATTCAGAATAATAAAGGAAAACCATTCAATGTTTCTACGTACCGAAAACACTGATTTCTTTTTAAACTTATTTATTTATTTTATTATGCAAATGGCATAACGAATTTAATGCTTACACTTAAAAGAGGCAAATGCATAAAAAAAATAACTGTAAAATAAGAAACAGAATAGTAGTCAGATAAACAAAAAGTTACCATTGCATATATGCGCAATGCCCTGCAACAAAGATTAAAAATTCTTAAAATGTTTTCGAACCCTCGTGAAAATTTTAATGATAAGAAATGTCTGACTTTCTCTCAAATCTGCACAGAAAAATTACAATCAAGATGCAAATAAAAAAATTAAGATTCAATTAAAATAATAATAAGAATTCAACCGAGGATGAAAATGTGTAGCATCAATTAAAAGTTTTAATTGAAAGAATTTCACACATTTTGTCCATTTTAACATTTCATGGTATGGCAATTAAATTAAGTATGGATTCAATTAAAATATTAATAAAAAATTAGTTTATCGATTAATTATGAAATTAATCATCGGCTTATTTGGAAAAAATTTTACTATTATTTTTTCTTTAATTAATATATTCTTTAGTTTTTTATTGAATCCACGTTTACTTTAATTGATTTTGTTATTCTCTCAAACAATCAATCAAAATGCCATAAAATGGTCAAATGGAAAAAAAGTGAAATTTTTTCAGTTAACATTGGATGGTTACTGTTCGTCGCATCGACGAAAAGTTGTCAACAAGTTTATTTGACGACGAAAGTTTTTGTTCTTTTCAAAATTTGAAAAAAAAAAAACAAGAAAGGTGAATTTGGTAACGAAAAACAATTTTTATTTATATATTTAATTAATTTTTTTCTTTATTAAAGGAATGGTTAAATGAAAAATTTGTTGTGTTTTTTTACTATTGAAATCGTTCCACAAAAAATTGTTTTTGATGTTCCGTCGATTCGACTAAATAAATTTACCATCCAGGGTTAAAACTGCTAATTGATGCTACAAATTTAGTGATAGGTTGAAATTTAATTATTATTTTAATTGAATCTTTATTTTCTTTTAATTGATTCTTGATTTTTCATAAACAATTTAAATCTGAAATCAATTACAAAAACTGCATATATAGTGATTCTGTTTTTAAAGTTCAGCCCACAACGAAAATTCCTGATTTAATTGATAAAGTTTTATTGAAAAATGTAACCTCTACGAATAAAAAATTTGTATTGGTTTAATTTTTGCGCATGAAAGTAGATAATTTACATATTTAGAAAGTAATTGAAATTAATTCAAATTTTCCATTAAATAAATTATTGAAATTTTTTTGTAGTTCCCCCTTTTTCAATGTGTATACATTTATTTTCCAAATTAGAGTGCTAAATAGTAAAGAATTCATTAAAAAGTAAATCAGATCACAATTCCATGAATTTTATAGGGCGGAATAATGACAACGAAATTCGGTGTCAAGAAATTTTAAAAAAATTTTCTTTACATTTTTGCTTGTTTCGCTACACCTTTACAAAAAAAATGCGTTCCATTTTCAATTTTGTTTTAAGCATTATTGTATGTAGCGAAAACTCTTGAATAAAAGGTTGATCAACGTTATTAAAAAAAGGTTCGTTGGGTAAAAATATTTATGTTTCGTTTTATACAGCCTTTTAGTTCAAACAGTTCAAGTATTTTATATTTAACTGGTTTGTATTTCACACGGTAATGCCATACGACAGCTGGTGCATAACTTTTTTTTTGCTCCACTCCACACTCTGTTGTGTTGTATTTTTATAATTGTGCTCCACATAATTCACAGGATTAAAAAATATAAAAATCTGTGTTATTCCTTGTCTGTATGTCGACAAGTAACAAACATTTCTTTGTTTTTACATATATTTTCTATTAAATAAGACAAAATAGTATTTGAGGTACCACACTCACTTGTCCAATCCTTCCCAGTTTTTGACTGATCATTTGTTTTAACTACAAAGTACCGTTTTCAAGATATACAAAAATAAATATTTACTTTGTATGGGCGTGGCACCGTGAACGCACAGTGTCCAACCCACTAATAGATTATCAAATAACTTAACCTATTAAAAACGAAAAATTTTTGCAGATTCGGTTTACAGAACATACCCGATAATATCTCAGAAACTAATACAAATAGGCCGGTCTGATGGGATTGAGGATTGCTCACAGCTGAAACCGGTATGCAGACAGTAGTCAACGTGCAGAATACTTTACCCATAGCCACCCTCAGTCCTAGTATATATGTATGCATGTATATGCATTTCTAACACCATAAGTTTTGCAACGAATTGGCCTCTTTGGCTGGCACGGTCTACCAATATCTGTTGAAGATTCCCCTACCTTTAACTCGTATAGCTAGAAAATACACACATCCATATAAATATGTATTTATCATATGTGAATCATATCAAGATTCACTCCAGTTGCCTCAAAACTCGAAATATAATGAATACTCGATTTTCTAAAACTGGGGTAAAACAGTAACAGCAAATTAAGACTTATTTTCATATCTTCGGTTATATTGCTGAAGTTCTTGCATATTTCTTTATATCATCCCTGGCAAAATTTTTTAATAATTTTTAAGACAATATTTTTAGTTAAATTTGTAGTGTTTTTATTTTTCTTTTTGTGTTTATTTATGTTTTCGTCTACAAAAAAAAATTTGACATTCATTTCTTTTTATTCTATGAAATTAAAGCATGTTTGGAAATTTCTCTTAGATGCGAATTAGTATTTTTGTTTTTCACGATGAGCTATTTTTATTCAAATAGTTTAAAAATTTAATTAAAAAGAATTTAATATATATTTATCATTAAAGAGAATTTAATTTCTGGTATTAGTTTTCGCGTATTTGAAACGTTATTACTAAATTAATAAAAAAAAAATGAATATTTCCAGACCTGACTGCAGCACTACGACTACTTCAAAAACATTCAATCTTTTAATCATGAAATTGACCAACAACAAAATTACAATACTGTATAATAAAACGATTACACAATGCATACGACGTTAATACAATCTTGTGAATTGAACAAATAAAATAATTATTTATTAAAACTTTCAAGTTTCCCCATAAGAAAAAATAAATGCTTTTTCATTTTCATTTATTAAATATTGTTGTATTTGTTGTATGTTTTTATATTTTAAATTGTATGTTTTAAAATTTTCCACATAATCACGAAATATAAATAAAAACTAATCTCTGCTTAAGCCAAAAGTTAAATATGAAGCATATTTTTTTCTTACTTATTGGGATACGAAAGTATTAAATACCCATACAGTCGAAGTTCTATAAAAATTTACTATTCACTAATATTTAAAAGCTAGATTAATAAAAGTGCAGGGAAAACAAAAACTTAAATTAGAAGTGCAATGCTGGCACAATGAATAAAGATGGATATAAGTCGGCTATAAGGAATGCTACACCCAGCAAATTGGTGGATCTTGATGAAATTTGACATTCATATAACTTATAACTTGGATGAAGAGTACTTTTTAGGAGTGAGGGTGGCGATGGTCGAAGTAATCTGCACGTTGACTACAAAACGAAAAATTGTTCCTGGGTTCAACCCCAGTTTCAGACTCATAAAAACATCTCGCATTTTTCTGATGTGCATTAGTGTGTCTTTGTGTGTCAGTTGTTGTCGGAAGGTTTCAGTGGCGAAGGCATAGTCACTGGTCACTAAACAGTAACGGCTGCAGCTGTATCCAATCCACAAGCACATCAGAACGCCCTCCTTCGTCGGTATTGTGTAGCACCGGCGAAGTAAAATAATTAGTAAAAAAAAAAATGGCTACTAAAACGAAGCTTCAAAATTTAATACGTCTCCTTAACTTCAGAGACGCTTCAACACTGCTAAAAGAAACCAATAACGTGCAATAAGAAGTGTTGTAAGATAGTGAAGCTTCACCTATTATTATTTCTCCTACAATCCTTTTCCTCCAGTTCCAGCACAATTCACCGCATGTGCTTGGTTCAAAATAAAAAAAAACGGCATAACATTTTTTATCGAATTCGTGTTAGTTCTAGAAACCTTGAGTTTAATGAGAAAACAAGAAATACCAAAAAAAAAAAAAGAAACTTGCCTTCTTTGTGTCCATAGGGGCAGTGGTGAGTATCGCAAACTCAGCCGGTGTTTAGAACACTGTCGGATTAAGCTCCACGGGCAGGTGTCGACATTAATTTGAAGACAATCTTTTACATTTGGAGTGGGAAGGTTTAGATCGAATGTCCATAAACTCTACTCCCTCTACCCTCCTTCCCGCGCATGTGTAAGGGTCATCACTGCCAGTCCAAGAAAAAAAAAATTAGGGATCTCGCTAATCGCTTATGTTAATTCTTAGGTAAAGTCAGGCTTTATGTAGGCAATAGACCTTCATTATATACTCCGTTAAGGGTATGTGAAAAGGCTATGAAAAGCTCAGATCGGGGCCATTCGACAGCCAACGAAATTCCTATAAATTTTAATAAAATTTTTGTTTCAAATTTCGTTTCGAATCGAATTTTGTAATTTTATCCCTGGACGTCTCGTTTAATAGTACAGCGTTTCCTTCCGAAATTTATGGTCCGGAATACACCTGCTTCCATTTAATATTGGCGTTAATTTGACTCTGCTCTACTCTCGTGTGGTCTTTCCCCGGGTTCGATACGATTTCAACTACTGCAACGTTGCACTTCTAAGAAAAATATGGAAGTCGAAGGTATCATTGAAAAAAATTTACAATTCTCTTAGCTAAACGACGTATCTTTCTTTGAATTCCATGGAAAAAGTGTAGTGCAATTCCTTTAGTAATAATCTTATGTAGCAGCTCTTCGCTTTTATAAATGAAGACGAAAATAAAATAAAGTATTAAAATAGATTGAGTCGAACACAGAAAATTAAGCTGAAAAGCTTCATCAGAGGTAGAGAGATTTTTTTTATACCCATTCATTCGCATTCCTCTTTACGTGAATAGAAACAGAAGAAACGAATGCGAAGAAGAAGAAGAAGAAGAAGAAAACACCCATATGTACTCAAATATTACAATAAAAATTGGGTCAAAGATCAAGAGGAGAGTCAGTCACATTAGGAAGATAGCAGCAGGCAGCCAATCCTATAGTTAGTGAAGCACTTCATGATATATGTATATGTATGTACATATGTATTCATGTTTGTGTGAATATCAATGTGTGAATGAAATAGTTTGAATGCTCAGTCACTCAAGTTTTAACCGCTTGACTAGTTTGGCAGACTAAATGACGGTGCAACTGGGTGAGTTGGCACTGGCATGGCCAGCACTGAAAGTGTTTTGAAAATTGAACAAGCCGATGGGGTATTTGAGCGCCATTTTCATTGTGACATTTTCATAGAAGAATCGTCGCCACGAAATAATTATCAAGTGCCAATTTGTGCGAAATTATCTAAAATAAAAATTTTATTGGCAATTCTATGTGACTATGACAGAAATAAAGACAACGGCATTGTATCGCTACGATACTTCAGAAAGTTGGAATTTTGCGACATTGTCCGTTATGAGTCGATAAAAAGTTGTGCACTGCAGGACTTTCTCTGCAGCACGAAAATAATATGACGAATAACGAATAATATTGTATAATGAATGGGCAGGTTGACACGAAAAAGGACAATGAGTAGGTTTTACCTGTTTAATATGAATAACAAAAAGATATAATAGCTTCTGTTGCTCTAACACAAGTAGTACTTGTCTGTACAAAATGTATATAAAAAGAAGTAACAATTTTCAGTGTTTTTCATATAAATTTTCTACAGACAAGTACAGGACATAGAAACAGGACATATTTTATCTTTTTTTAGAGAAAAATGTTGCAAAGTTAGCACGTTACGTATCAATAATTTTGTTCTCCATTTCACCTCAATACTTCAAAAGAACTTAATATCTTCACTCATTTTCACATTTATATTTTTCTGGGGATAAATAATATTTTCCAATTTCCACTTTCATTAATTAACTTTTGCTTTCACTATGACCCAAAATCTTTCTATACATTTGTTAACTCTAAAAGAGAATCCAGTGGATATCCATCTGTTATGAAAATTCATAATCAAGAATCTAGCAACGTTGATGTTATTTGTGATTTGTTTGCTGAGTTTTTCGTTAGTAGTTATTCTGATGCTGTTTACGATAATGGAAATGAATATCCCTATGCGCTTGCATCGAATCTAGTAATATCTTTTCCTGCACTAAAATGCACTGATATTTTGTCTAACTTGAAAAAACTTAAAATGTCCTTTAATTATGGTACTGATGGAGTTCCAAGTTGCATTTTAAAGCGATGTGCTGAATCATTTGCCACACCATTAACTTTATTGTTTAATGCTTCGATAAATGATGTCTATTTTACTGTATTGTGGAAAGATTCGTATATAATACCTCTATATAAATCTGGTAATAAGTCCGATATTACGAATTATAGAGGTATTGCTAAATTAAGTGCCATTCCGAAACTGTTTGAAAAACTACTTGCCGATTTTTTATGTCATCACACTGCATCGTTAATGTCACCTTATCAACATGCTTTTGGAAAAGGGTGCTCAACTACAACTAATGTTCTTCATTTAACTACTTTAGTCAATTATGCATTTACCCAGAAGAAACAAACTGATGCCATTTGTACGGACGTCAGTAAAGCATTTGATAAAGTCAACCATCAACTTATTCTTGCTAAACTGGATCTATTCGGCGTAACTAATAACAGTTTACACTGGTTAAGATCGTATTTAATTGATAGAAAACAAACCATTCGTTTTAACAACAGTTCTTCTAAGTATATATATGTCTCATCTGGTGTTCCCCAAGGCAGCCATTTTGGGCCGATTCTATTTTCGCTGTTTATTAACGATCTTCCTAATGTTATCAATTTCGCCAATGTACGCTGACGATGTTAAAATCTTTTATTCTTTTAATAATTTTATCGACCACGTTTATCTTCAGAATGATCTCGACAACTTTTTTGTATGGTGCAGACATAACATGATGGAGCTGAATTTAAAGAAATGTAAATGCATGCGCTTTTCCAGAAGTAACCGAATTGCAGCTAACTACTCATTGGGAGATCATCAGTTACAGTTAGTTGATTCATTTCTTGATCTTGGAATTTTACTGGATCCAAAGCTAAATTTTTCTTCTCATATTACCTTGGCTGTAAATAAAGCTAGAGGTGTGCTTGCCTTTATAAAGCGCTGGGCTAAAGAGTTTTCTGACCCTAACATTACGAAACAGCTGTATGTGTCGCTAGTTAGACCTATTTTAGAATACGGATCAATCATATGGGATCCTCACTACAACTTTCATAATTTTCGTATTGAATCTGTGCAAAAACAATTCTTGTTATTCTGTTTACGTGGCCTTCGATGGAGCTCCTCAACAAATTTGCCTTCCTATACGAGAAGATTAGCATTAATAAAACTATCTACTCTCAAATGTCGTCGTACAATGTTAAATGTGTCTTTTATGGTAAACTTTCTCAATGGTAATATTTGCTCCGAATTTCTGTTAAATTCTGTTAAATTTAGTGTACCTTGTCGTAGTATTCGTCATTATAATCCTTTTGCTATTAACTTTTTTAGATCTAATTATGCTATGGCTGATCCTTTTACGAGGTTATGCCGACAATTTAATAATTTGTCTGAATTTGCTGATTTTTCTCTAAATAATAATGTTATAAAGCATATAATCATTGTTTTTCTGAATTCATAAATTCAATATAGTCACAAGTACCTTGTTATTAGTCTGAAAGGATTATATCCATTGACTAAATTTAAATAAATAAATAAATTTTTTGATATATATTTATTAAGCCTGAGGTCTTTTTTTGTTTTATTTTGTTTTTTATTATTCGATATTTCGTTAACAGCTTGTTAACAGCTTGTTCCTGATGAAGTTAACAAGCTGTTAACGAAATATCGAATAATAAAAATTAAAATAAAATAAAAAAAGACCTCAGGCTTAATAAATATATATCAAAAAATATAATAAAAAAGGTCAATTAATAATATAATTTAAATAAATAAATAAAAATAAATTATTAGATTGACCTCGTACCTACGACACATGTGTCAGTCAGTGACTGACTAGTTCTGAGTTCAACTATTTGGCGAGTTCTTTTTTTTTTGACATTATAATCAACTTAAAGTCTAAAAGGCAACAAGAGAAAACGAACGTGTATTGTGAGGAGCAGTTGGCAGATTAAACATTTCTGTTAAAAAGCGTTTCTTATATGTTGGTGTGCGTACGAGTATGTTGGTATTTGCCACTGCTGTTTGCTGCATGTTGCAATAGTTTTGGTTACTAATACACTATAACGTGGCTAGAAAAATGCACATACATATAACAGTCTTGCACATAGAAATGGTCTTTTGGAATTTGTTTTAAAATTTTATATTTTTAATAAATTTATATCGTTATGGGTATATTTTATTAGAATCTTTAATCGTTTCAGTGGATCTTGCAATGAGCGAACAAAAAACGTATAAATATGGGAAGTGTTTGTGCTTCCGGGACATTCCTGGAACGTGCCGCTAAACTCAATTCCGCAGCATCATATTTTTATTACAATTAAACATGGTTTTTTTTATTACATCTATAAATATTTTATGGAACGTATTGAATTATGATCCGTGTAATTAATTTTTTATTGAGCGAAACTTTAGCCAAGCAATCTTTTCTCCGGGTGCAGTATTGTCAGAAACGTCATACGATTTCACATGAATACATACATATATGTATATGTATGTGATATATATGTACATCCATATATATATATGTATATATATATATATATATATGCCTTTTCTGCACATTTTGTCATGTATGTATGCACATTTTTCAGCATTAAATACTTAAAAAGATAGTGTATTAAAAGCGTTACTATATTTTATTGAACGTGCTCTACTAAAGCTGTGCAGCAATAGTTGGCAAACGAATATAACTAAAACTAACTAACAGTGGCCGATTAGTTAGTTTCTTCTCTTCACTTTCACGTCAAATTGAACGAACTCACTTAAACAAACCGGCCGAGTTGAAAAAGTCACAAAAACGCAAATTGAAGCACAAATGATGATGGCACCTTTGAGAGATTCTTTTAAACGAACATGCCACATCGTTAACAGAATTATAAACAGCATAAGACAGCGTACTGTAAGACTTGCACATGCACAACACAACATGAATGCAGTCGTATGAGTTTTTAAAGCAAATGTGCATAAATAACTGATACAAATGGATGTGATTTTTGTAATATTTCTGTATTTGGGGCACGATTATGAATGGGTGAGCATATGGATGGATGTGCCTCTGTGTTAGTGTGTGGGTAAATTGTTTTGGGGGCATGAGAGCATTTGTGTTCAGAGTAAGATTGACGGTAAGTAGCTTAAGTTGCATAAGACAAAAGAATCATTTGATTAACTGCAAGACAAGATATTTCAGTAGCAAAAGCAATGACAACCAAAGTAGCACTTGAACCATTTAGCAACAATTAAGACAAATAACAGGCTTCAAAAAATTCAAAAATTAAGCGAGACACAGCTTTGAAGTACGGTGAAGCTACACTTATAAACATATGTCTGTATGTATGTATGTGTGTTAATATAAATGTCAAAGTGTCAAAATGCAGGAAATACTATGCAGATAAGTTCTATTGAAAATAGCAGTAAAACGTCACGCCAATAGATTCAAATTATAGCATGTGTGTGAAAATAAATTTTCAAATAAAAATCATAAACAAAATGCGCAGATCTGTTAATGTATTCAAATAGATCTATTTGAAATTGTTAAATTCGTTTGAGGTTTTTGAAAGGAGAATTCGTCGGGCGGACATACTAAATGGATTTTATGTAGCAAGATGTCCTCCATCGTTGTGCATAAACAGCAGTGATGTTAACTTTTTTATTTGCATTTCCGTACAGCCTTAAAAAAATTACCATTTTTAGGTAAATTTATAGTAAAATATTTATAGTTCAATATATTTCTTTCAATAACAATGAGAAACACTTAGAGAAATACGTATATAGTAATAATAATAATAATAATATACTAATAAAGTATTTAAAAAGTTTACTTGCAAGAAAACCAATGTAAGCATTTTTTTTTATCTTTGACCAGCACTCAGGGGAAGACCCCTACACATGCGATGCATTGTCCTGCAACTATGAAATTAAGTTATGGAAAGGAGGATAGAGAAAGTAGTGTTTATTAATATTTCATTAGAATTTCACCACGTCAAAAGTGACTGGAAAGACCTCTGCAGGGAGTTTGTTCCACATACGCGATGTTCGGCCTTGCTAAAGTTCTAAAGCTAAAGAGCACGCTACATCCGACCGAAAATGGAATACAACTATCATGTATGGGCCGGTGCTTCACAGACTATTTTGCAGTTACTCGACCGTGTACAAGAAAGGGCGAATAAACTCTTTGGAGACGGTAGGGTAGCCAACTCTATTAACTCTCTTGAGCATCATCGCAACGTGGGATACGTTTCGTTGTTCTATCGTTACAAGAATGGGAAGTGTTCCAATGAAATCAGGGAACTTCTTCCTGAAACCCGGTCATTCATGCGCACAACGCGTTCATCATAAGTTCATCAAATTGGCAGCGAATAGCACTACGAATTACAGAAATTTTGGCAAACAACACATATGTGCAATAGACTGCCCGCGGAGGTTTTTCCTGTTACATTTCACATTCAAATCGAATGTCCATAAACACTACTCCCCCTAACCTCCCTCCCAAAACTTTATTCCCCTGAGTGTCGGTTCAAAGAAAAAAATAAAAAAAATTCCGTAATATTGGCGGGGAATAAATGTTCCGATTGCATCGAATAAACTGGGTATCCTTCAGACGGTGTATGCGAAGTTCCAGTTTCGTTGGCAGTATGAGTTGAAATACAGTATTGCTAGACCCTGTTGGACCAATCTGGATAGGAAGAGGACTCTTCCCTCCTTTAATCGCATGCCATCAATTGCGCTGCCGCCGTTCTCATTGCCTCATTGCTATGCAAGGAGGAGGAGGAGCAGGAGGCAGTTGCCAACCTCATGTGCCAGTGCCCACCTGGTGTTATGAAACGACTGAGGTTTTTCGCCTCACATAGCGGGATTTATTTTTATGTGGCAAATGTCTTATCGCCGGATGTGAATGGCTTGTGGTATTACAATGGGGGGTAAGCTCTGGCCTCAGGGGGTCCACCACCTAACCTATATATAAAAATCGGGCTCCTTAATCAATTCGCACACAAATAAATATTTAGAAGAGCAATCGCAACAAGTTTACTTGTTGATTAGCAAATTTATTGTGATCGCATGTACAGGGTGGGCCAAAAGTCACGCCTGCGTGTAAAAATTGAATAACTTTTTGTATTTTTATCGATGCACAATTGGGCTCTTAAATGGGCGTTTTGCATAACTGCACGCAAAGTTACAGGCTCTATTGCCCTGATCTCAGCTTCAATGTTGTGCTTTAGTTGCTCTATAGTTTGGGGCTTGTTAACATACACTCGTTCCTTGAGATAACCCCATTGAAAATAATCAGGGCCAGTTAAGTTTGGTGAATTGCTATCTGAATTTCTTGAGATAATTCGGTCTTCAAAAATAGAAAAAGTAAGATTCTACCACTTTGGTACGTTGCTCGGTCGTTAAATTTTGCATGGTGGTGTAACACGGTTCGATGAGTAAAATCTAAAAAAACAATAAACAATAAAAAATAATAATAAACAAAAAAGTTATTCAAGTTTTACACGCAAGCGTGACTTTTGGCCCACCCTGTATATCAGGCACGTGTATCAGGAGAGCATCAGTATTTCATTAATACACTAATTAATTCCTTCATTCATTAATTGCAACAATTTAATAATTAATTCACTTATTGTTCAACAAATTCACCGAATGAAATTTTTTAAATTTAAAAATTAATTTCATTCAATCCAAATTATTCAAGGCCTACTTTCCTTCCTCCTTGCTGTCATTTAACTCACGACCAAAAACCGGAACTTTATTTAAAATAAAAAGTTTTAAAAAGTTTAAATTTCTGACGCGCGTGAAACAAAAATCTAAACCTAATGGCTCACAATTTACCTACAAAGTATATTTCCATGAATATTTAATTGTATAAATTCAGATTCAAGTATTTAAACAAGCAAACCTAACGAAAAAAAATAAATAAAAAACTAAGAAAAAAGTGAATTAATAACAGAAAAGAAAAACGAAATGAAAAAGCAACCCAAATTAGCATTAGTTAAAGCTGTGTATAACTATTTAACAGCACGGCGACGAAGTGAGTGAGCGAGTGACTTGAATGCATACCCCTTAACTACTTTAAAGAAATTTGCAGCAAAAAGTAAAATGAAAATAAAATAAAAAATGGATATAAAACAGATTGTGTGACAAAGTTTCTTATTTCGTTTTGCTTAAAAATTTTCTTTCCTTTTATTTGCAATTTTCCCTGTACTTTTCTAAGCACTGCCATTTAGATACTTATCATATGTGAAATGCGAAATACGTGCTATTGGCATCATGGCACACATATTATTTGTTTGCATAGATACAAATGGGGAAACTGTTTGTGTAAATTTGTATGTGTGTTTGTGTGTTTGTGTGTATTTAGAAAAGGCATATACAGTGGAGGCCAAACTATTTCAATGCCCCGTCGCAGGCATCAAAAATAAAAAATGCAATTCAAAATTATACAGAGAATATTTTGAGCTCGATGTATTATCGTGATGGGTGGAAAGCTTCGAAGTATTGCAAAAACGCATACAATTTGAAAAGGGTATATGTACGAGGTCTGTTCAAAGAAAAAGCTGAATTTTGAATTTTTTTTTTTAAGTATTTATTTATTCATCAATATCCATTTTGTCCCCTTCAAAGTAATCCCACTCAGATACAAAGGACTTATGCCAGCGCTTCTTCCAATCCTCGAAGCACTTCTGAAATGGGATTTTCGGTATGGCCATCAGCTCCTTCTTCGATTTTGACTTTATCTCATCCATTGTGGCAAAATGCTTTCCTTTTATTAGTCTCTTCAGTTTTGGGAATAGGAAAAATTCGCAGGGAGCCAAATCTGGCATGAATTGGGTGTTATTTTTGGCCAAAAAATCACGAAGAAGCAATGATATATGAGCTGGTGCATTATTGTGATGCTGAATCCATGATTCTTTTTCCACAATTCCGACCGTTTGAGCCGTATTGCTTCAGGAAAACGTTGCTTAACTTCCTTGTAGTATTCCTTATTAACCCTACGACCTGTTGGCAACAGCGCATGATGCACCACGCCATTGCAATCGAAGAAAACAAAAGTCACCTTTTCTTTTGAACAGACCTCGTACATATGTATACAGATAGCTACAGTAGGTACAGTGGAAACAAAACTTTGATATATCAAATGTAGAGCCGCATACATGATGACAGCATGTACGTACATCCTAACAGTGCATATAATAAAATATGCAACTTGGCGCTGCATTGATGAGATCAGCAAAATTTTGTAATAATAGCAGACATATGATGGCATGCTAGAGTGAGTTGGAAATTTGCTAGACATTAAAACGTCAGTTTTTCTTTGTACTTTGACTCCTATAAAAGTCAATTGCTCAAAAATAAAAAATGTTGTGAAGATGGCTCCGTAGCCTAGTGGATTGGCATTAGTATATCAATTTGGAGGTGCGGGTTCGATTACCGCCTAGACTCTTGACCCGTAACTACATTCTTAATTTCAAAAATAAAATAAATTAGAAAGAAGTTGGCATTGCTTTACCGTTCTTAAATTAAAATTTTTGCTTTACGAAAAATAATAATACTGAATATGGTTCACTAACAAAGTTGAACAAATTTAATAGGTTAGGTACACAGTAGGGGATCAGACATACGCCGCACTAAACTACTCCGATTTCAAGACAAATCCCGCAATTCACCCGGGAGAGTTAAGTCAATGATGACAGGAAATGTGAGGCGAAAAAAAACTCTGCCGTTGCAAGCCAAGAGCTGGGCACTGGTACGTGAGGTGAGCAACCGTCTCCTCCTCCTCCTTTTCTACAAACCCACAGCTCCTGCAAAAATCCCGAAAGGTAATGCTGAATTTATAGGCATGCCTTCCAATGCGGCAATGACCGACGTTATTCTTGTGTAATGGAATCCATATAAGAGTCACCATGGATTGATCCGAGATTTCTACGAGAAAACCCAGGCATTCAAGGACGAGGATCGACGTAGAGCAAATGCGTAGATCCTCAGGAAATATCCGGCCATCCAACAAGCATTCCACAGGCTACTGCATGGTTATGAGCTCCGCTTGAAATAGAGTTCAGTGGTCAGGCAGCTTAAGCGAAGGCCTAATGTTAAGACCTCTCATTTATATAGCACAGCCCACTCTGTCTGTCATCGTTGAGCTGTCGGTATGGACCTCAAGGGCATTGTCAAGAAGCTCCGGATGGTTAGACCAGCAGTCGCTAGTCGAAAGCACGAAACCAAATGTCTTATCAAGAAAAATTTAATAAAAAGTGTGAGAATAAACCGAATGAGAGGAAAGAAGATGGCGATGGCTGAAGTAGTCTGAACTTTGACAACAAAATCTAAAAATTTCCTGGTTTTCAGACCAAATCATGAAAACATCTCCCAACACTGCTATGAAACAAAGAACGTGTAAAACCAGAGTTGAAAGATAATGAAGCTTCAAAATTCTACCATTTCTCCTACTATCCCTTTGCTCTAGTTCCAATACAATGCATCGCACGTGTAACGGTCTTCTCCTGAATGCTGCTCCTAATTAAAAAAAAAATTGGGCGGCCTAACAAAAAAAAACACCAAGCCAACAACATATATGTATTTGAGTTCACTTCATTGCGCCATTATGCCATATTTTCCGTAAAAGATCCCAAGGATATATTTGATTTTAAATTTTTACTTCTGGCTGATTACAAAAGTTCTTACAATGATATACCATACTCAGATTATATGCATCGTTTTCTTTCCACTATTATTACTGGGGCCAGAAAGCAGCGCGACCAAAGAATACCTATTGTGCAAAGGCCATCACATTAGACCCCCATCCTAAGCCTCCTAAGGAATCAGAGCACTATTTGGGGTCTGGTGTTCGACAAATTGTGTAGCGGCACAATAATGCCCCCAAATGGACAAACCTCTGTCTGCCGAGCCGATTGCCTAAATCATACAGACGGATAGGTCTCAGTTAAGTCAATGGCGAAGATATTGGATCAACACATAAATGAAAACAGCCTGGCGAATTCTCCACTGCTTCGTCTTCCCAACAATTAGCTCTGTGTGCGTTCCTTTCCAATTATGCTGGTTCCTCATATGTACTAGTATAACAATGTTATGAACACTTTACAATACCTGAGCTTAATAATTGTGAACCTTTTAAGTCTGTTAATTTTTTTAGAAAACGTTTATCAACTGTGATCAATATATCTGTTCAATTATCTGCTACGTTGCCAGCAAACTGTTTCTTTTTTGGGCTTTACTGCACGTCTTATTATACATTTTATTTTATTTTGTTTATTTTCTCGTTTCACGTCGGTTTTCGTAACCCCTTAGCAATCTCGAAATGTTTTCGTAAAAAAAGAAGATTCTTTATTTATTTGTAAAAAAAATACTCATTATATATTCCACGAGTACTACTTTGTCAGCATAACGCCAAGTGGGCTTTCAGTCTACCAAACCACCAGCCTTATTGGCATTCATTCAACCTCTATTTAAGTAAATCACACACAAGCACACAGGATTCCTGGTGAATCTCACATTTAAATGCGCACACAATGCAAAATGCATAAGTATTGTTCGAAATGAAACAGAAAAGAATCAGCAACGTTTAAGTCTATTTTATAGTTGGGACACTACAAACGACCATGACATACTCTATTTTACACCTATTGGCAACAAACGGAAACCCCATTCTTTTTGACACCGGTAACCATTCAAATGTTGCAGCAATTGTAGCTGTAAAAGATGTGGCGGATTTGAATTTTAATGTACATTAGACAATTTTCTCTTTCTGTTAGAATTGCAACTCTCAAGAGGCAAATCCCGGTATAACGAACGTTATAATAGTAGGCCCATTCGTAATACCGAAAAATTCGTTATAACGGAAAGTTTTTTTTAATTCTAATAATTATTTTTGTTTGTTTTAGATAAACAATAAATTACTCTACTTTATACACATAGAACATTAAAAGAAAATTTTTATTAAAAATTTTGTAATCACCACTATCGCGAATAAGAAGGAAAATTTCTGTTCACGTAAAATTTTCATTCCCCTCGAGAAGAAAATTGTTGTCATGGTTTTCACGTGGAATTTTTTCCCTAAGAACTATCAGTGAATATAGAAAAGGAAGAAGATTTCAAACACAAGCAAATTAAACAAAAAGCAAATCAATTTAAATTTAATAGAGAACTGAAAATTCGAGCGTTTAAGTGTTTAAGTTGTGTTTCAAAAAAAAATTCAGTGTCCACTTAATTCGTCACCCGCATAAAAAGTACCTGAATACAAAAATTTACAAAAGTGTGAAAATTGAAGAATTTAAAAATAAAATAAAGAAATTGAATAAATACTCCAACAATTTAAATGAAATGATGTTCTAGCAGTTTAAGTTAATCCGTAAAAGAACTCCAAAATTAGGCCGCAATATCTTTGTGTACTCAATTTGTCTGTTGGTTTGCCTTTTATTTATTATTCATGTATGTTTCCAATATAAAAACTGGACTTGATATCAAAAAAAATTTATATATTTATCAATATATATAAATAAAGAAAGAATTTACTTGCATGTTGTATGCAATTCCCCAGCAAAAATCAAGTGAATAAATTAAAGTGAAAACTTAAAAAACTCACGTGAAAAAATCATTCACCAGAGGCGGAATGTTATTTTGTCGTGGATTTATTCACCGCAAATTTCTTTACGATTGCATATTTATGGAGAAGGGAAATATTTCGAGTGAAAAAGTATTCACGATAAGGGTGAATATCAATTAAAAAATTAATTACATCTTCACTGGTAAAGAAATTAATAGTACGAATTAAATTATTATTGTTAACTTAATTGAATTCACTTTCAATTAAATTTTTAATTTAATAATAAAAATTTTCATTAAATATTTTGAAGATTTTGCATTCACTTCGAATGTTCATTATATAATTAATTTCTATTTGCATAAAGAATCTTGCACATATGAATCATTTAAGCATTTCAATCAAATTAAGCAGTCATTATGTGTATCTGAATTGATTAAACTTTTAATTGAAAAAGTATATTTTACGAATTAAAGGTGTTCATTGAAAATAAAAATGTAAAATGTATTCTGCGTACGTATTTAAAACGAAAATTTTTAATTGTTATATTAAAAGCCCACAAAGCAAAAAAACACGTCAATACGAGTAACTGTGAATTTATACGGATTGATGTTTGTTCTGGGGTACATTTTTGACCGCTTCTTCTCTATTTCTCTCAAGACCTACGATTTAAAAAAAAATATCAGGAGTTAAATTATACTGCCCTATAATTGTTTGTAGTTTTACTTTAAACGGATTGACTAAATCAGATCTGGAAGATAACTTTTCTCCACATAACTTCAGAAGTCGAATCCCGTATCCTTTTTCTTCTAGATAATCGGCCATTGTTTGCATGGAAATCACTGAATTTTATTTTTTGGATTTCATTTTCATATAATTCATCTTCCATACTGATGCACTTGGCATTTTTTAAAGATGAACGATTTTTTTAACCATTGATGATTGAACTCAATTTTTCATTCCATTTTTGGTTTTATTATGCGATGTTTGTACCATTCGTTATATCCACTATAGAATAAATATAGTGTTCGCTATATAAGGTTATTAATGTAAAAAATTTGGGCGTTCGCTATGTCGGATTTTCGTTAAAGAGATATTTGGCTGTACTTTTAGTTACATTTTTGGGATATGCAATTAGTTGAATATTGATTAAATCATTTAATTGTTCCAATAAGTATCCAAGTTTCTTCATTTAGTCGGTTAACAATAGATAAATTAACCATTTAACCAATTCTTTAAAATTTGCCATTCATTAATTAATTCCAAGAAAGAAAAACTCATGATTTATTCATTAAGAGGAGGAAAAATTCAATGGAGATATTAATTCGAAGGTTAAAAAATTCTCGTATGCTATTAACTAAAAATAATACGTACGTAATCATTTACATCTACCGATAACCACACTCAGTGGGCAAAAATACGAAGAACGCTGAAGATGAAGGTGTAACAGCCTTCCAAAACCGTATGTTCTTCCGTTCGGCTAGTATTTGTCAGTGTGATTTACAATTTTTAGTTTGTTTCTTAGTAAGTATTTAGAATTAGTGATATTTATTTGGGCTACAAAGGAATGAAACAGAATTTTGTTATGATTTCAAAATAAAGTAAAAAGGAACAATTAATCACCAACATCAGTTGAGTAGTATATCCTATGCCACTACAACGTCATCAGTATACGAACAAAAAAGTTTTTGTAACCGAAATGTAAAAAAGAAGCAACGAAATGCGAAAAAAGGTAATCACAAGTTTTATGTAACGGCTGTTTAAATAACACGTTTCATTTTGAATAGTTCGTCATTAATAAAAAACTAACTGCCTGGCTCACGATGGCACACGATATCGAGTTGTGGCCGAATTACGTACAAAACCAAAACAACATTTAATGTTGAATAAAATTCAGCTTTGTCAATATCTCTTTGAAATTGGGCTTTCCGCAATCAGCATTACAGCGTATTTTATACATTTTATTTTGCTGAGAGCGTAAGGCTTTTGAGTTCAATTAATTAACGAACTTACGCCTGCCGACCATCAACAATGTCATGTCCCGGAGCGACGTTAACAAGAATTATAGCCGAAAAAGCATACCTAAAGTGTGGTCGTTTGGTGCGTTTTTTGCGGTGGCGGTATTATAAGAACTTACTTTTCGAAAATTAGGCTGGAGCACCTGTTACGATGAATGGATTGCCGTGAAAAGTTTCTTGGCCGTGTAATTTCTCGAAAAGGCGATCACAATTGGCCACCGAGATCATGTGATTTAAAATGTACTGACGTTTTTGTTTGCAGCTACGTGAAAAATAAGGTCCACACCAATGGCACACAATCGGTTCAAAACCACAAAGATGGCATTCGTGCCGTAAATGTGCGAATTGGTGATGGCAAATTTCATGAAAAGAATATAGCCCAGCAATAGTAACCGTCATCATTGAGTTACTTTTCTTTTAAAAAGTAAAAGAAATGTACACATTGAAGAAAACACTTGTTGCCCCGTGTATTGTGTAAAATTAATATTCAATAGGCCTTAAAGGGTTTTTTAAACCTGATGAACATACTTCAAATACCAGTACAAAGTGTTGAAATAAACGAAGCAAATACAGAATTTTGTGGGGCAATGGGAATACTTTAAATTCATGTAGGTTTTTGTTTTCATGTATTTAAAAACTTCCAAACATGCATAAACATGCTCTAAATACGAGGATATGACAGAAAGGCTAGGGTAATATAGGAACTAGGAACGTATCGATAGGTAAACATTGAAAAGGTATTTTAACATAAAAGTGTAAGAAAAATTAAACAATATTATAATGTATATCTCTTTATATATGATTCGAATATTAAAATTGTGCTTTTTCCCTTCAAAAAAATATATGTCAAATTTATTATTACATACTTTATGATATTCTCATAAAGAAATTTTTTTTTTACAAAAGTAAACTCAATAACTGAGGAGGAAAGCATATCCATATAGTAATATAGTAATATCAGTGGCTTTTTCCTCATTTTTGAATACAAATCCAAGATCTATATGTTTAAAATTCAACTAAACAATCGAGAATTGAAGTTGAATACCAAACACAAAAACCAAAAATCTATAAACAAAAACATAACATAAACATAATAATAATAAAATTTATGAGAATATCATAAAGTATGTAATAATAAATTTGACATATATTTTTATAAGGGAAAAAGCACAATTTTAAAATTAGAATCATATACAATATTATAATGTTTCTAATTTGTTATTAAAAACAAAATTTTTTTTTTTAAGTTAAAAAACGTAACACTCCATTGAGATACACGTATCACAATTACTATGCCTATTACTATTACTATGAAAAGTCTTAAGTCTGAAAAACGCTTTGTATTTTTTGTGATTTGCATTAGTGTGCCTAATAGCGAGTAGTAGGAACTCATTGCTCTTAAAAAAAATTATTCCAATATGTCATTTCCCTGATGTTGGTGTGTCATTGCATTGACAACCAGCTGATCAAAAGGTAGACATCACAATGGTGAAAAGTGTCAAGGGGTCAAAAACGAAGACACTTAAAATAACATTGATATCAAAATACATCAGCGTTATGACGGTTTTTCTATCAGTGTAAGAAACCAACAATATTTTTCTAGTCAGTTTTTTTTTACATTTCGAGACTTTTGTGCAATACCGTAGTAACTCAAAATTTGAATTTTTTGAGCTGGGTATGCAGAAATGATCTTTGGGGAAATATATATCTAAAGGAAAAAAGATTATGGTTCTATCTCTAACTGTTCAGATTCTACAGCTACAAATGTCTTTATTGCCTCCAGCTATTTCCAACAATATTTACTTGCAATAATGAATAACTTCCTTTATGACAAGAAATTTACAAACGGAAAACAATACAAAACATGCCTTTTTATTTAAAAACTTGTAAAAAAAATAACTTTAGTAAACGAAAATACTATCAAAAAGATGGCTCAAAACTTCAAATGCATTTTTCTCAGTTCACGATTTTTTGAATTACGACGGTAGGACAAAAAAAAGCTTTTGTTCTCCACCACCTAACGCTCGATTTGTACAGTTTTGTAGAGTTTTTTCAGAAATTTTCCTTCCTTATTTTAATATTGAACTTATTCCTTTTTATATTTATATAATGCTTAAACTAGTCTATATATACATTTCGTTGATGGATATACAAACTCTTCAGTAAACCTTCAAGCAAACTTTTCAAAAAGCTAAAAAAAAAACTCACATGTATATACAAGAACTCTCAAAATATGTTTGAGAATTACAAAAATGGAAACAAAATAATTTTAATTTTTATTATTTTCTCCAACAGAGGCGGCTGGAAGATAAAATGGAATTGCAAAAACTTCTATAAAAATTGTTTATGGCCTGAAATGCCCATGTGAAATCATCCCACACTCTCAGTAGCTTTACACAGTAAAAATATTAACCACAAAACTTTTTGAATAGCCCTCGTATATTGTAAAGTGTGCAATTGTATGTTTGTATGCCTGATGCTAGTGAATACAATTGTATACGAACATACAATGAATTCGCACACATGTACTAATACCCAGCTAGCATTTATTCAAAAAGCACCTTGAGAAGTGTTCTTCGAGTACTTTTAGTAATTAAAAACTGATTTATCACTTATACGCTTCAAAAAGGATTCACAAATGCTTCGCGCTTATAAATTAAAAATAATAACAATTTTTTCCAGGGATGACAAATTGATCAACCAGGAGTTTAAAATTTGAAATTAGAAAAAGGACGAACTAACAAAAACAAAACAAAAATCATAAATGACTCAGCAAGAAGATTTGCTGGTAGAGTACTATTTTCTCCGCACAAAAGTATCTTTTATGATCAGAAAAAGAGCGCATATTCCGCGTTTTTAATCATGCAGAAGATTAAAAAAATACTTTAAAAAAATAATTTCAAAAAATACTGGATGGGTAGATTTGTGCACCAGTATTTTTCTTTTCTACATTTGTGTTTACTCGTATGCACATTTGTGTGTATAATGATGACCTAAAATTTTATACTTTTAAAGTAGATATTTTTATTGATTGCTGACTTAGACAATTTATTTTTATGTCATTGTATGGGATTTACCATCATTGTTACCGTCATCATACTCAACGTATGTACCTACACCACATACCACCACTTGGAACAACCATTGAACGATTTTTGTTGCTGTTGTTGGCATTTGTTGATACTTCATGGTTAGTCCTCATTCATTTATTCATTCATTGAAAAACAAATATAAGGGGGCCCAAAATGAGATATTTATGATATAAAATTCTGTAGGGTTTTCCAAGTACAACAATCTTATTGTAACGCAATTTTAGCACATATTTCGAATAGAAATTTATTACTAACATGCTTTCATACCTATACATATGTACGTCTTAGAAGGCTGCACAAGCTCTATAAAAATGT
Organism: Dexiosoma caninum; assembly: GCA_963924685.1. Classification (NCBI taxonomy): domain Eukaryota; kingdom Metazoa; phylum Arthropoda; class Insecta; order Diptera; family Tachinidae; genus Dexiosoma; species Dexiosoma caninum. The sequence goes on from OZ004727.1 coordinate 69,569,507, forward strand.
CTAAGATCTGATTCACACATGATCAGTTTTTGTCAAATTTTCTTTTGAACCTGCATTTGCGTTCATACACGAAAACATTTTTGTGTCACGTTTCCATTCTTTTACAATACTATGGTTAAGAAAAGAAGACAGAAAGAAACAAAAAATAAGAGAGAAAGAAACAAACTTGATGGTACCGTCAAGTATGTGTGTGAAGTGTAAATACTAAACAAACTGGCCCGCATTTTGCTTTAAAATTCATGTGTCTGCCACGCATCACAGACGTAACAACTCTGCTTTAAAAATTAAGAAAACGCGTAACATCAGAGTTTCGTACGAATTAAGTAGTACTCAATCACTTCACACCCACCACATGTTTTTTCTCTCCACTATTCCAGAAAACAAGAGAAACCACAATTATTAGTAGACATCTTTATTGTTCAATGTATGAAGCTCGTATTTATTTTATTCGGCTTCAAGTCCATAACATTATTATCGCGGTACAGAAGTGGTGTTTTTGATACGAAAGTCAAAGATCGCCCAAACCGGCCGGTCAGTTGTTGTCGGGAGGTTTCAGTGTGCGAAGGCATAGTCACTGGTCACTGAACAGTGCCAGCTTCAGCTGGTTAACAATTCACAGGCACATCAGAGACCCGTCCTTCATCGGTATTGTGTAGCACTAGCGAAGTTAAATAATTACTAAAATGGCTACTAAAACAAAGTGTCAATATTGAATACTTCTCCTTGACATCAGAGGCGCTATAAAACAAAAAACGTGCAAAAGCAGAGTTGTGTGATAGTGGAGCTTCACCACCTGTCATCTCTCTCGCTATCCCTTTACTATAGCTCCAGCACAATGCATCGCATGTGTAGGGATCATCCCCTGGATGGTGGTTCAAGATAAAAAAAAATCAAAACATTTTTCAAAATACATATCATTTTTAAGTTATACAACAAATACAATTTTGCAGTCCATTAATAAATTAATCAATTTTACGCCTTCAAGCAACACACGATAGTCAATTTACAACAGTTCATATTTTTCCTATTAAAATACTTAAAACGTTTATATTTTCTCCACAAGCCACTGAACGGTCTTAATACGAAAACGGAAATAGGTACTAACACACACTCAGGCACGCATACATACATACACACATTGCATAAATAAATAAATAAATATTCTGTGGTGTCATTTTGTTTAGAATTGTGAGTGTTTGTTTGTTAAGTCGTATCCGTTGAACTTTTTAACTTTTTAAAACCGTTAGACAGTTTAAAAATTTCATTTATTTTCATTTTTATTTTATTTTCCTATTTAACGAATCTTTTTTTTTTCTTTTCGCTTTAACTTTAAACGACTTTATTTATTGTTGTACAAATTACTGGTTAATCAACTGAATAGAGGTTGCCTACCGATTGTAAAAGAAAATGGAAAATCATCAATTTACCAAAAGCGAAAAAAAAATTTAAATAAAAATCACTGTGCAATGTGTATAAAACCATTTTACGCAAACAAATGAAAACAACAGATTTATTAAGTTTCGCTCAACCAACAACAATCAGAACAGCAACATCTATACGAACCAAATTGAGGGGATTCTACTAATAATTACGATATTTTCTAATACATTGCAATGTATTTCAAAAGACAAAATTTAAATTGCTGAAATTGGCAATGCAAGCAGTGCTGTAAACCTTCTTTTTCTTAAATTACTGTATTTAGCCCTGGAAAGATAACGTACATACATAGTAGTTAAAACATTTGCAACTAAACATATGTACTGAGCAATTGTTAAATATTTTATATAAAAGTTAAATTAAAAGGCTATTTTAAGTTTTTTCAATATATTTCAATGTTTTTCATTACATCTCAAAACCAACTTCTCTTCAACAAACAAAACATAAAATAAAAATCTAGCTTTATTAAAGTAATAAATATATCACATGTTCAAAACATATGCAACTTTAGATATGGCCACGACATAACATTTATTTGGTTTTCCCCTATCTAAGCTTTTACAACCTTCGCAGTATGCTAATGGTCGTTGTCATGCTGAAATGTCTAAGAAATTGGCATTTCCCATTCAGCATATGGTAGCATAACTGATCTTAAGAGATCTCTGTAGACAGTTGCCGAAAACCAACCCCACACCATTATATTTCCACCACCGTGTTTTACTGTATCGGTTGTGTATCTGGTGTTGTATTTTTCGCCCTGTAGCCTTCGAACACCGACTCTTCCAACGGATCCTCGGTGGTTAAATTTGGGCTCGTCACACCATATTAAATGTGCTCTGGCAAAGTTAAGGCGCAATTTTCTGTTTTTTTGGGAAACAAATGGTTTTTTTGTACATTTATAGCTTCTGAGACCGTACTCTCTAGGTCTTTCTCTTTATGGTTGCAAGACTATCTCCAATAGCAAATTCTGTTCTGGCTTCTCAAGGAACTGCTTTGGGGTATTTCGTGAAAAAATTTTTGATTTTTCGATCCTCTCGTAAAGTTGTAACACGAGGTCTTCCTCCCTTATGCACCGTATGGGTATTGCCACTATTGACTATACGACAAATTGTCGACTAGAATAGAATATTTTAATGAAATTTCTCTTTGTGAAATTCCACTGCGATAATCGCTTAAAATTTTAGATTTAAATTCAGAATTATATTTGTTTCCGGCCATTTTTCCAAAAATTTTGACAAAAATACCACTTTTTTAAGATAACTCAGTTCTTGTAAAGATGAATGGCTAATGCGCTGTTTGTAAATTAAATGCGAATACCAGAATTTCAAATTATGAAAAAAAATGTGATTACCGTTATTTCTGATCGTTTGTTAATAAAAATCTCACCATTTAAAGAATGAGAGATTATAGTTGCAAATGTTTTGAACAGCTAAATTTAGATTATCTCTCTGAAAAATTATATTTTTGTTGTTGTAGTAACCATATTAAATTTTTTTATTACTACTATGAAGAGCAATTATCAAAGTTATAATTATTACATTTAAACAATAAAAAACTAAAATTTAGAAGAAAATGGGGAGAGATATATAACTGATGAGTTGGAGTTCCATATGTTTTGACCACTACAGTATCTACGTCCAAAAGCGTATGGCTTTTTAAAATTTTCTTCTTTCTCTCTTATTTACTGAGAGAAATAGAATAAATTTTATTTAAATATATTTTATGGTATTACCTATTTATGTATGTGACTGTCCCCCAATATTTTATTTCAAAATTGAAAATAAAATTTTGCACGTACTGGAAATATTTTAATTTTATTAAAAGGAAATTGTACCATTAAATACTTTTAACCGAACAAACATTAATCATCAAATCTCAACTATTCGAGAACCCCTCTAAATGTTTAAATATTTTAGTCCGTGAAGTGGTGAATAGACTTACAGACTTACACCGGGCTCTCTCGGGGTGCCTCCGTGGCCTAGTGCATGATTGTTAGTCTCATCAATCCGAAACTGTGGGTTAGATATGTACATGCCTAGACCCAGGGTGTTTCTCGTGGTACCACAATGGGCATAAGCTTTGGCCTAAGTGGGAGCTCTCCTTCAGGCAGGATCTCCGCCACCTGACCTAACATAACCTATACCGGGCTCGATTCATCATTATTTCTTGACTCAAAATTCAATAAAAATAATTAAAGTGTTAAAGTGTATTTTTAAGTGTTGTGCCTATTACAATTTCTCGGCACTTACTTACTTATTGGGACATACATATTTGAGAACCACATGAACTTCTGAATAGAGATTCTTTGAAAATTTTTCAAAATCGTGTTTGTAAAAAATTTATTTATTAATTTTAATAGATATTCGATTTACTTAAGTAAGTGCTCGGATGCGTGTTGGGAATATTCGCAAATAATGTTGGCTGAACTGTTTTCAATAATGCCGAAGGGTTATCGGCCCAAAAAGCAAGTACATTTTTAGTGGGAATATTTTTGTCTTTAAAAACATTTGTAATGCCCTTTAAAAGTATATTTTCAGTAAATTTTGTTTTATTGAAAAAACGATCAAGGCATACTCCATGAAAAAGTCGAACCAATATTCTTACATTTTTCGATACCTCAGTGTTTTCAAAACCTGCTGGTAAGGCTGTCAACTGTTAAATACGAGATTATAAACTGGACGATATGTGGTTTTAAGAAGAACGTACCACCGTGCATCAGAATTTCGTCTCGGACGTCAATTTCGCTGTTTTCCCGAAAAGTATCCATTTGAATAAATTTTTAGTTTTCTACTCAAAAATTCATTTTACTTGATACCACATCATGGAAGTGGTCAAAAAATAGGTGTTCGCCATTTTTGGGCGTCAGCCATATTGTGTTGGCAGAGATCTCATTTATAAATATCGAATGAACTTTTTAAATTAATTTCTATATGGACTTACAGGAACCTGAATTACAGTACAATACAGAAATTATTATATGGTTAACATCACTGCATGCAATCAACCGCCAAACCAACATGTTCATTCAAGTGAAAATATAATAAATAAAATTCTTTTTTATAAAGTATTTTCATTTATGTTTTCAAATTATTTTTGCAAAGTTAAGATGAATGAAGGTTTTCCATTTTATTTTCATTATTTTTTCAATGACAAATAAAACTTTTGTTTAGAAAATTTTTATTTATAATTAAATTTTAAATTGTTGATATATTTCACACACACTATGGAAGATAACCATGTTTTAGCAAGTTCTTCAAAATAATACAACAAAGTGTTCCCCCACTGCAATTGAGATGTTTAAACAGCTGGTGTAAAAATAAAATAACAAGAGCATTTAAATTTTCAGCAAAAAAGGAAAAATCGTAATTTTTTGGTGCATGTTGACAAAATACACATGTATGTACATATGTATATATTTGAGTATAAATTGAATCGGTTAATCATTATTTCAATAAGTAGTCTAATAATTGGTTACTTTTAATTTTTTTGTTTTAATTTAATCGGCAAATGTCTTTTCCGTCGTCAGGTCATCAGCTGATTTTTTTTTCAAATTCCAGAGAATACCCTATTAAAGGTACTGGACTGATTATTACAAATTTTATAATTTTCACATGTGCAGTTCTACTAGTGGAATCATATAGTATATTTTAAAAATCATTTCAAATAGGTTTTTGAAATGAAATCGATTTAATTGCCGATCGACGCTTAAATGGTTAAAAAAAAAAAAATTGTGGAAAATAATTTTATGTTTCGCAAAAAAAACATGACAATCTCCATTCTTCATTTGCTTTCAAGCATTTAAACCTGTTTAAACATTGCAGTATGAATAAGATATTAAGTTTTAAAAGTTTCTAAGTATACAGTGGCGGAAAAAATAATAGCGGCGTAATCAGTTACAGAATTTTACTTCAAGCAATATTGCTTTTTTCTACTTCATTACACATTAAATCGGATAATCGGTAATTAATTAATCTGATAAGTAATCTGAAATATAAAAAATTTTTACTTTCTCACGACCAAACCACTAAAGCGTTAATAAATGTTGAGTCCGAATGACAGCTGCAGTGTGCTCAAACGAATGTAAGCACGATTATTCTAGAAGTTAAGTTTTTTATCAAACTGCTGATTACTTGTTTAGTTGCCAAAATTTGTGCGAAGAAAAAACACGAAGTGCTCTCTCAAAATGTCCGTCATGAAATCAATTTTCGAGTACGGGAACGCTTTCTGGTAAGATTGGAATCTCGCATGTGACCGACCAATTTGTATTTGTATTTATTTCGTATAGTAAACATAGCACAAGAAAATTTATCTATATATATATAAAGCAGAAAATGTGTTTGTTTGTACCTTATAGGAGCCCAGACCTCTGGACCCATCTTCCTGAAATTTCCACAGAATTTAACTGAGACTCTTGATTTAATTATAGGTTACGTTTTCAACCAAACCCACTCTTACGCCCATTTTTTTTAAATTATGTTACTCCTTCCAAATGGTATTTAACAGATTTTAAAATATGCTCGTAAACGAATAAAATTCTGCCATTTGTGGACTAATTTTCACAATTATTTTTTCATATGGAAAAGGTCCACAAAATTTTTTTTTTTACGAAATATAGGGACGAGGCAAAGTGCCCGCCCAAATAATTTATTATCAAGTAGCTTCGCCATTTGTGAAACAATTTTCAAAATTATTTTTCTATATGGAAAACGCCGACATAAAATTATATTTTGGAAAATGGTGCGGGAGGGTGTGTTGGCGCAAAGGGATAGTGAGAGGGATGAGGATGGTTAAGCTTCACTTTCTTACAACTCTGTTTTTCATGTTTTTAATAGCAGTGTTGCAGCGCAGACATCTTCAATTTGAAGCTTCGTTTTAGTAGCCATTTTATTAGATATTTTACTCTGCCGAAGATGCTTTACACAACCGACGAAGGAGGGCGCTCTGAATGCACATCAGAAAAAATGCGAAATATTTTTATAACTTAGTCCGAAATTGGATTGGACATAGAACAAAGCTTTTTTCCGTACTTTTTTTCTCTTAAAAAATTTGCGAGTGTGTGATCTTACTTTTTTGAAATTCGAAAATATATTTTGATTAAAATTGTACCTTTCTATTTTTTGCCATTTAAACAGTGCTTATGATGTAGATTTTTTATATGATGGTATCAAATTAAAAGGATTATAGTAGGGAGCATAAAATATAATGAAATCTCTGCAAACACAATATGGCGGGCGGGTATGAAATGAAAAAAATGTTTGAGAAGAAAGCAAAAAATAAAGTGTAATGGATACTTTTCAGCAAAACTGCGTTTTAAAAAGGATACTTTTTTAATTATTTGGAAAAGGTAATGTTGATATAACAATAAAAGTATCCAAATTTGATGCAGATGCTTTAACGTAACAATATCTACACAAAAGTGGGACAGATTAGATAAGTTGGTGTGGGGTGTAGCTAGTATCTTATAAATTAAAGTGCTAACGAGATTGTTCAAATTATTACATAAAAATATTTAGATCTTAAATGCATAAACCAATAATTTAATTAAATACAGATATATGTATATGAAAGTTATTACTTGATACTAGAATTCTAAAAATACAATATTAAATGAAACAGTTAAGAAATAAAATAAATACTAGAATGAGCTATATTTAAGAATAGATGAAAATTAGCCGAAATACTTTGGAAGTTCATATCTGAAACATTGCTAATACTCTGAATTTGAGTTTGTAGTTGATTCCAAAGACTACTGCTATAGATGCAAAATTTACGCTGCGAAAAGGCACTTTTATATTTTAGTTCAAATAATATTTTGCGTCTCACTGATCTTAAGCCCTTAAAAGGATAACTTGGTTGCTGTGTAGTATGTGTATAGAAAGATTATGCTCCTAAATTATTTCATATACGGAACGTCAGCAAAAACACAAATTCAAAAATTGTACTGATGCATGGAAATGTTGATTTTTGTCAATGGAGTTTTTTCACTAAATTGTGAATAAAATCCAAAGTGCTGCACCAATTTCAGTGAAGGATGTCGTCGTGATGTGCCTATGGATTGGATACAGCTGAAGCCGTTACTGTTCAATGACCAGTGACTCTGCCTTCGCCACTGAAACCTGGCGACAACAACTAACAGAAAGCCACACCAATGCACATCAGAAAAACTGAGTCTGAAACTGGGGTTGAACCCAGGAAAATTTTTCGTTTTGTAGACAACGTGCAGACTACTTCGACCCTGATCGTGTTCCAAATAACTAAAGAAACAATTTTTATTTGTAGCGAACGAAAAAATTTTGTGTTATTCGGAGGTTGAACGTTGACACTCATGAGTGATTACACGGGAAAAAGTTTCCGCTGAATCCGCGCAGAATGCTAAATCATCACTGAATATAATCCGGATGAATTTCGAATGTTGAAAGGTATAGAAAAATTAAATAGATTTAAAATCAAATAATAAATTGTTTGTTGTATAAAGAATATTTTTAAAGAAGCTTTTTGGTTTGTTTTGTTTGTATATTTCGTTATTCTCAAATATCTTTTGGGAGTTCTTGTAGAAAGATGTGAAATTTCTTAGCTTTTTTCAAGAATTTGGTTAAATATCTACTGAAGATTTTGATATTAGCAGCAAATCAAATGCTGCATATGGACCAGCTATACCATATAACAAACATATTTAATTTTGTATGTGGTATTTCAAAACATTTATAATTTTTAAAGTTTGTCTTATCTTGATTTGCCTTTCACACAGTAGTATGTACTTCCTATTAACAAAGCAAACGTGGTGCCTGATGAAATTGTTGACAACGCTCAACGGATTCTGTTGCATATGTAACAAATTTGAATAAAATTGCTTAACCGTGAAATTCACAATTAAACGATTATTAAGCGATAATTAGTGGAAGCGGCAAACGATTAAATAAGAAAACCCGATTAATAAAATACCGCGGCTCTAGCAAGTAAACCGAAATGGTGGTTTCAGCTCCTCCAATTCAATGGAACACTGTGGTTAACACGATACAATTAAATAACATTTAGAATTATAAAAGCAATTTGTCCTGCAATTCGATTTTCTTTTATTTTAACTTTTTTCACAAATTAGGTCAGACAAATTGGACACCAGCGTTTAAGTTTAGTACGCAACTGACAAGTATGTATGGATGTGTGTATGGGAGTATGTATGTATGTATGTATGTGCACCCGAGAGCTCGTTGCATCTGCACAATATTTAAGTGCAGCATAAATCTCTTTAGAGTAGTTAGAAAATTCCTAAGGTTTTTGTATATAAATTTTGGAAACTAACTCGACTGTTGCCATATTGCACAGTTTTATGATATTTATGGTATCTCCATCGTTCATCCTCTCCTTGTGAATTAACTTTCTTTATACATATTAATAACAGAAATAGACTACGGGAATTATACTTCCAAAAATAATTGGAAAACGCCATCACTTTTGCAAATGGCACCAAATGTCAATTCGGTTTTGACATTTGTGAAGTAAACAAACGCAAAGTATACCAACTGGACAAACACTGCGGCGTTTGGCCACCCGCCATGAAGAGACTGGTACAACTCAATATGTTTCCAAGGCTGACTGGCCGGCGGTCCCTATGCAGAATTTTGTTGAAAGATTTGAAGATGTTCCCTTAAAAAGTGCACACAAAAGTTACAGCAAAGGAACATCAGGTGATTTCCTTGGCGTGCCCTGTACAACTGTACTAATTACAAAGTGTGAAAAAATGTACTCATATTGTAGTACTCGTTTTAGCACACAACATATTAATTAATGCGCAACTTCAGCCTTAATCGTAGAGGATTCTGCTTTGTGAATCATAATAATATATTCCCGCTAGACCAGAAATTAACTGTTTGTTATACCATAGACGAGAAACTTTTGTTAGCGAAGCCAGTGTTCCTTATATTAATATATTTTTTAATGAGTGAATTTTGAACTTGCCTAATGCACTTTTGTAATATTTCAATGTAAAATTGTGCAAAAATTATATTGGCACTTCAAGCGTTCAGAATTTTTCAATAAAGTTTATGTTTATAGCAAGATATTTTTAAAATCTTTCAAATGATACCAATATTGGCCATTTGGTTTTCGAAATGTAGTAGAAAGGTGCACTTCTATAAAGAAACTTCGTAGGTCCATAACTCGAATACTAAGCGTTGCCGGGACTTTTTTCACTTAATTTTTTCTTCTTATTTTTCAATTTTCTATTGACTTATCTAATTTTTTTTTTAAATTTGGAGCGGCGTCCGTAAACTAGATTTAAGACAAAATTTTTTTTATTTTATTTTAAATAGCAAATATATTCAAAACAGTATTATTACACATTTCTTACACATTTCTTGTGATTAGAATTTAATGAAAATTTGCGTTCACTTTTGGCTGTCATTCTACATCACAATTCAATCACTAATATCATACGTACATATATGCAAAAGAATTTTTGGCCACCCATGCTTTAGAGAGGTCGCATAATGACGCGCACATTTTGAAACGCAATACGACAAATGTGTGGGCCGCTTAAGAGTGTAAATTGTCACAAGTAAAACGTTAATTTAGTCTTCTTTTTTCCTACTTCTATATAATTCCACGTTAGAAATTTTTATGTTTCTTGCAAATGAAATCCATAATATGAAAAGAAAACGGCAACATTGAATTTAACAGATGTTTAAATTGTTTAAAAAGAAACCTCTTTTAATTTTAAAAGGCTCCATAAAGCACGATTGGATGTACAATGTATGTATGTACATGCGACTTGTTTTCTATTCAAAGCTTTTGTTTGAGTTGTGTTAAATAATTATTGCTTTTTGTAGTCAATTTACCAACTGCCTTTTATTTTCTACAGCTTTTATCTTATTTATGTTTCGTTTTTCATTTCACTTTAACAGTTCTTTGACTGTTTTTGGCTGCTTTAGGTGAAAATGTTATCAACTTCAGATTTCTTCACCACAAGAAGTATTATTTTAAGATGTCAAAAAGTAATTCTATTTTTGGTATATTTTTATTTATTTTCACGTTTTTTTTTGGCTCACTACAAACTCCCTTGTCACATTTTAAACACTTTAAATTTGTGCACTAAAAATTTAAGACCGTGAAAGAAAACTTCACTATTGTTTTAATGCTTCGCAACGAAATGGAAAGACAGAAAGTATACTCGCTGCCACTTGAATAGTGTACTACGTTAAACTTTTTCCATTGAAAGCATTCTTGGAAGTTTAGATACTTCTCATTTATTTCTAAATTGACATTGTCCACAATTTTGCTGTTTAAAGATTGCACATTTGCAATGAACTTCACAATGTGTATACATGCGTCTGTAAGCACTATATTTTGTTTAATTCTAAATATTATTATGTCGTCAGTAGTCGGCAGCAGACTACAAATGTAGTTGGCTTCTTGATTTTTTTAAGATGACAGCTACGTCGTCAGGTGGAAACTGATATATATTTCCTGTAGAAATATATTTGCAGTTTTGACACATTAAAATATTTTACATTTACAAAAAAAAAATTCGATTTATTTGTTTAAAAATTCTTGATTATTAACCTATTTACAGTCTTTTACATTTGTGGTGGTCTTAACATATTTAAAGCTCTCGGTTATTTAATATTTCCTTTTATATTGGCAACACTAGTTTTACTCAATGTCGCTCACAAAAGTAGCAGTTAATATAAAGTTACCTAGAGCTACAACACTGTTCCTATAGCCTGCAGCTGTTATAGCTTCGAAATAATCGACTTCTTTCGAATGTGTGTATTTCATTTTTGACTTTTTGTCACCCGTAGGCTGCTGTCCTTAATGTGTTTATTGCTTAACTTAAATTTAAAACAGCGCGCATTAAATTTTGAAGTGTTGCTCACAGTTGTGATATTTTTATGTTACTTTAAAAATAAATTTAAAAATGTTAAGCGCTAAATATCTATCAGTATTGTATATCGTTACATTATTCAGTCGTAAAGGTGTTAAGTCTAATTGAATATATAATCAGTTGCTGTTACTGGTGGAGACCATCAAACTCAGGAATTTTATATATAATTTAACTTCCTATGTGAAGGCATAAGTCGCTAAAATTATATTGTGTGGGATACCCTGGCAATTTGCGTACTTCCTTCTGCCATCTGCCATATGGCAATTAATTAATTGATAGATACAAACAAACATAATTGAATATATTGTATAGGAGAGGAAAAAATTTTTTCATATTTCAAATTTCTTGGCACCTTTTCTTTTTCGCATTATTCAACTTAGCACATATCATTGCAAAACAAAACAAATATTCGTATTTTTTCCTGCAAACGATGTATTTTTGTTTCCTTTATTTCTCTGTAATATCGTTAGGACATATTTCACAGCTGTAATATTTTGTGAAATGAGCCGACTTATCGGGAACTATCGTTTTGTATAAAAATTTAATATCGATAATCATATCTTTTTGGTGGTTTTGGCATTAATGACTTTATGAAGTGTTACATAAATCCCCTTATTTCATAAATTTCCTTTATTTTATAATTTTTTTTTTGCTTTACTTCCATGGCTCCATGAGTTTGGTTATATCGCAATGAATTGATGAATAAATAAATAAATTTAAATCCCATCAAATATTTTCCTTTAAAATTTAGATAAACAATTGGTTTTTCATGAAAGTGAAAGAAATCATTCGAAATACATTCCGAGGTCTTGAAATTTCTTCCGAAAGTTGAAATTTTTAATTTAAATTTTATATTTATTTTAATTTGTTTCTCGACGTTTATAGCAAACTGGCACTTGCTGTTGAAAGCTGCGCAATAGTTTAAAAAGGGTTTCATGTCATGATACACGTCCCGCCATATTGGCCCAATTGCGTAAATGCTGTTTTCATGAGAACGGCATAGCATATATCAAGTTAATTTATTGTGCATTTTTTTTTATCTCAAATAGAAATATAAAAATTGCACATTCATGTGACGCGGAGTGTGTGATAATTTTTTGCATTTTTTGACCTTCGTTTCGCAGCTGGCGTTCGTTACACATAACATTGATACGAATAAACTTCAAAAGGTATGCAATATGTGGGAAATATTTCCTATTTTTATTAGGGCAAATCACGATGATCATTCATTAAATTTGTATTTTGCATACTTGCTGTGCTTGTTACGGCAGACTGTGAAAGTACATTTTGAATCTACTGCTATTGTCGTACTGATAACTTTTCATTCAAAAATCTTGGCTGCAATGTTAGTCGTTCATTTATTAATTTAGTTTCAAATAATTTTCAATAATACTGCTTTAGTTATAAAAATAGAAATATGGTCGAAAATTATTAGCCAACTGAATTCACAAACTAGTGCATTTGCAAAATTGTGTAGTACATTTGTACTCTACATTACCATAATATACGGATATACATTTGCTGCCCCACGCTGAAGCCCACAGTTTGTATTAGCAATACATTTGCAACGTTTCCTTGCAATATTAACAGCTGACCTAAATAGTAATATTAAAATAATGTATTAAGAAGATTAAGATTAAGAATATTAAATATACAAAAGGGAATATAATAATACGCAAGATTCGACTGAAGTCCCTTCGACTCCAAAAGGTTTAAATATAAAAAATTTTAAAATGATTTCGGAAAAAGAATTTTTTTTTAACTTGTTGTCAAATGGTTTCTCAAGAAAAATCTAGTGGATGCAAATGTAAATACAATATAACGCAAAAAATATCAGTTGAACTGGATTACCGGTGTATAATTTTTAACTGAGCTGTATGTCCATGAGTGTATATACATACATTAGTTGGTCCCAAAAACAAATTTTTTTTTTTTTCGTGGGTCCTCAAACATCATTTGAAATCTTATGGGGTCAAGTATTTTTGAGATGTTTTACAGATTTTTCGGAAAAGGTTTCGGAGTCGCGCAAGTTGATATTTTGCTAAAAATCGGTTTTGGCGGCCGTTCTTTGTGGTTCTGTCAGAAACTACGATTTTCTTAATTTTTCAGTTAACAAGTTAAACAAAAAATATTCAAGGTGCAAAAAAATAAGTTTTGGCAATAACTTTGCTCATTTCAATACTATACATTATATTTTTTTGTTATTTTTATATAAAGTTTAAAAATAAACGCTTTTTAACATTTAACATTTCTATGAAAATTAAAAAAAAAACTAAAGAACAAGTTTGAAAGATAAATTAATTCTAAATAATTTGGCATTTTGGCATTCGAATTTGCCCTTACAGTTCCTGAGTTATATAATTTTTAAGGTTTGTACCCGATCAATATTAAATTTTGTAATTTTGTATATAAAAGTTTTCGTTTGCTTTGAATACATGGAATTACAAAAAATCAAGAATTTGCCAATATCTTATAAAACTGTTATTTTATTATACCGCTAAGTCCATCTTATTATTGAGTATTAAAAAAAGGATGTGTAGTTTTATTTAAAAAGAGATATGCGTTTGATGAAGACAAGAATTGTGTGGCTTGTGGGATCACCACAAACCGACGTCAAAAATGCCACGTAGTCCAATATTATCTGCAAGATTCTTTAACGTTCTTCAATTCCAATTTCTACTTTCGTTCCACCATTCGTAAGATACTTTCAATTTATGTTTGTAATATTGTTAGTTCCCATAAAAGACACAACGTGTCCCCATTTCGTTTAGTTAGACACAATAAAAAGGACAACTATGCTTCAAGAACTCACTAAATTCAAAGCGAAATTTTAAGATTGTGAATTCTTTGTTAGTACAAGAGATATGTGCATTAGTATGACCCAAAAAAAGTTTTCTTATTTTCTTGATGCCCAAGCATCATTTGAAAACTTATGAGGTCAGGTATTTCCTAAATAAACTTTGTTACAAACATGTAACGCAGTGAATCAGTGAAAACAGCAGTTATAGTTATACGACCTGTATTCGTGCTTTTCTTAGTATTGACGATTACTTCGTCGCATTAAAATTACTCTCTGAGGTTCTCCATGCAGTAGTTACATGGAGTAGTTTTTGGGTCAGTCCGATGGGTTATATGCTCCACGCAATCATGTATTTTCATTTTTAATCGTCGTTTACGCACTTTGGCGAATTTTAGAAGATTATTAGTAATCAACAATCGTATTCGACTCTTCCAAATGATTATTTTGCGAGTCATTTTTATGATTTTTTGCGAGTGTTTTTTATGTTACTCAAAAATTATCGTTTAAGCATTTTGACGATCACTTTAAAATCGTTAATAAGACGCAAGAAACATTAGTTACGAACCGACGAGCGTCCGGTTGAAACACATTCAAAAATGATAAATTTAAATGAAAAATGTGAATCATTCTTGGAGGAATATGGTGGATTACAGGGTTCGAGGGGCTTATGACCTGCGCTGGACGTGGCAAGACTACTGGGAATGCGTACGAGATACCTGAGGGTTCTGGTAAAAGCTGTGACTGGTTACCTCTCGATTGGAGCGAAGGTCAGCAAGTGGGCATCCGATCTTTTCAGGTTTTGCGAAGATCACGATGAGACCATTTAACGCATTGTCTGCCATTTCCCTGGCTTGCAACCTAACCTAACCTCCATAAATTTCCATGCACAAATTTTGACATTTCTTTTTGAAATCAAGGGCAAAATTGCTACGAAATGAAATTTCAAATAAAATTTTAAATAAAATTCGTTCGATATTGAATGCCGTAATTTCGGCCCAGGTGATTTGAAATCACGTGATTTTCAGAACTGCCCTAGTTAATAAGTTTTACACTGATGTTCGGCCGTCTTTTTCAATAACAATGTAGTACATAGTACATAGTACATTTGCACTTGGGTTAGATGATCCCATTTCCATTTACTTTTTCCCAGTAGGTTTTCCATTATCTATTCTCCTTCATTTCCTTTGCAATATTTTTTTTTATTCTTTCAGTTTTTGTTGGTACCTTTTTTTTATTAATTTCTGTTTACTCATATTCTTCACATGAGAAAAATTGCAACACGTCATTGTTTTAGTATTACGTCCTCGTCCAGACAATGAATATTTTGCTGCAAAACTTTTCAGTGAAAGATGAATTTTTGATGAATGACAAGCAGAATACTTAAATTGCTGTATCAAAAGAGAATTTAGCAAGATTTCGTAGCATAAGTTTCATACTATGCAAGCGGCCATACTGGGACCTAAAGTAACTTCTTCATTTGTTTTTTTTTCTTCTTTCTTGAAATAATAATGAAGAATGATGTTTTGTGATGATATAATGACACACAAGGCAACTGAAAATCAGTTTATTTGTCATCTGATATTGATAACAAGAAACGCTACTTAAAGTAATGATAGTAGTTATGAATATTCTAGTCCCACAAAGTTAAATGAAACTTTATGAACTACATCTTAAAATATGTAAAATATATTTTAATACGTAGTGGATGATGGTTATTTAAATCCTTAATCACAGAGTGCAATTTTTATTCTAGACTAGAAAATTTTGTTTATGGCAACTACACAGTATGCAAAAGAGATTTTTGCAGCTGCCATGGCGGCAAAAGTGAGATAAAAAACATTTATTAACTAAATCTCATATCAAGAACTTTCAATAGGATACCATTCTCTTAAACATTCTATTAGGTACAACTCTATGGACTGTTTGCCAAACTAACTTTTTATTGTCAGACATTATCCAGAAATTAGTTTGTGGTAAAACAAAAGTAGGAGCTTTTGTTCATTTATTGGCTTCACACTCTGTATAAAACATTGTTAATGATATTTTAATCAACAAATGCTGTTTTCTCTCTGTACGCGAAACTTTTGAAATTCCCGATAATTTCGAATGTTTTTTAAACTTGTCCCGCTTTTTCGAAAAATAAAACTGCCAAACATAGTTTCATTACAACTACGAAAAATAATGCAAATATGCCATAAATGGCTAAATAACACCCTTTACAAGAATGCATACATTGATTTTACTAAAATGTTCGTGTATGCAACCAAATATTATGGTGGCTACAGACGATGCAACCAGGCAATCTTCGTAGTTGGTTGCATAGTCTGTAGTCATGTTTATGGTTTCAATTCGTGGTGCATTCGACGTTTCGAAAACATTCAAATATTTTGATATTGTATGGTTGCATTGATGTTGGTTGCATAGTGTGAATCGATGTTTAGTGTTTTTACTGATTCATTTCAGTGGACAACAACAACAAGCCAGCTCTAAAGTTGTATTTTTTAACCGTGTTTCTCCAGCGATATTCAATGCAGAATTGATGTTAGTTGTTGCTTGCAATGTTTGTGTCGAAATATGCAACATGAATGATAAACATGTTGCATAAACTTGTTGCATCGCCTATAGTGTGCATTCAAACACAATCACGTTAAAGCAACGTTACAATCTACTAAATCAATACAGCAAAATTTTTCGTACAAAGATATACTAATGTAAAACTAACATTGAGCAATCTTAAATAAACAAATCGTAAATTTTAAATCAAACTCAAATCTGTTTGAAACTAGTTTTTCTGTTTTTCTCAAAGACTTCTTGAGAGTTTCAATATAAGATGTTTCGATGTAAGATTTCTTAGCTTTTTCAAAAATTCGGTTGAATATCTGTTTGCTAATGAACATTACACGTTAATTTATATTAACTGCAATACTAATTTTAAAATAATTTATATTAAAAGAAGATCTTAGTGAATCAAAATTGCTTTAACATAATCGTTAATTAAATTTTTTTTATCTGGGACCTGCACTCAGGAGATGATTCCTACACATGCGAAGCATTGTGCTGGGAACTATAGTTATTTTATAGCTCTGCTTTCGCACGCTCTTTGTTTATACTCGTAGCAGTGCTGAAGCTTCGGTTTAGTAGCCATTTTTTTATTATTATTTTACTTCGCCGCTGCTACCACAATACCGACGAAGGAGGGCGTTCTGATGAGATTGTAGATTGCTATAAGCTGAAGCCGGTATTGTTCAGTGGCCAGTGACTATGCCTTCGCCACTGAAACCTTCCGACAACAACTGACACACTAATTGCACATCAGAAAAATGCGAGAAGTTTTTATTTTTTTTTTATAATTTTAGTATGAAACTGGAGTTGAACCCAGGTCTGTTTTTGGTTTTGGAGTCAACGTGCAGACTACCATCCATCGTGCCATCATCATGTTGAATGAAAATTCCGATAATATTAATTTAACATACTCGTTTATTTTCTGTTACTCCAACTGGAAATGACCTTGGATCATCATGATTTGTGATGGTAATTCAACACAAATTTCATTTTGATTCAACTACAATGACAATCGTTTTGAACTAATATGAAAATCGTATGAAGCAAAATTGTCACCGAAAACTATGACTGCAACTTTGTTTTTTATGTTTTAAACTTAATTTTTTTCTCTGTGTAAACGAACAGTTAATCTGCCAGCGAAAAAGTTGAAATAAACAAATATTCCGTTTTTTTTTTGTTTTTGTTCTTTTTTTTTAAGTGTTGTAACCAAAAATTATTACAATGATGATTATACTAATGTTGATTTGATATCCTACCATCCATTAGCTTTTGTTTAAACTGCAACCTCAAACAAACTACAACTATTAGCAGGAATAGCTCATTGCCTTAATGCTCTGCTGATGCCACAGTTCCCCACTCATTAGTAATTGTTTGTATCTTTTACTCTAATTAAGTCCTCTTTACCTTAAATTCATTCACTTATATAAACTTAGCAAGTGCAAACACAAGGCAGACGTGTGTCTGTTGTTCAAAATTCACATACTTACAAGAGAGTTGTAAACTACTCAGCGGAAAAAAGTGGTAATAAAGAGTATGTTATTATGTAACCATGTACACTTACATATGACTATACATACGTATGCACATGCATACATGTAGCCATACATATATTATGTACTAAAGGATATTTTTTCTGCAAGGTGTGTGTAAACCAAACCCTAAATGAACTCTACGTATGGTATTAGAACCTGTTATTAATATATATATTTTTATGGCCACAGTAAGAGTAATTAACGTGGAAATAAGATCTTGCGATCGTATTTAAAAGCATTGCGCACTGGTCAGAGCTATATGGAGTCGGCAGCGAAAAATACTTTCAGTATATACATATTAGGGGCTAATTTATTCTCATTTCTTGAAAATATCAAAATGGCCCTAGCATAGTCGAATAGTCTATTGAAAACTATTAAAAAAAATGATATTAATTTTTCGCGGTTTTCAAAAAAGTTCACCCACTAAAAATGCGCTAAAGTTGGAAAATTATTTTTATTTTTTTTTTATTTTTATTTAGCCAAAAACTCACAGTTTTTTTTTTTATCAAATTATTATTCCAGATATTGTCGTTCCGCTACATCAATTAAGCAAAATGCCAACCCATTTCATGCTTTAGCTGCTTCGGAAAGAAAATCGCTTTTGTGGGTGAGGTTTTCATTTTCAAACGACCCAAGAAAATTGTTTTCGTAAATAACACAATATTCGCTATCGCGTTGTGTATTGGTTATGCCCCTAATACATATATCTTTTTTAAACTTCGGTCACGGCTTTCTATGTACTATGTCAGAACTATTTAAAGGTAAAATGCTTACCCCACGTAAGCAAAAACTTGAGAAAAATTTACGAAAGTTGTTTTTTTATTTCATATGTTAGCAAGTTTTTTACAAGATAAATTGTAAAAAATAAAAATATTGACTAATTAAGTATGAAATAATATGTAATAAAAAATTAAAAAAAAAGGTTACTAAAAAGCAATCTTAGTAATTTATTAGCAATTTTTAAACCGCTATAAAAAATAAATACTCAATATTTTTTTAATTCTGTTTTTTTTTATTTGAAAGATAAAACATCGTTATTTTTTACACCTTTATAACTCAAATTTTGGACAAATAGAATTGCCAAGGTAGCCACGTGCGATGGCACGATGGATGGTAGTCTGCACGTTGACTACAAATCCAAAAACAGACCTGGGTTCAACCCCAGTTTCAGACTAAAATTTTAAAATAAAAATAAACATCTCGCATTTTTCTGATGTGCATTAGTGTGTCAGTTGTTATCGAAAGGTTTCAGTGGCGAAGGCATAGTCACTGGTCACTGAACAATACCGGCTTCAGCTGATTGTAATCCACAATCGCATCAGAACGCCCTCCTTCGTCGGTATTGTGTAGCACCGGCAAAGTAAAATAATAATAAAAATAGCTACTAAACCGAAGCTTCAGTACTGCTACGAGTATAAACAAAGAACGTGCAAAAGCAGAGCTGCAAAATAATTAAGCTTTTCACATCCTGTCGTTTCTCCTACTATCCCTTTTCTATAGTTCCAGCACAATGCTATGCATATGTAGGAGTCATCTCCTGAGTGCTGGTCGAAGATAAAAAAAAAAAAAAAAAAATCGGTCGCTTTGTTCTGTGGGAGATAACGCAAATATGGGCAAACGTGTCCAGCTGAATCTTGGAATATTAACTAATAAATTTAAAAAATTTGAAGGGGAAACGCAACTAGAACTCTAATTGAAATTCAATTTCAATATATGGACGGACGAACACTAACAATGTCACTGGAAATATATTAATTTTATAACAAATCCACAACAAGCTAAACACATTCTAATTATTTTAAAATTTAGTTAATACCTTTTAATTCCACACAAGTGTTTATTATTTTGTTTTAATTAGTTTAAAGCATTGCTATTAAGTAATGATTAGTAATCGTAATAATTACTAATTTGATTACATTTTTTGAAGGGTGAAGTAATTATTAAATTACGATTATATTCAGTTTTGCACGATTACCAATTGCTTACGATTACTAATAATTAAAAAGTAATCTGAATTACTTGAAATTACAACAAAATAATCAAAAAGAATCAAAAGTAATCAAAATATGTTTCAATTATTTTTAATTATATTTGATTATTTATGAAATTTGTTGAATTAAATGTGAATTTCACACTTATTGAATGGTATTTGACCATTGATAAACACGATAAAAAGATGTTACTGATACTTGGAGCTTACTTGTCTTGAATTGTAAAGAAAAGTTAATAACGAAAACTCACGATGGCGAAATACTAAAAAAAAGAGTAATTAACCAATTTATCGAAGGTATTTCTATAAGTTTACCATGAAAAGTTATCGAAAATATTTTTTTTTAAATTTCTAACTAATAATTTACATTTTGTATTGTGTTTAATAATTTGCTTTTCAAAAATTTCCAATGGCATTTGAGCACATTTCAATCATGAAACAATCACACAAAAACTCTACAGATGCGCATTCACTCACGTCCAAAGTTTAATGATCACGCATATAATTATAATCTATATACATATATAAAAATTGATGTGTGTTTGTTTGTACCTTATATAAGTTCAAACCGCTGGACCGATCTCCTGAAATTTTCACACTATATAATTGGGACTCTTGAATGAATTATAGGCTACATTTTTTTTAAACACGCCCACCTTTACGCCTACTTTTTTAATTATGCTATTCTTTCCATATGGTTTTTAACATAATTTATAATATAAAGGAGTTTAACTTCGCCTTTTGTGGACCAATCGCAATGAAATTTGGTGCACTTAGTCTGTGCAACTCCGGGAAGGTTATATATAGGGTATTACTTTTTTTTAACTAGAATCAGCAGGGCGATAGGGGAGTAATTTCCGCGCCTCCGAAACATCCAAACCGATTTTAATAAAATTTAGAACATAGATAGATCTTCATCTAAAAACGCTCATAGGTAATGTACATTTTCAAAACTAGGACCAGTAGGGCGGTAGGGGGAATTTCGGCCCCTCCGAAACGTTAAAAAAGATTTTAGAATATTTATTTTTTTTCATCTGGGACTAGCACTCAGGAGACGACCCCTACATGCGATGCATTGTGCTGGAACTATAGGAAAGGGATAGTTAGTGAAACGACAGGAGGTGAAGCTTAATGAATTATTTTACAGCTCTGCTTTCGCACGTTCTTTGTTTATACTCGTAGCAGTCCTGAAGCTTCGGTTTAGTATCCATTTTTATTATTATTTTACTTTGCCGGTGCTACACAATACCAACGAAGGAGGGCGTTATGATGTGATTGTGGATTGCTATCATCTGAAGCCGGTATTGTTCACTGACCAGTGACTATGCCTTCGACACTGAAACCTTCCGACAATAACTGACACACAAAGACACACTAATGTACATCAGAAAAATTCGAGAAGTTTTTATTTTTTTTTATTAACGATTTTTCACTCAGCTATAAAATTATCAAAGTTATTGAATGTCGCTCAGGGGATGCATTGCATACGTAAGGGACAGATGGTGAAGTGATAGAAGTATAGACAGCTTCATTTTTGCACAACTCCGCAGTTGCTCACTTTTTGAAAATATATAAAGCAGAATTGCTGCGTCTCTGGTGTTATGTGGACGTATTAATTTTTAAGCAAGAGGAGAGCCATTTTACAACGCCGACTTTTTATTGCTCATATTCCGACGTAAGAGGGCGCTCTTTGCGGGTCTTGAGTTGAGCATCTTATGTTTACACAGCTGATATGGTACCCACTCAGCCTACGGCACAGGAAAACAAATTTAATTTGTTATTGCTGCTTTTTTAGTTCGTTAATTTCCATTAATTCCAAATTTTTCAGAAACCTCTGCGTTTGTTAGGTTTTGACATCGTCCCTGTGTAAATTTTAATTCAAATTAGATTTATTGGAGAATTTTCTTAAATTCATATTTATGTATATACTATTAGCAAAATCTCTTGTTGGATTCGACTGTACCTGCATATTTGTTGAATTTTGAAATCTGTTATCGATTTTTTCAATTTCCTGACGGACCTTTCGTAAATTTGTGATTTTTGCGAAGTTATAGCATTTTTTTCATAAATCTGAAGTTCCGAAAATATTCGAATCTTTTTAATTTAAAATTTTTTATCGAAATCAAAATAAATCAAGTCGCAAGAGAAGAACAGCCAATTAGTTTTTCAAATACGTACCCACAAACATACAAACACACACACATTCTTACTTTCCATTATGAATCAAATAAAATTTTATTATGGCATATATGTATTTGAAGAAAAAAAAACAAATATTTGGATGGGAATAAGTCACAGGGCAAATAAAAGATATAAATATGAGCTCATTTAAAGGCATTAATATTTGAAGAAGTAGAAGTAGAATTATAGTAACACGATTTGTATTTGAGTTCAAGATAAGAATTTTTAAACAAAACACTCACATGTGTCTCGGTTCACATTATGAAAGTTTTCGTTGTGATATGTTCTCTAATTATAAAGGGTGATTTTTTTGCTATTTGGGTTTTCAGTGTAAATTATATCGGTGTAAGAAAAGATTTGTGACATGTGGCAATGCCAAAAACGCTCAGTAAGGTTTGCTATTAAATCGTGAATAAACTATTAAACGCATAACGTTTGCAAATCATTGAATTTTATTATCAAAATTCGTGCTGTGTTTCAATAGAAAAATTATTTTCGCGATGAAACTAATTTTCGGTTCAATGCGTACTTCAATAAACAGAATTGTCAAATTTGCTGTGAAGAGCGGCCAGAGGCAGTTCAAGAGCTGCAATCCACCCTGAAAGATGCACCGTTGGGTGCGATTTGTGGGCCGGCAGCATCATTGGACCGTACTTCTTTAATAACGAGAGAAAAAACTGCCCAAAATGGGTTAATTGGACTTGGTTGACGTGTGGTTTCAACAACACGGCACGCGATACCATGAATCTGAGAAATTAATCTCGGGTTTCGGAACAGTCCATTGGCCTCTAAGATCATGCGATTTAACAACACTAGACTATTATTTATGAGGGTTACGTATCCTCATAAAAAATTGTCAGGTAGGGCTCGGGGATTTGAGCGCATTTATGAGGGGTTGTGGTGATAATTCTGTCGTCGGATCCATCGCTCTTTTTACTTTTCCCACTTTATCCTATCTAATATTTTGCAAACCTTATCTTTGACCTTAATCTGATCTATTCTCATATTTGTCTTTCTTCCTTTCTTTAGAAATAACACAAGAGTAGAGCTCTGTCGGTCACGAACGAACGGGTCCAATCACACTATTTAACGAGATGAACCGCTCTTTTAACTGATCACTTTTGGCTCCTTGTCGTTCATTTTCTTTACGCTCCTATTTATCTCGTCCGTTTCATTTGTATCTTCCACCGTTCGTTCGTATTTAGCTCATTCGTTTCAATTGTATCTTCTACCGTATTTCTCATTTGTTTAAGTTGTATCAAACATGTTTTTTAGTCCCCGTCCATATTGTGAAACATTTGCTGCAAAACTTTTTTGAATTCTCTTTTGAAGCTTCAGCAGTGTCCATACATGAAACTTTTGCTTCATGTTTAGTATTTTTTATTCCTCCCTTCTATCTTCTTTCTTTAATTTTTTTTGACATTTCTCAATACCGAATGTAAATATAAAAGAACTACCCTGTGATAGAAGGTGTGAATATATTTTTTTGGATACACATTTGAAGCACAAGGTATAATTTGAAGCAAAATGGACGCTAAGAAGAAAAATTATATAATAATTTTTATATAATTTTATATTTTTTTTTTAAATTTTTGATTATATTTCACAAAAAATTAACAATAAAGCAGGGTAGCTATTATTATGATAGAAGTTAACAGTATACCAAACGAAAAGAAATAAAATGAAACGTCAAATACACCTCATCTCAAAAGATGCAAATAAGAAATTCAACAAAAGCTGCATGTACATGAAACAGCGTACGTACTTACACTCCTCTTCCCCTTCTCGTCAACAAACTCAAAAGTTTTGCAGCAAATGTTTCACAATATGGACGGGGACTTAAGGATGTATCTTTGAGACTTTAGCAGAATTATATACATAGTAGCATAGGCTCTGGTAAAAAATATTTCTTGCACAAAATTGTTGAATACAATTGAATTATTGTAACAAATTTTGTGCAAGCTTTATTATATTGTATTTAATATTTTTCTCCATCACTCATTTCACTTTATTTTCCAGGAAAATATACTTTGTCAACGCTGTGCTACTGCTATCGTGAATTTTATTTTATTTTACATTCCATTGAATTGAATTTTGTGAATCCCAAATTAAAGTTGCTTTTTTTAAAAGTGAAAAGAATAATAATGAAGAATAGTGGAGAAATATGTTTATATATTAAATAAACTTTAATAAAACTTTCACAAAACTCTATTCTCTTCTAAAATGTTGTGCAAGAAATATTTTTGACCAGTGTTAGTTGCCTATGCATTTTACTTATTGAAACACATGTTCGATAAAGTACTGAAGAGATAATTTATTCTTCTTAATGTGATTGAATTTTTAATAAAATGAAACATTTTATTTGTTATTATTATTACAGTTTATTTAATTGAGCTTGAAATCTTATACTATTTTTTGTTTTGTGTAATTTAAATTCTTTCCAATATTTCGTTTTCACAATGTAAAATTTCTTCAGGGAAAATCTAATATATAAAATTCTCTTGACGCGGTGTTTGTAGTTAAACTCCTCCGAAACGGCTCTACCGATTCTCATGAAATTTTGTGTGCATATTGGGTAGGTGTGAGAATCGGTCAACATCTATTTTTCATCCCCCTAACATTACCCACGCCCACTTTACTCCCACCTCTTTTACCTACTTTTTCCTTTTTTTGCAATATGAAGGAGATTTTGAAAAGTTTATCATCAACCTAAATCCATTATGGCGACTGACCCTAAAGCGATAAGAACGAAGCCGGTCTCATGTCTTACTCACTATACAGTTGATAGTAAAAATATTAATAATTATTTTTAATGTTTAGAAAGCTATCGAGAATTGTAATTTAATATATATTTGTTACTTTCAGAAAGATTAATTTATTAACCTAAATAAAGCATTGTAGACGCTTTCGATTATAAGTAAATCCCCGCACACTTATAGTAGATACTTATTTTTATTGAACTAAAAAAATTTTTCTTAGAAATAATATACATTGCAAAACAACGTTTGCCGGGTCAGCTAAAACCAGCAAAACTTATTTTTTTCTCATTAGTAAACAGATTCCACGCGAAGCTGGAACGGTGATCTAGTATTTTATAATAATTAACAAAATTTTTTAATGCTTATTTTTTAACCTTATTTCTTCTAATAATAATTTATGTATTATATTTTATGCTTAAAGGTTTGTTTTAATTTTTTATATTTCTATTTCGATATTCCGTTAACCATCGGTTAACATCCTCATTACAAAAAATAATAAATAGTTCCTGAAGATGTTAACCGATGGTTAACGAAATATCGAAATAGAAATATGAAAAATAGAAACAAACCTTTAAGCTTAAAAGATATTATATAAATTGTTATTAACAAAATTAATTTTTTTTTAAAAATTATATATATTTGATACATTACAGAAAGATTTATGATAAAGAAAAATATATACATAATGGCACATAAAATGTATAACACATTTCGTAGATTATTTAGCAGAACAAAAGATAGAGTAGTTAAATCAGAAATGTCCAACTAAGTTTATAGAATACCGTGTGGTGGTAATTATAATGATAATTGTAATAAGGTATATAATAGAAAAAATAATAGAAAATAAGAGAAAAAAATTAAATAAAAATTATAATTTCTGGACACAAATCTGATGAAAAATACAGAAACATTGCAACAACAGCAAAACCAGCATTAACATTAAATTGCAAAGATAATAATCATTATCCAGATTTTGAAAATACAATGATTTTTGATAGAGCAAATAACTATAGACGTAGATACATACTCGAAATATTATAGATTATAAAAGTACCATATACACAGCGAATGAACTATGAAACAGATGCATTAAATGTCCATCAATGTTATAGACATTCAGTTAATAGATAATAGAAGTTAAAACAATTTTACATTGTAAACATTTTTTAAAATAATTGTTATTTGAGTTAGAATATTTTTAGTATTTTACAGAAATCAAATTTATTAATATTTGAGTTTTTTAATTTTTAAAAAAATTATTGTGTCAATTATTATAAAATATTTCCCTGTAGAAGTTTCACATTGTAAAAACGAAATACTGGAAAAAAATAAATTTAAAACAGAAAATAATATAAGATCTCAAGCTCAATTAAATAAACTATAATGCAACAAGAAAAAGATCGAAAAAAATTAGAAGTATATATTACTATTATTATTATTTTATTTCTTATGTAATACAAAGGCCAATAAGCCAATACAATGTTTTATATATCAATATAAAGAAATAGATGTAATTGGTAACAAGGTATATGACTAAAGAAAAAAAATAAAGTTCAAATTCAATATAACTCAAAATTTAATTTAGTCAAACTTCAGGAAATTTTTATTTTTAAAATTTTTTCTTTTTGTCTTTATATAACATATAGTATATTAACTTTTTATGTATATTTATATTTTCCCCACTACAGCAGTATCATCGATACATAAAACGTATCGAGCCTTTGGTGCAATACCGTAGTAATTCAAAAAATCGTGAACTGAGAAAAATGCATATGAAGTTTTGAGCCATCTTTTTGATAGTTTTTTCGTTTACTAAAGTTATTTTATTACAAGTTTTTAAATAAAGAGGCATGTTTTCTTGTCATAAAGGAAATAATTCATTACTGCAAATAAATATTGTTTGTTGGAAATAGCAGGAGGCAATAAAGACATTTGTAGCTGTAGAATATGAACAGTTAGAGATAGAACCATAATCTTTTTTCCTTTAGATATATATTTCCCCAAAGATCATTTCTGCATACGCAGCTCAAAAAATTCAAATTTTGAATTACTACGGTATTGCACCAAAGACTCGATATATGAAACGTAAAGCGGGAATATTCCCGCTAACTGCTAAAATGATAGCAATCATCTGTTTTTATACAGGGTAACTGACTTAGAAAAACATTTGAACTCCGCAGACAAGGTATTCCACAACTTAGAGAGATTATGAGGAAATATTACGCCTAATAGGGGTATATTAATCTGAATAGTTCTAGAAGATCGAAGAAACATAAAACGCCTAGATATAATCTTTAGGAACGCCGTATTGCTGCGTAAGGGCACATAGTTATCAAATGTACAGCCTAAGAAGTCAACAGCAGAAGGAGAAACATGGTCACAAATTCTCAGATTATTAATAAATCTAAGAACTTTATTAAAAAAATTTTTAGTTTGTCCAAAGTGTCATTCCAAACAATAGACATTTTTACATTTTCAATACTGAAATTTTTCACATTTTTGCAACATACATACGAGTATGTCTAAAAAAGTTATGTTTACCTGTTTCTTTTTGTCGTTCACTTTACGGTATTTTTGCTTTGTTTATTTTCTTCATTTGGCTTTTGCTCTGTCGTTCAAAAATGAATGATTGAACGAACGGGTTAATTTTTTTCAATTTCAACGAAAAAGGGCGATCACTACTAAAACGAACGATTTGGCACAGCTCTACAGAATAGACCATAACCGAATTGAACACAAGTGGGCTAGCCTCTTTCCATTGCACCAGCAATCTACGTACCTAACTCATTGTTCTCCCAAAACAGGGCAACCAAAGTACGATAAAATTATCCAAAGCGGAAAAAATTGCTAAATTTTTTCAATTAAATCTGTGCTATTAAATTAAATAAATGGTACAATATTCCTGATTGGTTGTAATATAATTATTACTTTAATTGAATTTTCTATCAAATATATTAATAGTTTTTGGTTAAAGCTAACCGCTAAGTTTAACGCGGTCATTAGATTCGCCCGTTTAATAAAGAAAAATGTGCCAAGAAAAAAGAATTTGCAAGCCTCGCTTAATAAAACTTGCATAATGTGATACGAGACGGTTAGTATGTACATCATATACTGGACTGAAAGTGCTGACAATATGATGAAATAACACAAATAGTATGATGTTTTTACACTGTCTCGTATTTAAAAAATATTTAGTAGCAAATAATGACAACAATACGAGTAAAAAGTTGAAGCAAATTAACGTTATCAAAATGACAAGCCTATATTTAAGTAATTTATGAGGCTTGTGCTTTCTGTGTCATTTGCTTTGTTCGTGCGAAATGTAAATAGTAAGCCTTTCCCTTCAATGAGTAAAATGTATCGACAAGTCTCTGACAAAAGCAATAGCAAAAGCAATATTGAATCAGCAATTTCTTAGCATTTCCTATCTAGTGATGAAACATTGCCAGTATTTATTTATGCACAAGTATGTACATACACACATACATATACATATATATATATGCATATGTATTTCAATAAGGAAACTTTTTTCCATTGACTGCATTACTGTCGATCATATTTTAAATTAATAAAAAAAATCACTATAATATTTGCAGATTTTTTTTGGTCACTGAACAATACATGATTTAGCTTTAATCAATCCACAGGCACATCAGAACGCCTTCATTCGTCGGTATTGTGTATCACCGGCAAAGTAAAATAATTACTAGAAAAGGCTACTAAAAACGAAGCTTCAAAATTTCATACGCCCTTGCCATGTAAAGGGTGGGCAAATTTGAGCTTAGGAATTAAATTGGCTTAAAAACACATTTCTTTTTGACAAATTCAGTTTTATTAATACCAATGTAAAGTAGAAATATGGGAATTATTAACGGAATATGATGTCGGGCAAATGTCCACCTCTACCACGTCGGCAGACCTCCGCTCTTTTTACAAAATTTTTAACCACATTTTGCAACAAAACTTCGCTTAGATTTTCAATGCAACGCCGAATTTCATCTTTCAGAGCGTCAGTTGTACGTGGTTTGTTCACGTAAACCCGGTCTTTAAAATGGCCCAGAGAAAATAATCCAGCGGCGTTAAATCACAAGAACGAGGCCGCCAATTAACATCGCCAAATCGAGAAAAAACCCGACCGGGAAATTTCTCAAGCAATAACTGAATTATTTGGCCGGCTTTGGCACTGTCTTTCTGAAACCAAAGGGGTCACTGATGTCAACATTAGATAATTGTGGCCACAAAAAATGGGTTCTCATGGTTTGGTATCGCAGAGAATTCACGGTAACGGCGTTTTCTTTTTCTATTTCGAAAAAAATACGGGCCGATGATGCCCCCGGCCCACAAACTGTACCATACGGTCACTGTCTTTGGATGTAATGGTTTTACGAGGACTATTTGTGGATTTTATGAACCCCATATGCGACAATTTATTGTTTACATAACCGCATAATTCAAAATGGGTCTTAACACTAAAGATGAATTTGTTGAAAAATGCGTTGTTTTCGTCCATAGTTTATTTTCACAATTAAACTTTTTTGGTCAAGAATGTAGCGTTCCATAGTTAAAATTTCCCAACGTTTTACTAAATAAATGTCAAAGGATGAAAGCTCAATTCTTCACATTTCATCATTTGACAGCCAATTTACTTCCTCAGCTCAAATTTGCCCACCATTTTGTATATGAAATATAAATGCCATTTTCATATATTAATTTTTGCCAGGTTATGAAAGTCGTGGGCGTTATTGAGTACAGTCAAAGCTTGGTATAACGAATGATATAATGTCACACGCTTTCGGTAAACTACGAAATTTGTTACACCGAACAAATTGGTTTTAGATAAAAACTACAGTCACTTGTGTTTAAATGAAAATGTTTATGTCTATTTTTCATATCACGCAATCTGTCTATTTTTCTTACAGGTAACCCTCCTACAACGCGATAGTTACGTTGCAAAAAATCACGTGTTTTATGAAAACGCTTTATAAGAGCAAAAAATTAAATTATATTAAATAAGGTTAGCGTGACCTAATGTTTCATAATATGGCATACATAAGTATATGTATATTATTATGGTGTACAAAGAACTAACTGTATTCTTACGTGTTTGGTTTTAGTTTTGTCTGTATCGTTCGGTAAACAGGACGTAAAATGCATACATAAGTTGATCGTGCATAATATAAGATAGCTAATGGAAAAATTTTGGCATTGGTTATATCGGATTTGCGTTAAAGCGCGTGTTTGTTATACTCGGCTTTCCAAAAAGTAAACAAGAAAATTATTTTTCCGTAATTGAAGAGAATTTAATGCTTGGGCAATGATGTCATACGCCATGGTTCGACTGCTTATTTATATTCAAAACAAAAACAGAATTTAAATTGTAGGTTTTGTTTTCAATGTAATTAAGCGACCGAACGATATCGTGTGACATCGTGGGCCAGGCAGTTAATGAATAAAAATATTGCTTTCGGTGGGACCATCTACGAGTATGTCAACAATAAAGTAATGATATGAAAACCTAAAAAATTTTAATTTCTTGTACAACATTAAGAGATCTGAGGTACGGTAGAATTTGGTAGTAATCATCATCAGCATATATTATTTTTGTATTTTAAAAACTATTTGTCTAGTGTAACAGTGAATTAAAAAAGTTAAGTTGGTATATTTTCAAAAGTTTTTAGATACTGGACCGTTTTTAGGCCTTGCCCATATACTTCGCCAAAAGTACACAACCGATGTTCATACTCGTAACATTTGAAACATGAATTATCGAGTCTTTGGTGCAATACAGAAAACATTACAAAACATGCCTCTTTATTTAAAAACTTGTAAAAAAATAACTTTAGTAAACGAAAATACTATCAAAAATATGGCTCAAAACTTCAAATGCATTTTTCTCAGTTCACGTTTTTTTGAATTACTACTGTATTGCACCAAATGCTCGATATGTATATGTGCATATCGCACACTAAATCATAAACAGTCACAACTCGAAATTTTTCAAAATCATTTTTATTGCATAATCGAGGTCACAGAACAAATCTCTAACGACCACAAAACTTTTGTTGGCATCACTGTTTTCCTTAACTGGAAAACTACCGTTATGTCTGTTTTTCTGTTATTTGTGCCGGTTGTACGTAATCAACTAAAGAGTACTATTTTCAGTTGTGACAGTGCGCTTATTAGTAACTGAGTATTTTAATTTCACGTTAATAGTATTACAGTCGAACTTCTCTATAGCGAACTTCTCTATAACGAAATCTTCTCTATAACAAATAAAATTCGTGAAGACAACATTTTTGTGAGTATTTTTATACATTTTGATCTCCCTATAGCAAAGTTCTCTCTGTAACGTGCAATTTTTTAAGACCTAAATAGAATTTTTCACACTAAATAATTTCTGTATTGCGAAGTTTTTAGCAATCGATTTTTTGCATCAATTTAGTCACATATGTATGTATTAATAAAAAAAAATTTAATGTGTTCATGTAAAAACAATGTTTTTTGTCTTAATAAATATATTTTCTACATAAAAAAAATGTAGTCAAAATTTTCTGCAGTTTCTCTATAACGAATTTTCTCTATAACGTAGAAATTTGACGGTCCCCAACTGCTACGTTATAGAGAAGTTCGACTGTATTTCGAGTTGTGATGCTATTAATGAAAAAAGTGTTAAATTTTGTGGTGCATCATTTAAAGTTAAAAAATTTGTCAAAAAGTTTAATGCAAAATTTAATTCATTAGTTTTCACTTACATAGCTCTCGAAAATGTTGTGCCCAAATATTGTACATTATACATCTATACTAAAAATTTCAAGTTAAGAAACTGATTCTCGTACAAATAGTGATAGTAGTGTAAATATATTTAGCGATTCTGGAAGTAAATTTAGTCTATTAGAATTCTATTAGAATTTAATTTATTTGCAATTAAAAAGGCATAATTTGATATACTACACACAACTTACTGAAAAAATTGCAATGAAAAAGAGTCACAACTCTTTACTGTGGAACACAATTTTTTTTTTTTTTTTTTTATCTGGGACCAGCACTCAGGAGATGACTCCTACATATGCGAAGCATTGTGTTGGAACTATAGGAAAGGGATAGTAGGAAAAATGATAAGAGAGGTGAAGCTTAATTAATTATTTTGCAGCTCTGCTTTTGCACGTTCTTTGTTTATACTCGTAGCAGTGCTGAAGCTTCGGTTCAGTAGCCATTTTTATTATTATTTTACTTGGCCGGTGCTACACAATACCGACGAAGGAGGGCGTTCCGATGCGATTGTGGATTGCTACCAGCTGAAGCCGGTATTGTTCAGTGACCAGTGACTATGCCTTCGCCACTGAAACCTTCCGGCAACAACTGACACACAAAGACACACTAATGCACATCAGAAAAATGCGAGATGTTTATTTTTATTTTTGAAATTTTAGTCTGAAACTGGGGTTGAACCCAGGTATGTTTTTGGATTTGTAGTCAACGTGCAGACTACCATCCATC
The DNA here is from genome assembly GCA_963924685.1 of Dexiosoma caninum. Classification (NCBI taxonomy): domain Eukaryota; kingdom Metazoa; phylum Arthropoda; class Insecta; order Diptera; family Tachinidae; genus Dexiosoma; species Dexiosoma caninum. The sequence goes on from OZ004727.1 coordinate 69,602,148, forward strand.
GTGCCATCGCCACCCTTTAATTATAAAATTGCAATCATGTTTCTAAAAATAGTTTTTTGCCTCTCCTAAAAACTTTATGAATTTTGAGTTGTGACTGTTTACGATTTAGTGTGCGATATGTATATCGGAGTCTAAAAAGACACATGACCATAAAGCTGGTGTATTATATACATAGTTCTCTGCGTTATTCTTTCATAAGTATGTGTATATGGTTAATTAGTTTCATTGATATTGATGAGATTGATAATTCAGAATTACTTAAAAATAAATAAAATCGAAAGTTGTGTTTCTTTTTTTCTGACGAACTATGGCTTTCTTTTTTCTATATCTTTCTATCCCTGTGAATTTATTATCAGTTACAAATTCAAATGTATTACATGTCCATACAAATTTGTATCGTTTCAGTATTTTTTTCTTCTTTTTTTTTACATTAAAAACATTTTTTTAACCCCAGCAAATTAGTAGTTTCATTAATTTTAGTAGTGAGTCTCATAAAATGAAATAAAAAAAACAACTGAAGGAATAAAAGTTCTATTCATGTCAACTTTAAATATATTCTTATCATTATAGAGAATATTTCCACAGTTTGAAATATATTCAAATATGTAAATCGATGTAAAAATTTGTTTGTAATTTTGTTTTCATCAGTTTTCTTAGCATGAATAAGTCGTAAAATAGTTGTACATGCAATAAATAGTTTTTCAAATAAAAGATTATAATTAACACGACAGAGAGAAAATAGTTTTAGAGGAACTTTTACTGCTGATAAGTTTTTACAATTTTTATTTAATTTTAAACGACTGCCAATTAGATGTTGAGAATCTTAAGAGATAATTTTGCGATTTAGCTCTGCTGCCAACTGATAACAGTTTTTCCAACCTACCAAGTTTTTCAATTCACTTGCGTGAGTCTATCTGACGTCCTCTTATGTTTCAAATTAGTTAAATCGGAAGCAGTGGGCTGTGGCAACATGCAGCCAAGATTTATAAGGATGTTGTTTTTTAATGTTTTTTAATTCTTCCAAATAAAAGCTTTTCACAAGGCACTCAATATAGGCCTTTGTTTCAGTTATAACCTCTTCATTCGACCCAAATCTCTTACCACCCAGCCATTTCTTCAGGTTGGAAAAAATAAAATAGTCGCAGAAGGCTATGTCTGGAGAATGCTGGATGGGTTAGCAGTTTGTAGCCCAATTTATGGATTTTTGCCATACTGACTACACACGTGTGTACTCGTGCATTGTCTTGATGGAACGACACTTTTTCTCCAAATGGCGCCGATTTTGGTTTTTTTTTCTACCTTGGACCAGCACTCAGAGCATGACCCCTACACATGCGATGCACTGTGCTGGATTTAGGAAATTATGTTATGGGAAGAAGGATAGAGGGAGTAGTGTTTATGGACATTTGATTTGAATCTTCCCACTTCAAAATTGACAGGAAAGATCTCTGCAAGGATTTATTTGCCAAACGCGCTGTTCGGCAGAAAAATGAGTTCTCTCTGTAATGCGTAGTGGCATTCGCTGCCAAATCGCCCACAAATGGATGTGCCCTTACTGATGAAAGTGTTGTGCGCAGGAACATCAAGAGCTTCGGGGCGGTCAATTTCATGGTTGTTAGCCTCTCCCTTTTTGAGGATTGGCGCTACATTTGCAATCTTCCAGCACGAACAGAATCGACCTGTATGATATAGAGTGCCAAAGAGGACTACCAAAGGACGCGATAACATCGAAGAACACTGTTTCAATATCAGTGCAGGAATTCCATTCGGCACAGGAGACTTGTTTATGTTGAGCTACGCTAAAACTCGCACGGGCTCGAAAGTACATCTTTAGCATTGTTGCGGATACACTCTCGAGGGCAGGCAGTGATTAGTTGCTTTCCGACAAGTGAGAATTACTTGCAAACATTTCAACTACGAGGTTAGCATATTCAACAGTGTCAGTGAATATTTGGTCGTCCTTCAAAAAAAGCCGGAACTTGCCTTCACTCTTTTAACGAATGACCAAAAGCTTTTATAACCATGTTGGGCAGTAAGAGCTTTAGGGGGAACACGCTGCTCGTACAAAGCTTTTATACGTCTTAGCAATTTGGCACAAGATAGTGAAGCTTCACCTCCTATCAGTTCCTTTACTATCCCTTTCCTCTAGTTCCAGCACAATGCACCGCATGTGTAGGGGTCATCTCCTGAGTGCTGGACCAATAGTGCTGGTCAAAAAAAAAAGATCTCGCCCTTTTGCGCAATATCCGCATTTTTGTTACCCCGACAGATACTAAATGCTGTCCCTTTGGAACTGACTGCAAGTCTGCAGACCGAACTCTTGGTTTAATCGAAATTTGCTTCGATGGTATGAAAGTTTTCATACCAACCAATATTATATTTGCAACCATTATTGTCGAGAAATTAAAGCCTTCAATTAAAATTCCGAAAGAAATCGTTGACCTCAGACCTTTTCGTAAATATGTATATTTCAAAAGTTTCGTAGCTGGCCGTGTGTGGTACTTGGAATGTATTGTATTAGTTGGGTTTTTTTTTAATAAAAGAGTAGTTGTGCTTAAATAGAAGAAAAAAAATGTAGAACTTTTCATAATGTGTCTGCCCGAATTTAAGCCCGGGGCACATAGAATCCGTCATCCGTCATACTTTGACTTTTTCAAATGACATTAACGTACCGACGGAGGAGATTGGCACAATGAGTACTTTGTTGACGGATATCAACTCATAGCCAGCGTTTCCACGTTAAAAAGTTAAAAAATTAAAAAAATATCGGAATATGTTTTACTTTATAAAACTAAGTCTTCAATTTAAATTTTTTTGTTACGACAGAAACGATTTTTAATAAAACAAAAGGCTGTTAACAAAGTTTCTCAATATAAAACCTGATTTTAAAACTTTACAACAGTAAAATTTACGTATTACTTAGGCTGGATAAAGTAAACAAAATGCCAAAAATATTCACATCTCCACCTTAAGAAAAATCAACCAATTTTGATTGAAAATAACCTACAATAGCAACGCTGTTCATAGCTGTAAAAGTACTCAACGTACGTAAAAAGTTAAAAGTTGGCCAACGCTATTTACTTAGCTGGCAGTTGAAAAAGTCAAAGTATGACGGATGACGGATTCTATGTCTTGGCCTTTAAATGTGATTGACTGTACATTGTTTTGCTTAAGTGAGAAACGAACAGCTCACAGATTACAGTACAGCAACGTTCGGCTAACGAGGCCTTATGTCTTCAAATATAGTTACAGTTAGATGTCGCAAGCGTTTTGCCCAATAAGGTTTCCGGCAGCTCAGATTCTAAAATTTATTCACACATGCGGTTCCACCCTTTTACTGGGGACGTTGCACATTAAAAAAGAAATGTACATTTCTATATAATTAAAAAAAAAAACTACAAAAACAATTCTACGCGTATTGATCGATATTCCTGAACAATCCGGAGATCGATGTTTTATCTCCTAATTAGTCCACTCCACCTTGTCGCAACAAATTCCTATTTGGTTACTGGTTTGTGACCCTATAACTCCGCTGACTTTTCCTCCCTTTTTTTTCTCTTGGACCGGCACTAAGGGATGACCCCTACACATGCGATGCATTGTGCTGAATCTAGGAAATTAGGTTATGGAAAGGAGGATAGAAGGAGTAGTGTTTATTGACATTTGATTTAAATTTTCCCACGTTAAAAGTGACAGGGAAGACCTCTGCGGAAGTCTATTCCACATACGTGCCGTTCGGCCAAAAATCGAATTTTCCCTGTAATGCGTAGTGCGAGTCGCCGCCAAATCGATCACAAATGGATGCCCTCTTAATGATGATCGCGTCGTGCGCCCGAATGACCGGGTTTCGGGAACAAGTTCCCTGATTTCATTAGAACACATCCCATTATAGTAACTATAGAACAACGAAACGCACCCCACGTTGCGACGATGCTGAAGAGAGTCAATAGAGTTGGCTACCCTACTGTCTCCTATGAGTTTCTTCGCCCTTTCTTGTACACGGTCGAGTAACTTCAAAATAGTCTTTGAAGCACCGGCCCATACATGAGAGTTGTATTCCATTTTCGGTCGGAAGTAGGCGGTATAAATAGTAAGGAGATCAGATGGGGTGAAGTATGTCTTACACCGTCTTAAAAAGACGAGGCACTTGAATGCTTCCTTTGAGACCTGAAAAATGTGCTCAGTCCATCGGACATCACACTGGATTTTCAGGCCAAGAACATCAAGAGCTTCTGATTCCTCAATGTTTATGCCACCCATAATTACAGATGAGGCAGCGTGATCGTGCATACGGCAATTGGTTAGCATGTAGCATTGGGTCTTTTGGGAATTGAAATCGACCCTGTTCGCGTGACCCCTTTCCAATATTCTCGTGAGGTCACCTGTTAGCGAATCATTCATATTCTGCCGCGTCGCCGCGATCATAGTTGATGTCGGCCTACAATCAAATGAATATGAATGGCAGATACTGCTGTCATCTTCGAAAGAGTGGATAGGGTTGGAAGTATGACATAGGAGGTCATTAAGAAAGAATGGAGCCTTGTGGTACCCCTGAATTGATCTTGAACTCCTTAGATGAGATCCCGTCTATAACAACTCTTATAGCGAGATCCCTGAGAAAGCTCGATATAAATCGAGAGAAGATATCGCCAAGCAATAAGTTTGGACAAGAGTGCTCCATGTCACACTCTGTCAAATGCTTTTGAAATATCCAGAGCCACTACCTTACTTTCGCCAAAATGGTGGATGGATCGACACCATTTTTCCGAGAGGAAGGCTAATAAGTCTCCCGTTGAACGTCCTCCACGGAAGCCATATTGCCAGTCGTTAAGTAAGCTATTAATTTGGAAATGGTAGAGCATATTGCGATTGGGCGATAATTTTCAGGGTTGTTTGCCTCTCCCTTCTTGGGGATCGGCGTTACATTTGCAACTTTCCAGCACGACGGAAATTTGTGTGCATGGTATAGTGTGCTGAAAAGGATTGTCAGAGAACGCGATAACGTCGAAGAGCACTGTTTCAAGACCAGTGCTGGAATTCCATTCGGCCCAGGCGACTTATTTATGTTGAGGTCCACTAGAATACTTTAAACTGCACCAGCTCGAAAGTATATCTTTGGCATAGTTACGGATACACTCTTGGGAGCGGGCAGTGGTTGATTGCTTTCCGGTGGATGGGAATTATCTGCAAACATTTCAGCTAGGAGGTTAGCCTTTTCAACCGGGTCAGTGAATATTTGATCATCTAAAAGAGGCGGAATAGAAGAACTAGCATTTTCCTTTACTCTTTTAACGAATGACCAAAGCTTTTACTTCTACTTTTACTAGATGACAGCAGTATCTGCTATTCATATTGATTTAATCGTATGCCTACGTGGAATGTGATCGCGCCGACGAGGCAGAATATGAATAATTCGCTAAATGGTGACCTCACGAGAATATCGGAATGGGATCACGCGAACAAAGTCGATTTCAATGCTCAAAAGACCCAATGCTGCATGATTGCGCTACCTCATCTGTAATTATGGGCCGTATAAACATCCAGGAATCAGAAGCTCTTGATGTTCTTGCCCTGAAAATTCAGTGCGATGTTCGATGGACTGAGCACATTGTTCAGGTCTCAAAGGAAGCATTCAAGTGCCTCGGTTTTTTAACACGGTGTAAGCAATGACAATCATATGTTCGGGCAAATATAAAATTTCTGCAAATGTATTAGAAAAAAATGTGTGAGTGTATTAGTTTCGGTCATCCATTTCTTGTAGGGAATAAACCTTCCAACTCGCCATGAAGAATTTTATTCAAGTTGTCAAAATGTTTTTGTTTTAGCGTGCTTTGTGTTTTTGTATTGTGTATATTTAATAATTAATTCATTATATTCAATAATAAATATAATTAAAAAAAAAACATAATAGACGCTTGTTCTTAAAATACAGCAATATCAAAATTCTAGAGTAAGGTAGTGGTGTTTACGACACAGTTTTGTGGGCTATTGGTCGCAAAGGTTTAGTTGATGATTTTAATCTCCCCGCTGCTAGTGTTCAAGTTAAAGGCGATAAGGTTGCTGTGAAAGGCGCAGAACAAACACATTTCTACAATGGGTGATATTATTCATGGTCGTGCAGAATTGACTCCTGTTATTCCGTTATTCTCAAATTTTTTTGGAAGTTCTTGTATAACCATCTGAAATTTCTTAGCTTTTTTCAAGAATTTGGTTAAAGGTCTACTGAAGATTTTGATATTAGCACCAAATAAAATGCTACATATAGACCAGCTAAACCATATAACAAACATAGATAAATAATCGTAATGAATTTTGACTAACGTTGAATAATTGAAAGAATAATTACATAATTACTTAAAAAATTTAAATAACTAAAATGAATTTCATTAATTGAAGTTTCACCTATATTGTTATAGGAAACCGAAATTTCCTTAGTTTCTCCAGCAAAAGGTTTAACAAAAACTTTGGTTTCAAATTTATGCCACAAATTTCTCCCCATCTTACTCTACTTGTTTCGTTTTTGGGTACTATGTACTCCAGTGTCCTTTTCGAACTGTTTTTTGCACTCAAATCAATAACGCATTTTGTTATTTTTCTAATTCTGAAAGTAATATCGGGGAATACTTTAATATTTTATAATATGTTAAATATTAATATAGTATCACTTTTCCACTTATTTTTTTTTGCGAAAGGAATCAATTTTAACTACAGAACAAAAAACAGCTAATGCAAATTATTGCGAATACGGTCACCTGGTATGAATTCGCCTTAGTTAGGCCAATTATAATTAAAGAACTCTATTGGAATAATTTTATTGAAACTCTGGTAATACTTATTATTTAACATCCCTGTGTCGGTTGAACTCATAAATAAAATTATTCAACTGTCATGACAATAGAAGACAGACACCTCGAACAAAAAAAGGAGAATTTTAATAAAACTTCGATTTTCGCCAGCGTTTGTAAACTTATTTCAAACCTGTGCTAAAGTATTAACAAGAAATTTTAATTGCAGAATACATCCCGCCCTTTGTAACCAAATTGACAAAACCATAATAATAATAAAATGGCTTTCAATTTTACGGCATTTAGCTATATAATTGCCTTGATAGGCGATGCATTCTTAATATTCTTTGCAATATTTCATGTCATTGCATTTGATGAGCTAAAAACAGATTATAAGAATCCTATAGATCAATGTAATAGTTTAAATCCGGTAAGTATTTAAGTGAAATTAAGTCGCACAATCGATGCTGATAAATATGTTTTTTTTATAATTCCAGCTGGTACTACCGGAGTATTTGCTGCACATCTTCTTGAATTTATTATTTTTGATGTGTGGAGAGTGGTTTTCATTGTGTATTAACATACCATTGATTGCTTATCATATATGGCGGTAAAGTCTTCTTACTTTTGTAAATGGAAAAATAATTTGAAAATTTCTCATTTTTATGTATTGCAGTTACAAAAATCGTCCAATTATGTCGGGTCCTGGATTATATGATCCCACAACTGTGTTATCATCGGATAATTTAACCAAAAATATGCGCGAGGGATGGATTAAATTGGCAATTTATTTGATTTCTTTCTTCTACTACATCTATGGGTAAGTTGCCTATAACGTAGTTGTCTTAATTGAATATTTATTTAAATTGTTTTTTCTCACTTTTGGTATTTATCTAGCATGGTTTATTCACTAATCTCAACGTAGATGTTTTGAATCATTTAATACTGGGCGTTTAACAAATTGCAAATAAATTAAAACAGCTCCTCTGTGTCGTAATATCATCTCTTCCCAAAATAATACATACACACAAAACACTCACACAAATCACTTGTTTTCTAATTTATTTCCTTTTTATAATAAAATAGTAAATAATTAAAATATTTCAACAAAAAGTAGAGTAAAAAACCTCTTAAAACCAAAAGTTTAAAGTAATAAAAATAACGATTAGTTTAAAGAAAATTTTGAATGAATTAATTCTGAAGTAAAAAAATCAAGAAAAGTACGTAAAAGTTGTTAGTTAAGCAGAAAACATGAACAAAAATCAGTTGATATAAACAAAATATTTGTACTGCTTTTTTTAAATGTCAAAGATTCAAAAATAATAGGTGTGTTTTTTTCTGGTAAAGTTCGGTAAAATGAGAGTAATCTATAATTTATTTCAATAAGAGACAAAAATGTACAAAAGTAAGAAAACGCAAAAAAAACCGTAAAATAGGTCTGTTCCACGTGCATAACAAAAGTGCCCAAATAAATTTTATTTTAGTGATTTTAGACGCTTCAAATGCATAATATTTGAAAAGCAAAACATTTGCATCGTTGGCAACGGCTGTAAAATGTCGACAAAAATAAATTGAAAAAAAAGTAAGTCATTTTTTATTAAATAAAGTGAAAAATATGCACAAATATACATGTGTACTTACAACTTCAAGTTTATTTAAAAAATCTTCTTTAGAGTAAAAAAACACACCTAATAAGAAGTTAATAATCGCTCTAAGCGACCAAATTAGTGCCGAACTTACAGAAAGTTTCAAATTCCCCAATGTTTAAAAAAGGCAATGTCTAATTAGCCAATTGGGAGAATTTATTTGTTGAGCAACACGTCGATCCAGTTAAGAAACGATCATATACACATATACCACGGAGACCCGTTCTCCAGACAGTATTTATTTTATATCGTCATCTGAAATGCAAGACATCACTTCTAAAGATTACAGAAGTAACAAAAAACTATATCAAATGAAACTACACGGCATTTTTAATTTTGGTTATTGTTGGGGAGCGGAAGCTGAAAATCGTGTACACATATGTACGAATATATAGTACATATGTACATATTTATTTCATGTAGTGAATCATAATCAATAAAAACTCAATTTCGAATTTTTGACAATAGGTACATATTTCTGTATATATATATATTCTATATACATATATATATTTATGCATGTGTGGAAATATATTCAAATTCAAGAACTGCCAGAAAGATTGTAGTACAACTTAGACACTAAACCGCTAAGTTTATCGTAAAAAAGGTAATTTACTGAAACACTATTTTTATAACTAATGGAAGTTAGTAACTAAAGAAATATATTTTGTTGCATTCTGGCAACAGATGCGTAACAGATGAGGCAGCGTTAATTAATATTAAAAACTTATTTATAATGTTAAAATTTCGTATTAATACATACTTTACACTTCACCGGAGACATCTTGTTGACATTATTGGAATTAGGTGTTGACACGACACTACTGCAATAAAAAATTCCTGCTCCGGGTCAATTTCATTTACATTTACAAAGAATAGCAAGATATACAATACACTATAATTTTTAACACGACCCGAACCGATTAATATATAATACTATATATATTAGATATAACTAATATATAATTCGATACAGTATAACATTAATAATCCGGGTTATTCGGTAAGCCGGACAGCATTTTTCATTACATTGCGAACTCTATAATCCGGATTACATAAGATCAACTTTATATGGCGTATTGCATGCAAACTGTTGTGTAATTTTAACCTCTATTAATTGTTACTACAAAAACATGGTTTTTCTCTCTTTTTGTTGCAAACTGAAATGATGAATGACAAACAAAAGTGCATGACTCCAATCAAAATAATTAGGCTTACGATTTTTATTGTTATGTTAATACTTCTAAAAATGAAATATGTACGAAGTTTGTTCAAAAGAAAAGGTGAATTTTGTTTTCTTCGATTACAATAGTGTGCAGCATCATGAGTTCTTGCCAACATCATACGGTCAATAAGGAATACTACAAGGAAGCTATGCAACGTTTGCGTGCAGCAATACGGCTCAATCGATCGTAATTGTGGAAAAAAATCATGGATTCTGCATCACGATAATGCACGAACTCACACATTAATGCTTTTTCGTGATTTTTTGGCCAAAAACATTACCCTTATCATGCCGCAACCACTTTATTCACCACATTTGACTCCCTGTGACTTTTTTCTATTCCCAAAACGAAAGGAAAGCGTTTTGCCACAATTGAAGAGATAAAGTCAAAATCGAAGAACTAGCTGATGGCCATACCGCAAAGCCCATTTCAGGAGTGCTTCGAGGATTGGAATAAGCGCTGTCATAAGTCCATTATATCTCAGGGCGATTACTTTGAAGGAGACAAAATGGATATTGATGAAAAATAAATACTTTTCAAAAAAATTCAAAATTCCCCTTTTTCTTTTGAACAAACCTCGTATGTTATTACTTTTTTATAAAATGCACATACTGCAATTTTTGGATCTTGTAGATTTACTAAATTAATACATTTTGTTGTTCTTTCATTCATTTCATTTAAATTCAATTACCTTTAAGTGAGAAAAGACTAAATAAATTCCATGCATTACAAAAAAAGTTATTCCAGTTTCTTAATGTAGCAAAATTATCATCCACAGTGTACAAGTTATTGACATATTACATTTTTGCGAACCATCTTGATTATATTTCTAACATTTGCTTAGCTTGCTGGTGATATGCATTTATTGGGCGTTGAAAATTTTCTGCAAGACACTCACTGAAATTCTCACTTCAAATAGGCTCCATTGGCACAATGCAATTCACTACAAATTTCACTCAACCGATCTTAAATTTATTATTCAATTAATTTTCACGGCTTTCGATGCGTAAGCCATGCACGTAAAATGAACACTTTATTCTTATCTACATTAATGGTTTGCAAAAACTAAAGAAGAAGAAGAAGACATCGTAGAAAAAAGGAAATTAACACTTTTTTTATAACAAAAAAAGCTCTGATAAGCTGGTTGCATTAAAAGTTATCTAATTCACTAACCCCTACATTCACAATGCCACATATTTCAAACGTAATTTTTTTAAATCGTAAACTTTTGTTTATTTTTTTATTATATTAATAACATAAAAAAATTAATCAATTTAAGTTCGTTTTTGTGAGTTATTGAAAATGTGCAACAATTTAGCGAATTTTTTTGGAAAATTTTGCAATTTTCTTAAGGCTTGATTATGGATATCAACAGAATTTCAGTTGCGTTGTCAGGCGGCAACCACAAAATTGTGGTTGCTAGAAAAGCACTAAAATGTACTGAAATTAGGCAACTGTAGTTAATGCATTGTAAATCTGCATTACCTGCATCATTTTTAGCAACTGGCAACTGAACAGTTCGGTTGGTATCCATAATCGATCCATTAATTTCTGGTGAATGTCTTCACTGAATAGGACTGTCTTTATCCAGCCCCCTATCATGTTTGGTGTATTCATCACGACAACGTGGCGTTATTATAAAATTGCATTGTAGTGTACGAAAACGCTAATATATGCAACACATGTGACTACCGTGCAGACAACACCAACTATCTATATCAGAGGTAAAAGCGTTGAGTAAAAATTTTAAATACTTCGCCAATCGTCGTACCGTCAAGGCTTCTTAATTTTTAGGAGGCTGCAAGATCTGCTGAAGGTGCGAATCTATAATAAACAAAACTAAAACACCAATTCAAAATTATGATGGCGATGGTCGAAGTAGTCTGCACGTTGACTACAAAACGAAAAATTGTCCTGTGTTCAAACCCAGTTTTAGACTCATAAAAACAGCTCACATTTTTTCTGATGTGCATTGTGTGTCTTTGTGTCAGATGTTGTCGCAAGGTTTCAGTGGCGAAGGCATAGTCACTGGTCACTGAACATTAACGGCTTCAGCTGTAACCAATCCACAGGCACATCAGAATACCCTCCTTCGTCGGTATTGTGTAACACCAGCGAAGTAAAATAATTACAAAAAATAGCTACCAAAACGGAGCTTCAAAAATTGAATACGTCTCCTTGACATCGGAGACGCTACAACACTGCTATGAAAACAAATAACGTGCAAAAAGCAGTGTTGTAAGATAGTGAAGCTTCATCTTCCATCATTTCTCCTACTATCCCTTTCCGCTAGTTACAGCAAAATGCACTGAATGTGTAGGGGTCAAGATAAAAAAAATACGCCAGTAGTCGAAATACGCCTACGCCGAATACGATTAGGATGAATAATGCATAAAATGCAAATGAGCTGTTCTCTCGTCTGAATCAGTGTGCTTTTAAAATTATTTTGAAATTAAGTGCTGTATTCATAAAAAATTTTTGTTTTTATAGATTGACATGATTGAATTTTGTATGGAAATTTGTCTAATAAACCTTTTATAAATAAAAAAAATTTTATAAATACGGCAGTAAATAATTAAATAACAATCGCTTTTTTTTATAAATAAAAAATTATTTATATTCCACTTTTGTTTTTTTTTAATCTTGAAATTTACTTTATTAATATTTTTAATTTATTCACAATTTTGATTTTAAGGAAATTTGCTTTATATGACAATTATTATTATTATTTTAAAAGAGATTACATTCGGACAAAAATAATAATAATCATTTAATTTTATTAATTCCAACAAATATTTTCTTAAAATCTTGTACATTTATTTACTTAAAGTAATTAAAAACTACATTTTTCATTTTGTTTTTGTTCTTCAAGTTAATTTTTTTGCGAAAATGTAAGTAAATTTTAGCTGATAAATTTAAAACAAAAAGTATTTATCTCCATCTTTTTATCCTTAACAGGCCACAACATAAAAATAAAAAATTTTTTATTGTTACAAATTTAATTTTAAACCGCAATTTTTTTATTTTGAATAAATTCGTTTCGCATATGTATTTTCACAAACAAATTCAAACAATAATTGCATTAAAAGTAGTAAACAACCGAACAAAACCATAAAACATAACGATAAACTATCGAAGATAACAAAACCGACACGTTTTCATGACACCAAATGAAACCAATATCGGTTTGCAAAACCGACTTGGATTCTATGACAACCCTGATAATCGAATCAGCAATAGCAAATTTTCGAAGAGAATCACGTGCTGCAATGCATTTTCGAACAGATCGTTGAACATATTTATTAAGTATAAATGTCATAACTATTGTATATGTAGTATTAATAAATATATATGTATATATTTACAATAATAAACGAAATACTAATAATAAATTAAAACAAATTATTTTAGAGAAAACAATAACATAAAACTAAAAACTTAATTATATTATTAATTGACCTTTTTTATTATATTTTTTGAAATATATTTATTAAGCTTGAGGTCTTTTTTTATTTTATTTTGTTTTATTATTCGATATTTCGTTAACAACTTGTTAACATCATCAGGAATAATAGGAAATTATAATTGTATTTTTTTTTTAAAAAACTAAAATCTATATAAGTCTTAACATAACACTAATAACACACTAACAATCCAAAGGATTTGAGGCAGTTGGTAAGCGTATGCCTAATTCCTGCAACATTGAGATCAATTGACGATTTTGTTTCATAATCTCCAAGATTTCTTGTTGCTGTTGCTGCATAAACTGAAATTTAATTAAAATGTAATTCAATTTTTGTTCAAAAATACAATGAATTATATAAAAACTTACAACTAGGCGACTTTTCTGTTCTATTTTCGACAACTGATTATTGTTATTTATTAATTTGGAATCCATGTCTTTTTGGAAATCAGTTTTGAGACGATACACATCATCACGTATTGCATTAAAAGTTCGTTCACATTCTCTCACATCTTTTTCTAAAATTTCACTTTTTAAATAAACAGTTTGAGCCAATTTATACCAGTCAGCTAAGCACTCGGCTATTTGGGCAACAGATGGTTTCACATCATCCAGTAACAATGATTTTACACGTTTTCCATTGCGATCCACCTATAATTTGCGTAAATTTAATATTAATTATTTTTTTTATTCTGACGACAAATCTAGCAGCGAACAGCCTTCAAGTGGCTGTCAGAGTCCAAAAAGACCCGGATAGAAGAATCTGTTTTGATATGTGGTAGTTAGTTAGTTAGAAGGTAAGCTGGAACACAATATTTTTAGAATATTTATATTGAAAACAATAACAACACTAGATCTTGCGTTCACTTTCAATATAATCATTCGCAAGGAATATTCTTAAAATTCACGTGAATAAATTATTCACGATAGAGGATAGAGAAAAAGTATTCACGATAGCAGTGATTCATTCGCATTTAGAAGAACGACCAGTTAGTTATAGAAGGAGTACAAACCAATCGTGGCTAGTCGATTTGTATTCTGCGTTTGTTTACTTCACAAATGTCAAAACTGAATTGACTTTTGGCACCATTTGTAAAAATTATAGCGTTTTCCAATATGGTCATTACTTTTGTCCAACCTTGTAGATTAAAATTAACAATCGCTTTTGCATAAGGCGGTTAATGTTTTAGTAGAATTACTTACCTTAATTTTTTCTAAAGCATGAAATTGTTCATCATTGTACGTTAGGGTGCGTGTGGCACGATCTCTTAATAAATGTTGCCAGGAATCACGTAACCGTTCCACTAAGTATTTAGCTTGGGCGCTGGCTCTTGTGCGACAAGGACATTTTTTTCCATGCATGGAGGACGACCATTGTTCACTATAATTAAATAACATGTATTTACCGTATATAGTTTTAGAAAATTTACAAACTTTAATTTATCCTCGACAACAAAATTTACATGTAATTGCATTATAACATCGGCAGCACCATCAAAATCAATTTTCAGACTTTCTAATTTTTGCAAAATGGGTTTTAGTACCTGATCACATTTTGTCTGTTTTTAAAAATATTAAAATGTAATTTTAAAATGAATATCAATTTAAATTTTTTTTAATAATTTTACCACTTTAGCCATACTGTATACCGCATCCGCATAATCCATTTCAGTCGATAAAAGCTTTTCAAAATGTTTAGTTTTTCTAGAAGCAAATATTGAAATTATTATATAATTTTTGTATTATTTTAAGAAATATATTTTTCTTACTTTACTAGCAGCGCAATTGTAGTGGTTAAAGTCTCGATAAACTGTTCTACGGCTTTCTTTATTAAGATGTCAATAGTGGTAAAGGTATCCACTCGTCGTTTGCACTCATGTCCAACACTGCAAGCAGCCTGTAATTAAAAATAGTAAGATTTGAAATGAAAATATTTGCAGATTCGTGAATATACAATCACGATGCAATTAAAGCACTTACGTGACTGCTCATGGGCAAATCTCATAACCAAAGACTATGTTGTGCTGTTTTTCTATAACAAGTAGTAATTGGAGTGTGCAAAATTTCTATGAAAAGGACTAATAAACATACCCAGCGGCGAAAAGGCATTCTGCGTTCCCTTCTTCAATAGCATTTTTATTTAAGGTTTTTGTATTTGCTGTTTTCTCTTTGAAATGTGATATTTTTTTTTGTAACTACCAACGTAAATGTTACATATGTATACATACATATAACAAAAAAAAACCTATGTAGAAGGGAGCAGGTAGGCCTTTCATAAGGCATGTTACAATATTTGTTTTCAAGCTCTATTTTCCTTCAAAACATATTTAACAAAAATGTCAAAAAACGATAATTTAAACTAGATTTAAAAAAAGGTTTTAGCTTTTTCATTCAAACAGCTGAAGCTGAAATGTGGCGATGGTCGAAGTAGTCTGCACATTGACTACAAATCGAAAAATTTGTTCTGGGTTCGACCCCAGTTTCAGACTCATAAAAACATCTGGCAATTTTTCTGTTGTGCATTTGTGTGTCTTTGTGTCAAGTTGTTGTCGGAAGGTTTCAGTGGCGAATGCATAGTCACTGGCCACTGAACAGTAACGGCTTCAGCTGTATCCAATCCACAGGCACATCACAACGCCCTCCTTCGTCGTTATTGTGTAGCACCGGCGGCGAAGTAAAATAACTACTAAAAATGGTTACTGGTTATGGCTTAAATGGTTAGCTTCAAAATTTAATACGTCTCCTTGACATCAGAGCGGCTACAACACTGCTATAAGAACAAATAACGTGCAATAAGCAGTGTTTAGATAGTGAAGCTTCACCTCCTATCATTTCTTCTACTATCGCTTTGGCCCAGTTCCAGCATAATGCACCGCATGTGCTGGTCCAAGAAAAAAAAACCACATGTTAAATATCTATAGTAAATTACATTGTCTGGGGTATAACAACTCACTAGTACTGATCTGTACAGTTTTACTATTGTCATTTCCTACAGGGATGTGACAAGATATTTCAACAAGCATTGCAGATAAAATCTCAGATAGAAAAATGCATTGTTTTTATTACGATCTCTTTTAGATTTTGCATGTGTAGTGCGGTATTCGCTTCCCCGCATAATTACCCAAAATCATTGGCTTTTTTGCGAGGTAACTAACCGTGGAATAATGTACAGTTATAATGGATTCACGTAAAGCTTTAACATAATTAGTGACTACTACGCGCTTTCTAACTAGTTTGCGTCAGTAGCGTAAGGAAAATATGCATACATGATAATGAAGAAGAAAAATAAAACTCTTACCTTGGCCAAACTAGCGTCGTTCTCCACCGATACGTTACTGGGAAATACTGGAAATTTTGGCAAATCTAACTGTTGCGGCAGTTGAACGTTATTGTCATCATTGCTGTACAAATATATGGGATTTTCCGTAGTAGTTTTTGGAAAACCAGTTGCTATAAAATATTAAGCGACGTAGGATATTAATTTGTTTGTTCTGTTTTAAAATACTTTATGAAGTATTTTGTTCGAGGATAAACGTAGTGAGTGCAACTACTTTAGAATATAAAATTGCGTATTATACAAGGCTTTGTTCTTACAGCCACACACATGCAGTATGCCCATATTAAGTGTATTTTTTTTATACTAAATTGGGCACCCACGGGATCCCAATCTTACCAGAAAGCGTTTTCTTACACAAAAACTGGGTAAATGAGAGACGTTTTGAGAGAGTAATGTTCTTGTTCTTCTTTCACGAAACAGCACGTATTAGGTGTGCTTTTTTACTTTTCTGGTAAAGTTCGGTAAAATGAGAGTAAACTATAATTTATCTCAATAGGAGACAAAAATTTACAAAAGTAAGAAAACGCAAAAAATCATTAAATTTACACAAAATAGGTCTGTTCCACGTGCATAACAAAAACATTTGTATCGTTGGCAACGGCTGTAAAATGTAGACAAAAATAAATTGAAAAAAAAGTAAAAGCCATTTTTTTATTAAATAAAGTGATAAATATGCACAAATATATGGACTTACATTTTGAAATTAATTTAGAAAATCTTCTTTTTTAAATTTTTAAATTAAAAACTTGTGTCGTTTCTTTGCATATTTTCTAATTAATTTCTTCGTTTCATATATAAATAAAAAAATGCCGATAATTTAATTCTCTAATTTAATAATTTAAAACACTGGTTACGGTTTTCCGCCATATAAAATTTACCAAAAATATACCAGTTTTTTTCAGTGCCGAAACATATTTTTCAGCTTGGAATGAACACTAGATCAAAATATTTTTACCGTGTAATAATGAAATTCAGTACACTCGAATAAAATTTTATTATCTGAAATATTTCACTCCCACAGCTAAATAAATGTCTTTATTACTAAAAATTTATTAAATGGTGAATTTTTTCAGTAAGCTGTAAAACTATATTGCTTATTACATTGTTTTTCAATAAGCAGTAAAATTTATTCCAAAAAAAATACTGCAAAAAAAACTTACTGCAATAAAGTAAACTTTACTGGTTACTGCAATTTTTTCAGTAAGCAGTAACATTGTATTGGTTACTGTAATTTTTTCAGTAAGCAGAAAAATTCTACTGTTTACTGCTACACTTAATGCGTTACAAATATAATGCAGTATTCCCACTTCTCTAGAGTAAACTTGTGTTTTTTGTACAAGAAATTAACCAGGGTAACAATGAAATGTTTTATATGAGACTGTTAGATATGGACAGTTTTGTTAACTCTTTTCTTAATTTAAGTCTGGAAGTTAGTGGCTTTTGTCTTCCAAGCATTTTTGTGTGAATAAGAATTAATAAAAATCACTAAAGCAAGAAATAATTAAAGAGTTGCAGGATCTACAGTCCCTTTAAAAAATTAGTAGTAAATTCTGCAATAATTACAACAAAGCAGGGCGTCCAAGTTTTTGAAAAAGCTATTGCTGGGGCCGAAAGTAAAACATATAATGACGATGTTTTTGTATTCATTTTATTTATTTGTTTTTATTTGCATACGATAACATAATGTACGAAAATTAGTGAAAATTAGTAGCTACTACTAATACTATTACGCACTAGATGGTGTTAGTGTATTTCTATGCAGCTGTTTAGTTTCTCTGTACATACTTCTTGTTGTCCATATGATTACACTAATACACTCATACACAGCTCACACCGCGTTATTACAATCTTCCCAGTCAGCATTTGGAAGATTGTTTTGGCAGAAATCACCAAACTGAGTCTTTTAAGACTACCTCAGATGACTAAAATCGGATTAATCAGTTGTTCGCTTAAAAAAAGACCCGAAAATGAATCCGACAAATGCTTGGAAGCGACTTGTTTAAAAAACGCAAACAATATGTATAGAATGTGCGCAATCATAAATTCATCATGTAGATGCCCCAAATGTGACTGTATTAAGAATTTTTATTTTTATTTTAGTCATATTTAGCGCATCTTGACGATGAAAAATTGTTTCTTATGGTTTTTGCTACTGTTTATAACGGGACAAATTTTCTTACTTATTTTGAAAGAAATGAGTTTTGTGAATTTATGTTTATTTGTGTGGTAAGCTCATGGTGCAAAAAACAATAAAAGTTGATTAAATTTTCGAGTTTAAATAAAAATTAAAATAAAAAAGTAATGTCAGCCAAACAAATTAGAAGACTTGCTAAAAAAGAAACGGAAAAACTATTATGTTCCAAAAGTAAAGAAACAGATTGCCAAGAAAATTGTCTTAATGATATAGAATCCAGGCAAACAAGCAACGAGAATAGTTCTCATGATAATTGTCAAAGTTCTTTTTATGGAGAAAGTGAAATTTCCTTTGATAGTGACAGTGATGGGGAAGAAAGTAAACCTGATTTGTGTGATGAATTGGATAAATGGGATATCAACTTTGAAATAAGTTTTATCGCAATTAATGCACTTTTAGAATTGTGAAACTGTGTGAGAGAATTTTTGTATTTTGAATTACTTTAATGTTAAATTAAAAATTGTACGAAAAGAGTAATAAATAAGTAATGAAAAATATAAAAGAATAATAATAAATAACGGCTAGTAATATGACTGTAAAATGGCTTGAAAAAGTGTCGTAATTGATTGTAAGTACTATTGCAAACTGCCTCGAAAATGAGTCAGAAACGCGAGTCATGAAAGACTCGTTTTGAAGAGTCGTATCTAAGGTACCATTTTCTCCCGACAAAACAGTCGTTTTCGATTCAGAAACGTGCGCATAAATGATTAATTTAATCGCGAAGAAGAATAAAAAAAGACTCGAATATGATCAATAATTAATTAAAATGATGACTGGGTTACTCAAAATTTGTGATTGTATTGTGAAAAAGATGTTTACCCCCTAGCGTATAGGTGTTTACACATCAAAAATATTTTTAGAGACTTCTTAAAATGAACTTTTTGAAGAGTGAACAAGCTTTGCACGAATTAGTTTACTCTATTGCGATTCTACTGCACATATGTATGTATGTATGCATGGAGATATGTATGTATTTATATGTAATCATTAATCTCACCTGTTGTATGTAGATTTATTCTCTTTTCTAAATGTTCGTTATTAAACAATAAAATCTGTTTCTCTAAGGGTACTTTAGTTTGCATAAGTATACGTTCACGAAAGTGTTCAATTTGCTCCTCGGGTTCCAAAAATATTTCAACTGAACTGGTACGATTCGTAAAGAAGACATGAATAACACATTTGCGTAATATCAATGTAACCTCCTGAAAAAACATATCGAATGACCAAGTTTTTTCGCGGTTTTCCTCCAGTAGTCCGGCTAGTAGAGGAGTAACTAAAGTTTTAAGACCTTCAGATAAATGACAGTGTGCTGGCAAAGTAGTAGACCACTCGATAGGGCCATTCTCAGACACCTGCGTTCCGGATATAACACCTGATGCCTTTTTTGTAGTTATTTGATGCATTGTTTCTCTGTTTTTTCGCCCACCATATGGCCGGAAAGGTAAATTACCTGTGGCCACATGATACAATGTAACACCAATGGACCACAAATCGACATTGGCTGTAAACGAACGATTTATGGACTTCCTTAATACTGCCCTTTCATACAAATCGGGATGCAAGTATTCTTCAGTTCCATAAAGTGATGCAAATGGCTGGTTATCTTCCAGCTCACGAGCCGCTCCAAAATCGGTTAACTTGTATATCGTTTGACCATCTTCCGAAATAAATTTCATTATGTTACCCGGCTTCAAATCTCGATGTACCAATTTATTATCTCTTAAATGTTTCATTCCATCGCATAAATGTTGCAAAACTAGTAAAAATTCATGTTCTGGTAAACCATACGAATTTTCTGGATCGTCCAAAATATTGAACAAACTACCACCAGTACATAGTTCCATAACAATCACTTTACCACGACCTTCCTGATCCTCTTCAATAGCCAAGAGTTTAACAATGTTTTCATGATTTACTTTCTTCAGAGCTTCGAACTCACGCATTTGAACATCTGGTGGACGCATGTGGCTATAGGGGTTAAATGTTTTTACGGCCACCGATTCTCCGGTTATTTTGTTGACACCCTGTTTTATTGTTTACAAAGCAACAACAAAAATGTTTTCTTCAACATTCATTTAATTTTATAAATTACATACTTGAAAAACTGAACCTGTAGCACCTTTTCCCAACACACTGGTGGTACACCAAACATAATTTAAAGATCCTCTTAGAAAAGACATGTTATCTTTTTGCTATTTGCCTCTTTCAGCTCAAAATATATTTTTGGACCTATTGTTTTATTTCGTACTTTCACTTCCTTTGTTTTTTAAATCAGTACTTGTACCACTACTGTGTTACTTTCAAAGCATTTTATTTTGCTGTGCAACACTATCCTTCTCGTTTTTGATGTAATAACCACAGATTCCTATAGCCTATGGTAATAACTTGCAAAATTAAACTAAAATGCAAACAAAATTACAAAATATTCATGAGCTAAACGAACAGAATGAAGAAATGCCAAATCAAAGTCTATTCATTAGGTCTGTGCAACTCGCCATGTGTTTTACAATTATTTTATACTTGACTGTCAAAATTTGTTTACATTGTATTCATTTGCTTAATTTGATAGAGTAGCTAATTAACAATTTTACTAATTTTTTTATTTTTTGAAAGGGTTGCAAAAACAGTTAAGGCATACATAAATAAATTAATGTTTTTCTTGCCTTTGTGTTTGCTTTTGAAAGAGTACTAGTCTCTTTTTTTTTTTTTTTTTTTTTTTTTTATCTTGGACCAGTGCTCAGGGGCTATCCCCTACATATGCAATGCATTGCACTGGAACTAGAGAGAAGGATAGGGAAGAAATAGACAGGTGGTGAAAGTGGTAGGAAGATAGAGCTTAATTCTTGCACAACTCTGCAGTTGCGTGTAAATTATAAAGCAAAGTTGCGGCGTCTCTGATGTTTTTTGACACATTATTTTTAAGCTAATGGAGCCATTTTATTTATTATTTTACTTCGCCGACGTTTTATTGCTCAAATACCGACGAAGGAGGGTGCTGTAGCACAGAAAACTCAGAAAAATTTTTTTTCTGATCTTGTTCGACATCCCAAAGTTAATTTACCCAAACAAAACGCCTGTTGTTTTTTGTGTTGTTCATATTTGTAGAGCTGTATGGACCTAATAAATATGCCAAGTAGTCGCGAAAGTACAAAAAAAAAAACTATTCAGGGCAAGGCAATTGCATTACCAGCATAGGCTAAATATTAGCCTATGATTACCAGCATAGAATATTTTGTGTTACCAGCCTATGATCAACATGCTTATCTTTGAGTGAACTACGTGTAAGATGGAATACTCCAAATTTACCCAAAAGCGTTCCAGCAATTATTAAAAATTTTTTGTGCAATTTTGAGATAAAAATAGAGTAAAATTTTTAATTTTCTGTACAAAGTTGCATGAAATTTCTTTGGGCAAGTTCGGTCTTGAATTAAATTATCGGCCGTTTTTTATTTAGCGTATTGTGGGATTAAAAACTCCGAACATTCCACTGCAAAATTGAAATACTAAATACAATATCCATTTTGACTACCTAAATTTAAATTTAAATATCATCATCCATTCGATGCATTTTTCTTTTAAGTGTTTCTGGCGTTATTATGGAAATTTCCTGTACAAACTAAACAGTTATCTCCGTCTTATTGCAATTTTCGTTGATTTGTAATTCTGTTGTAGTATTCACTGTAACTTTGTCTTTTTCCATTGCCAAATCAACAAAGTCTGAATCAGTATTTATATTTCCAATGTATTTTTAACGGTATTTGTTTGTGGAATAGAAATATTTGTTTCAGAAGTGTGTTTGTTGGATGTCTGTACATTTGTGTTATTCTCTTTTCTTGTTTCTTGAAAAACTAATTGTTTTTTGTTGTAAATCTGTAGCCGGATTTTCGCTGAACACCTTCCAGCCATCACGAATTGCACATCTTTTATCAGTTCTAATTTTGATCACTGATTTATGATGGATAAACGTAGCACAAGGAGATTCAAAGGATGACTGAGTTTCACTATTGCAATTCACACAAAATTTTCTAGAGCAAAAATCGTAGTGTAGGGTATTGCCTCATATTTTGCACAACTCTATATTTTTGTACCTATTCCTAGTATGGCCTAATTTTTGGCACTTAACGCATCTCATTGGATTGTTTACATATTCGTCTCCACGTACTTTTTTTCAATTTTCAGGATATTTGATCTATGTATGCATGAGGTCAAATATCAGTACTGCTGCAAAAGTAGCAACAAATGTGTCAGCTTCTTCAAGATTAATTTTTCGTACAACAATAACTTAAAAGCTCCTCTTCTGTAATGTATATGATTTTTCTGGAGAAAATTCCTCTTTGGGTATAGTTTAAAGTATTGTGCATTACAATTTGAAACGATACATTGTCGATGTACTATGTATTTTGCTTTTAGAAATTTTTGGCCCGATTTCAAATCTGTAGTTTTTATCATTAAATCACCACTCCGCATTTCGGTAACATCTACGTGTGTAGTCTTTTGATATAAAATTAAGTCATTTCTAGATTTGAAATACATTATAAGAAGATAAAGCTTTTAGTTCTTTATTTGGCGTTTGAGGAAGAGCCGAAGCCACTAAATATCTAGGAATGTGATCATTACTATTCACTACATTTGGCAATGGTACAAAATCGTCAATTGTAATTCTTTTATTTTAATTTTTATCACACGAAGAGACTAAAATCCTAAACCTATTATGTCCGGGGGAATCAGTTCTACCCGTATTGGAATCACCAACCCTCCTATCTATCATTATAAATTAAATCGTTATAAAAAAAAAATTCCAGAAAGAGAAAAACAAAAAAATTTTAACCGGTAATTACAACAATTACAAAAGTCTATTATCACGAACAAGCGCTATAGAAAAAACACGATGTTAGCACAGCAATTGCCTGTTACAGACGCCTGCATTATACAGAGTGTCTGGTGGGAAATTTAAATTTTTAAATACGATTATTTCAAAAAGTAATAAACGGTGCGGATGGAGGGTGTCGCCGTTGGAATTATCAATTGTGCGGATTTGTCAGTCAAGATGTCGCAGTGGTCGAGTGAGCATCGCGCGTTCGCTGTGGAGACATTTTTTAAGAGTAAAGATTCTTACGTAATTGCTCGTCGACAATTTTGTTCAAAGTTCGGTATTCGGCGAATAAGTGATGAAACGGCTGTAAATTTAATTCGTTCGTGGGTGCAGAGATTCCGCGCAACTGCTTCGGCTACGAATGCCCCACGGCCAGGGCCCAGTCGATCCGAAAACATTGAACTGGTTGAAATCAGCTTACTTGAAAATCCGCTACTTTCAATACGGAAAAGAGCAGCCTCACTGGGATTTCCAAGAGCGATTATTCATGAAATTTTTAAAAAGGATCTCGATGACATACTCTTTGAAAAATAAAATCTGCATTTCCATTCTATCGTTCAATGCTCTTAATAAAACTTTGTGTCAATTATTAAATTTTTATTTAAGTTTGAAAATACTTACATATATATCTGAGCATTGTTACCAATAAGAAATGTTTAAAAATGACATAGTAACCTCACAAACAATACATGTAGAGAAACATTAAAGTATATTTTCTTATTTTCTACGTTAAAGTTTTTACACAAATTTATTATTTTTTTTTTATTTGTGTATAAATGAAATTAGAATTGAATAAGAAGTTTAGGAAACACGTAGGGGACGTTTATATGTATGTATAAAAATTGTTTTTACTGATTCTAACCCAATGTTCGAAAATTGATTTTTCAACATACTTCGTCGTTTTGAGGTACTGTCAGTCGATTCTGACTTTGGAATATTGCAAAAAATAGGAAGGCTTGATGTCAAATTGGGAATGATTTAAAATCAAGCCTTTTCTCAATTGACAAATGTTTTAAAATAACTTGAAAAACATAGCGTTCTCAACAAAGAGGAATTGTTTTTCAAATTGGGAAATTAATTTATTCTCAACTGGATTTCAAACGTTATTCTCAAATATTTTTCAATTGTGGATTGTAATAAAATGTGGAACATAAATGAAATACAATTTTCGCTTTGTAAACTTATAATTTCTTCCGTTTCGCGTTATATTTTTTATTATTCACGTTCTTATTCATAATAAATAATTTTTTACCCACAAACCAATACTTTTCTCAGTTATAAGCTTGATATCAATTTATAACCTCATCTTATTTCATAACTTCAGAAACGGTCAACGGATCGGGGATGACCCATACACATACAACGCATTGTGTTGGAACTAGAGGAAATGGAGAGTGTGAGAGATTACAGGTGGTGAAGAGGTAGACAGAGGAATGCTTCGCCTTCTTAAGACTATTTTTTCACGATTTTTTGGTTACACTGCAATCTGAAAGGCAAAATTTGAACGTGTAACACCACAAGTTGTAGCAGTGTTCACATCGCCTCTGATATCAAGGAGACGTATTACCTTTTGGAGCTTTGTCTTAGTTATTATTTTAGTTCTCTGTTGCTACACAAAACCGACGAAGAGAGGGGCTGGTGAAGTAATAAGGTTAACATAAATGCACACATTGGCAATTATTATCAGTGATTAAAAGCGTATTATTCTGATTTCTTTATGTAATAGTTTAGACTAAAATAGCAAAACACATATAAAAGAAAACAAAATTTTACAGTTAATCACTGCGATATACATACCATAAATATTTTTTATTAATCTGGATTTACTTTATGTCTGTGATTTCGAAGCTCTTTCGAAAAAATCCACCATCAGTGGATACACTTCATCATATTGCTCACTTTTTCTCCGTCTCACATCATCTCTGTAACGCTGTAAAGCTCCAGAAATTAATTCTAATTTTTCGTGTTCGTTTGTGTGACCCTCTAACCACTCAATCAAACGTTCATTCGACCAATTAAGAGTAGTATGTGGAGATTGTAGATCGCCACCAGCATGACCAAATAATAAGAGTAAAATTATATATGTAGGCACTAAAGAATCTGTACCAATTGTCTGCTTAATCAATTCTGATGGTTTCAGGATAATAAGAAATGACATTGCTCGCAGTAAGCGTGCCGAATAGCCCAACTCATAGAGATTGTCACATAATGGTTTAAGGGAATTTTCCATATGTAGACAATCACTCTTTAATCTTTGTCTGCCAGCTTGACTTAATGGGCGCAAGATACTGATATTGTGTACAAAAAAATTTATGCATCTCTTAGCTACCTCTTGGCCACATTTTATTATTATATACGTGTCATCGTACGGCATGATATGATTTGTCCAAGATCGACTTATAAAGTCTTGTAATTCTTTCATATACATTGAAGGACCGACAGTAGAAATTTTTTCCGTATTTAAGCCTGGTTCTCGGTGTATACTCAAAATAATAATGTTAATAGTAGACACTATTGATTCCATAATTTGTTGCAATATTGTGCTTATCAATATATCTGCTTGTTTCGTAGACTTAGCAATATCGTCTTTAGCTTTTGATTTCGATTTGTTAAACTGTTGTCCCAAATCTTCTAACATGCGTTTAGTAGAATCTTTAAAATAAAACAGTATATTTGCTAAAAAAATATTTTGAATTTGTTGTGTGTTTGGTAAGTCAACAACTTGCACTGAATTCGGGTCCAATTTAATTTGAGACTCTACTTTTAAGTAAAACTCTGTGCCGCATGCTACAAAAACAGCCGCCACAGCATTACTGAGGCTTACATCTACTAAAGCAGCACTTAGCTCTGAAGAAGCTACTCTAATGAAATTATCAACGGTTTCATTGTTGGGTAAATCAACACCGGCCATACAGGCTTTAATGTTGGCCCCACACTTACTAATATATCCAACCTCCAAAGGAGAGAATAGGTCATCGTCGAACAAAAATACAAAATTCAATCTTTCCTCTAAGCCTCGAATTGAACTAAGCAATTTCGATAAACCTTCTTGTAAAGTTTGTGTTATATGAGCAGGGCATTCACTAAATGATTGTCTTAAAAGTTCTTGTACTGCTTGCCAAAACAATTTACTAGTTGTTTGGGCGGAGTTTGAAGATGTAGAAGAAAACTGTCTAACTTCTTCAATGCAATCTCTGAGTAATTGCATTTGAGTACAATATTCAAAAAGTTCATCATAGAGCAACCAGTGTAATGACTTCCAAAATTTAGCTCGAAAGTTTTGTGTTATGGTTAATTGCGGCGTTTTCCCAGGGCCTCTGAGAGTGGCAGTCGATTTTGGTGACGAATCCATTAATTTTTTCGAATCATTTTTATTCAGTATGGAGATATCGTTACCAGCAAAACACGCTTTAAGAGATTGTTCCAAATCGGAAATAAAGGTCTTTATGAGATTGTCCAAAGAGTTTTCCAAAGTATTGAAATTTATAAATATCTAAAGACAAACACTTTAATATGCATTAAAAATTTTAAGCAGAGAATAACTTACTTTCAGTGCATTGCATATATGTTGCTCATTTCTTTCTTGTAATCCTGTTATTAGTTGCATTTGCGTTAAATTTCGTATTTTTTGTCTGGAATTTATTACATATATGCGCGCGGATTGAACAATTGCAATATTTTTCAGCTCTGGGTCTTCAATGAGCTCATTTAATTCATAATGCAGTTCAGCCTGTTTAAGCACATCTTTTGTATTTTTTAACTTCGTGGTTAAAGTGAGCAATGTTTTTGAAGATCTCAATAGATGTGATAGTTCATGCAAACGAGATAAAATTCTAGATTGATTTTCAATAACATTGTATTGATTCTCAACCTGGTTTTTAAGACGATAACTAGAGTTACGTATTCGTTCAACGTCATCGGCCAATGAATTTAAAGCAGCATCAAAACGCCCGGCATGGG
Organism: Dexiosoma caninum; assembly: GCA_963924685.1. Taxonomy (NCBI): domain Eukaryota; kingdom Metazoa; phylum Arthropoda; class Insecta; order Diptera; family Tachinidae; genus Dexiosoma; species Dexiosoma caninum. The sequence goes on from OZ004727.1 coordinate 69,629,632, forward strand.
TGGCCTGCTGTAGCAAAGCACCGTGTTTCTCACGCACTTGTTGTTGCAGTTCCTCGTTGATATTATTAAGCCGTTTACTTAATTCGAGAATCTGATCTCCAATAGTTAAGTTCATAGCTGCCAATGAGGCTGCAACGTCTTCCTCATCGTCAATTTCCGACGTTTTAAAACCTTTTGTTTGTACCCTTCGAAATATAATATTACTAAAAAATTAAAGCTGTATGTTATAGAAAATTTTAAAGACTTACATTTTGCTAAAAAAAAACAATATTATTCTGATAAAAAATCAGAGTAAAATTATTTTTACATGAGAATTTAGTGCTACCACATTACAAAACTTTTCACCGTTCAATTACGAAAAGAATTCACCTGTTGTTTGTTGTTCTAAAAGTATAATCTTTAGATACGCCTTTTCAAAAATATAAATTTATAATAGTACACAAATTAGAAATTGTGTATATTATTCACAGAAAAAATAAATTTCCAATTGCCTTTAATGAAAGTAATTGTTTTCTGTGTATTAATCATATGGTTAGATTTGATAATTACATTCACTTGGAATTAATAACACATGTTTCTGTAGAAAACAAAATTTAAAATTTTTGTTTTGTTTAAATAGGCTTAAGTTTCATAATTATTTTGGAACTATGCCATTCACAGAGTTTAAATGTTTGCGGGTAATTGATTGCAATCAGGGTGCTGTTAGAGCGGTGCGATATAATGGTAATTACGTATACATAATTGGATAAAAATGACGTATACTGTGACCAGTTTTGTTTTTAGTCGATGGTTCATATTGCTTAACCTGTGGCTCTGATAAAAAGCTAAAATTATGGAATCATAGGACCGGCTTGCTTTTAAAAACTTATGGCGGTCATGCCGATGAGGTTACAGATGCAGTTGGTAGCTGCGAAAGCAGTAATATTGTTACAGCAAGCTTAGACAAAAGTATAATTTATTGGGATGTTAGCACTGGAACTCCGATAAGACGACTTCGTGGTCATGCTGGTGGTGTAAAATGTGTGTGCTTCAACGAGGACTCTTCCATAGCTATATCAGGTGGACGTGATAATGCAGTGTTTTGTTGGGATATACGCACAAGACGTTTAGAGCCCGTTCAAATTATGAGAGAAGCCAAGGACTGTATAACATCTGTATTAAGTAATGAAAATAAAATTATAACAGCTTCATTAGATGGATGTGTCCGGTATTATGATATTCGATTAGGAGAAATAACATGTGATAAAGTGAACGTTCCTATCACATACCTTAAAATGACCAGAGACGAACAGTGCCTGGTGACGGCATGTCAAGATAGTGTGGTACGTTTACTAGATTGCGATTCCGGCGGTGTATTATCCGAATATAAGGGATGTAAAACTGATGATTACCATATTGAGTGTGGTATTATGTCTAATGATGCACACATTTTATCGGGTAATAGTACAGGGAACGCTTTCGTTTGGGATTTACTAGAGGGAAAAATATTACAAAACATCGAAATCTGTACGTATTGATATGCCTTAGTTAGATAAATATTACTTACTTATACTTTTCTTTTAATATTGAAGGTAAAACTGGTGGTGTGGTCCACTCTCTAGCTACGCATCCGAAATTGAATGAAGTATTATTGACCCGAAGGAGGGATGTTTATGTATACTCAACGGATGTAGATAACGAAATAATGGATATTTCTTAACAGAGAATTTAAAAATATGAAAAATCGAATGTGATTTTTTTGCTAAAAAAAATTTTGTAATAGATTTCATCGCCTCAATTTGAAACGTTTGTGAGCGTTCGAAAATGTTATGAAGAAAGTTTAAATAAAAGAAAAATTTTAAATTCTTCATAGAAAGTTAAAACGACAAGTTCAACAGTGAGTTGTTATTATACATTAGCCAAAAAAATTAGCAAGCCTTATCAAATCGACTTTGATATAAAAAAGAAATTATGATGCATATTTTGTTAACGAATTGTATTTTGGATATTTCCGAAAACAACTACAATTTTTTTATAAACTATAAAAATTAAAATTCAAAAATATTATTTCACCGATCTTTAGTCGTTCTAAAATTTTGTTTTTGTTTTAAATGATGAACGATTGAAAAAATTTTTTCGACATCGATTAAATATAATCGGAACAATCTTCACAAATTTTTTTACAATACTACATTGCTTTTTTTTCATCTGGGACCAGCACTCAGGAGATGACTCCTACACATGCGAGGCATTGTGCTGGAACTATAGGAAGGGGATAGTAGGATAAACGACAGGAGGTGAAGCTTAATTAATTATTTTACAGTTCTGCTCTCGCACGTTCTTTGTTTTTGTTCATACTCGTAGCAGTGCTGAAGCTTCGGTTTAGTAGCATTTTTTTTATTATTATTTTACTTCGCCGGTGCTGCACAATACCGATGAAGGAGGGCGTTCTGATGCGATTGTGGATTGCTATTAGCTGAAGCCGGTATTGTTCAGTGACCAGTGACTATGCCTTCGCCACTGAAACCTTCCGACAACAACTGACACACTAATGCACATCAGAAAAATACGAGATGTGTATTTTTATTTTAATATTTTAGTCTGAAACTGGGGTTGAACACAGGTCTGTTTTTGAATTAGTAGTCAACGTGCAGACTACCATCCATCGTGCCATCGCCACCACGGTAGATCATATATAAATCAATGTGATTTGCTGAAATCAACATATTTAATTTCACGAATAAAATAAAAGACGTTATAAGGATGAATGAAAACTACCCATAAAGATCAGTACCACATCTCCATGCCTGTTATTTATAGTGTGGCAGGAATTGTATAAAATGAAACACTGTAAATTCAATTCGCTTTCATCCATGCTAAGAGAAATTTCAATTTCATTATGTTCTTGAGTTTCGTATGACGCGGTTCTGTTTTCGGATAAGAAGCCGAGTAATTAATTTAATTAATGTGAGAAAAATAAATTGAAAAATATAGATAAAAAGTGCAGTAAAGTTTTTTCATTAATTAAAAAAAGCAATCAGTTCAGCAAAAATAAATGGAAAATGCCGCAAATATTGTGTAAGCAATTGGAAAACAGCTGAAAAAATATCTATTATACATACAAATATCTATACAAAGCTACATATGTATTGGGTGTAAAAACAGAAACAAAAATAAAATTTTATAGTAAGGGCAAATGAATAACCCAGCTGTTAAATAAAAGAAAATCGTAAAAACAAACTAGAAAACAGCAGCTCAATCTTGGAAGAAAGATTTAACCAAACAGTGCGATATCATATACGTATATAAAAAAGTAAAGGTGTGTAAGTGAGCGTCATTTTTCAAACTAAATTGTGAGTAAACGATATATAAAAAAACAAAACGTCATTTCAGATTTCGTTGCACAAGATATTTATACAAAAAAAGTGAAAATCAAAACAAATAATTACATTTTAATTAAAAGAAAAAAAGATATTTATGTACATATATATTTGAATCCAAAGGAATGAATGAAATATACAAACATTGACAAAACTACGAAAAATTTTTTTATTTTAACCTATAAGTGAGCATAAATAAATACATATATTGGAAACCAGTGTATAAAACACGTGTTTTTTTAGTCAACCAAAAATATTATTTATTACACACAACAATTATTAATAAAATGTCTACAAACGTTCCTATAAAAACGGAGGAAGTGATTTTGGAAAGTGTTGAATATCAAAGTACAGAAGAATTGGATGAAGAATTACAGTAAGTAAAATCGTATAGTAATACGCAATATACGTACATACATACATATATACTATTGACAATTTAATTAGAAATTTTTTATAATTCTACAATTTCAAATACGTTCTTGTTCTACTTTGCCGTTGTTTGCTGTTTTGCAAATCCATATGTTTTAAATTTAAGTGCGAAAGCCATATCGATTTGTGTCATACGTTTTCATCACGAAAAGCTGTTCGTACGTACATAGTATATAAAACATGTGTTTAGATATATGTTTGAATTCAATAAATGAGGTAAAAAAGTATGGCGCAATATATGGAAAGCATATACGTATATTTTGTTTTTGTCGCTTTTGTTTCAATTCTCCGACATTCCTATGGAAAACGTGAAATAGCCCTGTATACTATTACATTATGAATTAAATACAATATTTTAATTTCTTATAACAACTTTTTATATTTGCTATAAGCAAATTTGTATAATGCTTTATAAGTTGTAAGTTGTTCAAAAATCAGCTGCTGTACTTTTGTACTTTTATTTATTTTCTCTCTCTTTAGCAGTTCGTTTTTTCTAACCGTATGATTTTGTGTTGTTTTTATATTTCGTTGCTGGTTTCAGAAATGTAGCTATGAAAATTTTTTTTTCAAGTATTTTGCTATAGAAACAGCTGTACCGGCTAAAGTGTACAGCAAACCAGCCGTCATACAGTCGATTTGGCGACCAATCAAACAGCCTTGTTTTCCCATATGCTGTGCAAAAAAATATTCCAATGTGTGCGACTAGTCTTAATTTAAAAATCATGTGTTCATTGTATTGTATGTGAATTGTGTGTATTGTGTATATATGCATATTACATATTTGTAGAAAACAAAATAAAAATTAGCTACGACACCGTTATTGCTTGCCTAAAATTAAAAATATCCAATATATTATTAACATATTCTACTTGTAACAGTGTATTTTTTTTATAGCTTAACAAAACTTTATTCAATAATTATGTTATTAAGAAATTCCTCAGTGCAAATTCTACGTCACAATTTCTTAAATTCTATTGAGACTGCATTATCGTGTATGCAATGAAGTTTTTTTTTGTAACTTATTTCTTCTCGGTCATTCCTTTTCAAGGAGAACTGCATGTACTATATGAAATATTGTATACATTTCCAGTCATCATTCTCTCGTGCATTACCAAACCAAAAGTTTTATAGTTTTATTGCAAAGGTTTCATACTCTGGGCAAGTACTAAAGTCCGTTTCACACTAACACTCTGTGTTAGATATGCCAAAAATTCAAGTATTACGTGCAAGAATGCAATATTTTAAGAAAAATATAAATACATTTCACATCGCTTAAGGCTCTTTTTTTTTAGAATTTTTTTTCTAAACAATAAGATATTTAATTTTATCAGGATTCTAATATTACAAAAGCAAATAAACGCCCCTTGAGATCACCCTTATTCTGCGTTTCGATTACGTTTCCGCCATTCAGTTACGCACGGATCGAAAAAAGTATTCTGCAAAAAACTTAACGAAAGAAAATGAAGAAGAGAAGGGTATGTTTAAACGAGAAGCTTTGCTATGAAACTTGTGAAAAAGTAAGCAATTTTGTAAACATTGTAATTGTTAAATTGTGAAAAGTTAAATTTAGTGATAATAAAGCAATTATAATTATATGAGGGTAGCTATGGCTGAAGTCGTCTGTACGTTGACTATAAAACAAAAAATTTCCTTGATTCGACCCCAGTTTCAGACGAAGGCATAGTCCCTGTTCACTGAACAGTACCGACATCAGCTGTTGCCAATCCCACAGGCACATCAGAACGCCCGCCTTCGTCGGCATTGTGTAGCACCGGCGAAGAAAATTAAAAAATATCTACTAAAACAAAGCTTGAATACGTCTTCTTGACATTAGAGGCGCTTCAACACTGTTATTAGCATAGAGCATGCAACAGCAGAGTTGTAAGATAACGAAGCTTCATCACCTCCTATCATTTCTCTCTAACTATCCCTTTCCTCTAGTTCCAGCACAATGCATAGCATGTGTAGGAGTCATCCCCTGAGTGAGTGATAAAAAAAAACTAAATATTTTGGTTGCTATGTATGTATAATTAAAAAACACATCAGTTAAGTGCTGCTAACCAGTGTGAGGAATCCTATCGCGGCGCATGCGATAAATAAAAGAAATAAAGTTTCATTACTGTGAAAAAGTTTATGAAATAAACACATAACTTAATAACGGAAAGACAAAAAGCCCTGAAAGAATTAAGACCTTTTTGTGTCCTATATATTTCAGTGTGAAGAATCCTGTAGCGCCGGAGGTGATATTTTCATTTTCTATATGTAAAAATAAAGTTTATTTTAATTTCGAGAAGAAATGGTATCGATAGCAGCGGCGTTTTTGTTGGAACAGGAGAAATCTTGCTTCATATGAGATAAACACAATACTGTCGTCGACGAAATTCGCCGTGCTTAACGAACTCTGAGATAGATTTATTTCTATTTCATACGCCGACGAAAAAAAATAGTACAGAGTTACTGTTTTTCATTTTAGTTTTCCAATATATTAGTAAAGTAAATTTTTATTTTAATAGTTGTTTTATTTTTAAAATAAATAATCTAAGTTAAATACGCATAATTATTTACCATAAAATTGATTTCTAATTGTTTTCTGTCAATGTTTAATTTTTTCAAGTATTTTTTTTTTATACGGTAACACAGACAGCAAACACCTTTGAGATTATGACAGGTGCAATTTTTTCCCTGTATTGTGTGCTACACTGCAAATTTACGGAACGACCTTTTACCGGCGTATTCGCTGAGCACGAGGAAGTTCCATGTACGATTTAAACCAATTCAGCTCTTTTCTTCTTATTCCATACATATGTATGTATATAGTTTTTCCCTATCAATAGGTGAGCTATTGAGTTCACCTGTTATGAATTCGCCTTGCTCAGGTGTATTGTTTTTTGACCTGCGATAAATTACAAAATAAATTTATTGCATTTTATATGTACATTTTATTTAATTGGACACATACATACAAAAACATACAATCAAAAAGGATATCGAAATCTCACGAGGAACGGACCACAAAATACCAACGTTGCAAACCGAGTCAATTTCGATTCGACGCGAAATGCAGAATAAAGCCTCAGTTAGTACAAAAGTAACACGTTCGCGGCGATCAGCTGGCAAAAGCTGTAACATAAGTAATGCTCGTTGCTGTTTACTAAAATCGTATCGTTGAAATTATCACTAAGAAAATCTACAGAAAATAGATTTGTACGTTGCAAACGTCAACTTGTCATGATTTACATATAAATGGAAACCCGTAACAGCTGACTGAATTGCATGAAGTGTAATAACCGGCAACTAAATTTGAACGATACTGGCAAGTCTAACGTTGGATGATACGTTTTTACTAACTAGAATATTTTGTATGTCAAAAATTTAAGTATTACGTGCAAGCCTGATAGTGTGAATGCAATGCGGTATGATAAAGAAAAATAATACGGTAATATATATGACATCTCATATGACATCATCGTTTTTAGAAATTTTTCAAAACGATAAGATTTTTCATTTTATCAGGCTTGTAGTAGTACAGTAGCAAACAAAAAAAATAGGAAAACAACAAAAAAGTAATTTATTCTATACCGGTTTTGTTCTTTCTACTTATACTTTTCATTTTATTTGAAGTGTGATAGTGTGAAAGCAGAATTTAATCTTACTTTAGATTTTCTGGCAGTCGCTCCAAATCTCATTAGATTTCTCTCTCACAAAGTATTATGAAAGTTTTAAGACTTGTATTATAGTGTGAAGGAGCCTTTAGCAAATAGCATCATGTTGTAAAGAAACTTTTGGGGTTTTAAAATGTCTGTTATTAATGGCCTATTTCTGAGCTAAGAAAGATAACTTAAGCGAACGAAAAGCACTCGCTCGAATTCGAATCAATTTGGATTTCTCATTGGCACTCACTTTCTTTCGCACTAAGTTACGTATGTCAATTTTGGTATCTTACGTTTTAATAAGTAGAAGCAATGCCATATCATAAATTATTATATTTCTGTTAAAAGTATTAAAAAATACTACGAAGTTATTCTAAAGCTAATACAACTGCGTGTAAGTGTGATCAGCTGGTGGAAAGTATCAATAAATAAAAGGGTGAGAAAATTTAAAAAAATATTTGTAAATTTTGTGTTTTTTGTTTTAATTTTATAAAAGTGTTTCAGTTGCTGCATTGTTGACTTCTTTAAACTGAAAAAACAATTGTTAAATACATACATTCATATGTATATCATATGAATAGTTTATACTTACCACTTGTTATCCATTTGTAAATACTTTTTTATTGTACTTAGATTTTTTAGTATTATTTTTATTCTTCTTTTTTTATTTACAAGTATGTATACTCATATGTCAATTCTCTTACGAAAGCAAAACCAAAAGTGAGTGATTTTGACATTTCATTCTCAGTGTTGACGACACGTTCTTAACAGAGAAATCGGATTTTATATGAAAACACTTACGTTTTCATTCGAGTTCTAGATCGAGTCACTGTTCGCATAGAAAGTGTGTAGAGAAATCGAAATCAATGTTCTTTCTCATAGAATGCGAATGAAAGCGTTCTTTCTTAAATCAGAAATAAGCCCTAAGTCATATTGTCGTAATATCTTAATATTTTAACAAAGTTTAAACAAATTGTTGTGCTTCGTGAATAATTAAACTTTTTGAGCTACATATGTTTATTGTTTTGTTATAAAATAATATTCGGATGCCTTCGTAACTTAGTGCATGATGATTATGTTTATGGGGTCAAGTATTTTTGGGTTTTTTCGAAAAAGGGTTAGAGGTCGCACAAGTCGAATTTTTGCCACAAATCGTGTTTGCCGGACGTTCTTTGTGTTTTTGTCATACGTTTATCAAAAACAACGATTTTCTTTACTTTTGAGTTAACAAGTTAAACACAAAATATCTAAGCTGCAAAAAAATAAATTTTTGCCAATAACCTTAACTTATAACTTTTCGTAATTTTTCCATAAATTTTTAAATTTCTATGAAAATGAAAAAGCCTATGAAAGGAAGCAGTTTGAAAGATCATTTAATTCTGGCTGGCAGCCAGTTAACGTTGATACTTGCCGCCGTCAAAAAAATTATTCAGCTCATATCACTGGCAATAGCTGTTTTCGATTTTATTGGTTTAAACGGCCGGCTGCTTTACAATGGAGGAGTACAATTTTTTTTATTCATTTGTGAAATATTTTTCGGTTACAGTAACCTACGAGTGCAAAAGGTTATTGATTGTGGCCAGACTTTTTTTTTGTATGATTTGCACAGCGGCGTTCCTTGCACAATAGGTCGATTATGACCCCGACATGCTCGAAAAGTGTCGATGTTTGCACCACCACATTTTTAGTAAGTTTTACTGATTTTACGCGTAAACTTTTCACTAAATAAATGGCACTTCAGGTGATAAACATTTAACAGCCAGGCCTTCGGCGGTTTTGAATAACAATGGATAACTTTCGTGGCCTGAAAGTTTTTATTTGCCAACGGTTTTTTTAATTTTGAATTGTGGCTTCCCTAAATTTATGGAATAAATTCCATTTTCTATTCCACTCGTTTCACCGAAATTCCTATGCTCTTGCTTCTCTCCCTTATGACTAACTATGAATTGTTATTTCCGTTCCAGTAACGTTATACGCCTTCCATAAATGTTTTTTAAAGAGAAAAAATATATTCATGCTACATTTTGACATATGGATGCAACAAAGTGAGAGAGATAGAGAGCGCAGCAAAAATAAGGTAAAATTGGCAAAAAAATTTTAAAAGCAAATTTTTTACCATTGGAATAAACTGAAAAAATAACCAGATATTTGTATTTTATTCAGTCATATACGTACAGAGATATAAAAAGCTAAACATGCAAACCTACTTCGTCATTACCTTTGTGTGTTTTGTACTCGAAATATTGAATGACAGCGACAGTGTAATGCACTTAAAATGGAGCTTATTGTCTGGCACATAGACTGACGACGACAATCACTAGTTAATTTAAAAAAATTTAGCCGGTTGACTTGGTTGCCTGGCTGTTTGCCTGGTGGCTGTACATTTAAGTTTTATTTTTGTAAGTGTGCTTGCTTGCTCGCTTGCTTGCTGTTTACATTTTACAGTATTTTCGGAGATATAAAAGAAGTAAAAATAAAATAAATTCATTCAATGAAAATCTACCATTCTATTTACCTTTCATGTACATACATTTCCATACATGCATGCGTACATATGAATGTATACAAAGTCTGTTCAAAAGAAAAGGTGATTTTTTTTTTGCAAAGTAGTAGAAAAGATGCTGAATCCATGATTTTTTTCCACAATTCCGATCGTTTGCGCCGTATTGCAGGCAATAATGATTACATTTTGTATTTTATTACACATTTTTGTAATTGTACTTGAAAGTTCATTTTGTTGTAATTGAAAAAGAAAAAATCAATTATGTACAATTCTGACGCATTACTATTTTTTAATTAAGCGTGTGCATTTTGTTTATCATTTAACTTTGCCGACGCTCATATAACGACGAAGGGAGTGCTGTAGCACAGAAAAATTGGAAAAAAAATTTTTTGGCTTGAACCCAGGTCCTTGTCGTTGCAGAGCCAACACGCTAACTCTTGCCATCAGCACCACCACAAAAATATTCAATTACAGACAATAATAAACTTGAAGAAAAAAAGGGGTTTACCTTCCAGTTATCGCATATATTTTATTTATTTAATTAAATAACAAGACACTACGGAGAGGGAAACAATGTAAAAATGGTTTTTATTTGCCATAAAAACGATTTTTGCAAAAATAGCAAAATAACGATTGAACGATTTTCTTCAACAGTCTAAATATGCCAAATTTCTGCATGTTATGTAGGAGGTTATCGCACTCGGGACATAATATAATATTATTGACTGTGTTTCTGTTTTTAAGAAAAATCGACATTTAATATTCATATCTCCGGGTTGTAAAAATTTCGTATAGGCCTTCACGGAAAATGCATTCGTAATTAAATTGTTCCTGCCCTTAATTGATTTTATTTATTCTTTTATTCAGGCGAGCCATATACGGCTAAAGGAGGTAAAAAATGTACAACTAATAATCCAGATATTATAATAATTCAGTTGTTGGAAGAGATCAGTGGTGAAGTCATAGTTACTGGTCACTGAACAATACCGGCTTCAGCTGATAGCAATCACATCAGAACGCCCTCCTTCGTCGGTATTGTATAGCACCGGCGAAGTAAAATAATAATAAAAATGGCTACTAAACCGAAGGTTCAGCACTGCTAGGACTATAAACAAAACAAAACGTGCAAAAGCAGATCTTTAAAATAATTAATTACGCTTCACCTCCTGTCTTTTCTCCTACTATCCCTTTTCTATAGTACCAGTACAATGCTTCGCATGTGTAGGAGTTATCTCCTGAGTGCTGGTCCCAGATGAAAAACAAAGCTTAATATAGTTAGAAAAAGAGAGCCCCAGAAAGGTATCGAAAAGGGAGAAACAGGGCCTTTAACTCTCAGCTTAAAAGTGTACCTAACAATTCTATTGACATTTTTTCTCACTTCAGATTGGTACGATTAGTGGATGAGTAGACTTCCAGCCCATAGTTGCCGATAGAAAAAAGTAAAGATTTAGCAACCATCAACCTAATCCGCAAGGAAATATAACAACCAAGACCAAACATAATTATAGTTGACTCATTTACGTCTTGCTTATTTTGTTTGATGTCGTCTACATAACGTGCAGAAATATGGCATATTTAGATTACTGCAATAATAGTAATTTTTAAGAAAGTAAAAGTTAAATCTGGCACCCATGATTAACACTGTAGATATGTTTTATTTTTTTTTTTTGCCAAAAGAATATAAATTATTAATTTTTTTTTTTCGGAATTTTGACGATTTTTGCATAATTTTATCTGGCATCTCTGGCTGCAGCATTTGAAAGCTGTTAATGGTGAAAAAGAAAAAGGATACGTTCTGTAATTATAAATTAATTTAAAAATGGTTAAAGGCTGCAATAAAATATAGTTTTTAGTACAATAACAGCGGTGCTATTAGGTTTGTACGTTTACTTTCTGGGAAAGTTCGGAAAAATGAGAGTAAGCTATAATTACTCTCAATAAGAGAGCAAAATGTACAAAAGTAAGAAAACGAAAAAAACCACAAAATTTACCAGAAAAAAAGAAATGTCAATTTTTTACAGCTCTGTTTATATCGGAGATGATATTTGACAATTTTAAAATTGTACTTTTTTGACCCCAAATGTTCTAAAAACATAAAAGTTGTGTTAAGTTTTACTATTATTAACTATTAGTAAAAGAAAGGTAAAACAAAATGAGTTCTTGAATATTGAGAATTTGTTTCGAAATCAATCAAATTAAAGTAATACTGAAGGAGTTCCTATTACTCGAGAGACCACCTCGTTGCGAGACAACCAACGTGTTGTTGAATAGTTAAAAATTAATGCAGTTCATTACAAAAGTAATCTTGAATTTTCGCAAATTCATCAATTTTACAGAAAGGATAATTTTACTCGTTTCTAAACTTATAATTCGGACTATAGTTTTTGAAGCTCCGTACGATTGAGTTTAGACGAGAAAACATTTAGTTTGGTAGCATGTTACAGGTGTGGAAGAGAGCATCGTTTTTGTGTTCGGCACTCGGCGACACGTTTTAACAACAACATATGTTGTCTTTGCTGATGGATAGAATTAATTTTTATGCGAATCCCTGAATAGTTTGTTTTAATATTTGTATATTTTAAATAATTGTGGGCAATTAGAAAAAATTCACAGATGATGGCCCACTCCAAGGTTCTGATGGATATTTCTATTTTATATTATATTACATTTCTTTTTTTTTTATATAGATATGTACATATAAGAATATTGAAATAAAATCAACGTAAAGAATTGAAATAGTGTTTCATTTCAATTGGGATATCCGTCTACAGTGAGCGATATATATGCATCAACGCTGACAGAAGTTTCGGTAATTTTTCTCATATTGCCCTTAAGAAAATGATATAAACTTTGTTCTACGCAATGACCGATAATTCTGTCAGCAATGACGGTCATATCACCGGTCGAATGACCGTCAATGTTCTTGTAGGGCAGCTAAACTTACTATTTCGCTGGTCACTTGATTCAACAGGCCAAACGTCAAAGTTTGTGAAAAAGTTGTGAAAAGTGGTTGTGAATAATTTAATAATTAAATATTATATTAAGAAAAATCGAAAATATATGTTTGCTATAATAAATTTAAATTACTGAACAACGTATAATCATATGAATATACTTTGGTAGTTAATATTTAGTGGAGTAAAGTAGTACTTTTGCAATGCAAAGTGTACAGAAAAAAGTACAATTGTACGAGCTTGATTATCCCTGATTTTCATTGGAAGTCTAATGTGATTGATGACAGTTTACCGATGCCACGATGGATGGTAGTCTGCACGTTAACTACGAATCCAAAAACAGACCTGGGTTCAACCGCAGTTTCAGACTAAAAATTTTAAAATAAAAATAAACATCTAGCATTTTTCTTATGTGCATTAGTGTGTCTTTGTGTGTCAGTTGTTGTCGGAATGTTTCAGTGGCGAAGGCATAGTCACTGGTCACTGAACAATGCCGGCTTCAGCTCATAGCAATCCACAATCGCATCAGAACGCCCTCCTTCGTCGGCATTGTGTAGCACCGGCGAAGTAAAATAATAATAAATACGGCTACTGAACCGAAGCTTCAGCACTGCTACGAGTATAAACAAAGAACGTGCGAAAGCAGAGCGCAAAAATTATTAATTAAGCTTCACCACCTGTCGTTTCTCCTACTATCCTTTTCCTATAGTTCCAGCACAATGCTTCGCATGTGTAGGAGTCATCTCCTAAGTGCTGGTCCCAGATAAAAAAAAAACCATTTGTGAAAGAATTTATTTAAAAAAACAAGTATTGAAAGAATTTATTTAATTATATTTATTTTTGAGCGATGGTCTTTTTTATGAAAAGTTTTTAACAATTATTTATTTTTCAATTGTTCGCTACCAATTTTGAGTAAACGAACACACATATTGTAATTTTAGTGAAATTAAGCAATGATGCTAATTTCGTGGCTTTCGCACTATATTAGTGTTTTTGCGTCATAACAGTGACAATATTTTTTCAACTGGTGCCTTTTATATAAGACACTGAATTTGTGCTTTGTCGCTTTTAATTTTAGTGTGTTTTGTAACTCCACTAAATATTAATTTATGATAGTCGGCTAACTTCATAAAAAATCCAAGGATACTAACACAGTACAACATATTTCAGCTCACTGATTTGGGACTCAATTCTGGGAATCGCATGTGAAAGTAGCCGGAAAAATACGAACTTCTGCATCATTTGTTTTGTCAAGTTGGGTGCATTAATAATTTAATGGCCATACGAATTTTTTTAATCACTGATATCACAGTTGGAAAGATCCTTACGTGTTAAGAATCATACCCTTGTTGTCTTTCTGGATATTGAGGGCGTCTTCAGTAATGTTCTTCCGGACCCGATTGTGGTGTCTCTTAGTGATCTCAACATTGATTTGGGTCTGGTTGGGTCCATTAAACTTCTTAAATCTCCACCAGTTACTTTCTCCATTGGAGATACGCTGTGTGATACGGTGGTTAATGGAAATCAGGTCAGAATTGTCATTTATCAGAATTGAAAATCGATTCTGATTTGAATTGGTGTTATGGAACCGTTTTGGATTTGCCTTGATTCGATAATAAACAAAAGCCATGTTCGAATCAGCTTTTTGACTTTGTTTACAATTGAAGCACAAAACACAAATTTTATTAACGAGTGAGATATTTTAAGAAGCATAAATTGCGTTAAAAATAATTAAAAATAAATAAATAAAATGGTTGAGGCTGTTGAACCATAGTTATTGATAGAGGACCAGCTGAGTTTATCGATATTGTGTGTCGATGTTTTCCCGAAATTTGTAGGAAATTTTTTTTAAATGGTTATTTTTTTATATGGTTATTTTTATTTTATTTTCATATATACATAAATATATTTCATTTTACTTACATTGTGCGCCAATTTTCAACAGCTTACAGCAAAAAATAAACATCAAACAAAACAATAATTTATTTCTGCCAGCTGATCGGAATATTTCTGATACTATAACACGAAGTTCTGACAATACTTCTGATTCGAACAAGAAAACGATAATATCGATTTTTAGAACAGCAACATCTTTTTATAGTCGATTTCAATTCTGATTCTGACAGCAATCAGATTTCATAACAACCCTGAATAACGTGAGCGATGTCTCGGGTAAAAGCTAGCAATATAATAAAAATGTTTTTATATGTTGGACGATATTTCTTGGATTTGTAATTGGTGAGTCATTATAAATATATAATTTTAGTATTATTATTCCTTACAAAAATTGATTTTTGTTTTATTTACAGACTTAGCGTACCACGGAAAAGGATGCAAAGAGTACATAATTCTGGAAAATATAGACGGTTTAGACCCATTTCATGGTTTTGATGCAAATTATTCCGAATGCGAAACAGCTGAAAAAGTACAGGGTGGCACAGAATAAGCTATATGGTTTGAAATCTTTATAATCTTTTATAGCATTTTGTGAAGAAGACTTGGGGAATTAATTTGAATCATTACAAGATCAAAAAACGTACAAAAATAATTGAATTTTATTTTTCAAACCAACAGTCTATTGTGTTGACACAGCCTGCATAACGTCCTCATTTAAATGTGTGCATTGCACCCACATCAGGTTTAGCAGCTCCTGACAGTTTTATTTGAGGATGTTTGAAAGAAAGAGTGGACATTAACAAACCTAGAACCATACTCCAACTAAAAACCAACATACGAAATCATGGCCATTATAACCGAAATTTTGCGAAAAGAAAAAATGGAAAATAAGCTAAAAAGAGCACGTATGTGCGAAGCAGAAAATGCACATCACTTACAGGATATCATTTTTTCAAAGTTAATTGCAAAAGTTCCCCAATAATATACTGTATTTAAAAAAAAAAATTATAATAATCGCATAAATAAAAAAGTTATAAACGATATAGCTCATTCTGCGCCACCCTGTATACACAATCACCAAAAAAAATCGAAGAAAAAATAAATTAAACCAAAAGTCAAAACTGAATGGTCGCACAATGACGTTATGAAACTAATAAATGCTGTTCAAGTACGCCCAACGCTTTGGGACATCAGTTCTCCCCAATATAAGTTGCTAAAAACACCAGTTTGGTAAGAAATTGCTTATTTTATAGGAGATGGAAACGCAGGCGAATACAACGCAACACGGTCAAGTCTGCGCGCGACATTTAAAAGAAACTTGAGCAAAAGCATAAAATCCGGTTCAGCTGCTTGGAAATATTTTAACGCAATGATGTTTCTGGACATGAATGAAACTTCTCATACAGATCAAACAGAGTACAGACTCGAATTTGACATTAACAGAAGGGGAAAAACCATCATTACCACAAACAAAACATGATAGAAAAAATACCATCCATTGATTACAGCAATGCCGGCGTCACAATCACCGTCGTCTAATTCCATTATATTTAAAGAACTGGCAGCAAAGGTGATCTATACAATAGCAGAAAAAACAGAAGCAAAAGATCAGTTTGATGCTTTTGGTGCTTACGTTGCTTCCGAATAGCGTAGTCTTCCACTGCAAAAAGGAATGCTTGCTAAAAGAAAATTGGCTCGTGCTCTAATAGACATCATGGATGAAGCTGAAAATTCTACTGAATGAATAATGAATGAAAAATTATATGAATGAATGAGAAACATTATTTGTTAGTTATTATATTCGTTAAATAAACAGAATTAACATTTAAAATTAGATTGATTTATACTGCCAATCTAGTTCAGCTTCTTCCACAAAATACATCGTTAATTATTTTTGTATTTTCTTAGCAATGTTTGTTTGAATGTCAGTATTTGTACCAATTAGAATTTGGAAAAATGTAGTATTTGTACTGTATTCATGCCGCCAAGTAACTTCAACACGTAGGTACCGTGTTTCTATCCTAGCCTCGTAGAAACTAGAGGACATCACAGCCACCTTGTGCCGTTCACGTAACTCACCAAGTCTGTTAGATCCAACCGAGAGCACAACCCAAGTTGTCAAAGAAAGGCGCCCGAAGGAATGCCCATCCTCTCAGCATACGTGCTGAAGAACCAGTGGCTCGTGCAGATGGCCATGAGTCTAGTACTGTACGAGTACGAGTTTGTAACCCTTTTTATACTCTTCACCGCCCTCTCCTAAAAGATGAAGAATTGACGCGCCAAACTTACTGGGATATAGAAGTTACCGTCGGCAAAATACATATCTGTTTATTTATTTCTTAAAAAAAAACTGATGATGTTTTTTAAAATTTTCTCAATATAGTTTTTGCTTTGTTGCACTTCCCAAAAAGCAATGAATGAGCGATATACTTCAATTAATTCGATTACAAAAATTTTTCATTTTATTTTTAATGCGTCACGACTACGATATGCACTCAAAATTACCAGAAATAAAATGAATATTGACAATAACACTGCCACACTACGTCAAACAGTTTCAATATTCTGATGAATATCAAAACCATGACGAATATCAAGTCAATTTTACACAGAGCGTATATGTGCTACTGTTTTTTTTTGCAAACAAACGCACATAAATACAAATATTGAACCTCAATATTGATTCGTGTAGCATGCGCATAGCACAAACATGTTTTTTTTTTCATTACATAACATTCTACAGTCCTGTTTTGTGGCGGAGACAAAGCAGAGCAATTTATGAAATTGTTTTATATACATTTGTAGAAAACTTTTGTATAAAAATTGGCCTGTTTTCAATCCTTCGTATAATTTTGCAAAAAACCCACTTTTTTTTAGCCATTTCCGATAGCAAATTCTACGTCTTTTCGCTTCAAATCCTTCATCACCATCAAAACCAAAACAATATGCCGAATATTGTTTATAATATATCCTTTGTAACTATTTTTCAATTATTCAACGCGAGTCAAAATCAATTACGATTATATATTATTAGCACCAAATGAAATATACATACTATGTACATATAGACCAGCTAAACCATATAAGAAACATAGATAAATGATACATCCTTTGATGATATTGCGTTTTATTTGTAAATATTGTTACGTTTTACATTTTTATACTTATATTTTACTTGAGTTTGTGATTGCAAAATAAAACAATGAATTGGTACCTTTTATCTTTTAACATGCGCATTTTTTATTTAATACAATTCACTTTAATAAGCTTTTATTTTTCTTCTTCAATAATTTATTCACAATGCTACTTTAATTGAATAATGTTCACAATCTGTAGTTTCCTTTCAGGAAATTAATTTACACTAAATCTTCAAGAGCGATACGGTAAGCGCCGTTGCCACTAGCCTCTGCTAGAACATTCTAGTATTTTTTTTTTAGCAACTTAGACACTTTTGTATGTAATATTCCAGACATCCGTTAATTTGTATTTGTTTGTCAATTATCTTTGACTTTACTATTGTTTGATTAGTTTGTATGGGTGTTTTGCAAGCCTATGTATTTGTTGATTGTTTTGCTTTTTTTTTTTTTTATCTAGGACCAGCACTCAGGAGATGACTCCTACACATGCGAAGCATTGTGCTGGGAACTATAGGAAAGGGATAGTAGGAGAAACGACAGGAGGTGAAGCTTAATTAATT
Organism: Dexiosoma caninum; assembly: GCA_963924685.1. Classification (NCBI taxonomy): domain Eukaryota; kingdom Metazoa; phylum Arthropoda; class Insecta; order Diptera; family Tachinidae; genus Dexiosoma; species Dexiosoma caninum. The sequence goes on from OZ004727.1 coordinate 69,648,123, forward strand.
ATTTTGCAGCTCTGCTTTCGCACGTTTTTTTTTTTTTTTTAGTTTTTTATACTCGTAGCAGTGCTGAAGAGCTTCGGTTTAGTAGGCATTTTTATTATTATTTTACTTCGCCGGTGCTACACAATACCGACGAAGGAGGGCGTTCTGATGTGATTGTGGATTGCTATCAGCTGAAGCCGGTATTGTTCAGTGACCAGTGACTATGCCTTCGCCACTGAAACCTTCCGACAACAACTAACACACAAAGACACACTAATGCACATCAGAAAAATGCGAGATGTTTATTTTTATTTTAAAAATTTTTTTGTCTGAAACTGGGGTTGAACCCAGGTCTGTTTTTTTGGTTGTGTAGTCAACGTGCAGACTACCATCCATCGTGCCATCGCCACCCTCATTGTTTTGCTTTGCGTAGGTTTGACATGTGAATAGTGCTGTCAGTCGATGAAAATCCAGAACGTTCTAATAAGCGTTGCTGTAGGATTAGTTTGTAACGAAATACATTTATATGGGAGTAGTATTAGTAACAATATTAATGTACACCAAAAACGGTAATCCAGGCGAATTGAGTATCAAGTGGCCTTATTAGCGCAGGTGATCATCTGCTTAAATCCTCTCTGTGAAATTTGTTTATTTTTATCATAAATTACGTGCGCACCATCTATTGATTATAATCGACACAAAATTCTACAATTTTTAGTTATAAATTTAGACGACATTTTTTCTCATTTATTTTCATGTTTCAAAAAATAATTTTTTTTTTCTTTTTATTTATTTTCATCGCCTTTTTACAAATATTTGATAAATTTTTCATAAATTGTAAACTTCAACTTTCTTAGCACTTTTTCTTCAATATTATAGAACTTGGCAATTATACTTTCACATTATTGGACTTTACCACTTCTATATGTTTATTATTGCAAACAACTAGAAAAAATAATAGTAATTTTTTTCTGCAATTAGTGTGTTTCTGGGTACTATATTGCCCTGCATCAAGAAATAAATTTTTAAATATGTGGTGTTTTCTTTTCTGAGGAATATTCTGCATTTACTCTCTTTTGAAGTTCTTTTCTGAAAAATATATTTTAATTTAAAAGTGCAACGCGTTCTTTTCTCATGGTATACCCCTTAAAAAGGAAAAAATGCTACATGTTCAACACTCATTTCAATTAAAGTGGCATGAGCAGCACTGCGTATATTAAAGCTCATGATAATTAAAAAGTGTTTATATTTATTGTTAAGGAATAGTGCTTTATTGGTTCATGCCGAAATATTTGTTCTGTTGTAAACGTAAAATATGCAACACTCCTTAAAAATCAGGTTAACATTTGAAAATGGTGCCAAAACACATGTAACACTTATGATACACTTCTTTTTTGTAAAAAAAAATATACCATTATCTTCTTTTATTGTTTTTTTCACATAAAATTAGCTGCTTTGCACAAAAGTCCATAGATTTAAAAAAACGTCCTCTTGACCTAAATTAGTATGCACAGCAAATATGCAAATTTTGCCCTATGACATGCCATCGTAGTTTTTAGTTTTCAAATTGTACATTAATGGGAACTGTTTTGTATTTATACTGTTTCAAATAACCATTTATAACAGCAATTCGTACATAATGCCGGGTATGTAGATTGATTTCACGTGGAATGCAGAACAAAGGCGAATCTATTTGCAGTTGTTACTATACACAGTTGCCATATGCATTTTGTAATTGTAATTTACACACAGTTACTTGTCATATGTCGTGGGCTTAAATCAGTAAACATATAATGTGCAAAAACTAGTGGTCAATGTTTTTTAACATTTATTTTAAAAATTATATATCGAATTTTGGGTCATAGTTGACGTCATCACTATTGCTTTTACCCAGGGTTCTTTGACCTATTTTTTTCGTAACGAGAAAATGACGTTTGTAAATTGCATATTGCTGTGTATGCACATACAATAAATATGTATGAATACATGTATGTAGGATGTATATTGTTATGATGCATACATATGTATGTACATATATATGCAGGTTTTATAAATAGCCTTTCTATTTAACCCTGTATGGTTACTATTCATTTTAGTACATTATGCCCCTATTATGGTTTACAACTCGACTCTTCTTTGGTATTATCAAATACAACCCAAATCAGTTGTAATTTTATAAATGTTGCCAACCTCAAAAAGTGACAGTTTTACATATAATTAAACAGCTGAGCTTTTGTGGTGAAAAATTAAAACAATATTATAATAAAAAAAATTTGTTGAAGTGTTTTCTTTTAAATAAATAATATAATGGAAATCAGCTTGGATTTATTTTACAACGACGAAAGTGTTGAATCTAATACTGAAATGTTACGCATTCGTAAAAGTTGCCGTGATCACTAATCCACTGGAACTTCCCAGCATTAAGTAAAAACAATTTTGTCATAATAGAATTGCTTTTTAATATTTTCTTTTGCAGATTTACAAATTTCTTTCGGTTGAGCAAGGAAGCATTTTGCTTCCTACTGAACGAGCTCGACAAACATTTTCATAAATCTGTGCGAAGTTCGGCTGTGCCTCCTATTTTGAAACAATGCTCTACTCTGTTGGAATGAAGCACGCATGAGATATTAATGTAATTAATACATATCACAAATAAAATTAAATATTTAACTTCTACACTAAACTATTTATATAGGTTTTGAAAGTCCTCTTAACTTAGCTAACTTTAATTTTAGAAGTTCTATTTTTAATGACTTTAATTCACGGTCCTCTTTGAGTTGTTTCTCATATAAATCAAATTTTGTCTTTTTCATCTCGAGCAACTTCTTATTTATTTCATAATTTTTATGCACTGTTTTCTCCATTTGCTCAATTTTTTTTAATATTTCCTTTGAGTTTCGGAATGAATTTTCAAAAGTTCCAGACGTTCAGTTTCCAGAGATTTTCTGCTTTGGCGATTTTGAACTGCTGGTGCCAACGAAGAGGGGCGGTTTTCAAGGCGTTGTTCCTGACTTTTATCCGCCGTAGACGATGCTGGAAGGAAGTTATTTTCCTCTACTTCGTCATCCATCAAATTGTTGATGCCGAAAGCAATACCACCAGGTGCAACTTGCTCCCTTATTTGTACTAATTGCGGCACCCTTTCTTCTAATGGGTTAAGGGACACTTCTTGTGTTGGACCACCACCGCTTAAAATAAAATTCTTGCGTTTGTTGGCAGGTTTTCTTTTTAAATTGGCCTTGTAATGTATCCAAACCTATAAAATAAATAACTTATTTTTACACTTTCATTAAATTTTATGAGTACTACTTACCCGTGCCCTTTCTACCGCAGTTCTTTATGGCGGTCCTAAGCTGTTTAATTCAATGGCAAATTCGTCCCACAATTCTTTCATTTTATTTTAGGTGCTTCCAAATTATGGTTTGCCACGGCTAATATCGGGATGCTTTTCCATAAACCCCACCATTTTTTGCAGTTCCTGCTTATTTGTAATTTTGTTTTTTCTATAAATTAATTTAAAATAGATTAATATAACTAATTAATACAACTTATAAAATTTTACATACCCGCTTTCCATTTTTTTTTTCATAAAATTTATTTGAAACAATTGCTTCTTATTAGTTGTAATTTTTTTCAAAATTTGACAACTCAACTAACACACGGTTGTAAACGATAATACCAACCCCAGTTGTAATGTGGCATAATTACAAGTCAACATTTTTTGACAGGTTGACTTGTAATCGATAATACCAAATTTTGTAATTACAACTGAAAGTGAGTTGAGTTGTAAACCATAATAGGGGCATAAAGTCAAATTGACGAAATGTAAAAAAAAAATTTTTTCGATACGAAATTGAACTTTTTTTTTTGTAAATTTTAAACAGAAATTTAAAGATTTCGTTATCATATAACTTTGTTGACAAAAAGAGCGCAATATGATCACACACAACAGAGTTCTATGATAAAGAGTAATGGTGTTCGTCGATTCGACGAAGTGGAAAAAAATCCGAATGTGAATGGCGCAAGAGCTAGCAATAAGATCACATACGGTTGTAATTCAAAGGACCCTAAATAATAATGGTTTCCACAGCAGAACTCCACGCAAAAAACCGCTTATAAGTGAAAAAACCGAAAACTTCGCGTGGAATTCGCCAAAATGCATCTCGACAAAGGATTTGACTTCTGGAAACAACGTTTGTTTACAGATGAGTCAAAATACAATATTTTTAGAAGTGATGCGAGAGCAAAAGTTTGGAGAAAAGCTAATACAGCGATGAATCCAAAACACTTTGTACCTACTGTTAAGCAAGCATGGTAGTGGCAACGTGATGGGGTGCTGTCGCTGCATCTGGTGTAGGAAATCTAGTATTTATCGAAGGTAACATGGATCGTTATCAATATAAGTCTATTTTAGAACAGAATCTGGGAGCATCGGTCAATAAATTAAATCTGGGTCAGAGTTGGATTTTCCAACAAGATAACACCCGAAACACACCGCACAATTTGTAAAGGAATGGCTGCTTTACTATGCCCCACGCCAATTGCAGACACCACCTCAAAGCCCGGACTTAAATGTCATTGAACACCTTTGGGAGATTTTGGAACGTAAAATCAGAATTGACGATTGAATTGGAGAATTTAGTAACTTCAATGCCAAAACGCTTGAGGGCCGTTATAGATGCCAACGGTGGCTCAACCAAATACTGAATTTAGTAATAAAAATATTATTTAATGTTTAAATGAAGTTTTTTATGATAACTTAGCCGTATGTAGAGTTTTGTCACTGCTATTTTTTCGTTTTTTGTAAATATTTTTTAAAGTGGATAATCTACTTGTATAAAATCGGCATCCGTATGGCCAAATCAAGGCTACTGCTCGGTCAATACTTTGAACTCTACTGTTCATATTTTTTTGTATTTCGTATCTTGCGAAGTCAAGGTATGGGTATAACGACTTCAAGACTGCAATCATACTTACTTATATCTCCAACAAATTATATGTATTTAGAATGGAACCCTTTACGAATATAAATAATTAAATTATTATTAAATAAAATAATATAAAATGTAATTATTGTATTTGATATTTTACGTGAGTGTACCTGATCGTCTGATAAAGAAAAACTTCACGAGCGCGCCTCCAACATAAACATTAATTGACGAAAATATCAACAAGAATAACACTGCTGCAGCTGCACAAGAATTAAAAAAAACACTTCTGTACAAAGTACATAGCTGCTTATTTATGGAAGTAAACCCATAAAAGAAAATCAAAACAAAAACCAAAGGCAAACAGAAAAATTATTTGTGCTAGAATGCGATGGAATTTTCATTGGAATGGAATGCAGTTTCATTCACCTTTTACTATGTTGCGCAAACAATCAGATGAATACTAACACATGCATATGTACATATGCACATATTCAGTGGCCCTAACGTCTTGTTTTGCTTTTGCATTTCTATATTGTACATACATCCCTCCACATGTATGCAGTAGTCAATATACTACGATTATTATCAATGTGTGAAAGCTTACGTGTAGCTATACGTAAACCTCGATTGACGCTGCTGATATCAAAAGTTCTTGTGATTTTTTTTTGTAATACGTACCATTATCACTAAACGCAAAGTAACATTTAGCGACCATAATAATTGTTACTTTATTCATAAAAATTTGAAAGATATTCATTGTTTCTTGATCAAAATTTTTTTGACAGAGAGCATTTCGGTGGTACAATTCAGTACCATTCGATTATTTTTCCAATCAGTTTTAAACATCACTGACTACATTATTATGTTTGTACTACTGTGCCTTCGTGCAAAATGCTGTCAATTATTCGTCATTTTTAAGAAAGCGATTTTCTAATATTTAAAAAAACCGGTCACTGTTTTGCAAATTCTGACAAATCCGGTATCCGGGTTTTCTTATTAAAAAAAGTTTTTCATATCAAAGTCCATATGTTATGCAAAAAATATAATAATTAAACTATAGGTAAACATTTTTATACTTCAAATAAATTTTCATAATGTTTTTATACATATCGACGCCTGTGCGCGAAATTATCGAATGTTACACTTTTTTCGAAATCGACTTTTTTATGCAAATTGCCTTTAAATCCAATAATTCATCTGCTGATAAAGTATTACAGCGATAATTATTATAGTTATGGAGATAATACTACGAGTATATACATATTATCGTATGTGACAGCTAATGCAGTCAGGCAAATAAAAAAAAGAAATAAAAACGATCTCCTGTAAAATTTAGTTTTTGTAACAAACGATAATTTATATATCGTTTACTTTGACAGTCATCCAGGTATTCCAAATGAAAGATTTTTACATACTCCTCGACATCAGAGTCTAAGTGACTCAATACAAGTTTTGCTAACTTTGTGTGAGAACCAGTACTTGTTCTGATGTCCTATTTGCACATTTGACGTTTTTTTTTTTCAAACACTATAAAATTAATTTATAGGCATTGAATCGGAGTACCATATGCATTCAAATTGACTACGAAACCTCAGACCACACGAAAAAAAATTTGATTTTGTTGACCTGTCTAGTTGGTTTATTCCAAACTGATCGTGTTCGATACTTTAATATAGAAAGTCCCTACGTCATATTTCTTTTCAAATAGTTTTTTGTACATATATCGGTTTTTTGTGTATAATAACGCTTTGAAAATTGATGTGGTACGAATGAGAACGGCTTCAAGAATTTAATAAAAAAAAAACTGCTTTAGAAAATAATCGGGTTTTGAAAACGTACATTTTTCTGAACTTTCTTCCTTCTACCGTATAGTAAGAAAAACATTAGTCGTTGCCTTTCTATATTAAAGTATCGATATTGGGTATTTCATAAAAAACTAACTTTCAATTTAATTTCAAATTTATTTTATTTGTAAATAATAATTATTTAAAGTAAATTTGTGTATTACATAAAAAAGCTGCTAATGGGGTGAAACTGTTGCTGTTCATGATGAAAGGGGATGCGGTTTGATTGTGCGTTCTATGCTAACAGCGCCCTTTCGGCGAAGTAAAATAATAAATAAAATGGATCTGTCTTAGCTTAAAAAAATTAACGTGTCAACATAAGATCGGCGGGCGGCATGAACTAAGTCCCCAAATTTGAAAGTAACTAGCCCCAAAAAAATTTTACTGAAAGTGAAATAAGTACCAAAAATTACTGTTGTTGTCCTCTATATAAAACTTTTGTGGAGCTGGGTGATTTCTGTTCTTGAGAATTAGTTCATGCGCCCCCCATCAAAGACGCAGGAAATTCAATGTATTGCATGCGTAGAGGACATCCCCTGATACAAGAACAAAAATTATTTTTTATTACTTCCTTTTGCTATAAAATATAAATCTTTATTAATATTTCAGATTACAACTGGATGACTCTGGAGGAGAATCGTACATAATACCTGGTGATAGTCAATCATATGAAGAATGTGATCAGCCTTCAAAATCGCGCCAACGTCGTAACAGCAATTCAATGTCATCACATGGTGGTGGTACAAAGTTAGCATGCGGTACGCTCCCACCGCCACCACCTGTTAACAAAGCCTCTATTGAAAATGAGAAACGTATGAGACGTGAAATTGCCAACAGTAATGAAAGGCGCCGCATGCAGAGTATCAACTCCGGTTTTCAAAATTTGCGTTTATTATTACCACGTCACGAAGGTGAAAAATTGAGTAAGGTAAGGCATACATACACATAAATTTTATTTTATTTTGCATAATAAAATAATATAATAAACGAAGAGTGTACATTAAGGGGGGAAAATTGTTTGGAAGAAAAAAATAAAATTACGGAAAATTCAAAGAAACTTCATAAGAACCCATAGCTATAAATTCAAATCCTATTCTGCTCAAATCCACATAAAAATTTGATCGTTTGCATCCGGTCTGCATACATATTACGTTTTACAAACCCTTTATTGAAATAATTTTTATTGTAAAATGTTTTTCCGACAGAACTCTTAGAAGCCAGTCATAAAAATATTAGGAATGAGCGATTTACACATTAAAAAAAAAACAACTAGAGATAATAAAAACAGAGATTTGTGGTCTTATTTGTTATTAATGTTAAATCCGAAACTAATATCACTTAGTTCTAAAAACCACATAAAAAATTATGATTTTTAAGAAGTACATTGTAAAAGACAACGTCATAAATCGCAATTAAAATAAATTTTCATAGCCATTGAACAAATTTACAAAAAAAAACTATATATACATTCGTATATGAGCGTTTCTTATGTAAATCCTAAATTAGAAATTTTTATGCAATAACGTCCTTTTTCACTGAGCTAAATAAATTGTATAGTTTTATAATTTATTATTGATTATTAGTGCATTCTAGTCACAAATGTAGGTTTTGCGAAAAAGGTTGTATGGAAGGTAGTCATGTCCTTGCAGGAATTTTCTTAAAAATGCAAAATTTTTCTTAGTTTAGACATTAAGTATCTGGATGTGAAAATGCATCTTAATAGGATTAATACTCTAGTTTTATCGATTCACTATGTGGGGACAAAGCACTGTGAGACGTGGTGGCTTGCCTATTGAATTGATGCAAAGTTCAGTTCTTTGGCTGAATATTCAGATGCGTGCCTTCGTCATTTAAAGATCCATTAAAACAAAACTACAAGAAATTCAAGATATCAAAACACTTGTATAAGCGGCATTACAAAAATATAACAAAATTACTGATATGGTTGTTTCTCGCACACCTACCTCAATAATAATCTGCTTAAGTTGCAAACTCTTTTCCAGTCACACTGACGCTCACTACGATCGCTTTCGACACACTAATGTAGTAGACATGTGTGCGTCATAAAAAGATGCTGAGAACTCAACAGCCTATTTTAGCAAGTTTTTTCATATTTATTGGTATCTGTTACACTACCACTTCAATCGAATTTTTTTTCCGAATTCAAACACTTTTCATAAGGATTTTTCATATTTTAGAACGTTATTGATATATTGATAAGATTTTCAAAATAATTTAGTGTTAAGCTATTTTATTTTTATCTTGGACCAGCACTCAGGCATAACCTGATCTCTACACATACGATGCATTGTGCTGGAACTAGAGGAAAGTGATAGTGCTTTTGCCTTTGCACAGCACCTCTGATGTCAAGGAGATGTATTCAATTTTGAGGCTTTGTTTTAGGTGCCATTTTATTAATTATTTTACTTTGCTGGTGCTTTCTTCTGTTGTAATGTAATATTTAAGTCTGTTTTAGCAGAAGCGAAGGGAACATCGCAGTGTTTAAGGGAAAAAGTGAAATAACGATTTGAATTTCAAAATTTGCTTTGTCAACAATTTAAAAAAATAAAGCAAATGTAGAAGAAAATAAAAATATATTTTCGTTATATCCGAAATCTAGTCTATATATTAATATTTCATAAATGTTTTTATTTTTCGCTTCGTCTTTTTTTTCTTTTCAATAAATCCAAAAGAACAAGTTCCTTTTTCGGTAAATTATCGCCAGGTGAATTAACAATGTAAATACGCTATCGTATCAATGTTTTTTAACATCAAAAATTTTAAAATGCGCTTAATGGTTTATTGTAACCGTAACATAGAACAAATCATAAATAAATAGATAAATTTTCTAGTTTTAAAATGATTTTTTTGAAATGAAATTTATGTTGAATTAAAAAATTCATCGTGCTTATTAAAACAATTTTGTTTGTGGTGGAAACTGTTCGCCCAAATGATGCGTACATAAACGAAAGTTGTCGTTAGATGTTATTCTCAACTTATAATGTTCACATTTGTGGCGTATTATTTAAAAAAATGTTGATGCTCGATTAGATTTTTTACGAATTTATTAATTTTTTGTTAAATACACACATACAAAATGCAAACATACTACATAAACAAGTATGTACGTTTGTTTGAGATGACAAAACGCGCTAATATTATTTATATACTAAAACCGTCCTCGGTAAAAGAAAAAACAAAACAAGTTCAACATTTTATGCACAAGAAAAACCAGGTTACAGTTACATACATAAATATAACAATCGTCACTAAAATATAGGTCGGTTTTATATTTTACACATGGAGAAGTTAAAAAATAAAAGTATTCAAGGCCTTCTTTTGAAAAATAATTACGAATGCTATGTTGCTGCTTGCTACGACTACTAGTACTACTAATACTACAACTATTACTCTAGAATTCACCCAAATTATTTGCTGATGCCGCACCCATATGTTGTTGATGTTGCAATAGTGTTGGATGGATGGATTTTGTTCAACAGGATATAATTATTTCCATGTGGTATAAATGGTTTTCCTTGCTTTATGCGCAATGTCCTGACCCACAACTCCTACTCGACATAAGTACATATGTATGGATGTACATACGTAAATCATTATTAACACTTGCTGTTGCATTTGTCTGGTTTTTTCTTCGAATAAAGTTAATGACCTCTTTCTTTTTATAAAACAAAATATCACCATATATGTATGTATGTACATACTTTGCATATCAGTTGCAATATTAATTCCAAATTGATTTGGAAAATACATTCAATTTTAAATTGATTATGTGTAATATTAATTTTAATCAAAATGTTAGTGTAGTAGGTTTATAAAAATATCAGTTAATAAAATTGTGAAACTTATTTGTGTAGGTCCAATTTTATTGTTGTTTGTGTTAACAACAAAAAGTCTAAAAGAAATTATCCTTACTCTACTGAACGTACATATACAGACATACATATGTATGTGTTATGTGTGTGGGTATGCATGGCTATTCTAACTAAACTAACAGTTGTTAGTGAACTAAATGAACGCGGCGCCTGTTATTTGGAACAGCACTCGTATTGTAAATAGGAAAAATAAGAGAATAACATCGAAGACAATGGAAATACTCGTTAAATGACAGAATTAAGAAGGTGTTTACAGTCATTCTCTTAATTTTTTTCACATTAAATATCGATCCATTTTCCAGTTTTCCAATATATCGAGGGCATTAAAAAAAGTACATGCAACAATAAACCTACCCTCTCTTTAGAAACAATTTCTCGTTTCTGTTTCAATAACACCATCTCCAGCCACCCAATTGAATTGTTTTCTTTTACAGTAGACATGTTTTGCTAAAAAAAATGCACACAAAATCAGTTTACAAATTTTTCTTTCTGTGATGCACTTGAAATGACAATTTCGATAGTAATAATATGATAAACAATTTCAATTTCATTTCACCTACACTAGGCTTGCCATCGGCCAGCATAACTAAGGTATTTTGAATCAAATGCATTGATGAGTAGAAAAATCTAAAAATAGAAATGTGTGTGTTATAAAAGTAAACTCATGGATTGTTATGTTTCTGTTTATAGATTTTTTGGTTTTTGTGTTTGATATTCAACTTCAATTCTCGATTGATTAGTTGAATTTTAAACATATACATAGATCTTGGGTTTGTATTAAAAAATTAGGAAAAATCCACTGATGAGCTAAGTAAGCATTAGCGAAATAGTACTATATGGATATGCTTTCCTCCTCAGTTATTGAGTTTGCTTTTGTAAAAAATACTTTATGAGAATATCCTAAAGTATGTAATAATAAATTTTACATATATTTTTTAGGGGAAAGGGCACAATTAGAATCTTATATAGAAATTGTTTCTAATATTTTTTTATTTCATATGAATCTATGAATAAATCCTGAATGTATATATGTGTAATAAGTATTTATATATTATCGACGTTTTTGTATAAAGAGAAGTAAAACTCGGGTGTTACCTTCTATAGGAAAGGCATTTTTTTTGTTTCTTTATTGCAGAGTTGCAGCAACTCTGATGGCAACGAGACGTATTTTGAAGCTGTGTTTTGGCCATTTTTATTAATTATTTTACTTCGCTGATGATGCTACACAATATCAACGAAAGAGGGCGCGGGAAAATTGACTATGCCTTCGTCACTGAAACATTTTGACAACAACTGACACTAATGAAGATTAGAAAAAGACGAAGTGTTTTTATGGCTTAGCCGGACACTGTAAAATAATCCTGTTCCTTGTGTAGTCAACGTTCTAACTATATCACCCATCGCCACACTCTTTTCATTTTGATTTTAATAACAAGATTTTGTACATGATGTATGAAGTTTCATATTAGTGAGTATAACTTATGGCGTTTTCCTTTTTGACAAAAGTGTAGCATATATGTTAGCTGGATTTGCCGTAGACCTTGGAAATTGGAAATAAGATTCGTCGTTCATAATTAAATTATTAATAAAATCATGATTTTCTTCTGAAATAAAGTTCAACGATTTTGGCACGTTGTTTAATTGTGTACTGTTCCATTTAAAATTCACCAAGTCTGCTTTACAAAATCCTGAAAACAAAAAATTATAATCAGGTATGCGATGGAAATCGATCGATTTAAAAAGTAAATCGACAGTAGTGTGATGAATTTCGATCGATTTCATATTCCATATTTGTTTCGTTTCCACATATCTTCTCTAAATGTAACTGTATAAAAACTAATAATACAACTGTAAAATATGGAAACATATGTGTATGTGAGTGATGTTTGTAAAATATTTAAACAAAATAACAAAATAAAATTTGTATCAACATATTTTATCATTTTTATTTATAAAACGCATTTTTTTTTGCTGCGGTTTCGCTAATTCTCTTGGAGGAAAACTAATAGGATAAATAGCGAAAATATTCTAAGAAAACGTTTAAGAGATAAATCGGATCGCTTAAATTTGGCAGAGAAAATGTGGGTATATAAATTTTTAAATTTCACTTCTATAAAAAAAGTACAAACATACTGACATCATCGCGAAAATAGTCAGAATCGACACCCAGGACCCCAAAACTTTGAAATATCATGAAAACTCAATTTTCGAATAATTGGTGTAAAATCAGTAACTTCCTATAGCGGGTAGTTACAAATTAAAACTTAAATTTTTCTTTATAATTATATTTTGATAAAAATTACAAAAAGAAATTTTTTTTGCTATAAAAATGTATGTTTACCTTCCTGATTCCACTGTGTTTGAACCTATGCTGAAAAGAAAAAAACTACCTCTTCTATGGGAATAGTGTTCTTTCTTTTCTTATTCCTTCGCAAATTTATATTTGACAGTTTTGTTTTGTTTCCATATTTGCCTGTCAATGTATTTGTGTTTTCTAAATGTTAAGTACATGGTAAATATTCTGGTTGTTAAAGTTCGCACAATAACCCCAAATTGTTGTCTACATACTGTTATACGCCCGACTATCGCCTTAATTTGGGCATGCGCTCTAAATTATAGTACAGCAGTCACGTATGTAACAAAAGGTTTATTGTCTTCACGTAGTTATGAAACCTATAATAAAATATGCACTCCTCTTGAAAAAAAAAAGAAAATAAAAACAAAAATTTTTTTTTTTCCTTTTTTAAATAAGCAATATTATTATGTCTAATTATTTATAAAAAATATATTATATAATATATTATATATTTATAAATATATAAATATTTAAAAATTTCAATTATAGTTCCTGGAAACCCTCCTCCTCATGCTGTAGTTCTCGTGCACAATCGTTAAAACCTTGATCATTTTAAAATATTTATCATACCTATTGCGACTGGAATATAAATCTTTCAAATACCGATAACTTTCGGAGGTTTTTTAGAGCAACCTTCTTTTTTCACCGTTTTTAATTTAAAACAGACATGCAATTTAAAATTGCATTAAAATTTTAACAATCTACATCTACACTTGTGGAACCACCAATAAGGTGATTATTCAACATTCAATTTATGTTTGCTTGTTTGGTTAAAAATCTCTCTCTAGACCAGCTTTTAAATATTGAAATATGCAGGGTACCTATTGGCATTTTAATTTTCATTTATTATCAGTGACTGAGGGAATTATTAACAATTAAAAAAACACTAGTTCCATTGCTAAGGTGGTGAACACATGATGAGTCACGATGAAATTCTACCCTGTTAAATATTATGAAAAACATAATAACTTTGCGAATTTGTATTTGCTTGCGTGATTTCCTCGAGAGGAAACTAGACTTAATAAGGTCTGACTGATTAAAGCTGATTTAAATGAGCAAATGACAATGCGAATAGAATCAAAGTAAATTATAAATATGTCTACGAAAACGTAGAACAACGAATGTGGCCGATAGTGACATTTCCTGGGTCCATAACAATAATAAAACGGAACATGTAACAGAAAAATATACGTTCCACTAAAGTTGATTGAAACGAACGAAAAACCCCTCAACAGTTGTAGTATGTAATAGTGGAGCCTCCACCATGGAGGTGTGTTTTTACTCATCTGATCACATGACTAGCGAAATGTATATATTCGTACACCAGCACAGAAATAATTTGAACAAAAGGTCTTTGATAAATACCTTTTATTATTGTGATTTTATTTGCTAAATCGGGAAATTTATAAAAAAAATTCATTATTATTGATAAAATTTTGCTAACATCCGCTGAAACTGTGAGTTAAGTGTCAAATGTGTCAAGTGTTTGTTCAGAAAGGAAATCATCGTTATTAGCTTTTAGGCTGGACGACCGCTGTAGTGCAAGCTGAGACTACAGCGATAAGGAAGGCGGTTCACTGCATATAAGGGAAGGATAATCGGATGTGCCGAAAGTACGGCCACGTTGATATAAATATCAAGTGTACATGCCACACCGATTTTGGTTCATGAATGATTGGCATCTCTTGACGAGATGACGTGACATTCGAACCTGAAACTGGGCTGGGTACAGGGACACGAGGGTGCGCCTGAGAACGAGCTGGGTACGGATGAAGGATCAGGACATCGATCCTGCAGTTCGGGTTTCCACTGAGACATTGTAGGATGCAGATGTCATTGTTCAGGCGAAGTGGTTGCGTGACAACACATGCACGGTCTCTGAGATGAGCTGAGTGTCGTACGAACTTGGACTGACCGTAACCTAGTCAGCAGTATTAGTGACTTGTTACACCTTACGCACGGTCATTTACTATAGACATTTAACAATGAATTTTTAAGAAATTAAAAAAAAAACGGTTTTAGACACATTATCATTTTACCGTTACCAGTGTAAAACGAAATCAAAATCAGTGTAAAACAGGATTTAGTCTACACGAAACAAAAGCTATTGGTGTATTCAGTTATATTTACATATGTTTGCTTACATTTGAGATATGTAAACAGAATTGTAACTAAATGTGCGTGTGCGAAAGTTGCTCTGCATTTTAAATGGCATATAAATAACAACCCCAAATAATACATTAAGTGCGAATCATAACAAAACTTACTTTGTGGTATTCCAGTCACCGACTACAAGCTTCAAATGTATTAGTAGTTGCCATTTGTATGTCTGCTGCAAAATAATTTTATACATCGGAAAGAAGAATGCACAATCGATGTAATGGTTAAAAAAGAAACTTTCTAAAAGAAAGTAAATATGTATTTGTTTGTGAAAAATGTCTTTTTATAAGTATAATAAATATCGTTAAATGAATTTAAGTTTGTTACGGCAGTTACAATATATACATACATATGTATATAAAAATATATACATTACATTCAAGCTTGAAACTCTCTTCAATTAATCACTTTGATATTAATGGCTTGGGATTTAAATACGTATTTAGTTAATTTTCATTTCAACTAGTGTTAATTAAATGCGATTAAAGTATGGTAGCACTATATAATTATTGGCAGTTTTTAAACACAACACTGTTTAGCAATGGCATCATGTGGTACAGCGACATTGTATAATAAGGTGTGTTTTTTATTTTTAGGTAAAGTTCGGTAAAATGAGAGTAAACTATAATTTATCTCAATAAGAGACAATAATGTACTAAAGTAAGAAAACGCAAAAAACCATAAAATTTACCACAAAATAGGTCTGTTCCATGTACATACCAAAAGTGCTCAAATAAGTCATGTCATGATTTACAGGTGCAGCTGAACGGCTGCTCCGGAGCCGGCCAGTTTTGGGAACATCTAGTCCGCAGTGTTTGTCCAGTTGGTGTCGACGGTCAGGAAATCGGCGACAAAATTCCGCCGAATTGTTGCGCAAAAAATGTAAATAATTATTTCGCGTTCTTGCGGAGTAAATCGATTCATGGCTTGTGAATTGATTTTTGCGTTTGTTTACTTAACAAATGTCAAAACGGAATTGACATTTGGCTCAATTCGAAAAAGTTATAGTGTTTTCCAATAGGGTTATTACTTTTGCCCCACGTATGTAGTAGCGGAGCAAGAAAAAATGCGAACAGATTATTAAACCTTTCTGCATTGTTACCAACTAAAATCGTAGAAGATTTACTGCGTGCTTGCAGAACACAAACCTTAAATGTAACTCGTGATTTTACATTGAAAACAACAATAAAATACATATATTTGTTTTTGTTTGCAATATAAAATCACAAGTCAAATTTATTCTTCGTGTTCTGCAAACAGGCAGTCAATAAATTATACAAGAATAATATATGAATTTTTGACAATAATGCGTATGTTTAAATGCATTTCCAATAACATACATATATCTTGGAAGGAAATTCGGCATTTCATATATTTGATATAATAACTTAATCAAAAGCGTGGCAACTCTACTTTGTTTGGATGGAACACGGAACTCTCTTAACTTAAGCGAATGCTACACGATCAATGTTCAGTGTGACTATTTTTTTTTTATAAAATAACGCACATAATGACAAATATTGAAGCTGAACATTGATCGTGTAGCATTCGCTTTAAACCATATTTACACATTGCAATAGTGAGAAGAAATTGAGGTGAAAAATTTTCATAGCGACGCCTTACGAAGTAATTTTTGATTTTTTTCGTTTTGCTCTATTTTTGTTTTTAAATTTAAAGTATTGTCATCTTTTTTACTCAAGCAAAAAAAACGTTTAATTTTTAGTAAAACTTTTGTATGCAAATTTTTTGAATTACAATTATAAACGAATTGAATTAATTATTTAAAAAAAAAATCTCTGTAGTATGTATTCATACAAAAGTGTAAAATTACTATTTTATTTATTTACAATGTTTAACAACTTATACTATAATAAACACTAGTATACCATAACATCTATTAATTGATTGACTGATATATCAACGCCCAGTCCAAACGACAGAAGATAAAAAGTTGAAACTAGGTACGTTGCTATAGCTTTTAATGTAGACATTAGAGTTGTGTCGTTCAGCTCTGAGCTAGCTCAATAGAACGATTCAGTAAACTGAGCGCTTGTGAAGTGAGTGAAGAGCGCTTATAAATAATAAATTTTGTATAATGACAGATGCGAATATTTCACGTCATTGGCGATTTAGTGCAAACACTATTTTTTCTTAAATAAATTTCTGTCTTGTAGTTTGTATTTATTTGATTTAAGTTTCGATACTTGAATAATAATAATTTAAATTTTATTAAAATTTTTTATATATTTATATTAGCCTATGTAAAACTTTTCACAAATTTCCTTAAATTAACAAATTTCAGCACCAAAAACATATTTCCCTTTCTACTACAGATTAAAGCTGCCTTGGTGCTGTATTTGATTGAATCAAATGAGCTAAAAAAAAAACAGTTCAGAAACAATATCAACTGAGCGACAAATTCAACTGAGCATCAAAATCAAATGAGCTAAAAGTCAACTGATACTACTGAGCTACTGAACGAACTAAACGAACCATCTCACCAAAAAGAGCTGAACTGAAAAGACTGCTCACTTCAAAAAGCTCATGAACGCAACGCTAGTAGACATCCTATCAAACGGACAAGTGTTTAATAATTTTTTTTAAATATGTAGTCTAAGGTTGTAATAAGAGAAAACTGATCTTTATATGTATTTATTTTTAATGCAACAACATTGAAAATATATAATGCTGATATTGCATTCTTCTGAAAACTTCAATTTAGTACTTTTATAGTAAGTAAAATCTTAAGATTCTTCTAATCGTTGTAGTACTGCTCAAAGACATATTTTTCATCGCTTAATAGCAGTGGAACGCGCTTAGTATGCAACACAGCCTTATTGTTTGTATTCAATTTTATTATTATATTTTTCTTTTAACACGTTTAAAAGTTGAACGAAAATAAATGCTTAAAAAAATTCAAATGTGGAAGTCACAAGCGTTTGAAAGTAACTTTAAAAGAAAATAGAAAACAAATCGTGGCATTTATTGCAAGGTGTAAATAAACCCTTAAGCAATATTTGTGACTTCCTGCACTATTTTTTTTTAATACGAATATTACAAATTCCAGTTAAATGTGAACCTTCGAAATAGAAACGTTTCCTGAGCACTAAGTTCGTTCTCGTTTCGACTACATATCGTAGTACTCAAATATTTGATTTGAGAAGTATTTGCAGAACGTTCGACGGCGATATAGTTAAGTATCGAATGTTGTGTTCAGGTGAGATATGGTGCATAAATAAGTGATACCGTACGTGTCCATGTATACGGATATCTATATAGCCTAAAAAACAACGACAGCCGTTTATATTAAAATAAATTTATATTTATCCGAGATGATGATTAATTAAAAAAAAAATCCTAAAATAGATCACATATACAGCTGTTCAATTGTTTTCATTCATGCCTGCTTTTAGATGTGTTTGTCATTTGCATGTTGTACAGATCATGTGTCTTAAAGAGAAACATTTATTTCTCTCACAGAGTGATGGTAATTTAGCTGTTTCACCACCAATATTTTTGGCTGATAATCACTGCGAATGATAAGAATAGAACTATACAATTTTGATATTACAAAAAAAGAAATAAATAGTATATATGTTTGCATATACAGAGCACGGATCAGTTAGGTTCATTTCCGGTGACTGGGAATTAATTTAGCACATCCTCTTATTATCCACGTTCATATTCCACGAAACTAAGGCTACTTTAATTGTGCAAGTCTTAAGTTTATAGTAGACGGAAAGTGGTGGGAATAGAATAGAGTACACACTTGCCTGTACTGGAAAAGTTTTCTTATACTTAAATTTGGACATTTTCTTATTTTAAAAATTCTGTTAATATTAGGTCTGTTCCAGGTGCAGAACAGAAGTGTCCGAACTTTTGAGAGTAAAAAGAAAATTACTCTCTGAATGTGACAAAGTTACCCAAAATAGCTGGAACGCAAAAAAACGACAATTGCAATGTACAAAAGTAAGAAAACGCAAAAAACCATAAAATTTACCACAAACACGTACATAACAAAAGTGCTCAAATAAATTTTGTTTTAGTGATTTTATACGCTTCAAATTGATATTTGAAAAGCAAAAGATTTGCATCGTTGGCAACGGCTGTAAAATGTTGATAAAAATAAATTGAAAGAAAATTAAAATCCATTTTTTATTAAATAAAATGATAAATATGTACAAACACGTGTATTTATGTTTACAACTTCAAGTTTATTTGAAAAATCTGCCATTTTGCTTTTTCATAAATTTTTAACTAAAAACTTTTTCTTTTTTTTTGTAAATTTTCTGATTAATTTCTCAGTTTAATATGTATAAAAAAAATAGCTGATAATTTAATTCTAGCCCGAACTTACCCAAAGAAAAAGTTCGTTCAACTTTGTACAAGAAATGGAAAATTTTACTCGCTCATTTTCTGTCAAAAATACACAAAAATTGTTACTTGCAATAGAAATTTATGACATTTCTAGCCATGGGTACAGGCCGTACCTACATATGCTGTCGAAGGAAACTTAATTATTCTATAATGCTGAACATGATGTTTATAATTTCAATCATGTGCCAAGGAGCCAAGTTTATTCATATTTTTCTAATATGTATTTTTTAATTATATAATTTTCTACTAATTTCACATGACATTAACAGCTGTTAGTCATGTGTTCTGTAATTCTCTTTTGCTTTATAATTCCCACTTTTGAACTCTAAGTTTAAAAACAAGCGTAAGTATAAAAATTGCTAAATTAGAATTTCAAAATGTGTACACTAATGTAATTTCAATGCAGAATTTTTAAAAATTGCAAGTCTGACCAGGAATTAATTGTGTCTTATTCGACAAATTTACGAATTCGTCTAAACAAGTTCGTCGCTCGTTCCAATTATATTTATACCTATACATCGAACAGATAAATAATAACAAAATAGTTTTCAAAAAATAACGTTTTTCAAAACAAAAATAATCAAATAATAATAATAATTTCATTTTGCTTGTACAGAATTCTTCATTTATTTTTTGGTCTCGAGAAAATCAAACTATCTCTTGACTGTTTTTGTTCTATAAGTTTAACAAATTTCCAAAATCCAAATCAAATATTGTAATTACTTTAACTAAATACTTACTTAATAATTCATAAACTTAACATTATTCACCACATACATTTTATCTAACATCGATTTTTATCTACAAAATTTACAAATACAGTCGAGGCTCGGTATAACAAACAAGCTCTTTAACAAAAATCCGATATAACGAGCATATTTTTCCATTAGCTACCTTATATTACGAAAGGTCAATTTATTTTTTGAACCCTTTTTAACGAATTCTACAAAAAGAAAAGCAGAAACGTTAAAATACTGTTAGTTGCTTTTTTTTAATTTTCTAAATGACTGTAAACATTTCTGGGAGGCATGTCTGTAATTAGGTGATTTCCAAAGAAAGAGTACACATCATGATTGTGCAAAGTATACATACATGTACATATGTAACTAATATTAATATTTATTTGAATATTGCTACATCAAGAAACTCAAATAAGTTTTTTTTCAGTGTATGGAATTAATTTTTCTTTTATTCATGTCAAAGCTCGTTCAATTTTATTAAATATGCTTAATTAGTTTTAAAAATAATGGAATTTAAATGCCCCCCGCTCGTTGATGCATGTGCGGCATCTTACCATAAAGTTGTTCATTACTGCTTGGAGAGTTGAGACAGGAATAGCCGCAATTATTTCTCGAATGTATTGCTTTAGTTCATTAAAATTTGTTGGTTTTGCTTTGTAGACTTCCTGTTTGCAATAACCCCACAAGAAAAAGTCAGGTGCAGTAAGGTCAGGCGACCTGGGGGCCAACGGAATGTGGAGTTTCTGGATATCAACTTATTGGGAAATTTTCGTCGCAATTCTGTCATAACAGGCCGGGCTATGTGAGGAGTTGCACCATCTTGTTGAAACCACACAGAGTTGAATAGAATTCTCATTCGGCGTAATTCTAGATAGAAAATCTCTCTCAACATGCTCAAGTAACGGTCTCCAGTAACTGTAACGGTGTGACTATTTTCTTCAAAGAAGTAGGGCCCGACATTGCAGCGTGCTGAAACTGCACACCAACCACACTGTGACACGAAGTGGATGCAATTCCATCTCATGGAGTATCTGTTGGTTGGAAGCACTCCATATTCGACAATTTTGTTTGTTTATGTTGCCGTTTAAATCGAAATGGGCCTCGTCAGACATAAAAAGACAGTTCAACATGTTTTCGTCCTCTTTCACCATTTGAAGCATCTCCTAGCAAAATTCCAAGCGAATCGGTAAGTCTGCTGCGTTTAGTTTGTTGACCATTTGAATTTTATATGGGAATATCTCCAAATCATTGTGCAAAATTGACTGCAATGACTGTCTGCTTATACCCATTTGAGCAGATAAGGTTCTTGTCGAAACTCTTGGATTGTTTTGTAAGGCAGCATCTACAGCAGCGATTGTTTCCTCCGTCCGAACTGAAGGGTTTCGATGGTAAGGTCTTCTTTGGAATGTTCCATACTCGTCAAAATTGTTCACAAGTCTCATAGTTGGTCCATCTGCTCGGAAGATTGCCGCCAAACGTCCGCCTATACTCTTTGAACCGAAACTACGGACTGCAGTGCGTGATAGCGGCGGACAATCCAAATTCTTTTTTCAGTGTCCCAGTTATCCAATTTTGTTAAATCTAAAAATCAATCTGCAAAATAAAAAAAAATTAACCAGATTCATTAAATAGAAAAAAAGTTATTAAATTTCTTTTTGGTAGCGGCTTTCATCAGCCACCCTGTACTTCGTTTATGACGGTTACCTAGAAGTGGATGTCTGCAAAAGTCTAAAAATTTAAACTGGATGTTAAATAGACATAAACATAATTCCAACCCAAATAACTATAGTTTTTATCATTCGTTATACCGAGCTTCGAATGTATGTATGTATTTCGCCCCACACAGCTTCTATTTCACAAAAAACTTTATCCGTGGATACGTACCTATTGTTTTCTTCATTAGTCTAACTTGCAGGCAGCCATACGCTTTCTATAATGTTAGTGTTTATTTTAAATTTGTTTAGACAACTGACGTCAAAGGATGAAAAAAATAAGAGACGAAACTCGGAGGGTTTGTAACTCTGCGATTAATTTTTATCCTCGCAATCTATAGACACAGCATACATATGAATCTGAAATCCTAATTTTAAATTTATACGGAAATTTTATTTTTATTTCGGTAAATAACGCGTAGTTGCCATCACTGAGAGCGTTAATAAAATAATATATGTATGTTTGTAAAAATTTATAAAATTAACCAGAGAATTATGAAGAACAAATTTAAACAAACAAACAAAAAGAAAAGAAAACGATTTATTAATAACTAAAAAGCAGCTGTTTACATTTTTATTTAAAAGATAAATATCTTGTACACATCGCCCATTTACTTCAACAACGTCATAACTTGAAAAACTAGTGTTGTAAAAACGTAGTTAAAGTTTTCAATTTACATGCCTCTTCTGTCACGAGGTGAGTTCTGAAGCATGAATTTTTTACACAAGATAAAGGCCGATATGAAGAATTATTTTGCATTATTAACTTAAAAAATTGTTTTTTTGGATTATGGCGTTATTGAAATAAATGAGCGATATGAGTTGCCCGAACACAAATGTAAACACAGCCGCCTACACATATTCACTTGTTAAAAATGCACGTTAGGGTTGTTCATAAAAAAAAACTTTGAATTTTTTTATGGGCCAACCGGAAAAAATCACGTATGATTATTTTAAAATTTTTCTATTAAGGTTTAGGGGTCGCTACCGGCCCTCGAACTTTGGCGTTTTTGAAAAAGCTCGCTGCCTTTATATACATATTTTTCCATGTGGGTTTGTATTAAAAAAATGAAAAAAAAATATATAAATTTTATTCATAACATTATTGAATGCAGAAATGTGTTGAATTTTTTGTCAGAATCGCTTTTTGAGACAATTTTAACTCTGGTCCGTCCTTCGGTTTGGACACGAAAATTAAAGGAAAAATTCAAAACGTTAAATACAAAGATATTTGTTCGGATTCGTCTCTAATCTAAAAATGATGAAATGATAACAAAAGATCCGTGACCGAAAAACCAATCCCCTCCCCACCCCTCATTTTAATTATTTACCGTGTGTATTTTAATAGTGGTACTATGATCCCCGCAAATAAGAGAATTTCGGGCATATTTTTAATATGTTTGAAAAGATTTATTTCAAAATTAATCGGATATAATTCATATTTAAATAAAAATCTTAAAATAGGTTACATGAAACTAAAATATAAAATAATTAAAAAAAAGATTTTAATGTTTTAACGTAAATTAAAAGCAGTCAATTCATGAAATTTTTGCTGATAAACATAAAATATTTTTTTACCTTCAAATAATTATCAAGTTTTGTATATTTATTATAAATAATTATTGGAGCAAAGTTGATTTATTTGAATTTGGGTACTTTTGTCTAAATTCTTTTACCAACAACAATAAAAACTGCTTCTGCTCTTCATTGTTGGTATGTAATTTATTATATTCCTCCATGAGTGCTACACCTCGTTCTGCTATATCATTAACAACTCTCATAGAACGAACTATGTCTCTGCTATTTACGTAATCCTCATCTTCTTCCCAATCTTCAACACCCTTCTTTAAGAAATTCGATGAAATCCCGGTTATGCTAAAACATCTAAAAGTGTTTTTAGAAACGAAATCTTCTAATTGTTTGCTATTTATTAGACTGGCATCTAATGTTATTCGTTTTAAAGGGTTTTCAACATCTAAAGCGGCCACCATCTTATTTTTTGTATCAACAGAAACTTGGTCGTCAAATAAGGCGAATGCAATAAGCTCTTCTGATAAGTACCAAAGATGACCAAACATTTTTTTAATAGCTGCAGTTGCAATCAACTCATTTACTTCTTCGTAATATTTTAGGTCCTTTAAAAGCTGTAGATCATTTCTTGGGGGGCAAACTGCTGATGAGGCTACAAACCAATACTTTATGTAAATTCTTACTACAAAATCTCGAATTGAGGTTGATTCGCTTTCAGTTAGCTTGAATTCATTTCTAAATAAATAAATTTTCAAACAATAAATGGCTTTAGCCATCCATCTAGCCCGGTGAAGACCTCCAGGTGCTCTAAAAGACATTCCAGTTTCAGGAATACCTCCTAAGAATATTAAAGATAGCTTCAGTAGCTCTTTGTAGTCATCTCGAGGTTGAAAATCTTTTAACTGATTTTGGACGAAACAAATGGTGTCATCAGTAATATTTTTAATTTTTTTTAAAACAAAAAGATCAGAAATTCCTGATTTAAAGTTTTTCCGATTAATTTTGCTCCAGCCTAATTTGAATCTTTTAAATATCAATGTTTCAGGCCCAGTTCAATTCAAAGTTTTTTTTTATGAATCAGCCTATGAACTACCCTAATGCACGTGTTTATTTATGCACGTACATTGGAATTTGACTTTTTTTTTTACTATTTTTTCAATTTGATACAAATTAAAATGTGTAATAATATATAAGTACAGTATTCCACGGTTAATTACTTCTCCAAAAAAGTCTATGTATTTGGGTAATTATGCGAGGAAAGCATTTAAAAGAATACGTTTAAATACCTCAGACAGCATCGGCTAAATCTAAAAGAGATGGCAATAAAAAACAGTCAAATATGCTGTCTTAAATTTTAACTGCACTGTTTTCGGAAATGTTTCGCCATATCCTATTAAAAAAAAAAGCATACGCATACATACATACTTATGATTAACATGTAAACTTGGTTGCATTTCTTACAGTGTTGCTGTCAGTACTCAGGTAATTAAACAAATACAATTTAGGGACATTTTATATTGGGAATGTAATTTTTAAGGCAATTACCCGAATTGGGTAATTAAGCGTAAGGCAACCAAACGTTGACTGTTCTTTGAAAAAGAACGGCGTTTTAAAACTCGAGGTAAGTACGCGTGGAAGGTATTTAATTTAAAAGGGTAATTAAACGGGTTATACTCTACTACTTTTGCAACATTATTTCGCAAATGTTTCATTCCAAACATTTTTCTATCTAGTTTGACAGCATTTCGCAAGAAATTATGAACAGTGTACCAGCGCTTAATGTGTGTAATTACTTTGCATGGAGTAATTTAACTATCAAATAGTTTTACTACAAATTAATGAAATGAATAAGAAAATACAGTTAAAAAGTTGCAAAAAACTAATTTCGTTCTCACCTGTACTGAAAACAGAAGCTTTCCCCTTCGGAATATATGAAAAACACCAAAGCTGGCAACCTTTTTTAATAGTATGTAGACAGTAACGATTATTCTCGTATGCATTTTCCTAAGCTCTGACGGGTTAAATAGATGATATTAATGGCTTTATAACTACCTCCCTGTTGACACAATGAGTGCTGATGACGTGTGTAGTGGCATAGAAAATACGTATTTTACTCAACTAGAGTTGGAGATTCACTGTTCTTTTTTCCTTATTCTAATGGAAAATGCAATTTCTTCACAATATTGTGATAAATTAACTGTGAACTTGTTTGTACACGACAGAAAATTTTCATTAATTTGTAATAACTGTAGTTCGATTAAATTCTTAATATTCTGAATATAGTTTTACTACTTTAAAGTGCAATTCGTCGGTATTGTGTAGCACCGGCGAAGTAAAATAAATACTAAAAATGACTACTAAAACGAAGCTTTTAAATTTAATACGTCTCCTTAACATCAGAGACGCTACAACACTGCTGTTAAAACAAATAACGTGCAAAAAGCAGTGTTGTAAGTGGAGCTTCACCTCCTATCATTTCTCCACCTATTCCTTTCCCCTAGTTCCACCACAATGCCCGCATGTGTAGGTGCCATCTCCTGACTGCTGGCCCAAGATAAAAAAAAAATTATAGGTTTTTTTTTACTATAAATTGGGCACCTGCTGGATCCCAACCTTACTAGAAAGCGTTTTCTTACACAAAAATTGGCTAAATTACTGGTTTTGAGAGAGTAATGTTCTTGTTGTTCTTGTACGAAACAGCCCGTACTTTTTCTGCGGGCTAGTTTGGGCAAGAATGGCAAGCAATCAGCTGGTTTATAGGTAAACAATAATGAAGTAAAATTAAAAGTTACCCAACAATGCAATGAACAAATAATATTAATTTTATTTGATGATTTTCGTTAAAAATTATTTGGGTTTTCTTTAATTAACATGTATAAGACAAATTATTGTGTTTTTATGGATGTATGCATATGTGTTGATTTGTAATTGTAAAGCCATGCATGTACATTTGTATTATATGTACGTGCATGGTTATATACATTAGGGGCGTTCCAGGTGCAAAATTGCCCGAACTCACACAAATTTATTTTATTTATATTGTGATTTTAATTTTATAATTGTTCTTTTTCCCGAAAAAGTATGTGAATGTATTATTACATACTTTATGGTATTCTCATAAAGTATTTTTTATATAAAAGCAAACTCAAAAATTGAGGAGGAAAGCATATCCATATAGTACTATTTCGCTAATGCTTACTTAGCTCACCAGTGGACTTTTCATATGCCCCTATCATGATTTACAACTTAACTAAGTTGAGTTGTCAATGTTACAAAACTCAACTCAACTAATTTTTTATATTATGGTCCACAACCAATTTTAGGTGTCTTCGTTAAGCTTTTATCATGTAAATCATAAGTTTGAAAATATAAATCTGCTACCAGACACCCTTTACCGTAACATATATATATATATATATATATACATATGTATATGCTTTCCTCCTCAGTTATTGAGTTTGCTTTTATATAAAAAATACTTTATGATAATATCATAAAGTATGTAGTAATAAATTTCACATATTAAAATTACACAATTTTAAAATTAGAATCATATATAAAGAGATATTCTATTTTATTTATTTATAACAATAACAACCGACCCCACAGATAGTTGGTGGACTACAAAAGTGTAACATAAGAATAATTAAACATTATTAGATAAGGCTACTGTATAAATTGGAAGTTATATTGCGCTTGAATTTGACTAGATCAGTTCAATTGCGAGGAATGTTCAACAAGCTTATCTTTGAAAGAATTACGTGTAAGATGGAATGCTCTAAATTTATCCAAAAGCTTTCAAGATTATAATTTTTGTGCAATTTTGAGATAAAATGTGAGAATAAAATTTTTAATTTTTGTACAAAGTTGCACAAACATTTTGTTTGGGTAAGGTCGGTCTAGAATTAAATTATCGGTTGTTTTTTTATTTAATTAATTTAATTTAATTAAATTAATCAGAAAATTTGCAAAGAAACGAGAAAAGTTTTTATTTAAAAATTTAAAAAAGACGATTTTTCAAATAAACTTGAAGTTGTAAGTGCATATATTTGTGCATACTTATCACTGTATTTAATAAAAAAAATTGCTTTTACTCTTTTTAAATTTATTTTCATCCACATTTTACAGCCGTTGCCAACGATGCAAATGTCCATTTGAAGCGTATAAAATCACTAAAATAAAATTTATAAACTTTTGTTATGCACGTGGAACAGACCTATTTTATGGTAAATTTCATGGTGTTTTGCGTTTTCTTACTTTTGTACATTTTTGTCTCTTATTGAGATAAATTATAGTTTACTCTCATTTTAACAAACTTAATAAGAAAAGTAAAAAAACACACCTTTTATTTTCATTTTGCATCTTTTCGAGAGTGTAAATGTGTTTAATACCTGAAGTTTGTATTTTGTTTTAAATAAATAGTATTTAAGAAAAAGTTCGGGTTCGATCGAACTTTGCAAAATTTACCGAAGTTCTGGTTCGGGCTGTCGGTCGGTTGAAAAGTGCGTTCGATCGGACATCGTGGGGTGTTTAAAACAGTCTACAATCAATTACCAACACAGTTAAAAATTTTTGAAAGTGAAAGAAGTATCGTTAAGATAAAAGCAAAAATTCAAAGTACAAAAATATCTGATTTAAAATTGTTATTCAATTTTATATGTATATCAAACAGACAAAAATTACTACCAAACTCAAATAAATTAAGACGTTAAGATGTTTTTATTGCCAATTTTGATTGATTATAACTTTGCAAATACTTTGCTCTTCGTGTATGTACATATTTACAAGGAAATATCCTTAATGTGGCTGTGTATAGAGCAAACAGGATTTTTATTACCGTTAGAAAATATCACGTTGTATATGCGATCGTACGATAAAAATGTTTCCTCATAATCATTTCTTTAAAACAATTACATACATATGTATGTATGTACATATATGGTATCTCTATATATAAAAGACAAACATGTTAGTTACACCATTTATAGCTCGAGAACGGCTTGGCCGATTTGAACGAATTTTTGGCATTTTGCATTCGTCTTTGCTCAGGATAGCATAATAATAATTTTAAAAACTTAGACCAGGAGGGCGATAGGGGGGAAATTTCTGCCCCTCCGAAACGTTCAAACCGATTTTAATGAAATTTAGAACATGGATAGATCTGCACCTAAAAATGCTCATAGGTAATGTACATTTTCAAAACTAGGACCAGGGGGGCGATATGGGGACATCTTCGGCCTCTCCAGAGCTACATAACCGATTTTGATTAACTTTAAAACTCGGATGCATTTGAGTTTAAAAGAAACATATGCAATTGTGCAACTCCGGGAAGGTTATAGGGTATTACGTTTTTTAGAACTAGGACCACGAGGGAAGTTAGGGGCAATTTCCAGCGGGACCATCTAACCGATTTTAATGAAATTTAAATGTATTTATGTTTTTGCACCTAGAAAGACACATATGCTACATACATATATATTTATAAGTAGGACCAGGAGGCGACGTACGGGTAAGATATGCCTTTCCGAAACTGTATAACCGATGGTAATAATAAAGGGACGAAGCTGCGGGTAAAAGCTAGTATGGTATAAAAATCAATAAAATCCTATCGAATAGTTTTAAAAAGAAATGGTCAAATACAACATCGATTTACTCAAAATGCATTTTTGGCACGTATAGCACTTAAACTCCCGGACGGTGTGTTGTAGTATGTGTATATGGGTAATTCCAACCCAAATCAATCATGAACTTTCATTTCTAACTCCGATTTCAATAAAATTCGTTATACTTGTTATTCTAGCTAAGAAACCAAAAAAAAGACTGCTAAGGCCACAATATCTCCAGTACTATTGCAGTTAAATAGCCTGATTTTGATTTGTTTTAAAGCTCTTAATCTGCGCTACAAGACTACTGTTACGAAAGAAGTTTTTGGCAAAAAGTGGGACAAATGAGAGGGAATGTATCCGCCGAGTTGTTCAAAAAATTACTAAAAAAAAATAAAAATAAATAATAATTATGTCTGCTAAAAAAAATAAAAATCATAAAATAACAATTATTTTTCCCAAATAAAATAAAACTCTGAAAATAACAATTATTTATGCAAAAAAAAAATAAAAATCAGAAAAGAACAATTATTTCTGACAAAAAAAATTAAAATCAAGAATTTAAAAATCAAATGATTTTATGAACATTTAGTTTAAGACGATCAAAATGGTGTGGACTTGAATATCCGAGATTTTCGGATGGTAGAGTTTTTTCTTTGAATATTCAAAAATAGTTATTATTTTCGGTCCCTGGTTTTTATAGAAAACTTTAAACTTGGAGCACATAATTTAAAACTTTTCTCGATAAGAAAGGAAGGAATTTATTTGATACTATAATGAAGGAATAAAGCATAAATGAAAATGCAAATTTTCTCCAACTAAAAAAGTATCGTTTTCTGCATCTTATAGCTTTCTTACACTGCTAGTCAACAAGAGTTGCTCAAATTATTTCTTCTTAAAATCAAAATTTTATGAAATATGTGAGTATAAGTTGTCATATTAACAGCCTTTCATTATATGCTGTCAAAATTTAAGCAGAATCCTGCCAGCTTTCCACAAGGGCTTCAAACCAAAAAATGAAAACCATTTAATTTTTTTTTTGTTTTCTTTTATTTTTATCAAATAAAGATTTTGCCTTATGTTGATTTATATAATAAATAAAATCATATCATCGGAATAAATATGTCCTTCATAGTCAAACTCAAAAGTTTCAAAATCTGGGCGAGGAGGTGAGGTCGTCTAATGCATTCTTTTTCAGTACAATATCTTCAATTCAATGAAAGTGATCTCATAATACTGCTATTTTGCTATTTGTGAGCGTATTCAATTTTCAATGTACTATACATAGTATGTATCTATGAATACGTATTTATTATGAATGTATAAGTGTATTGTACTGCGTGAGTAATAACAGCCCGCTCGTCATTATCAATAATTTATTTATTTTAATGTAATAAACAACAATGCTGAAGCTTTGCGCAAGGCTGAAATAAAATATTTGTGCGGATGTTTCTTCGGAATACAAAAAAGAGAGTAACAAAAGATGAAGATTAATTTATTTTTGTATTTAAAACAAAACAAAAGAAATCAGCTGAGTATTTCACAGTTAAACATATTTATATTAAATCAGCTGATGTGTTTGCTTTTGTTGTTTTTTCTATTTTTTTTTTTTAATAATATTATTGTATATAGAATGAAGAGTACTGCTGTGTGTTTTTTTAAATAACGACTTTATTCCTATATTTACGAGTATATGCCACATTTCGTTACTATTTGTGCTCCATTCTAAAAAGCTAGGACTCTAGTCTCAAGTTGGGGATGTGATTATTGTTATTATCCTAAGGCTTCTAAAGAATCTAAGCACTATTTGAGGTGTGGTGTACCACAGGTTGTGGGGAGGCACCACAGTTCCACCCAGATGAAGAAACATGTCTGCCGAGTGAAGGACAATGTGCCACTGTCACAAAATCGACAGAACTTGGTCTCGTATGGTTCGGTGTTATGCTGCTAGAGCGTTGTCGCTTCATGGCAGCTGACTCAATCAGGCGTGTTACAGATTCTGTTCGATTTGGTTTTGAATGCGCCGTTGCCATTTCGAAAAAATTTATTTTTGCTGCTTCAGATTCCGATAAATTGTTAAAATCCGTTTTCTGTATGCAATTAAATAAAAATTTATTTATTTTAAACTAGCTGTGAATTAACAAATGAGAAACAGTGTTCTTTATTAAAAAAAAGTGAATTTAAATAGTTTTTTACACTTTACTATAGTAAAAATTTATTTTTCGTTTCCTAAAGAACTAACGCACGGATTGTATTTCATTTCCGAACGGAATTTAACTATGAACATAGGTTAATATCATGCTCCTTATCCATATTTATATATTTTTTATTTAGATATTTTAGCCGTTTTTTATCGGCCGTACTGAGTAGGACCTTCTTGTCCTCAGTTCCCGAGTCAACAACAGGAGAGATGAGGAGTTTGTGCTCCTCTTCTGCGGTTATGTTGGATGCTTCATCGGGCCCTAGGACGACAGCAATTTTCATTTCCGCTGCTTCGCAGCCCGCTTGCGAGGATGTTGTTTTTCGTGAGGACCTGCTGCTTCTTTTATTGTTTTTACTTTGTTTTGCTTTCCAGCAGAGAAGGTAAGGGGTCGAGCCGCGACAGTGCGCCGGTATCACGGTAAGGCTAATTATAACCAGAGGGAGCCCAAGCATCTGGAGGTCAACGTTAGAAGACACAGTAGTGTCATTCATACTATAGGCACGGTACGAATAACACCTTGGATTACGGATTTATCGCCATTTTCAATCGAAAGCAAGGGCACCTCGTGCAGAAGTGGCACTTTAGACAATTGGCGGTAATAGCCAATTGCTCTGTATCTACTGCCCTTAAATGGAGGCACTACGAAGTGAGATACTGAACTTTTTTTACCTCTTTGATAAATATATTTTTGTGCAAATAAGAACTTTTATTCTTGTGATTTCATTTGCTAAAGCGGGTGATTTAGAAAAAAAATCATAAAATTGAGCATCATCGCAACGTGGGTTGCGTTTCGTTGTTCTATCGTTACTATAATGGGATGTGTTCTAATGAAATCAGGGAACTTGATCCCGAAACCTTCGTTTTTTAGCCGAACAGCACGTATGTGGAATGGACTTCCCGCAGAGGTGTTTCGTGTTACTTTTAACGTCAATTATTTACACTTTGCTTGTATTTTAAATCCTCTTTTGATATCTACATCTCTTAATAACGACGTGAACTGTTGATCGACATTTAATCACAATCAATATACATACCTATCTTCTATAAATCCAAAATATTTTTATAAATACGACAGTAAATCTCTAAAAAAAAATAGTGATTACAAATTTGTAATGTTATACATGACATAGCTACTTTGAACTGATACACTAACGTGATGAAATCCATTTCGCGTGATTCTTTTCCTTTTTTACATAGATATACATATGTTGTTTTAAATTAATTTTCAAATACAGTGCGCTCGTGATAACGTCAACTATTTACGTTTATGAATGTGCAAATTTAGTATCATAATACTTATTGTTAATACTGTAGTTTAAAGCGTTCATAAATTAAAACTATACTAAAGGCAATTCCAAAAAATAACAGAAATAGGTTTTCAACCAAAATAAAAGCAACAATAATATTTTTCATGGCACCATTATTTATGCCATAACTGTACTTTTACATGACTTGGAGAATGGTAACCGCCAAATTCGGAACTGGTTGCATACAAAAAATGTAGTTGCCGTTTTACAGCTTTGTGGTTTGCTTGACGTTTTAGAGTAGACAATCGCCTTAATATTCGGTATCGTAGGCGTCTTTAAAATTCAATAGAGTCAACTCAAAAGCGTCATTGTGTAACAGATTGTTTTATTTGATTCTGAAGCAACCTGTTAAGAAAACTTTCAAAAATCACAGATGTTTACAAAAAAGATGCATTCACCCCTATCAATAATACTTTGTCTCGTGAAATATTTCCCTATTCCTTAAATTTGCAATCGTGAAAAAGTTCACCGTGAGTAATTTCACGTCTAAATAAAAATTCACCTATCGTGTATGATTTTTTGCCGGGGAATTTCATACAAAATGTATGTAAGTAAATTTCTTCTTTATTTATATATTTTGACAAATATAATTTTTTTTATATCAATATCAGCTATTATAGTGGACAGATATGTATATAATAAATAAAATGCACAGCAACAGACCAATAGGGAGTATTTTATACAAAGATATCGCGGCCCAATTTTGGAGTTCACTTACGGATTAACTTAAACTGGTAGTGCATCATAGTTCCAAGCCTAAACATTTTATTTAAATTATTGCAGTACTCTATTTTTATTAATTTTATTTTTAAATACTATAATTTTCACACTTGTTAATTATTGCATTCAGGTACTTTTGGTCGAATGCAATACTTTTTATGCGGGTGACTAATTAACTGGCCTCTGAATATTTAAAAACACAACTTAACACGATTAAAACTTAAAGTCCACGTTAACTTTTAATCGGACATTGTGAAAAGGCCATTAACCGCACGAATTTTTATTTCTGTATTAAATTTAAATTGGTTTGCTTTTTAATTAATTTATATATTTTTGAAATCTTCCTTTCTCTACATTCACTGAGATTGATAACGTGAAAAAATTCTACATAAAATTCATGATACCACTCAAAGCGTCTTTAACCAGGTGATGGCGAATGGAGTTGTTGTACTACCACTCACGTTTTTTATTCGCGATATGTCAAAACCAATTAATGCAAATATTACAAAAACAAATGTGTTTTTGACGTTGTACAATACAAACGTAGGTACAGCAAAAAATTGTCACCTGTTTTAACAACCCCACCTTGTTTGATACGCCTTGATACCAATTTTCACCACCACTTGTTATTCACGAGGTGGAAGTTAAATAATTTATAGTGTTATATTTTTAGAAATCATGTTTAGTGTGGGCTTTCATTCGTCCTCATATAGAAAAATTATGAATTAGAACACCGAACAAATGTCTAGTTTTTGTGAACATTTATTACGTTTTATGCATCGTAAAAGTTTGTAGTAGAAAACTATATATGTAAATTGTTCAGTTTCGTGACAAACCCGCATTATGTTTTCAATTATCTAAAGTTCAGCTTGATCAAAAGTAATCGAGTGTTAAGAAATCTACTATGGACGTTCAGTTATAGTATTAGTAAATAAACGTGAGTTCAAAAATAACCTATAAGCGTTCAATATCTATTAATAAATGCGAGTTTGTTATTTTATTAAACGCGTTCATTCTGAACCTACTACATACCACGTACTATCACCTCTAATTTTGATAGCAACTTATTGCTAGTTTATCTGAACTGAATCTTGAAACCAAAACCAAAACCAATATAAAAAAAATAAGGCTGTAAAATAAAATAACTAAAAAATTCATTTGTAAAAATAATAAATAATATATGTACATACCCAGCATAGAATTACAAGAAAGTTATTCGAGTTTGAAATGAAGCATTTTTGGTGGAATCGCTTCCCAACTGAATTAGCAACTTAATCATTTTAACAAGGCGTGAGACTAAAATAATCGATTCTTGAGAAGTCATTACTTTTTTATTGTGTGAAATGGTTAATTTTTTACGTAGGAAGTTCTTATAACTTTTTTCTTCTTCGAGTTGAAAAAGTTCCGCTATTTCAGTATGGCAACCAAATTGGAATTGCAGACTAACAACCATACCTAAACAAAGCAGAAAGCGTTTTCTAGCTGTCAAAAATTCTCATGCCCATACAATTTGTATGTAGCATAACGAAATAACGCGCCGGCAACGCTTTGCAATTAGAAAATCCGATTTTGACAGTACGTTTAATAGTGAAGTAAGTTGCAAATAAAGAAGGTGAAAGAAATAAACATAAAAAAATATTTGTTATTAGAAAATGGGGGTAAGTAAACGCGCAATGCTCACTCGACTACTGCGACATCGTGTCTGATAAATCCGTATTGTATCGATTATTGCAACGACGCCACCCTCCCTCCGCACCGTTTATTACTTTTTGAAATTATCGTATTTAAAAATATAAATTTTGCACCAGACACCCTATATTTTGATCTTAATTTTGCACATTCATAAACGTCAACACGCATAATTTTAATTAGTTGACGTTATCGGTAGCAAACTGTACCTACAAATTCATACAAACGTACATTCACATACATGAGAATAAATTAGTAAAAAAAAGAAATAAACATGAAAAAACACGTGTTAGAAATAAGATTTTTTTAATCGAGTGTGATAAGGTCATTCGCTTTTTTTGTTTAAAATGTTTTTTCTTTATGATAAGTGAGTTTCAACCATTTTTACTTTACTTTTTGTATAGAAAAATGTTGAATAATTTTAGATTTTAGTCAACTAGGCCTTAATTAAGTGAGCCAAAATACATTGACGAAAGAATGTGTAAGATTAATTGCAAAAAAACTTTCGTTTTTAGTACCTAATAAACATTTTTATTATGCATGTGTAGGTATACGTATTATTGAGGGTTGCCAGGTTTATTTTTCGAAAAACCGGAACAGGTTGAAAAAAGTGCCTGAAATTTTAGGTTGCCGAAAAAGCAACCGAAATTTTAAATTTTCCACTGGCAACAAAAATCATACTGCCGTATTCATAAATTTTTTTTATTTATAAAAGGTTTATTAGACAAATTTCCATCAATATACTAATATAATACATCAATATATCAATATACAATATACAATCCAGAAAATTTTTCTTAATCAATAGTTACTTTTGGGCACAATATATTTTCCTTGAAGTGAAGTGCGTGAAAGAGAAAAAATATTAAGCAAAATACACTAAACTAAATTTTTCAACAATTTTGTGCAAGAAATACGTTTTACCAGAACCTATTCTACAGGGAAAATTTGAAGACAGAAATTGTGACGTTTATATCATTGACATCTATAAAGCAGGAGGGTACTCTGTAATTCGAATCAAAAGAAAATGTTATCTTATCCCACCGTAAATAACATATAAATTTGAATACCTTTCTTTTCATTTCGAATTGCAGAGAATTCATTGATCATGCGTCGGTAGCCTTCAGCATTCATTTTACAGGCTCCGCTATATTGGTTGACACTTCACACCAAATAGTCAATTTCATTTAATTGATTGGAATTATTTTGCTTATATTTAAACAAAAAATAGGCTATAATTAGTAAACAGCACTGCTGTAGCGCAATAATGTTCCTGGTGATTAGCCAGAAAGTAAGAAAAAATTACACTTGCACTAACTTTTGAAACAGGTTCTACAACTCAAAACAGGGCAAGTGAGAGAGCTAATGGTAGACTAATTAATTGTATTTCTCTTCTTACCCAAATTTTGAATGAACTGATTTTTACATCTAGACGAAGAATTTCAAATAGGAGTTCCATGTATTGTTGTGTATTCCTAGACCTCTTTTCAGAAGTTTAAGATAGTATGGTGCGGGCACAATTGCCGAAAAAATTGTAACGTTCACTGTTTTAAAACCTTCAGCAAGTGATTGTAAAAGATTTCAAATATTTACCTTTCTTCGGAGGCTGTTACCTACCAACCGGGATGCAATGCATACATTCATACATACATATGTTTTTCCTGACAAGCAGTAGTAAAACTTCTTTCAAAACGATCAACATACTTTTTGTTACACAAGGCACAGGAACGCATATCAATAAATTTTTTGTAAGTGCTGACACTATACGAGTACATATAATATTTGTATTTAAAAAAAAACACTTCGGTTCGTTTGTTTACAATTATAACATAACCTGATAAATGCGCCACACCGTCCACTATATTGGAATTGTCAAATTCTAAATTGTACTAAATAAATTATTTGTACGTTTGCAATATGAATTTTACTCTCAGAAGTATAATTTACTGACTGGGAAGAAAAAGTGACACACATCTATATGTATGTATGTATCCATTGCTACATATGCATGTATGTACATACAGACATATGGTGTATGCCTTTAAATTTACAAGGCGCGCCATTATGGAAAAGAAATATAATGAACGGAAAATATGTAAAAACCGAAAGAGGCGGCATGCGTTCGGTTCGGCATATTTGTCTTTTTTCGAGTAGAGTAGCTGCAATATTTGAGCAGATGCAGTGTTTAGATACATGCGTAATTTGTGTGGATTGGGTACAAACATCAGCTGCTTTGCGTAGTTCCATTTTAGGCATCCAACCACATACTTTTCAGCCATGCATCATCTCATTCACACTAAATACTGTAACGTGGTTCTCTTTGTTTTGTAAATTGGAAGAATGCGAAAAGACAACTGACGGTCATATGATACAAGTGTTTTTTGCAAGGTGTCAAGAAAGAAAGGAAATCGGAGATAATAATAAATTAATTGGCCAGCATTTGTTTTTCAACGTTTCCGTTTTCTCTTGAAAACATGTGTTGTTACAGGGTTGCCACATGTGAAGTCGATATTATAGCCCATGTCCCAATTTACATTAGAAACATTGAAAGACAGAAACATTATGAATTCGCTTTTGAACTGTCCTAAAGTTTTTACATTTCGGACATTAGCAAACAGACGGATTACCTTCACCTCCATTTTCGTGTGCAAGTATTTTCATTGTTAAACAAGCATTTTAACATTGGTGTGCGAAAAATTATATGAAGTGAACAGAGGTACGCGTACTACACAGTCTACCTCTCGCTCTCCTTGCCAACGCACTTCGTCTGTCTGTCTTGCAATTACACCTGTGCAAAAGCGTTCGTTTCAGTGGTCGCTCTTGTTGCTTAAATTTATTTTTAAAAGACAGTACAAACTCTACGAAGCTCTTAAGGTTGTCTGTAGAAACAACCAGGGTCTAAACGGGAATCGAACCCGCACCTCCATATTGATAAGACTAATGCTCATGCACTAGACTACGGAGGCACCCGATAGTTCAATCGTTCATTTTTAAACGACAGAGCGAAAGAAAGAAAATAAACAATAATACTATAAAGTGATCGACAAAAAGAAACAGCTACCCGTAACTTTTTTAAACATATGTACATTTGTATGTTGTAAAAATGTAAAAAATTTCAGTAGTGAAATATTAAAAAAAACTATAATTTTATTAAAAATTCAATCACAATATGAAGAAACAATTATCTATTCATTACTTTATTGAACATGTGTGTCAATAAGTAAAATGCATATGCTACTAACTCTAGTATTTGCACAAAATTGTTGAATTTTGTAAAAGTTTTATTAAATTTAATCAATATTTTTCTCCTTTTCTTCATTATTATTCTTTTCACTTTTTAAAAAAACATACTTTAATTTGGGATTCACCAATTCAATTCACGATAGCAGCAATACCACAGCGTTGACAAAATATAGTTTCCTCAAAAATAAAATACGTTACGGAAAAAATGTTAAATAAAATGCAATAAAGCTTGCACAAAATTGTATTTTCTTCAGAAATTTTATGCAAGAAATGCTTTTTACCAGAGCCTATCCTACTATGTAATTCTAAAAAACCCTCGAAAATAAGGCCTTAAATAATACATGCTTGATATAACTGAAAGATCAAGATAACTACGAACAAACGGTAGAAAATACAACTGAAACGAACGATATAAATATGAACGGAAAGAAATTGAACAACAAGGAGCCAAGGATCATCTGGTTCTATTGTGCGATTCGTTCAATTGAACCCGTTCGATTGCGGACGACACAGCTCTACTTGCAATGTCCCAAATGTAAATGGGGACTATGCACATACATTTTTTTAAAACATTTTTTATTATTAAATATATTATTATTATTATATATATTAAGAAGCTGCTTTGTAGACAACTGAAAAGTAAACAAAAAGGGACAAAATATAGAAATTTTTGCGGTTATTTTGAAAATAAATGAAAAAAATTTAAATTGAATTTTATTGTTATGATAGAAAATAGAAAATGGCAATGATTTTTTTTGACATTTTAAAAACTAAAAAATATATTATATTCGTTATTAAAAATGGTTTTACTTATTTTTCAGACAGTACTTAAGAAACAAGAGTATTCTTGACGATTTGAAATATTTTTTTAACATTTATTTTATTTGAGTGCTCTCAAATTAACAATTCTACTTTAACTTAGAACCGCCAAACTGATGAGTGAGCTCGCTACTCACTAGGCTACCGGGGCACGCTATCTTTATATAAAGATATGTTCAATATATGTCCAATTTTAGGTCAGGAAAACTTCTCATTGGTTGCAAGTGCTAACCTTATCATATATTGCTGACAAAAAATCGATCGTATATTCATGTTAGCCAATTTGTCTTAACAATTAGTATAATTGTACAATAAATCATGTTAAATTATGTGTTAAACACATATGTAGTTTATTTTTACATCACCTGTTTAAGGACAGACATACCTACTTAATAATTGCCTTTATCTTTGATTAGCGATAAATACCACATTAGTTGGTTTTCCATTTTATTTGAATTAATTAAATTTTCATTCAATTAATTAAATTTTTGTGGCAACACTGCTTATGGTAGAAGTGTTCCAATTCTTGTGTCTCTTCTTTTTCTCTTTCGTCTCTCTGGTTCAGTATAACAAACTCTTATTTGATTTGTTACGAATAGAATGGTAAAGAAACGTTGTAATTTTTTATGTATGCGGCGAATATTGAAAATACATATGTTTATATGCAAGTGTATATATAAGTAGGTTTTTTTTCTTGTTTAGTTTTTCTGTGTTGTATTATTGGATGCACTAAACACAACCAACAACAACTACGAGTTTAGAGAGAAGTATAATGCCGCATGTTTTGTTCATTATATTTCCATACACATTCGAAAAAAGTACAGTCGCAACAAAGGCAAACATTCAATGAATTGTTTACAAACCAGAAAAAAGAAACCATGGAACAACTGAGAGAAAAAAAACACAATAACAGCAGAAAACCGCTAAAACATATGAGCGTATTGTTGTTTTTATTAGAATTTGTTTACATTTTGTAATTTCTTGTTTTTGTTTTGAATATTTTTTTTTTCTGTTGTGATGATGTGCAATAATTATGAAACACCCGCTCCTTCTCCTGTTGAGTATTTTGTTATCACTTCTCATTCCTAAGTGCACCAAATGTTTTAAGTAAGTTTGTGTGTATCTCTGTATGGATGTATGTAGGTATTTTAAATGTGTAGGATTTTTTCGTACTTTACGTTGCCGGCATTTTATTGTACTCTCAAGTATGCATATTTAATACATATTTGTATTTGTTAACTGTGTATGTACATATGTTTATGTGTGCGTTATTTATCTGCTGCATTGCGATCATTCTTCTATTGATTATTTTCATTGAGTAGGTAATTACCCGCCACCATTTAAAATGTATACATTTTTTAGTATGTTGATTTTTCCCCACTTCGTACAGAGTTTTGTTAATTAATTTTAAATGTTTATTAATTAGCGCTAGACCGTCATCCTTATTTTCTGTACCTTAACGTCATCCTTTGTCATTTTGAATATGACATAATTTAACTGACTATAAAACGTAAAAAAATACGTAGCAAAATAGACTTTTTATTTATATTTAGTTATTTTTTTTATATTAATATTTAAAGAAAATCTTTTATATATCTTTTAATCTTTAACGAAATATTAACACTTCATAACTTTCCTTTAATAGGCATGGTTTTTTAAACAGTTAATAATGAATCATGAAAAAATTTAACATATTGCAAATTTTTTCAATTCCGTCTTTCAGTTTCTTATATTAAAGATATTAAATTAAAAAATGAACTTGGGTTTCGAAGTAAATTCTTTCGTATAAAGCACGAGGCACAAACTTGAATTTTATGCTCGCCACTCGCCTTTTTTTGGCACTTTCCACAAAAAACATTTGCTATTCTTCGCTTCCAAGAGGGACTAAATGCACATATCTTCTTTTTTCTATTTTGATTTTGTGAAGGTACATTCTCGGAAACTGTGGGGTTATTGATTTGCAGCTGATCTTGAATATCATTTCTGACATTCAACTGATTTTTATGAATCCCGATAAATGATTTTTCATGGGTTTAACGCTATTTATACGTTTTTGGCAGGTTTAAGAATATTGTGTGTGTACATTACATATGAATTAATAAATGTCATGTTTAAAATTCAGAAAAATTGACATAACAGCCACCTGTTCGTTATACTTGAACAGCTCATGCTTTGCTACACCATGCTGGGTTTATTTATTTTGGGATTTATAGTGTTTTATTCGTTGCACGATGACAAAAGCTAAAACATTTTGTTT
Source organism: Dexiosoma caninum (assembly GCA_963924685.1). Taxonomy (NCBI): domain Eukaryota; kingdom Metazoa; phylum Arthropoda; class Insecta; order Diptera; family Tachinidae; genus Dexiosoma; species Dexiosoma caninum. The sequence continues at coordinate 69,689,486 of OZ004727.1, forward strand.
GGTTTTGGCTTATTGTCGTAGCAAAGTAAGGCCGTTCCGCACTTTGCAACGGACTCGTCTTGATCAACTTCTGTGTCAGAACTTATTTCACTAAAATCGATTTCTAAGTCGTCGTTGTTGTCAGTTCAGGATAGGAACTGTTCAATTTGTTCATCTGTTAGGGATCGCTGATTAGTCATCTTAGAGAAACAATAAAATTTTTCGTCCCAGAAAAACCCAAAAGTTACACAAACGTCTTCTTTCGTCATTTTGACTACGGTGAAAAACTAAATGCGAAAAAACAAACACTTACAATATACACAGTTCGGTGCAAGTCTTGATCTAACCACAGCTTGCAATCATCTATCGCTATACAAAAAATTAGATCAAAACACAAAGAAAAAATAAGTTTTAACTTGAAAATAAAATTTCGTGTCGCCATTTTGACGAACGATGGCGGTGCAGGGTTAAAAAGTGTTAGAATATTTTTGTTTCTCTTCAACAATTTTTCACAAAATGTTTTATCTTGGATACCTATTTGAGCTATAATAACTTTGTCGAATTGAAATAATAAAGGAAATGGCTCGTATTTAACTGCTAAAGAAATCGATTTTGAGATGTTTTGCCATACGTTGATTTGGTTTTTTAAATACTTCAAATTGACATGTTTTATTTTTAAAAAATTAAAAAATTTTTAAAAAAAATTCACAGAAAAAGCAGCCATTTGCAATAAAAAAGAAGAAAAGTGAATAATTGATTTGAAATGAAAATAGATTAATTAATGAGTTTCTATCCATTTTTATTCACTTTTAAAAATATTAATCAAGTTTTCTTTTTTCTCAGTAAGTCTCAGTACGTCAGCTAATGAAATGTCAACTTAAACACTCAAATGTAATGTGACAGCTGTGTTTAAATTTTTAAACATTACGCTTAAACGGGTTTAAAACCATTAGTGTTAACATAGCATAAAGCTATCTACTCCATTCATACTATATATTGGTGTTTAGATATACATACATACATTGTATGCGGTTATGATTAAAATGCTACATTAGTGGCACCTACACAGAAAGAAAAAGCTTATACTAAATATAAATTCTTAAATTAAGCACATTTTAGATTTGATTCGATCTCGGGGTTTTTTAAATCAACCTAGTTTTCGGCTTTTTTCAAGAACGGATTCGGGATTAAATCAACTTCAAAATTCTTTAATTAAGCACATTTTAGACTTTTAATCCAATATAAATAATAGATATTCTTGAATTAAGCACGTTTTAGACCTTATTCAATTTAAATTTTTCTTAAACATTGAATTATGTATTCTGTACTCGATTTGAGAAAATCCATAATTTTGGCACCGCTTGGGCTTCTAAGACGTCCAAGCAAAGTGTCCCACAGCTTGTGTGAAGGCAGTCGCAAAGAACGCGTTCAGAGCTCTCAGTGTATATCTGTTGACTAAAGAGTCCTAAGCGCAGCCGGACAAGCCGATAATTTATATATGTAGGCTCCCTCATGTTCCTACGCAGCCACTCGCCCACACATGTTCCGATGGCATGAATTTCCGCCTGGAAAACTGTTGGGTATATATCCAGTAGAATCGATTTCCTGAATTCGTTCTGTATACCGTACCTGAGATGCCGTCTCAAAGTACATGGAGTTTGTCCTTCCGGTCGTTGACAACAATCCTGAGGTTTTTGAAGAGAACCATTCTCGATGATAGCATGTCATCACTGTGGAGAATAGGCGTATGTAGATAGTTCCACAAGACCCTAAAAAATCCGCTGATGTCTCCACTCTTAAGCTTCGAAATGGCCTCCAATCTCACGACACCGGAACGTACTTCCTTTCCGATCGTGATCGAAAGTGACAGGATGCCAAAAGCAGTAGTTTGCCAACACGTCCCTAGCTCTTCTTTGCATGGCCTTCGGCCACCACAAAACACATAGTTGACTATGGGTTTCACCACCGTGTTGAATGTTCAAAAGGTATTTAGACCCGAAATCGTACCAAAGAGCCTCGTACAGGCGAAGAATGTCCTAGTGGTAACCTTAAGATGTGTGTTCCAGGTGAGCTTCTTATGTAGCGTTACGCGCAAATAGTCCGTCTCACCGGAGAATTGTACCGTAATTCCGTCTACGACTGGCATCTGAGATTTTCGCCCATCTTTCTAGTGAATGGCACTAGTTTTGTTTTGGATGGGCTGATGGACAGCCCTTTATCCGCACACCACACTTTTATCAGATTTAAGGCTTGTTGCATGCTTTCCGAAACCGTGTCCTTATGCCAGCTCCTTATGTACACCACAAGATCATCAGCATAGCCCTAAGTAGGAAACCCCAGGCCATTCAAGTTGTTTAGAAATTCATCGATTACGACAGTCCATAGAAAAGGTTAGAGAACCCTTCCCTGAGGGCAGTCTGATAAGGCCTTAATAGACTTATTCGTATTTCATCGTCTTAGACTCACAATCCATGTGATGATCCTGCCAGGTACTTTCTGCAGTAGAAGGGCATCCTCTATTGCCTCATAGAAAGTTTTCCCAAAAGCTCCCGAAATGTCGTTGAACGCACAGAGAGCTATTTGTTTGAACCCGTTGATAGGCAAATAGAAGCCAATTCAGTGGGAAATTCACCAAGCTGTTCTCTATTATATATCGATCCATTATGTTTTCCATAGATTTTAGGAAAAATTAACTGAGACTTATGCCTGTATGATTTAGATATTGTAATTCATTGTTTTGACTCCACATTTAACAAACAACAATAAACTGAATGCGCAGAACAATGAATGGACGAATCCAATGACTTTTATATTGAGAGATACACACACACACACACACAGTAGTTCAAAAATGGTATTGAGTCAACAGTCGCAATTCATTCCATTCTTGCAGCTCTCCAATACATATGTACATATGTGTGTATATGTTAACATATTTTCATATGTTAAACAAGTTTGTTGAAGATCGAATGAATTAGCAAAACAGAAAAATTTCTTCACATACTCATAAACATATGAGATGTACACATTAGTAAGTATGTATATATATCTATATAGCATACATATTTCATAAGTTCATATGTATGCAAATTAGTGCTATATGCACGTAAGTATTTATCTCTAACAATGCCAAATGTCAGTGACCGTCATTGGAATGTCATTATGCATCGCTATCCAACTTAACTTGTACTTACAAAAATATGTATGTTTGTATGTATGTATGCAAAGATGTATACACGGCGATGGTATGTTGAGGTATGTACACACGATTAAAATTGTAATAAAATGTTCCACAACCGTTTGAACTCACAATTTTTGTGTAGCAACTTTGTTACAAATGCATTGTATGCCAATAATATTGTCACAATTCTGACAATTGTGAGAACACCCTATATTTCTATTGACACGTAATTGCCAGACATTTTAGTCACTTGTTATTGTCACATATGCTTAACCTTTAACTTACGAGGTGAAAATTTTTAACATCTAGGAAGAGGTGGTAGTAAATTTTACACCATTTTTTTTTCAGTATTACTATTAACTTTAACATATTATAATTGTTTCATACTTACATTACTCATAGTTGATTACTTCTGAATATAGAGTTAGGAAACAAATTAAAAATTTTCGAATTTTTTTTTGTTTTAAACTTGTTTATTTTAGAAGCCTTTTTTTATATGAACAAAAAAATAGATGTATTCTTTACTTGTACATTTAAAAAAATATAAGTTTAACAAAAAATTAAATGCCTTTTTTCCACAGCCTAATAGTATATATTTATTTAAAAAAAAGAAATATTTCAATATTTCTTATATTTATGTTAAAAAATAACGATAAGTTTTTTAAGCTAAGTTACAAAATAAAAAGTAGTAACGTAGAAGAAGAGGTGGTGAAAATTTTACCATTTGAAACGATTTTTTTCCGTAATAATAACGAGATTCAGTAGTAAAATTATTATTTAACTCAACTTCATTTTGACAAGCTTCGATGTTTTCTCTTTCGATATTTTCTCCCGCAATAAAAGACGTGTCCATTTCTTCTTTATGATCCGTTTCCAATATTTCCGAGTTATTGTCATTATCAATTTCAGTGCAGAAGTTTGGATCGACGACTTCGTCATCAACTTCACTTGCATCATCATAAATTTCGTCATCATATGAATCCATATCTTCTAAGATTCTAGAGATTTCCTCTCTATTCATATTTTTTGAATGTGCCATTTTCAACTATTTAATTGTACAATAATATCAAAAAGATAAATAACTTTTTATAAAACTCAAAAACCAACTATAAATATGTTTCTACAAAAAAACTTACGTTTACTTATATGTGTAGTAATTTTTTTCATATGGATTACTAACGTTAACTGAGACGTGGTAGTAAAATATTTTCTATACAAAAATCACTCAACTGACTACGTGGTAGTAATTTTTTTTCTTTGAAAAACAAACACAACCGACGATGTAAAATTTACACCCACACTCAAATATCTCCGCGTTAGTGTTACGTGTGACAAAAGAAAGAGTACTGATAAGAAGAACACAATATAATATGAGGGTACTGAGAAATTTAAAAAATTTGTGTGCGACAGCGTAAAGTTTTTAAGGAATAAAAAAAACTGAGTGTAAAATTTACTACCACCTCATAAGTTAAAGGTTAATTTAGTGCAGCGTACAATAGGTGTGTTTTTTTACTTTGCCGGTAAAGTTCTGTAAAATGAGAGTAAACTATAATTTATCTCAATAGGAGACAAAAATATACAAAAGTAAGAAAACGCAAAAACCATAAAATTTACCAAAAAAAAGGCCTGTTCCACCACGTGCATAACAAAAACATTTGCATCGTTGGCAACGGCTGTAGAATGTGGACAAAAATAAATTGAAAAAAAAGTAAAAGCCATTTTTTTTATTAAATAAAGTGATAAATATGCACAAATATATGTACTTACATTTTGAAATTTATTTAAAAATCTTTTTTAAATTTTAAAATTAAAAACATTTGTCGTTTCTTTGCAAATTTTCTGATTAATTTCTTAGTGTCATATACATATAAATAAAAAACAGCCGATAATTTAATTCTAGGCCGAACTTACCCAAAGAAAAAGTTCGTGCAACTTTGTACAGAGAATTAAAAATTTTACTCTCTAATTTTATATCAAAATTGTACAAAAATTGTTAATAATTGCTTGCACGTTTTTGGGTAAATTTAGAGGATTCCATCTTACACGTAGTTTACTTGTTGATAAGCATTTCTCGCAATTGAACTGATCTAGATTCTGAATATATACAGTCAAATTCATGCGCAATATAACTTCCAATTTATATAGTAGCGCTCTAATGATATTATAACTATTATTTTTTCATGAACATTATTTCTAGCTTATTAGTTGCCTACATATTTAATTATTCTTATGTTACACTTGTAGTCCAACAACTATATATGGCCGTATGGGCTCGGTTGGTTATTGTTATAAATAAATAAAATATATTATCTCTTTTTATATGATTCTAATATTAAAATTGTGCTTTTCCCGAGAAAAATATGGGAAATGTGATATGATATTCTCATAAAGTATTTTTTTCTAAAAGCAAACTCAACAACTGAGGAGGAAAGAAGAAAAATTATGTTTTTGTTTATAAATTTTTGGTTTTTAGATCGGTATTCAACTTTAATTCTCGATTGATTAGCTGAATTTTGAACATAAGAATCTTGAATTTGTAGTCTAAAATTGGGAAAAGTCCACTGGTGAGCTAAGTAAGCATTAGCGAAATAGTACTATATGGATATGCTTTCCTCCTCAATTTTTGAGTTTGCTTTTATATAAAATAAATACTCTATGAGAATACCATAAAGTATGTAATAATACATTCACATACTTTTTCGGGAAAAAGAACAATTTTAAAATTAAAATCACAATATAAATAAAATAAATTTGTGCGAGTTCGGGCAATTTTGTTATGCACCTGGAACAGACCTAAATTATATTACCATGTACAATTACAAATCTACACACATACATCCATAAAAACACAATAATTTGGCTAATACATGTTAATTAAAGAAACCCCAAATAATTTTTAACTAAATCATGAAATAAAATTAACTATTATTTGTTCATTGCATTTTTGGGAAACTTTTATATTTACTTCATTATTGTTTACTTATAAAACAGCTAATTGCTTGTTCTTCTCGTCCAAACTAGCCCGATGAAAAAGTACGGGTGGTTTCGTGCATGAAGAACAAGAATATTACTCTCTCAAAACGTCTCTCATTTACCCAACTTTTGTGTAAGAAAACCCTTTCTGGTAAGATTGGGCGCCCGCGGGCACCCAATTTAGAGTACAAAAACGCCTAATATCACTATTAGCAGATAAATATTTCTGTTGGCAACGCTGCCAATAAATCTTTAGATACAATGTTAAACATCGGATCTGGCAATTTTTGTCATACAGTAATCTGATAACGGTGAGCACAGACAATTTTTGGTGACAGATAAATTTATTGTATGACTACTATATTGCCACATCTTACAATATTTTAAAATCTGACAATCATGTGTACATAGCTTTAGCTGCTGTTATAAATCATTGTTGTTGTAAAATATAAATTTGAAAATAAAAATTATTGTAAATTATTACATGTGGAATGTAAGTTACAGGTATAGAGTCTTTGATGCAATAGACGTGATTTACATATACTTCAGCCAAAGCCATTACCATAACCATAATAGAATTGTTTCTTGTCAATTAGTGCTGACATTGTCATAAACAGCTGTTTATATTTTCATTTGTGTTTATTGATTTCAAAAGTGCAAAAATGAATAAAATAAGAGAACATGAAAAGTAACGAAGAAGTTAACAATTTATTTCTTAATATACATCCTCGTATGTACATACATATGAATCATAGCATTATATGCTAAAAAAAAAATAAGAATTATTATGTCGAAGGCGATGACGTGTACGGCCTATTAACAGACTGGTTCCAAAACGTATACCACCAAATAAAGGATATACATATGTAGATGACGAAGAGTTTCTTGCACACGTGAGAATGTCTCAGGAGCTATACGACATTTTCTTGAAATTAAGGAAACAATTCATGCCGAGCAGCACCTTTCGCAGTTAAATGTACACCAAAGTTTGGCCAAGATATGGCGCAGTACCATTTCAAAGAATGAAGCGTTGATATAAATATGAATATAATTTATTTTATTTCAAAAAAAAATATATGTTTATGCATACATATGAATTATAAAACTTGCATTCCACAGCTTTTTTTCTTTTACACTTTGTACTTTAAAAGATAAATAAATTATAATGACAACGAAATAAAAAGTAACTTCCTCTCTTTACGTGCACATACCTTTTGGAAAATTTTAACTCTTTCCAGTATGGTAGTGTCTAGTTCATCTAGTTGTGCCCTCCACTTTTATTAGCTCCATTCGTTTACTACAAAATTTGTGCAAATTTGCACTGAATTCTACTGAAAACCGTTCGTTTAGACAAAAATTTACAAAAGAAAAGAAAAAAAAAATTTTCTGAGTCTGCAAATTTTTGCTAGTAGAAATCCACTAAAAATAGACATGGTTAAAAAATAAACAAAATTAAGCAAACAAAAGTTTACAATTCTCCATAAAATTATTTAACAAAAGGAGAAAGATGAATCGAAAATAACAAAAGATAAAAATCATAGTTTCCAACGTGACACAAATTATAGATGAGCATAAAATAACCACTTTTCTTTTTTTACCGTCCATGGCAAAACTTTTCCTACACTTGTTTTATTTACATTAATTTCTTAGAGGTGTAAAAGTAATATATATTTGAGTATTTATTACAGCATATTATTTGCGTATGTTAAATGCCAAAAGTACACTAAAAATTTTTACCACGAAAATAACATATTCGAAAGTTATAAAAATATTTTTCAAGGTTATTAAAGAAAAAATTCAATTGCACAAGAACTCCATCCCTGGGGAAAACAAGCAAACAGCTGTAGTTAAATTAAATGAGAATGTTTTCATCTTACTTGATTTTATCCATACCTATGGTGTAAACGCCCAGTGAAATTGTTGCTACATACATCTTCGATTTGAGACCAATGACAATGTAAGCAAGACCTATCCAATGTCTGTATACAATTTCTATTTACATTTACACAGCGATGGCCTAGGCTGTAAGATTTATCCAACACAATATACATTGTAAGCGAAGGTTAGATGGGTCCAACACAATATACATTGTAAGCGAATGTTGGATGGGTCCAACTATTATGGTGAATTCGGAGTGCAATAAGATGTATCTGAATGCCATTGATCTTGGAATGAATTTTAACTATTGCATAATTAAATTAGGAACTTAATTTTTTTTCTATATTTTAATTTTTTATTGTTATATATATTATTAATATATATTAAATTAATTGTTATAATATGAGAAATAAAAAATAATTAATTAATTATAAAAATTAAAGAAAATAATTGATAAAGTAATACATATGTATGTATGTATAATTGTAAAATTTTGACAAAACACTTTAATTCAAATTTCCAAACTTTTCAAGAGAGCAAAAATAGAACAAAATGTTTAAAATTCAAATTATACTAAACAAAGCGTCTTTAAAATTTGTATTTATGATATGTAGATTATTTAGTTTTTCTCCATTTTTCTATTGTACGAAAGTTTGCGGAAGTGCCTGACTTTATGCACTTTGAAACAGTGTCTAATGTTTGTTCGGTAATCTTTTTCATTTGATCCTTCGCCTTGGCAGCTTCTGAATTAAAGGATAGAGAATAAATAAATAACATTGTTTAGTATGACAATTTATTGTAATTATAATATTGTGAATTTACCGAAAATGGCCATATTTAAAAGTTTAAAATCTTTAAATGCTTTCCTATTTTGCGTCCCGTCATAATTATACGCTAATATAATAGGCATGTCAACACTTCACTTTTAAACACTTATGAACTTGATACAAATTTTACTTTGGAATAATAATAAAAATGAAAAAGAAAGAATAACGGAAAAATTACTTTAGAAAAAAGAAGGAATAACGGAAAAATTACTTTAGAAAAAAGAACAAAATTCATAATGAAAACGAAATGACAATATGATACATTACAAAGCCATCCAAATCAGATGGTAATGCGATGCAAAATTTTTATTTGTGTTTGTTTTGATCTTCATTTCTAATAAACATTTAACTTTACAATTGGATGGGAAAAAGACAAATCCGAATCGGATGCGAGTTGTAAGGGCTTAACTATTTTCTTTTTATTTTCCCTATTGACATAATATTATACAATCGGATGGCTTTCAGTTTGTAATGAGTAACCGGACTGCTGGGCGCCAGATGACAACCATCCGATTTTTACTCTCTTTTTTTGAAATACGGTTGGAATTTCATTTTATTTTCTCTCACATTTTACGTACGACAATTCTTATCGTTTAAAGTACCTTTAATTATATGTAGACAGTAAAGATTATTCTCCTAAGCTCTGACGCGTTAAATAGATGATATTAATGACTTTACAACTACTTCCCTGTTGACACAAAGAGTACTGATGACATGCGTAGTGGCATAGGAAATACGTATTATACTCAACTTGTGTTGGAGATTAACTATTCTTTTTTTTTACCTTATTCTAATCAAAAAGATAATTTCTTCACAATATTGTGATAAATTAACTGTGAACTTGAACACGACAAGAAATTTTCATTAATATGTAATGTACACAAAAAATCAAATATTTTTTATAATTTTAATTATTTTCTCTTTTAGGCTGCCATATTACAGCAAACATCGCAGTATATTTGCGAACTGGAAAATGAGAAAACGCAGTTGTTGGCACAAAATAGCCAACTGAAACGTAATTTAGGACAACATGAAGCTAGTAGTGGTGGTGGTAGTGGTAGCGGACATGCAGATGGCAGCAACAGTGGAGAAACAGGTGTCGCTGTTAAGAAACGAAAATTAACCGATAATGTGGCTAATGTTCAAACCATTAGCGATTCCTCTGACGAGGGCTTAGGATCAATGTCGCCAGAACCAATGACTCTATTAAATGCGGCAGGGGCTAATGGAGCAATAAACAACAAGGCTCAAATTCTCTTGCAACAAAACACAAAAGAAATGGTCGAATTAAAAGAACAGCTATACAAAGAAAGGCGGTTGCGTACGATGCTTGAGGAGGAGTTGCAAATGATTAAACGGCAATTGTATTCAGTAGCTACTGCTCCACAACCCTCCGCCGTCGAAACCGATGAAACAGATGGCACTACAACTACATACATTCCCCGTGAAGTGATAGAACACACAGACAATTTACTACGTGATGACTGCGAAGAATTTTCCTATGTAGAAATTGATGAATTGACGGGCCAACAACAGGTGGTTGTTTGCTCTGCCATTGAGGAATTGGATAGTGAAGCTGCCGCTGCGGCTGCAGAGATCATCACAGAGGATAATGTTCACGAAGAAGTAGTACTCTCTTCGTCTTCTACAGAATCGGAACAAGAGGTAGCTGTAAATGCAATAGCAAAAGCGTATGCCGAGGGCAATTCTCCTACTCCCGCCATGTTACAACCCATTTTGCAAGCAGCTATCAAGGCCACACCCAGAGTGGAAGTAGAACGCATAACGGACGCCGCATTGAAAAAAGTAAAAACTGAAAAAATTGAGCAAACTAGTGGTTTGACACGCTCCCGTCAAAATCTCGAAACGATAGTTGAAGCCATACGCCATTTGGAGGGTGATCATCTCTTCACCGATAGCAATGGGGAACAGCACAAGGTTTTGGTACAAACTCAGGCTGTAAGAGCTGCAGGTCAAGATGCGCCATTAGCTCTGACTACAAAACAGCATGTTGTCGCTCAACGCAAAACATTAGCTGAATTACGGCCTTTTCTTCAACTAAAGGGAGGTAGTAAACAAGTTACTATTGTTGGTGGAAGTGGTGCCGCTATGACACTAACAAAATCCGGTTCAGCTATAATACAAAAAGATAATTCAAAATCAGCAGCGACGAGTAGCTCATCACTCCCCTCTGTTGCTGCGCATAATGTTACACCCACCGCAATTTTTAAAGTTCAAACAAACGCCGCTGCAGGTAGCACAACAATAACAAAAGTCGGCTCAACATCGTCTTGCGGTAGTGGCAATGTTACCATTAGTACTACATCAGTGAAACAGTGTCGACCCGGAGTCATTGTGGCTAAACAACTGTCTTGATTTCGCGGCCTCCAACAAACAACAAAACAGCAACCACAACAGCAACAAAAATATAACCAACAACAGCAACACAATGAAGTTGCTTTAAAAATTAAGCATACAACCCTCAAACATCAAAATCATCGGTATAATAAACAACATCCAAAGAACGGTAAGAATAGCGACAGCGATGTCGATGGCTACAATGATGGTTCTGGTGTTGACGAACAGGGTATTGTAGAAGAGTTAGACAATTTTGATGAAAATATACAGGAATTAGAAGAAAATGAAGAACCAAGCCAATTTTCGAAGGAAGTAGCAGTATACGAAGATGTTGAACAGGATTATATAGTTGAAAATAAAATTTATAAAATAAATGACATTTTTGAACAAATTGCGGATGAGTCTGATTTTGACGAAGCTAATAAGAACATTAACACTTCTCCACATTTACCACCACAATATCCTCCAGAAACTTTGAATTTAGAGACTGGGCATTTTAACAAAACCCTTAAAGCGAATGTTCAATTTAATGAAACCAATAATAATAATACTAATATTAGATTTTCTAAAACCAAAATCCAAAATGAAAAGCAAAAGTATACTACTACTCCTTGTACAATTACAACAAATAGTAGAAATAGTTATAATTTAATACAATTTATACCACAAACCCAAATAGTTGATAAAAATGTACATGACGAAGAACTTTTAATTGAAGGAGCAGATAAAAATATTAATTTAAATTCCAACCCAAAAGCCCACAACAGTAAAAATACTTTGAAAAACAATTTTGATTTTAGTAATAAAATAATGAATAGTAATAAGAAGTTGTTTAATTATAATGATCATAAAAATAATCATAAATATATAAATGATAGCGCTAAGACTAATAATAAAAATGTAAATTTTTTAAATAATACTACTGCACCAAATTGTGGTAAAAACAAAACACAACCAATAATTTCTGTTATTGATGCAAAAATAAATAACAATAATAACAATTCTAAGATTATTTCTAACATAATATCTACTACAACAACTACTACTAATGCAAATAATAATAATTGTAACGCAATTACTCCTTTAATTAATCGTAATCGTAATTACATGCAAAATCATATAAAACAACATAATAATAAAAATAGTATTCATAATAGAAAGAATGTTAATAACAGTTCAAATACAACAATATCGAAAATTTCAAATAATCTTGCTTCTCCTATTATTCCTATTATTCAAAATACAAAGCCAAGAAAATTTATATGCAATGTATCATCATCGCCACCAAAAACATTATCATCTTCCCCATCCTCTGCTACATCGTTGACAAGAAAACGACAACAACAAAACTTATCGAATTCATTGAAGAAGAAAATACGTCAAAGTCGTTTCGTTCCTACTTCGTCGAAGAATAAACATTTGGAAAATCCTTAATTGGGATGTTCTCAAAAGAAAATTTTTTGTTTTTCAATGCGGTTCGATTTTAAAATTCGCAGATTGAGCATTTAGGCAGTATAATTTCAATTCTAAAAGAAATTGTTTGTTTTGGGTATGTAAATAGTATGTATTGAAATTAGTTTTTTTTTTTTTTTTTTTTTTTTCTTATTTTTAGCATTAAACATAAAGTTATGTGATGCAAATCAACTTTCGATTTTAAAACGAAACATTTTGTATAGTTGTGTTTAATTTCGAAGTAGTCAGTCAAGAAAATTGTAAAAGATGCATTTTAGTATGTATGTAGTATATAAAACGACAAAATTTCTCTTCGGGTTTAAAATCTTCGTTTTTATTTTCGGAAGCGTTTTTCATCGCATAAGTATTGAAAGATGGATTTTTTTTTTTTAGCAAATTTTCATAAACGTTAACGAAGCGAAGACGCAAATATAAAAATAAATAAGAATAATGCTGAAACCATTATTTATTTCTTGTTTGTACCAGAAATATTTCTAAAGAACAAAACGTTAGCACAATATCGTCTCCAATAAATCTATAAACAAAAGTCATAGGAAAGTATGTGTTGGAAATATAATTTGATCATTAACACTTTGCTTATTCAACATGTATATTCACATAGTTAGCTTTGACATACTATGTTTTATGTTATGTCACTTTGTAGAAAAATTTTATTGAGAGATATAAAGAATTTGTCAACAATAAAAGTCATACATGTACATTGTGTTTTGTACATTACTTTTTATATAAGAACTTTGTGGAATTATTAGAAAGGGTTTGCATCACCACCACTACATTTCAATAAGTATGTTGGATTACCTTGGCTTTGACCTCAGCACTAGTATTATTGTATTTAATTATAAATATCTATTAGATACTTAGCAGTATCATGTTCGACAGAACTGCTGGGAGCATCAATGCGTGGTAACAGTATCAATCTGAGTTCTTAACTTGGTGATCGCATTAAGGAGCATTTAATTACTTTATTCAGCTTTTCTTTTCCAATGTTCCCAATTAGTCCAGCTCCTATTGCTGGAGTACAGGTACTGGTCATTCTCGGCTTGAGCCGGAAAAAAATTACCGCTGTGTGTAAATGTTTCGTGACATTGTTTCACTATTTCTCAAAGGGTTAATAAATGATCATGTGATACAAAAATTAATAAAAAAAAAAAAACTTAGCCTAAAAATGCTTTTTTTTATAAAGTGCTTCAAATATTGTTTTTTTTTTTGTTTAATTTTGTATGACTTACGAACGTCTGTTTAAAACCTTTCATTATTCGTTCGGTTTATTGCTTTTGCAGGTTTTTATTCTTTTTAAACCTCTTTTTTTCTTTCCTTAGAATTTCTTTTGAATATCAACAATCATATCAATAGCGTCGGTCACATCATTCAACGATCTGGTATAGAGATTGAATAAAGGGGCAACAAGCTGCTCGTATGTACCAGTCCTTCAAAAATAATTGTTTTCAACTGTAAGTGGGCCTAAAATTCTTAAAATCAGATAATTATTTCTTACTCTTGGAAAAGGGAACAATTTCCGCCTACCTCAATTGTTTTTAAATGTAGATTTCGATCGAATGTCGTCATTTGCTGCCTCTTGTGACGTGGAAAGTAAATGTGAGTTACTTCCTAATATTCGAATTTATTCAACGTCTTCAAAAAAAAAAGTTGCAACGAATTCTGCACTTTCAAACGCAGAAAACGTTTATTATTAACTAAAATACAACTTAGTGGCAGAGAACTGAGTTTGAATTCTAATGTTATTATGTAAAAGATTAGAATTTTTTTTTTAAATTTGTACATGTGTGAATTTGAAAATTTTATAAAGTTTTTATATGCATTACATATACATATGAATTTTTTTGTAATAAAAGGGAACATGTTTCTGGAAGTAGTCTTCCTAATCTTAAGAAGGAACGTTAGTGAAGTGGTTGGAGTATTTAGTATAAATATTGATTTTGTGGCTGAACTCTACTTGTACACATTCATAATATTTCCAAATATTTATATTTCTTTGTTAAAGAATGTTGTCTCAAATATCTACAGAGGAGATCTGTTTAGTTCCGATTATTTCATTTTACCCTCTAACACATTACTAGAGATAAACGTTTTTCCCTATAGTAATTTGACCGTCTTTCATCTAATACGAGCGCCACAATATTCCCATGTAACTTCAAAGATCATGGTCAGGATTTTCTACTTCTTCCAATCTTTGCCGAATATTTCTGATATTAAAATGCAATCTCCTTAAAAGGATTGAAAACAAGTGTTCTGTAGGTGGGGTGCTTAAAGAATTCATGAGGACTATCCATGTTTACTGTAGAATCAGATACATCTTTTTCCAGACAATGAAATCGTGCCTCCTATTAAAGAATTTTTTTCTGGAACCAGTGCTCAGGAGATGTTTCCTACGTATGCAATGCGTGTACCGGAACTCAGAAAAAGGATGACATTTGTAGGAAAGCTACATTTTTTTACAACTCTGCTTTTGCAGGTTTTTTTTATAGTAGTGTTGCGGCATCTCTGGTGTCAAGGGCTCTTATCCAATACCTTGGGTTTTGGAGACAACGTGCTAACTAACTCATCGATCACCACCCTCATTTGTGACAGTTTTGGTTTAGTGTGAGAGTGGTTCCTCAAAAGATCTTAAATCTGGTCTGTACAAAATTTACCCAAAGTATTTTCATTTAAACTACAATCAGTTTCTCGATCTTTTCTAAGAAGGAATTTTATAACATCCTCCGTTTCGTTACATGATTCGATTTCGTCGTAATTTAGTAATAGGCCAGATTTTCTAGAAAACTTCTATATGAGCAAGTTCCGGAAACTGTCCGCCAACTAGAACTTAATTTTTATGGAATGTAAGACATGTAATTTTGAAAATATAAAAAAAATTATTTCGGTGATCATTAATACGAATACACAAATTATTAGCGGGTTTTTGATTTTGAGCGAAAATTGGATTCTCTAAATTCTCTCCACAAATTTCTAACGATAGCCCTTGCGCATTATTAATAGTAACCGCAAACCCGAGGCGAAGAGGACACTGAAACATTCAAACGCCATATCGGATAGAAGCATTGGGATGCGTGGAATGAATAGATCTGCGCCATTGAACTTGCCTGCTAAAATAGTAGCTTCAATGACATCGGTCATCAATCTTTTTACTGCAAATCTTGTACCATTACACAAACGGGGTGGATTCATATTGAAGTGAAGAATAATGATAGTGAACCAAATTTCAATTGGAAAACATATTTCAATTCTCGCAATTATATTCGTTTTTTGTAAATCCCATTAAATACTATGTATGCATAATTTGAAGGTACATATCTCTTTTGAAAGACCAGAAATTGTTTATATTTTAATCCGAAAACGCGTACGAATGTAGCGGAAGGGACTTCGTGACACGCAAATCGAAAATTTGCATGAATTAGAATTAGTTTGAAATTTTTTCGGTTAGTCTTCTTTGGGTTATGATATTTTTTGTGTTCTTTATATTTCTTTATGTTACTAAATCTATTTTCAAGAAGCAAAGCTAAAATGAAATATGCACAAAGAAATATATATATAATATAAAACAAAACTAATCGGCTACCTAAAACTTTAAAATAAAATAAAAGTAAGCAATATGAAACCTCTAAACAAAAATAATTATAACATTTGTTTTTATTAAAAAATATATATGTATGTATATTTAAAACCCTCCTTTTAGCAATACACCAACCAATAACAACAAAAAGTACAAACTCAAAGAAAATAGAAAATGAATTAACAGAAGCAGAAGAATTAAGTTATTCATAAAAAAAATAAAGCCAATAAAACGGTTTACAAATATAAATGTCTTTATTAACTAAAACACTCTGTAAAATTTAACTTGAACTTTAAGTTTTAATAAATTAATAGTTATTGTTTAGTTGTTAAGCACTCAAAACCATCGCATTTTTTTTTTTGTTTTTGTTGTTTTTAAGGCAATAAGAAAATTTATACATGAAAAAAATTTATTTATTTATTATTATGTATTATTATTGTAACAGTCGTGTTATAAACTCAATATCTGTTCTTTTTCCATATCGATAATTTCATTATTAAAAAAAAAAATTAAACTGTTTTTCTTTTGGGCTCCTGCATTTCCTGTGCAATTTCGCCGATGGTTTCTTCACGTCATAAAAGTACAAAGTTTTGACGTTCTTCAAACGTGAGGTGCGGTTCGCGTATTTCCAACTGTATACTGGGTCCAAATCGCCGAATTCGTGATCGAATGAATCTGTTCGAAATTTTACTTTTTGATATCGTCATATTCGTTATCGAATAACACGTTTCGAAATTTCAGATCATGGCATTCGATAACGAGTAGTCGATCAAATACCTTCTCTCAAAATGTCATTCGGTAGACTAAAAGGTGTCGTAAACTGTTTTAGCTATTTAACAAAGAAAAATTTTATTTTATTATTCAGTCATATTTTTTTTATTAAACATGTAAGTACATACATACTAAATAAATAAAAAAAAAACTTACTAACATCAAAATTTTTCATTAGGACAAATTAGCCAAAATTTATCATAATCAATCAAAAAGTCGATTTTGAATTTTTTTTTTGTTTGTAGAAGGTACCAGACCACTTACCTCTCAGTTTTTGACTTATAATTTGTTTTAACTACAAAGTCATTTCTAGCACATTCAGAAACTTTCACTTCAACCGTTCTCCAGATATACAAAAATAAATCAGATATGTGATCAAAATCGTTTTCGGCGTTAAAACGTTTTGAAATCGACAAATTGTGTTTTGAATTTGTATGTGACGATTTCATATTCCATCTTGTTACATTGAAAGAATACGTTTTTTCAAATCGTTTAATTTTACTTGAACAAAATGTAAGGAAATATACAAAAAAGTAAAAAAATAAATAAAAAATGATTATAAATCCGTCCTTATTTAAACGAAATTATTCAACAAATCTATTTAAATAAATACTAGTTAATATGGAAGTGAAATTTAAAAATTTAAATACCCACATTTCATCTGGCCAATTTATGGCATCCGATTTATGTCTTAAAAGTTTTCTTAGAATATTTTTGCTATTCATCCTATTAATTTCTTCCAAGAGAATTAGCGAAACCGCAGCAAAAAAAGGCATTTTATAAATAAAATATGTTGATACAAATTTTATTTTGTTTAAATATTTTACAAACTTCACTCACATACACTATGTTTACATATTTTACAGTTGTCTTATTAGATTTTATACAGTTGTATTTAGAGAAGATATGTTATGTGGGAACGAAACAAATATGGAATATGAAATCGATCGAAATTCATCACACTACTGTCGACTTCAAAAGACGATTTACTTTTCAAATCGATCGACTTCCATCACTTACCTGAATATCTGCTTTGTATGGGCGTAGCAACAACGCCCAGTCGGAATTTTTGAAATTTATGTAGTCAATAGTTCCTTCCAGATACACAGAGATACGTGAAAATTCCAAGAAACAAACATGTAATTTTTATACATAAAGATTGTAACCATATGTTTTTATTCTATGGCAAAGCACAAAAATCTTTTACATTTTTAAATAAATTTCGCTACGATACGTCACGAAATATTATTCGATCACGAATGCGGCGATTTTGCCCCTGACCTTACATACACTTAACATCGGCAAGTGAAAAATTCGTCTGTCAATAAAAATATTGGTATGCACAGTTTTACAGTTATTCAAAAATTTTGCCGCATTGTTAGTGAAAGTAATCAATAATTTCCCGATAAATAAAATAACAAAGCAGAGAAGAATTCAAAATAATCGTCCTTATCGATGTCGACAGTAAAACTTAGCTTCTGTTACGTCGATGTGCTGCCGCTTTTATTTTAAATTTAAAATGGCATTTAGTTACAAAAATTTTACGTGTTTTTAGTAAATATTAAAATAAGTTTTGCAGTAGAAGGCCTACCGTATTCCAAATTTTTATATGGGATTTCTAATTGTTTTTTTTTGGAGAATTTGCTTAAAGGTCTACTGACGAATTTGGTAGTACCACCAAATGAAATGTACATACAGACCAGCTAAACAACATAACAAAAATAGGTAAATAATCGTAATTCATTTTGACTCGCATTGAATAAACAAAATATAGTTGCATAATTGTAACTTTTCCTACTAAATTTTATTTTTGAAAGATAAAATACAACCAATTAATTGAACTAAAATTATTGACACGTTCGTTTCGTAAAGTTCTGAATCAGATATTTTCTTCCCAATTTAAGTTTTTTTTTTTAATTATTTACAAGTATTTAGTAACATCTCTATATATATTTATTAATTGTATAAGGATGCATATGGTAGATTAAAATAACTATTGGAAATAAAATTTTCAGACCGAGTTTTTAGGTAATTCAACAAATAAATTTGAAAACCAAAATATTGGCATATAGATTTAATTATTATTATTTTTCTTTCAATGTTTTTTTTTTTTTTTTTCGCAAAAAAGTTTTCCAATAAAATAATAGACAACATGCAAAATGCGTGCGAAGACTTTAGACAGGGAAAGTATCTTTAATATTATTAAAACTTGCTTTCCCAAAATACCCCAATCGTATTTGTGACTAAAGAAAATTCTTTCTTGTTTATCACTTCTTTAAATTCAATGTTTTTCCCTGTTTAATAAGAGTTCTGATAATGTAATAATTTCTATGAAATTATTTTGCTTAATTTTAACAAAAATCATTAAAAATGAAACAAAAATAAAAAAAGAAATTGTAAAATACATACATACATACATATATTAGCGAATTATTTCTTTGTCATAAATAAAAAGTAAAACTACGAAAATCGTATATAGTAAAAAGTTAAAAGTTTTGTAATTTTAATTTATAAAAAAAAAAAATTACCGAAAAAAAATGAATAAAATATAAAAAGTCGCGAAATGCTGAATTGTGCTAATAATTTTATATAACTATGTACATGCAAGAATAGCAAACAACTGAAAGTTAAAATAATTAAAAAATATTTGTCTTAATAGAAATTTAATATAAAAAACATTTAAAGAAAATAAACTGAAATAAGCGTAATTTAATTTTAATCAGTACACCATAATAAATATCCATACATACAAAAAATATATATACAAATTCATATACATACATACATGCATATAAAATACATATAATTAATAATAAATATCCATAAAACATAATTTTATGTTTTAAACCCTCTAAATGATATTTTTAATTTACTACTAATTGATGCTGCATGTGGTAGAATTGCTTAAAACAGATCGGGTGGACCGATTTTTGGCGAAAACTTCAGTGAGTTGCCAAACAGCACTGGAATTTTGGCAACCGTAGTTAATGCAGGTTCGATATGCTTTACCATTTTTAGCAGCTGGCAATTGAACAACGGTTCGGTTGCAAACCATAATCGGGGTATATATGATTGTTTTTTCATTAGACCGTGTGGTCAAAGCAATTGCCTTAACCATAATAGAATTTTTTTTCTCGTTAATAAATGCTGCAATAGCTATAAACAGCTTTTGTCTCTCTTTTTTTACTTCAAAAGTGAGCAAATATATGAGCAGCAAGTAGTTGATGATTATGGCAGAAACCCAAAATTCAATTAGTTTCACGGATGGGACAGAATTATAAGCCCTATAAGCAAAGACATTAGTCGCCATAAGATTGATTTGCTGAGATGTTCTCTCTGTTATGGTTAAGTTACATTTAATTTAATGTCGGCTTATGTCCAAGTTTGCAATGTTTGAGGTGTGCTGTTGGAAGAAACCGTGATGTGGGTCTACAATAACGGTCAGGTAACTTTACTTTGTGTGCCGGGTCTCTGCGATATTGAAGCGAACGAAATGGCCGACAAGTTTACTCGTGAGGAGACGGTTTTATACCATTCACAACATGGAGATGTTCTTGTGTCAATAATTGAGATCAGGCGAAGTTTATGGCTAAAGTTTTTAAAAATGCAGGTAGAGGAGTTTGAGTGTCTGCTCCATCTCAAGGCAGGTTTGGCCGGCCTATAACAGGCAGCGAACCGACAACTTTTTAAAAATTATCGAAACTGCTTCCATTTAAGTAGAAAAATTTCGAATTGCAACTCTTGGGATTTATTCAGGGGTGTCATAGAATCCAAGTCGGTTTTGCAGTTGTCAATTTTGCAAACCGATATTGGTTTCATTTGGTGTTATGAAAACGTGTCGGTTTTGTTATCTTCGAATGCAAATAAAACCGATATTCGAATCAGCTGTTTAATGTTTTTGTTCCTTTGTTTACTACTTTTAATGCAATTTTTGTTTGTGCAAATACATATGTGAAACGAATTTATTGAAAATAAAAAATTGCTGTTTAAAATTAAATTTGTAACAATAAAAAATTTTTTATTTTTATGGTGTCCCCTATTAAGGATAAAAACATGGAGATAAATACTTTTTTTTTACAAATTTATCAAGTAAAATTTACTTACATTTTCGCAAAAAAATTAACTTGAAAATCAAAACCAAAATGAAAAATGTAGTTTTTATTTACTTTAAGTAAATAAATGCACAAGATTTTAACAAAATATCTGATGGAATTAATAAAATTAAATGATTGCAAATGAAAACCGACAGCAGTCGGCCTCTTGGTTTCTTTCCAATAAAAATTCAATAACATTGGTTTCTGTGACACCTAAAACCGACATTACTTCTACTTCGAACATAAAACCGATAATATTGCATTCCATGCCACCAAAGTATTTTTTTTATCGGTTTCAAATCCAATTCCGATAAAATTGGTTTCTATGACACCCCTGATTGCGTCTTAACTGTGGGATTTCAGTTGCAAGGCCTTCGAGCAACTGTGCCATACTCGGCGAAACGCTTTGCCAAGCTACCATTATTTTCATCTGCTGGGAGCCGTACCTCCATGAACGGAAATTATTGACTCGAGTATGTAATAGCGACGCACAATTCAAATATATTGCTCTCGGGATAACATTAACACAGAACTACGTCAGCACTGTTTTGTATGTAGGTACATACTACATATGTTCATTAGGCCACTCTAATTTGCAAGTGTTGTTTTTTCAGTTTCCTGTTGTTTTTCCGATAGGTCGGGGTTAAAAAATAAGTTGTGATCAAAAATTAATTTTCTGGAGTATAAACAGGCCAGGCGATTTGGATTTAATCGGCCAAAACAAACCTAAATTGTGAGTTTATTTATCTATAACTCTTAAACTGAAAGATTTGCGTGATTACTCACGAGTTCGAACGATTTGTTCCTATGTTGCCAAAAATAACACTGCATTATGGACATAATTTCCGAAAAAACCCAAAATATATTTTTCTACAACCGCACAAAGGGAGGCGTTGATGTTATGGACCGTATGCTAAGATAATATTCGACGAAACACAAGAAAAAACGATGGTCTTTTTTATAAAAAAGTAATTTTTTTTATTATATTCACCATAGAAGGTTTGGTTGATTTTTTCTGCCATAGTAGGTGGTCGCCGTTTGTTTCTTCGTCAATTTTGAGAGCAATTATGTAACGATGAGTTGGAGAGAGCACACATTAGCAGTGTCCTATCGTATTTTCTAAGGAAGAATGTAATTGAATGCACAGAATTTTGTAACTGATGAAGATGACCGCGAGCATTCATAAATAAATGTTCTTGCTATATGTATATCAAGAGGAAAACAAACGAAAATTCTCCACAGCAAAGCGCTTTTTTCGGAATGAATTTAAAGTTTTTTTTAAATTTTTTAAAAAGTTCTTAATTTTTAGAAAAGATTTAATTAAATACAATTCTAGGACACTCCAGATTATCCCATTGGCATTGAATTAAGATATCAATTGCACCAGTATGGAATTGCAATACGCCAACGTCTAAAATAATTCAATACGAGGGTGGTTGGCGATGGCTGAAGTAGTCTGCTCGTTGACTACAAAGCCAAAAATGTTTTTTATTTAATAACCCCAGTTTCATACTCATAAAAACTTCCTGAATTTTTTCTGATGTGCATTTGTGTGTCTCAGTTGCTGTCGAAAGGTTTCAGTGGCGAAGGCCTAGTCAGTGGTCAATGAGCAGTAACGGATTCAGCTGCAACCAATCCACAGGCATATCAGAACGGCCCTCCTCGTCGGTATTGTGTAGCACCGGCAAAGTAAAATAATTATTAAAATGGCTACTAAAACGAAGCTTCATAATATAATCCGTTTTCTGTCTTCTTCGAACGGAAAAAAAAATTTTAAGTTTTTTTGACAGAAGGCTGCAGCACTTTCGAAAGGTTTGTTGGTCACGTTTTTTTTTAAATTTTAACTAACGATATGTAAATAGTGCCAGACCTACGGTTAAAAAATGTTTAATACCCCAACTCTTTTTCAGGCATGCTTCGGAATTAAATAGTCTAAATATGCCATATTTCTGCACGTTATGTAGAAGAAAATAAGCATTTCATAAATGAATCAACTATAATTTTATAAAATGAATTAAGTGCAGGAACAATTTAACCACGACTGAATTTTTCGAGCGTTTTTTTTGGTGTCCTATACGACTTTAAGTCTTTTTTATGACACCACACATGGTGTAAGATTGGCGCAGCAAATAACTTTCTTTAACTATTATACAGTTATGAAAGCTGTAATGTCCTATTTACCTGCTAAAGAATCCTCTAAAGAAGTTGATCTAAATAAGACTAATAAAAGAAAATGTTTTTTTTTTCAAATTTATTCACAGTATATAAAGCTGAACAAAGCCTTTATAAAGAAAACGTGTTTTTTCTAAATTTTACATTAAGAGTATTTGCGTTAATGCTAAATTTTTGCACAAGTGTAATATGTAAACAAATATGATTTTCAATTCTGTGCATATTTGTCTCCGCGCAAATGAATATAAATTGTTATTTTATTTTTTTATTGTTTCTTAATAATTATAAAACATCCGATTTTTTGCGATATTTCAAAGCTGAGATAACTATTTTTTTCTATTTTAAAGGGATTTTTGCGATTATTGGAGAATTGTATCTGGCAGCCCTATTCGCGAAGCTAACATTTTAGGATGAATGTTTTCATGAACACAAAAGCATATAATTCCCTCTTAGCGAAATTTTTCATTTATTGTCAAAATAGCAGATTGGTCTGTTGAAATTTATAAAAATGTTTCAATATTAAAACATTTGACCAAAATCTTCGAAAAAATAACAGATAAAAGCTGTAGAAAATGTTGAAATATTTCAAGAAGCAAAAAAGTAAGCAAATTATTGTTTTATACATACATACATACATACTTTTTTACAATTATGTTGAATAAAAATGCTATTGTCGGCTTTTTTGTACATGTTACTAATTTGTAGATAATATAGTTTTGGCCGTTCTATTTTTGTTACTCAGGTCATGGTGGTTATTCAAATAAAAATGAGCATTGCTGCAGCAATAAAAGTAATGTGAATGCTATGCCTGACCACCATATTAATAATGATTCCTTAGATGACGCAGCAATTGTAGCTACCAATACCGATTCTGTGAAACGCCATTCGTTGCGTTCAACTTCTAGCTTTTGCGATGAAATTTTTCTGGAAGAATTGACTAATTTGCCTCCGAACTTTGAAGATGCTGTCAGTTGTAGTGCTTTAAGTTTAGGAGCAATCAGTAATGTTGCTGGCTCTGACACAGATGCAGATGCTGAAGGTAATTTATACACATTTATATTTTAGGCAATCATTGCCTGAGTGTTTCATCTCTTTATTTAAAAAAGAATAGGAACAAGTACATTTTAGAGAAGCAGCTAAAAAATAGCATAGCTACCAATTACCGATGTCTTCCTTTTGGTTTGACTTTTGTTTTATTCAATGTTAATAACGAAAAAAGATGTCACTTTAAATTTTATTTGTTTAGTGAAGCTGCTCCAAAAAAAAACAAAAACAAAAAATTGCTTATGTGATTGAAAAAAAAATATTAAATAAAAAAGATGGCGGCAAGCCATATTTCTGAGTTTTGGGCCTCTGGAGTTCTCGAATATAAATTCGATTATCTACTACATTTCTGAACGTACATATCAAATATTGGTATTCATTGGAAGATATTTAAAATCTCTTCATATATTTAAAAATTCACAGTACATACTTTAAATGCTAATAGGGTTTTTGCATAATTTTAGTTCGAAATGTTTCCGAAGTGCAGTACGTAAGTATGTATGTACACTGCGTTTCACATGAATAGGTGCAGTGTTTTAGCAATCAATTAGAGCTTGCTGCTCTCAGGATAATTCATGCAGAGAATTATGTTGCACTTTTTATTAAAGGTTTAACAATTGAGAAAAAGAGTATACACAAAGAAGACTTGAAAAAGTTCCGTTAAAAATGATATGTACTTCTTTTTATAATTTGCGAAGAAAATTGTGAACTATTTTTGCGTCAGTTGAATAGGTTCATATTATAAAACAATAAAAAATTATAAAAAAAAAGCACGAAAACAATTAATGGTGATTTCTTTTCTGACAAAAATGTTACATATATGCTACATTTCGTTACTATTTCTGTTCCATTCTAAAAAATATGTAACATTAAAAAAAGCTATTTCGTTCCTTTGTAAATATGTTGCACAAATAACTGGCAAAATATGCAACATATTTTGCCCTCTGCTCTCAAGTCGGGGTCATATAGTAACCTTTTTTACATCTCTGTTAAGTACCTTTTTATACATATATGAAATTTTATTCTTGTGAATTTATTAGCTAAAGCTAAACAAAATTGTGAAAAAAACTTAAGAAAATGAATAAAAAAAAAATTTTAATTGAGCAGTTGCTAGAAACATCATCGTCATCTGATGATGATGAGTTGCTTCTACATTTGCTAGGTAGGAACAACGTTCCACGCGTTAAAGGTTTTGTGGAAACTGTAGTTCATACATATTCAGATGTCGATGTAAGTGCAAATACCTTTCCTAAATTTTTAAATTATTTTCAATGAGTAATAATAAAATCTTCATAGTTTAAGAAAAATTTCCGAGTAAGCCGAGAGAGTGCAACCTATCTAATGGAAGAGTTTATGGTATTCTTTAAAAAACGAAGCTACCAGGGTGGAAGACCGCAAACGAGTATTGAAACCCAGATTCTGTCTTATTTATGGTAAGTTTTAATAATAAATAAAGAAGTAAAAAATTGCTAAGCGTTTACTTTAGGTTTAGTGGTAATAAAACAACCATTAGAGAAGTTGCAAACATTTTCGATATGACTTATTCAAATGTACACAGGTGCTTCCACAATGTTTTAAATTTTCTTGTTACTGAAGTAGCTCCCAAAGTTATAAGATTTCCTTCATCAAATGAAGAAAAGGAAGCTGTAGCAAACGAATTTAAAAATGTTAGTAACAATGGTTTAATCCCTAGTTACCTTCACGTATATAAATACATGCATTATTTTTTTTAATTATTGTAGATTTCTGGAATTCCCAATATTTTGGGATGTATTGACGGTAGTTACATTGCTGCCAGGACACCCAAACATAAGATTCGCTCTACATATATTAACAGACATGATGGAGTGTCAATAACGTTGCAAGGAATTTGTGATTCTAGACTGAGATTTTTAGATGTATTTACAGGAATTCCAAGCAAAATACATGACTCACGTGTGCTTAAACTATCGTTTATTGGAAAAGAAATAGAAAGTTTATGTTCCAATAAATACTACTTATTGGGAGATGCGGCATATCCTCTAAGAGCATATTTGTTGACTCCGTATAGGGATTATGGTAATTTAACGGAGGCTGAAAAACAATTTAATATACAATTTTGCCGAACTCGCGTTAAAATCGAAAATGCATTTTGTTTGTTAAAAAATCGCTTTCGACAGTTAATGAGGTTAGATTTTCATAATGTAAAAACAATGGCGAAGTTTGTTATTGCATGTTGTGTTTTGCATAATATTTGCATTAATAGAAATGAAGATTTTCAAGAAGAAATATCAAACACCGAACTTGACAATGCTTCATATAATCGAACAGAAAACGATAGAAGTGAAATTTCCTTAACTCAATTGGGTCAAATGAGAAGAGATGAAGTCAAACATTTTTTATTTAATTAATTTTAATTTATTCAATGAAAAGGTTTTGTAAAAATTAATGTAAATAAAGAAGTAAAACTAATATAGATAAAGAACAGTCTGTTTAATTCATTTTGAACACAAAGTAAATATTTCCATTTAATATAAGGTACATTTGTTTGCATTATTTCTTTTTATAGTCCGCCTTGCAGACTTATTTCAGCGTGGTTTCTTATTCGTTAATTTCCAAAGCTTTTTTCAACAACTCCATTTTTTCTTTGTGCCGTCTTTCTCTTGCTTCTTCTTTTCTCTCGTTTATTTCTATTAAAGTTTCTTGAATGGTCTTATTTCTCACTTTTGGGTTTTCATTTTTTTTGATTTTGGCCTTTTTAGCTATAATACAGTTAGTGCTGCTAATTTGTATCTCAGGTTCTATGGAATCATCCATGAAACTAATTTTGCTAAGCTCGTCATCAAAATCTACGTGTTTTCTTTCACAGCCTGAAGTTCTGTTGTTTTCTACCGCCAACTTTTTTCTCTTCAGTACCGTTTTATACCTCTCTTCACACTGCTTTGGTGTTTTACCTTCTATCCTCGTGGCTATTTTGGCCCACATATCTTTCTTTGTCTTAAATTTTTTTAGGGGTCCTATTTCAGGCATGTAGGTAGCATACATATCCAAAAGATTTCGTGTTTCTCCATCAGACCATACTAGAGATAAAATGAGAAAGATAATATAATATTAACTTGAAAGTGCACATTCAAGTAATTTTTTTTATTTTTACTAGCCTTGAATTCGTTTGTACGCAGTTGGAGATTCTTCGTTCTGACTACAAGACGTTTGATGTTGCCTTTTATCGGAAGCTTTTAAAGTACCATAATCTGACCATACTGGAAATAGGGAATATAGTTTTGATTTTATTGTAATGTATACACACGTGCATATGTACGCAAGTAAATATTTTAATTTATACTAACCTTCAAGTGTCTCATAAGAATTATGAATATCTATATATTCTTCATCCATCAGACTTTTCTTAGAATAAGATTCTGTTTAATTTATTATTTATATTAATGGAAACTTTTTTGATAAATTTTTGGTTTAAAGTTTTTGCAGTTTTTTCCATAAGCTTCTCGATCTTTATAGCGAACGGAGATGTTAAATTTTCACGACTCTGTTCTAGGTAATAGCAGCTGTTTAGACAACAATGTTGCTGACGATTTTTATTGATAAAATAGTGCTAAAAACCGTAGAGACAGTGAAACGCTAAGTATACATTAATGTTAAATCTCAAATATTTTGTACCATTGTGGCAGTAAAAAATGTATCACTTTTTAAAGGTGTGGGCAAACTGTAGAAAATGTTATCCATCGAAAGGGCAACATATTTGTTCAGAAAAGAAATCACCATAAGTTTTGTTTATTAATTTAATTTTTTATTCATTTTTAATAATGTGTACTTCCTCCTTTCGATAAAATTACCTCATAAATTCTATTTGGAAGGGAGTTATACAGTTGCGATAAATATTGTAAGGAAATCTGCGACTATGCCGATTTTATTGCAACAATTAGAGATTCTCGGTCATCAAATTGCCGCCCAGACTCGTACACTTTCCGAGACACCCATCCCCATACGTTTTCCATTATGTTTAAGTCCGGGGAGTATGGTGGCCATGTCAGCAATTCAACATTTTGTGCGCTAATCCACGTTTTAATAAGCCTTGCCGTGTGAATAGGAGCATTATCCTGCTGGAAAGTCCATGGGATGGGTCCAAACAAATCTTGAAATTTTGGAAATGCTGTTTGCAGAATAGATTGATAGGAATTTGCTGTCATTTTGGTGGTTTTAAATTCCAAGTCTATGACTTAATAGTACGATATTGCACCCCAGACCATAACACCACCTACTCGACTATGGCGACGGGCTAAAAAGCGTTCTTCCTTTCTCAAATCATGGAAATAGTAGTTGTAACCATCGGGTCCATCAAAATTGAACTTTTTTCGTCTGAGAAAACTACTTTATTCCACTCACTCTTCCAAGTCATGTGTTCTTTGCAAAAATTCAACCGTAATTCTTTACGTTGCTGGTTCAATGGTGGTTTTTTCTGCAACTTAATACGTTTTAAGTGTTCTGCTGTATTTAGTATTCTTCTAACTGTGGAAAGGCTAGCACTGGAACCACTTTTTGCTTTGATTTTTGCAGCAGAGTCACTAGAATTGGAGGCAATTCTTAGAATATTTCGCCTTCTGTAGCTGTTGTGGCCATTGTTTGCCGTCCCTTCATGTTTTTGCCATAGTTTTCTCTATTTCTTAAATAATTCCACACAACGTTAGCGCTTTTACTAATTTTTAAAGCAATTTCTCGGCCGGACAGACCTTGATCATCATAGGCATCAGTTTTTGCCTTCTCTTCCAACGTTAAAGATTTACCACGGCCCATTTTCAATTAAAATCAATTAAAAATTATTTTTGTGTTTTGTTTTTAAAAATTGCTGAACTATTTTGTAATTAAATTTGACATAAATGACCATACAAACACATTTTAATCACTGCACCTATTCAACTGACGCAAATATAGTTCACAATTTTCTTCGCAAATTATAAAAAGAAGTACATATTATTTTTAACGGAACTTTTTCAAGTCTTCTTTGTGTATACTCTTTTTCTCAATTGTTAAACCTTTAATAAAAAGTGCAACATAATTCTCTGCATGAATTATCCTGAGAGCAGCAAGCTCTAATTGGTTGCTAAAACACTGCACCTATTCATGTGAAACGCAGTGTATGTAGTTTATTCAAAGTGCAATGAAAATAAAATTACATAACGAGCACCGGCTTCGCTAACTAAAGTTTTTTTTGCATGGGCGGCCTTTGGCCGGTCACAGAGGTTTTTCCCTTTATGGTATAACAATTACCGGCTTTGCTAACTAAAACTTTGTTGCATGACTGGTTAAGTTCAGAGGAGTTACTCTCTATTGCGATGCGAAAAATTAATCAGTTTGCGCATTTGCTTTCGTATTTATTATTTTTCCTTTTGCGAGCCTGGTATCACCGCACTCTGTAATGCGGAAGCGTCTTTCAACCTCGTTTGATAAGCGCAAATGGAGAAAAACATATAAGCACGTTGAAAAAATATTTATGTACTTATGTATATTTGATATTTAAATTTGTAATTTTTAGGGAAAAAGCAAAAAATATTACAAACAAAGCAACGACAATTTGATATTTTATTGGATTTCATGGTGCAACATTCCGACTTTGCCAAGAAATTGTTGCAGTCAGCAACTGCCAAACAAGCCGCAATTGATTTGTGGACGAAATGGCTGTTTCATGATATCAAAATAATTCTTTTTCGTGTAATTATAGTTAAAACAAAATTTTACAAAGATTTAAATATAATTGTAGGAAAGGAAGAATTCTTTCGACATCATAGAAAAGGCAAAAAGTTTTAAGAGTAGATTAGCAGCTTATTAAAATGTAGTTTTTATTCAGGTATGTGATGGAAAACGATGTAAACAGAAAACCGATTTGAAAACGATAAAAGATACATATCGTTGGTTTAATATAGAAAAGGCGTATCTACATTTTTCGTTACTTTTCAGGAGAAGGAAAAAAGGAATAAAACCTTAAAAACTTAAGTTACAAAAAACATTTATATTGCAATTTTTATTCAAAACAAGCAACAAATTCAATTCTGGTTAAATTTTTTTATTATTTCTAATTTCTTAGAAGTTATTTTAGATAGGGCTTTTTGATATTAATTTTTTTGAAAACAAATGTAAGTTAGGGCTTTTTGTGGTAACTTAAAATTAGGAGAAACTAATATAATAATTCATGTTTGAAGTAAAAAAATAAACAATTAAAACTAAAATACGTAATTCAGGCAGATGTTAGTATACTAAAATTAGGTTTTATAAGGTAAATTATCATAAAAATGGTGGCAATCTACTGGTATGAATTTTTTTAGATCTTGCAAGTCGTCCCACTTTTTTTTAGATATGGCTATTTTCTCTTTATAAAAACAATCGGGGGACACATTTTCAATCGTAGACTTCGATCTCTGTGGGAGTAACTGATATTCATCTGTTATATTTGTTTTAAAATAAATTGATCCTGATGAGTCATATGCCAAGGCTCGAAGCATGTTTACTGTATGATCTCCAATGCTTCTGCCTGAAATTTTAGAAAAGTTTGATTATACATATCTAAAGAGTTTTTTCAGTGTGCAATATTTTACCTGGTCGTATTGATGTGTAAACCTTTGAAATATTTTCGAAATTTAAAAAATAATCATAACGCAAATGGTGCGCTTGTAGAGGTGCTGGAATTTTTCTAGCTTCCTTAATTAGTTGAACAAATTGAGACGGCAAGTTTATTTGTTTTTTATTTATTTTTCTCTCTATAAGGGAATGGGTTGCATCACATTCCATTTGCGTATGGCCACTTATTAAATACTTCTGTTCAATTGTTATTTCGGTTTCTTTTGAAAAAGTCAACAAGGCGTTAGACAAAACAGTATTACGATTTTGGTGAAAGCAGCCATCCGAGTAAATAATAATGTGATGGGTTTCAGGCGATCGGGCATGAAAATTCCTTAAGTGCATAATAATACATGTAGCAAAAACGGAAGAGACTAGATTTCCATCCGTTTCGTCCCATACATAATTATCTGATTCATGCGTTACAATATTATAGACAGTAAAGTTATGTAGTTGAAGCTTCATTTTATAATATGCAGCGCTCGCGTTTAGTTGAGGTACTAATTTAACTGCCTGCGCATCCATACATAATACTGCACATAGACCGGATTCAGCATTTTTTATATCGTTTTGCTTTTCTAAACGCATTTTTTCGATTTCTTCTCTATGTTTTTCGTATTGCTCATCCGAAACATTATTAGCTTTATGTGATACGCATAAATTGCACTGATCTTTTCTAGGCTTAAAAATCGAATAATTTAATTTCTTTATTAATTGCGCAAATATTGGGTACGACAATTTTAGGTCCCCATTTTCTTTTTCGGATTCACACTCGTCGACATAAAGCTTGTAAATCTCCTGATATGAGGAAAAATCCGATTCGAAGTAAAGCTTTTTGCTATCTTTTCTACAATAATGGGACTCCATTTTTGGCAACTCCTCTAGCCATTTTTTTAGAAAGTCACGTCGTTTTTTGTTGTGCTTACCTGTTACTGATGATCGTTTAGCATTTTTGAGCAAATTTAAAGCTTTATAGGGACTGCATTGAGTACCGTGTTTACCGCCACTGCTAATCCAATTTCTAACCATCTTTTCCTTTACTCCTAGTGTTGAAAAAAACATTTCGCGGCACACTTGTAATCAGAAAAGCTTGTAAGACCTGCAACATACTGCTTCTTTTGCTTCCAGGACATCTCCCAAAACAAACTAAAAATTTCTTTTCGCGTGGACTCATTAAAAGTCGAACACTTTCTCACCGCACTTTTTATACAAAATCGTGATGAACATAGCTCTCCTAATTGCCTAGAAGGTTTTTGACAAAGTTCTTTTTTTGATATACCCAAATATTGCTGACCTTCCATTCTTTTTTTTTTATTTACATTTTGTTTCCATTTGGATTTGTTAGCAGTATTTTTCTTTTGCACAATTCATGTTATTAAAACTTTCAATAGTAAAACTCATTCCAACACAAAAACTTAAATTGAACTGACACACAAAAAACAAAAACGCACCGACGAAAGCAACGTAGCACAGAAACTATTTTTGTGCTAGACAAATTCGGGGAAATCCCTTTTTTTAAGTAAATGCAAAAGCAAAACCATAAGAATAGCTTGGCGAATTTTTGAGTACCATAGAAAATGTATGGCAATTTCTTTTTAGTTTTTTTTAGTCTACTCTAAATTCAACTTTAAATGACTTAGGGCTTTTTTCTTTAAAAAAAAAACTTCGAATGAGTTAGGGCTTTTTTTTATAGGACTATAAATCCGTTATTTGCAATCATAGCCCACAATTTTTTTTAGGGAAGGTGTATTTGACAGTGGTCTACCAGAATACATTAAAAACGCGATTTCAAAAAAAATGTAGATACGCCTTTTCTATATTAAACCAACGATATGTGTTTGCTATAGTCGTTTAGTCAATCACTTTCAAATTTGCTTTTAATAGTTTTTTTTCCATAATTTTAAGGACATTTTTTTTCAAAACTTTATTATATTGTTTATACAGGGTGTCTGGTAGCAGATTTATATTTTCAAACTTAAATAAAAAACTTAAAAATTGACACAAAGTTTCATTAGTCCCCGTCCATACTGTGAAGCATATGCTGCAAAACTTTTGAGTTTGTTGTTGAGAAGGGGAAGAGGAGTGGAAGTATGTACGCTGTTTCATGTACATGCAGTTTTTGTTGAATTTCTTAATTGCATCTTTTGAGATGAGGTGTATTTGACGTTTCATTTTATTTCTTTTCGTTTGGTATACTGTTAACTTCTATCATAATAATAGCTACCCTGTTTTATTGTTAATTTTTTGTGAAATATAATCAAAAATTTAAAAAAAAAATATAAAATTATATAAAAATTATTATATAATTTTTCTTCTTAGCGTCCATTTTGCTTCAAATTATACCTTGTGCTTCAAATGTGTATCCAAAAAAAATATTCACACCTATCACAGGGTAGTTATTTTATATTTACATTCGGTATTGAGAAATGTCAAAAAAAATTAAAAAAAGAAGATAGAAGGGAGGAATAAAAAATACTAAACATGAAACAAAAGATTCATGTATGGACACTGCTGCACTTTCAAAAGAGAATTCAAAAAACTTTTGCAGCATATGCTTCACAATATGGACGGGGACTTAAGAGCATTGAACGACAGAACGGAATTTTATTTTTTAAAGAGTATGTCATCCAGATGTCTGCCGTCGAGTTGAACACACTGTTCAAAACAGAGCCTTGTGTTCTGCCCCACACGCTGCAGTAAACTTGGTTCAATTGAGCTGAATTCTCGACGCATATTTTCATGGGAGTTAGATCGGGGCGACCTCGGTGGTCATGGGATATCCCCAAAGCGACTGATCAGTTTTTGGGGGAAATTTTCCCGAAGAAAATTCATCGTAGCTGGCTCTGTGTTCTGTCGCGCCATCCTGTTGAAACCACGAGTGTGAAGAGTACGATGGATGAGCTCGCAAGTTTGGCAAAATAAATTCCGTAATCATGCGTCGGTAATTTTCACCGTTGACATTCGTCGCCTGGCCTCGAGAATTTTCGAAAATAAATGGTCCAATTATCTCATGCGTGGATAAGGCACACCAAACAGTTACCCTGGGGCAATGCAATTGTTTTTGATGTTTCAATCGAGGGTTTCGGGTTCTTGGAGACCAGAAACGACAGTTTTGCTTGTTGACGTGGCCGTTTAAGTGAAAATTAGCCTCGTCGCACCAAAAAGTGGGATTTACAGTGCGAAAACGGTCCAACGTCGTTTCACAAAATTTTTTGCGTATATTAAAGTCACTTTCAGTTCTTGAAGGATTTGAATTTGAAAATAATGTAACTTTAGATCGTTTTTTAAAATTTCATGAATGATAGCTCTTGGAAGTCCCAGTGAGGCTGCTCTTTTCCGTATTGAAAGTCGCGGATTTTCACGTAAACTGCTTTCAACCTTCCCACAACAACTGACACACTAATGTACATCAGAAAATGCGAGATGTTTTTTTTTTATAATTTTAGTCTGAACCCAGGTCTGTTTTGGTTTTGTAGCCAACGTGCAGACTGCTTCAGCCATCGCCACCCTTTTGAAATATTTGGATGTTTCATTACTATCAATCTGTGCCATATTTACTTTTGCTTCAGTTTTTGCGTCAGTTTTTAAAAAAAAATTTGCAAAAGTAATATAGACTACCAAATTGGTATCTAAACTCATTTAGCTTTCGCATAGCAATAGAGAGTATTATCCCCCCAGATATGTAGCGAATCGCATTTTTATGAAAACTTCAGAGGTTTATAACTCAAAACTTATGCGTTGCCGAGCCTTTTTTCAACTTTCTATAACCCGAAATATTTTTTTTTCATTTGGTGAATCCTCACTAAACTAGATTATTTCTCTATTTTCTATGGGAATTGATACTGAAATGTAATGTAGTCAGACGTAGTTTGTCTGACTAAAATATTGTTGATGATGGATCAAAATAGATTCTTTAAATATTTCATCCTATCTTCAAAAAGATCTACCTGTACACATATTTTTTTTTATTATTATTTTCTTATTATTTGTTTTCAGATTTTTTCATTATTTGTTGACAAAGATCTATCTGTTTGTCTAGATATAAAAAATGAACTTGTCTGGTATTTCAGGTAAAAGACCAAGAAAAATACTAACTCTCTCCTATCGTGAATACTTTCTCTCTCGTAATATTTCCCCTTTCAATAAATTTGCAATCGTGAAAAATTCCCGTGAATAATAAAATTTCCCCTATTGTGAATGGTTTTTTTTTCCTGTGATTTTTTTCACTTTAATTTATTCACTTGATTTTTGCCGGGGAATTGCATACAAAATGTAAGTAAATTCTTCTTTTATTTATATATTTTAATAAATATATTGTTTTTATATCAAGGTTAGCTATTGTAGTGGAAAGATTCATAAATAATAAATAAAATGCAAACCAACAGACCAATTGAGTGTGTTTTGTTAGAGTATACAAAGATATTGCGGCTCAATTTTGCACTTCTCTTACAGAATAACTTAAACTGCTGGTACATCATAGTTCCAAGCCTAAACATTTAATTTAATTTTTTGGAGTACTCTATTTTTATTTATTTCATTTTAAAATTCTTTAATTTTCACACTTTTGTTAACTCTTGCATTCAGGTACTTTTATTTTTCAAAAGCAATACTTTTTATGCGGGCGACGAATTAACTTGTCCCTGATTATTAAAAAAAACTTTCAAAGTTAAATTGGTTTACTTTTTGATTAATTTTTATGTTTTTGAAATGTTCTTCCTTTCTACATTCACTGAGAATGATAATGGGGAAAACATTCTACATAACCTTCACGACACCAATTTGCACCTCGGGGGGAATAAAAATTGCACTTCCTATTCGCGATATGAATATGTATGTATATTATTCTCATGCGATCGAAATGTATGCATTGATTAAACACAAACTTTAAATCTTATTGTAAAGAGGCAAAAAAAAAGGAAGAATTTCAGTTTAATTTTTTACTTATTTTTGGAGTTGTTTCGTTCCATTGATTACTTGATTGATTTCATTATTATTCATTTAAATCGGTTTAATTACGTAATCATAAATATGTAAAATCATAAAGTATTTTCTATTTATGAATTTCTTTTGTTTGTATTAATTACAGGTCTATTCAAATATCATTCTCGTCTCTCGATGTTCGTAACATCAATAGTAAATGAACCAAATTGTCTGAGTTATTTTGTTCAATATTTAGAAAAACGTGACGCTTTAAATTTAATTAAGTTCTACTTAGATACTGGAAACTTTAAAAATGCTGCTCTAGCACAACTACGTAAAGCACAAAAACACAACCTTGAACAGCAAATACCCGAAGAACCACTTGTAGGTTTACAAGATTCATCACAAAATGAAAGCCGTAACAATACAGATGATCATATTATGCAAAACAAGCAACATTTACAACAAAGCAATAACCTAAGTGAATCAATTGAAGCTGCTGGAGTATGTAATGTAGACGACAGCTTAGATGTCAATATCACTAGTGTACCTGAATTGAAAACATTATGCGATTTAACCATGCGCAAGCCATTAACGGATGACGAAAAATCTCAAATTTATGCAGAAACAAATAAACAACTAACAAAATGTAATGATAAGAATTGCTTTAAAGATCCTTCCCAACTATACCTTAGCAGTTCATCGAATAATCTCATGGAATTATATGATTATGTTCCCATTTCAATAGCCAGCGTACAAGATGCTTTAACAATATATCAAAAATATTTATGTGCCAATTCCCCACAGCATATAGAATTACCAGTAGATATACTTTCAAATATATCCTTCGCACTATGCAAAAAGGAACAAGAAATAGAAAATTATACGATTACATTCGATTGCTTTACTGAGTCTCAAATATTTATTTTAAATACACTAGAGCAAGAATTCCTAAATGATTTTTTACAAAGTACCTATTATGCAAAATATTGTTTAGAATTAATACAAAGCGATAATTTAAATATCAACGATATATTACACAGTGAAGTAACTCTATTTTATTTAATGGAATATTTGGAACAGCATCAGGAAAGGGATTGTTTACAGTTCTGGTCATCAGCTATAAATTATCGTAAAAGCTATTTATCCCAAGATTCGCATATGTGCAATAAAAAGGATGCCGAGTCGGATGCAATGATAATATATGAAAAATTTTTTTCTTTGCAAACTGAAGTGAAGTTATGGTCTTCAAATAAACTCCGATCTCATGTAGAATCTTGTATTTGTACGGAGGGTTTAGTATTTTACTGTTTTGATTTACCCCTTAAAGTGGCAGCAAAATATTTGGAATGTAAATATTTGCAAATGTTTTTAAAATCATCATTGTTTGCCAACTATTTAAATGAGCTAAAAGCACGCATTGAAGGTGACAGTGAGCAGAGGGAAACGCTTTATAAAAAGCCATATCTTCATAAACCTGTACGGCGCTGCGCGAGTGACAGAACATCAAATAGACATCGCAAAAGTATGTCAGATTGCAAACATGAAAATAAAGTACCGATATCTCAACAGAACACTCTATTAGCCTCAATGGACAGTCATTCATCCCATTTAAAACATTTCCAACTAAATATTGATTCCTCACAATTGACGAATCCCGATTTGTTATGGCATCGTTCCAACAGTAACAATTTGAAATTTGGTCGTGTCAATTCGCTGGGTCGTTATGAACGGGATTTTATTCCACCGTCTGAAATCTTGCACCATAATTCATCCAAAACTATTCATAACTGGTCTCTAAATTTGAGTGGTAATAAAATTAAAAATGCTATGCGTAAATTGGTTCATTTACCTGATGATTATGTTCAGGAAGAAATAGCCTGGCAAGTGGCTGAAATGATTGTAAAGGATGTCACTAATGTAACAATGCCTCAAATAGAAGAAAATATTGACACTAAATATAAACAACAGACATAGTAAGTTCTTTTTTATTAGTTTCATTAAAAATATTTCTTGGGTTGTATGATTTTTATTATATATTTATAATAATGACGACAACTCTACGGTGATAAAATTCTACAAAAACAGAGAGAATCATAGCTGTTTAGTTTGAAACTAAAACTTATATTACTTACTTATATACGTAATTACTATTTTAATCTCGTATGTACGTATTCTTTAAGAATTTCAAAAAATTTTTTTAAATCTTAAACCAGAAATTAAATAAGATATTTATAAGGAAGGAAATATTGCTCTCTCTATACATTATTTACATACAATATTTTACACTTATACTCTAAGTACATATTCACACAACATTAAAGTTTTTAAAAAGTAAAATATTTAATTTAAATCAAGTGTAGATTGACAAGATTAATACATCGTGAATTCGTTTTGTGGATAATCTTTTTGACCTAATAATACCTGTACAAGTTGTACCGAGCAAATTAAATATTTTTATTTATATATTTTTAAATTTGAATATAATCTCTTTTGATTTGAAAATAGCATATACGAGTATATATATGTACACGCACATAAAAATTTAATCACATTTCGTCACTGGAAAAAATTATAATTTTGGAAAAGCTTTAAAGAGCTCTACAGTTTCTTTTTTTTTTTTTTTAATATTACAATGTGACCTG
Source organism: Dexiosoma caninum (assembly GCA_963924685.1). Taxonomy (NCBI): domain Eukaryota; kingdom Metazoa; phylum Arthropoda; class Insecta; order Diptera; family Tachinidae; genus Dexiosoma; species Dexiosoma caninum. Next base: position 69,727,978 of record OZ004727.1, read on the forward strand.
CAATATATTTACAACATATCAACATATGTACATACACTATGGTTCAAAATTAGAGCTGCATATAATTTTTCAAGATTTCCTACATTCGCTCAAAATTTTGCAAATATTTGCTTATGTCATTTTAAAGAGCATCAAAAATTTGGTCTGTATAAAAAATTGCAATGAAACAACGTCTAAATCCAACCCGTTAGCGATTGAGTCGTTAAAGTAAAAAAAAAATTCCGTAAAACATGAATGCCTAAAAAAGGTAAAAGGTAGTGATTTGAACTCTAACAGAGTGCGGAATATAGATTCAAAATGAATAATGAAATTAATGTTAAAATAGAAAAATATATTTAAGTTCCACGTTTTGGATTAAACAACTGAGTATTTAGGTCGGTGCATTATTATAGCCGCAGTGTTACATATCGTATGTATTACTTAAGTGGAAAGGTGTATTTTGAAATTAGTTGTGAGTTGGGCTTCCATATTTCGATATAAGGTAAAAATTCGATTTGGCACGTGACTATTTTTTGCTCGTATCAATGTTTTGTTTTGGTTATTAGTTGGATATGTCAAAACTGACTTTTGTTTACTAATCCTATCTTATCTATTAATAATTTTATTAATAAAAACACAAAGTTCAATAGAAAATAAACAAGAAATAACAATAATGAGAACAAAAATGCAGGTTGTTTACACAGAGCGAAAACTTCCTTATAAATGCGAGAAGATTTTCTCTATAAAACGTTTTTAGGCAGATGGGTATTCCAGCAGAAAAAATTCTTTATTATTTTCTAGTGATAAATCTTTTTAATTTTTATAACAAGAAAAATACATAAAATAGAGAAGAAAACTTTTATTCACAATTTTTTTACTCAATTTCCGTTATTTTTCCTACCAAAAATACAATCCATAGATAAAAACTTTTTGATACTATTAGGTTTTCTTCTGAATTGTATAACAAATGGATTTCAATAATTCATTAGACTACCTAATAGATTTTTTTCAAAAAGTTATAAGAGTTGTTATCGACGCGATCTCATCTAACGAGTTCCAAATAAATTCAGGGATACCACAAAGCTCCATTCTTTTTCCTACCCTATTTTTTATTTTCCTTAATGACCTAAAAGGTCCTTCCAACCCTATTCAGATGACGGCAGTGTCTGCCATTCATATTCATTTAATCGTAGGCCTACGTCGAATGTGATCGCTAAATATGAATAATTCGCTAAATGGTGACCTCACGAGAATATCGGAATGGGGTCACGCGAACAGAGTAGATTTCAATGCTCAAAAGACCCAATGCTGCTTGCTTACGCATCGATTCATGCCATATTGCACTACCTCATCTGTAATTATGGGCGGTATAAACATCGAGGAATCAGAAGCTCTTGATGTTCTCGGCATGAAAATTCAGTGCGATGTTCGATGGACTGAGCGCATTTTTCAGGTCTCAAAGAAAGCATTCAAGTGCCTCGGTTTTTTAAGACGGTGTACGACATACTTCACCCCATGTGATTTCCTCACTATTTATATCCGACCAAAAATTATATACAACTCTCATGTATGGGCCGGTGCTTCAAGGACTATTTTAAAGTTACTCGACCGTGTACAGGAGCGAGCGAAGAAACTCATAGGAGACAGTAGGGTAGCCAACTCTATTGACTGTCTTGAGCATCGTCGCAACGTGGGGTGCGTTTCGTTGTTCTATCGCTACTATAATGGGATGTGTTCTGATGAAATCAGGGAACTCGTTCCCGAAACCCGGATATTCACGCGCACGACACGTTCATCACTAAGAGCGCATCCATTTGTAGTCGCCTTGACGGCGAACCGCACTACGCATTACAGAGAAAATTCGTTTTTTGGCCGAACAGCACGTATGTGGAATGGACTACCCGCAGAGATATTTCCTGTCACTTTTGACGCAGGAAAATATAAATCAAATGTCAATAAACACTACTCCCTCTATCCTTTCTCCCGAAATCTTATTTCCTAGTTCCGGCACAATGCTCCGCATGTATAGGCGTCATCCATGAGTGCTGGCCCAAAAAAAAAAAATTAAATACCCCAATTTTTGGGGAATTATTTCATATATTTTTTTTTTTTTTAAATAAAAATAATTTTGTCACTAACAATTTAAACTAAATCAAAAGAAAAAGTCCCAATTAGAAGAAGCATAATAACTTCTATATCCAGTCTCCACAAACCAGAAGTGTTCACCAAAACGTTGCAACAATACTGTCTCGCCATTCGACAAATAATTACTAGTCATAAATTAATTTTTTGTTTCATCTCCGTTAATCTGACAATTCCATCTATGAATAGGTTCGTCACACACAAGCATTTTGCCGCATTGGACTTTTTCTTTATTGTCAGGTATGAACGTTATATATTTACAGGATTCGACAGCCAAAGCATAATTGGTGTAATTGCAGCCGGGATTCAATTTAACGCAGTTAAAACTCAACTCTTCCATACCAAAAACACTTTAGAACGAAAACAAAAACTATTATTGATTTGAAAAACATTTTTAACTAATTTCGTTGGGTCTATGAAGTAACTCCCACGAAATAAGTCCCACTTTTAAAAACGAAATAAGTCCCACAAAAAATTGCTGTTTTGAAAGTGGGAGTTATTTCGTTTTTGAAAGTGGGACTTATTTCGTCAATTGATGGGACTTATTTCGTTACGCGTTTTTATTTTAAGTGGGACTTATTTCGTTTTGAGTGGGAATAAATTCGTTTTGTAAAGTGGGAGTTATTTCATAACCCTAAATATATATTTTGGTGGGATTTATTTCGTTTTAAGTGATTTCGAAATTCAAGAATGATCTCTTACAAGGTACTATAACTCCTTCTAAATTCCTTGACCAACTGGTGTTATCAAAAAATAATTTAATTGTACAAATGGAGCCTGATGAAGATCTTTTTGAAGAATTATCATATTTAGAAGAGGACATTAAAGACGAGTCGTTAAACCATATTGAAACTAACCAGAATACAATTAATAATAATATGTGCGTGGTTTGTTTCATAAAGCAGCCAAATATCTTATTTTTTCCTTGTAAGCACTTGAAAATTTGCAGTGAATGCTGTCTTACAATGCAAACTCACAAAATTGATCAAACCAGTAAACTAGTATGTCCATTCTGTCTTGCAGAAGTTCATGAAACCCTTCAAATATTTATCTGATAAATAAATGATTTTTTTATGGAGGGGTGCAATAGAGCCATGATATATAAGGCCATTATGGCTTTATTTCTCATTTTTTTCTTATGCAAAAAGTTATATATTGGACATTTCGTAAAAGGGACAACTATAATTTTTTGTCCTTATCTCTCATGGCTCTCCTTTTTTTGTTATACTTTACTTTATACTTACTATAATAAAAAAACTTTAAAGAAATGTGTACAAATAGGTACCAAACTTAACTACTGGAAAAACAACATTAAAAAAAATTGTTGACGTAATTACGTATGTATGTGTTTTATTATATTTTTAGTAGGAAATTGGAATTCGTGTTCCATGTTTTCTAATATCACCATTACAAAATACAACTAATCCCAATGCCACGTTAAAACTATAATACCGTCTACCATGCACTGGATCTTCAAGCCATTTATAAAGGTCGATAATTTTAATCTGATGGTCCTTCCGAAACGGTTTCCATCTTAATAATAAGAACAATTGATCTGTACTTAATCCATTTACGAATCCAAACGTTGTTACTAGTAGGCGTTCTCTATACGTTCCTTGACCGAAAAAAGAATTAATAATAAATTCTGGAACTCTATCAAAATTCGTAATATCCATTCCATTAAGAAGCCTTCTGCAAGCTTGCATACGATTTTTCTTTATTATTCCTCTGCTTTGATTATTCATATTCGACGTGTGTTTTTTTCGAAGAGCCAAATACTTCTTATTTGAAATCGCATGAAACAGTGAAAAAGTGGGACTTATTTCGTTTATGAAAGTGGGACTTAATTCATTTAAGAAATATATTATTCAAGGGGGAGTTATTTCATTTTGAGTGGGAGTTATTTCATTTCAAGTAAATTTTTAAATCTACTCATTTTGGTGGGACTTATTTCGTTTTCAAAAGTGGGACTTATTTCGTGGGAGTTATTTAATTTTTTTAAGCAATTTTTGGTGGGACTTATTTCGTTTTTAAAAGTGGGACTTATTTCGTGGGAGTTATTTCATAGACCCAATTTCGTTATCTACTACAAATTTTTTCTTTTTGATTATATGTTATTACTATTTTTCTTGTTATTATTGTTATGATATTCCAAACTGTGGATGGAATGATATGACCGATGAAATTGCTTTGTTTGTAGGCCTATCCTACTGTCCTGTTGCTGCCAACGCTTGGAACTGAATTTCCAAAAATGATAGAAATTCGGTAATTGATGGGACTTCTGTTGGATTTTATTATAATATTCATTTTGTTAGATATTGCCTATAAAATACCTACAGGAGTAAGAATTAGCATTCCTATTACTGCCCTGAGTTGCGATACGTTTTGTGGTGGTGGTGCATTAACTCTGGTAGCAGTTCGATCCTCATTCTTACTCAAACCATCCTTATCTATGGTAAAATCTAGATAAGATATTTTCTGTTCAAAAAATCTACATTTTCCCAAATTCAACTTAAAATCTGCCCCTCGTAGTTTGCTTAAAGTCTTTCTCAAATTAGCCATATGCTCCCGTAAGTTTCTACCTGTCACGGTTATATCGTCCTGATAAACTAAAACACCTGGTATTCTGAAATATTGCTGCCGCAGTTTTTATCCCAAACGGTAGCCATTTCATTTTTAGAGAACCCAGGTGGGTACTCAATGTACATGCGTGTTCAAAAGATTATTGTGGATACCTGCCCGAAGGCCTAACCCCACAGTGCTCTAAACACCGAGTGAGAGTAATGCGCTCACTAACGCCCTTATGGCCAAAAACCAGCTATGTACAGTAAATGGACACAAGTACCAATTCGATCACATGCATCTCGCATGATCTCCCCCTTGGTGAGGGGTCGAGTCTGTCTAAAACTCAGCTATTCTATGGGTCAGGCACCCGGTTGCAATGCAACTCCACACTGAACAAAATTGCTCTCCCCGCGGAGGGTCCAAACCGCAGCCACCACGTTGCTCCCACAAGGGGGCCTCACCATAGTCAGACAGAAACCGAGGTTCCTGGGGGGAAAAGGTATGGGCGAAAGTACTTTGTGGCCCTAATAATTGCTAAGAGTTCCTTTTCTATGGTACTGTAATTGATCTCATGTTTGTTTAAAGTGCGGCTAGCATAGCAAATCGGATGGTTTTCCTGAGAGAGTACTGCTCCAAGTGCGAAATTACTAGCATCTGTTGTTAAGGTGAATTTTTTTGTGAAATCGGGGTAAGCTAAGATTGGGTAATGAGTCAATAGGGTTTTTGGTGTGTCAAAACTTTCCCGATATTCAGGGTTTGAGATGTTTATTTTTGCGTCTTTCTTAAGATACCTCGTCATGGGTTTTGCTATTAGTGAATAATCTTTTATGAATTTACGATAGTAACCAGTTAGACCTAGAAATTGTTTGATCTGTTTAGGTGATTTGGGAATAGGAAAGTCGACTACGCATTCTATTTTTCTGGGATTGGGTTTTATTCCTTCTAATGTCACGATGTGACCAAGGAACTCAGTTTCCCCTTTTAGGAATTCAGATTTGTCCAACTGAATTTTCAGGTTAGCTTCCCGTAACCTGTCAAACACAAGTTTTATGGAATTTATGTGTTCCTGCAATGAGGTAGAAAATATGATCACATCATCCAAGTAGACTAGGCAGATTTTGTTGACATGGTCTTTGAGTACGTGATTCATTAACCTTTGGAACGTCGCTGGGGCTGTCTTTAGTCCAAACGACATTGGTAGGAATTCATAATGTCCTCCTTCTACAGTGAAAACGGTCTTATGAATGTCTTCTTCTCTAATTTCTATCTGGTAAAATCCTTTTGCTAAGTCAAGCGTAGTAAAGTACTGGCATCTTCCCAGTTTGTCAAGGATCTCATCAATATTGGGAATTGGGTACCTGTCATCTATCGTCACTTCGTTAAGTTTGCGATAATCGATGACAAGCCTCCATTTAGGCTTTCCACTTGCATCGGCCTTCTTCGCTACGATCCAAATAGGTGCAGAGTAAGGAGAATTACTATGCCTAATAATATTATTGTCGAGCATCTCTTGAATCTGTGATTGAACTTCTCTCTTGTGTATGTAAGGATAACGGTATGACTTAGTGTGTATGGGGACATTATTCGAGGTCCTAATTTCGTGTTTTTTAGCGGCAGTAAAACTTAACTTTGTGTTCTCTTGATAGAATATATCTGAATATTTCCTTATCAATTTAAGAAGTTCGCTTTTTTCCTCGGTGTTAAGATGTTCCACTCGAATTTGTTCCGTTAAGGGTTTAAATTCCCTATTTTCAATTATGCTGAAATTTTCGTGATCTACCTTCTGCGTAGTCAAACGATTATTTTCAGATAATAAATTTATTCCTATTTCTCCGTTTTCCATATTTAAAATACCTTCTCCTAAAATATTTCCATCCTTTTCCTCCCTAAAATAGATTAGATCGGAATTTGGTGACGTTATTATCCTTTCTTCATTCAGTATTTCCTCCTCAAAATGCATCGGTAACTTTTTGTTACCGATAGTTATTTTTTTCCTCTCATAATCTATACAAGCATTTAGTGGTCTCAATATATCATTACCTATTAGACCGTCGTAAAAATCGTCAAATCTCATTATATAGAATTCAAGTACTTCATTTGTTCCATTGTCATTAAATTCTTCAAAAATGGGTACTATGGCTTTTTCATTAACGTAAATTTGATGTTGAAGAGTTTTTATTAGAAGTGGGTTTGTTGAATGAATTCTTTTTGGGTCACAAATCCCTGGATTTAAAATTGAGTTCGTTGCGCCTGTATCTATTATAAGCCTTATAAAACCTAGTTTAGTTCCTATCGTTACAAATGGTAATTTGTTTGTGAGGCCGATTCCTGAAAATTTTCGGCTATTTCTATTTTTCCTATGTCCATTGGTTCGGGTTGATTTCTAAAATTTTGTCTGTTTAGTTGAAATGGAGGATTTTGTGGAACATGATTATGCGCGTTTATTTTTTGATATGAACGTGGTGGTTGGAAATATCTTTCCCGATTTGGAGATGATTGTCTGAAATTTCTCCCATGGTTTTGAGGTGGTTGTTGGAAGTTTCTTGCATTGTTTGGGGATAAATGGTGGGAATTTCTCCCATGGTTTTGGGGTGGTTGTTGGAAATTTCTTCCATGGTTTGGGGATAAGTATTGGGAATTTCCGTATTGTGTATTGTTCCTATGCTGATGATTTCCACGTTTATTAGGATGTACGTTAGGTTGCGTCTTATTTCCATTACTGTTCTCCGTATAAGCGTACCCAGCCTGAAATAAGATATCCATAGCCTCTTCTAAATCTCCTAAGTTTCTGCAAAACAATATAGATTTCATGGGCTCGGGGATTTTACTTTTAAAGAGGTTGAGGGCAGTGCGCTTGTTGTTCTTCGCACTCAGCCTAGTTGCTTCGGTTTCTCCTAAAATAACTACTAATTTGTTGTTTAACCTGTGTAACCTGTTTTTCATGTCATTGTAAAAATCCAAGGTGTTTGTTCTTAAAGTCACGCTTCGTAATTCGTCAAAGAGTTCCTCGCAGGAACGCCTATCTCCAAAAATATTCTGTAGTATGTTTTTAATCTCTGCCCATGAGGTCGCGTGGCAGTTTATTTCTATTACCTGTCTTGCTCTTCCTTTGAGTTTCGATTTTATTACGTCCGAAAAAAGTAGTTGGGGCAGTTGGTCATATGTTTGTAAGTGTGGGTGTATTCGGTCAATAAGTGTGGTGAACGTCTGTAGGTCTCTTGAGTCGCCACGGAATTCAGGTAATTTGTTTAGGTATTTCAAAGGGTTTATAGTTAGGATGTTTAATGGGTTTTCCAACTGTACTGCCATTTTTCAGTTTAATAGATTTGGGAAAGAAAAAGGAAATTCTCTCTTATACACGAATGCGTTTTTCCCTTTTATTTTTACGTTTTAGATAATTCTTCCCTGCCTTGGTTTTTATCAAGGTTATTTTATGTAGGAATTCTTGTAGCTTTCCGGTTTCTTGTTCTCCGGACGTATATAGTAATTTTCTTTCGATTTCTGACTCTATACTTATTTTTTCAGTTACATACATTTAATAATATTAATAAATAAATATAATATAGTTAATCGAATGCTTACTTTCTGATGCTGTTGTTGAGGATGTAGTTTCCACTGTTGGGTCTAAAGTTGACTAGGATGTGTTTCCGATGGAAAAATTTGTCACTATGTTAAGTTTAGAGTTGACTATGTTGAGTCTAAAGTTGATTAGGATGTGTTTCCGATGGAAAAATTTGTCACTATGTTGAGTGTAGAGTTGACTATGTTGAGTCTAAAGTTGATTAGGATGCGCTATGTTGAATTTAATGTTGATCAGGAGGCGCTATGTTGAATTTAAATATTATTGTGTGAATATTATTGATAAGGGTAAATCTTTTTATCCCTTTCTTCACCTTTATTTTTTTTTGTTGTGTTGTATATATATTCCTTTTTTTCACACAAAAAAAAATTTGTGTGTCCTTTAATCTTTAAAAGGATATTTCTCCGTTGTACTTTCTTTTTCTCTTCACAAAAAAGAAATGTTGTATGTCCTTTAATCTTAAAAGGATATTTCTCCGTTGTACTTCCTTTTTCTCTTCACAAAAAAGAAATGTTGTATGTCCTTTAATCTTAAAAGGATATTTCTCCGTTGTACTTCCTTTTTCTCTTCACAAAAAGGAAATTTGTATGTCCTTTAATCTTTTAAAGGATATTTCTCTTTTGTTTATTTATTTTCTGATACAGTCTTCTGTATCAGGGATTCAAAGGGAAAAAAAAAATTCCTAATACCGCACTAAGGATAACAATCCAAGTTCCATCGCGCACAATAAATAAAATCTTTTTTATTTCTTTACGTTGGATAGAACTTGCGGTATCCTACCGACTGCGCCACTTTTTTCACCGAAACGAGAAACAACGAAACAAGAATAAAACAACTGGTTTTAAGGTTCAATCAATAATAATCCATCTTCTTTATTTTCTATTTCCTTAAATACTATTATTTTGCTTTCTGTTGCAGTTTGGAAATATAAATTTAAAATAAATGTTTGCATAACAATTCTTAAGAAATTTGTCTGGTGTATTTTGCACCTGAACTAATTATAACAATTCTTTGGGGAAAAAATATAATATGTAATTAGGTCATTGCATTTTCGTTAGCGGAAATGCACCTGAGAATACAATCAAAAAGTTATTAAAATTCTTTGGAATTAATGTACTTGGACAATTTAATAAATACAAATAAAGTTATTAAAATTGCTTGTTAAATAAAGTTATTAAAATTATTTGGAATTAATGGTACATTTGGTTAACTGTTGCATTTTCATTAGTGGAAATGCACTTGGACAAACAATTCTTTGGAAAATACAATTAATAAATATATATGTTAACATTCTTTGGAGTTAGTATTCTTTGCAGCGAATAAAGTATATACAAAATAATTGGTAAAATTGCTTAATAAGTTAAAACAACATGTGTATGTATGTATGACCAAAATAACATTAAGGGAATAGTGGGAGACACTATAACACCTTGACTGGGATGTTGTAGTAATTACGTAGCAGGATGGATATATATCGATGTAGCAGGCTGTTGAAATTCAGGAGGATGTGTTGATGTTTTCAAGGATATAGAAGTCTCTTACCACTGGTGGGAGGAAACATAAGTATCCTTAAAACTAGGGGTCACCAAATTTTTTTTGGTTAGTTTGATTTCCGACTGTTGATGTCCTGTTGAAGGAAATTGAATCAGCGATGTCCTGTTGTAGGCTGTGGATCAACTTCACACCTTTCTCCTTGAAGATTATTAAATTTGTCGATGTCCTACCTGCCAAGTTTAGCTTTCTTGTTAAAGGATGTTACAATAGCGATGGCGGCTATTAACTATCCTTAGAGAAGGATGTGTGCCCCTTATTGAATTGGGGTCACCAAAATGTTATTTGATGAGATTGATTTTGGACTGTTGATGTCCTTTAGGAGAATGTTGATGGAAAAAAAAATCTGATGGAATTCTGTCCTACTTGAAAAAATCGTTTGAAAATGGCGATGTTTATTCCACACTGTTATACAAAAAAAAGATGCAAAAACATGTTTGTATGTGTGCTTTTGACAATAAATAAATAAACACAATTGTCTGTCTTATAGTATATATACAAGTTATGGTTTCTTTTATTTGAAACCTCAAAAAAACAGTTTTTCAGTTTTTTACTTCTTTATTCGTTGAGTTCTCTTCTTAGACTGATCACAAAAATACAATATTCAAATTAATATACCAAATTATTGCTTAATATTTAGTTTCGCTATAATTTGGTTCCCTTGTAGTTTCTTATTACTGATATTTTATTGCTTATTATTAAATTTTACATTTATTTAGTTTATTCTATTTTCCTGATGTTGAAACATTATTGCCAACTTGGCATTAATTTGGTTTACTTTACTTTCTTGCGCAACTTACTTTATTGAAACAAACAAGCACCAGAAATATTTACTAAAACGCAGTGTCATCATTTGTTGCGTTTGGGCAAATGTTATTGGCCAGACGCAACAACAACTTTTATAACTTCTTTGTTGTTAACTTATATACATAGTATATCGCCCTTTTTTTTGTTTTTGCTGAACTTACATTTGAACCCAAATAAAATTCAAAAATAAAGAAAATTATTGTTTGATTTGGATTTATTAGGTAAAAAAAATAGTCCCACTGTTATAACAAATTTATGTAATATCATACATATGTATATTAAACTAAAAAACAATTCTTATAATTAGTTAAAATTTGTATTATATAATACTTATGACAGAAAGGTACATGGTTTAATTAGTCTTTACAGTTTCATACTTATAAATAATTCATACCTATGAAAGGAACACAATAAATAATGCATACCTATGAAAGGAACACAGTCTAAGTAGTCTTTTCTTTTTTTTCTTTTAAAAGATATTTGGTAATTGGTAAATTAAGTAAAAAAATAAAAACATATATTTCCGGGGATTATCCAACAGTCGCTGTTTTCTTTTGTATTGTATAACAAGTGAAATTATTTCTTCACTTAATTCGTCTTTCAAACTTTTATTATGTATATCGCAGAGATTATCTTGCAGAAATAGAAGCAATGATTCATTATACCTATCATTTGTTGAACACGGTTGTGCCACTTTTTCCAATAGCTCCTTTGCTTGTAGAAAAAAGTTCGTCTTCTGGAACATCAGCTCTCGCATTCCTTTTCTTTTTTTGCCGAAGATATAGTCGCAATGGACTCCGACTCTTCAAAAGCATCCACCACGTCAACATCCACAACCTGAAATTTTAATATGTATACATATTCATACATATTTATTTATAAACATATTGGTACTTACCACTGAAACGGAAGAAATTCCTTTCTTTATATTCAAGTATCCTTTTAAAAAATTAATGCTGATTTCCTTTCTGAGCAAAAATGTTGTCCTTTCGATGGATAACATTTTCTACAGTTTGCCCATACCTTTAAAAAATGATACATTTTTTATTGCCACAATGGTACAAGTTTACATTAAAATAAATAATAAATTAAACAGAATCTTCCTCTAACAAAAGTCTGATGGACTCTAGTCAAAGTGATTGATTTTCATAATTCTTATTTGTATAAAAAAGTACTTAACAAAGATGTAAAAAAGGTTAGTATAACACCCCGACTTGAGAGTAGAGGGTCAAATATGTTGCATATTTTTTATTTTTTTTCTCTAAAGTACATCTATCAAAAGATAAACGATCATAAATCGCTTCTATTTGATTCTGCATGTGTTTCATGTTGTATATTAGTTTCGAGTTTATATACGTCATCAGATTGACATTTTTCCCTAGTTTGTTAGGATTGAATTTTAGATGAAACGGTAAATTAGACAACCTTTCAATAACCATCAATTTCGGGTGCTCTGAGACTAGAGACCTAGAGCCACAAACCATCATCAACTTACCAGTAACAATGATTTGGAAGTCATACCCTTCATAATGTAGCAAACAGGATGTTGTACTCATATTACTTATAGTCTCTATGATCTTTGTTGCTTCTCCTTCGTATATCACAACATACCTTTTATCGTCCTGGCAAGCTACTGATTCAAAAAGGTTGTCCCAGTATGTATTCCCTCCAATAGATGAGAAACATTCTCCATCGTGGTAGTCGCACCTCAATCCGTCTTTCGTAATTATTTTAGCTTCTTCTACATCCAGAGTCCCTTGCCTCTTTGTTAACATAATTGAGAATTTTGATGTCCTCACAGGTTTTTCGTACAGGACGTTATTCAACACCACAGGAGTTCCTGCATGACAAGATCCATCACTGGTCGTGCCTATTGTCTCTAAAGTATTATGGTAGACGTCAAGATCAGGAGGAATTTCTATAAGTATACCGTTGTATTTAAAATTTTTAAATTTATGTAGATGAGTGCATTCTGATTTATCCAATTTTACCAGTTCATAATAAAATCCGTTTTTATTTAAGACATCGTTAAATACACCGCAATGGAATACAAGGTGTTCTATCTCTACTAAGCACTGTATATAATCAATTTCTTTAAAAATTTCCGGTTGGACCAACTGAACAACTAATTCGTGATATTTTTTGACTGTGTAGAACATTTTTTCGGCATCTATCAGAGACTTCTGTTAATGGACTTGAACAGTCATAAGCAACAAGGCAATAAACGCTAATAGTACAAGACAATACTATTATAATCTTGATTAATGAATCCATTTATTTTATTTAGTGATGAATTTTTGTTGTAAACAGCACAAATTTAAAAATTTATTGATTCTTCCCCTTCTTCTTGAGGGTGGCGATGGCACGATGGATGGTAGTCTGCACGTTGACTACACAACCAAAAAACATACCTGGGTTCAACCCCAGTTTCCGACAAAAAAAAAAATTTTTTAAATAAAATTAAACATCTCGCATTTTTCTGATGTGCATTAGTGTATCTTTGTGTGTGAGTTGTTGTCGGAAGGTTTCAGTGGCGAAGGCATTGTCACTGGTCACTGAACAATACCGGCTTCAGCTGATAGCAATCCACAATCACATCAGAACGCCCTCCTTCGTCGGTATTGTGTAGCACCGGCGAAGTAAAATAATAATAAAAATGGCTACTAAACCGAAGCTTCAGCACTGCTACGAGTATAAACAAAGAACGTGCGAAAGCAGAGCTGTAAAATATTTAATTAAGCTTCACCTCCTGTCGTTTCTTCTACTATCCCTTTCCTATAGTTCCAGCACAATGCCTCGCATATGTAGGAGTCATCTCCTGAGTGCTGGTCCCAGATAAAAAAAAAATAATAATAAAATATGTATATCACATTTTTCTTTTCCTAAAATTTTCTATTTAAATTCACTTTTTTTAGGTAAAAAATAACGATTAATTAACAAAAAAATTAATAACTATAAATCACAAATATCACATCACATTGTTTTTTTTCTATTTCTAATTATAACAATTTCTTTTTTAATTCAAGCTTTTCTATTTCTAATTTTTGTTTTTGGAGCTTGTACTCTTTTTTTAAATTTAAATTTTTCTTTATCAAATGCTAATTTTTTTCGCTTAAATCGAAACGTTTTCTATTGTACCTTACAAGTTCCTGTAATGTATTTTGTACATCTCCCAAAAGTTTAGTGGATTCCTTGTGGAAAGTTCTTTGATTTTCCACTTGTGTTTTTAGGAGATCATTTTGGCGATGATTTAGGTATCGCATCCTGTGCGTGTGTTCGTACACGCACCTGCATACATAGCAAGTATGCACATGTGTTTCCACACGTGCCTCCCCACTACTCAAAACCTCAATATGAGGCTTTGCAATCACGTCGGCGATGATCTGCCGACTTGCTTTCTTCCTCCAGAAAGCCAGGGATTCAACCTTTTGTTGAAGCCGTTGCTTCAACTCAGTAACATCAACTTTTTGAACCATTTTCGGTGGTTCGGCCTGAATTTTCTTAGCAGTTTTAAAAACTGCAACGTTTTCCAACGTAGGCACTGTTGGTATTGCCTTGCGCCACTGGTTGCTTAATTTGCGCTGCAACCGCTTCAACTTTTCTTGCTCGTTCTTAGCGAGCCGTTCAGCGCGTTTTTTAAGGCCGGCTATCCGTTGCTCGAGATACTTGGTCTTGGCAGCATCCCGCTCCGCAATTGATTTCTCAATCGCCTCGCGTCGTTTGCTAAAGAATTTCGCCAGATCGCGATCCTCCTTAACATAATGTTGCCACAATGTTTCAGTGGCCTTTACCCCGAATTTGTCCAGGGTCTTCTCAAACGACTTATAGTCGTTCGGCGCGAACATCGACTTTAAAAAGCCGTTCTTCATCTCATCGATTTTGCCCTTATGGGCTTTCTTCACTTGCGCGAAGAATTGGCGGTGGAGGTCTCGTTGCCATTTATTGAATTTTTTATTTAATGAAGCACGCTCACGTGCTTCATCCAGGTTACGTTCAACCCGCTTAATTTGCTTAGCAAAGCGTACTTTGCTATTGACGGCACCTTCCCACAAGGTCGCCGCGGTGTGCTCCAAGCCAATTGAAGCCGCATAGAGAATTGCCTTCTCTATAAACTTCTTGTAGCCTTCCGGTGAGAAGGCCACACGGGCACAATATATTAACGGGAAATAGTCCCGTTCGAAATTAGAGGCCTTGATTTTGGCCTCATTTTCGTTTTTGAGCTTCACCTGAAGCTCCTTCTTGGCCACGAGGGCCTGCTTACGGATCTCGTAAGTCTCGTATTTAAAGTTGCCTACGATAGCGTAGGCAGCCTCGGGGGTTCTAGCAAAAAATAATTTTTTGGCCAATTCGGCCAAAAATTCCGCATTGCGGAAACGCGCAATGTAAGGCATTACGCATACCCAGACGGCCCCGTCGATGACGACGGGAACAGCCTTCTGACGGCGGCACGCCGTCGCTACTCCAAACGGGTAGAAAACCCGTCTACCTTCCATATTACCAGCAAATGAGAGCTGGCGGGAGTTTACAAAGTTTTGTTTTATAAAATTCATGTTTTTTTTTTAAAAACAAAATGAAATTTTTATTGTTAATAAAAAGAAAATTAAATTAAAAATTTTTGTTATTTTATTTTATTTTATTTTGATTAATTTCTAAACAATATTTTTCAATATGTCTAGATGATCTCAGAAATTTTCAATAAATTTCAAAAAAGAATTGAATATTTTAAAAAATTTGAAAAGATTTTAAAACGTTCGGGAATTGCTTGAAAACTTTGGCTGTATGATACAGTATAAGTTAATTCACTCAAAATGTCACAATCGCGTACGTTTGGCTGTCTGAAAGCTTTCATCCAGACAACTACGTTTAGAAGCGTGCGCTAGTTCACTTAGGCTGCTATTTTCTTTTTGGGAGGGCAAAAAAACTTCTTCTGCGGAATCTTTGTTTGTTGCAATCTCGTCAATAGCAGTACCACTTATGCCAAAGCATAATGATGTTTTCAGCCCGTTGACGGCTTCCTCCATATGTAAAAGATTTATTATTTGTTCCTCCATAGAGAAAAGCGTGCAGTATTGTGAGACACCACCACCTGTGCTGGAAATGCTTATTTTATTTTTCCTCATCTTAACCTTCGAATGAGTTTTTAGGTCAGACCAAACGTATATGCACATACACATACATATGTATATATTTATACTGTGTTAGTTCCACTTTTTATATAAAAACTATAATACATTACCTTTTTACAACCAGCTACATCCCTTACAGGAGGACCATTGGAGTTCATGTCGTCCGCTAGTTTCGTCCACAAATTGTTGGCGCGTTGTTTGGCATTCCCGCACTGCAGCTGGCCCTTGGCCAAATCGCTGTGTTGCTCCTTGAAATTCACAAGGATTTGAAACTACCGTTGTTGAGTGTGTAATTTTTTCGACTTTTTCCTAAAAAAATTATAATTTAGATATAAATATAAAAATGTATTTATTATTACTTACATGCTGCGTTTCCTTTGCGTTTATTATTTTGTTGACGCAAGATAACTTTAGTGTGGGTGTAATGGAAGTACACCTTTTTGGAGATTTTAATTCGCCCTCAATGCTTTTAAGAACATAGGAGAACGCATCCTTACTGAGCCGGAAGTTTTTTACAAAACTAAAAGTAAAAATTTGTTAAAATTTGCGAAATAACAATATGAGCGTATGGTTATTTACCTTTTATTGGAAATTTCCATTATATTTGAAGAGTCTCTAATTAATTTTCTTTGGACTCTTTCAGGCACCGTGTCATCTTTATCATCGAACCACAAGGAAACACAATCCATATTATTCAATGTTAAAAAATATTTAAAAATTTTAATAGCGTTTTTTTTCTTTAAATGCTTTGTTTTGGGAAATTTGTGTGTCAAACAGCAGTGCTACCAACATCTTCACAAGTTTTTCCCTTATGTTTGTGAATACAACTCTGTGTTCGTTTCGAACGATTTACACAGTACGGATTACCTTTCGATTCGGAAATTTCTTTCGAAAGATTTTACTTTTCGAATCGAGTTACACAGTAACCCCCCAGACTCTCTGATTTACAAGTGTCTTCTTGCTTAACACGGCATACAGATATGCGACTATTGCTTCAGCTGAAACCTTGGGATTAACAGGAGCACTTGAGACATAATCCCGAAGTTTGCCAAGATCCGACACCTTCGCGATATGTATTATGGGTTTAGTATTTGGATTACTCTTGAACCACTCCGATGGATAGGAGCAAGGTTTGGTCTCTGAAATATTGGGGACCATGATGGCCTTTCCAGTTATACTGTTGAATTTTCCTAACATATTGACAATGAAATAAAAGACGAAAACAAAGAATGATAGTTGATCAGTCTTAACAATCACAGATATGGGTACTGAGTTACTGTTTGTAAACTTTAAACATTAATTTTGTTTGAAGACTCATTCCTCCATAAAATGCATTGCAATCGCTGATGTTCTTCACATACCTTAATCTGCCTAAATATCTTCTCTAAATCAGCGGTAAAGGCAAACTTATATCTTCGCCATCGAGATATAACTGCAGATAAATCGTTTTGAAGCGCTGGACCAACTGCTAACTCTTCATTTATAGAACTTCCAGGCGGTCTCTTACTTCTTCCATCGAAAACGACTCGTAATTTTGTAGTGGTGCTACTCTCCTTAAGTACGCCATGATGGGGGAAAAAATAAGCACCTCTTGGTATCGCTTTAGGGTACTCATCTAAGCTTTTCATATGATTAAGGGCCTCATACTCGGACATAAATTTTATGTACTCTGCAGCAAATTTCGGTTTAGTTTTAAACGAGTTTTCGAGGCATTTTAGACGTTTAAGCGCGTTATAATCTGTATGAGAAAATTTCGGAAGTGGTTCACCTCGCAACAAGCTTTTGAAGGGTAAGTGCAGTTTTAAAAACTGCAACGTTTTCCAACGTAGGCACTGTTGGTATTGCCTTGCGCCACTGGTTGCTTAATTTGCGCTGCAACCGCTTCAACTTTTCTTGCTCGTTCTTAGCGAGCCGTTCAGCGCGTTTTTTAAGGCCGGCTATCCGTTGCTCGAGATACTTGGTCTTGGCAGCATCCCGCTCCGCAATTGATTTCTCAATCGCCTCGCGTCGTTTGCTAAAGAATTTCGCCAGATCGCGATCCTCCTTAACATAATGTTGCCACAATGTTTCAGTGGCCTTTACCCCGAATTTGTCCAGGGTCTTCTCAAACGACTTATAGTCGTTCGGCGCGAACATCGACTTTAAAAAGCCGTTCTTCATCTCATCGATTTTGCCCTTATGGGCTTTCTTCACTTGCGCGAAGAATTGGCGGTGGAGGTCTCGTTGCCATTTATTGAATTTTTTATTTAATGAAGCACGCTCACGTGCTTCATCCAGGTTACGTTCAACCCGCTTAATTTGCTTAGCAAAGCGTAGTTTGCTATTGACGGCACCTTCCCACAAGGTCGCCGCGGTGTGCTCCAAGCCAATTGAAGCCGCATAGAGAATTGCCTTCTCTATAAACTTCTTGTAGCCTTCCGGTGAGAAGGCCACACGGGCACAATATATTAACGGGAAATAGTCCCGTTCGAAATTAGAGGCCTTGATTTTGGCCTCATTTTCGTTTTTGAGCTTCACCTGAAGCTCCTTCTTGGCCACGAGGGCCTGCTTACGGATCTCGTAAGTCTCGTATTTAAAGTTGCCTACGATAGCGTAGGCAGCCTCGGGGGTTCTAGCAAAAAATAATTTTTTGGCCAATTCGGCCAAAAATTCCGCATTGCGGAAACGCGCAATGTAAGGCATTACGCATACCCAGACGGCCCCGTCGATGACGACGGGAACAGCCTTCTGACGGCGGCACGCCGTCGCTACTCCAAACGGGTAGAAAACCCGTCTACCTTCCATATTACCAGCAAATGAGAGCTGGCGGGAGTTTACAAAGTTTTGTTTTATAAAATTCATGTTTTTTTTTTAAAAACAAAATGAAATTTTTATTGTTAATAAAAAGAAAATTAAATTAAAAATTTTTGTTATTTTATTTTATTTTATTTTGATTAATTTCTAAACAATATTTTTCAATATGTCTAGATGATCTCAGAAATTTTCAATAAATTTCAAAAAAGAATTGAATATTTTAAAAAATTTGAAAAGATTTTAAAACGTTCGGGAATTGCTTGAAAACTTTGGCTGTATGATACAGTATAAGTTAATTCACTCAAAATGTCACAATCGCGTACGTTTGGCTGTCTGAAAGCTTTCATCCAGACAACTACGTTTAGAAGCGTGCGCTAGTTCACTTAGGCTGCTATTTTCTTTTTGGGAGGGCAAAAAAACTTCTTCTGCGGAATCTTTGTTTGTTGCAATCTCGTCAATAGCAGTACCACTTATGCCAAAGCATAATGATGTTTTCAGCCCGTTGACGGCTTCCTCCATATGTAAAAGATTTATTATTTGTTCCTCCATAGAGAAAAGCGTGCAGTATTGTGAGACACCACCACCTGTGCTGGAAATGCTTATTTTATTTTTCCTCATCTTAACCTTCGAATGAGTTTTTAGGTCAGACCAAACGTATATGCACATACACATACATATGTATATATTTATACTGTGTTAGTTCCACTTTTTATATAAAAACTATAATACATTACCTTTTTACAACCAGCTACATCCCTTACAGGAGGACCATTGGAGTTCATGTCGTCCGCTAGTTTCGTCCACAAATTGTTGGCGCGTTGTTTGGCATTCCCGCACTGCAGCTGGCCCTTGGCCAAATCGCTGTGTTGCTCCTTGAAATTCACAAGGATTTGAAACTACCGTTGTTGAGTGTGTAATTTTTTCGACTTTTTCCTAAAAAAATTATAATTTAGATATAAATATAAAAATGTATTTATTATTACTTACATGCTGCGTTTCCTTTGCGTTTATTATTTTGTTGACGCAAGATAACTTTAGTGTGGGTGTAATGGAAGTACACCTTTTTGGAGATTTTAATTCGCCCTCAATGCTTTTAAGAACATAGGAGAACGCATCCTTACTGAGCCGGAAGTTTTTTACAAAACTAAAAGTAAAAATTTGTTAAAATTTGCGAAATAACAATATGAGCGTATGGTTATTTACCTTTTATTGGAAATTTCCATTATATTTGAAGAGTCTCTAATTAATTTTCTTTGGACTCTTTCAGGCACCGTGTCATCTTTATCATCGAACCACAAGGAAACACAATCCATATTATTCAATGTTAAAAAATATTTAAAAATTTTAATAGCGTTTTTTTTCTTTAAATGCTTTGTTTTGGGAAATTTGTGTGTCAAACAGCAGTGCTACCAACATCTTCACAAGTTTTTCCCTTATGTTTGTGAATACAACTCTGTGTTCGTTTCGAACGATTTACACAGTACGGATTACCTTTCGATTCGGAAATTTCTTTCGAAAGATTTTACTTTTCGAATCGAGTTACACAGTAACCCCCCAGACTCTCTGATTTACAAGTGTCTTCTTGCTTAACACGGCATACAGATATGCGACTATTGCTTCAGCTGAAACCTTGGGATTAACAGGAGCACTTGAGACATAATCCCGAAGTTTGCCAAGATCCGACACCTTCGCGATATGTATTATGGGTTTAGTATTTGGATTACTCTTGAACCACTCCGATGGATAGGAGCAAGGTTTGGTCTCTGAAATATTGGGGAC
Source organism: Dexiosoma caninum (assembly GCA_963924685.1). Classification (NCBI taxonomy): domain Eukaryota; kingdom Metazoa; phylum Arthropoda; class Insecta; order Diptera; family Tachinidae; genus Dexiosoma; species Dexiosoma caninum. The sequence continues at coordinate 69,748,300 of OZ004727.1, forward strand.
CATGATGGCCTTTCCAGTTATACTGTTGAATTTTCCTAACATATTGACAATGAAATAAAAGACGAAAACAAAGAATGATAGTTGATCAGTCTTAACAATCACAGATATGGGTACTGAGTTACTGTTTGTAAACTTTAAACATTAATTTTGTTTGAAGACTCATTCCTCCATAAAATGCATTGCAATCGCTGATGTTCTTCACATACCTTAATCTGCCTAAATATCTTCTCTAAATCAGCGGTAAAGGCAAACTTATATCTTCGCCATCGAGATATAACTGCAGATAAATCGTTTTGAAGCACTGGACCAACTGCTAACTCTTCATTTATAGAACTTCCAGGCGGTCTCTTACTTCTTCCATCGAAAACGACTCGTAATTTTGTAGTGGTGCTACTCTCCTTAAGTACGCCATGATGGGGGAAAAAATAAGCACCTCTTGGTATCGCTTTAGGGTACTCATCTAAGCTTTTCATATGATTAAGGGCCTCATACTCGGACATAAATTTTATGTACTCTGCAGCAAATTTCGGTTTAGTTTTAAACGAGTTTTCGAGGCATTTTAGACGTTTAAGCGCGTTATAATCTGTATGAGAAAATTTCGGAAGTGGTTCACCTCGCAACAAGCTTTTGAAGGGTAAGTGCAGTTTTAAAAACTGCAACGTTTTCCAACGTAGGCACTGTTGGTATTGCCTTGCGCCACTGGTTGCTTAATTAGCGCTGCAACCGCTTCAACTTTTCTTGCTCGTTCTTAGCGAGCCGTTCAGCGCGTTTTTTAAGGCCGGCTATCCGTTGCTCGAGATACTTGGTCTTGGCAGCATCCCGCTCCGCAATTGATTTCTCAATCGCCTCGCGTCGTTTGCTAAAGAATTTCGCCAGATCGCGATCCTCCTTAACATAATGTTGCCACAATGTTTCAGTGGCCTTTACCCCGAATTTGTCCAGGGTCTTCTCAAACGACTTATAGTCGTTCGGCGCGAACATCGACTTTAAAAAGCCGTTCTTCATCTCATCGATTTTGCCCTTATGGGCTTTCTTCACTTGCGCGAAGAATTGGCGGTGGAGGTCTCGTTGCCATTTATTGAATTTTTTATTTAATGAAGCACGCTCACGTGCTTCATCCAGGTTACGTTCAACCCGCTTAATTTGCTTAGCAAAGCGTACTTTGCTATTGACGGCACCTTCCCACAAGGTCGCCGCGGTGTGCTCCAAGCCAATTGAAGCCGCATAGAGAATTGCCTTCTCTATAAACTTCTTGTAGCCTTCCGGTGAGAAGGCCACACGGGCACAATATATTAACGGGAAATAGTCCCGTTCGAAATTAGAGGCCTTGATTTTGGCCTCATTTTCGTTTTTGAGCTTCACCTGAAGCTCCTTCTTGGCCACGAGGGCCTGCTTACGGATCTCGTAAGTCTCGTATTTAAAGTTGCCTACGATAGCGTAGGCAGCCTCGGGGGTTCTAGCAAAAAATAATTTTTTGGCCAATTCGGCCAAAAATTCCGCATTGCGGAAACGCGCAATGTAAGGCATTACGCATACCCAGACGGCCCCGTCGATGACGACGGGAACAGCCTTCTGACGGCGGCACGCCGTCGCTACTCCAAACGGGTAGAAAACCCGTCTACCTTCCATATTACCAGCAAATGAGAGCTGGCGTGAGTTTACAAAGTTTTGTTTTATAAAATTCATGTTTTTTTTTTAAAAACAAAATGAAATTTTTATTGTTAATAAAAAGAAAATTAAATTAAAAATTTTTGTTATTTTATTTTATTTTATTTTGATTAATTTCTAAACAATATTTTTCAATATGTCTAGATGATCTCAGAAATTTTCAATAAATTTCAAAAAAGAATTGAATATTTTAAAAAATTTGAAAAGATTTTAAAACGTTCGGGAATTGCTTGAAAACTTTGGCTGTATGATACAGTATAAGTTAATTCACTCAAAATGTCACAATCGCGTACGTTTGGCTGTCTGAAAGCTTTCATCCAGACAACTACGTTTAGAAGCGTGCGCTAGTTCACTTAGGCTGCTATTTTCTTTTTGGGAGGGCAAAAAAACTTCTTCTGCGGAATCTTTGTTTGTTGCAATCTCGTCAATAGCAGTACCACTTATGCCAAAGCATAATGATCTTTTCAGCCCGTTGACGGCTTCCTCCATATGTAAAAGATTTATTATTTGTTCCTCCATAGAGAAAAGCGTGCAGTATTGTGAGACACCACCACCTGTGCTGGAAATGCTTATTTTATTTTTCCTCATCTTAACCTTCGAATGAGTTTTTAGGTCAGACCAAACGTATATGCACATACACATACATATGTATATATTTATACTGTGTTAGTTCCACTTTTTATATAAAAACTATAATACATTACCTTTTTACAACCAGCTACATCCCTTACAGGAGGACCATTGGAGTTCATGTCGTCCGCTAGTTTCGTCCACAAATTGTTGGCGCGTTGTTTGGCATTCCCGCACTGCAGCTGGCCCTTGGCCAAATCGCTGTGTTGCTCCTTGAAATTCACAAGGATTTGAAACTACCGTTGTTGAGTGTGTAATTTTTTCGACTTTTTCCTAAAAAAATTATAATTTAGATATAAATATAAAAATGTATTTATTATTACTTACATGCTGCGTTTCCTTTGCGTTTATTATTTTGTTGACGCAAGATAACTTTAGTGTGGGTGTAATGGAAGTACACCTTTTTGGAGATTTTAATTCGCCCTCAATGCTTTTAAGAACATAGGAGAACGCATCCTTACTGAGCCGGAAGTTTTTTACAAAACTAAAAGTAAAAATTTGTTAAAATTTGCGAAATAACAATATGAGCGTATGGTTATTTACCTTTTATTGGAAATTTCCATTATATTTGAAGAGTCTCTAATTAATTTTCTTTGGACTCTTTCAGGCACCGTGTCATCTTTATCATCGAACCACAAGGAAACACAATCCATATTATTCAATGTTAAAAAATATTTAAAAATTTTAATAGCGTTTTTTTTCTTTAAATGCTTTGTTTTGGGAAATTTGTGTGTCAAACAGCAGTGCTACCAACATCTTCACAAGTTTTTCCCTTATGTTTGTGAATACAACTCTGTGTTCGTTTCGAACGATTTACACAGTACGGATTACCTTTCGATTCGGAAATTTCTTTCGAAAGATTTTACTTTTCGAATCGAGTTACACAGTAACCCCCCAGACTCTCTGATTTACAAGTGTCTTCTTGCTTAACACGGCATACAGATATGCGACTATTGCTTCAGCTGAAACCTTGGGATTAACAGGAGCACTTGAGACATAATCCCGAAGTTTGCCAAGATCCGACACCTTCGCGATATGTATTATGGGTTTAGTATTTGGATTACTCTTGAACCACTCCGATGGATAGGAGCAAGGTTTGGTCTCTGAAATATTGGGGACCATGATGGCCTTTCCAGTTATACTGTTGAATTTTCCTAACATATTGACAATGAAATAAAAGACGAAAACAAAGAATGATAGTTGATCAGTCTTAACAATCACAGATATGGGTACTGAGTTACTGTTTGTAAACTTTAAACATTAATTTTGTTTGAAGACTCATTCCTCCATAAAATGCATTGCAATCGCTGATGTTCTTCACATACCTTAATCTGCCTAAATATCTTCTCTAAATCAGCGGTAAAGGCAAACTTATATCTTCGCCATCGAGATATAACTGCAGATAAATCGTTTTGAAGCACTGGACCAACTGCTAACTCTTCATTTATAGAACTTCCAGGCGGTCTCTTACTTCTTCCATCGAAAACGACTCGTAATTTTGTAGTGGTGCTACTCTCCTTAAGTACGCCATGATGGGGGAAAAAATAAGCACCTCTTGGTATCGCTTTAGGGTACTCATCTAAGCTTTTCATATGATTAAGGGCCTCATACTCGGACATAAATTTTATGTACTCTGCAGCAAATTTCGGTTTAGTTTTAAACGAGTTTTCGAGGCATTTTAGACGTTTAAGCGCGTTATAATCTGTATGAGAAAATTTCGGAAGTGGTTCACCTCGCAACAAGCTTTTGAAGGGTAAGTGCAGTTTTAAAAACTGCAACGTTTTCCAACGTAGGCACTGTTGGTATTGCCTTGCGCCACTGGTTGCTTAATTTGCGCTGCAACCGCTTCAACTTTTCTTGCTCGTTCTTAGCGAGCCGTTCAGCGCGTTTTTTAAGGCCGGCTATCCGTTGCTCGAGATACTTGGTCTTGGCAGCATCCCGCTCCGCAATTGATTTCTCAATCGCCTCGCGTCGTTTGCTAAAGAATTTCGCCAGATCGCGATCCTCCTTAACATAATGTTGCCACAATGTTTCAGTGGCCTTTACCCCGAATTTGTCCAGGGTCTTCTCAAACGACTTATAGTCGTTCGGCGCGAACATCGACTTTAAAAAGCCGTTCTTCATCTCATCGATTTTGCCCTTATGGGCTTTCTTCACTTGCGCGAAGAATTGGCGGTGGAGGTCTCGTTGCCATTTATTGAATTTTTTATTTAATGAAGCACGCTCACGTGCTTCATCCAGGTTACGTTCAACCCGCTTAATTTGCTTAGCAAAGCGTACTTTGCTATTGACGGCACCTTCCCACAAGGTCGCCGCGGTGTGCTCCAAGCCAATTGAAGCCGCATAGAGAATTGCCTTCTCTATAAACTTCTTGTAGCCTTCCGGTGAGAAGGCCACACGGGCACAATATATTAACGGGAAATAGTCCCGTTCGAAATTAGAGGCCTTGATTTTGGCCTCATTTTCGTTTTTGAGCTTCACCTGAAGCTCCTTCTTGGGCACGAGGGCCTGCTTACGGATCTCGTAAGTCTCGTATTTAAAGTTGCCTACGATAGCGTAGGCAGCCTCGGGGGTTCTAGCAAAAAATAATTTTTTGGCCAATTCGGCCAAAAATTCCGCATTGCGGAAACGCGCAATGTAAGGCATTACGCATACCCAGACGGCCCCGTCGATGACGACGGGAACAGCCTTCTGACGGCGGCACGCCGTCGCTACTCCAAACGGGTAGAAAACCCGTCTACCTTCCATATTACCAGCAAATGAGAGCTGGCGGGAGTTTACAAAGTTTTGTTTTATAAAATTCATGTTTTTTTTTTAAAAACAAAATGAAATTTTTATTGTTAATAAAAAGAAAATTAAATTAAAAATTTTTGTTATTTTATTTTATTTTATTTTGATTAATTTCTAAACAATATTTTTCAATATGTCTAGATGATCTCAGAAATTTTCAATAAATTTCAAAAAAGAATTGAATATTTTAAAAAATTTGAAAAGATTTTAAAACGTTCGGGAATTGCTTGAAAACTTTGGCTGTATGATACAGTATAAGTTAATTCACTCAAAATGTCACAATCGCGTACGTTTGGCTGTCTGAAAGCTTTCATCCAGACAACTACGTTTAGAAGCGTGCGCTAGTTCACTTAGGCTGCTATTTTCTTTTTGGGAGGGCAAAAAAACTTCTTCTGCGGAATCTTTGTTTGTTGCAATCTCGTCAATAGCAGTACCACTTATGCCAAAGCATAATGATGTTTTCAGCCCGTTGACGGCTTCCTCCATATGTAAAAGATTTATTATTTGTTCCTCCATAGAGAAAAGCGTGCAGTATTGTGAGACACCACCACCTGTGCTGGAAATGCTTATTTTATTTTTCCTCATCTTAACCTTCGAATGAGTTTTTAGGTCAGACCAAACGTATATGCACATACACATACATATGTATATATTTATACTGTGTTAGTTCCACTTTTTATATAAAAACTATAATACATTACCTTTTTACAACCAGCTACATCCCTTACAGGAGGACCATTGGAGTTCATGTCGTCCGCTAGTTTCGTCCACAAATTGTTGGCGCGTTGTTTGGCATTCCCGCACTGCAGCTGGCCCTTGGCCAAATCGCTGTGTTGCTCCTTGAAATTCACAAGGATTTGAAACTACCGTTGTTGAGTGTGTAATTTTTTCGACTTTTTCCTAAAAAAATTATAATTTAGATATAAATATAAAAATGTATTTATTATTACTTACATGCTGCGTTTCCTTTGCGTTTATTATTTTGTTGACGCAAGATAACTTTAGTGTGGGTGTAATGGAAGTACACCTTTTTGGAGATTTTAATTCGCCCTCAATGCTTTTAAGAACATAGGAGAACGCATCCTTACTGAGCCGGAAGTTTTTTACAAAACTAAAAGTAAAAATTTGTTAAAATTTGCGAAATAACAATATGAGCGTATGGTTATTTACCTTTTATTGGAAATTTCCATTATATTTGAAGAGTCTCTAATTAATTTTCTTTGGACTCTTTCAGGCACCGTGTCATCTTTATCATCGAACCACAAGGAAACACAATCCATATTATTCAATGTTAAAAAATATTTAAAAATTTTAATAGCGTTTTTTTTCTTTAAATGCTTTGTTTTGGGAAATTTGTGTGTCAAACAGCAGTGCTACCAACATCTTCACAAGTTTTTCCCTTATGTTTGTGAATACAACTCTGTGTTCGTTTCGAACGATTTACACAGTACGGATTACCTTTCGATTCGGAAATTTCTTTCGAAAGATTTTACTTTTCGAATCGAGTTACACAGTAACCCCCCAGACTCTCTGATTTACAAGTGTCTTCTTGCTTAACACGGCATACAGATATGCGACTATTGCTTCAGCTGAAACCTTGGGATTAACAGGAGCACTTGAGACATAATCCCGAAGTTTGCCAAGATCCGACACCTTCGCGATATGTATTATGGGTTTAGTATTTGGATTACTCTTGAACCACTCCGATGGATAGGAGCAAGGTTTGGTCTCTGAAATATTGGGGACCATGATGGCCTTTCCAGTTATACTGTTGAATTTTCCTAACATATTGACAATGAAATAAAAGACGAAAACAAAGAATGATAGTTGATCAGTCTTAACAATCACAGATATGGGTACTGAGTTACTGTTTGTAAACTTTAAACATTAATTTTGTTTGAAGACTCATTCCTCCATAAAATGCATTGCAATCGCTGATGTTCTTCACATACCTTAATCTGCCTAAATATCTTCTCTAAATCAGCGGTAAAGGCAAACTTATATCTTCGCCATCGAGATATAACTGCAGATAAATCGTTTTGAAGCGCTGGACCAACTGCTAACTCTTCATTTATAGAACTTCCAGGCGGTCTCTTACTTCTTCCATCGAAAACGACTCGTAATTTTGTAGTGGTGCTACTCTCCTTAAGTACGCCATGATGGGGGAAAAAATAAGCACCTCTTGGTATCGCTTTAGGGTACTCATCTAAGCTTTTCATATGATTAAGGGCCTCATACTCGGACATAAATTTTATGTACTCTGCAGCAAATTTCGGTTTAGTTTTAAACGAGTTTTCGAGGCATTTTAGACGTTTAAGCGCGTTATAATCTGTATGAGAAAATTTCGGAAGTGGTTCACCTCGCAACAAGCTTTTGAAGGGTAAGTGCAGTTTTAAAAACTGCAACGTTTTCCAACGTAGGCACTGTTGGTATTGCCTTGCGCCACTGGTTGCTTAATTAGCGCTGCAACCGCTTCAACTTTTCTTGCTCGTTCTTAGCGAGCCGTTCAGCGCGTTTTTTAAGGCCGGCTATCCGTTGCTCGAGATACTTGGTCTTGGCAGCATCCCGCTCCGCAATTGATTTCTCAATCGCCTCGCGTCGTTTGCTAAAGAATTTCGCCAGATCGCGATCCTCCTTAACATAATGTTGCCACAATGTTTCAGTGGCCTTTACCCCGAATTTGTCCAGGGTCTTCTCAAACGACTTATAGTCGTTCGGCGCGAACATCGACTTTAAAAAGCCGTTCTTCATCTCATCGATTTTGCCCTTATGGGCTTTCTTCACTTGCGCGAAGAATTGGCGGTGGAGGTCTCGTTGCCATTTATTGAATTTTTTATTTAATGAAGCACGCTCACGTGCTTCATCCAGGTTACGTTCAACCCGCTTAATTTGCTTAGCAAAGCGTACTTTGCTATTGACGGCACCTTCCCACAAGGTCGCCGCGGTGTGCTCCAAGCCAATTGAAGCCGCATAGAGAATTGCCTTCTCTATAAACTTCTTGTAGCCTTCCGGTGAGAAGGCCACACGGGCACAATATATTAACGGGAAATAGTCCCGTTCGAAATTAGAGGCCTTGATTTTGGCCTCATTTTCGTTTTTGAGCTTCACCTGAAGCTCCTTCTTGGCCACGAGGGCCTGCTTACGGATCTCGTAAGTCTCGTATTTAAAGTTGCCTACGATAGCGTAGGCAGCCTCGGGGGTTCTAGCAAAAAATAATTTTTTGGCCAATTCGGCCAAAAATTCCGCATTGCGGAAACGCGCAATGTAAGGCATTACGCATACCCAGACGGCCCCGTCGATGACGACGGGAACAGCCTTCTGACGGCGGCACGCCGTCGCTACTCCAAACGGGTAGAAAACCCGTCTACCTTCCATATTACCAGCAAATGAGAGCTGGCGGGAGTTTACAAAGTTTTGTTTTATAAAATTCATGTTTTTTTTTTAAAAACAAAATGAAATTTTTATTGTTAATAAAAAGAAAATTAAATTAAAAATTTTTGTTATTTTATTTTATTTTATTTTGATTAATTTCTAAACAATATTTTTCAATATGTCTAGATGATCTCAGAAATTTTCAATAAATTTCAAAAAAGAATTGAATATTTTAAAAAATTTTAAAAGATTTTAAAACGTTCGGGAATTGCTTGAAAACTTTGGCTGTATGATACAGTATAAGTTAATTCACTCAAAATGTCACAATCGCGTACGTTTGGCTGTCTGAAAGCTTTCATCCAGACAACTACGTTTAGAAGCGTGCGCTAGTTCACTTAGGCTGCTATTTTCTTTTTGGGAGGGCAAAAAAACTTCTTCTGCGGAATCTTTGTTTGTTGCAATCTCGTCAATAGCAGTCCACTTATGCCAAAGCATAATGATGTTTTCAGCCCGTTGACGGCTTCCTCCATATGTAAAAGATTTATTATTTGTTCCTCCATAGAGAAAAGCGTGCAGTATTGTGAGACACCACCACCTGTGCTGGAAATGCTTATTTTATTTTTCCTCATCTTAACCTTCGAATGAGTTTTTAGGTCAGACCAAACGTATATGCACATACACATACATATGTATATATTTATACTGTGTTAGTTCCACTTTTTATATAAAAACTATAATACATTACCTTTTTACAACCAGCTACATCCCTTACAGGAGGACCATTGGAGTTCATGTCGTCCGCTAGTTTCGTCCACAAATTGTTGGCGCGTTGTTTGGCATTCCCGCACTGCAGCTGGCCCTTGGCCAAATCGCTGTGTTGCTCCTTGAAATTCACAAGGATTTGAAACTACCGTTGTTGAGTGTGTAATTTTTACGACTTTTTCCTAAAAAAATTATAATTTAGATATAAATATAAAAATGTATTTATTATTACTTACATGCTGCGTTTCCTTTGCGTTTATTATTTTGTTGACGCAAGATAACTTTAGTGTGGGTGTAATGGAAGTACACCTTTTTGGAGATTTTAATTCGCCCTCAATGCTTTTAAGAACATAGGAGAACGCATCCTTACTGAGCCGGAAGTTTTTTACAAAACTAAAAGTAAAAATTTGTTAAAATTTGCGAAATAACAATATGAGCGTATGGTTATTTACCTTTTATTGGAAATTTCCATTATATTTGAAGAGTCTCTAATTAATTTTCTTTGGACTCTTTCAGGCACCGTGTCATCTTTATCATCGAACCACAAGGAAACACAATCCATATTATTCAATGTTAAAAAATATTTAAAAATTTTAATAGCGTTTTTTTTCTTTAAATACTTTGTTTTGGGAAATTTGTGTGTCAAACAGCAGTGCTACCAACATCTTCACAAGTTTTTCCCTTATGTTTGTGAATACAACTCTGTGTTCGTTTCGAACGATTTACACAGTACGGATTACCTTTCGATTCGGAAATTTCTTTCGAAAGATTTTACTTTTCGAATCGAGTTACACAGTAACCCCCCAGACTCTCTGATTTACAAGTGTCTTCTTGCTTAACACGGCATACAGATATGCGACTATTGCTTCAGCTGAAACCTTGGGATTAACAGGAGCACTTGAGACATAATCCCGAAGTTTGCCAAGATCCGACACCTTCGCGATATGTATTATGGGTTTAGTATTTGGATTACTCTTGAACCACTCCGATGGATAGGAGCAAGGTTTGGTCTCTGAAATATTGGGGACCATGATGGCCTTTCCAGTTATACTGTTGAATTTTCCTAACATATTGACAATGAAATAAAAGACGAAAACAAAGAATGATAGTTGATCAGTCTTAACAATCACAGATATGGGTACTGAGTTACTGTTTGTAAACTTTAAACATTAATTTTGTTTGAAGACTCATTCCTCCATAAAATGCATTGCAATCGCTGATGTTCTTCACATACCTTAATCTGCCTAAATATCTTCTCTAAATCAGCGGTAAAGGCAAACTTATATCTTCGCCATCGAGATATAACTGCAGATAAATCGTTTTGAAGCGCTGGACCAACTGCTAACTCTTCATTTATAGAACTTCCAGGCGGTCTCTTACTTCTTCCATCGAAAACGACTCGTAATTTTGTAGTGGTGCTACTCTCCTTAAGTACGCCATGATGGGGGAAAAAATAAGCACCTCTTGGTATCGCTTTAGGGTACTCATCTAAGCTTTTCATATGATTAAGGGCCTCATACTCGGACATAAATTTTATGTACTCTGCAGCAAATTTCGGTTTAGTTTTAAACGAGTTTTCGAGGCATTTTAGACGTTTAAGCGCGTTATAATCTGTATGAGAAAATTTCGGAAGTGGTTCACCTCGCAACAAGCTTTTGAAGGGTAAGTGCAGTTTTAAAAACTGCAACGTTTTCCAACGTAGGCACTGTTGGTATTGCCTTGCGCCACTGGTTGCTTAATTTGCGCTGCAACCGCTTCAACTTTTCTTGCTCGTTCTTAGCGAGCCGTTCAGCGCGTTTTTTAAGGCCGGCTATCCGTTGCTCGAGATACTTGGTCTTGGCAGCATCCCGCTCCGCAATTGATTTCTCAATCGCCTCGCGTCGTTTGCTAAAGAATTTCGCCAGATCGCGATCCTCCTTAACATAATGTTGCCACAATGTTTCAGTGGCCTTTACCCCGAATTTGTCCAGGGTCTTCTCAAACGACTTATAGTCGTTCGGCGCGAACATCGACTTTAAAAAGCCGTTCTTCATCTCATCGATTTTGCCCTTATGGGCTTTCTTCACTTGCGCGAAGAATTGGCGGTGGAGGTCTCGTTGCCATTTATTGAATTTTTTATTTAATGAAGCACGCTCACGTGCTTCATCCAGGTTACGTTCAACCCGCTTAATTTGCTTAGCAAAGCGTACTTTGCTATTGACGGCACCTTCCCACAAGGTCGCCGCGGTGTGCTCCAAGCCAATTGAAGCCGCATAGAGAATTGCCTTCTCTATAAACTTCTTGTAGCCTTCCGGTGAGAAGGCCACACGGGCACAATATATTAACGGGAAATAGTCCCGTTCGAAATTAGAGGCCTTGATTTTGGCCTCATTTTCGTTTTTGAGCTTCACCTGAAGCTCCTTCTTGGCCACGAGGGCCTGCTTACGGATCTCGTAAGTCTCGTATTTAAAGTTGCCTACGATAGCGTAGGCAGCCTCGGGGGTTCTAGCAAAAAATAATTTTTTGGCCAATTCGGCCAAAAATTCCGCATTGCGGAAACGCGCAATGTAAGGCATTACGCATACCCAGACGGCCCCGTCGATGACGACGGGAACAGCCTTCTGACGGCGGCACGCCGTCGCTACTCCAAACGGGTAGAAAACCCGTCTACCTTCCATATTACCAGCAAATGAGAGCTGGCGGGAGTTTACAAAGTTTTGTTTTATAAAATTCATGTTTTTTTTTTAAAAACAAAATGAAATTTTTATTGTTAATAAAAAGAAAATTAAATTAAAAATTTTTGTTATTTTATTTTATTTTATTTTGATTAATTTCTAAACAATATTTTTCAATATGTCTAGATGATCTCAGAAATTTTCAATAAATTTCAAAAAAGAATTGAATATTTTAAAAAATTTGAAAAGATTTTAAAACGTTCGGGAATTGCTTGAAAACTTTGGCTGTATGATACAGTATAAGTTAATTCACTCAAAATGTCACAATCGCGTACGTTTGGCTGTCTGAAAGCTTTCATCCAGACAACTACGTTTAGAAGCGTGCGCTAGTTCACTTAGGCTGCTATTTTCTTTTTGGGAGGGCAAAAAAACTTCTTCTGCGGAATCTTTGTTTGTTGCAATCTCGTCAATAGCAGTACCACTTATGCCAAAGCATAATGATGTTTTCAGCCCGTTGACGGCTTCCTCCATATGTAAAAGATTTATTATTTGTTCCTCCATAGAGAAAAGCGTGCAGTATTGTGAGACACCACCACCTGTGCTGGAAATGCTTATTTTATTTTTCCTCATCTTAACCTTCGAATGAGTTTTTAGGTCAGACCAAACGTATATGCACATACACATACATATGTATATATTTATACTGTGTTAGTTCCACTTTTTATATAAAAACTATAATACATTACCTTTTTACAACCAGCTACATCCCTTACAGGAGGACCATTGGAGTTCATGTCGTCCGCTAGTTTCGTCCACAAATTGTTGGCGCGTTGTTTGGCATTCCCGCACTGCAGCTGGCCCTTGGCCAAATCGCTGTGTTGCTCCTTGAAATTCACAAGGATTTGAAACTACCGTTGTTGAGTGTGTAATTTTTACGACTTTTTCCTAAAAAAATTATAATTTAGATATAAATATAAAAATGTATTTATTATTACTTACATGCTGCGTTTCCTTTGCGTTTATTATTTTGTTGACGCAAGATAACTTTAGTGTGGGTGTAATGGAAGTACACCTTTTTGGAGATTTTAATTCGCCCTCAATGCTTTTAAGAACATAGGAGAACGCATCCTTACTGAGCCGGAAGTTTTTTACAAAACTAAAAGTAAAAATTTGTTAAAATTTGCGAAATAACAATATGAGCGTATGGTTATTTACCTTTTATTGGAAATTTCCATTATATTTGAAGAGTCTCTAATTAATTTTCTTTGGACTCTTTCAGGCACCGTGTCATCTTTATCATCGAACCACAAGGAAACACAATCCATATTATTCAATGTTAAAAAATATTTAAAAATTTTAATAGCGTTTTTTTTCTTTAAATGCTTTGTTTTGGGAAATTTGTGTGTCAAACAGCAGTGCTACCAACATCTTCACAAGTTTTTCCCTTATGTTTGTGAATACAACTCTGTGTTCGTTTCGAACGATTTACACAGTACGGATTACCTTTCGATTCGGAAATTTCTTTCGAAAGATTTTACTTTTCGAATCGAGTTACACAGTAACCCCCCAGACTCTCTGATTTACAAGTGTCTTCTTGCTTAACACGGCATACAGATATGCGACTATTGCTTCAGCTGAAACCTTGGGATTAACAGGAGCACTTGAGACATAATCCCGAAGTTTGCCAAGATCCGACACCTTCGCGATATGTATTATGGGTTTAGTATTTGGATTACTCTTGAACCACTCCGATGGATAGGAGCAAGGTTTGGTCTCTGAAATATTGGGGACCATGATGGCCTTTCCAGTTATACTGTTGAATTTTCCTAACATATTGACAATGAAATAAAAGACGAAAACAAAGAATGATAGTTGATCAGTCTTAACAATCACAGATATGGGTACTGAGTTACTGTTTGTAAACTTTAAACATTAATTTTGTTTGAAGACTCATTCCTCCATAAAATGCATTGCAATCGCTGATGTTCTTCACATACCTTAATCTGCCTAAATATCTTCTCTAAATCAGCGGTAAAGGCAAACTTATATCTTCGCCATCGAGATATAACTGCAGATAAATCGTTTTGAAGCGCTGGACCAACTGCTAACTCTTCATTTATAGAACTTCCAGGCGGTCTCTTACTTCTTCCATCGAAAACGACTCGTAATTTTGTAGTGGTGCTACTCTCCTTAAGTACGCCATGATGGGGGAAAAAATAAGCACCTCTTGGTATCGCTTTAGGGTACTCATCTAAGCTTTTCATATGATTAAGGGCCTCATACTCGGACATAAATTTTATGTACTCTGCAGCAAATTTCGGTTTAGTTTTAAACGAGTTTTCGAGGCATTTTAGACGTTTAAGCGCGTTATAATCTGTATGAGAAAATTTCGGAAGTGGTTCACCTCGCAACAAGCTTTTGAAGGGTAAGTGCAGTTTTAAAAACTGCAACGTTTTCCAACGTAGGCACTGTTGGTATTGCCTTGCGCCACTGGTTGCTTAATTTGCGCTGCAACCGCTTCAACTTTTCTTGCTCGTTCTTAGCGAGCCGTTCAGCGCGTTTTTTAAGGCCGGCTATCCGTTGCTCGAGATACTTGGTCTTGGCAGCATCCCGCTCCGCAATTGATTTCTCAATCGCCTCGCGTCGTTTGCTAAAGAATTTCGCCAGATCGCGATCCTCCTTAACATAATGTTGCCACAATGTTTCAGTGGCCTTTACCCCGAATTTGTCCAGGGTCTTCTCAAACGACTTATAGTCGTTCGGCGCGAACATCGACTTTAAAAAGCCGTTCTTCATCTCATCGATTTTGCCCTTATGGGCTTTCTTCACTTGCGCGAAGAATTGGCGGTGGAGGTCTCGTTGCCATTTATTGAATTTTTTATTTAATGAAGCACGCTCACGTGCTTCATCCAGGTTACGTTCAACCCGCTTAATTTGCTTAGCAAAGCGTACTTTGCTATTGACGGCACCTTCCCACAAGGTCGCCGCGGTGTGCTCCAAGCCAATTGAAGCCGCATAGAGAATTGCCTTCTCTATAAACTTCTTGTAGCCTTCCGGTGAGAAGGCCACACGGGCACAATATATTAACGGGAAATAGTCCCGTTCGAAATTAGAGGCCTTGATTTTGGCCTCATTTTCGTTTTTGAGCTTCACCTGAAGCTCCTTCTTGGCCACGAGGGCCTGCTTACGGATCTCGTAAGTCTCGTATTTAAAGTTGCCTACGATAGCGTAGGCAGCCTCGGGGGTTCTAGCAAAAAATGATTTTTTGGCCAATTCGGCCAAAAATTCCGCATTGCGGAAACGCGCAATGTAAGGCATTACGCATACCCAGACGGCCCCGTCGATGACGACGGGAACAGCCTTCTGACGGCGGCACGGCGTCGCTACTCCAAACGGGTAGAAAACCCGTCTACCTTCCATATTACCAGCAAATGAGAGCTGGCGGGAGTTTACAAAGTTTTGTTTTATAAAATTCATGTTTTTTTTTTAAAAACAAAATGAAATTTTTATTGTTAATAAAAAGAAAATTAAATTAAAAATTTTTGTTATTTTATTTTATTTTATTTTGATTAATTTCTAAACAATATTTTTCAATATGTCTAGATGATCTCAGAAATTTTCAATAAATTTCAAAAAAGAATTGAATATTTTAAAAAATTTGAAAAGATTTTAAAACGTTCGGGAATTGCTTGAAAACTTTGGCTGTATGATACAGTATAAGTTAATTCACTCAAAATGTCACAATCGCGTACGTTTGGCTGTCTGAAAGCTTTCATCCAGACAACTACGTTTAGAAGCGTGCGCTAGTTCACTTAGGCTGCTATTTTCTTTTTGGGAGGGCAAAAAAACTTCTTCTGCGGAATCTTTGTTTGTTGTAATCTCGTCAATAGCAGTACCACTTATGCCAAAGCATAATGATGTTTTCAGCCCGTTGACGGCTTCCTCCATATGTAAAAGATTTATTATTTGTTCCTCCATAGAGAAAAGCGTGCAGTATTGTGAGACACCACCACCTGTGCTGGAAATGCTTATTTTATTTTTCCTCATCTTAACCTTCGAATGAGTTTTTAGGTCAGACCAAACGTATATGCACATACACATACATATGTATATATTTATACTGTGTTAGTTCCACTTTTTATATAAAAACTATAATACATTACCTTTTTACAACCAGCTACATCCCTTACAGGAGGACCATTGGAGTTCATGTCGTCCGCTAGTTTCGTCCACAAATTGTTGGCGCGTTGTTTGGCATTCCCGCACTGCAGCTGGCCCTTGGCCAAATCGCTGTGTTGCTCCTTGAAATTCACAAGGATTTGAAACTACCGTTGTTGAGTGTGTAATTTTTACGACTTTTTCCTAAAAAAATTATAATTTAGATATAAATATAAAAATGTATTTATTATTACTTACATGCTGCGTTTCCTTTGCGTTTATTATTTTGTTGACGCAAGATAACTTTAGTGTGGGTGTAATGGAAGTACACCTTTTTGGAGATTTTAATTCGCCCTCAATGCTTTTAAGAACATAGGAGAACGCATCCTTACTGAGCCGGAAGTTTTTTACAAAACTAAAAGTAAAAATTTGTTAAAATTTGCGAAATAACAATATGAGCGTATGGTTATTTACCTTTTATTGGAAATTTCCATTATATTTGAAGAGTCTCTAATTAATTTTCTTTGGACTCTTTCAGGCACCGTGTCATCTTTATCATCGAACCACAAGGAAACACAATCCATATTATTCAATGTTAAAAAATATTTAAAAATTTTAATAGCGTTTTTTTTCTTTAAATACTTTGTTTTGGGAAATTTGTGTGTCAAACAGCAGTGCTACCAACATCTTCACAAGTTTTTCCCTTATGTTTGTGAATACAACTCTGTGTTCGTTTCGAACGATTTACACAGTACGGATTACCTTTCGATTCGGAAATTTCTTTCGAAAGATTTTACTTTTCGAATCGAGTTACACAGTAACCCCCCAGACTCTCTGATTTACAAGTGTCTTCTTGCTTAACACGGCATACAGATATGCGACTATTGCTTCAGCTGAAACCTTGGGATTAACAGGAGCACTTGAGACATAATCCCGAAGTTTGCCAAGATCCGACACCTTCGCGATATGTATTATGGGTTTAGTATTTGGATTACTCTTGAACCACTCCGATGGATAGGAGCAAGGTTTGGTCTCTGAAATATTGGGGACCATGATGGCCTTTCCAGTTATACTGTTGAATTTTCCTAACATATTGACAATGAAATAAAAGACGAAAACAAAGAATGATAGTTGATCAGTCTTAACAATCACAGATATGGGTACTGAGTTACTGTTTGTAAACTTTAAACATTAATTTTGTTTGAAGACTCATTCCTCCATAAAATGCATTGCAATCGCTGATGTTCTTCACATACCTTAATCTGCCTAAATATCTTCTCTAAATCAGCGGTAAAGGCAAACTTATATCTTCGCCATCGAGATATAACTGCAGATAAATCGTTTTGAAGCGCTGGACCAACTGCTAACTCTTCATTTATAGAACTTCCAGGCGGTCTCTTACTTCTTCCATCGAAAACGACTCGTAATTTTGTAGTGGTGCTACTCTCCTTAAGTACGCCATGATGGGGGAAAAAATAAGCACCTCTTGGTATCGCTTTAGGGTACTCATCTAAGCTTTTCATATGATTAAGGGCCTCATACTCGGACATAAATTTTATGTACTCTGCAGCAAATTTCGGTTTAGTTTTAAACGAGTTTTCGAGGCATTTTAGACGTTTAAGCGCGTTATAATCTGTATGAGAAAATTTCGGAAGTGGTTCACCTCGCAACAAGCTTTTGAAGGGTAAGTGCAGTTTTAAAAACTGCAACGTTTTCCAACGTAGGCACTGTTGGTATTGCCTTGCGCCACTGGTTGCTTAATTTGCGCTGCAACCGCTTCAACTTTTCTTGCTCGTTCTTAGCGAGCCGTTCAGCGCGTTTTTTAAGGCCGGCTATCCGTTGCTCGAGATACTTGGTCTTGGCAGCATCCCGCTCCGCAATTGATTTCTCAATCGCCTCGCGTCGTTTGCTAAAGAATTTCGCCAGATCGCGATCCTCCTTAACATAATGTTGCCACAATGTTTCAGTGGCCTTTACCCCGAATTTGTCCAGGGTCTTCTCAAACGACTTATAGTCGTTCGGCGCGAACATCGACTTTAAAAAGCCGTTCTTCATCTCATCGATTTTGCCCTTATGGGCTTTCTTCACTTGCGCGAAGAATTGGCGGTGGAGGTCTCGTTGCCATTTATTGAATTTTTTATTTAATGAAGCACGCTCACGTGCTTCATCCAGGTTACGTTCAACCCGCTTAATTTGCTTAGCAAAGCGTACTTTGCTATTGACGGCACCTTCCCACAAGGTCGCCGCGGTGTGCTCCAAGCCAATTGAAGCCGCATAGAGAATTGCCTTTTCTATAAACTTCTTGTAGCCTTCCGGTGAGAAGGCCACACGGGCACAATATATTAACGGGAAATAGTCCCGTTCGAAATTAGAGGCCTTGATTTTGGCCTCATTTTCGTTTTTGAGCTTCACCTGAAGCTCCTTCTTGGCCACGAGGGCCTGCTTACGGATCTCGTAAGTCTCGTATTTAAAGTTGCCTACGATAGCGTAGGCAGCCTCGGGGGTTCTAGCAAAAAATAATTTTTTGGCCAATTCGGCCAAAAATTCCGCATTGCGGAAACGCGCAATGTAAGGCATTACGCATACCCAGACGGCCCCGTCGATGACGACGGGAACAGCCTTCTGACGGCGGCACGCCGTCGCTACTCCAAACGGGTAGAAAACCCGTCTACCTTCCATATTACCAGCAAATGAGAGCTGGCGGGAGTTTACAAAGTTTTGTTTTATAAAATTCATGTTTTTTTTTTAAAAACAAAATGAAATTTTTATTGTTAATAAAAAGAAAATTAAATTAAAAATTTTTGTTATTTTATTTTATTTTATTTTGATTAATTTCTAAACAATATTTTTCAATATGTCTAGATGATCTCAGAAATTTTCAATAAATTTCAAAAAAGAATTGAATATTTTAAAAAATTTGAAAAGATTTTAAAACGTTCGGGAATTGCTTGAAAACTTTGGCTGTATGATACAGTATAAGTTAATTCACTCAAAATGTCACAATCGCGTACGTTTGGCTGTCTGAAAGCTTTCATCCAGACAACTACGTTTAGAAGCGTGCGCTAGTTCACTTAGGCTGCTATTTTCTTTTTGGGAGGGCAAAAAAACTTCTTCTGCGGAATCTTTGTTTGTTGCAATCTCGTCAATAGCAGTACCACTTATGCCAAAGCATAATGATGTTTTCAGCCCGTTGACGGCTTCCTCCATATGTAAAAGATTTATTATTTGTTCCTCCATAGAGAAAAGCGTGCAGTATTGTGAGACACCACCACCTGTGCTGGAAATGCTTATTTTATTTTTCCTCATCTTAACCTTCGAATGAGTTTTTAGGTCAGACCAAACGTATATGCACATACACATACATATGTATATATTTATACTGTGTTAGTTCCACTTTTTATATAAAAACTATAATACATTACCTTTTTACAACCAGCTACATCCCTTACAGGAGGACCATTGGAGTTCATGTCGTCCGCTAGTTTCGTCCACAAATTGTTGGCGCGTTGTTTGGCATTCCCGCACTGCAGCTGGCCCTTGGCCAAATCGCTGTGTTGCTCCTTGAAATTCACAAGGATTTGAAACTACCGTTGTTGAGTGTGTAATTTTTTCGACTTTTTCCTAAAAAAATTATAATTTAGATATAAATATAAAAATGTATTTATTATTACTTACATGCTGCGTTTCCTTTGCGTTTATTATTTTGTTGACGCAAGATAACTTTAGTGTGGGTGTAATGGAAGTACACCTTTTTGGAGATTTTAATTCGCCCTCAATGCTTTTAAGAACATAGGAGAACGCATCCTTACTGAGCCGGAAGTTTTTTACAAAACTAAAAGTAAAAATTTGTTAAAATTTGCGAAATAACAATATGAGCGTATGGTTATTTACCTTTTATTGGAAATTTCCATTATATTTGAAGAGTCTCTAATTAATTTTCTTTGGACTCTTTCAGGCACCGTGTCATCTTTATCATCGAACCACAAGGAAACACAATCCATATTATTCAATGTTAAAAAATATTTAAAAATTTTAATAGCGTTTTTTTTCTTTAAATGCTTTGTTTTGGGAAATTTGTGTGTCAAACAGCAGTGCTACCAACATCTTCACAAGTTTTTCCCTTATGTTTGTGAATACAACTCTGTGTTCGTTTCGAACGATTTACACAGTACGGATTACCTTTCGATTCGGAAATTTCTTTCGAAAGATTTTACTTTTCGAATCGAGTTACACAGTAACCCCCCAGACTCTCTGATTTACAAGTGTCTTCTTGCTTAACACGGCATACAGATATGCGACTATTGCTTCAGCTGAAACCTTGGGATTAACAGGAGCACTTGAGACATAATCCCGAAGTTTGCCAAGATCCGACACCTTCGCGATATGTATTATGGGTTTAGTATTTGGATTACTCTTGAACCACTCCGATGGATAGGAGCAAGGTTTGGTCTCTGAAATATTGGGGACCATGATGGCCTTTCCAGTTATACTGTTGAATTTTCCTAACATATTGACAATGAAATAAAAGACGAAAACAAAGAATGATAGTTGATCAGTCTTAACAATCACAGATATGGGTACTGAGTTACTGTTTGTAAACTTTAAACATTAATTTTGTTTGAAGACTCATTCCTCCATAAAATGCATTGCAATCGCTGATGTTCTTCACATACCTTAATCTGCCTAAATATCTTCTCTAAATCAGCGGTAAAGGCAAACTTATATCTTCGCCATCGAGATATAACTGCAGATAAATCGTTTTGAAGCGCTGGACCAACTGCTAACTCTTCATTTATAGAACTTCCAGGCGGTCTCTTACTTCTTCCATCGAAAACGACTCGTAATTTTGTAGTGGTGCTACTCTCCTTAAGTACGCCATGATGGGGGAAAAAATAAGCACCTCTTGGTATCGCTTTAGGGTACTCATCTAAGCTTTTCATATGATTAAGGGCCTCATACTCGGACATAAATTTTATGTACTCTGCAGCAAATTTCGGTTTAGTTTTAAACGAGTTTTCGAGGCATTTTAGACGTTTAAGCGCGTTATAATCTGTATGAGAAAATTTCGGAAGTGGTTCACCTCGCAACAAGCTTTTGAAGGGTAAGTGCAGTTTTAAAAACTGCAACGTTTTCCAACGTAGGCACTGTTGGTATTGCCTTGCGCCACTGGTTGCTTAATTTGCGCTGCAACCGCTTCAACTTTTCTTGCTCGTTCTTAGCGAGCCGTTCAGCGCGTTTTTTAAGGCCGGCTATCCGTTGCTCGAGATACTTGGTCTTGGCAGCATCCCGCTCCGCAATTGATTTCTCAATCGCCTCGCGTCGTTTGCTAAAGAATTTCGCCAGATCGCGATCCTCCTTAACATAATGTTGCCACAATGTTTCAGTGGCCTTTACCCCGAATTTGTCCAGGGTCTTCTCAAACGACTTATAGTCGTTCGGCGCGAACATCGACTTTAAAAAGCCGTTCTTCATCTCATCGATTTTGCCCTTATGGGCTTTCTTCACTTGCGCGAAGAATTGGCGGTGGAGGTCTCGTTGCCATTTATTGAATTTTTTATTTAATGAAGCACGCTCACGTGCTTCATCCAGGTTACGTTCAACCCGCTTAATTTGCTTAGCAAAGCGTACTTTGCTATTGACGGCACCTTCCCACAAGGTCGCCGCGGTGTGCTCCAAGCCAATTGAAGCCGCATAGAGAATTGCCTTCTCTATAAACTTCTTGTAGCCTTCCGGTGAGAAGGCCACACGGGCACAATATATTAACGGGAAATAGTCCCGTTCGAAATTAGAGGCCTTGATTTTGGCCTCATTTTCGTTTTTGAGCTTCACCTGAAGCTCCTTCTTGGCCACGAGGGCCTGCTTACGGATCTCGTAAGTCTCGTATTTAAAGTTGCCTACGATAGCGTAGGCAGCCTCGGGGGTTCTAGCAAAAAATGATTTTTTGGCCAATTCGGCCAAAAATTCCGCATTGCGGAAACGCGCAATGTAAGGCATTACGCATACCCAGACGGCCCCGTCGATGACGACGGGAACAGCCTTCTGACGGCGGCACGGCGTCGCTACTCCAAACGGGTAGAAAACCCGTCTACCTTCCATATTACCAGCAAATGAGAGCTGGCGGGAGTTTACAAAGTTTTGTTTTATAAAATTCATGTTTTTTTTTTAAAAACAAAATGAAATTTTTATTGTTAATAAAAAGAAAATTAAATTAAAAATTTTTGTTATTTTATTTTATTTTATTTTGATTAATTTCTAAACAATATTTTTCAATATGTCTAGATGATCTCAGAAATTTTCAATAAATTTCAAAAAAGAATTGAATATTTTAAAAAATTTGAAAAGATTTTAAAACGTTCGGGAATTGCTTGAAAACTTTGGCTGTATGATACAGTATAAGTTAATTCACTCAAAATGTCACAATCGCGTACGTTTGGCTGTCTGAAAGCTTTCATCCAGACAACTACGTTTAGAAGCGTGCGCTAGTTCACTTAGGCTGCTATTTTCTTTTTGGGAGGGCAAAAAAACTTCTTCTGCGGAATCTTTGTTTGTTGCAATCTCGTCAATAGCAGTACCACTTATGCCAAAGCATAATGATGTTTTCAGCCCGTTGACGGCTTCCTCCATATGTAAAAGATTTATTATTTGTTCCTCCATAGAGAAAAGCGTGCAGTATTGTGAGACACCACCACCTGTGCTGGAAATGCTTATTTTATTTTTCCTCATCTTAACCTTCGAATGAGTTTTTAGGTCAGACCAAACGTATATGCACATACACATACATATGTATATATTTATACTGTGTTAGTTCCACTTTTTATATAAAAACTATAATACATTACCTTTTTACAACCAGCTACATCCCTTACAGGAGGACCATTGGAGTTCATGTCGTCCGCTAGTTTCGTCCACAAATTGTTGGCGCGTTGTTTGGCATTCCCGCACTGCAGCTGGCCCTTGGCCAAATCGCTGTGTTGCTCCTTGAAATTCACAAGGATTTGAAACTACCGTTGTTGAGTGTGTAATTTTTTCGACTTTTTCCTAAAAAAATTATAATTTAGATATAAATATAAAAATGTATTTATTATTACTTACATGCTGCGTTTCCTTTGCGTTTATTATTTTGTTGACGCAAGATAACTTTAGTGTGGGTGTAATGGAAGTACACCTTTTTGGAGATTTTAATTCGCCCTCAATGCTTTTAAGAACATAGGAGAACGCATCCTTACTGAGCCGGAAGTTTTTTACAAAACTAAAAGTAAAAATTTGTTAAAATTTGCGAAATAACAATATGAGCGTATGGTTATTTACCTTTTATTGGAAATTTCCATTATATTTGAAGAGTCTCTAATTAATTTTCTTTGGACTCTTTCAGGCACCGTGTCATCTTTATCATCGAACCACAAGGAAACACAATCCATATTATTCAATGTTAAAAAATATTTAAAAATTTTAATAGCGTTTTTTTTCTTTAAATGCTTTGTTTTGGGAAATTTGTGTGTCAAACAGCAGTGCTACCAACATCTTCACAAGTTTTTCCCTTATGTTTGTGAATACAACTCTGTGTTCGTTTCGAACGATTTACACAGTACGGATTACCTTTCGATTCGGAAATTTCTTTCGAAAGATTTTACTTTTCGAATCGAGTTACACAGTAACCCCCCAGACTCTCTGATTTACAAGTGTCTTCTTGCTTAACACGGCATACAGATATGCGACTATTGCTTCAGCTGAAACCTTGGGATTAACAGGAGCACTTGAGACATAATCCCGAAGTTTGCCAAGATCCGACACCTTCGCGATATGTATTATGGGTTTAGTATTTGGATTACTCTTGAACCACTCCGATGGATAGGAGCAAGGTTTGGTCTCTGAAATATTGGGGACCATGATGGCCTTTCCAGTTATACTGTTGAATTTTCCTAACATATTGACAATGAAATAAAAGACGAAAACAAAGAATGATAGTTGATCAGTCTTAACAATCACAGATATGGGTACTGAGTTACTGTTTGTAAACTTTAAACATTAATTTTGTTTGAAGACTCATTCCTCCATAAAATGCATTGCAATCGCTGATGTTCTTCACATACCTTAATCTGCCTAAATATCTTCTCTAAATCAGCGGTAAAGGCAAACTTATATCTTCGCCATCGAGATATAACTGCAGATAAATCGTTTTGAAGCGCTGGACCAACTGCTAACTCTTCATTTATAGAACTTCCAGGCGGTCTCTTACTTCTTCCATCGAAAACGACTCGTAATTTTGTAGTGGTGCTACTCTCCTTAAGTACGCCATGATGGGGGAAAAAATAAGCACCTCTTGGTATCGCTTTAGGGTACTCATCTAAGCTTTTCATATGATTAAGGGCCTCATACTCGGACATAAATTTTATGTACTCTGCAGCAAATTTCGGTTTAGTTTTAAACGAGTTTTCGAGGCATTTTAGACGTTTAAGCGCGTTATAATCTGTATGAGAAAATTTCGGAAGTGGTTCACCTCGCAACAAGCTTTTGAAGGGTAAGTGCAGTTTTAAAAACTGCAACGTTTTCCAACGTAGGCACTGTTGGTATTGCCTTGCGCCACTGGTTGCTTAATTTGCGCTGCAACCGCTTCAACTTTTCTTGCTCGTTCTTAGCGAGCCGTTCAGCGCGTTTTTTAAGGCCGGCTATCCGTTGCTCGAGATACTTGGTCTTGGCAGCATCCCGCTCCGCAATTGATTTCTCAATCGCCTCGCGTCGTTTGCTAAAGAATTTCGCCAGATCGCGATCCTCCTTAACATAATGTTGCCACAATGTTTCAGTGGCCTTTACCCCGAATTTGTCCAGGGTCTTCTCAAACGACTTATAGTCGTTCGGCGCGAACATCGACTTTAAAAAGCCGTTCTTCATCTCATCGATTTTGCCCTTATGGGCTTTCTTCACTTGCGCGAAGAATTGGCGGTGGAGGTCTCGTTGCCATTTATTGAATTTTTTATTTAATGAAGCACGCTCACGTGCTTCATCCAGGTTACGTTCAACCCGCTTAATTTGCTTAGCAAAGCGTACTTTGCTATTGACGGCACCTTCCCACAAGGTCGCCGCGGTGTGCTCCAAGCCAATTGAAGCCGCATAGAGAATTGCCTTCTCTATAAACTTCTTGTAGCCTTCCGGTGAGAAGGCCACACGGGCACAATATATTAACGGGAAATAGTCCCGTTCGAAATTAGAGGCCTTGATTTTGGCCTCATTTTCGTTTTTGAGCTTCACCTGAAGCTCCTTCTTGGCCACGAGGGCCTGCTTACGGATCTCGTAAGTCTCGTATTTAAAGTTGCCTACGATAGCGTAGGCAGCCTCGGGGGTTCTAGCAAAAAATAATTTTTTGGCCAATTCGGCCAAAAATTCCGCATTGCGGAAACGCGCAATGTAAGGCATTACGCATACCCAGACGGCCCCGTCGATGACGACGGGAACAGCCTTCTGACGGCGGCACGCCGTCGCTACTCCAAACGGGTAGAAAACCCGTCTACCTTCCATATTACCAGCAAATGAGAGCTGGCGGGAGTTTACAAAGTTTTGTTTTATAAAATTCATGTTTTTTTTTTAAAAACAAAATGAAATTTTTATTGTTAATAAAAAGAAAATTAAATTAAAAATTTTTGTTATTTTATTTTATTTTATTTTGATTAATTTCTAAACAATATTTTTCAATATGTCTAGATGATCTCAGAAATTTTCAATAAATTTCAAAAAAGAATTGAATATTTTAAAAAATTTGAAAAGATTTTAAAACGTTCGGGAATTGCTTGAAAACTTTGGCTGTATGATACAGTATAAGTTAATTCACTCAAAATGTCACAATCGCGTACGTTTGGCTGTCTGAAAGCTTTCATCCAGACAACTACGTTTAGAAGCGTGCGCTAGTTCACTTAGGCTGCTATTTTCTTTTTGGGAGGGCAAAAAAACTTCTTCTGCGGAATCTTTGTTTGTTGCAATCTCGTCAATAGCAGTACCACTTATGCCAAAGCATAATGATGTTTTCAGCCCGTTGACGGCTTCCTCCATATGTAAAAGATTTATTATTTGTTCCTCCATAGAGAAAAGCGTGCAGTATTGTGAGACACCACCACCTGTGCTGGAAATGCTTATTTTATTTTTCCTCATCTTAACCTTCGAATGAGTTTTTAGGTCAGACCAAACGTATATGCACATACACATACATATGTATATATTTATACTGTGTTAGTTCCACTTTTTATATAAAAACTATAATACATTACCTTTTTACAACCAGCTACATCCCTTACAGGAGGACCATTGGAGTTCATGTCGTCCGCTAGTTTCGTCCACAAATTGTTGGCGCGTTGTTTGGCATTCCCGCACTGCAGCTGGCCCTTGGCCAAATCGCTGTGTTGCTCCTTGAAATTCACAAGGATTTGAAACTACCGTTGTTGAGTGTGTAATTTTTTCGACTTTTTCCTAAAAAAATTATAATTTAGATATAAATATAAAAATGTATTTATTATTACTTACATGCTGCGTTTCCTTTGCGTTTATTATTTTGTTGACGCAAGATAACTTTAGTGTGGGTGTAATGGAAGTACACCTTTTTGGAGATTTTAATTCGCCCTCAATGCTTTTAAGAACATAGGAGAACGCATCCTTACTGAGCCGGAAGTTTTTTACAAAACTAAAAGTAAAAATTTGTTAAAATTTGCGAAATAACAATATGAGCGTATGGTTATTTACCTTTTATTGGAAATTTCCATTATATTTGAAGAGTCTCTAATTAATTTTCTTTGGACTCTTTCAGGCACCGTGTCATCTTTATCATCGAACCACAAGGAAACACAATCCATATTATTCAATGTTAAAAAATATTTAAAAATTTTAATAGCGTTTTTTTTCTTTAAATGCTTTGTTTTGGGAAATTTGTGTGTCAAACAGCAGTGCTACCAACATCTTCACAAGTTTTTCCCTTATGTTTGTGAATACAACTCTGTGTTCGTTTCGAACGATTTACACAGTACGGATTACCTTTCGATTCGGAAATTTCTTTCGAAAGATTTTACTTTTCGAATCGAGTTACACAGTAACCCCCCAGACTCTCTGATTTACAAGTGTCTTCTTGCTTAACACGGCATACAGATATGCGACTATTGCTTCAGCTGAAACCTTGGGATTAACAGGAGCACTTGAGACATAATCCCGAAGTTTGCCAAGATCCGACACCTTCGCGATATGTATTATGGGTTTAGTATTTGGATTACTCTTGAACCACTCCGATGGATAGGAGCAAGGTTTGGTCTCTGAAATATTGGGGACCATGATGGCCTTTCCAGTTATACTGTTGAATTTTCCTAACATATTGACAATGAAATAAAAGACGAAAACAAAGAATGATAGTTGATCAGTCTTAACAATCACAGATATGGGTACTGAGTTACTGTTTGTAAACTTTAAACATTAATTTTGTTTGAAGACTCATTCCTCCATAAAATGCATTGCAATCGCTGATGTTCTTCACATACCTTAATCTGCCTAAATATCTTCTCTAAATCAGCGGTAAAGGCAAACTTATATCTTCGCCATCGAGATATAACTGCAGATAAATCGTTTTGAAGCGCTGGACCAACTGCTAACTCTTCATTTATAGAACTTCCAGGCGGTCTCTTACTTCTTCCATCGAAAACGACTCGTAATTTTGTAGTGGTGCTACTCTCCTTAAGTACGCCATGATGGGGGAAAAAATAAGCACCTCTTGGTATCGCTTTAGGGTACTCATCTAAGCTTTTCATATGATTAAGGGCCTCATACTCGGACATAAATTTTATGTACTCTGCAGCAAATTTCGGTTTAGTTTTAAACGAGTTTTCGAGGCATTTTAGACGTTTAAGCGCGTTATAATCTGTATGAGAAAATTTCGGAAGTGGTTCACCTCGCAACAAGCTTTTGAAGGGTAAGTGCAGTTTTAAAAACTGCAACGTTTTCCAACGTAGGCACTGTTGGTATTGCCTTGCGCCACTGGTTGCTTAATTTGCGCTGTCTGGTGATAACAGTAGGTGTCACAGCCCAGTGTATCGGATTCATACCCATAATCATGAACACTACCATTCTTTTCACTTAGCAGTTGCTTTGTTGGTATGGTACTGCACCCTCCATTCCAACAATTTCCAGATCCCTTACAGTTCCAATGTGAAGATGAGATTATGTTGTAGTCATAGGTGTTATATGCCAATTGGTATCTGCTTCTTATGTAGGATTCAACAATTTTCATTTTCATTATATATCCTTCTTTATCTCTGAAAGACGGAAGGAGCATTCTTGAGGCCAAACGGCATCCTTAAAAATTCATAATGGCCCAACGGCGTTACAAAAGACGTGTATTTCACCGAACTCTCCTCAACATATACATGAAAAAATCCATTTCTGAGGTAGTATTATTGAGTCGTTATATATCATGACTCCTAACCTACTTAGTTTTATTTTTAAAAAATCAATTTCGTATTTGTTGATTTCCTCTGCCGTTAATATAGATGGGTATAAGGTATTATATTTCGCTGAGGCTATGTTGTCCAATATTTCGTCTACTTTGTTTTCTAGGTATTGTAGTTTAAGTAGTTGGTCGTGGTATGTTAGTCTACTGTTTATGTCGTTATTATGCGTTTCTAAATTATTTACAAAGCTCATTATTTTGTTTCTATTGTCAAGTATTGTGTTTTTTAGTATTGAAATTGAGTTATTAAAATTTGTATTTATTTCGATTTGTTTGTTTACTGTATTTATTGCTTGTAGGTTGTTAATTCTATTGTTATTGAGACGTTGTTCGATTTGCTGTCTATCGTCGTCGTTCATGGTTCCGAACAACCATTTTTGGGCGTATCCCACTATATTTAGGATGCCTCGTTTTTGTCTTTTATTATTGGGTGTTATGGACCTAATTTTCGCTTCTATTGTTCTTATTTTAACTATTTCCACGGTTTCTGTTGGTAACATGCAATATCCGTTAGTTGCGGAGATTGGTGTTAGCGTTATTGATGCCGCGGTTAGGGGAATTGTCATCATTAATATTAGAAGATTGGTACATGCAAATTTAGATGGTCGTTTTATATTGGTGGTATGGATATTCCGTAATTTTGCTTTCCTATATTTTGGTTATTCTTGGTGCCTAACGTTTTTATAGTTCTTAATAAATCCGGTGTTCCTGTTCTCATTATATGTTTCCCTATCTGCGTTAGCTTTTTGTAATCTTTGTTGTTTCGCAGACATAATGTTATAAAAGAAAAAATGTGTTAGCGTTTTTCTAACAAAAATCATAAGTATTTTATTTCTACTCAGTCCATTTTGAAAATATGTACAGCTAAAAACTAAATAAAAATATTAATTCACGTACTTAAAAATTTAATAACTATTAAAATTAAAAAAAAAGAAACTCATGAGCCAAATATTGCGCGATTCAATGGTATCGCCCAAGTAATACATTGAATTACTGAAGACTTTTTAAAAATTCCGCTCTGTCGTTTTTCCTCCGCTTTTCTTGCAAAAATTGCTTTTCTATCTCCAACATTTCTGTGTTTATGTCTCTTTCTTTTCTTTTTCTTCGCTCCATTCGGTTGTTTATTAAACTGTTGGTCTCCTGCGTAGTTAGAAAACAAGAAATTAGGACTGATTATAAAATATTATATTTTCTTACAATGCGAGTAGAGCAACTAGGCTCAGATTCATCTCGCTCTATCTTGAAAGAAACGTCAGCGATAACTCCTGCTGCTCTCTGCATGTTTAAAAAGTTTGTGTTTAGTAAAAAGTGAATGAAACAAAAAAAAATTTAACATACAAGCGGTTCGTTGACTTCTTCTTGCCCAACCACAGATTCCTTCGCCATAATTCCAACTATTCTTTCGTCTATATCTGTCAGTTTATATTTTTGAGCGCCATTTATGCTGCTTCTTTCCAATGAGTTTTTATACTCTTGGTATTTTTGTTTTGCTTTACTTCTGTGAAATTATAAGAAACTTAAAAGCGATCACATCTCCAAAGAATGGTAAGAAAATTACCTCATATTTGTCCATGCCCTCTTCCAATTTTCCCCAGTTTTCAAGGCACCTCCTAAAGCGTTAAGCTTCTCTGCCAAGGCATCCCATTGCTCCGTAATGCTTTTCACCCCAGTGGAGTTTATAAATCTAAAAAGGATTTTTGTTTTACTTTATTGGCTTTTAGTTAGTTAAACTCCTTTTTACCTGTCGTGGGCAAATTCGCGGTGCTCCTCCAAATATTGGATCAGCATGAATTTCTGTTCCTTAGTCACCCGCTTAGTGACTTCTTCCATTGTTTTGCTAAAATAAAAAAAAAAAATTCCAACATTATTCAATTAAAATCCATTTGTGTATTACTTACTTTTTAGCAGCTTAAAATTTCCGTCGCTAAAAATTTTAACTTTAATAAAAAACCTACCGCTTATTTGGCGTTAGAGAATACAAAATTAGAAACTTTTAGCGATGCCAATGAAAGCTAAAATTACGGCGAATTGAATTTTAAGACGTTGCCAAATTAAGCAATATACATTACAGAATTCCACTTGTTGCTAAAAATCGCTAAAACAACTTTTTAGCTTTTTAGCGATGGAGATTTAGCTTTAGCGAGTTACAGAATAAGGCTGCAGGAGTCTCGATTTTGAGGCGACACTATAAAATTTACTTCTTCTGTGTCGGACTCGACTTCCTGAATCGTGTCTACCTCCATGTATGTTGGTTGGTTGGGTTTTTGTGTGTCGACACTCATTCGAGATAATTTCGTTTGTACCGAATATTTCTTGTAATTATCATTATTTCCGTTTTTATTTCGATAATATTCTTGAGGTTGTTGTTGTCTATTATTGTTGTATTGTGTTGGTTTGTTAGTGTTGTATTGTTGTGATTTATAATTGTGATTCTGTGTTTGTTCTGTTTTATTGTTACTGTATTGTGTTTGTTGGTTTTTCTTTTTATGACGGTAATGTATCGTCCTAGGGTCATCCAAAGCCATAATTCTCGTGTATCTTGTTATAATTTCATTTAGCGTACCATTTTGGACGCTGTGTGATCGTAATGGTATATTGATTTTTTCGATCAAAATGTTTACTAAGTCCCTATCGACTCGACTTGGCTCATACATTTCTGGCCTCGTGTCGTCGTACATATATATTTAATTCAGACTTGCTTTTCTCAAAATAAGTAAATAATTCCCTGAGGTTACTTAGTAGAGTAGATAAAATCGACGTACATAATAATGTACGCCACGGGTCAAAGGGTTAAACACGGAGTTATGAACACCGTAATTAACTGCCGCGTTATCAGCACTGTATGCTGCAATTTGCTGAATGTTAAGGTTATTTTCAGTTGTTATTCTTACGATATTGCCAAAAATGTCTTTACCAGCCTCTTTTGGGTCTTCATAAAAATCTAAAATTTTCTGATGTATTCCTGTTTCAGCATCGAAATATTGAACGGCATATGGATACGTTTTCACGTTTCCAATATTTGATGCGTCGCTGCTTACCGAAAAGTAAAAACTTTCTTTTAATGCATCAGCTACTTTTCAGGATTGTTATATTTTTTTTTTTAACCCTGTTTTTATCGTTTTGACATAGCGTTGCCGCTTTTATTTAGGTATGGCATTTCAGCGTAAAAGCTAAGCGGAAAAAAACGTTCCGCCTTCCGCGCTTGTTTAGGTATGGCTGTTACACATCCAAAAGAGCTTTCGAAACTGAAATTAAATTTGTCTACGTAGAATGAACAAAAATAATTATCACCTGTTGATTCGGCCTCCTCTTGATCAGGAACGGGTGGCCGAGATAACATATCTGCAACAGCTTTAGCCCTTCCGAGAACATAATATATAATGAAATTATTTTGCTGAATTTGTAGTCCCTCTGTGCCGATGGTCACGTTGGCTATCCAGTCTAATAAGTCTGCATGATCTTGGAACCCTGCCATGGTTCCTACATGTCCCATGGCAAGAAGGGCTGAACAGTCGCGATACCGTGACCTAATGGTGGCCATGCGAATGTTCGCCCAAGCATCGTTCTCAAATTGAAAATAGAACATATCTATTGATCCGACCGCCTTCCTGTATTCTGGTGAAGTAGTTCAGTTTGAATGATGTCTCAACATGGTGGCCAGGGCTGGTACTTCCATGCATCCGAATTGTCTATTCAATGCATCAATATTTCTAATGAGCTGTGTTTCGTAATTAGGATCATTTGCGCGCTTTAATCTGTAGATTGACAGTAACATTAGGCAAATCCACTTATCATCCTCAGGCCCGAGTGTCTGGGGTCTCTCATCGTATGCAGATGCTTCGATCTCACGGATGTTCAACAGATCAAAGGAAGAGATATTTGTGCCAACTCTGCCAATTGTTACACCATATGACTTCCACTCTCGGTCCAACCTGTTTTTCCGGCCTTTGAAATTTTTTAAAATTTTCATCACAGTTTTGTCTTATTAACATGCATATTTCAAAAATTAATTTTCACTAATTTTTCGACCTCAAAATTATTATTAATTCTTATAAAGATAAACGAAAAGAACTTGGCTCGAAAAATTAGTGCAATTAATATTTAAAAAAGTTCAAAAAACTAGTTTTAAATATTGAAAACATGCTCGTATGTATTACATTCCATTAAATTTAAATTAAAATCATTAAATATGCAAATAAAATTAGATTCCTATTAGAAACATACATAGGTACCTTACAAATAACTTTCAAGCATTTCTATTTGATACCGGATTTACAATTCCATTGCAGCAGTCACTTATGGATAACTAGCAGATTGACCAGAGTTCGGAGTTAGGGCAGGATATTCTTAGTATCTTCAACATGGTAGCCGAGAAGAATTGTTGATTTGCTGCATGCGTTAAAAATATCGACTTTTACACCGTTGGAGATGGAGGTAGATTTCAAACAACGCATTAAGTAGCCCAAATGCGCTATTGGCAACATCTTTTGCAAATCCTCTGTGTAAAGCTTATTAATTATGCCGATGATGTTTCCAGTTTCGTCAAAAGGCACAGTGAGAGAGTGCGGCGCGTCGAGTCAGTTTTCTTAGTCCGTCTTTAATGATTTCATATATAAAGTGTCGCATAAGAATGGCCCTATACAAATATCGCTGGCAATCTATTTGTTTGGTGTTTTAGTTGGTCTCGGGATAATTGAAAATAACATCTTCACTGGTAATAAAATCGTCGCTGCGTTTTTGTTGTAGACTAGAATCCACTCTACAATTTTCTTTGGATACCTTGAAGTAATTCCGTGGAAATTTTATTTTGGGGATTGTATGGCGAATTGCTTTAAAATTCATGCACTCTGTTTTAGTGTTGTTGGAACGTGGATTTTTGCATTTGCGAGCTCTCGTTTTTGATGATGGTGGAAACAAGCAACGTCTCACTCTACGGCGGTAATTAATTTTCTTTGGGCTGAATAAATTATTCACTCGATGCCAGATTACCAATTTGTTGTATTCCTTGGGTAACGAAACCATTGGCTTCTCATTGTGTTTAATTAAGTGCAACCGATCTATGCACTGAGCTAGAAAAGATCTTTTTTTAATATCGCAATTATCGCCGCACTTGTCAATTTTTGAATACTTTAAATGTTCTTATAATATCTATCTAAATATATACATACGTACATATCTTATTATAACAAGTAATTAAGCTTTTGCATATATATTCGCACTATATATATATCGCTACGAAAATGTGTAGCATCGTCAGGATAAAATTTTTGTTTGTTTTTTATATAATTAAAATGAGGTAAAATATAATTAATATTTATGCAGCAAAATCAAGCAATTGGTAGTAATCTGTTGCCAGCTCCCTCCATGCAGCGGTACATGAAACGTCTATAAAGTTCTCTCTGATAAAATTCTTTGCACGCTCCTCCAGTATGTGATGTTTGTGTAAATGACCCAGTATTAACATGTGGGCAGCATTTTGAATCTTCATGCGACCAAAAAGGAGGTCTTCACACATGGATCTCAATTCCGGCAAATCAAATTTACGGCATCCAATCAATATGGCAGGAGCTAATAAAAAAATATTCCTTGTTTCGCCGGTATAAATGAAGCGCAATATCTCTTGAAACGCTTCAGCATTGACACCATCTAGATACACCACCTGGTCTCCATTGCTCTCCATTTGCTCAATCATTGATTCGAACACTTTGCTACTGTGAGACAGTATCATCTTATGCGCTCTAAACTTCTGATCTCCAACAACAAATGTTACGTCACAACTTGACACTTTTGAAAGTATGTCACCCATTTTTAGTTTTTGTAACGAATGTTTCTTATTTGTTATTTTATGCGTCTGAGGTGGTCGCCTGAATGTTTTGAACTGTTTTTTTTTCAAATTCGCTAACGCTTTAAATACTAAGCAGATGAAGTTTGGCCATCGGCCGCGTAGCTGCCACTTTTCCGTAACAAAGAAAAATTTTTTTAACTTCTACTACTTGTTCATTATATTTACCCCCCCCCCCCCCCCCCCCCGCGTGTTATTCTAGTGAAATGTTACGGCCTCTAATACCGAAGGGATTACACATGCACTTGTTCGACAAATGGCTTTCGCGTCTGCATATGAAATATCGGAAAATAAATGTCATTTCCTGGTGAAAAAAAAGAACAAATTATATTATAAGCTGAAAGAACTAATTTTCCTTTTAATTGTTTTCTGGTTTTAAGACCTCAAAAATTTTTAAAATTTTTCCGAATTTTATTGTTGGAGTTTATTTTAAATTTAAAGAGTCGGATTAAAGCTGATCCAAATGGGTTTTAGAAATAAAACCATTATGAACCTTATTATTATATATATATTATTATATCATACCACAATTTTCCCACGAATACTATCAAATACACTAACATAACTCGTGTAACGACCCTTTTCAGCAATACATCTAAAGAAATTTTACCATATATGTATACGGGATCTGATGAAACAAGCACATTCTTAGCACTCATAAACTCATGGTGCCAGTTTTTGTAAACAATTTTTTAGATTCTTTTTTGCTAATTTTATAAATATGTATGTACATTCATGCGAAAGAGTAGCATTGCTTTTTGAGCATTTCTATATGCAAAAAAAAAAAAAATCTTATTTTGACGAACTGTTGAGTTGGTTTTTTAATAAACTACAAATTTTTAAGAGCACCGCTATATTTTTTTTTATTATATTTATTATCTTATAATTTCACTTAATTTTGCTTACACGATAATTTAGCAAGAGCTTTAAAACAATTTTGTAGCCTATCGTGCCTTTAACCAACTAAAAACTGTATTTTTTAATCACTTAACAAATAGCTTTTGATGCCTATGTGATAAGAAATAAAGGACCGTTAGTTTTTTTTTATAGAAGTTATTTTAGAACAAATTTAAAAGCGGAATCAATAACTACATACTGACAAACATATAAACATATGTATTGATGTAGATAAATATGTAAAGAAAATAACGTTTCACAAAGTATATAAAATTTGCAAATTTAAGAATATTAAGGGAAGAACCCCAACGATAGTTAACGTAATTATAAATAATCTTCTCGGTTGTTAATATTTTAATAAAGAAGAAAAATAAATAAATTATATTTTGGCGGCAACACTAGGGTCTTTAAAATTTTTCAGCTCATTTCATGCCCGAAGAACTTAAAGTTGGCAAATTTTTAGGAAAAAATATTAACAAATGTAGCCACAGTAACCATTTGATCTTTTAAGGGTTAATTGGCTTATAGATCTGTTTTAAAAATGTTTGAAATAAAGTATTTTAATATGAAAATTTGGTTGTTTTAAACAAGTTTTGTAAATTTTTATTTATTTTAATTCATTCGCACTGCAAAAAACTAAATTAAAAAGTTAAACAAAGTTAAATAACGCATTATAGGGTATTAAGTAATATAAGGTAATAAAGTAAAATAGTAGTAATATATATCAAATATTAAGCAAATTTAAAACTCCTTGACTTAAACTACTTCTTTTCTTTGTTGGTAAGTTTCGGGCTCCAGAAATAAATGGATCTGAACTTAAAAAGAGGCGCTTTAAAAGATCTGTATTTGTAGCTATGCGCGATATTTTTCGTGTATGTTGCAATCTAAACTGTTTTATATCCTTATTTTTCGCTTCAGCTGCTTCCTCCGATAATTCACCTATTGACACTAATGCATGCTTGATTACCTCAGCTCCATGGATAAGAATTTTGTGTACCGATGGAGGGAGGTAGTAACAGGGATACTCCTTCACAAGTTTTCTTGCTGTCTCTACAGCATATTCCTGAAACTTTTCGGCATCAATTTGAAATCCAGAATTTATAGCTTGGAGAATTGTGGCACATCTTTGCAAAATATCCTTATCGATTCCTGTTATTTTTGATGAAGGGTTTACATTTTGAAAAAATCTCCGCCCTGTGTTGCCATCATTCGAATTTCCGCAACCACCAGCTTTTGGCCTATCTACCAAAAGTCCCATTTCGGCCCGAAATCGTTGTTGAATCAATTGTTTTCTCTTCAAAACACATGACTTTTCGTTCTTACTGGTCTTCCATTTTTTTTACCTCTAATTTGTACGATAAGTGAATGAAGTACTCAAAAAATCGTATGTTGGCATGTAATGGTGACAGTCCGAATTCGTAACGAGCTTCATCTACTTTTTTTTCGAGGCATTTTTCCATGTGATTCATTTCTGTAGGTATGGCACCACATATGTGACATTTTGCAGAGCGTTACAAACTTTACCGTCAACCATGGTCAGTTTTCATGTCATGCTTTATATGTAATTTTTGTTTTGTTTTATTTATTTCGGTGGGAGAAAGTGCAAAAATTTTCGATTTAAAATAACGTTCCTCATTTTGGCACAGTTGCGAAGTTTCTTTTTTAAATTGAAACCTCAACGGCCTGCAATAACGAGTGGATGACGGGCGCGGGTTTTTCCAAATTATAGTTTTGTTTTCCGTGACAAGTTGAAGAGGAACATAGGATGTCACAAAGAGGGAACTGTCATCCATAAGCCTATTCGACTTCTGCTTAAATTGGCTATGACCAGAACTGCCATCGAATCCCCATTTTAAAATCAGTGTTAAGTGTTTTTCTCCTGGGCCTAATGCTTCATAAAGAACTTAATCTTGCATGCACAATTCGATAAGCCGTATGATCAAGGAGAGCTTGTAGATCGACCTCTGCACTCGACTCTGTAATAGTAATGTTTTCTGTGCTTGCATAACAAGTTTTCTTAGCTACCAAGATACTTTTATAGCCTGCGAAAAAATTTTTAGATATTTTTTTATTCACAAAATTTTTTATAGTTAAGTACTGTCGCTTAGTAAGTCTTGTTTCAACGAAAAGAGCCAAAACCTCGTAATCCTCCACATTGTGTGTCGGGGGAAAGTTGCGATTTTGTAAAACTTCGGTTAAAGAATTATCAACTTGACTAATTTTAGACATTTTACGCCTCTTTGTTCTATCTGAACACTTAAAAAATTCCTTAGCAGGACGACCACGCTTTTGGCTAGGTGCAGGTTGTTCTTTTTCAAGGGATTTTGCTTCTAGCTGAATAGTTTCAAAACTTTTATGTTCCTTCAAAATAATTAATTTGCTTCGATGATTTTTCGTCCAAAGCTTACCAATCCGCTTACAAAGGCTTTTTAAAACTTTTGTTAAATTGCTAAGGTCGAATTTAGTTTTTTCTGCATTAAATTTTTCCTCCATAATTTGAAATATTTTGTTTGCTTTCGAATGATAATTACCAGCTGTAGAACTCCAAATATCAAGCACATACATTCTAGAAAATTGGCACTGACAGAATAAACCTTCTATTTTAATTTCCATATTGATATTTTTGAAACTTTTATCACTATCGCGAAAACAATTAATTATAAGAATTAAAATTTGACCTTTGTTTTGACACTTTTTAAATGCAATGAGTAAGCTTCACTTAAACTGAAATTCAAATACCTTAAAATTGCAATATAAAGTTTAAAACAACAATTTCTTAAAAAAAAATGTTTCTCTCTATTCATAACTGTAAATCAAATACCATAAAATTGCAATATAAAGTTTAAAATAACAACAATTGAAAAAAAATTAATTTTTAATAAAAAAATTAACATTCTTAAAAAGAAATAGTACACAACAAAATGCGATTCACTATTTTTCGTCGGATGACTATGTAAACCACACCCATATGCGAAAATATGCAAAAACCCGCGGCCACAATATTTTTTAATTTAAAGAGGGATAAAAAACCTACAATTTGATGCATAAGGCGTTGTGGGCAGATGAGGGCCATATCACTAAAAGTCTACGTAAAAAAGAAGTTTTTGCGAAAAACGTGTGTTTTAAAAAGGTCAAAAAAGTATTCTTCAGCGATTTTTTTATGGGCTCATATTTGTGCAGCTTTTGTTATTTAATTTGGTAGAAAATAAGTTAAAATTTAATGTTTGTAGGGTTTTTGGAAACTTCTGCCACAATATCGCGAATAACTTTTTGAATAAACTTAAGTTTTCTTTTATGACTATGCAATATAAACATACCTCCACTTTCAACGGACACAAACAATAAATCTCGCAAAAAAAACAACAAAATTTTTTAGATTCATAAAATTTAGAGTGTTATCAATAAATTTTGTGCAATAAAGCTTAAAAAAAAAACAATAACTTTTTTGATTTTTGGCCTATGGGGGAAACCACAGTGCATTGCCATAAGAATATAAAATACCATCGTTGAGTAGATATTTTCTATTTAACCAATGCGTAAAGTTTTCATCTTGGGCTTCTAAGGACAGTATTATTTCCTTAATATTTTCATTTGTTCTTGTCGAATTTCGGTTGCACTTTTTGTAGGCATGTCTACGTAGAATAAACAAAAATAATTATCAGCTGTTGATTCGGCCTCCTCTTGATCAGGAACGGGTGGCCGAGATAACATATCTGCAACAGCTTTAGCCCTTCCGAGAACATAATATATAATGAAATTATTTTGCTGAATTTGTAGTCCCTCTGTGCCGATGGTCACGTTGGCTATCCAGTCTAATAAGTCTGCATGATCTTGGAACCCTGCCATGGTTCCTACATGTCCCATGGCAAGAAGGGCTGAACAGTCGCGATACCGTGACCTAATGGTGGCCATGCGAATGTCCGCCCAAGCATCGTTCTCAAATTGAAAATAGAACATATCTATTGCTCCGACCGCCTTCCTGTATTCTGGTGAAGTAGTTCAGTTTGAATGATGTCTCAACATGGTGGCCAGGGCTGCAGATGCTAATAACAAAGATATAATAATTAACTTTCAACAAATATTTATTAACATGCTCTAACACTTACTAGATTCCTTTTGTTCTGTAAAAACTACTTCTTTAGATCTGCCTTCAGGCCAGGTATGCAGATGCTTCGATCTCACGGATGTTCAACAGATCAAAGGAAGATATATTTGTGCCAACTCTGCCAATTGTTACACCATATGACTTCCACTCTCGGTCCAACCTGTTTTTCCGGCCTTTGAAAATTTTTACAATTTTCATCACAGTTTTGTCTTATTAACATGCATATTTCAAACATTAATTTTCACTAATTTTTCGACCTCAAAATTATTATTAATTTTTATAAAGATAAACGAAAAGAACTTGGCTCGAAAAATTAGTGCAATTATTATTAAAAAAATTTCAAAAAACTAGTTTTAAATATTGAAAACATGCTCGTATGTATTACATTCCATTAAATTTAAATTAAAATCATTAAATATGCAAATAAAATTATATTCCTATTAGAAACATACATAGGTACCTTACAAATAACTTTCAAGCATTTCTATTTGATACCGGATTTACAATTCCATTGCAGCAGTCACTTATGGATAACTAGCAGATTGACCAGAGTTCGGAGTTAGGGCAGGATATTCTTAGTATCTTCAACATGGTAGCCGAGAAGAATTGTTGATTTACTGCATGTGTTAAAAATATCGAGTTTTACATCGTTGGAGATGGAGGTAGATTTCAAACAACGCATTAAGTAGCCCAAATGCGCTATTGGCAACATCTTTTGCAAATCCTCTGTGTAAAGCTTATTAATTATGCCGATGATGTTTCCAGTTTCGTCAAAAGGCACAGTGAGAGAGTGCGGCGCGTCGAGTCTGTTTTCTTAGTTCGTCTTTAATGATTTCATATATAAAGTGTCGCATAAGAATGGCCCTATACAAATATCGCTGGCAATCTATTTGTTTGGTGTTTTAGTTGGTCTCGGGATAATTGAAAATAACATCTTCACTGGTAATAAAATCGTCGCTGCGTTTTTGTTGTAGACTAGAATCCACTCTACAATTTTCTTTGGATACCTTGAAGTAATTCCGTGGAAATTTTATTTTGGGGATTGTATGGCGAATTGCTTTAAAATTCATGCACTCTGTTTTAGTGTTGTTGGAACGTGGATTTTTGCATTTGCGAGCTCTCGTTTTTGATGATGGTGGAAACAAGCAACGTCTCACTCTACGGCGGTAATTAATTTTCTTTGGGCTGAATAAATTATTCACTCGATGCCAGATTACCAATTTGTTGTATTCCTTGGGTAACGAAACCATTGGCTTCTCATTGTGTTTAATTAAGTGCAACCGATCTATGCACTGAGCTAGAAAAGATCTTTTTTTAATATCGCAATTATCGCCGCACTTGTCAATTTTTGAATACTTTAAATGTTCTTATAATATCTATCTAAATATATACATACGTACATATCTTATTATAACAAGTAATTAAGATTTTGCATATATATTCGCACTATATATCGCTACGAAAATGTGTAGCATCGTCAGGATAAAATTTTTGTTTGTTTTTTATATAATTAAAATGAGGTAAAATATAATTAATATTTATGCAGCAAAATCAAGCAATTGGTAGTAATCTGTTGCCAGCTCCCTCCATGCAGCGGTACATGAAACGTCTATAAAGTTCTCTCTGATAAAATTC
The DNA here is from genome assembly GCA_963924685.1 of Dexiosoma caninum. Classification (NCBI taxonomy): domain Eukaryota; kingdom Metazoa; phylum Arthropoda; class Insecta; order Diptera; family Tachinidae; genus Dexiosoma; species Dexiosoma caninum. The sequence continues at coordinate 69,789,285 of OZ004727.1, forward strand.
TTTGCACGCTCCTCCAGTATGTGATGTTTGTGTAAATGACCCAGTATTAACATGTGGGCAGCATTTTGAATCTTCATGCGACCAAAAAGGAGGTCTTCACACATGGATCTCAATTCCGGCAAATCAAATTTACGGCATCCAATCAATATGGCAGGAGCTAATAAAAAAATATTCCTTGTTTCGCCGGTATAAATGAAGCGCAATATCTCTTGAAACGCTTCAGCATTGACACCATCTAGATACACCACCTGGTCTCCATTGCTCTCCATTTGCTCAATCATTGATTCGAACACTTTGCTACTGTGAGACAGTATCATCTTATGCGCTCTAAACTTCTGCTCTCCAACAACAAATGTTACGTCACAACTTGACACTTTTGAAAGTATGTCACCCATTTTTAGTTTTTGTAACGAATGTTTCTTATTTGTTATTTTATGCGTCTGAGGTGGTCGCCTGAATGTTTTGAACTGTTTTTTTCAAATTCGCTAACGCTTTAAATACTAAGCAGATGAAGTTTGGCGATCGGCCGCGTAGCTGCCACTTTTCCGTAACAAAGAACAATTTTTTTAACTTCTACTACTTGTTCATTATATTTACCCCCCCCCCCCCCCCCGCGTGTTATTCTAGTGAAATGTTACGGCCTCTAATACCGAAGGGATTACGCATGCACTTGTTGTACAGATAGTTTTAAGCAGCTGTTATCCCTCAATCGAGAGCATTGTTCATCTTTGCACCAGCACGCGTCTACTAGCGGAATTGTCTGTTGTGACTGTAAGAATTGTCCTTTGTACTTAAAGATGTACTGGGGACCACGCATTCCAACCACGTTGTATATAACTCCTAGAATCTTGTAATTCAATGTATTGATTTCTTTCGTCAATTGATGTTGTGTCTTGACGTTAAAGTAGTTTGCGCTGACGTTAATCAGTGTTTCATAGCCCTTGTTGCTTATCTGATAAACAGCGATTTTCTCTTTCGGCTTCAACATGAAGCAGTGTCCCATTCGTACTTGTCCGTTGCCGGCACAGCTAGTTCCTGACCACATCGTGTTGAAAGATTCTGTCTTCCTAAAGATGTTGATAGTATCTGCCTGTTTGTCGCAAGAGCTTTCAAACAGTTCCCATATCGGTCTGACTCCTGGGCAGGAGTAGTTAGCTTCATACTTCATTGCGATGTCAGACGCAATGTAACCAATCTTGTTGTACAATTGTACAATGTTTATACTGTCGAAAGAGATCGTGAGATTAGCCGCGTGGATGCAACCATGTTTGTAAATGTTGGCACTTACTTTAAAATTATCGGTTAATGATTGTTGGTCCACTGACGTCAGCTGGATTACTTTACCATCAATTGTACAATCGGCAATGACACCGTTAGCTGTTAGAATGATTATAAATGCCGCTGCGAATATGGCTCCGAATCTGTCTAGAATAATAACTGTGGTACTCACAATAGCACCGTATTTGATAACTGTATAGACATTCACACTCCAGTCCACTAATTTGAATCGTTCCACAAGACTCTTCTTGCTTGTTGTAATATTTAAGCACGGATCCCTGATGTAATGGATTCCATGCTCAAAACTGTTAACACCGCAAGCCTCGCTCTGAACGATGTTAGATAAACCGGCGTATGCACTCACATTGGCTACTAAACATTTAACGTCTAGAACATCTTCGATGCTCATTGATAATATTCTGTTGGTGAACACAATCTCCTCTCCTCCATTCACATACGCTAAGAGATTATTGCGTTTCACCAGGTGGTAATCTTTCGAACATCTAATATATTCGGGTAATTGAACTAGTGTCTCCGGTACAGAAACGTTGGCATGGATATTTTCGCTAAGTGTCTTCACTATGCGTTGTAGGTCTTCTTGGGCACTTAATGTCTGCAACAACTGCTTGTTGTAGACTTCAATGTCAAATTGAATTTCGGCGGCTTTCATGTCGTCATAAGAGGGCTCATCACCTTGCATTTCCAATCTAGATTGTACAGATTGTAGTAGTCGGGTCGCTAATGTGACCTGTTCTTCCATCTTCTTCAACGTCGCTACACTTGATTGCAACGTCGATAACGCAAGATGCAATTGAGTTCTGATAATCTTCACCTTGGAGATTAAGCTAGTTAATTTTGTCTTATAGACAGTCATAGTCGTCTGCAAATCCAAGATTTGCACTCTTTTTTCTGTCAATGCTTTGTTCATCTCAGCAATGTTGCTTAATCTTTGTCCAAGAGCTTCAGCTCCTTCGATGTTGTTTTCTATCAAGACAGTTTCCACACCCATCCAGTATTGTGTTAATGCTTCCAGTTGTCCATAACTTCTGACAAGAGTTCCACTTTCGTTCTCAATCAATTTCAATGTCCATTCGGTCTTCTCGGTCAAATCTTCAACCTTCATAGAGTCTGCTTTCATGCGTAATGACTTGCTACTATTTTGCAGGCTATTAACCTGTTCATTAATATTTTTGATGTCAATATGCATCGAATCTACTTCGTTCTCAAGCTCCTCTAGTTGCTTGGTGTTTTTTACTGTCAAATCATGTTGGTATTTTGTGAGGTAACTCTTTGCTACATCGGCATTTCTCGTCTGCTTATAATCTTGGATCATATGCACTTTGGTCTTTATGCGCTCTGCGTCGCGTGAAAAATCGATAGCTACTATCTCTCCGGGCAACTCGGTTGCTCTTACTCTATTGTTCGTTGGAACTGCATTACACTGAGCTGCAAGTAGTATTACGCTTGTAAAAGCTACTGCTTGACTTACCCACTCAGTTTTACAGCACCGTATTGGTTTCCGTTCACTTACAACAGTGTAAGATGTTCCTAGTCTGCTAGTTATCAGTGAGCATATCTCTCCCTCACTGTTAAAAATCGGTGTACCTGATATGTATTCCTTCTCACTCTCGAAAGAGAAGTATACTGTGTGTGAGTTGTTGTCGGAAGGTTTCAGTGGCGAAGGCATAGTCACTGGTCACTGAACAATACTGGCTTCAGCTGATAGCAATCCACAATCACATCAGAACGCCCTCCTTCGTCGGTATTGTGTAGCACCGGCGAAGTAAAATAATAATAAAAATGGCTACTAAACTGAAGCTTCAGCACTGCTACGAGTATAAAAACAAAAGAACGTGCGAAAGCAGAGCTGCAAAATAATTAATTAAGCTTCACCTCCTGTCGTTTCTCCTACTATCCCTTTCCTATAGTTCCCAGCACAATGCTTCGCATGTGTAGGAGTCATCTCCTGAGTGCTGGTCCTAGATAAAAAAAAAAAAAAAAAAAAAAAATGGCTTTCGCGTCTGCATATGAAATATCGGAAAATAAATGTCATTTCCTGGTGAAAAAAAAGAACAAATTATATTATAAGCTGAAAGAACTAATTTTCCTTTTAATTGTTTTCTGGTTTTAAGACCTCAAAAATTTTTAAAATTTTTCCGAATTTTATTGTTGGAGTTTATTTTAAATTTAAAGAGTCGGATTAAAGCTGATCCAAATGGGTTTTAGAAATAAAACCATTATGAACCTTATTATTATATATATATTATTATATCATACCACAATTTTCCCACGAATACTATCAAATACACTAACATAACTCGTGTAACGACCCTTTTCAGCAATACATCTAAAGAAATTTTACCATATATGTATACGGGATCTGATGAAACAAGCACATTCTTAGCACTCATAAACTCATGGTGCCAGTTTTTGTAAACAATTTTTTAGATTCTTTTTTGCTAATTTTATAAATATGTACATTCATGCGAAAGAGTAGCATTGCTTTTTGAGCATTTCTATATGCAAAAAAAAAAAAATCTTATTTTGACGAACTGTTGAGTTGGTTTTTTAATAAACTACAAATTTTTAAGAGCACCGCTATATTTTTTTTTATTATATTTATTATCTTATAATTTCACTTAATTTTGCTTACACGATAATTTAGCAAGAGCTTTAAAACAATTTTGTAGGCTACCGTGCCTTTAACCAACTAAAAACTGTATTTTTTAATCACTTAACAAATAGCTTTTGATGCCTCTGTGATAAGAAATAAAGGACCGTTAGTTTTTTTTTATAGAAGTTATTTTAGAACAAATTTCAAAGGGGAATCAATAACTACATACTGACAAACATATAAACATATGTATTGATGTAGATAAATATGTAAAGAAAATAACGTTTCACAAAGTATATAAAATTTGCAAATTTAAGAATATTAAGGGAAGAACCCCAACGATAGTTAACGTAATTATAAATAATCTTCTCGGTTGTTAATATTTTAATAAAGAAGAAAAATAAATAAATTATATTTTGGCGGCAACACTAGGGTCTTTAAAATTTTTCAGCTCATTTCATGCCCGAAGAACTTAAAGTTGGCAAATTTTTAGGAAAAAATATTAACAAATGTAGCCACAGTAACCATTTGATCTTTTAAGGGTTAATTGGCTTATAGATCTGTTTTAAAAATGTTTGAAATAAAGTATTTTAATATGAAAATTTGGTTGTTTTAAACAAGTTTTGTAAATTTTTATTTATTTTAATTCATTCGAAATATACACTGCAAAAAACTAAATTAAAAAGTTAAACAAAGTTAAATAACGCATTATAGGGTATTAAGTAATATAAGGTAATAAAGTAAAATAGTAGTAATATATATCAAATATTAAGCAAATTTAAAACTCCTTGACTTAAACTACTTCTTTTCTTTGTTGGTAAGTTTCGGGCTCCAGAAATAAATGGATCTGAACTTAAAAAGAGGCGCTTTAAAAGATCTGTATTTGTAGCTATGCGCGATATTTTTCGTGTATGTTGCAATCTAAACTGTTTTATATCCTTATTTTTCGCTTCAGCTGCTTCCTCCAATAATTCACCTATTGACACTAATGCATGCTTGATTACCTCAGCTCCATGGATAAGAATTTTGTGTACCGATGGAGGGAGGTAGTACCAGGGATACTCCTTCACAAGTTTTCTTGCTGTCTCTACAGCATATTCCTCAAACTTTTCGGCATCAATTTGAAATCCAGAATTTATAGCTTGGAGAATTGTGGCACATCTTTGCAAAATATCCTTATCGATTCCTGTTATTTTTGATGAAGGGTTTACATTTTGAAAAAATCTCCGCCCTGTGTTGCCATCATTCGAATTTCCGCAACCACCAGCTTTTGGCCTATCTACCAAAAGTCCCATTTCGGCCCGAAATCGTTGTTGAATCAATTGTTTTCTCTTCAAAACACATGACTTTTCGTTCTTACTGGTCTTCCATTTTTTTTACCTCTAATTTGTACGATAAGTGAATGAAGTACTCAAAAAATCGTATGTTGGCATGTAATGGTGACAGTCCGAATTCGTAACGAGCTTCATCTACTTTTTTTTCGAGGCATTTTTCCATGTGATTCATTTCTGTAGGTATGGCACCACATATGTGACATTTTGCAGAGCGTTACAAACTTTACCGTCAACCATGGTCAGTTTTCATGTCATGCTTTATATGTAATTTTTGTTTTGTTTTATTTATTTCGGTGGGAGAAAGTGCAAAAATTTTCGATTTAAAATAACGTTCCTCATTTTGGCACAGTTGCGAAGTTTCTTTTTTAAATTGAAACCTCAACGGCCTGCAATAACGAGTGGATGACGGGCGCGGGTTTTTCCAAATTATAGTTTTGTTTTCCGTGACAAGTTGAAGAGGAACATAGGATGTCACAAAGAGGGAACTGTCATCCATAAGCCTATTCGACTTCTGCTTAAATTGGCTATGACCAGAACTGCCATCGAATCCCCATTTTAAAATCAGTGTTAAGTGTTTTTCTCCTGGGCCTAATGCTTCATAAAGAACTTAATCTTGCATGCACAATTCGATAAGCCGTATGATCAAGGAGAGCTTGTAGATCGACCTCTGCACTCGACTCTGTAATAGTAATGTTTTCTGTGCTTGCATAACAAGTTTTCTTAGCTACCAAGATACTTTTATAGCCTGCGAAAAAATTTTTAGATATTTTTTTATTCACAAAATTTTTTATAGTTAAGTACTGTCGCTTAGTAAGTCTTGTTTCAACGAAAAGAGCCAAAACCTCGTAATCCTCCACATTGTGTGTCGGGGGAAAGTTGCGATTTTGTAAAACTTCGGTTAAAGAATTATCAACTTGACTAATTTTAGACATTTTACGCCTCTTTGTTCTATCTGAACACTTAAAAAATTCCTTAGCAGGACGACCACGCTTTTGGCTAGGTGCAGGTTGTTCTTTTTCAAGGGATTTTGCTTCTAGCTGAATAGTTTCAAAACTTTTATGTTCCTTCAAAATAATTAATTTGCTTCGATGATTTTTCGTCCAAAGCTTACCAATCCGCTTACAAAGGCTTTTTAAAACTTTTGTTAAATTGCTAAGGTCGAATTTAGTTTTTTCTGCATTAAATTTTTCCTCCATAATTTGAAATATTTTGTTTGCTTTCGAATGATAATTACCAGCTGTAGAACTCCAAATATCAAGCACATACATTCTAGAAAATTGGCACTGACAGAATAAACCTTCTATTTTAATTTCCATATTGATATTTTTGAAACTTTTATCACTATCGCGAAAACAATTAATTATAAGAATTAAAATTTGACCTTTGTTTTGACACTTTTCAAATGCAATGAGTAAGCTTCACTTAAACTGAAATTCAAATACCTTAAAATTGCAATATAAAGTTTAAAACAACAATTTCTTAAAAAAAAATGTTTCTCTCTATTCATAACTGTAAATCAAATACCATAAAATTGCAATATAAAGTTTAAAATAACAACAATTGAAAAAAAATTAATTTTTAATAAAAAAATTAACATTCTTAAAAAGAAATAGTACACAACAAAATGCGATTCACTATTTTTCGTCGGATGACTATGTAAATCACACCCATATGCGAAAATATGCAAAAACCCGCGGCCACAATATTTTTTAATTTAAAGAGGGATAAAAAACCTACAATTTGATGCATAAGGCGTTGTGGGCAGATGAGGGCCATATCACTAAAAGTCTACGTAAAAAAGAAGTTTTTGCGAAAAACGTGTGTTTTAAAAAGGTCAAAAAAGTATTCTTCAGCGATTTTTTTATGGGCTCATATTTGTGCAGCTTTTGTTATTTAATTTGGTAGAAAATAAGTTAAAATTTAATGTTTGTAGGGTTTTTGGAAACTTCTGCCACAATATCGCGAATAACTTTTTGAATAAACTTAAGTTTTCTTTTATGACTATGCAATATAAACATACCTCCACTTTCAACGGACACAAACAATAAATCTCGCAAAAAAAACAACAAAATTTTTTAGATTCATAAAATTTAGAGTGTTATCAATAAATTTTGTGCAATAAAGCTTAAAAAAAAAACAATAACTTTTTTGATTTTTGGCCTATGGGGGAAACCACAGTGCATTGCCATAAGAATATAAAATACCATCGTTGAGTAGATATTTTCTATTTAACCAATGCGTAAAGTTTTCATCTTGGGCTTCTAAGGACAGTATTATTTCCTTAATATTTTCATTTGTTCTTGTCGAATTTCGGTTGCACTTTTTGTAGGCATGTCTACGTAGAATAAACAAAAATAATTATCAGCTGTTGATTCGGCCTCCTCTTGATCAGGAACGGGTGGCCGAGATAACATATCTGCAACAGCTTTAGCCCTTCCGAGAACATAATATATAATGAAATTATTTTGCTGAATTTGTAGTCCCTCTGTGCCGATGGTCACGTTGGCTATCCAGTCTAATAAGTCTGCATGATCTTGGAACCCTGCCATGGTTCCTACATGTCCCATGGCAAGAAGGGCTGAACAGTCGCGATACCGTGACCTAATGGTGGCCATGCGAATGTCCGCCCAAGCATCGTTCTCAAATTGAAAATAGAACATATCTATTGCTCCGACCGCCTTCCTGTATTCTGGTGAAGTAGTTCAGTTTGAATGATGTCTCAACATGGTGGCCAGGGCTGCAGATGCTAATAACAAAGATATAATAATTAACTTTCAACAAATATTTATTAACATGCTCTAACACTTACTAGATTCCTTTTGTTCTGTAAAAACTACTTCTTTAGATCTGCCTTCAGGCCAGGTATGCAGATGCTTCGATCTCACGGATGTTCAACAGATCAAAGGAAGATATATTTGTGCCAACTCTGCCAATTGTTACACCATATGACTTCCACTCTCGGTCCAACCTGTTTTTCCGGCCTTTGAAAATTTTTACAATTTTCATCACAGTTTTGTCTTATTAACATGCATATTTCAAACATTAATTTTCACTAATTTTTCGACCTCAAAATTATTATTAATTTTTATAAAGATAAACGAAAAGAACTTGGCTCGAAAAATTAGTGCAATTATTATTAAAAAAATTTCAAAAAACTAGTTTTAAATATTGAAAACATGCTCGTATGTATTACATTCCATTAAATTTAAATTAAAATCATTAAATATGCAAATAAAATTATATTCCTATTAGAAACATACATAGGTACCTTACAAATAACTTTCAAGCATTTCTATTTGATACCGGATTTACAATTCCATTGCAGCAGTCACTTATGGATAACTAGCAGATTGACCAGAGTTCGGAGTTAGGGCAGGATATTCTTAGTATCTTCAACATGGTAGCCGAGAAGAATTGTTGATTTACTGCATGTGTTAAAAATATCGAGTTTTACATCGTTGGAGATGGAGGTAGATTTCAAACAACGCATTAAGTAGCCCAAATGCGCTATTGGCAACATCTTTTGCAAATCCTCTGTGTAAAGCTTATTAATTATGCCGATGATGTTTCCAGTTTCGTCAAAAGGCACAGTGAGAGAGTGCGGCGCGTCGAGTCTGTTTTCTTAGTTCGTCTTTAATGATTTCATATATAAAGTGTCGCATAAGAATGGCCCTATACAAATATCGCTGGCAATCTATTTGTTTGGTGTTTTAGTTGGTCTCGGGATAATTGAAAATAACATCTTCACTGGTAATAAAATCGTCGCTGCGTTTTTGTTGTAGACTAGAATCCACTCTACAATTTTCTTTGGATACCTTGAAGTAATTCCGTGGAAATTTTATTTTATTTTATTTTCTTGTTTTGAACATACACATGTTCATACATTTGAACTGTTTGTGTAGGTATCCGAAAGTTTATGGATATTGTCTTGTAAGAAATTGGCCGTTTCCATATATTGCGTAGTATTGATGGCGTGAATTATTTTAATGTACTTATCGATGATCTCTACATCTCTTATCTTAATTGGTATATAACCATGATTGTCAGATAGGTCTTGAATGTCGAGGTATTGTCCGTAGGCAACCATAAGAACATTTATCAGAAAAATCCAAAGTGTCATCTGGAAAGATTGTATATTATATATCTGTATACTCGGGCAAAATGTTTTTATCTAACTTTTATTCTGGGGTTATCCCTATCTTGAAATTTCTTACTTTGTCTGATATGGGTTTTATAATACTTGTGCCCTGTCTTAACGTTCTCTACGTGGTCGTCATCGATCTTCCTACTATCTATCTTCCTGTATCTCCTATGGTTTTTACCCCCTCTAATCTCCTTGATATAATTTGAACCATCATCTATTGCCACATCTGTCCTGTCTTTATTCAATTTGCCTACGTATTCTTCTTTTTTCCTAGTCATTAAATCATGAATCTCTATATATTTTTCCTCATTAATTTTTCCATTCAGGAAATCAATAGGTCTAATCTTCGTTGTGCTATGAATTGTATTGTTGTAGTATCCTATTATCAGTAAAATTTTTTCCTCTGTCGTTTGTTCCTTATTCTCTTCATCGTGCCTTAAAAGCCTTATATGCTCATTTATGGTATTGTGTAGACGTTCTATGTCCGCATTAGAAGTGTGGTTACTGCTTGAGGTAAAGTGTATATTAATTTTTTCCTTATTGAGGAATTCGCGCATTGGAATGGCCTTAAACCCTAGCTCATTGTCTACAACTACTTTTCCTATCTTACCAAATGTATTTATGTACTGTAGTAGTTTAATTTTAAATTCTGTCCAAGTTCTACTGTTTATCTTGTATGCGACTGCATGTTTTGTAAATTTGTCTATTATTGTCATAAAAAGTTCCTTTTTCAAAGTGTAGAATACGTCTATATGAGCTATCTCTCGTGGTTTGAGTGGGGTTTCACTGACTCTAAGTGGTATTTTTGGTGGTCTTGTATCACATTTCTCAATGGTGCATACTTCACAATTGTTAATGAATTGTGTTATTCTTAATTTTAGGTAGGGGTTGTATATTCTGTTTTTCAGTTCCCCGTAGACAGCCTCTATTCCCCGGTGATTCTTACTTAAATGTTCCTCTTCTATAGCATTCGTCAGTTCTTCTTCGTCTTCGATGTCTCTAAGCAATTTGGTACATCTTATTATCCTAAATTTGTCATTATTTGAAAAAAGTTCCCTATATACGTTCTCTAGAGTGTTAAAAAATTCGTTCTCTATGCAAATTGCATTCAGTTGGTTTGGGTTGAAATGATTTTTCAAAAGAGAGATTGAAGTTTCCCTGTCAAGTTTCTTAATTCCTATTACTTTTCTATTATTCCTGAAGACGTGCTCATTCTTTATCCTGGCTGCACCTGAAAAAACTTTCATAATGATGATTTGGTTCCTAAACATGTTGATAGGGGATTCCGTTTCGTTTATCCTAGGCATTTCCGATTCCAAAGTATTGACGTTAGCAAGTTCGGGTTCTATTCTCGATAATGCGTTGGCGTTGTTGTTTTTTATCCCTATTTTATAAACGATTCTATAATTAAATTCCGAAAGTCTAAGCCTCCATCTTAACAATTTGGAATTTGGCTCCTTAATTGAAAATAGCCATATTTTAATATTTTAAACTGTCTTCCAAAAAGGTATGGGCGGAAATATTTGGTAGCCCAGATGATGGCCAGAAGTTCCTTTTCGATGGTGCTGTAATTGCACTCATGTTCGTTAAGAGTACGACTCGCGTAGCAAATGGGGTGGTTATCTTGAGAAAGTATTGCCCCTAGTGCGAAATTGCTGGCATCCGTCGTAAGTGTGAATTCCTTTGAGAAGTTTGGATAAGCCAGAATTGGGTCGTGGGTTAGTAATGTTCTAAGGGTATTGAAACTCTCTATGTATTCTGGGTCGGCAATGTTCATTCTAGTGTCCTTTTTCAAGTATTTGGTCATAGGCTTGGCTATCTTGGAATAATCTTTTATAAATTTTCTGTAGTATCCTGTTAGTCCAAGAAACTGTTTTATTTGTTTGGGTGTTTTAGGCATTGGGAAATTTTTGACGCAATCTATCTTTAGGGTTAGCTTTTATTCCCAGAGGTGTCACTATGTGTCCGAGAAATTCGGTCTCCCGTTTAAAAAACTCTGATTTATCCAATTGTATTTTAAGATTGGCTTCTTGTAAGCGTTGAAAAATTAAATTAATTGAATTAATGTGTTCTTGTATGGAGGTGGAAAAGATGATTATATCATCTAAGTAAACTAGGCAAATTTTGTTAATATAATCCTTAAGAACAGTATTCATTAGTCTTTGAAATATTGCTGGGGCTGCTTTCAACCCGAACGGCATTCTAATGAATTCATAGTGTCCTCCTTCCACGGTGAAGGCGGTCTTATGAATATCTTGTTCCCTAACTTCGATTTGATGGAATCCTTTGGCCAAATATAATGTGGTGAAATACTGGCATCTTCCCAGTTTATCAAGGATTTCATCGATGTTAGGAATTGGATACTTGTCGTCTATGTTAACTTTATTGAGTTTTCGATAGTCTACGACGAGCCTCCATTTGGTTTTCCCAATTGCGTCGGCCTTCTTCGCCACGATTAAAATGGGTGCGGAATAGGGAGAGTTACTGTGTCTGATAATTTTGTTGTTGAGCATTTCCTGTATTTGTGCCTCTACTTCGTTTCTATGTATGTAGGGATAGCGATACGATTAGGTATGTATGGGTATGTTGTCGGTGGTTCTGATCTCATGTTTTATAGCGGATGTGAATGTTAATTCAGTACCGTCCCGATAAAATATGTTTGGGTATCTCCTTATTATTTTCAAAAGTTGTCCCTTTTCTTCAACATTCATGTGCTCCGTTCGAATTTGTTCCGCGGTGGTTTACTATTTCCACCTTCAATAGTACTGAAACCATCGTAGTCTACCTTCTGCGTAGTCGAACGATCGTTCTCAGGTAAGTTGATTGTCTCCCTTCTGTCTTCTATTCTAAAAATTTCTCCTGCCATGATTTTCCCGTTATCCTCCTCAAAACACATTACGTCCTCGTTGAATTTACTATCTTCAAAAATCATTGGCAATGTTTTGTTACCAAAAGTTATACTGTTAGTCTTATAATCTATGTTAGCATTTAATGGTTTTAGGATATCATTGCCTATTAAACCATCATAGTAGTCATGGAATTTTATTATGAAAAATTCGAGTGTGCCTATTGCTCCTAATTCTTCGAAGGTGGGTATTACAGCTTTTTCACTAACACAAAGTTGGTGTTGTAATGTTTTTATCAATAGAGGGTTTGTTAAGTGAATTCTTTTGGGATGACAAATCCCAGGGTTTAAGATTGAATTCGTTGCTCCTGTGTCTATAATTTATCGTATGTGTCCTAACTTAGTCTTAATTACTATAGATGGTAGCCTGCCCCCGAGGCTGGAGCCCGAAAATTTTCCGATAGTTCCATTTTGCCTATGTACATAGGTTCCGGTGCGAGTCTGGAGTTCGGCCTGTTTGGAATGAAAGGTGGGTTCGATGGGGTTTGATTGTGCAGATTCCGATATGGTTGTTGGGGGTGTCTGTATTGTCCCTGAAACGTTCGAGGAAAATTTGTCCGTTGGTCATTAAAAGGTCGTTGTTGGTTATGTCTGGACTGTTCCTGAAACGTTCGAGGAAAATTTGTCCGTTGGTCATTGGTGTTGGTTATTCAAAGGTTGTCGTTGGTTATGTCCGAATTGTGTGTTGTTCATGGGTTGGTTCTGGAAATGTCTTCGTTTGTTATTAAAATATAGACGTTTGTTTGGTTGCGAGTTGTTCCTTTGGTGTAACTTATTGTTGTCCGTCGAATAAGTATACCCGGCTTGGAACAGAATGTCCATGACCCCTTCTAAATCCGCTGGGTTTCTGCAAAATAGTACTGATTTCATTGGTTCGGGCAGTTTGCTTTTGAAAATGTTTAATGCGGTGTGCATGTTATTGATTGCACTTTGTCTGGCGGCTTCATCTTCCCCTAATATGGCTTTTTTTTTTGTTATTCAGCCTCTGTAGTTTATTCTTTATATCCTCATAAAATTCTACTGTGTTTCTTCTAAATGTTACACTCCTTAACTCATCAAAAAGCTCCTCGCAGGATCGCCTATCCCCAAAGTTGTTTTGCAAAATGTTCTTTAACTCTGACCAAGAGACGGCGGGGCAGTTGATTTCGATAGTCTGCCTGGCTTTTCCTTTAAGTTTCGACTTGATTATGTCCGAAAATAGTAGTTGTGACATTTCGTGAAACGTGCGCAGATGTGGGTGTACCTTATATATAAGTGCAGTGAAGGTTTGTAGGTCCCTATGATCCCCATTAAACTCCGGTAAACTGTTCAAGTACTTCAATGGGTTTATTGTCAGTCTGTTAGCTTGTTCTACTACCTCGTCCACCATTTTTGTAATCACTGTCTTTCCTACACCCTAATATGTTTCAATTTTCCCCTCTTAACTAAATATTTCTTTCTTGCAATTTTCTTTAGCAATGTTATTTGTCGAGAGTATCTCTCCAGGATTTCAATATCCTGTTCCTTTCGAGTATACAAAATAATTCTCTCTATTTCCGATTCTATTGTAAATTTCTCCCTTATATTCATTTAACACTTACAAGATATTAGGTTTTAATTATAATTGGTATTGTATGTGTATATGTTCCTCTTTACATAAAAACTTAAAAATAAATCTTACTCTTAATGTTGATTTGGTGTGGACTGGCATCGAGGACTTCTGGTTCCTTTGAGTTATGGTTGTTCTTTGGATGTGTTGTTATTGTTGGATATTGTTACTATTATTATCCAGAGGTTTTTAGTGAGGCAGGAACCTTTCACGTGTTGAATTAAGGATGTTGTTACTTTTATTTTTCAAAGGTTCTTATTGAGACAGAATAGAACTTTTCACTTGTTGAATATTGTTTTATCCTTCAGAAAAACTTTTCGCTTTATCACCAAAAAAAAAATTTGGAGTGTCCACCAAGGTATGTTCATCCACGATCTTTCGTGGGATGAATACAAACTTGGATTTGTTCACAGATACCGCACTAGAAATTGAAATTTCGAGTTCTACCGCGTGGATGAAGAAATCTTTTGTCTTTTCTTATCCTTAAAAAAAAAAAAATTTTTTTTCACTTTTTGAAACTTTATTTTTTTATTTTTATTTACGTTGGGTAGGACTTACGTCGGTAGGATGACTGCGCCACTTTTAAGTTCAAATTATGAACTGTTTAAAAAAAACACAATTGTTTTAGTGAGTTGATCAAAAAAAAACTTACTGTATTTCATCATTTTTGGTTCTTATATACTAATTACAAATATGTATTTTTATTTAACAAGTAAACAATTCTCTGTAAAAAGTTAAGTTTGCAATTCTTTAGTAATTTATTAATTTTTGCGAGAAAACAATTCTTAAGAAAAAAGTCTGGATTTAATAATTTGTTACGTTTTATTTAATTTTTAAGTAAATTGTTAATTTTGCGTAATTGCAGTTATTTATTTTATTGCATTTTCGTTTATTTATATGGGAACGGAAATGCAAGAAAACAATTCTAAAAAAAAAGTCTGGATTTAATAACTTGTTATGTTTTAAATAATTCTTAGGAAAATAAATTGTTAGGCTTGTATTTGTTTTAGTATTTTATTTTTGGTAATTTACCGATCTTGCATTTTTGTTCACATGGGAACGGGAATGCGAATTAGGGTTAGATTATGTTATTGGTATGGTTTAGGGGAGTGATGGGAGATAATATTTATTTATTTATTTATTTATTTCACAATTTTGTAATAATAAAAGCCCTCATCTGGCCAAAAGGATATTACAATAGATTTAAAACATAGATTCTTAAAACATTAAAAGTAACCCTAAATTTATAACTAGATAACAATCGTTTTAATATCAGCATAGAATTTAAAAGGTAAAGATCATAATACGGCATCAATTTGTTAAAAGTATAATAATTTATCAAAAAAAAAGGTAAGCGAAAAATTGTAAGCCCGATGGCTGCGATATCACACCAACTTCCTGAGAGTCGCATATAAACAAACTATGTCATATTGCCAACAAAATTAAAATGAGCAATGAGCAATCTTCGGTAGGTCTTGGGGGGGAACTGAAAAGATCTTAAAACAGCTGGCAAGCGATTCCATACACGAGCTGTACTTACGAGGAAAGACTTATCCAGGAGGGAAGTGTGTATTCTGGGAATGAGAATTTGTGTATTTCTAGATGAATGACAAAATCGAACGCATTGAACTAAAAACGCGGGTGTAGAATTTCTAACAATTTTATAAAGGCTCATAAGCAGCTTAATTGTTAATAAATTAGAGAAACTACACTTTAACATTTGTGCAACATACTCCGAAACATGATCCCTGTATGTTAGTCGAAATACGAATCGCGTTATCTTATTGACCAATAGCTTAACTGTATTAATGTTTCCATTCGTTGTGCATAAATACACCTCCATACAATAAGATATCTGAGAAAATAGCAAGGCATGAGCTAACTTAAACCTTACTCGAAAGGGTAAATAAACATTCAGGGAGTATAAACGACGAAGCGTGAAGTTGATATTCGAACATAACCTATTAATATGATAGGCATAGTTCAGCTTACAATCAAGCATCACACTCAACACTTTCAATCTGTCAACCCAACCAATGGGTACCCCTTGAATATGAACCGACAAATCCGGTACCGACAATGTCCCGAACCTCATAGCACTAGTTTTAGAAAGATTAATTCTAAGAGAGTTAGATTCCATCCATGCTTGGACACCGCTCAAGGTATTATTAATTTGGGTCTGAAGTAGATTACCTGATCGCTCCCCAAAAAATAAAAACTGAATATCGTCAGCGTATGCGTAGGTTTCACAATATTCCCCATTAGTCACATGGAAAATGTCATTAATATACATAGAGAAGAGTAGTGGCCCCAGAATGGAGCCCTGGGCCACACCTGAAAACACTGATCGTATCCGTGATTGATTATTATTGAGCGAAACAAACTGACTACGGTTACTCAAATAAGAGTGTATCAAAAAACAAGAGCTTCGGGAGAAATTAAAATGAGAATGCAGTTTATTTATCATCTTAGCATGATCTATACGGTCAAAGGCCTTGGATAAATCCAGAGAAACAAGGATGCATGATTTACCCGTATCCATCTTGTCCCTTATCATTTCGGTAATACCCAATAATGTAGACGAAGTGCTACAATTTCGTCGAAAACCAGTTTGCCTGTCATTCAGTAGTGAAAGGCGTGAAATTTGTTCATAGATCTGTGTTTTAACTATATGTTCAAAAACTTTAGACAGTACAGGTAAGATACTAATTGGTCTCAAGTTGGTTAAAGCTGAGCTAGTTCCCGCTTTCGGAATCGGTATTATCCTAGCACACTTCCACTTTTCGGGGTATGTTGAGGTCGTTATAATGGAATTAAAGAGATGCAAAATATGATTAGCAATTAGAGGAAGGATTATCTTATAAAATCTTAGTGGTATTCCATCTAAACCGCAAGCATTCGATTTTATCATCCTAAATGCAATAAGTAAATCAGACATGTAAGCGCGGTTGAAAGCAAAACCGTCAAAGTGAACACTGGATAACTCGGCTCCTATATCAGAGTTCGTATCCGGGGATATGTTCAGTCCATCACAAAAATAATTATTTATAGTGTCCACATCCACCCCATGAGGAGCAGACAAGGATTTACCCACTCCTTCAGTTCTGAGCCGATTCCACATCTCCCTTGTGCTCATTTCTTCAAACGCCCTCGAATAGTGACCCTTTTTAACTTTGCGAATAACCCTTTTCGTCCTATTCCTGAGTTGACAAAACACTCTCCAGTTGACATTGGAACGTTCCCTCATAAATGCCCCATATGCAATGTCTCTCAAAGACCTTGCGTATACGATCTGCCTTGAATTCATCCAATTATCCGGTTTCCTAATTATAGCCCTCGATATAGGCACAAAGGCAAACATTCTTGAAATCAAAGTATTCAGCACATCAACTTGATGATTTACGTCAATTGTATCATAAAGCGATGACATATCGTGATCAGCTAAGCAAGAAACCAAGCCATCCATATTTATGCGAGAAAAATTACGATATTCCCTAAACCGATTCTCATGCATTGAGTTGCGTAAGCTGCCATAATTAAAGTTGGCATAAATTAAAGCGTGGTGGGATAAAAAGGGACATTGTACTTGGCCGGTTTTATTTATATATGAGAGATTGCTTACCATAAAGAGATCAAGAAGAGACGTAGAATTATGCTGCGTGTCGAAATAAGTTGGAGCAGAGTTATGAGATATAGATAAATTCATGCGCTCGCACAAAGATCTCAGTCTAATTGATTTCTGGGGATTAAATAAATTGTTATTGAAGTCGCCTACAATTATTATGTTTTCATATTTCTCAAAAATATCGCCAACCACGCTCTCAAATGCCTCTAAATTACCCCTTGGTAAATACACAGCTCCAAATAATATTACAGTCGCGCCAATATTTATTTCAATAAAAAGAACCTCACACACGCCATATTGAGATATTAAACTGATTAGCCTATGATTGATGCTCCTAGACACATATATTCCCACCCCGCCACTTCGGCCATCCGGTCTATCATTCCTTAAAAAACTATAACCAGGTATGGCAACGGAGCCATCAGGTACGTGTGCCTTAAGCCAAGTTTCCGTCACCGCGAAAATATCAAATGATGGTTTCCGTAGCATGTGACTCAGCTCATTAAACTTCGTGGAATATATAGCCGGTTTGATACTCTGACAGTTACAATGTCCAATGCTCAGGCCCGATACGGGACCAGCTATATAACTGTTGAGTTGGTGACAATCGCTAACAATAGGGCCCAAATTATCGCAAACGGAATTCATCTTGATGTGTAACAAATTGAAACCGTATCAATGAAATAAAAATTAAAATAAGTTCAAAAGACATACTTAACTGAGTAACAAATACGATTTTACAAGAAAAGATGAAAAAATACATCCATAGTTATTAGTTCTCAGTAATAATTCCAACAAAAGTAGTGTAAAATGTATAATAGGTGTTATTAAAGAAATTCTGGCAATATAAAATTTTTAAACTTCATGAGCACGCTTTAGACGTGCAATAATCGCAAAAATTGTTTATAAAAGTTGCTTACATCGATATAAGTGGTTTTGAAATATTAAATTTCATAAGCTCGCCTTGGGCGCGCAACAATTTCAAAAATTGCTTATATCGATATAAGTGGTTTTGTCACATTTTCAAAGATCAACACACATATATGTACGTATATATATATAAATATATGTACGCATATACATAATATGTATATGGTATTTTAAGAAGGGGACACCAATTATTCATAAAAGTTAATACTTATGTATATTCAAGAAACCTTATTATCACTATTTGGTAAAGGTCAACGAGTCATCACAATTTTAGCGGCTCTTGAAACCTATCCAGCAAGGCAAACAAATCCAATTTCATCACGACTCCATCGCTCATAGTAATGTCGGCTGCTGGCAGATCACCGTCATGAAACTTATATTTAGCAATACTATTACTCCTTTTCAATTTCCGACATGAGTATAAAAGCTTGCTGGCCATAGGAGTTAAATGGTCGTTTAAATATATTATTATAACAATTAAGCCTAATTTCGATCTTGTTTGAACTATGTTTGGACGAACATCCTGCCTCCCCTCTTAAGAGCATTGTCAGGGGTTTGACGATTTTAGCGTAGTCGCTGACAAAGCGTCTATAGTAGATTGCAAGTCCTAGAAACGATCTAAGGTCTTTTAGCGTCCGAGGTGTTGGAAAATTAAGAATTGCCTCGACCTTTTTAGGATTGGTTTTTATTCCTTTGTCCGATATAATAAATCCCAAAAATTCTTCCTCCCTTTTTAGAAACTCGCATTTATCTAATTGAACTTTCATATTTGAATGTTCCAGGGTTTTGAAAATTATATTTAGGTTCTTATAGTGTTCTTCATCCTTGGAGAAAATGATTATGTCGTCCATATAGACGAAACATATTTTCCCTATATACTCTCTCAATATATCGTCCAGCGTTCGCTGAAATATAGAAGGAACTTTTTTCAGTCCAAATGGTAGCCTGGTAAATTCGTATTTACCATTGTTGACTGAGAAGGCGGTTTTCCTCCTGTCGGCTTCTCTAAGTGGTATTTGATGGAACCATCTTTTGAGGTATATTACAGAGAAAAACTTATTTTGTCCAAGCTGGGGTAATACATCATTAATATCGGGAATCGGATATTTATCTGGTATAGTTTGCTCGTTTAACTTACGGTAATCAATTACAATTCTGAATTTTTTTTATGCCGGGTGCAACAGTCTTTTTGGGTACATGTCAAATTGGTGAATTTGTTTTTCGACTTCTTCTTTAAGGTGCATTGGATAAGGGTAGTATCGGGAATGAATAGGTTCATGGGTTTTTGTCTGGTTATCTGCAACTACGGCTGTTGTGTAAGTCAAATTCTCGTCTGGTTCGCTAAACAATGATTTATGGTCTTCTAACTTGTTGTTCTGTTAAGTCGTCCGTCCGAATGTTGATGTTATTTACAGATTTTCTTTTTTTCTATCTTGGACCAGCACTAAGTGGATGACCCCTACACATGCGATGCATTGTGCTGGAACTAGGAAATCGGGTTATGGGAAGGAGGATAGAGGGAGTAGTGTGAATGGACATTTGATTTGAATTTTCCCACGTTACAAGTGACAGGAAAGACCTCGGCAGGCAGTTTGTTCCACATACGCGATGTTCGGCCGAAAAATGAGTTCTCCCTGTAATGCGTAGTGCGGTTCGCTGCCAAGTTGACCACAAATGGATATGCTCTTAATGATGAACGCGTCGTGCGTGTGAATGATCGGGTTTCGGAAACAAGTTCCCTGATTTTATCAGAACACATCCCATTATAGTAGCGATAGAACAACGAAATGCACCCCACGTTGCGACGATGCTCAAGAGAGTCAATAGAGTTGGCTACCCTACTGTCTCCTATGAGTTTCTTCGCTCTCTCCTGGACCCGGTCGAGTAACTTCAAAATAGTCTTTGAAGCACCGGCCCAAACATGAGAGTTGTATTCCATTTTCGGTCGGATGTAGGCGGTATAAATAGTGAGGAGATCAGATGGGGTGAAGTATGTCTTGCACCGTCTTAAAAAACCGAGGCACTTGAATGCTTCTTTTGAGACCTGAAAAATATGCTCAGTCCATCGAACATCGCACTGAATTTTCATGCCAAGAACATCAAGAGCTTCTGATTCCTCGATGTTTATACCGCCCATAATTACAGATGACGCAGCGTCATCGGGCATGCGTCGATGTGTAAGCATGCTGCATTGGGTCTTTTGACCGCACTTTTTTTTATTTATTTGTATTACTAATTGTGTTCATAATTGCATAATATTTCGGAGTTCCTTTAGCTGAATCGTAAAGTTTAAGAATTCTATCAACACTCTTCTTCCAAGAGCTGAATTCGGTATGACTTCCTGAAAATTCCTTTAGACATTTTACAACATCTGGGACTTTGTCCAAGTCGGTCAAGTTATTCAAGATATATCGGTCTTCTATAATTTGGTCTTCGCCTGCTATGTTCGAATCAGGGTCTATGAAATTCCTTATTGCTATTTGACATTGTTGTGCGCAAATTCGCGCAATTGTTTCCTCTAAATTGTCAATTCGATTATCTATCAGAATTTAATATAAATTTTTTACAATTAAACGTAATACTATTCCGATTCTTATCCAGCGCTTGAAATACTTCCTTAGTGACAGTTTCACAGTCACCATTTTTTTGCGGACAATGCATAATAAGGAATGTTTTCAACTCACGCTGGTTTCACAAGATCCGCATAAAAAAGACGGAGCCATTATACTTTCATTAGGTAAGCTATTGCTACACGTTTTTGACATCAACTTTTGATGTTAAGTTTGCACACAAGAAGGAATGACTACCACAAAGTTCGTGCCGCGAGCAGTACGATTGTTCGCTCCGATTGCGTGGTTCTACTCGCCTAACACAATAAGAGATTGGCCCGTAGCACTCACTAGAGCTCTTACACTAAGTATTTTGGTAAGTATAGACCTCGTCGAAGAGCTGTAACTTCCGCCTGAAAATAAGAGTTTTGAGATAATTTTATCCAAAACTTACGCTCACAGTCTAATTCTTCATGACTTAATGGTTGCTGAATAATTGATTTTTTAGATTTGGTACAGAATCTACGACATATAGCAGTCACTCTCGGAAGTCGTGATAATTTTGAGAATTTATTAATCAATTCCCAAATAGGTATTTCTTGATGACGACGCACTATATTTATAACTCGGTTAGATACCCTTTCTTCGAGGTTAATGTCGCCTAAATTTATGTTGAATACTGGCCAAGTTGATGAATGATTTAATAGAAATTTGGGGCCATGCCACCACAGGGGATGATCGACAAGTTGTTGAATTGTAAGCCCCCGCGATGCGCAATCTCAAGGGTTCAGCTTACCCGAACGGTTTGGCGAAATATTAGAAAGAATTTTTGAGTAATTAGCAGTCCATTTCTGTAAATGAAACCTACCTACCAGGCAGAGCTTGTCTAACTGTTGTACAGCATTCTGAGCTTCTTCAAAAGAATCTGCACCTCCAAATGTGTCATCTACATATGTTGTATTGTGCAAAATATCTACTGCCAAGGGATATTTATAACCTTCATCAGCTGCAAGTTGTTTTATCACTCTATTTGATAAGTATGGCGCTGGACTAAGACCATAAGTGACTGTTGTTAGACGATAGGGAATCACTGTCGGCGATGAGGATGGCTTCCAAAGAATTTGTTGATATACCCAATCACGTGGATCGACCATCACTTGCCGAAACATTCTTTCAATGTCGGCTGAAAAGACAAACTGATATTGACGCCATTTTGTGATTACGTCAGAAGTTTCAAGCTGAAGTTTAGGTCCAACATGCAAGATATCGTTTAGTGAAATACCGCTAGTAGTTTTGCATGAACCATTAAACACAACACGCAGCTTAGTTGTACTACTGGACGCCCTCAGAACCCCATGATGTGGGATGTAATATCCTACTTTATGATCTTCATCTTCATGTGTACGCACCATATGGCCCAAAGAATCGTACTCTTCAAGAAAATCGGAGTAGTGTTGATAAAATTTAATATTTGATTCAGATTTCTGAATCATTTGAATAAGCATTATTTCTGCTGATTTACGGGAGTCGCCAAGTTCATTAGGGTTTTTTTAATGGTAACCTGACAATGTGTCTGCCTGATGAATGTCTTCGATGAGTGACTTGAAAATGATTTTCACATTCTTCTTCTTCTGGAGATAAAATTTTTGTTTTCACAGTGCTCTCTTCTTGTGTCTAAAACCGTTGCAGCAACTCATCGAGATTGTCATCAATGCGACACTTGAATGCTTGAACTGTGCTTGATGAAGTCGAATAAGGGTCTTGTTGAATATTTCCTGATAATATCCATCCCAGAGACGTGAGCTGTGCAACTGGGGACTTGTTACCACCTTTTAGAATTTTGCCTTCCAAGAGATTTCCATATAAATCGGCTCCTATTATAAGATAAATTTTGCTAGTGGTCATGAATTCAGAATCAGCTAGCTGAATACCGTCAAGATATGTGGTGTTGAAGAACTTAATGGTACATGAAGGCAACTCAGAAGTTAATTTCGATAATACATACGCAGATGCGTTACATTGAAAGGTTGATTCAAAATGTGGACATAGCTTAAAATGTACCAAACCTTTAGTCGAGACAGATTGAAGTGCGCCAATTTCTAATAAGTTTAGGTTTCCTTTATGTCGTTGTAGATGAAGTTTCTTAACTAATTCTTCACTGATGAGCGTTATTTCTGAGCCTTAAATCAAGCAAGGCGCGAGCTGTAACAGAGAAGCCTTGAGGCGAAATGATACGTACTAAAGCCGTGGCAAGCGGAATTTTTGAATGGCAGTTCAAGGCTACAGAATAAGTATGATTACTGACCGCTGTTGAATTATTTGTACTTAATGAAGAATTTTGAGGTCATTAAGTTCAAGGTTCAGAATATATAAAAAAAACAGAATGCAATTTTACCGCAAAGTGTAGGCAGCGATACTAAGCAGCGGAGAGGTGCAGTAGCTGACAATTAAATAATGATGACAAAGAACCGTAAACAAGAACAATTTTTATAAAGTTTCATGTACACCAAAATGCACTTTATAATTTTTAATAATGCAGAATTTTGTACATAATATTCACTCTTTTTTGTTTTGCTCTTGTTTGATTATTTTCACTGCCCTTATATCTGTGTGCTCCAACTTGTTCCAATTAAAGCCTTTTTTTCGTAGTTTTGAAATAATTATAGACCGATCCGGGTTGAAGGACCATTAAAATGTTGTTAAAAGATTGTTCCAATCGGTCAATTAAAAAATAAACTACAAACTTTCATACAATTTTACTTCAACCTTATTAAGCGATAAAATCAAATTTATGATATGACTGCAAGAGACTGACTGACTTCATTTTTGATAAAATGACAATTCAAAATACAATATAAAGAGCAAGATTATGTTATTTACAAGATTATGTTATAATATATTCAGATGTTGTTTGAATCTAAGATGTTATTCGAATTACATATATTAATGAAGGCCATGGTTTGAAGTCAATTACAACCTTTGACATCGCTGGATCCGTTGGTACATTCCTTCGGTATCAATCCGTTCAGTTATACACGCTATGTCTTCATCGTGAAACTTGTTCCTCGAATTGTATCCGTAACCAAACAGACCGCCCACTTGTAACGTGTTCTGATCTATCTTCTACAACACCACACTTCTCGCTGTAAGATTCTCGCATCATCTCGCGGGCAATAGTATTTTTTCTTGTAATATGGCTAAATAGTTTTAGTTAATGGTTCTACTCCCCTAAGAAAATAATACCACATTGCAAGCTTGTCACACATGAAATTCACAATAAAATTGCCATTAGATATTTTACTCTATACTAAAAACTTTAATCAGAACCTTTAAAATTAATTAAATAAGTACTAAGGTAATTTAAGATTTGACAAACTATATAATTTCTAAATTGTCTCATGTGAAATAAAATATGTATTTACTTTTTGGTAATTTTCTAGCAATTATTAAAAAAAAATCCATACTAAAAAATGTTTGATTTTGGTAATGCAAGAGAAAATGCGAATGAATGCCAAACTCCAAACAAAAAGTTTCACGAGCAAAGTAATCTAGAAATATTTTTTTGCTGTTCAAAACTTAAGCGAATGTTTTATTGACAGATTTTATTTTTAATCAGCGTGAGAGGCCGTGTATGAATAGTACATACTTACGCGTGATTATTTCATGATGTGAAAAAACAATAAAAGTTTATAATTTTCAGATGATTTCATTGCTATATTTTCAGTCTGACAAAAATATATTGATAGCTCTGACTTATAAGCTCAATAAAATAAATGATAAATAAATTATATTAAAAGAAATACTGCCTGGCCCACGATATCACACGATGGTGGCGATGATCGAAGTAGTCTGTACGTTGATTGCAAAACGAAAAATTTTTCCTGGGTTGAACACAAGTTCCAGACTCATAAAAACATCTCACATTTTTTCTGATGTGCATTTGTGTGGCATTGTGTATCAGTTGTTGTCGCAAGCTTTCAGTGGCGAAGGCATAGTTACTGGTCACTGAAAGTAACGGAAAGTCGTGTGACATCGTCGGCCAGGCAGTTATAGTACATTTTTCGTGACACTTTACAGTCCACATCCATACATACGTAATTGTGATGAAATATTTTAGTTTTATGTTTCTAATCTAAATTTATAGAGTACATTATATTTTTATTTCTTTATTATTTGCAAGCAAATGGAATCTAAATTTTTTATAATAATATGTGAATTAAGGTATAAAACGTTATAAAAATATACTACAACATATACATACATATGTAAATTTCAAACAATAATATCCTAGACTTTTCCTTCCTTATAAACCCTAAAAATGTATGTAGTTCGAATAGAACAATTCCATTGATAATGTTTAATTTTTTTTATTTTTTATTCTATTTGTTCAAAAAGATATTGTAATAAAGATATGAAGAAGATTTGCAAAAATAAATTTTATATAAAAATTGCTAAAGGTATGGTGAGATTCAGCAACCATATTTACCGAAATAAGCTTGACAATTATTTTTGCCATTCACATACAAGCCGTGGCATAAGGCTTTATTAAACTACTCCATGCAAATTTTCCTATAATAAACGAAAGCTTATTTCATCAAATATTTGCCTAGTCTAATAGTACCAACACTTTAGTTTAAATTTTACAAAATAAGTCCTATAAAATGTCTCGAATAATAATGACTAAACAAAGCTTACACTAAATAATTTAAGTTGTTTACAATATTTTTTATGATTTGAAAGAAGTACCTATTTATATAAAATAATATATATTATTTCATAAAAATTCATTTAAGCACAATTTTTTATATACATATGTACGTAAATATATTTTTAAATAGTTATTTTTTTTTACTAATGTAATAACATTCCATATATGTATATTTTAAAAGTGTCATTTTTTATTTGTTATCTAATATGTATGTATTTACATACTTTGTATGCATATCAAAATCTTTAGATTTTATTTTTTTATTTATTACAAAACATGTAAAATATATGCACAATAATTGTTGTTAGCTTAAAATAATTTATTTTCTTAATATTATTAAAATTATGAATTAATAACAGATTTATAATAAATTTTGTATCAAACATTGATATACTATGTACATTATACCAGTTTTCTTTTGTAAAATTAAGTGCCTGCCACTTTATTGGAAGCTACACTCATAGAAACGAGCAACGTTTAAGTTACACTACGAAAACATTTATTACATGAGCAATGAAAAGTAATCAATTTATTTTCTCAATAAATCTTTAATAACAAATATCTTTAAACGAGCAATTATATGTACATACATATATACACTTGTGCTCATATAATTAAGTCATTGCTGAAGCCTGGTGTTATTATTTAAATAGCACTTATGTACTTTCTTTTACATCCCTGAAATTTTGTCATCATAAAGTGCCGTTACTTTTTCTACTACTTTTATTTTTTATATAATAAAAACAAAAAACTTTCTGCAAAATTTTTTATAAATATCTGTTAACGGCATTGTAGTTCTGCTCATATAATTAAGTCACTTCGTTTTGAAAAGGTAAATGTATTATTTTATATATTACACCTTGTAAGTAAAGTTATTTTTAAGGAAATTCAGGTTATTTTCAACGTCATTAGTGAAGATTTAGCAATGGGAAAAGGCAAAACGTCTACTGCAGCTGAAAGAAAAATAATTTGGGAAACATTTCTAAAATATGAAAATATTGCAAAAGTTTCAAATATTTTGGGCTTTTCCCGTGGAAGGGTCAATAATGCCATCCAATATTATAAAAAAAATGAAACTTTTGAAACGTTAGCACGCGAGAAGCCACGCAAAACTACCCCCAAGGACGACAGGCACTTGGTTAGATTGAGCAAGTCGGATCCATTTTTGACCTCCACTGAAATTAGGGCGCAATTAGAGCAATATTACGACATTAAAATATCTGCGCAAACTGTCCGTCGTCGTTTGCAAGAGAATTTGTTGAATGGTCGCATTGCTAGAAGAAAACCGAATGTGTCGAAAAAAAATGTCAAGCAAAGAAAAGCGTTTGCAAGGGAGCATTTGTGGAAAGACTCCAAATTCTGGAAACTTGTTGTTTGGAGTGACGAATCTAAATTTAATGTGTTTGGTAACGATGGTAAGCCCTATGTAAGACGCCCGCCGCTACAAGAAAATAACCCTAAATATACTAAAAAAACAGTAAAGCATGGTGGGTCGTCAGTGATGGTTTGGGGTTGCTTTACGTCGTCAGGAGTTGGTCCAATTGTTAAAATTGATGGCAAAATGACGGGTGAAATGTACAAGAGTATACTCGAAAGCAATTTGGACGGTGATTACGCGGACTGCTTACCCTTAGCTTGGATATTTCAGCAGGACAATGACCCCAAGCATTGCTCGCGCGTGGTCAAGACGTGGATTGCTTCCAAAAATATTAAAACCGCATTGGCCTGCACAAAGTCCCGATTTAAATCCCATTGAAAATCTATGGGGGATTATAAAAAGGGCGGTTGCTGCAAGAAAACCCAAAAATAAAATTTTTTTGTGGCAAATAATACAGGAGGAATGGAGTAAAATTAGTCCTGCTCAATGTGCTGCGTTGGTTCACACAATGCCAAAGCGATGTGCTGAAGTACTCAGAAATAGAGGTTTTCCAACTAAATATTAGTCCCATATAAGGTAGAATGGATTTGAGAATCCATTTCTTCTAATAAATGTCTTTTTTTTCCAGTGACTTAATTATATGAGCACAACATGTACTAGCTATAAAGATGTTAATACAAATAAATTTCTTAAAGTGTACTTTCAACGAAAAGTAATAGGTTAATTTTAAACTACATTGAATTTCTTTTAATTTCATCATATATTTATTTAAAAATTTAATAAAAACAACATTCTGAAAGAACTTTTGTTCCTGGACCATGAGTAACTTAATTATATGAGCACAAGTGTATGTACGAGTATATACTAGCTGACCAATCCACGCTTTGCTGTGTCTTATAATAGTTTGAAAAAATATTACGTTGAAATTTTAATTTTAAAGAAATAATGCATAAAATAACACGAAAAAGTTTGAATTCACATTATATATTTATTGCAATACTATATGATAAAAATTTTTTGCTCTACTCGGCCATGATATTTGTAATAACTCCCAGGTGAAATAAGACCCAGTGCAATAACTTCCAATGAAATAAATCCCAAAATAAATGAAGTCAGTCCCACACTGAAGAAATGAACTAAATCCGAAAGAAAATGATATAGTAACCAAACCGAAAATGAAATAAGTCCTATTTTTTGGGAGTTATATCGTTAAGAAATAATTAATTAAAAAAATCACGAAAGTTTTTTTTTTTTAGAAAAAATCCTTAAAAAATTGGAATTTTTTGAAATATTTTCAGGAGGGAGGTAGGTGACAATTCCTGCCTCGCTGAAACTATCTTACCGATTTTAATGAAACTAAAAACGCATAAGCAATGCATTTTTAAAAAATAAAATCATGAGGGGACAATTTCGCCCCAAATCGGCAGTGTATTATTTTTATAATAATCCACATATGCGTTTCAGATAAAAGAGAGAGAACTTCTTGGTGTAATAATTAGAAACATTATAATTCTGATAAAGCAACTATAACGTGGAACACCGAGTAATCTTCAAATAAATTTAAAAATATTGAAAAATAATCAGTTGACAGTATGACTGACTTCGAAAACGTACTAATACAAAGATTGTATACTGTTCTGCTTCGGTATATAAATCTTATACATATGTATGCAAAGTTGCGAATTATGTTTTTGCAAGCATGATGCAATTACTAAAAAGGCAGCATTAAAACTTTTACAGGCGTTCGTGTGTTTGTGCTTTGCGACATACATATGTACATGTCAGAAAAAATTGCTTCACTTTTTGTGTTAATAATAAAAACTGTAAAACAAATATGTTCGTATAGAATTTTCACATTTTATGTCACAAACTTAAGCAGAGAAAAAATAATCAACTGACATAGCGAAGCCACCTGGTTTAATTACATTATGATGGCAACGATGTGTTTAGTTTATTTTGACGTTTTGAAATGTATCTGATGCAATGAATTATTTTTAGTACATCAGTTGATTTTTTTTTTTGCAAATAATGTTTGTATTTGATAATTTTTTTAATTTGTCGAAGAGTTCTAATGAAAACTATTAGAAATTCTACGACTTTAGCCCAGCACATTAAAAGAAAAGTGTTAATATTAGGCACTAAACAAAGAAATAATTTCTAAACTAATAAAAATAATTAATAGATATGAATAATCATTTTTATTTTTACATATACATAATATTTCTACATGAACATAAACAAATTAACTTACATTGAATTATTCACATTGTCCAATTTTCTTTATACAGGGTGGCGCAGAATGAGCTATATGGTTTGAATTCTTTAAAACTTTTTTAATTATATTTTTTCTTAGTTTTTTTTCAGCATTTTGTGAAGAAGACGTGTGGAATTAATTAAGAATTATTACACGATCGAACAACGTACAAAAGTAATTGAATTTTATTTTTCAAACCAACAGTCTATTGTGTTGACATAGCGTGCATATCGTCGTCATTTTAATGTGCGTATTGCATCCACACCATATTTAACAGCTCCTGACAGTTTTCTTTGGGGATATTTGAAAGAAAGACTGTACGTTAACAAACAAAGAACCATACTAAAATTAAAAACCAACATTCGAAATGAAATCATGGCCATTACACTCGAAATTTTCCGAAAAGGAAAAATGGAAATGGAAAATATGCTAAAAAGAGCACGTATGTGCGAAGCACACTTACAGGATATAATTTTTCAAAGCTAATTGCAAAAAATTCCCCAATAATATACTATATTAAAAGAAAAATTAAATTAATCGCATAAATAAAAAAGTTATAAACCACATAGCTCATTCTGCGCCACCCTGTATTTAACACATTCAAAATAACCAATTGTACTCAATTAAACAATTGTCAAAGCATGAACTTAGAAGGCGATGCCTTGTTTGCTTTTTTACGACGTTTCTAATACTTGTCGGTGACGTTTTTAAAGTGTATGCATTGTTAGTTGTTTGTACTGCGGCATTATGAAACACCATATTTTGTTCGAATACAAAGCAATTGACGTTTAGGAAGTCAGTCTATCCGAGAGTATTTCTTATAGATTTTTTCTTCCTTCTACAGATGGTCCAAATTATTCCACTATTTAGTGACTACTCAATTTCGTTCCAGCTAAAGTTCCATCGTGTATATTTGTATTTGTATTTATTTTCCACTATTTGATCAATCCGTGTACATATTCGTTTTATTCAGCGGTTCATTTGATGTGCACTACGTTCGCGAATCAACAGTTGTCATCACTACAAATGTAATTAGATATAAATTTATCATGCGCAACAAAACATCAAACACTCATTATGAAAATGGCTGATGCAACAGATGAGTAAGTATTTAATTTGTAATTTACGTATGAAGTTCTTTTATTTTGTATATTATGTTTGCTTATAAATACTTTTTTTTGAAGAATAGAATTTGATGTTACTAGAAATATTTCATGCGAATAGTATTTTATATTATAACTCTCAATAATGTCTCTAACACCAAAAAGTAAACGAATTCGAAAAAATGCCAAAATTTGCAGATTATTCAAAACAGCTGATGACTAAAAATCATATTGTAAAAATATGAGTTGTGTTGATTACTCAGGTATATCCGTTTTTGTAATCATAAATTCGTAGAAAAATGTACTTTTTAAATAGAAGCACTGCTGTATGATTTTTTTAATTTGTTTCTTGTTAAATGTTATACGAAAATACATCAATACTAAATAATATGCTGTAATAAGTACTCAAATATATACTAGTTTTTTTTTTTTTTATCTTGGACCAGCACTCAGGGGATGACCCCTACACATGCGATGCATTGTGCTGGAAGTAGGAAATTAGGTTATGGGAAGTAGACTAGAGGTAGTAGTGTTTATGGACATTTGATTTGAATTTTCTCACGTCAAAAGTGATAGGAAAGACCTCGGCAGGGAGTTTGTTCCACATACGCAATGTTCGGCCGAAAAATGAGTTCTCCCTGTAATGCGTGGTGCGATTTGCCGCCAAATCGACCACAAATCGATGCGCCCTTAATGAAGAACGCGTTGTACGCTGGAATGAACGGGTTTCGGGAACTAGTTCCCTGATTTCACCAGAGCACATTCCATTGTATTACCGATAGAACAACGAAACACACCCCACATTGCGACGATGCTCAAGGGAGTCAATGGAGTTGGCTACCCTGCCGTCCCGAAAGAGTGAATAGGGTTGGAAGTTTGACATAGGAAGTCATTAAGAAAGACTAGAAATAGGGTAGGAGAAAGAGTGGAGCCTTGCGGTACAACTGAGTTTATCTTATACTCGTTAGATGAGATCCCGTCTATAACAACTCTTATAGCGCGATCCCTGAGAAAACTCGATATAAATAGAGAGAAGATATCACCGACACCAAAAGCAAGAAGTTTGACCAGAAGTGCCCCATGCCACACTATCAAATGCTTTAGAACCTTCCAGCACGATGGGAATTGACCTGTGTGGTACAGAGTGCTGAAAAGGATTGCCAAAGGACGTGATAACGTCGAAGAACACTGTTTCAGGACCAATGCAGGAATTCCATCCGGCCCAGGTGACTTGTTTATGTTGAGGTTCGTTGAAACCCTTTTAACTGCACGAGCTCAAAAGTATATCTGTGGTATAGTTACGGATACACTCTCGAGAGTGGGCAGTGGTTGATTGCTCTCCGGCAAGTAAGCGTTACTTGCAAACATTTCAACTATAAGGTTAGCTTTTTCAATCGGGTCAGTGAATAATTGATCATCCTTCAAAAGAGCCGGAATAGAAGAACTAGCATTTTCCTTCAATCTTTTTACAAAAGACCAATGGGGCAGTAAGAACTGTAGTGCGAAGACGCTGCTCGTATAGAACTTTTTCACGTCTTAGCACGTTGGCGCACGAAGATCTCGCCCTTTTGCGCATCATATCAGTATCCACGTTTTTATCATTCCGCCAGATACTAAATGCTTCCTCTCTGGATCTGATTGCAAGTCTGCACGTCGGATTAAACCATGACTTCGGTCTGGGTTTAATCGAAATTTGCTTCGATGGTATGAAAGTTTTCCTACGGAGCAATATTATATTTTTAACCATTTCTGCCATGGGTTTGACGTCATTGTCAAGGAAGCAAAGCTTCCAATTAAAATGCCGAAAGAAATCGTTGAGCTCAGCCCAACGCGCCTTTTCGAAAATATATTTTAAACGTTTCGTAGCTGGCCGTGAAATGTTACGAAGTTCCGCAATCGAAAAAGGAGCAGAAATGGTACAGTGATCCAAATTTCCGAGAGGTGCGCTAATATTTACTTCATACTTCTCCGGGTGATTGTGCGCCGCGAATAACTCAACAAATTGGCCCTCTGAAGTTGTATGGATGAACTAGTTGCCGCCTGAGAGACTGCTCGGTGATCAGTGCTACGCCTTCATCACCAAACAGTCCAACAGCAACTATCCCAATTGTATCCACAATATAAATAATTTTTATTTTACTTTTATCACGTATATGCAGGAGTTATTAGCACAATGACGCGAAAAAGAGCCATAAAAGCCCTGAACCGGTCACTTTCACCCGAAGTGCCAACACTGGTTGGTGGTGCTAACACTGGTTAATATTGTTCGACCGTCACTGGTATAGCGGATTTTATTTTTTGTTTTATTTTGGTTGGAATGTTATTCTTGTTGTTGTTTTATGAATTTGTGAATATTTTATTATTTGTTTCTATTTAAGTTAAAGTCCAGTTTATTGTCTTGTTAAGTTAAGTTTGTCATGTTAAGTTTGTAGGTTTATTTTGTTTGTTTTGTTTCGCTGTTTATTTGTCACTATTTTCCTCCGTTTTTTTTTTCACTCCGCTATTGGTGTTTTTAATTTGTTCCCCAGAAGGCAAGTGTGTACCGGACGGACGACATTCTGAGGTCGATGCTACGTGGGCACCGGTTGATTGAAATCGTAGGGAACTAGAGTTTTTACTAAAACTAGCACTTTCTTTGGCTAATGCGCATATGGTAAAACGAAGCAGATTGCTACAATAGTTTTCCGCGAAGTTACTGACTCAAATACAACGATCGTCTCTAATTTCTGCAAGCTCATCAAATACTGCTTCTTCTTAAATTGTGGAAATAGTATTATTGCAAAAATAATACACGTGAGTCGAAACCTCAAAGCAATATACATACATGTATTACATCTCTTAGAAATATACGTCTCTAAGAAATGAATGCAAATAAAACAATTGTAAGAAGTTTAGTTATTGATGATAAAAAAAGAAAACTGGATATTTTATGGTCATATTTAATTTATTTCACGCTGAAAACTATTATTTTCAAAAACTAAATAAATGCAGCTATTAATCCATACCCTTTTCAATTTGTCTGTTTTTGCAACATACATTTTTTTTTAGCAATAAACTTGTATTTTTTAGTTTCAAAACACTTATTTTGTCGATTGCTAAATTTATTTTCATCTTTGATTTCATCCAATTCAAAAAATAAACTTATTGCTTATGTTCGAAATTATAATCAAGCGATTTTTTCTTTGCCTAGGCATCGCATTATCATCGCAAACTAATCACACTTGTGTATCAGATGCAGTGCGCTGATGCATTCCGAACAGACCCGAGTAATATCATGATACTGGAAATAGTTTTAGAAATGTCAAAAAACAGCGACATATGGAATACTTTTCATACATATGAATTACATTTTGACATTTATTTAAAAAAAAGAGAACAACAAATAATCACCTGCACGGTAAATTTTCTCTGCACTTCTTGTGCGATTGAGCCAAATTATCCAAAACGGATAATATAATACTCCGTACATATCGCGCAATTGTCGGAGACCGAGTGAGAGAGTAAACGCTTTCATAAGCAGACACGCATTTTTAGAATGAGAAAAAAGTTGCACCGTTTTTTCCCAAGATACGGTACATTTTTGGGGGAACTACTGTATAGTACACTAGCAGAAATTTATTTCTAATAGACTTTCTTCGACCTGTGCTTGTTTGGAAAGTATATTGAACAGAAGAGAGTCGGTGAAGGTGTATTTTCATTTTTTGTATCCCTTGCTTTTTAAATAATTCCAACACAGCAAGTTCTTTTATCGGTAAATTACCACCACGTGAATTAACAATGTTTAAATACGCCCCAGTTTCATCTTGTGACGTGGAACGTGTTTTTTCTACGTACGGAAATTTTTTAGCAAACCAATGGAGAAGTTTTAATCTGGAAAATTTAAAAATGGTTAGTTGCAACTGCGACACACCAATTTCGAAATCCAAATATAAAAACAATTATTAGTTTTTAAATTACATTTTTCGATAAATAAATAAAATAAATGCTGAATTTATTGTGGTTATTTCAAGGGGTTTTCATGGTTATGTCAGTGCTCAAACGGTTTTCTTCGTGCTGAAAACTGTTCCCTCTAGTTGCGGGATTGAATTTTGTATTAAGAACAAAATAATAGTTTATATCGAACAAATATTGTCAATATGAATTGAAGAATAATTTATTCATCTAATACGAATAAAAGTGCGAAGAAACACCTTGGCGCTAATGACTGAATAAGTCAGCGTGTTCGCTCTGCAACCAGAAGGAATCGTGTTCGTTTCCTGGCCAAATTAACATTAGACATGCCGCAATTTTGCTTTATAATTACAGCGCAATTTTCTACCAATTCCACTATCTGTCTATTCTCTACAATATCTCTCTATCTCTCTCTCTCTCTCTCTCTCTCTCTCTCTATCTAGTTCCAGTGCAATGCATCGCATGTATTTTTTCGGTATAACATGTTGTCCTGGCATTATGCCGTAGCCTATGAGTAGATATATTTGAT
Organism: Dexiosoma caninum; assembly: GCA_963924685.1. Classification (NCBI taxonomy): domain Eukaryota; kingdom Metazoa; phylum Arthropoda; class Insecta; order Diptera; family Tachinidae; genus Dexiosoma; species Dexiosoma caninum. Next base: position 69,824,175 of record OZ004727.1, read on the forward strand.
TTGTTTTTATTACATCTTGTACGTTATTATTGATTTTTGTATGCAATATAATTTAATTAATATTACAACTTAATATAACTTAAAAAAAGAAAACTACAATATATAAATCTATGACTCGTTCTGAACTGTGTAAGAAAACCATTTTAACATCTTCAACATCGTTTTAGCTGAATACCAACAAAATGGATATTCTTCATAACAACGTTCGGTACGACCGTGATGAGCTAAACCACGGCTAAATGCTCTTGCTATTTTAGCTGGAGCCACACTTATATTTTCTTCTAGAAAATCACATAACAGCAAAGCTTCTTGTGAACAGTTTTCGGCACCCGATAAAAGTTGACAAACTAATGATTGCAGACACTCAAAGGGATCACGAGATAAAATACGTTTCCAATCCATTGTTACAGTTGAATTATTTGTTCTTTTTAAATCCTTACTTTGTTGATATAAATGATGGCATGCATAATTCCATTGGTTTGCATCACGTTTTCCGCGTGTAATGAACCTATCCAAACTTGTACTAGCACCAGTAAGAAGTCTTGTAACAGTTGCAGGTATGGGACGTCTAATTTTGTTCCAATCTTGAGCCAATAAATGCAACATGTACAAAGCACCTAATCCCATAGCCATAAGAATAGCAAGTCTAAAGAAATGTGCCGCCATAATATTATACGATTAACAAATAAATACTTTAAAATATTATTAGTTATTTCTTCACTACGAATAGCTTTTAAATGCCCACCTTAATGCCATTGAATTTTATTTTTGTATTCTATACGCGAAATTACCGAATAATCCGTGCACGTGAACTGGATCTCTAGATGATTACAACACAAGTGAAGTTAACTTCACTAAACACAAATCAGCATCTTTGAAATTGTGGCAGAGAAAATCGCATTTGTAATAACTTTTTGTTGCTTGTGGAAATTAAAACCATTGAATTAGAGGCAGACTTTTAAAAGATTTGGTATTTATTTAATTTTTAATATATACATCCTATGTGACCTTCTGTAGTCAGATCTATAAATGTTTTAAATTTTATAATAATCGGTTGATATATTTCCACTACGTGGCTTCCTGGTTCGATTTAAAAACATGTACAGCTTATGTGTCTTTTTATTCAGATATATCCATCTATTGGGTAGTTTTAATGAGGCATATACATATCTACTTCCCTTCGTGGTCGGATTTTTGCAAAAAAACAAAAATTTACCAATATATCCTTCTAAATTCAGATTTATCTATGTTTTAAATTTCATTAAAATCCGTATGAAGATTTCGGCGAGTCAGAAATTTCGCCCCTATCACCTTACCGGTCTAACTGATTTTTCCCTTAAATCCATCTTCGGAATATTTCAAACAATAAACAGCACAAATTATCGAAATCGATCTAGCCGTTCTACGGTGATGCGCGTAGCAACGACTATCATTTCATTTTTGTGTACAATAGATCCATTTCTTAAGTTCCCAGTGAAATCCGGTAGATGAGTAAATTTTGTTGAATTTAAATAATTTACTCTCAAAACTGTTTAACACAAAAAACTAATGGAAAAATTGCAAAAATTTTAAAGTTATTCAAAACAGCTGATCATGAAAAAGCAAAGTGTTGTACAAATATCTGATGTGTTGACTACTCAATACAATACAATCCGTTTTTTAAGCTTTTTTATTGGGTATAAAAATTTTTAATTATTAATTAATCAATACAAAATGTTTGGTATTCGTTACCCTAAAAAATTAACTGTAATAAATAGTCAAATGTAGATTAGTTGTACATCTCTAAAAAATGAATGTAAATAAAACAATTTTAAGAAAAGTTTTGCCATGGATGCTACAAAAAGAACAGTGGATATTGTATGCTCATCTTTATTTTGCTTCATGTTGAAAACTATTATTTTTAATCATTGTTACAGTTTTAATTCTTTTTAATTAATTTTCTTTTTTTCAATATTTTTCTTGAAAATTGTATACTTTTTGTTTGTATTTTTTTGAATCATATGTTTTTCTGTTCTATTGACAAAAAATTCATTCAGTAAAAGTTTTCAGACTCTCAGAAAAGGACTGTCATTATACTCTCTCAATTGGTGCTATCTTTTGTAAACACTGCACTTTTACTGTAACACTGCATGTTTTGTTTTAAAATTTTTTACACATCCTTTTTCTCAAAATTCGTGTGTATTGCTATACGTAGGCAAATTCATTTATCAAGATGGCTTCGCTGTTTATAAGAAGTTGTCAGCTGTTTTTTTGCCCATAATTTGAAATAAAAGCAAATTTTAAAAGTATGAGAGCATAGTAAAAAATTGAGAAAATTTTAAAATTTTAGAGGCAATATTTGATCGTGTAACCCCTAAGTAAACCAATGCTTATCAGTAAAATCCACTACAAATTCGCACATATTTTGGGGTAAACGAATACAGCCGCTGATAAGTTGTTTTGTCAAATGCACGTCAGCTGAAAATCGATATACATATATTGATTTTTCAGATATGTATAAAATAACGTGATTTAAACTCACATGCCGCTTCAAAATTACACTTGCGATAAATGAAACGATTTTTTTTGTTGTTAAGAGGATGCCAGACACATCAATATTCAGCTTCAATATTTGTACAGTGAAACCTCTCATAACCGGACACTGCCTTGCGCAGTATTGTTATCCGCTTATAAGAGATACACATTTATTATTTTAAATTCTTTCTTTATGTTATAATGGTAGTCTAGTGATTTGTGGTTGAAAAAAATTTATTAAGATTAGATAGCTTTAACTTAGATCGGTTCAGTTTGAGTTTCAAAATGATTTTAAATGTTTTTGATGTGCTGCTACGAGTTTCTTTTGTAGTAAAATACTTCAAACTGGCAATTTCATTGAATGCTTCCTCACAAGTATTTAAGGAATCAAGTACATGTAATTTCCATTTTTTCTTTAATTTATAAAATGTTGTTTTTTGTGATATTTTATGACTCTAAAGCGTGTTGTCAGCTTTAGTTTTTGAGCACATTTTTTTAAAATTCAATGTGCGCGTTCGGTTAGTAGAGTGTCCGGTAAAGAGAATATATTTTGTACTGAAAAACTGATGATGGCACACATTACATACATATGTATGTATATTTGTGACTTCAAATCACTTTCATGGAATGTGATTTTCAGAAAATGTCTGTAGCCAATATAACATAAAAACATATGTAACTCTTAGACCAAAAGGCGAATCATGAAAATCTACTTTTATGATAAAAAATCTCGAAAATTTGCTTATGTTGACTTACGAAGTTCTTTTGCGAAAGGTTCATAGAAATAATAACAATAAAGCTATTCTTTTTTTCGAAAAATATTAATATTAATAATTTATTAAATGAAATAAGTTGGTATATTTTTTCGTTATTGCCTTTTGTGATTTGCTTAAATATTTAGGAAAAAAAGCAAATGCACTTGAATAAATATTTATTTTATCAATTCTTTGTGAATTAATTCTTTCAAAATTCTTTCTGAAGCAAAGTCCTCTGCTACGCATGCCTGATATACACTTTATCCACAAAAATCCATTTGATTTTTTCATTTTCTTTCTTTATTCAGTTTTATCATGAAAACCGGAACTTGTTTTATGTCTTTTTTTCTTATGCTCATAATTGAAAATTGTCCAGAGTTTTCTTCACTTGTTTTCGTTGTTGATAATTTTCCGGTATTTTCACCACAAGTTTTTCTTTCCAATTCAAGTATTTTTTGGCAATCAATTTTTATTTGGTTGCAATAAGTGACATAATCAATTTTTCAACCAGATAGTGTGTGTTTTTACTTTTCTGCATTTTTTTTATTATTTCAGGATACATTGTAAATTTGTTTTATTTTTCAATGTTGAGGTCTAATAAATTATACTGCCGCTTTTTGTTACTTAACAATTTTTATTATTTCATATCACCACTATTTTCTTTATAACACTTTCCTACTTGTTCGTTATTGAAAATTCCATTAAAGTGTCAGTGAGTTACAATTCATTTGACATACTAAAATGTTAAATAAATTAATTAGTGATTATAGAACAATAGTAAATTTTTCAAAATCACAAACAGTGCGATTATATTCGATTATACTACGTTGCATTATATTAGTTTATAGCACATTAAATTTTATTAGATGATCAGTTAGTTAGATCACTTGATATTAGATTAGAATAGATTAGAGAACATTTTTTTTTGTCTAACTCCTTTTCCATATTAGAAACGTAGAAATATTTCCACGTTTTTTTTTTGCCTTGAACCGGCACTAAGGGTGTGACCCCTACACGAGCTGGAACTAGGAAATAGGTTTTGGAAGGCGGGTATAGGAATTAGTGTTTATGGACATTCGATTTAAATCTTCCCACGTCAAAAGTTACAGGAAATACTTCTGCAGGTAGTTTATCCTGTTTAATCCTGTTCGGTAAAAAAAACTTGTTTTCGCTGTAGTGCGTAGAGCGATTCGCTGCCAAATCGACCACAAATGGGTGCGCTCTTAATGATGAAGTCGTTGTATCTTTGAAGACGCTGTGTCGGGAACTAGTTCCCTAATTTCATTAGAACACATCCCATTGTAGTAACGATAAAACAATGAATAGCACCCGACGTTGCCACGATATTCAGGAGAGTCAATAGAATTGGTTTCCCTGCTGTCCTCAATGAGTTTCTTCGCCCTCTCTTCTACACGGTCGAGTAACTTCAAAAAAAGAGTCTTTGAAACACCGGCCAATATATGAGAATGGTATTCCATTAGGAAAGTTTGGAAGATGAAGGCTTTTAACTGCGATCTTGTGTAGAGTCACCAACAGAGCCCTTTTGAAAAATCAACTGTATTTGATATAAAGCATTAAGGATATATATATATCTCTCATGCAGTAAAACAATGTCATAACTTGAAAAAGCTATTTTTGAGTTAATTCGTCATATCGCCTTTTATTTTGCGTGAAAAATTTATACAAATAACTTCTAAACTCACTTCATGAGAGAAGAAATTTACTTAATTTCAGCCTTGCGCTGCAGGTAAATTGAAAAGTTTAAACACATTTTTTTCGAAAACTAGCTTTTTTGAGTTATGCGATTGTTCAGTGATATGTTGATAAATATTTGAAGAAACTCCAATTTCATCCAAATAACCTAGCAAGTGGATTATCGCGGTAACGCTGTTGTCTGACAAACTGAACACTAAAACATACCAACTATGAAAATAAAAATGATCGCTGTTGTTGCACGGGCGTAAATAATTATTTTTATATGTATATGATTCTAATTTCAAAATTGTGCTTTCTCCCGAAAAAAATATATGTTATTATATACTTTATGATGTTCTCATAAAGTATTTTTTATAAAACCAAACTCCATATAGTACTATTTCGCTAATGCTTACTTACTAAAATGCAAATTTTATTTTTGTATAGTTTCTATAATTGCTTTTATAAAAAGTACTTTATGAGAATATCATAAAGTAAGTATCTACTAATACATTTCACATATTTTTTCGGGAAAAAATAAAATTTTGCAATTAAAAGCATATATGTATATAAAATAAATTCAGTTAATATTATTTATTTATGTTTTTTGTTTGGTTAATTTAATGTACATTTCGTTCGTGCTAATGTCATTCATTAAAACTTCAACTTTTACCTTATTTTAGGTTTTTAAAGAATTTTTCAACTGTGTCTGCGCTAAAAGAGTCCTCTTTCATCTGTATTTCAGCAATAGAACGTCGACGAAGTGAAATAATAAATGAAATGAGTCTATTTCAGCTTAAAAATTAATGCATCAACAAAATATCTGATACGCAGCAACTCTGCCTTTACAAATTTACAAAAAAAAATTGAGAATTGTACTTAAGCTCTTCTTCTTCACCAACTGAGTGCTCTATATACTACCCCATTTCATCTACTTCCGGTGCATGCATTGCGTACATATCCTGAGCATTGGTTCAGAAAAAAATTCAAGGATGCACGTTTAATTGCCAAAAAAAACTGATCACTCTCAAATGCCTTAAGAAAAGCAATTAAAAAATAGTTTAACGTCTTTTAGTTTACAACATATCGAGCTTTGGTGCAATATCGTAGTAATTAAAAAAATCGTGAACTGAGAAAAATGTATTTGAAGTTTTGAGCCATCTTTTTGATAGTATTTTCGTTTACTAAAGTTATTTTTTTCAAGTTTTTAAATAAAGAGGCATGTTTTGTAAAGTTTTCTGTTTGTAAATTTCTTGTCATAACGGAAATATTTCATTATTGTAAATAAATATTGTTGGAAATAGCTGGAGGCAATAAAGACATTTGTAGCTGTAGAATCTGAACAGTTAGAGATAGAACTATAATCTTTTTTCCTTTAGATATATATTTCCCCAAAGATCATTTCTGCATACCCAGCTCAAAAAATTCAAATTATGAATTACTACGGTATTGCACCAAAGGCTCGATATATTAATGTTCCTAAAGTAGAAATTCTCAAGACCAGTATGTTTCCCTCGACGCTTTTAATATGTATACATACATATGTATGTACGATTTGGTATATTTGAAGAAAATCAAATAAATATTAAATATAAAATCAAATTTTATTTATTATAAAAATTTTAATTTTATTTTACAAAATTAGGCAATCTTCGACTTGATAAAGTGGCAGAAAAAACTCGATGATGGCGAGTAGTCAGCGTGTTGGCTCTGTAACCAGAAAGACCCAGGTTCGATTCCCAGCCGGGTCAAATCAGAAAAAAGTTTTTTCTGAGTTTTCTGTGTTACAGCACCCTCCTTCGTCGGTATTTGAGCAATAAAACGTCGGCGAAGTAAAATAATAAATAAAATGGTTCCATTAGCTTAAAAATAATGCGTCAAAAAACATCAGAGACGCCGCAACTTTGCTTTATAATTCTAATCTATCTTTCTACCACTTTCAGCACCTGTCTGTTTCTTCCCTATCCTTCTCTCTAGTTCCAGTGCAATGCATTGCATATGTAGGGGATAACCCCTGAGCACTGGTCCTAGATAAAAAAAAAAAAAAAAAAAAATATGAATGATATTTTCATATAGAAAATTTAAAATAATCTTTGAAAATAAAGTCATAGAAGACTTAATCAAATGTAATAAAGTTGTAAAATAAAACAGCGATTGCTAGCACATTCGGCCATTCTACTCGGCATTCGACCCATTACTATAGTCCAAAGTTTCATATGGTCTGCACTCGTAGATGTAGTTCCTGGGCCGTCATGATTACCGATCTTTTTAATATCATATCCATGGTTCTTTTTTCGAAGTTTCATACCATAACCAAACTGCATACGAGCAATAGATACTATATCATGCACTTTATATTATTTCGCATCATAATTCGCTTTATTTTCTTGTTGTATAACTGATATCTGTTGTTTTGCTTCGTCACGTTTCTGATGAAGTTCTCTTGAAATTTCAGCTTCGATGATTTCACCAATATAAATATCGTCGTTTATTTTCATTGGAACTCCAATCATCAATTCGAATGGCGATGTTTTTATTGAACGATGAGTTGTTTTGTTCACATACTGCTCAAGTTTGTTAACATGTTGATACCATTTCTTTTCTAAATACTACTTGGAAAGGACAGATATAATTGTTTTATGCGTTCGTTCCACTTGTCCATTTCCTCTTGGAACCCCAGTTGTAGTGAATATAAAATCTATGTTTTCTGTTCTACAATGATCTTGGAAACTCCTAGCTGTAATTATGCATCTAGGATTTCCAATATATTCGTTAATATCTTTAATTTATTTACAGTTTCTATGGCTGCAGTAGATTTAGTAGGAAAACTCCATACAAATTTAGCGAATGAATCCACTATTGCCCACAAATGTTTGTAATTTTTATTTGTTGATGGCATTGGTCCAACGTGATCTATATGCCAAGTATCTAGTGACACACTTTATTTTGTATTGGATTTAGAAACCTTCTTTCTTTTTAGCTGGAATACATTCAACACAGTTCTTTACTACATTATCAATTATTGTCTCTAACTTTGAAATATATAATTCTTTCTTAATTATATCTTTTTTATTCCTTGTTTTTTGTTTGAAATGTCCTTGCTCACGAGCGTTCTTCACAATGCCATATTTCATTTCTTGAGGTACGCCGATTACGGCATTGCCATTAAAATTCTTGCATAATAAACCGTTTGATATCACGTAATTGTCATAACTTTGCATCTTCAATACTTCTGTAATATATGTACTATTGTACTCTTTTCATACTGCTTATTATAATTGCATCTTGAATTAAATTAATTCTGCTTAAGGCGTCTGCATGCTTCATCTTGCCTCCTGAACGGTGCACTACTTCACAATCGTATTCTTGTAACAACGATATATCTTTAGTACATCTTTCTTTTTCATTGTTGCCTCAAATGTCTTACAGTCTGTTATAATAGTGAATCGGTTTCCAAGAAAGTACACACGGAATTTCTGAACTGCTTTAATTACAGCTAGAACTTCTAATGCATAGCTGTGAAATTTCTGTTCGGCTTCAGATGCCTTAATACTAAGATAACGTATTGGATGCATCTTCGCATCGTCATAATCGCGTTGCATGAATATTACTGCAAATGCCCACTTAGATGCGTTTGTATGTAACTCGGTTTCTGCACCTCAGCATAGGACTTTCATTTTAAATACGGATCCTCTCTCCCTCCTTTAACGATTGAATTTAATGAACACCTTCATGCATACTACCAAAATTAAATAAATACGGCACTATGAAAACAGTTTGTGAATTTCTGTTGGGGAAAAAAGTGAAATGAGATAAAGAAAAACACTACTCTCACTGTAATAAATTGCAAAAGCAATCAAAGTAGATGTCTGCAGATAATCTAACTTACTGGTTCACTCGACCAAGTATAAATTGTGATGCAACTGGAAAAACTCTTCAGTTGATTGATAAATTTTAGTCAGCCAGCCAAGGAAAATTTACAATATAAAGAAGAGAAACTAGTAAAGCAAAAAAGAAAGAAAAAAGTTATTTGAAACTAACAAAAATGGTTCATTAACGAAAGGCAAAATTAAAAGTTGTGTTGAACTCTCCATGTCGAGCAGAGGAAATTGTACATAAATAAATAAAACTTATGTAATGAATAATGGATGTTGTTATGAAATCTTAAGCGGAAATTGAAATTGAATCGCTGAATTGAAGTGTTACTATATTCAAATTGAAATTTTCTTTAATACGGTGCAGGATATAACGAAATGTTTTATACGGTGATATTTGGTACGATTTTGATTTTTCTATTCCTTTTTTGGGACATTCGTAAGCCCACAAAGTTTCCACCGGGACCAAAATGGTATCCCATTGTAGGCTGTGCTCTGCAGATTTATCAGTTACGTGCTAAATGTGGAATGTTTTGTAAAGTTATCGATGAACTCACTCGGCACTATATTAATCCGTATGGACTGTATGGCCTGAAAATAGGCAAGGACAAATTGGTTATAGCCTACTATATGGATACAATACAAGAGATGCTGACCAATGAGGATTTGGATGGCAAACCCGATGGTATTTTCTACCGAATGCGTACTTTTAACTCGAAAAAAGGTATTTTGGTTACAGATGAGGAGTTATGGGTGGAACAGAGACGGTTTATATTGCGCCATTTAAAAGATTTTGGCTTTGCCCGCAGCGGCATGGTGAATGGTATACACCAAGAAGCTTCCCATTTACTAGACGATTTGAACGATATAATAAGAGAACGAGGTGGCAGAAGAGCAAAAGTTTCAATGGTGAACCTTTTCACTGTTTATGTGTTGAATACCTTGTGGTCGATGATGTCCAGCAAACGTTACGATCGTAAAAGTGAAGAAATTAACGATTTATTACAAATGTTTTTCGAATTATTTCAACATGTTGACATGGTAGGAGCCATGTTTAGTCACTTTCCACTCATGCGTTACATAGCCCCCAACTATTCAGGATATAATGCATTCGTGGAAAATCATGAACGTATTTATGCATTCCTGCGTAAAGAAGTGGACAATCACCGGCAAACTTTTAGGCATTATGATATACCTCGTGATTTAATGGATAGTTATTTACGAGAATTAGAAAATCCCGATCGCAAGGCGTCCTTTACTGAAGAACAACTATTAGCTGTTTGTTTGGATATGTTTCTAGCGGGTTCTGAAACAACTAACAAAAGCCTGGGCTTTGCTTTCCTGCATATGGTACGCAATCCAGATATTCAAAATCGTGCCTTTGACGAAATCAAAGAAGTTGTGGGTCTTGAACGTTTGCCTGAATGGAAAGATCGTACTAAGCTTCCTTTTTGCGAGGCAATTGTCTTGGAATCTATTCGTATGTTTATGGGCAACACATTTGGCATACCCCATAGAGCTTTACGCAACACTCGTTTAAGTGGTTATGATATACCGAAGGACACAATGGTGGTCGCCTGTTTTCGCGGAATGCTTATGAATCCAGCCGATTTTCCTAATCCACAAAAGTTTGAACCGGATCGTTACCTAATCGATGGTTGCCTTAAGGTACCCGAAGCCTATAATCCCTTTGGTTTTGGGCGCCATCGTTGTATGGGTGACATTCTAGGGCGGCAAAATTTGTTTATGTTTATAACAACAGTTTTGCAGAATTTTCGTGTTGAAGCTCTACCTGGACCTCTGCCAGATGAAGAGCCATTGGATGGCGCAACCGCTTCAGTAAAACCATATGAGGCTTATTTAATATCTAGACAAAGTATTGAAGAATAATTAGAAATTTTATTTAAAAAGAAATATTGAATAATAAAAGATTTTTTAATTAGGTTTTTTTTTATTTCATCGGAAATTTTAAATCATTGAATTACAGATAAATTTTGCATCCTAAATTTTTTTTTTTTATTTATTTAATGCGAGTCAAAGTGAATTAACCAAAATACTTTCATTAAATTTTGGCGAATAAATTCAGAATGGTTACTGCATTTATTTTTAAGATTATGAATACAAACGACTCTTGATAATGTGAATCTCGCGATAATTTGCATTGTTTCCAAGTCCTATTCAATAAATTAAAAAAAAGGTCCATGTTATTTTGTCCCCTCAGTAATTTGAAGTTATTTGAATGACATTTTGAAGGCCGACGCGTGAATTTTTTGACTCTACGCACCTTCTTTTGAATTATTTTATTGTGCAAAGTTTAATGAAAAAATTATATAAGAGTAAAGTAATTATTCATTTTACCTTATATTCATTGCTCTATAGATATGAATTTTCTCTTGCTGGCCGACGTCCTATAATTCGAAGTTTAAATTTTCTACACTCATACATTTGAACTAGAAAAGTGATTACTTACGTGCTTTTGCAACAATTAAATCGTTTGGTTTAGTTTTGCAATGCTTTTACGATGCACTTTGCTTCAATGAAACTATTGTTAATATGTACTCTGGACTATTTGAACTTTTTCTTGTGTCGCTTGCTTTTTCAAATTATCGAGAGTCGACTGTATTGTAAGTATTCTACAACTGGTGGACCTGGTCCGCAACTCTCTCTCCAATAAATGTTTGTGGTTTAATATGAGTGAAATAAATTTTTTATGGTCAGTGTCAACCAAGATGAAGAATTTTTGCGCCTATGAGAGATGTCCCATAATAGCGGCTGTCCGCGAGTATAAAATTATAAATAAATAAAATTAAAAACAATAAATATTCTACTTGAATACTGAAAATACTTTCTTCGAACCAAAATGAAAAAGAAATTGTTTTGAAAACGGTTTCACTCCCAAAAAAAAAAAAACACTATAAAAATGTAAAACTTACCCGACAATTTTTTTTGGAACTGTAATGTAAAAGACAATAAAAAAAAGTTTGAAAGAGGTGCATTTCGAACAACTCTGGATTATTTATCATTTTTTATTATTTTTAATATAGTATATCTATCATATTCGATAACATATTTAATATTTTAACATCAGTGGCTGATTTAGTATATTATGGGATTTTTAACTGTGTTTGCCTTTTAATGCAGATTTTTATTTTTTTATTTTAAGTCTCACTCTCAAATGCATACATTTTTTGAATTAATTATCGGATATTTTTAATATCTTTGTTTTTTTATTTTTATAAAAAAGAAGTGAATAATATTGTATCTACATATATGTATGTATATATTTTTATTTTTAATAGTTCTACTTTCCACAGTTAAAGCACATTTATTTCAATATTTACGCATTTATTATTTTTTAGTTTATTATTTAAATTGTACAACAAACTTTATACTGTTGCATTTTCAATAATAAAGAAAATGTGATTTGCATTTTCTTTTAAATTTTGGTCCATTTCAAAATTATGACATTTACCAGTTTTGTTTAATTTTCTATTATTTATAATTTTACTTTTGCAATACTACTTTATGCATTTTTAATAATTTTCTTTATTTGTTGATATTTTTTATATTCTTCCTATCATAAGTTCGTATTTAATGTTTGTTTTTTTTTTGTTATGAAAAATAAAAATCAAAAATAATTTAGAAATGTAAAAATATGTATTGATAATAACAAGTGTTCTTTATAAAAAAAACTTATTTTTCAGCTTGTTTTAATACTAAAATTAGTTAAATACGGACTTAAATTACAACATATTTTTCAGAGATTTTTTTTCATTTCATTTCTAATGCTAAATAAAACCTGATTAGATGATGTACATATTTACATAACAATTTTTTAAGTTCGCATTGAAGTATTGGTACGAGTATTGTACGTGGAAAAAAAGGCGTAAGAAATCTAAAAATTGTAAAACTATACTTGCATAATGAATTTCGACGGGCCAACATCGACGGAAAAACATCTACGCTCACACAGCCAAACATGTCAGCAACATTCCCTTATTATTATTGTTATTTGCTTTTGTCAAAAAGCAAAGCAAATATCAACAAAGCGTATCGCTGAGTACCGAACACAGAAACGATGCTATCTTACAAATCCGAAATATGCTACACAACTGTTTCTCTTTCAAATGTTTTCGTGTCTAAACGCAGACTAATGCAAATTCAATGCAACATTTTTAAAAATTGCAACAACAAAAAATGCAAATCTAAACTCGCCGTCTATTTACTGTTCGAGTAAGTACAGTAAGTACATATAACACGCTAGATTAGGGTGACTGTAATTAAGGAAGAATGGAATTTTATGAAGTACGATTTCGAATTTATTTGAATAATTGCAATAATTTCAGTAGGAAATTTTACTAGTAGTTTATTTAAATGGAACTGAAATTTCAGTCGAGTAACAGTAATGAAAACGGGAAATTTTTATTAAAAATCGAGAACTTTGGTTCGCATTTAGATAAAACAGCAATTAATGTAGTAATATAGATATGAATTCACACAGCCTTATGCAAAAATGATTGTTAAAGTGCACGTTAAAACCGATTTTTCCATACAAAATTCCTCCTTCAAGCAGACATTAACTTTACCAATCGTTTTTTTCATAAGGGGCACAGTCTTAAGTTAAGTAATGATAGCGGTTTAACAGCAAAAAATTATATGCTTTTTATAGCAAAAAAAAATTATAATATAAATGATTAATTTGTTTGATTCTTTGAATTGATTTTAAAGGGGGAGGTTGCAGAGATTATTAAAAACGCGATTTAAACTCAACATAATATATGTATGTACATTATACATACATATATGGTGTATATGAATTTAATGATGTTTTCTTTTCAACTAAAAGTGCATTGCATTTCTTGCCCAATTTTACTAATTTAAAACATTTTCACTTTTTTCTTCCATTTGACAAAAGTTTAAAAGAGAATAATAAAGTGTAAATATTTTTAATAAATAAAATGTAAAGCACAATGTAGTTATTGAGAAGAGAAATCACTGTAAAAGTCTAATTATTCACTATAACGGATATAAAAGTTACTAAAAATTGTTAATTATAAATGTCCAACCAATTAATTAAAATTTTTAAATTTTAAATGGGATAACGTTTGAGAGCTTACAGTCCAAATATGTGTGATAATGACAAAAGAAATGTAAGACAATTGTAAAACGTTTAATTAATTGCACAAAATGAGATTCGAAGCAATGAAATGCTTAACAAGAAATTTTTGAATTCAAATTGTTGAATTTTTTTTTTCAATATATGTTTGCGAACAATATATGTCCTTTGCTTTATAAAAACATGCGTTTAATAACAAAATTTTCTCTCTAATTATGTAGCGTGTATTATTAAAAATACTTCTAAGATCACGATTACAATTTCTTGTATCACTCGCATAACAAATTATATTAAATTAATAAACATACATTTTTCTTTTAATTTAAACTTTTTTAAACAAACCAAAAATTATTTTGTAACTCATGACATCTCAAATATTCGTTCGAGAATTCTATTCACAATGCAATTAAACAAGGTGGCATCATTACGTCAGGTGATTATTTTTTCTCTGCTTAAGTTTGCGACATAAAATGTCTAAATTGTATACAAACACATTTGTTGAACAGTTTTTACTATTAAAAAAAAGTGATAAGCAATTTAATTTGCGTAATTTATTAGCGATCGGTATTTTGTGTAAGCAAATATATTATTTGTGCTTAAATATTGCGAGTGGAAATTTTTTCTGACATTTTATGTCGCAAAGCACGAACACAGGAACACCCGTAAAATCTCAAGTGCCGCCACCTTAGTAATTGCATCATGATTCTATTATTTGAAAACAATAACAAAAGTCAAAAATCGTTTCTATTTTCAAAATTCACGATATTTCATTTCAGTTTTATAAAAACAGACAATAACATTTTATTTTTGTAATATTCTTAAAAAAAAAAAAAAACAAACATCAACACAACAAAAATTCGTTGTTTCGACCTTCTGCGTCGAAAAATTTTTTTGTCCCTACGTCGCCTCGTGTAATACCCTCTAGTATTCAAATGATATGGTCTATTTAAAAACTATGATATGTATTGAATTATTAATAGTAATAGTTTAACCAATAATATTCGATTCACAGCTGTTTGTTTACTATTAGTTAAACCGCCAAATGTCATTGGTTAACAAATAGTTAGACAACAGCTGTTAGTAAATTATTATTAGTATTGTTGTTCTGATATCTTCTATCATAATATAATACTATCAGCTTTTTTATTTTCGATAATATTTTAGTTTTCCCGAAACAATTTCAGCAGCAATTCAATATCTTGCGCGGTAAAGTTAAAATAAAAGTTAAATAAAAACCATATGCTACAACATTGCAGCCAATATTGAAAATTAAAAGATTATTAGGGTTACCAGTCTTTGGTTATACTGAGAATGTTAGTTAAACAATGCACTGTGAATATGAGGTATGAGTTAAACAATAGTTATCATTTTAGTTTACTAATAGCTAACTAATGACTGTGAATTTGGGCCTAAGTGTTTTAGGCTTTATTGTCTGTAGGCAATCAGACATGTTCTGACACTCGCATTATTTTTAAATCGCATGTGACGTGCAAACCGTCTAACTTGATTTTACATGTTCTGAAACTCACGCATTTTGCTTGTAATTTGTGATTTGATGTTTTAACTATTTTTAATAAAAAAGTCCGGATTTTTAAAAATTCTAATCATTTCAACATACATTTTTCGAAGATCATTCAGGGCGGGACGAAATCGAACGATTGGTACTCCCTAATCCGTTTGCACATTTGCCTTTCATATCTATTAAATTCCCTTTCGCAAGCCTGGTATCACCGCACTCTGTAATGCGAAAGCGTTTGTCAAAATCGTTCCATAAGTGCGAATATCTTGCGATATTTAAATATCAAATGAATGAAAACATGTACGTATGTTGAAAAATAGAAAAATTTATATTTGATAATTAAATTGCTATTTTTAGGGAAAAAAGCAAAAAAATTACAAACAAAACAACGGCAGTTTGAAATTTTAGTGGAATGTTTATATAAAAATTTGTTTTATTGTTTTACATATGAAAAGCCGACCCTATGCTTGAACAAAAATTATTAATAAATGTAATTACAAATGCTATTACTTTGAATTGATTTTTCTAAAATTGTTTCTAAATACGTATGAGTGTCTTAGTGAGAATGCAATTTTTGATTTTAAAATCAAACACGTAAATTTTGACATAAATGTGATTTTTTATTGGATAACCGATCCAGTTTCTTCTGGGTCACTCTTATCACTCTCCAAATGGTTGACACATTAGGCACATTTTCTCACCTAAAAATTCTTCGAAGTTTGCAGGCATTTCAGCATAACTTTTAAAAAATTGGATGTGAACCGACACCAAATTTGTACGAAAATGAAAATAAAACGTTTTTGGCTTCTCCAGAAAACGTAAAACGCAAAAATTTTTCGTTTTCAATTCGTTGCAATAATACAATGAGGAATTGTTAATTTGAGCGCACTTACATAAAAGAAACCTTAAAAAATTATCAAATATCAATTTTATAGCAAATTTTATATATTTTTCAAAGTTTTCAAAATCAACAAGAAAAACTGAAAATAAAGAAAAAAAAAAGAAACATTGCCATTTCTCTATTTTCTATGAGAACTGCAACTACTGAACCACAAAGCATTAATACTTGACAATTTTTTAAAAATAAAATTTAATTTCTAGCAAGTTGTTTAATTTATTTTCAAAATATGTACCCGCAATTATTTTCATATTTTCCCACCTTTTCTTTACTTTTTAGTTGTTTAAAAAGCATCTACTAAATACGGGTGTGATATTTAGTAACAAAAAACTATGTTTTAATTTTTTTTTGTATTTACGAAAACGTATGATTTTTAGTAATCTATATTCATAAGATGGCAAGTTTGATATACGGGTTGGATATATATTACGCAATATAAAAATCTAAACGATCAATGTGGATGTTATAATGATGATACGTATTTTTCTTTTCATCCAAAATATATTTTTTATTAAATATCTTAAATAGTTTCCATTATATGTATATGGTTTTTTGCTTCTCCTGATGAAATGTGGCATTACGTTATTTTGCATTTTAGATGAAGATTTTTATTTGAGATGCCGTTTCTTTTCTAACCTCATACGGTTTATCGCATCGTCTCGGTTCTGGGTATTCAATCGATTAAAGGTAATCGGTTAAATGGTTAATTTCAATTGTACAATTTTTTATTTGTGTAAATTTGACAATTTAATTTCATGCTTTTATGTCGTATATTTGAATATTTAACGTGACGTGACAATAGCTCTTCTATTGTTATGATTTTGGCAGAATTAAACGAAACTACGCTTAAGAAATGCTATAAATTTGAGGGACGATAATTTCTACATAATTACAGTTTAATTAAAAAAGAAAGAAGAGAAAAATTCATTTAAAATCGCAACATTTGTAATATTATCCAAAAATTTAAAATATAAGATTTGCGTAAGTTTTTAAACTAATTATTAAATATAAAAAAGGATATAAAATGCTTAAATTTTGTTAATATAAATAATTTTTTGTTTGATTTATTGTAGTAAAGGAATAATGTTTAAATTAAGGTTTCTTTGTTAATAAAAAATTAAAACAAATGATTAATTAAATCATTTGAATCACTCGAAAAATATTATTTTTTATTTTTAAATTAAAATATCGGGCACAACTGTCACACACAATCTGAATCATGGAAGGCGAAATAATGAAATGTAAAAATTTCTTGATAAGACTTTCAATTAGTGTGACTAGATATTTGTGATTTGTGTCAGGTATCTAAAACCTACAAAATAAATATTAGTTAAGTTTACACTTTATTCAGTAGCTAAAACTAAATATTTTTATAATTTTAGAAAAACAAAATATATGGAAAATTTTACCAATTTAACGAGTGAACAGTTATCGAATTAAGTGTGAGCTCAACTGTTATTAGTTTTGTACGATATTTAATATGAAAATTTTATTGTTTGTATCAACAGGTCATATCTTTAATAAAATAAAAATAATGAAACTCGAGAATAAATTAAAAATGAAATGATTATATGGAACACTTATATTAGTACAAATACAATATGTATTTTTGTTAAAATTTTTTATCTCTTGCATTAAAAAAATTCCCTAAATGTTTCACTAATTTAATCAATGTATACAAAATGATTTTTTTTCTGTTCGTAGCATACTTAATTTTAAGTTTATTTCCTCTGCTTTTTTCTATTAATATATGTATGTATGTAGTTTTCCAGATTATTTTATAATTTTCAGACTAAAATTTAACAAAAAATGTTAAATATACCTTTAAAAATTTTATTCAATACTTTTTCTTTTTTAATAGTTAGAGGAAATAATACTTTCTGCTTTCTTAATTTTACACTTTAGTGCCTCGCATATGAAAACGTTGGTAATTGAGACGCGCAACAACATGCTACCACATATAAGATTCCAAAAAAGAAATTTAGTTTTGCTGTCTGCCTTGGTACTTGATTCATAGTTTGTTCGTTGCGAAATTGTTTTTCAATTCGAAAAGCTTGTGGTACCGTTATCAATGGCAACAGAAACCATAGCGAGTACTTCAAAGCATATACAACGAACACACTGTAAGGCGTGAATAAGAGTAGAGCATATAAGACGTGCGACGCTGTTCTACCAATTAAAATAGCCAGTGTCACAATGCCTG
Source organism: Dexiosoma caninum (assembly GCA_963924685.1). Classification (NCBI taxonomy): domain Eukaryota; kingdom Metazoa; phylum Arthropoda; class Insecta; order Diptera; family Tachinidae; genus Dexiosoma; species Dexiosoma caninum. The sequence goes on from OZ004727.1 coordinate 69,842,750, forward strand.
CTTTGCGATCATTATCAGCGTCTCGTGTATTATTGCTATGTAAAATAGCCTCTGTATTTAGGGCCAAAGGAATTGCATAATATATCGTTGTCCAATCTACATGACCAGTTTGCGACATGAATGCGAATAGCACAGATATGGGGCCGAATAATATTAAAATAACCAAATCACCTAATGCAATGTATTTGAAACCAATGCCGCCCGTATATAAAAAGCTCGACGATAATCCTCCAAAGTATATTAAAGCCAAATGTTCCATTTTAGCTGGACTTAATATTGCTAGAAAAATGAAGCCAACACATCCAGCCATGTAAAGCATTGCACCAAGGGAAACAACCTGTAAAAGAATAAAAATAAGCAATTATTATTATTTTTTTTACGAAGCACCACAAATCTAAAATTATAACAAAAGTTTTATTTCTTACTTTTTATTCTATTTTTTTATTTATTCTATTTATTTTATTTCTTATTTTTTATTCTTCTATTGTTTTCAGTTCATTTGATGCATTTTTGTTAGTTTACTGTAAAAAAACATTATATTTCTGGATAAAAAAAGTGGAAAAAGTAAGAAATATAACATTTTTATGATTTTGCGCTATGAACAACTGAAAATGGTAATTTATCAATATTTTCACGAAAAATTTGCACTTTCACAAGGCCAAAACTGCCTGAAGGAGCGTTCCAATGCTTTTGCGATGTACTAGAGAGTTCTTAACTATTGTCTTGGCTACAATTTTTGTCTTAGTATTGGATCGAAAATCCCAATGGTTTGGCTGTTATAGGCCAAAATATCCAAAAAAAACGTGACAAAAGTCTGATCAAGTCAAAATGCGCCAGCTCGATTTTCACCGTAGACGTATGGTCTAGTGGACTTTTTTGCTTAGTACAATCCCAAGAATCAGAAACGCGAAGCGCCCATTAAGATTTTTTTCCTTGCATACTAATCGCCCCACTCTAACGTACAATCGGAAAAATCGTGGAAAAATTTGAGCAAACCGGGTCTGTAGGAAATGTGAAAAGACCAGTGCATGCTCGTACTGCAGAAAATATTGCTGCTGTTCGCGATAGTGTGGCTGAAGAGCCATCCACCTCAACTCATCGTCGTGCCCAACAATTGCACCTCTCACGCTCGTCGTTGATGAACATTATGTATAAAGACTTGCATTTACACGCTTACAAGGTGCAATTGACTCAAGAACTAAAGCCTCTTGACCATTCCAAACGTCGTCAATGGTGGCAAGAAATGGCAACAGAGGATGATCAATTTTCGAAGAAAATCATCTTCAGTATTGAGGCACATTGTCACCTCAGTGGATTCGTCAATAAGCAGAATTGTCGCATTTGGGCCAATGATAATCCAAGAGTGATTGTCGGAAAACCGATGCACCCACAAAGAATGACTGTTTGATGCGGTTTATGGGCTGACGGCATCATCGGGCCGTATTTTTTCCAAAATGAGGCCGGTCAGGCAGTTACTTTGAATGGTGTTCGCTATCGTGTGATGATAACGAACTTTTTCTGGCCCGAATTGGAAGATATGGATGTGGAAGATATGTGGTTTCAACAGGACGATGCCACTTGCCACACAGCTAACGAAACAATGGGTCTTTTGCGCGACAAATTCTATGGCCGTGTTATCTCACGTGGTGACGATATCAATTGGCCGCCAAGATCATGTGATTTGACACCGTCTTCTTTCTTTGGGGTTATTTGAAAGAAAAGGTGTACGCCGATAAGCCAGAGCAAAAGGATGAGATAATTCGGCACATTAACGGCATAGAACCTCAATTATGCCTCAGCGATAGCAAGTCGGCAAATTTATCCCAAGACATTGCATCTTCTAAGTTACAGAATATAAATTTGCTAATAAATGATATACTGATGAAGCCTTAATGATACGTGATAAGCCTTAATCTCTAGGAAGAAATTAGAAAAGTAGTATACTAACTACAGACCAAGTACAGTACTGTAAAATGTTGCATATCCTTGCTCAAACTTTTAAAATCCGAAAAATTGGATGTCCCTCTAAGTGTTACTAGCATTTTGCCTAGGCAACTGGATATTGGTATTGATGGTTTACCACTCTTCAAGAGTTCTGCTGTAGGATATTGGCCAATTTTGGGAAATTATGAATGACCACCGCTCCAACAAAAATTCTTTTATGCCAAACAAAAGGCCATAAAGCTTTAAATGGATGTCAGCAGTGGTACCAAGTGCGATCACGAATCACCTATTGCGCCTAAGCATACAAAATTATTTCAAATTTCCTCGTTAAATGATTGTGAAAATCTCGAGGAATCGATTAACGAAACCAATGGAAGTTCTTATAAATTTTAATTTTGCTTCCCCTAAATTTGTTTACTATGTATTTAATTTTGTAGTTAGATTACGTCTGTAAGAGCCTTATGTGATCATCGAGGAATAAAAAAAGGGTTAAGGAATCTAATTACACCCGAAGTTCTAGTCATTTAATTTAAAATTTATTTATTAAGTTGTATTTATTAAGTTGTTTGTACATATTAACTTTAACTTACATATTGTATATTTTTTAATCGCCGCTAGAAACTATTGCGAAAATACAACTGACAAATTTTTCAAAGCTGATACATAGACGCTTTAAAAATGGCAAAAAAAATCGCCATTGCAAAGATAGAAAGAAAAAGTAAAGAAGATTTCTTCGAAAAGAATTATTATTTATTATTTATTCCTTAAATGTATATACGCATGTATACTTGTACTATTTTCTTAAAAAACTGGAGTTTTTATGTTCATTATTATTGTTTATTTTCGTTCCTTAAAATACTGAAACGTTAATTTTGATATAATGTATTTATCGTTAAATAAAATAAATTACTGAAATTATTTTATTAGATATATTCTTCAAATAAATTTGTAAATTTGTTTCAGGAACTCATTACCAATACATTCTAGGTAATATAAACAAATGAATTCCGCGGACCCATGTAAATGTAACCATGCAAATTGTTAAATGTGAACACATACCCGGCAATGACACCGCTAGGTCAAAATCATATTTTCTTCACCTAAGTTGAAACAATTCATTCGCAATAGAAGACACCCTTTTTTTTTGCTGGGAAGTAAACTAATGTTATATATTAGAAATGCTATAAATAATTGTGTTAATTCTCATAATATTTGTATTTGGTATGTTTTCCATATGTTGGAATTTTGGATATAACAAAAATATTTTCCTTTTTATAGTATTTACTTGTAAATTTGAAAACTATTTTTCTATAAACAACATCTTTTTCCTGAAAAACCGACATAAAGACGTATAAATATCGAAATAAACAAAATAAGAAAATTATTTAATATTTTCTGAAGAACATTGGCATTTTAATTCACAAGAGCAAAAAATAATTAAATGCTCATAAAATATGTATTTGTGTTCTTTTGTTTCTATGTATATTGTGCTATTCTCAATTAATTTTTCAGATATTTTATATGAAAATATTAAACTTCTGCTGTAACCTACAAAAAATTAGTTCGCAAATATGTACGTACCGTTAAACAAAAGCATCTTTATTTTTCGGCTAATATTAAAAAAGTTTATCATTTCTTCGACTTTTTTTATTAGTTTATTCTTTTAATTAAGAATTACGACATTATTTTATTCACTGTAACAATGCGATGCGTCGTGCTGTAACTAGAGAAAAGGGACAGCTGCAAAGAATACAGGTTATAAAAAGAGAGGCAGTCCGCTTTTTGGTTTATAGCAATGTTTCAGCGCCTCTGATGTCAGGGAGACGAATACAATTTTGTGTTTAGTAGTTTAGTTTAGTAGTCATTTTTTTATTTTACTTCGCCGATGATGCTACATATTACCGACGAAGGAGTAAGTTCTGATGTTACTTGTGGATTAGTAGGTGTGTTCGTTTACTCTAAATTAGAGCGCTACTATATAAATTGGAAGTTATATTGCGGATGAATTTGACTATATAATATATTATATTCAGAATCTAACAATTTTTGTACAATTTTTAAATAAAATTAGAGAGTAAAATTTTTAATTTTTTGTACAAAGTTGCACGAATTTTTTTCTTTGGGTAAGTTCGGTCTAGAATTAAATTATAAGCTGTTTTTTATTTATATATGATACTAAGAAATTAATCAAAAGAAAATTGCAAAGAAACGACAAAAGTTTTTAATTTAAAAATTAAAAAAAGAAAATTTTTTAAATAAATTTCAAAATGTAAGTACATATATTTGTGCATATTTATCACTTTATTTAATAAAAAATGGCTTTTACTTTTTTTAAATTTATTTTTGTCCACATTTTACAGCCGTTGCCAACGATGCAAATGTTTTTGTTATGCACCTATTTTGTGGAAAATTTTATGGTTTTTTGCGTTTTCTTACTTTTGTACATTTTGGTCTCTTATTGAGATACATTATAGCTTACTCTCATTTTACGGAACTTTACGAGAAAAGAAAACTAACACACTTAGTATCAGCTGAAGCCGATACTATTCAGTGACCAGTGATTATGCCTTCGCCACTGAAACCTGCCGACAACAACTGACAGAAAAAATGTGAAGTGTTTTTACGACTTGTCCGACACTGAAATCGACCTCAGAACTTGGTTTAAGTTAGCTTGGTGCTAAGTTAGCACTGCTAACTATTGAAAATTAATAAAATAATTTCGATATTTTTTTATAACAATATTTAAATAAAATATGTATGTATGTATTGATAACAAAATATTTTCTGGATGGGAAAAGTGCGCGTTACTGTCGATTAACGAAGGGAGGGGCTGTTGAGCGTCTTTCGCCAATAGACGAATTCAAGCTATGTATTGAAAAACGTGACGACTTCGTTGAATTGACAGTCTTTGACAATTGCTTTTAGAGTGTACATTAGAGATCACTTTAGCATCAAGCCATTTACATGAGTGTTTGCCGTGATTGTAAATAGCACTTGTATTTGGTTGGAAGCGAACGGGATAGAGAAGTAAAAAGCTAATACAGAAAGGCATGATTTCGTTACATCAAAGTTAGTTGTATATCAGACTACAAATATCAACTGTTCTGCAGGAATTATTACATTGATATTTTTATTTTTGTGTCATTATTCGTTATAAATCCAAAAATTACAACTGTGTAGTTACGTCTTGTTTCAGAAAAAATTAAATCAAACGGACGTAACTAACATAAAAACTTATATACATAGAAAAAGAATATAAATTATTAAAAAATAAATAAGTATCCACACTATAAGCAAATTTAAAAAAAAAACAGCCAATAATACTTTATTATTACTGATTTTGAAACGTTTTTTGTTTCTCCTTTGCATTTAAGGTCACGAAATCTATGTAACTAAGTAGAGGGCAGCGATGGTCGAAGTAGTCTGCACATTGACTACAAAACGAAAAATTTTTCCTGGGTTCAATCCCAGTTTCAGACTCAAAAAAACATCTCGCATTTTTCTGTTGTGTATTTGTGTCAGTTGTTGTCGGAAGATTTCAGTGGCGAAGGCATAGTCACTAGTCACTGAACAGTAACGGCTTCAGCTGTATCGAATCCACAGGCACATCAGAACGCCCTCCTTCGCCGGTATTGTGTAGCATCGGCGAAGTAAAATAATTACTAAAAACGAAGCTTCAAAATTTAATATGTTTCCTTGACATCAGAGACGTTACAACACTGCTATAAAAACAAATAACGTGCAAAAAGCAGAGTGTTGTAAGATAGTGAAGCTTCACCTCCTATCATTTCTCCTACAATCCCTTTCCTCTAGTTCTAGCACAATGCACCGCATATGTAGGGGTCATCTGAGTGCTGGTTCAAGATAAAAAAAAAATAATAATAAAAAAGTTTGTTAGTTCTATTTGGAAATAATTTCAAAATCCAAATATTTTTTTTAACTTCCCGCTATAGGAAGTTACTGTGTGTGGCATTAGAAAAATATTGAAAAATATAGAGAAGACTTATTTATTCGAAAAATTACTTTTTCCAAATAAATTTAAAACTACTGAGTTTAAAACTAATTAGTTTTTAACCTCAAGAACAAATGTCGATTGCTGTCAATTTGAGTAAATTGGGTGATTCGTTCCAGAGGTATCGTTGACGAAAAGTTATGAAAAATATTTTTTTCTAATAACTCCAAAAGTCTTCGCGAAGTGGAGTTTAGATTTTTATAGACTAAAAATCGATGCCACTAATTTGACAAAAATGCGTAAAGTGGTTCCAAAGATATCGAATTCGAAAATTTGCTATATAATTGCTTTTTAATTACGCAGTAATTTCTTTTCAAATGGATGTTCGATACACACTAATTTGTATTGACTTAAAAACTGTGTTGAATAAATTAGCTTTGAATGGGTTTAACTTTAAGAAAAAGTTCCTGGGATGGCCTGCATAATCAACGATTCCCATATTTTTATTTTACTTTTCTCACAAAAAAAGAAAAATATGTACTTTTACAGATTTTATTGTTTATGCACTTATTTTTAGATATTCTATGCATGTACTTGAAATTAAAAACATCATATTGACTCACCTCATCTTTTGATAAAATATGATCTACCAATGTACGATCATCAGCCTTTTGTTTATCTATTCCTTTAATGAAATCGAAATATGTATTAACTACATTGCCAGCACAATGAACTGTAACGGCTGTAAAGGCGGTTAGGAAAAAAGTTATAATCGAAAATTCCGACGACCATTGTGAACGAAAAGCTAAAGCTGATCCCAGTAAAGTCGGTACCAAACTAGCTGATAAAGACCATGGACGTAATGCTAAGAGATACGTTTTTAATTTCATAAACGTGCCGGTTGTAGATGTAACAGCCGCTGCTTTAATACGATCGGTATCGTTAGCTGCCGTGAATGTGCTGAAAACTTTCGCCGAGCTGACATGTAATTTACCATTTACTAAATTAACAGCTTCAGACAGTAGTGAGCCATTGCTACGAGATACACTTTCTTTATTATTATCCAACTCACGCTTTCGCAGAAGCGATTCCTGTACAGAATCCTGTTCGATTGACAAGCTGTTGTTTAACATTTGATATTTCCTTTAAAAAAAAATTTTACTTTAGTGGTCTATACCGTCAGCCCAACATTGCAAAATTACTTACTTGCTCCGTACTCCACTTATTACTGATACCACAAGAATATTTGTTTAGTTTTGATTTTTAAATTGTTTATAACTTTTTGGCCTTGAAATTTCTGAAGATTAAACAAATGTTTTCTTTTTATTGTCGAAAAATTATTGGATATAGTGAGTATTTACTCGATGTGAACAAAGTTGTATGATAAAATCATGTACAACAGTTTGTTTATATTATTATGATCAGTATCGTAAAGCAAACGGCAGCCGCTATTTGATTGTTCTCATTCATTTAACCTTTCACCATTAATTTTCAATATATTCTAATTTGTTTTTTTGTGCGTCCAAATGCCAGCTTTTCTTTAATTTCTTTTCAAATTAAAGCTACAAAATAATTATGCAAATTTAATTGTATATACATTGGAATATTCTATTGTTCTTTTAATTTCTTTAACATCATTTTGCCTTAAAATTTTGTGTTTTACATTTATTTTTATATATAAGTATATGTATGTATTTTGTCAAATGGTTTGATCCACTTTTCTTTTTAAGAATTGATACTGTTTCTACATATTATTTGCATAGCCCGTCGTTGGTCAAATTTTGATGTTATAACTACCGATATTTATAAAATCCTTTTTGTTTATTTAAAAAATTGTTGATAGATTATTGCTAATATTTATAAAATTCATTTTATTAATTTTATTTTAACTCATAGTTTTCTCAAATTTTCCTTAAAATATTTTCACTTATTTAGGTTTACTCTCCGTGTCACGTCAGCTAAATAAAATCTCTTCTCTCTATAATTGCCATTTGACATTAGTGTTGCCAGTACATATCTTGAAAATTACACAAGGCGTAAAATCTGCTAAAACTGTATTTAGCTAGATTAACCCGGTGCGCTTGCTTTTCATACGTAGATCTCTCTGTGTTTAAAGTTTCATCACAATCAGTTCGGAGATGCAAAATTATACCCTTCGCCCTACCCCCCTTTACTCATGAAAAAGTATACTATGAGGTGTTTCATAGAAACCAAATTCGTACGAAATTGAAAATGAAAACGTTTTTAAATTCGTTTGAAAGTAGTAAATTGGAATTGTTAAATTGAAAGCACTTCCATAAAAGAAACGTTGGAAAAATATTTCAAATGGTAAAGAATTGTATTGTTTCTTAAGTGCTGTCTTAAAAAATATACATAAACAGTTTTAAAAGCGAATTTTATATATTTTTTTAAGTTTTCAAAATCAAGAAAAAATTTAAAAATAGGGAAAAAACTTTAATTTTTTTTTATTTCCTCTGCAACTATTCAACTACGAAGAATACTTGGTTTGTTTGACAATTTGTTTAGAATAAAATTTAATTTCGAGTGGGGTTTTTTATTTATTTTCAAAATACCCGCAATTATTTTCATATTTTTTCTTTTTTTTTGTTCACTTTATAAGTTAGCTACTTAATAGAGATGTCATATTTAGTAATAAAAAACAATGTTTTAATTTTTTTTCGTTTTTTTGTGAAAACGAATGAAAGCTTAACAACCAAAACGAAAATGGTACGATTTGAAAAATGTGTAAATTTTCACTTAATTTTGACCATAACCTACCCGTTTGCTAAATTTCAAATCCCTTAAGCGGTTTTTATATGATGGTGGAACAAACATCCACACATACAAACTTTCACATTTAATATTAGCAGAATTATTTCATCAGATAAAATGAAATTCCGAATCCATCCATAGTGCACAGCAGAGTTGTAATTGAATCATTATTTCTTGATTTTAATTCGTTACGAATTAGCTAAATTTTGAATTAATTCTTTTCACAACAAAAAAGAATTGAATGAAATTTTAATCAATTCAAACGAATTAAGCAGAAATGAATTTCAAATCTTTTCCAATTCAAATGAATTTGTGGAATGAGAATCAATTCGTTTTTAATTCAAATGAGTATGTAATGCATTTCATGCAATTCGTTTCCAATTCAAATGAATTTGTTAAAGTGAATTGCAATTCATTTCCAATTCGTTTGAATTGAATTGATTTTGAATTCATTAAAATGAATTAGAACAATAACTTGCAATTCAAATGAATGAAATCAAAAATGAGTTGCAATCAATCAAATTCAAGAGCAGATCTAGGAGGAATGAAAAATGGAAATTTCTCCTACCAAAATGAAAATATTGAGTACAAAAAATGAAAAGCCTTGTCCTGGATAACAACACAAAATTGCTTCACAAATGCATTCTTCGGTTCTGCACATCCTGTTAAAAATCGTATTTTTTTATGAAATAGTACAATCGTCCTTCTGTTTTCGGCATCTAAAATCGTCAAGATGATAACAAATCGTAGAATCCGGCAGCATGCAGCGTCGTGACAGTTAAGTAAACGCAGAAAATTTATATCATGATAGAATTTAAATATATAATTGGTGCCAGTTTAACAAAAAGTAAAGTGGGAATACAAAAACCTCATTAGTAAACAAATAAATGAATGGGTATTGGAGTTAAACCATTTTTGTTTTTTTATTTTTGTATAGACTCGTCTTCTTAAAATTCAAATAATGAGTGAACTAATTAAAATATTTAAGAAATTAAATGAATATTTTGTAGTAAATTTGATATGGGAGAAAATAGAAGAAATTTTAGAAAATATACAACAAAATAAAGTCACATCGCAGAATGGAGGATCGAAGGAAGATTATCAGCTTGATCAGGCTATGTCAAAATTTATTGAAATTCCACTAGTGCAGAGGGCTGCCTTAGATGATGAAATTGCTGCAACTTTAATGGAGTTGTGCTCAACACTACGTAATCTACGTGGTGAAACAGAGTCCAGTTATGACAATACTTTTGACTGTTGGGACGAAGTTCTAAAGGTGGCAACTAGAGATGGTTATCTTGCATTTATATTCACATTAGCTGCTTTGATACAGATTGATGGATCATCTCAAGTTTATATTAAATTGTCAATAATGGCTGTCAACGCATATTTCCTATCCCTAACAATACCGGGAGCAAAAGGTTTTCATATATTTGAAGAGGAAATAATAAAACATTGTGTACAGGTGTTTGGGTTAATTGAACGTATACAGAATCAAAATGATATATCAAGAATGAAGCACAACGAAACCATACAAATATGGTTACAATTTACAACATTATGTGATGATTTAAAGTTGGTATTACGTTATGTACATTTCAGCGATCACAAAGAAGCAAGAGATGCTATATTAAAGAAATTGATCGATATACAATATTCCAATCATGAAAGAGGATACGCTAATGCATGTAAGTAAAAAGGAACTGTATTCTAAGTTTTATGAAGCACAGAAATATTTACTCTTATGCAAATAAAAGTGGAAAGGTCCCAACTTGTATTTTTTACGAAATTGAGTTTTTCAGTGATTCTAATACATTGCACACAAATACACATTATAATATACACAGTAATAATAACAGCTTCTATTATATTTTTACCTTTCCTGTAGTTACAATTATTTGATTTAGGGCCTTTTTAGAACTTGCGATCATATATAATCGTTTTTCTTTATTTTCAAGTACAGAAACAAAAGGTGTATTTGCCATTACATTAAGTAAAAGTCATTATACAGTACATTGTAACCACTTTTATATTTATTTATCTATGTCGCTTATATGGTTTAACTGGTCTATATCTATATTTCATTTTGTGCCAAAATTGTCAGTGGAACGAACTTTAACCAATTCTTGAAAAAAACTAAGCAATTGCAAACGTACAAGAACTCCGAAAAATTTTAGAAAATTACGAAATATACAAACAAAATATTTTCTTTATACAACAAATGTTGGTTAGGTGGCGGACTTTCTATTTAATTTTTCTACACCTTTTTAGAATTTTGACGGTCTTACTATTAGCGTTAAATGAAGTGTTCATATAGACCAGCTAAACCATATAACAAACATAGATAAATAATCGTAATTGTTTTTGACTCGAGTTGAATAAAAGTGAAAATAGTTACACTTTTACTATAATTTATTTTTATTTATTTAATTGGGCCCAATGATTAATGTTTATAATAGAGTGCAGTGCTACTGTACCTACATATATTTTTTATATATGCAACTTCATATATGTATGTATGTAACTTTTGTTTAAAACTATGAGATCAAAGTAAAAACACATTTGTTTATATTTATTATATTTCTCGTTTGAAAAAGTTATATACTTATCATATAGTACATATACATACATACATATTTTAAAAATAAATATTTAGTATACATATCTACATGCGTATATTATATTACGAATAATATAATCAAGTATGTGATGAAATCCTAGTTTGAAAACCAAACGTTTTAAACCGTGAAGAAGTTTGTCATGTGCTCAGTTCGTTATGTGTATATAATTTTTGTGGGCTTTGCCATATAGTATGATTTAAAAATTTTTGACTAAGAGTAATTCTTTTTTTTCCTTCCTAATTCTAAACATTTTAAATTTGTAAAATTAATACAATACAGGCAGAAAGTTTTCGAAAGGCTTTTTTTGATTAATTTTTGCGGGTTGTGTAAATATTTTAATAGACAAAAAATTTTAATCCAACAAAAAAGACATGCACTGTACATTTTAGCGTCCCTACTCCTATAAAATTTGTCTGTCTGCCTTTCAATCTCTCTAAGAAGACAATTAAAATCGAACGATTTGCATCACACGCCTTTTCGTCAGTCACCTTATCTTTAACCCATAGCTTTTTTCATAAAAATATCTTTTATTTGCGGCACATTATGAGTAAATTGTAAACCTAAACTACGAAGCAATACCACCGGCATAACATTAGTCGAATATAGTGTATGTAAACCATGAACTCCCACCATGATGGGTACGTTTTTCTTTAAGCATTTTTGTTCGTATTCGATCAAATGTTGCATATCGCCCAATTTAGCACCTGCATAAGCTGCCTTAGCTAAAGCATCTGTTAAATAAATCACATCACTAAAACCCAGATTTACCCCTTGACCAGCCAACGGATGTATACGATGGGCAGCATCCCCAATAAGGGCAGCACCAGCACACATATACGAAGAAGCATGTAAGAAACCCAAAGGAAAGGTGGCTCTTGATTTTTCGACAACGCCACATACACGTGCAGGATACTGCCTGCTTGATGAAAAATTGCTACCCATTATTGAATTTAAAGTGGTGAGAGCTTTGTCAGCTAAATTACTTTTAGAATATTCCTTGCAAAACGCTTCGTTTAAGGTATCAATAAAAATATTTGGTGGCAAGTTTAACAACTCTTTGGCATGTGTAATAGTTGTGCTCCATACCAATGAGCTAAGTTTATCTGTTAAAGGTAATAGAGCTACTGGACCTGTAGGTATAAAACGTTGCCAGGCTACAGAATTATCCCCTGCTTCGCTTAATTCCAAAGTAGCAACTAATCCCATACGTTCATAGTTTAAAGAAAATACATCAACATTCATTTGTTTACGTATTAAAGAATTGGCACCATCAGCAGCTATTAGTAATTCACAGGAAAATCGTTCACCACTCTGTAGCGTTACTTCAGATATATCCTTATTTGTATCTCTAGGCAATTGAACTTCAGCTATACGCGCTGAATTACGAACTAATACATTAGGCGCGTCATCGCTTAAGTGACAGTAAGCAGCATCTAACATTACATCGTTTTCTATTATATATGCTACATCCCCTGCAAAGTTTTCATGTTGAAATTGTATTAGAGCATCACTAGCGTATTCCCACACTTGCATTTGCTTCACATTCTTTACTCTAACGTTTACCATGCGTTCCCAAAGTTTTATTGATTCAAATAAAGCAACACTGTTTTTATTAATAGCTGAAACACGATTTCCATACGGTTGCTGTACGCTAAAACCTTTGAATGGTGGTGCTCCTTCCAGAAGTAAAATTTTTTTTTTTGACAAAACTTTATTTGAAGCTAAAGAGGCGGCTAATGTTGTACCTACTAAGCCTCCACCCCCTATAATTATATCGAAGTGTTCCATAGGACTTGCTGCAGGTGTTACTAATGGCGATGCACTAAACGCTCTAGATGTCAATTGAAGAATCGGTTTTATTTGTTTTCCCCTGCAGTAATATGTTAACAGTTGCATTTTTAGTTTTGGATATGTGAATACTTTAATATTGTATATAATTATTTTATGTAAAATATAAATGTCTTTCGTCAATAAAGTCGTTTTCTGTAGTTTTGTGTAAAATCACAATTTAACAATAGCAATAACAATTGATATATCAGCTGGGACTAGAGATGCCAATTGTAAGTTGCGAGTTTTATTAGCGGTAAATAAGTAAATGAGAAAAAGCGAAATTTTTAAGGCAAACGTTGCAGTTGTAATCCATATAGTTTCTTCCTTTCAATTTGTTATTCAATTAAATTGCTTGCAAGGTTTATTAATTTAATAAATTTGCCTTGATTGCTTGTTTGTACAAAAAAAAATGCGAGTCAAAATTAATTCTGAATATTTGTTAGAAAATTTTTTGGCTAAAGTACAGTTTCGTAAAGCAGGTAAAAAAAATAAATAGAATATGTGCATAATAGAAAAATAAAAGAGAATGAAATTTTTGGCGGCAATCCATATTTTCGAGTTATGGGCCTGTGAAGTTTTCATACATACATACATACATATGTATATAATTGCGATTCTTGACTAAATTCCTGAACGTATATAGCCAATATTGGTATCATTTGCATTCGAAGATTATTAGTAGTGAATAATCGTATTTGACTCTTCCAAATAATATTTTGACGAAGTGTCAAAAGTTTTTCTGAAGTCTGTATGCTTTTTGAGCAATAAAATACTAAATGAAATGACTCTTGTATTGCTTAAAAAATTAATCCGTCGACATAACATAAAGGAATAAATTATTTTTGCGTCTTTTCAACTAATTTTTTCAAGGCTCGTGTGCAGTAGGAATTTCGGAATCTTACACGATTCATATGGAAGAGTCGCCATTATGATACGTCCCACATCGCGGACGATAAATGTTCTAATCGTGGAAGAGTCTTCTCCGATTGAAAATGATAGATGGCGTAATACACATCAAAATTATGCATATATGTATACCTACAACGTGTAAATAAACATGCCTTTTTCATATCACGGGGAATTTAAGAATTCTAAAAGTTAAGCAGCACGAAAACAAACTTCTTAATTTTTCGACCTTTTACTGTATACAATCAAATCTCTCTTAACGGACACTTCCCATAAGCGGACACACCCAAAGTTTATTAATACACGGTTGTCGCAAGGCGAATTCGTCAATTCGCTTTTCGTCCAAACGTCAAATTTTTTGTATACACGTGTTAAATGTAACATAACCTAAAAAGAACGTATTAAATTAGTGTAATATTAGTTAAAATTAAATGAATTATTACAAAGAGTAATATATTTTGCATTCTTATTATTATAGTATTATATTATTATAATTATTCAGTTATTTACAATCACTTTTCATAAGTTTCTCACAAAGGTAAACAATCTTTAACGTTTGGCACAATAATACGTTACAAAATCTTGTATCAACTGACGGGCGAATTTGCTATTGAGTTTACCTCTCTACAAGAACAGTGACGGTCATTTGACCAAATAAAGTCGCAAACCCGATTTAGGTATATTTTGACCCATTAAATGCGAACCGCTGCACAGTTTATACTCCAGAAACTTGATTTTTGTTCTCAACTTATTTTTTATCCCCAACCTATCTGTAAATAAACGGGAAGCTAAATAAATAGCACTTGCAAAAAAGGTGGTCTAATACCCACCAAAAAAAGACATGCAAAAGAAATAGTGAATGCATGGTTCTATTTCACATGAACTTGTTCAATTTAGCTGAAGAACGCATGATTTTAACATAGGAGTGCCATTGTAGATCACGTCTGTAGATTTAACAAAACAGCTGGATTTAACAAAATTGCTTAGAAGCAATGCATGCACATGTGCAGCACAGTCACTCTCAAATCCGTACCTTGGCCAAAACTTGTATTTTTTTGCACACAGAAATAAACCTTGGATATTTTTTGTTTAAATTGTTAATTCAAAAGTGAAGAAAATCGTGGTTTTTGACAAACTTATGACAAAAACACAAAGAACGGCCGGCAAACCCGATAGGAGTGCCATTGTAGATCACGTCTGTAGATTTAACAAAACAGCTGGACATTTAAATGAGTGCTTAGAAGCAATGCATGCACATGTGCAGCACAGTCACTCTCAAATCCGTACCTTGGCCAAAACTTGTATTTTTTTGCACACAGAAATAAACCTTGGATATTTTTTGTTTAAATTGTTAATTCAAAAGTGAAGAAAATCGTGGTTTTTGACAAACTTATGACAAAAACACAAAGAACGGCCGGCAAACCCGATTTTTGTCAAAAAGTTGTAATGTCTAAAACTTTTACGAAAAATATGAGAAAAAATCTTAAAAATACTTGACTCCTTAAGTTTTCAAATTATGCTGGAACACCCATAAAAAGAAATTTTTTTTGGGACCTACTGATGTACATTCGAAATTGTATGTACACTTGATTTTAACATTTTAAAAATTCTAATTTTTAAATTTTAAAATTCATTTAAAAAATTTGAATCATATATAAAGAGATATTCCCAAAATAAATTCAGTTAACATTTTAAAAATTATTATATGTACATATATAATTATAGATGCTGCTAATTTACACTTAAAATGTTTTGAAATTTACGAAGAAATGATCAACGCTCACAATGGCGATCCCGAAGTTACTCTTATGAAACTAATGAATATGACCGTTTACCTGCATACGTATCCATCTAAACCAAAAGCAAAAAATCAAATTAATATAAATTCTGATTGTGAACATATATCGGATTGGTTTATAAAATCTATATCTAAATATCCACGATTATTGATAAAGGTTTTAAAATTCTACATAGAGTGCATTGTTACAAATCCCATTCGCTCTTGGAAAAATGAACAAACACAAAAAGCTTTAGAGTATGCGGCTAAATACGATGCTGCTCTATTCACAAAATGCAACGAATCTTGTGTAGAATTTCTCTGTGATGCGATATATGCCGATGAAGTGATGATAAGGTCCCGAACTATAGATTTAATGTCAAAAATTCTTCAATTAGAGTCACAAGTAGATTGGCAAATGTTTCGGCATGAAGTATCAGATATACCACGAGAAATACTATTAATTAAAGAGCTTATCGATAGTTTAAAAGATCAAAATAACAATATAAAATTAAAGTCAGTACAGGCCCTACATATGTCCTTGACTAAAGGCTCACCAACTACTCGCAAAATTTTTATCGAATGTTTGAAATATACACAGTTTCTTGATATAAATGTAAAATTGCCGGAAGAACCAAGAATTCGAAAAAATGAAATTCGTTTTGAGAAACCAGATAATCAAAAAGCAAAATATACATTTCAAGGGCATGGAATATTGGAGTTATCTATTCTTAATTTACCATCTAACATATATTCACAAATTTATAAAAGTCCTCTGTCGTACATAAGAAAAAGTGGTATAGTGTTTATGGAACAGTTGGTTAAATCAAATCCATTAATTATATTTAATACGAATTTTGTAAAGGTAAGAAAATTAGAATTTTCGAACTGTACAATCTGCAGCTTAATTTGACCAAACTAAATAAATCGCAAACGTGAACAATACTTTATTTTTCTAAAGCTTTCTATATTTCAAATTAATAATAGGAAACATCTCGTTTGGTGGAAGAACCAACAGCTTTAGTGCGTAAGCAAACTTTACTTTCTGTCGATTCTGTTTTGGAATCATATCCAAATTGTTATCCAGTTATATGGATTTGGTGTAAAATAATTACACCTATGCTACACGATGGTGATCCGAAAAACATCGAAGTTGCCATAGAGGTTATTTTATGAATTTAAACCAATAAAATTTCAATTCTTTCATGTTTGGTTTTTCAGTGCTTTCGCTCCAGAGTCTTAATGAACATGAAAAGTATTGAGCAAACTAATAATGCTGAACATTTTATGCCTTGGGTGATAATAAGAACTTTGCTTTCTACTCAATCTCGATTCTATTTACAAAATTGCTTTCATTTAGCTCTGCAGCAACGTATGATAAGGTATGTTATAGAAACTGAAATATATATGTAAAGGGTGGTTAAATTTCAAGGGCCGATGTTGATTTTGAATAAACCACAAACTATTTAGGAAATTATTGTAATTTTATTTTATTATGATATATTGGTATTACTCAATTATGTATGGAACAAAATATCGGCCAAATGGGCGCCGCGACCACGGCGGCACACCTCCATCCGATGGTCCAAATTTTCGATGACCCTGAGGCATAATGGAGGTTCTATGCCGTTAATGTGCCGAATTATCTCATCCTTTAGCTCTTGAATTGTTGCTGGCTTATCGACGTACACCTTTTCTTTCAAATAACCCCAAAGAAAAAAGTCCAACGGTGTCAAATCACATGATCTTGGCGGCCAATTGATATCGTCACCACGTGAGATAACACGGCCATAGAATTTGTCGCGCAAAATACCCATTGTTTCGTTAGCTGTGTGGCAAGTGGCATCGTCCTGTTGAAACCACATATCTTTCACATCCATATCTTCCAATTCGGGCCAGAAAAAGTTCGTTATCATCACACGATAGCGATCACAATTCAAAGTAACTGCCTGACCGGCTTAATTTGGAAAAAATACGGCCCGATGATGCCGTCAGCCCATAAACCGCATCAAACAGTCACTCTTTGTGGGTGCATTGGTTTTTCGACAATCACTCTTGGATTCTCATTCGCCCAAATGCGGCAATTCTCTTTATTGACGAATCCACTGAGGTGAAAATGTGCCTCATCACTGAAGATGATTTTCTTCGAAAATTGATCATCCACTGTTGCCGTGGTCGCGGCGCCCATTTGGCCGATATTTTGTTCCATACATAATTGAGTAATACCAATATATCATAATAAAATAAAATTACAATAATTTCCTAAATAGTTTGTGTTTTATTCAAAATCAACATCGGCCCTTGAAATTTAACCACCCTTTATGTATGTACATAAGTGTATAATAAAGCACCAAAACTGATGAAACCTTTTATCAATGTTTAATTTTAGTCCTCAGGTTGTAGGAATTATTGAATCACATTTACTTACCTCAAACTCCACAGAAGCGTGGATAGTACTTAATTTTATATGTGACAAAGTTAAAAGCAGACAACCTGATGCTCTAATTCATCATTTCATATCATTGGAATCGGTAAGTTTTACAAATTAGATATACATATCATTTTATATAAAACAAAACTTAAATATTTTAGTGGAACAAAGAGCAAAATATGCTTATAGCTTTGGAAGTATTAGCAAATTGTATTAGAGACTTTTCACATACTGCCCTCAATCATGCGTTTAACCATTTACTTAATCAGATTAAAGAAGGAAAAATGTTACCTGTTGTTATTGGCAAAGCGTTCGATTTCTTACTGCTTATTGATAATCGTTCACAAAACACCGGTAAGACAATATGTAACAGTAACCAAAAGCAGGGAAATGAAACTACTTGGATTAACGAATTACACGAACATTTAGAAATTAAAATTCTTAAAGAAATTGCTGATTTTCCAGAGAATCGTAATATATTTATGTCTTATTTATATGCCTATTCGGAAGTAAATTTACAAACGCGTCTTAGACCCAATCAAACAATAATATCCTTTATGCATAAGTATATGAATGAATGTAGCAAGATAAAGGAAAGCGATATGCATTTGGAAAACGAACGTCTGTTCAATTCTATGATATTAATAGCTGGTCGATTAGCATTAAGAGATGGGTGTGTTGCGGCCACAACATGCTCTCTATATGCTAATATTTTAAATAACTACGATCGTCCACCAGTTGTTAATACTATAATTGTGGCTCTAACTGATTTGTGTAAAAAACATACACAAATTGTAGAACGTATAGTGGATAGAGTTTTGCGTAAACTTAAGTCACCATATGAAGTAAATCGATTGGAGACTTTTAAATGTTTTGAAAAATTGGTACTGCAAGACCAGTTAAAATTAAGAG
Organism: Dexiosoma caninum; assembly: GCA_963924685.1. Taxonomy (NCBI): domain Eukaryota; kingdom Metazoa; phylum Arthropoda; class Insecta; order Diptera; family Tachinidae; genus Dexiosoma; species Dexiosoma caninum. The sequence goes on from OZ004727.1 coordinate 69,861,895, forward strand.
GATCCGTACTACTTGCTTTATTAGCAACATTATTGGATGAAAGTGAAGCTTTAGCAACCAGGTCTAAAGATTTTTTTGCCGAATTTTTAGCGAAGAAAAATCCGGCGCTGTTTCAAAAGTGTCTGATAGAATGTCCATTTGTTTTAAATGAATATAAAGTAAGTGGTTCAAGGATTTTATTATTAATGAATCATTGTGTAATATTAATTTTATTTTTATTAAAGAACTTCGATGGCTTGGACAGTTTTTCAGAGGCTTTTATAAAATCACCTTTAAAAGGAGAATCTCAACGCAAGTTTCGCCAACAATTGTACAGCCATCTTATGATAAATATGGATGATGTTAATATGATATTATATTTTGGACAATTAAAACTTCTTGCGGGTAAGTGTGCTTTTGAAATGAAGTGTTTCAGATAAATTGAAGTTAATTAATAAGAAATTATATTTTGTAAAAATCCCGTAAGGAAAGCATATCAAATTCTCCTTAAATGATTTGTTTACATTTTCAACATTTTCAATTTATTATTTTCTCTTTGAAAAAAGAAAAATCTAAAAATGATCCGTCAATAAAAACAGCAGAAGGAGTCTCGCTCATAAAGGATGTTTTATTCATACTTAAAAAAGTTTGTCAACTTACTAAAGAACAAAAATTAAATAGTGAAAACAATGAAGCGGAAAATCAACAAGATGACTATGCTTTGGCTGAAATGAATGAACTTACAAAAGCCACAAGCGAAGCAACCAATACAATTATTGCAAATAAGACAGATTTAGTCGCAGGTGCTGGAAGAGGCAAAAGGAAACGTGAAATTACAATGCCAGAAGCTGTGAGTAAAAGAAAAAAGAATAAAATTGCATATGCACATATGTATATCGTTTGTATTATGTAGAAAGGTCCTAACTCGCATTTTTTTGAAATTGACTTTTTTAATCATTCTTTAAATAAAATATATATATATAAAATTCAATAAAATTTAGTAGAATAGTATGAAAAATAACGGTTTTATAAGCATTTACATTTTTATAATTGCATTCTCTTAATAACAGTTTCAGTTACGTTCTTCTTTCTCCTGCAAAGTTATAATTATGATAGTTATGGCCTTTCTACATGAGACAAACAACAGGTGGGTTTCTTTACTCTAAATTGGACACGGGCAGGATCCTAATCTTACCAAAAAGGGTTACCGTACTCGAAAATTGGGTAAATAGATGACGTTTTGAGAGAGTAGCTTTCTTCTTCTTCTTGCACGAAAATGTCCGCACTTTTTCTTCGTGCTAGTTTGAACAAGTAAACAAGCAATCAATATTTCCCAACAGTGAAAAAAGTTTGAAATTTGTATTATAAAAGGTTTAAAAACTTTCGTAATATGCTCTACCATTTCCAAAGTAATGGAGAGTATGCTAAATTTCCATCTTATGAAGTATCTGGAGTCCAATTGCTTACTTAACGACCGGCAATATGGCTTCCGTAGAGGACGTTTCACGGGAAACTTATTAGTCTTCCTTTCGAAAAAATGGTGTCGATCCATCCACTATTTTGGCGAAAGTAAGGTAGTGGCTCTAGATATTTCCAAAGCATTTGACAGAGTGTGGCATGGAGCACTCTAGTCCAAACATATTGCTTTTGGTGTCGGTGATATCTTGTCTCGATTTATATCGAGCTTTCTCAGGGATCGCGCTATAAGAGTTGTTATAGACGTGATCTCATCTAACGAGTTCAAGATTAATTCACAGATACCACAAGGCTCCATTCTTTCTCCTACCCTATTTCTTATTTTTCTTAATGACCTTCTATGTCGAACTTCCAACCCTATCCACTCTTTCGCAGATGAGAGCAGTATCTGCTATTCATATTCATTTAATCGTAGGCCTACGTCGAATATGATCGCGGCGACGAGAGAGAATATGAATAATTCGCTAAATGGTGACCTCACAAGAATATCGGAACGGGGTCACGCGACCAGGGTCGCTTTCAATGCTCAAAAGACCCAATGCTGCATGCTTACGCATCGACGCATGGCCGACTGCGGTGCCCCATCTGTAATTATGGGCGGTATAAACATCCAGGAATCAGAAGCTCTTGATGTTCTGGGCATGAAAATTCAGTGCGATGTTCGATGGACTGAGCACATTTTTCAGATCTCAAAGGAAACATTCAAGTGCCTCGGTTTTTAAGACGGTGTAAGACATACTGCACCCCTATCTGATCTCCTCAATACCGCTTACATCCGACCGAAAATGGAATACAACTCTCATGTATGGGCCGGTGCTTCAAAGACTATTTTGAAATTATTCGACCGTGTACAGGAAAGAGCGAAGAAACTCATAGGAGACAGTAGGGTAGCCAACTCTATTGACTCTCTTGAGCAGCGTTGTAACGTGGGGCGCGTTTCGTTATTCTATCGTTACTATAATGGGACGTGTTCTGATGAAATCAGGGAACTTGTTCCCGAAACCCGGGTATTCACGCGCACGACGAGTTCATCATTAAGAGCGCATCCATTTGAGATCGACTTGGCAGCGAACCGCACTATGCATTATAGAGAAAATTCGTTTTTTGGCCGAAGCACGTATGTGGAATGGACTACCCGCAGAGGTCTTTCCTGTCACTTTTGACGTTGGAAAATTTAAATCAAATGTCAACAAACACTACTCCCTCTATCATTTCTCCCAAAACCTTATTTCCTAGTTCCGGCACAATGCAGCGCATGTATGTATGAGTGCCGGTCCAAGAAAAAAAAAAGTAGCAGTTTTTGAATTAAGATTAGATTAGTTAATCTTGATAGTTTAGGACCACTTTTTGAGGAGTAATTAAATTAAAGTTAACCCTTATATTTTGTTTTTAAGTTCTCGATTGCCTCATTTTGTCTGCTAATGTAACCGACCACGAATTATTGTTTAAACTACAACGTGAGCCAAAAGTCAAGCCAGCGGGTAAAAATATGATGTTCGATGAATAAAATGAAAAAAAAAATAATAAACAAAAAAGTTATTCAAATTTTAACACGCATGACTTTTGGCCCACCCTATAGTAACAAAAGATTAACCAATCTAATCTTAATCTTAATGAAAATTTACATATAATTTAGAAATAAACCATCTAGTGCAATTGTAAAAATATTTTCGGTTTAGAAAATGCAAAAAATTATTTAATAAACTTTTTGTTAACTACAGAATTCAATAATCTTTCTGATTTTTTATTCTCTTTTTAAAAATAATTTTCACTAATTTTCCGAGCTTAAGGTGCAAGCTAAAGAAAAACGAAAAAGACCTTGAGCTCAAAAAATTAGTGAACATTATAGAGTTCAATATTTTTGAAGAAAACTATTGTTAAACTTATTTGCAATTGTCATTGAAAATTAAAAAAATATTTAATATTTCACTTTCCAGCTTTCAATCTTAGAGAAATCTTTGATATTCATTCCAACTATATACAAATTTACTCATATATGTGATCCCACCATAGAAAAGTCGTTCGAAGATTTTTGTCTAGCCGTGACTAAACGTTTTACAAGTTTGATCGAGTATGCTCAACCTTCCGATTTTTGGAAAAAATATCGCAACTCCAAAGTATCCAATAATAATACGAACAGTAAAAAACAAACAAAACGAAAAGCGACCAGAAAAGGAAAACTTAAATATAAAAAAAAAGATACAGACGATGAAGATGATGACGACGATAATGAAGACGAAGATGATTTTGAAAACCATGCTGTCGAATTTGCTGAAACAAACGACGAAATAAATCAGAAAACGTGTAGTGATGAATCAGATTCAAATGATGATGATGAGCCTTTAATAAAATATCCTAAGAAGACACATGTTACATGTACTGAACCATCAATTGATTATATTTTTCAACCAAATATTTAAAGTTCATGTAAGCTTGGATAATTTTATAATACATATCGACCTGAAACCGCTCAAAAGTCGTAAGAGTCGATAGTTCTTAATCAGTCGCCTTATTGCGCAAAATAACAAAGCTCTGAAATGTACCGTTACGATTTTACAGCACAAATAATGTAGACGTACTATGTGCAATTCTGACCACAGAATAAATGAAGAAGCCTTTTCGCTCTAAACTATTGTTTTTGGTGTTTTGTGACTATATAATTAATTGCATATAAAATGAAAATAACTTAGCATTTTCAAAAGGTTCTATGTGATAAATTTTTTAAGAACAACATTTTGTACGATTATAAAAAATAGGCAATGATGAAAAATGTTAAATAAATATTTGTGAAATTAATAACTCAAACCAAATATTTGACGTATGTATGTATGTACGATGTCTGTATAAAAGAAAAGGTGAATTTTGATTTTTTTTTTGAAAAGTATTTATTTATTCATCAATGTCCCCTTCAAAGTAATCCCGCGCAAATATAATGCACTTATGCCAGCGCTTCTTCCAATCCTCGAAGAACTTCTGAAATGCGCTTTTTGGTATGGCCATCAGCTCGTTTTTCGAATTTGACTTTATCTCATTAATTGTGGCAAAACGCTTTCCTTTCATTAGTCTCTTCAGTTTTGGGAAATGGAAAAAGTCGCAGAGAGCCAAATCTGGTGAATAAGGTGGTTGAAGCATAATTACGGTGTTATTTTTGGCAAAAAAATCACGAACAAGCATTGATGTGTGAGCTGGTGCATTATCGTAATGCAAAATCCTTGGTTTTTTTCCACAATTCCGATCGTATGCGCCGTTGCATAACTTCCTTGTAGTATTCCTTATTAAACGTACGACCTGTTGGCAAGAACTCATGATGCACCACCACATTGTAATCGAAAAATCAAAATTCACCTTTTCTTTTGAACAAACCTCGTATATGTATATAAATTTTTGCCTTACGAAATACATATGGAAGTGATTCCCATCTAGAGAGAATGAGCACTAAAAGTTTTGAAAACCACTCCAAATCAAAGAACAGGTAAAAATAACCATACACAATTCATTTATTTGTAAAATTTTTGAGTACTTTCTTTATATTTTAACATTTATTTTCTGCTTAAACTTTTTAAGTACGTAGTATGTAAATTTCAAAACTAAGTAACTATTTAAATTGTATATAATTAGTATTAACAATCTCCCAAACCCTCAACGCTTTGTGTTAGTTGTTCCATAGCCCGTTTGGCTATTAGACCCAAAACACCTTCTTGTGACTGTGAATCTTCATATTGTAGAATTTCCACACAATCCTTTAAAATTGTTATGGCTTCTTGAAGTTTTTCTTTCAGCTTCGATCCGGTCAAAACTTTTGAAATGAAACCACTTTTCGCCAATAAAACAACGGGTACATGTAATTCATATAAAATCATGGCACGCATACGACTTAACCCAGGTTCAAAAACATTCATAACACGCAACACTTGTCGGCACAATTCCTCTTTGCGTTCAAGCAAAATATCTGGCAATTCAACCATTTCGTATTCCTTTACACGACCATACATTTCGATAAGATTTTGTTTCAGCGAAATCATTATAAAATGTAGGGGATGCAAAACTACACGATATTTTTTTAATAACTTTTCAGTATCTTGTAAACGTTCAGGTGACATTTCAGTGGCTTGTAGTTCGTTCACCTCAGCTTGAATGACTGCTAAAGCTGTGCGTACGGCATCACTAGACGTTTTAAATTCACATAGTGTACATTTCCATTCAGTTTTTGGATCTAAAAGTGAAAATAATTACATTGTTTTTTTCAAACTTACTTCCTACTTTTATTATATAGTGCTTTTCATAATTTTAACATCATATGTGAAACTTACCTAAGGGATCAGACCACAGTAGCCAACCATCTTCACATTTACTGCATTTAAAAGTACTAAAATTAGTACCTAATTCTGTAGGATCTTTGCATCGTTTACAGTCACATGAAAAGTATTTCCCTGCTTTCAAATGCTCCTGTCTTTGGGTAGTGCCATTTAGCGTATAACTATAAGAGTGTTGCAACTGTTGGCCGGGTTCCAAATCGAGCATAGCGCGCAAATGTATTCTAATTAAAAACAGTAACATTTTAAAAATGTTGGATTTAAATAGTAAATATCTCACCTATAATCTTCACTGGGACAGATACTACGCATTGTATTTGGTACGCAGTTGTGTGATAAAATACCTGTAATGGGATACAATGCTCTAAGCTGAAATCCTTGTACAGATTTCGCCTCGAAAGCATTTACTTCTAAAATTCCTACAACTTGCATAATGAGATCTTCTGTAAAACGTTCAGCCAGTTTACATGGTCCTCTTAGGTATTGTGCTATATTAACTAGATCGGCATGCCACATTTCCACATTTTGACGACGTTCTTTGTCATGATATTCCATAAGAGCTACTTCCCTTTCCCAGCGTTCTGTATAGGTTTCTTTTGCCAAAAGTACTCTAAAAAAACATTAAAAAGAGCAAAATTTTGCAATTCTGTTGCATACAGTAAAATAATACTTTTTGAAACTAAAATATTTTATTTATATATAGACTTGTTATATGGTTAAGCTCAAGGATGATATTAATAAAGATTACGCCATCAAGCAAACATAATAAAATTGTCCTACGCATGTAAGAACTCTGACGTCACACTACCACGATAAGGCTTGATTTGTGCTTTACATTTGAAACAGCAAGTTTTTCAAAGAAATTTTAAAACGGGAAGTTGTCACATAAATATCAAATTTTTGCAGGGTATCATTAATAATAGGATTATTTAAAAATGTGTTTGCCTTTTGAGTTATTTACATAGAAAAATATGTTTACATATGTATAAAAATAATAAGTTAAATATAAATAGTTAGGCAATGAGAACACACCTTGTGTGACGTCAAGGTTCCCATATGCGCAGAACTATGTTATACATATTTGCCCGATGGCAAATATAAAAAAATTAAACCATAGATACATACTTAAATATGTATGTACGCATTATACAGGGTGTCTGGTAGAAAATTTATATTTTTATAATACGATTATTTCAAAAAGTAATAAACGATGCGGAGGGAGGATGGCGCCGTTGGAATTATTGATTAAGAGTAATGATTCTTACGTAATCGTTTGTCGACAATTTTGTTCAAAGTTCGGTATTCGGCGAATAAGTGATGGACCGAGTCTAAAATTTAATTCGTTCGTGGGTGCAGAGATTCCGCGCAACTGCTTCGGATATGAATGCCCCACGGCCAGGGCCCAGTCAATCCGAAAACATTGAACTGGTTGAAGGCAGTTTACGTGAAAATCCGCGACTTTCAATACAGAAAAGAGCAGCCTCACTGGGATGACATACTCTTTAAAATTTAAAATCCGTATTTCTATTCTATCGATCAATATGCTCTTAATAAAACTATATATTTATTATGGATTAGACTAATAGAACAATTAAATTAAAACCTACTTTTTACTTATATACATACATATGTATGTACACAACATGATTCGAACCACCATCAAAACTCCAGCAAAACGCCATTCAGATACTCTGTCACCTCATCCATCCACACAGAGATGAGTTTGATATAACTTATGAAGACTAAATCTTACCACAATTTTCCCACTAATCTTATCAAATACACTAACACAAGTCGGGTAACGACCCTTTTTAGCAATACATCTAAAGAAGTTTTACCATACGGTCTGATGAAACAAATACATTCTTAGCACTCATAAACATAAAGCATGGTTCCTGTTTTTAAAAACAATTTTTTAGAAGCCAAACCTCCTCATTCTTTTATGCTGTTTTTATAAATATGTACATTCATGCGAAAGAGTAGCATTGCTTTTTGAACAAGTCTATATGGAAAAGAAAAATCTTATTTTGACGAACAGTGTTGCCAGGAAATAATGTTGGGATAAAGTCGACATATAGATGATTATCCGATTTTTCTTTATATTTATTTACAATTTTACGTAGAAAAAACAAAAAACTGATACAAGTTTAATTGAATTGATTGTTAAAATACATAGTAGGAAAGACTTAATTGTTCTTATATGAGGAATCATTCGCTACACCAAAAAAAATTTATAGCAAATTTTTCTTCAGAGAGGAATATTAAAGAAATTTCACACGAAATGACAAACTTAAAAGGTATATCCCTTTACACTTAAAGTGAAGGGTACAATTAAGTTAATTTACACAAACAAAATGCCTGTTGTTTTTTGTGTTGTTCATTGTTGTAGAGCTGCATAGACCTAATAAATAGACCTTATCTTCTACTGGCCATCGTCGTGCTAACATGAACTTGAAAGAGGAAGAGCCAACGAACTTTAAAACCAATAACAAAAAAGCAAACTCAATAATTTAAAAAAGTACTTTATGAGAACATTATGAAGTATGTAATATGTATGTAAAAGCAAACTCATTAAATTTCAGCTGCTAAATTACAGGCAGTTGAAATTCATCCTAAAATATCTAATCCCGTCATACCCAGTGGCGAATGTCATGATGATTCATTCTGAAAAATGCTGACAATGTTAAATCATCAATTACAGATGCTGAATTTTCTTTGGCGTCATACTTGACTTTTTTAAGCAATTGTCCAAAACATTATTGATTTTGTTCGGTAAGCGTCCGAGTATTAACGAGTCGTAACAGACAATATCATCGATATTCATACATGACTTTTTCTGTAATTCGTGGCCATCCCAAAGATTCGTAGTAGGTAAGCGCAGCTTTGCATCCACTCATAACAGACAATTTAGCTAAGTTTCAATATTCTTCAAAGCGGTGAGAAACTGAAACAAACAAATCTTTAATAATCCGTTACTTTTTTGTTCTTTCAACCATAGACGAAGACTTGTCAAATTCCAGCAGAGGCCATCTTTCTATCGAATAATAACAGACAATGTCGATTACTTCCAACTTCCTTTTATACGGTGAATCTATAGTGAATATGTCATAGAAACAACGTCAAAGGAAATTTTTAAATATATTTTAGTCCCGACGTTTCTTCAATGGTATGTTCAGTTAAATCAATTAAATTTTAGAATTCTTCCAAAGAAAAAACCTTTTTATTTGATATCCATATACCATATATATTTGGCCGTAATTGCAATATCGTCTACCAGCTCCACTATACATATTTGAATTATATGTGTAAACGGATTAAAACTTCGATTTGCCGCCATACCTACTTATCGAATTGCGCTCAGTTTTTGACAGATATTGTGTATGAGATTAACAACCCTATTTAATTAATAAAAAAAGAAACACTGAACTAAAAAATTTATCGTGGTTTTCATACTAATTTAAGTGCTTAAAACAAATATTTTCGTCCCGAAAATTGTTCGCACTGCAAATAAACAAAACATATGTATTTAATTTGAATACTTTCACTGTTATCATCATTATCCAGATATACAGAATTTACTAATTTATTAGTTTGGGAGGTACCACGCCAACTTTCAATACAGAGGGAGGAAAGTGTCCATTGCGTCTTCCAAACATGTTGCAACACACCCTCCAATATTCAAAGATCGGTCAACTGGTTATACGTTTTAACAGATTACAAATATATACTTTGTAGGGGGTACTACATCCCTCTGAAATATTAAATTGTTCGTTCTAGATCACAAGTAACATGCGGTGAAAATTTCAGCAAAATTGGTTGACTTGTTTACGAGTCCATAGATTTCAAATAAAAATGCAGAGATTTGCTCTTGCACACATACATATGTATGTATGAATGTATAGTCAATATCTACATAGATAAAAAAAAAAGAATATTTGAAAATTCGTTCACAAATGACGAAGTTAATTGATAATCAATTTTTGGTGCGGGTACTTCCCCTCCCACAATTTAAGAAAAAATAATCTGTGGACCTTTCCCATATGCAAAAATAATTTTGAAAATTGGTCCACAAATGGCGAAATTAAACTCGTTTATATTATAAAATATATTAAAAACTATATGGAAGGAGTAACATAATGTAAAAAACAAGCAAACACACATTCTGCTTTATATATACTCGTATAGGTTATAATAGTTTTAAAGCTTAAGATCACTAATGTTTTATTAATTTTTATTTCGAAAATATTATAACCTAATTTAAAAAATATATAAGTTTATAAATTTCTTTAGAACTAAAACCCAAATAATTCAATGTTTAAATTCAAAATTTTTGAAAATAATCATAAAGAATCAAAAGTAATCGAATTATTTTTTGATTACGTAATTTCCAGTAATCCAGATTATTTTTCGATAACTAGTAATCAGAAATTCTTTAAAAGAGAATTATATAATCAGTACAAATCTTTTCAAATTGTATTCTAATTGATTACTAATCGTAATCGAAAATTAACAGCTCTGGTTAGAACACTTTAAAATTTAAGACACTGAACAAAACATGCACATTATATACATACATACATATGTAGTTAAGTATATATATATATACATATATATATATATATAAATATATATAAATCTTAATAATACCTCAACGGTGTTACACAATCCAATTGTGGACAACCTTTTTCATCAGTCAACATATTATAGAATTTTACTTTAGCTTTCGAAAATACTAAGCATTCATTGTTAGCATGGTACTGGTCACCATTTCTGTTTTCTTGACATGCAACACACAATGGCCAACTACATTTCGGACAACGTTCTTTTGGATGTCTTCCATCACTATCACTATATACATTACAATAACATTGTAGGCAGACAACAGGACTGTTACATTTTGGACCTAAGGCGAACGGTTTTTCTTCTATTAGAATACTGTTTGATTTTGTTACTTTTGGCCCATTTATTAAGTATCGGCCCAATAACGAGTTGTAACGCACTTCTGTGTGATTTATAAAAACGTGCGATGCAGTCTGTGTCATTTTTCAGACTAAAAACAAAACATAATTCAATAATTTCGTTTAAATATATCTTTTTGAAAATAAGGGGAAGGTATTCATGTACATCTTTTATGTTGCTGGCTATTAAAGCAACAAAAATGTTTTCTTTTTTCTTAAATAATTTATGTACATATGTATAGTTTTTCTAAAATTAATGATATCTGGGGAAATTTATTTGAAGTTGTGCGTCGTCATACATGCATGCACAGTCTTAGCCAAAACTTAAATACTTTATGAGCATTTTTATTTAGAGATTTGATCATGATTAGATTTACATATACATATTTCAGATATTTCAGTGAACTTCAACTATATACATACATACATACGTTTCATAATTTTCGATTTGATTATTATAAATTTCTTATTATGAATATATTGTAGATTTCCAATTATGAATATCAATTGTCTTAATCATGTATACGCGTAGCTCAAATAACATAGTCGCAAAAGTACTCTTGTGATTGGTTTTCCATAAACTACTTTTTTCACTACATGTTTGAAAACAAAGTCTTTCAGGAAATTAAATAAAAAAATTACTTCTGTCAAAGAGAACTTTTCCAAAAACGTTTCACTTGCCAACTGCATTCAACCAATAACATGACAAACCTATCGAAGATTGGGCCCATGAATGATGCGCTAAACTGCCATTCTGTAATAATCGTAGAACATAGATTTTAATGTTCTTAAGCCCAAATAATATATGTATGTATGTTCACCAGACGGACGTCATTAAGGCCACATTCAGTTCGTCGCACAACGAATTACACAAAGAGTTCATTGTTTTCCTTGCAGAAGTCTTCCCAAGCGATTTCGATGTTGGAAAGTTTAAATCGAATATGCAAAAAGTCTACTATTCGTTTTTCGTTGTTCGCATTAATTGCACCAATTCATTTTCAGTATAAGCAATCCGGTGTGTACTTAATTTTTTCGGTAGTTTTTAAATGTATTTGCTGGGTAACTGGATATGTGCTTCAGGTGTTTTATTAAATATGCAGAAAAATTTTAAAATATGTCCTAAAATATATTCTTAATAATACATAAAAATTACTATAAAAATAAAAAATAATTTTTTATTAAATGAATTCTTCAAGCGGTGCTAAATTTGTCAGTAGCAGTACGGCTACTGGGATTTTGAAGTTTGCATTTCGTGGCCAGCTTGCATCGAAAACATGAAAAAAATGGCTTAAATTTGCTCAAATTTCATTTTACAGAAAAAAGTTGTCAGTTTCATTTCTAACCAATTTAACTTTTCATATATGTATGTACATATGTATACTAGATTAAATTAGAGCGCTTCGCTTCCCTCAACAATTATTTAAGAAAAATTTTAATTTTACTGTACATTTTTTAAAATTTTTCCTATACACTCCCACATAAAAATTAATATAATGCGTACGTACATATTTAAGTATGTATGTGTGGGTTCAGATTAATTCGGTTTTTATTTACTTAAAGAGAGAGAAAAAACTCTATATTTCCCGGTGTCGTTTATTGAGCGATTTTATCATATTGATATTTTATTTATGATTCCTTTTTACAAACTAAATCTCAAGGCGTAGTTTCTATGACATATTCGAACTTTGTTAGCAAGGTGCGGTAGAGTGTGTAGTAGGCAAAGGTGTGGAGTATATAATAATAAAGAAATATACATACATATGTATGTATGTACATATATTTAAAAAGTAATCAAACATGTGTTACCAAATCATATACGGTTCGATTTTACTTAACAGAAGAAGCCCATTATTATACATATAAAAAAATTTGTGCTTTTGTTTGAAAAATAAGAAGTAACATTTTATACATGTAATTTATATGGAAAAACTGAAAGTCGTTGATTGTGGAATAGAATCAAAATACGGAGGTGATTTTGTGGGAGAGCTGTAAGAAACTTTTGAAAAAACCAAAAAATGCTTTTTAAGCCCGCTAACGTATGTACAATATATCTCACGAATTAGAATCACTTGTGCCTGTGGTGATTCCAATTTTTGGTATGTTTTTTCTTCTTTTAAGATTTTTGTCTTTGTTTAAGTTTGTTTCTTAGTAACTATCATTTTACCTCTGGAAGTGTCCGAAGTAAACAAGGGGAACCCTGATACAAATTGCCCGTCTTTAATCTTTTCGTATTATTTACTCCCCAATACCTATTTGTATACTATATTTCAACTCTCTAAATATAGTGGAAGGGTACCATCGTCTACAGCGCTATCTGTTCTACAGGGGGTGTGGTAGCAGATTTATATTTTCAAACTGAAATAAAAAACGTAATAATTGACACCAAGTTTTATTAAGAGCATTGAACGATAGAATGGAAATGCAGATTTTATTTTTTAAAGAGTATGTCATCCAGATCTTTCAAATCCTTTTTTAAAATTTCATGAACAATCGCTCTTGGAAGTCCCAGTGAGGTTGCTCTTTTCATATTGAAAGTCGCGGATTTTCTCGTAAACTGCTTTCAACCAGTACAATGTTTTTGGATCGACTGAGCCCTTACCGTGGGGTATTAATATCCGAAGCAGTTGCGGGTAATCTCTGCACCCACGAACGAATTAAATTTACCTCGGTCCATCACTTATTCGCCAAATACCGAACTTTGAACAAAATTGTCGACGAGCAATTACGTAAGAATCATTACTCTTAAAAAATGTCTCCACAGCGAACACGCGATGCTCACTCGACCACTGCGATATCGTGACTGACAAATCCCTACAATCGATAATTCCAACGGCGCCGCCCTCCCTCCGCACCATTTACTACTTTTTGAAATAATCGTATTTAAAAATATAAATTTGCCACCAGACACCCTGTATAAAATACAGTAAAAGATACAAAAGATTGTTTGTAATGAATTTAAACGTAATTTTTGTATCGCATCTTTTGGTGTATTATTGAAATTGAGGTGTGGCGAAATACATTACCGTAACTGACTAACTTATGTGGTAAACGTCCATAAAAAAAATCCTCAAAAAGTTTTAATGAAGTGCTTCCAAATCTAAAAATATAGTTTGCATACATATATTTTTTTTTTTTATCTGGGACCAGCACTCAGGAGATGACTCCTACACATGCGAAGCATTGTGCTGGAACTATAGGAAAGGGATAGTAGGAGAAATGACAGGATTTGAAGCTTAATTATTTATTTTTGCAGCTCTGCTTTCGCACGTTCTTTGTTTATACTCGTAGCAGTGCTGAAGCTTCGGTTCAGTAGCCATTTTTATTATTGTTTTACTTCGCCGGTGCTACACAATACCGACGAAGGAGGGCGTTCTGATGCGATTGTGGATTGCTATCAGCTGAAGCCGGTATTGTTCAGTGACCAGTGACTATGCCTTCGCCACTGAAACATTCGGACAACAACTGACACACAAAGACAGACTAATGCACATCAGAAAAATGCGAGATGTTTATTTTTATTTTAAAATTTTAGTCTGAAACTGGCGTTGAACCCTGGTCTGTTTTGGATTCGTAGTCAACGTGCAGACTACCATCCATCATTCCATCGCCACCATAGAGGAGAGTTTCGCTGCTGAAGAATGCAATTGATCAGTATTCGATCAGTGAGAGTTAAAGATTATTACAGTACTAATTATTAGTTTTATATGCATTTTTTAATGCTTAATCATATAAAATAAATATGTTGCCTTATTGACCGACTTAGGGGCATAAAAAATAGCTTATAACTTGTTCTCAGACCCACCAAATATACACAAAATATTTCATAAAAATCGGTCAAGCCATTTTGGAGGAGTTTGGTAAGAAACACTGACGCGAGAACTTAATAACTTACATACATACATATGGATATGTAGATAAACATTCATACTACGTTTAATTTACTTCAATGGACAAGTCAAAAATAACGTACATATTTTAAAATAAAAAATCAAAGAAACTTTCAGGAATTATAACCTCTTTTTATTGTTTGTTTTGTTATAAACAGCTAAATTTTTAATAATGCTCAATTTACTAAAAAGAAAATAATAAAAGAATTAATAAATGAAATGAAAATTAACAAATTGCACGAAATATGTTCTTATAAGCGTGCATTTCTTATATCCAATTATTTTATATAAGAAATTTTATTTTATTAAAGTTTATATGGATATAAGAATTTTTCTGAATAAGAGAACATTCTTAACAACAACAGTGTGTAAATAATATATTCTAATTTCATAGTAAAACGGTTAAAGTTTTGGAATTCATACATATAATATACCGGGTGGGCCAAAAGTCACGCTTGCTTATAAAAATTGAATAACTTTCTTGTTTATTATTTTTTACTTTTTTTTTTAATATAATATTAGCTTTGTACGATCTAAATTTTAATTATGAGAAATAATATCAGAGAGATGACCACTATTTTCATCGATGCACAATTGGGCTCTTAACAGGCGTTTTGCATAACTGTACGCAAAGCTTCAGGCTCTATTGCCCTGATATCAGCTTCAATGTTGTGCTTTAGCTGCTCTATAGTTTGGGGCTTGTTCGTTCTTTGAGATAACCCCATAGAAAATAATCAGGGGCAGTTAAGTCTGGTGAACGTGCTGTCCAATTGAACTCTGAATTTCTTGAGATAATTGTAGTGACCAAATTCGTCTTTGATGGTAGTCAACTGGTAAAAGTTGTTGGACCAATTGGACCTTGTATGGATGCATGTGTAAATGACGTGATAAAACGGTGTTGAAATAATTTCGATATGCTCGTTGCGTGAGTGAAATTGAAAGCCCATTGGAAAAGTAAAACTTTACCACTTTGTTTCGTTGCTCAGTCGTTAAATTTTGCATGGTGGTGTAACACGGTTCGATGAAAAAAATCTAAAAAAAGAATAAAAAAATAATAATAAAGATAAAAGTTATTCAATGTTTACACGCAGGCGTGACTTTTGACCCACCCTATATAACGTTAAAGCGTAAAACTACGCTTGTAAGGAATGTTTTTCGTATGTATTTTAATTTTTGGAGCTTGGCTGCCTAATTCTTATATCAGAGTTTTTCTTATAAGCGTTTTTGTTATATAGGACCTTTTTCCTACTGAAATGGACATGGTGTTTTTGAAATACTTTTTTATAAGCGGTTTTTTCTTATATGAGATGTTCTTATATTTGCTATGTATTTACTGTAGTAATAAGCACGAAAACAAATTTAAAAATTTATTTTTGTTTTGCAGTGCATATACGAAGTACAACTTTTACAATTAATTATAAATAGAACTATACGTACATTTGTATGTACTCAACATATTATTTTGTATTACAGTAGAAGCTGGATTAAATCAATTTCTCTCTCGCAGATTGTTTACAATCTTGGTTACATTAGTTTTTTCGTACATAAATACTCGTATGTACAATAAATGCTTTTTAAGATTGAATTTAAAATTTAATAACCTTATGCATTATATTTAGTTGTTTTTAGTATGTAGCATGAGTATTATTTTCGTTTTTAAAATCAAGTCAGTTACTTGAAAAAATGGGTATTCTTATAATTAAAACCTATTAATATAATATACCTAAGGACATTTGTGAGTCGGTTTTCACAACTTGATCCCAATCATCTAAATTGCTATAAGTTATGTTAAGCGAGGACGTGCTTTCTTTTTATTGTGCATACATATTTATTATTTTGAGAGATAGAAAGAGAAATTTTCTAAAGTAATGTGTATAGGGAGCAGCGTTGCCGTTTTGGTTACTTTTAACCAAATTTGGTTACTTTTTTCTTCAATGTGCATGTATACTTTGATTACTTTTTTTAAAACTAGAGTAACACAATGATAACGGTAACTAAATGGAATACTATATACTTTTCATGAAATTTATGATAACCAATTCGCATATTTGCGGGTAGATAAAAAGTCTAAACATGTTAAATCACAAAATCTCAGTGGACAATTTTTTTTTCTTGGATCAGCACTCAGGAGATGTTCCCTACACATGCGATGCATTGTGCTGGAACTATCTCTCAACTCTAGACATACTAATGCACATCAGAAAAATACGAAAATGTTTTTATGACTTAGTCTGAAACTGAGGTCGAACACACGACTTTTTTTTTAGTATAGTAGTCAACGTACAGATTACTTCAGCTATCGCCACAGCATGTATATATTCTCTTCTATTCTTCGAATACGTATTCTATTAATAAAAAATAATAAGTATATAAAGCTAATACTTTACATCCACTCATAACAACATACAGTGGACAAAACACGAAGACAGCTAAAGATGAATGTGAAGCAATCTTCGAAACAGCATGTTGTTCTGTTCTGCTAGTGTTTTTCAGTGTGATTTACAATTTTGTCTTTGATTTAGTTTGTTTCTTAGTAAGTATCACAAGTAATTTTGACTGCCTGTATGTTATAGATCATTAGCCTATTTAAAATTGCAAAATTTTAACTAATTGCAAGCCAGGATTTTGTTTAAAATTATTGGCTACAGCTAACAGAACATTCTTGTGCGACCTACATTAGGTTAATTCTTCATATCAATAGATTATACCAAAACCATCGCTAATCTCACAATTGCTGGCGGAGAAAGTGCTACATGACAATTAAAAAATAATGCTTTATTTCGCGAACTGTGACCCGAAATTTTAATAATTTCAGTACGTTGTTCTATTTTTATAAATGGCGGACTATTCGTACCGTTTTATTTGTAACACCCGTTTCATAAAACTTTTGGTTGCTTTCTTCTGATTGGGTTACTATTTGTCAACATTTTGGTGGTTACAAACATTTTTTGGTCGTGGCAACACTGATAGTGGGTGTACTTTGCAACATTTAATATTTGTTCTCTCTAAATGTGCAATATTTTTTCACTTACAACATAATTTGTAGTTGCATATTTATTATATTAAGCGAATAATGCACGATCAATGTTCAGGTTCAATATTTGTCATTGTGTATACATATATATGTACGTATAAGTGTGACTATTTTTTATAAAATAACGCACATAATGACAAATATTGAAGCTGAACATTGATCGTGTAGCATTCGCTTTAAAGTCAGAAAACAATTTTAAAAGTACATTCCGATACATATGTACATATGTACATACATTTTCTAATTAATTTTAACGAATTATATACTAACCTTAAAGGTGTTATGCAATCCAATTGGGCACAGATCCCATCTTCACTTACATTACCTGCAAATCTTACATTGGTTTCGGAGAAAATGCGGCATTCGCCCAGATGATCGACTGCATCTACACATGCACTACACAAGGGCCAATCACACGTGATGCAACGATCCATTGAATCACCATCTTCATCAAATTGCAAATCTCTATAGCATCCTAAACACACAATGCCGCTATTTTGTTTGGGTCCCCACGCAAAAGGTAACTCATCAACTACAACTTCCCCTTTACGAATGTGTTCTGCGGTAACAAGAGTGCGACCGTAACGTGGATCAGTTTCTATACGTGATTTAAACATTTCTCCACAGCTAGTTTTGTTCGCACTCATCGGTGTTGCATTCATTGATGGGTTACTTAATGCTTCACCTTTAAATTCTTGTAATTCAATAATTTTTGCAAAATTTTATACACGCTTTATTGAAAGTAAATGATGTACATATATAACTTTTACTTTTCTTTAAATTTATTTTTATTTTATATGTATTTATTAATATTAGTGGAAAATACCGTCCGCATATTTACTCTCGTCGTTTTCGATTAATTAAAATGCAAAACATACATAGATGCTTTTTGTTTTTCAACAAATTATTCTAAAATTTTCTCTTATTCTATTTTTATCGAATACATGCAGTTACAGATATTATCGAAATCTTAATTTTATAAATACTGTGAGAATAATATTGATTGTTTTCTTTTATCGAGGGAATGTTTTGTTACTAAAAATGTTTTTTTTTTTGCTAAAGTAACGTGTACAATATTTTCAGAAACATCTACATTTTCCTCTTTCCAATTACCATAACATATTTATACAGATATGCATATGTATATAGAGCCAAAAATTCTTTTTTTTAATATTTACAATAAAAATTAAAAACAATTATGTGTGGCATTGTAATAAAATGTGAATAAGAAGTATACAGCAGTTGTTTTTATAATTTTATCAGTGATTATCGAAAAATAACAGTTTTTTTTTGGGTGATACTCCTTTATGAAAAATTTAGTAATTTATTTATTAATTTAATTTCATAAATATAAGAACAAATCGAAATATAAAAGCACAATAAACCTACATTTATCAACCGTTATAACATAAACACAGGAACAACTTAGTTAATTTTAGTTGACTCAAAAATTGAGGAAGGTAGAATATCCATATAGTACTATTTCGCTAATGCTTACTTAGCTCATCAGTTGATTTTATCTAATTTCTAACTACAAATTCAAGATTCTTATGTTCAAAATTCAACTATTCAATGGAGAATTGATATTGAATACCGAACAAAAAATCAAAAATCTGTAATAAAAACATAACAATCCCTGAGTTTACTTTTTTTATTACACATACATATTTCTATTTTAAATTTTTCTTCTCATCTATATACATATATATATATATGCAACAAATAAGCTAGAAATATTGTTAAATTGAAGAATATAATAGTTATAATATTATTAGATAAGGCTACTATATAAATTGGAAGTTATATTGCGCATGAAATTGATTATATATATTCAGAATCTAGATCACTTCAATTGCGAGAAATGTTCAACAAGCTTATCTTTGAGTAAATTACTGTAAGATGGAATGCTCTAAATTTATCCAAAAGCGTTCAAGATAACAATTTTTGTGCAATTTTGAGAGAAAATTAGAATGTAAAATTTTTCATTTTCTGTACAAAGTTGCACGAACTTTTTCTTTCGGTAAGTTCGGTTTAGAATTAAATTATTGGCTGTTTTTTATTTAATTAATTTAATTAAATTAATCAGAAAATTTGCAAAGAAACCACAAAAGTTTTTGATTTGAAGTTGTAAGTACATATTTATTTTGCATATTTATCACTTTATTGAATTAAAAAAAAGGCTTTTACTTTTTTTTCAATTCATTTTCGTCCACATTTTACAGCCGTTGGCAAGGATTCAAATATTTTGCTTTTCAAATATTACGCATTTGAAGCGTCTAAATCACTAAAATAAAATTTATTTGGGCACTTTTGTTATGCACGTAGAACAGACCTCTTCTATAGCAAATTATATGGTTTTTTGCGTTTTCTTACTTTTGTACAAAGTAAAAAAACACACCTAATAATGTAAACGAATTTCCAGCACAAGGAATAGTTAAAAAAATAATACTTAGTATTTGTTTATATTTTTACAAATTGCAAATAACAGAGTAATCAAATTTATATATATGGCAACACCGTTTAAACATCAAAAAGTCCCTGATTGTTGCAATGAAAAGCTCATGATGTAATCTCATGAAGGGTTACGAAGGGACACCAAAAGAAAATACAAAGATTGTTGCAGGTTTAGACCTCTGTGGTTGCAGGAACAAAGCCCAACGTCTGAATTGTCTCTAAGTAAGTAGGTTTTGACGAAATGCAGGCACTGCTAATGCTCTGATACCATTCATCAAACATTACAAACATTGTATAAGATAGTTTTAAAATTCGGTTCGAAACAAACTGTAATAATAATAATTTATAAATGTAGATGTGAGCAATTAATTAATCATAATTCTTACTATTAGCGTTGGCAATTGCCCTCTGTGATAGTATTTGTTTTTATTATTTTCACCATTGTTTCAAAATGGTCAAATATTTAAAATCGTTTATGAAATCTTTCAATACCCAATTGTATTCATAAATATATATGTACTATATGTGTATAAATATTACTTAGAACTTTATAATGAACTGATGTGTTTGCTAAATTAATCATATTAATGGAGCGATTATCAACGAACTGTAATTAAGGCAATATTTAAATAATGGAAATGGTTAACGTTTAATTAACAGAGTTACTGTTTAACCTAACTTCAACACCGTTCTTAAATTAATTAGTAAAAATAATCGCTTCCTAATAATTTAAAATGGCAGAAGTTTGTAAATTATTTTTATCAAAATTTTAAACAGTTCTTTGAAAAATACATTAATAAAGTTTAATTTATTTTTAGGTTTTAATGTAAAATTAATACAATGGCAACAAGTTAAAAAAATTAAGTCTGGCAGTTCTGTTCCTCAGATTTCTGACGAGTAACATAAAAGAAACGAATATATAATTTTATACTTCACTTTGCAACATTGTACATTACTTTTGTGGTATTGTTCGTGGTCGTACTTATTCCTCGCTTTATAATTATAATTCTTTGAAGAAAAGTAAGTAAAATAAAAGTTACAAATTAATAACACAAATATAATTTTGAAATTGTTACAATGTGTGTAAAACATAAATAAAGAAAAGTTTTTAAATGGATTAACAATAAGATTTCATAACCTAGAAAAAGAAATTAAGAGAAAGTGGCAGAAAAAATGTGATTTGTGGACTGTGCAGATCAAAGCTATCCTTAGAAGAATAATTGTTGGTAATTACTGCTTCGTTTTGTTCAGCAAATATGTATAAATTATTTTTTTTAATATGCAGAACGTTGAAAAATTTGGGGAATTATATTTTTCTTATTTATAATACTACAATTTGGAACATTACTGAAAAGACTGCCGGAACAAAATTAGTGTCATGTTAGCCGGTCAAATACATACGTTTAAATTCTGCTCAAATTCAGTTGGCTGCGCTGCATAGGCAAGCCTCTACAAATTAAAGAAAAAACTTCTGCAATACGTCATTACGTAACAATCGTATTTCATTATTTATTTTTAGCTTTCCTATCATTTTTAAATTTTAAATAATTTCCTACATATTAATTAATAACGTTCAAAATAATGAAAGATGGATGAAAATTCCAGAAAAGTTTTTAAATCGGTTTATTTTTCAGATTGCTAATCATGTGAATCTCTGATAATTTCAGACACATTTTCTAATTATTATGTGTCCCATCTTATTTAATTTGTTTACTTTTCTTTAAATTATTTTTATTTAATGACATTAACAGCCTAATGAGTCTTACATTAGAATTTTTAATGCATGTCGGGCTGTTTCAAATTATCCATCTCATTCTATATTTCTTATGTAACTATCTACATACGTATAAGGATGAATCTTCAAAAATATGTATGCTATTATTATTATATAAGAATATTAACTCCTTCATTTATTTTTAAAATTTTCTTCGAATTAAATACATAAGGTAGAAATTAGAAAGTGAGTAACATTGCTCATATGACTGCAAAGACTGTCCTCAGACAAAAGATTTATAACTCTTTTTGTGAAAAAAAAAATTATTTCAAGGAACTTTGTTTCTACTAAATTCCTGAGGACTGTTCCATATAAATTTTCACTTAGTGAAGTAGGTGAGTAGTGTGCTAGTTTATCAGTTGGGGGTTCTAGGTTCGATTCCTAGCAGAGACTCTGGTTTGTATCATTACAACACGGGAAAGTATTTTCACAACAGGTATCACAATGGAACCATAATAAATTGAATCCAAGTGTGCTCGGACCTTTCTTCACCTTTACATACAGCAACCTGCCGACCTAACCTAACCTACCATTCGCAAATTTGAATTACAGAAAAAGCTTTGTAATCCGGTTAATTCATTGTAGACCTCAATCCGGATTACCGAATAAGAATTTTATAAACGTTCTTGTATTCAAAATTATTTTAAAACAAATATCGAATGATATGTTAGCGGGATTCACGGTTCGTAGTAACGACATTTTAGATATTGCAGCTATTAACCTACATTGTCTAAAAATTCCAGTGTATCTTAAAAAGTAATACAGTTGACTCCCGATAATTCGTAATCGCAAGGGACCGGCCATTTCTTACGAATTATAGGGGTTTTCGATTTAACGGGGTTAAAATAAAATAAATACGAATTAACGGGGTTTTTCAATTTATTTATTAAAACGATAAGAAAAAATTTTTTTAAATAAAATGCAAAATAAATAGATAAAACAAAAAAGGAAATTCATTTACTTAGCGTAAAATACGTGTAATTTTAATAGCAAACAAAAATTTGTTATTTTGTAACACCGACATAGTTTTATGCGTGCGGTTTGACATTTTTCTTTATTATTCATGTAACAAACTGATCTTAAGAAAATAAACACACACACAAACAATAGCAAAAGCCCACGCAAAAAAAAATAGCGGTAAACCAAATACCATTCTCTCCTTGTTTCTGTTGTTTTTATTACGAATTATAAGTGGTAGTTAGTCCCCGTCCATATTGTGAAACATTTGCTGCAAAACTTTTGAGTTTGTCGACGAGAAGGGGAAGAGGAGTGGAAGTATGTACGCTGTTTCATGTACATGCAGTTTTTGTTGAATTTCTTATTTACATCTTTTGAGATGAGGTGTATTTGACGTTTCATTTTATTTCTTTTCGTTTGGTATACTCGGGTATGTTCTGCAAATCACTTTGAAGTAAAAGTAATTTGAAATCACTTCAATTTGAATGTTTAGTGTTCTGCATTCTACTTTTGACATTTCATTTACTTTTTGTTTTCGAACATTAATTCGTAGTGAATTGCCATGTTCTATAAACTACTTTAATTTGAAAAGAAGTGGTTTAAAAATATTTTTTTGAGACGGTTCCTTTTTTAATATCAGCACTGAATTTTCATTGATCTCGCTATATTTTTATTTTAAATTTTTATTTTTTTTTATAAAAAAACATACTTTAAGATTTATTAAATAATAAAATTCATATAAAAAACTCAAAGATGTATATCTTATTAACTAAAGTCGGTTGGCGATATCATCTCTTATTGAAGTGGCTACGGAATCAGTTATTAATTCATCCCAATCATTGTCATGAATTTCATTTCTTAAATTTATTTCTTCAATATCCTGTATATTAAAATGTCTGCAAATATTATGCAGCGCGCAACATACATTTACAATTCGAATTGCTTTTAGGGGCTGGTACGGAAGGATATGAGCAAGACATCCGGGTATGTTCTGCAAATCACTTTGAAGTAAAAGTAATTTGAAATCACTTCAATTTGAATGTTTAGTGTTCTACATTCTACTTTTGACATTTCATTTACTTTTTGTTTTCGAACATTAATTCGTAGTGAATTGCCATGTTCTATAAACTACTTTAATTTGAAAAGAAGTGGTTTAAAAATATTTTTTTGAGACGGTTCCTTTTTTAATATCAGCACTGAATTTTCATTGATCTCGCTATATTTTTAGTTTAAATTTTTATTTTTTTTTATAAAAAAACATACTTTAAGATTTATTAAATAATAAAATTCATATAAAAAAATCAAAGATGTATATATTATTAACTAAAGTAGGTTGGCGATATCATCTCTTATTGAAGTGGCTACGGAATCAGTTATTAATTCATTCCAATCATTGTCATGAATTTCTTAATATATATACCAAACTTTTGCATAAAATGACGCTTGGACAAATTAAGCTCATCGTCGCTCATGATCAATGTGATCCATCTAGCACAAAATGTGCCTTTCTAAAATGATACGCATGCGATTTAAAATTTTGCACGTGGTACTTCGGGCTAAAGCCACATCGCTGTCTTTTCCAACACCTCGTTGAAATCCGCCTTCTGCTAAAAATCTTAATGTAGCAGCAAGCTGTATTTGTGCCGGTATGGAAGAAACAGGCAGCCTACATTTTATAGAATTTAAAAGAAGATGAAAAGCATCCTTGTTAATGCGGTAATACTGTAAAAACCTAAATACATATATAATTATAATTTAAAATTTTCATTGAAAATATACACATGTGTACTTACATGGCGTCATTTATGTATATCCAAAGGATTTGAGTGGTCTCGCAGAATCCTCCTCTGCACTTTTGCTGCCGCGAATTCATTGTTTTGAAGCACCATGGACACTAATATCACATTCATTGTTTAATTATTAATTATTCATGAATATTTTTTACGAATTCTTTAACTTTTATGCGAAAAAACATTCAATAATTTAATTATGTATAAAGTAGAATTTTATTTTTAAAATCAGCTGTTACTATTTCTGTTTTCGAACTTCATTTCAAATGAGAAAATGTAACACCAAACCACTTCTTTTGCAGAACACCAAAAATTAAAAGTTTACTTTTCAAAACGTATTTTACTTTCATTCCACTACTTTTGTAGAACATGCCTGACTGTTAAGATCATCATAATAATAGCTACCCTGTTTTATTGTTAATTTTTTGTGAAATATAATCAAAAATTTAAAAAAAAAATATAAAATTATATAAAAATTATTATATAATTTTTCTTCTTAGCGTCCATTTTGCTTCAAATTATACCTTGTGCTTCAAATGTGTATCCAAAAAAAAATATTCACACCTATCACAGGGTAGTTATTTTATATTTACATTCGGTATTGAGAAATGTCAAAAAAAATTAAAGAAAGAAGATAGAAGGGAGGAATAAAAAATACTAAACATGAAGCAAAAGTTTCATGTATGGACACTGCTGAAGCTTCAAAAGAGAATTCAAAAAAGTTTTGCAGCAAATGTTTCACAATATGGACGGGGACTTAGCAAACAATTACGATTTATAAGAGGTAAAGATTTTATTTGAAAAAAAAAAAAATTAGAAATTAACGAGATTTTTTCAAAGGACCGACAGTTTATTACGAATTACCGGGATTCGAATTATCGGGATTTCACTGTTACATATTTTACAAGTAGAAAAATAACAACACAAATCTTAAAACTAATTATTTCGCTGGTAAAAAAAGTAATTCACTTTTGTTTGTCCATCACTGTTCGTAAGGCATTAAAATTTTTTAAATGTCGACATTGTTTTGTTTTGGCCATGTATCTAAACAAAAAACATGGAATAGCGTAGCAAAATAATTTGATTTTGCAGCAATCAAAAAAGAGAAAAAATCATGTTTTTTGAGTATGGATTATAAAGTTGCAATCAATCCTGATTATAAAGTATGCAGTATAGTGAAATATGCTGTCCGTTTTAACCAATAATCCGGATCAAGGTTTTACTTTATGCCACAGATTAACTGCCTGTTCATAGAAGACGAGTGAAAATACTCGTTCGCCCATTTATATTGATCACAACAAGAAAAAATTCATTCGGCATTATTGCGGTTGTCGACGTCGACACCAAAATGTAGCTCCTATTACGTCGATATGCTGCATGAAATTGGCATTTACTAAAATTTTACTTTTTCAATAAATATCAAATGACATTTTTATGTGAAAGTTATCGCATATCACTTTGAAAGACGTCGACAACCGCAATAAGGCCGATTGTTTTTCCTTTCAATATAAATGCTGGAACGAGTATTTTTACTTATTTATATGTACGTTATTTTGTTTTTCACAACTGATGGCGAGTAGTCAGCGTGTTGGCTCTGCAACCAGAAAGAACCAGGTTCGATTCCCAGCCAGGTCAAATCAGATAAAGGTTTTTCTGAGTTTTCTGTGCTGCAGCACCCTCCTTAGTAGGTATGTGAGCAATAAAACGTCGGCGAAGTAAAATAATAAATAAAAAGGCTCCATTAGCTTTAAAAATAATGCTTCAAAAAACATCAGAGACGACGCAGCTGAGCTTTAACACACAACAGCAGAGTTATGCAAGAATTAAGCTCTATCTTCCTACCACTTTCACCACATGTCTATTCTCTACCTTATCCCCCTGTCTATCTAGTTTCAGTGCAATGCCATTGCGTATGGCGGGGATAGCCCCTGAGCACTGGTCCAAGATACAAAATAACATGTTTGAAGAAAATTGGTATTGAAATGAAAAAATCTTAAGTTTATGAAATATGTACGAGTATATAAGAGGAGGGTGCTGTAGCACAGAAAACTCAGGAAAAAAATGTTTTTATTTGACCGGCCTGGGAATCGAACACGGGAACACGGTGTTTTATTTTTATTCATAATTCTACTCACTGGATATATGAAGTCATATGGAGTTCAAAAATCAGTAAAAAGTATTGAATCTTCTGCACTTAAATTCATTTTTGACTTTACTGCCCAAAATCAATTTTTATTGTCATTATTTCTAAAAATACAATACCATTTCATTTTTTAAGTGCACATTCCGTACCTGCACAATTAAGATAAATGCCTAATTATTAGAAGATTACTAAAAATAGGTTTTGTATAGCTCAATAAAATTGTTTTTTCTTGGTTTTTTTCATTTTCTAATAAGAAAAAAAAAACTAGAAATAAACGTCTCAACTCTTCGAAATTTTGAAGTTATTTTCATACGGAAAGTCAATGTTAGCTGCACTTTGACTTAACTACCTAAAATCTATTATTTTCTGTCAGTATTCGCTAAAATGCTTTTTTAATTTGCTTTTCGTTTATCTGCACTTTAACCATAATTTGTCTTCATTTTAAACTATTTTCTTACAAAAATTAAAAGTTAACTGATTAAGAAAAGCGTGATGCCATTTTCCATTCAACATTACACAAATGTGTTGTTTTTAAGGTGACAGCATTTTTGACTTACCCGTACAAAAAAATCGTGAAAGTTGATTGTGCTGCTAAGTCAAAATTACAGTATTGTATTGAGTTTTGTTGTGTTTAGGTCGTGGTGAGTGATGAGTGGTGTAAATAGGACAACTGTTACCTAAAGTACAACATTTTTAGGGGTGAAAAATAATACAAAAAATTTCCCTTGGAAAAATTAAATTGCAGTAAAGCACTAAAATCGAATCACAAAGAAAACCATTATAAGTAGTTCAGAATATTAATTTTCATTGCACAGTTATCTTGTTGTTGTCTGCAAATTGGTGTCAATGAATTAATTTTCTTATTGAATTTTCAAACAAAGAGTGAAAGAGTAAAAAACGTACGTGAAACAAGAACTTTTAAGTAATTTATATAATATTAAGAAACAGTTTTCCAGTTATGTTATGTGATAAAATTGTTCAACATCTAAAAATAAAAAAAGAACTGAAATTGTTGTTTCCAAGTTTAAAAAAAATTTGTATTTTAGTTGTGTAGCATTTGTTATACGTACCTACTCCAAAAGAAATATTTATACAGTTCGATTTTGTTTTTCTTTATATGAAATCAAAAACATAGATCTTCTAAATTATGTCCACTTTGTATTTAAAAAAAACACTAAATGTAAATAAAGAACATAAACAGAGCCCTCTGCATATTTTAGCAACATTTTATTTTCAACCTTCTACTTGGTTTTCAGGTAGAAATATAAAAAGTTGTAAATTTTTCGATAAGAATTTATTAATTTATCAAGGCTCAGAGTACAATGAGGCAAGTGCAAGCTTTATTAGATTCTTATTTATTTTTTTTTTTGTAATTTTTTGTTCCTTTTGGACATACTTACATAATAGCTGAGTTTTATTACATCATAAATTTTTTTCTCATTATATGCAATTTGTAAAAAATTTGACGTGGACTTTTTCTATTAAATATGGCCATGGTCAAATTTTTTATTTTTTTTTATCTGGGACCATCACTCAGGAGATAACCCCTACACATGCAACGCATTGTGCTGGAACGAGACGAAAAAGGATAGTAGGAGAAAATACAGAGGTGAAGCTTCAATATCTTACAACTCTGCTGTGGCACGTTCTTCGATTTATAGCAGTATTGTAATGTCTCTGATGTCAATGCGACGTATTAAATTTTGAAGCTTCGTTTTAGTAGCCATTTTTAGCAATTATTTTACTTCGCCTGTGTGACACAATACCGACTAATAATTGTTTAATGCAAATTTTTAAACCATTATCATTCATAGTTTGTTATTCAAATTTATAAAAAAAAAAAATCTTAATTTAAAAATAAAAACATTCAACAAACATAATCTGCGTGTACGACAGACAACATACCAACGCAATTACGTTCAATGACCTGTAGTATTTTAAAAATATCTAAATAAAAACTAAAATTTACGGATTAACTAATGCTATTAAATGTAAACAAAACAATCTGCAATTTTTCTAATACATGTCTTTTAAGTAAAAAGGTTTTGTTGGTCGCATTTTGTAGTTTTTATCATTCATTATCAAACCTTTTTATATTTCACTTTAGCGTCTATTATCAAATCAGGTGACTGCACTGTAATTAGAGAGAAGAAATTTTGTTAATCATCAGCTGGGTGGTTCTTCGCTTGGGAGCAGATAGAAAATTAGATCGTCATTTTTGTGAGTGCAATAATTGATAATTTGTATTGCTGAAATATTTTCATCTCGCGTAATTTTTTTTTTAACAATAAACCAAAAAGAGCAAAATAATAAAGTAGTTACAAAATGATTAGATAATATACATATAATATAATAATGTATATTTTTTAATAAAGATGTTAATTTATCTACTAGGGTTTAAGGTCTACTAGAATTTAATTACACTTTTAGAATCGCATTTTTAATTAGACCGTCTCGATGGTGATGTGTCCTACCTTTTGAATTGCACAACTTCTATCAATTAGTCAGATTTTTTATTTTCAAATATTTAGATATAAATTTGATACTGAAGGGGAACAATATGTTCGCAATATATTGATCAAAGAAGAAGTTATTGCTTAGTTTTATTGAAAATAATCATATAGAAGAAAATAAAGAAATCCAAGAAAAAAAATTTAATTTATCCAGCACCGCGTACAAACCTAAAATTTTTTTTATTTTTTACTTTCTTTTTTAAGTCTGTTAAATTTTTTTTGTTACGGAGATGATTAAATTTTTTTTTATATAAATTTATTTTTAGATGGCTCCTCCATCATTTTCGGATTTAGGCAAACAAGCTCGTGATATCTTTGGTAAAGGTTATCATTTTGGTTTGTGGAAGTTGGACTGCAAAACCAAAACTGCTAACGGCATTGAATTCAGCACAGGTGGTCAATCCAATCAAGAATCTGGTAAAGTCTTTGGTTCATTAGAAACAAAGTACAAAGTATCTGATTACGGTTTGACTTTGACCGAGAAATGGAACACCGATAACACTCTATTCACTGAAGTGGCTGTGCAAGACAAATTGCTAGAAGGTTTGAAATTGAGTTTCGAAGGCTCATTTGCTCCTCAATCGGGCAACAAATCTGGCAAATTTAAGGTTGGTTACGGACATGATAATGTAAAAATCGATTCGGATGTCAACGTTGACTTAAACGGTCCATTGATCAATGCTTCAGCCGTTTTGGGTTATGAAGGTTGGTTGGCTGGTTACCAAACCGCGTTCGATTCAAAGAACGCCAAATTGACTACTAATAATTTTGCCTTGGGCTACACAACTAAAGACTTCGTTATGCACACAGCTGTGTAAGTATTTAATAATAATAATGATATTATTATTATATTAAAAATCTCTTAAAACTATTTTGTCATTTTAGAAATGATGGTCAAGAGTTTAGCGCTTCCATCTTCCAGAAATGCTCCGACAAAATCGATGTCGGTGTACAAATGTCCTGGACCTCTGGTACTAACAACACTAAATTCGGTTTAGGTGGTAAATATCAATTGGATAGTGATGCCGCTTTGCGTGCAAAGGTGAACAATAATTGCCAAGTTGGTTTGGGTTATCAACAAAAATTGCGTGATGGTATTACACTTACCCTTTCCACTATGGTCGACGGCAAGAACTTCAATGCCGGTGGACACAAGATTGGCGTAGCTTTGGAATTGGAAGCCTAAGTCGCCGGCGCTGCCCATTCTAAGTTATTTTTTAATTAATTCTAACACTACCAATAAAAAAAAAGAAAACCGACAACAAACCAACTCCGTTATTTTGTTCACAAAATATGTACTTCAACAAGAAACATTAAAATAATGTGTGTAAAAAAGAAGCAACATCATCTCAAAAATATCCAACAGCTACAATTGACACATGTAAAAAATGTTACAAATTATTTAAAAAAATTAATAAGAAGAAAGAAAAAATCTAAACGCCAGTTTTAATTTAGTTAAAGAAGAAAAACATTACAAAAAGACACCCCTGAAACGCATTAACATGTCCTTACTTGTTAAGATATCCAATAATAATACATAACTATATTTTAAACTAAGCAGTGCTGTTGTTTTAAGTTCTTTTTTAAACAAGCAAAAAAAAATATATTTGCTTTGTGCATTTAAAGTTTTTTTCATGGCGAATTTAATGGTTTTCTCATGTGTATGTATGTATGTAGCCCACAAATATATTTTGCTGTCCAAATCAGTAATAATTTTGTTTAGTAAAGTCTACGTAGAACTTCTTTTTCTTCTCCATCTTCCGAATCATTAATAGTAGATGAAGAAAAATAAGAATTTTGAACATCTAGGTAATATTTAATTTATATATAAAGGTAGATTGATGAATGTGTGCTTTTTTTATCTGGGACTAGCACTCAGGAGGTGACCCCTACACATGCCGTGCATTATGCTGGAACTATAGGAAAGGGATAGTTAGAGAAATGAGAGGAGGTGGAGCTTAATTAATTATTTTACAGTTCTGCTATTTGCACGTTCTTTGTTTTTATAGCAGTGTTGAAACTTCGGTTTAGTAGCCCTTGTTATTATTATTTCACTTCGCCGGTGCTACACAATACCGACGAAAGAGGGCGTTCTGATGTGATTGTGGATTGCTATCAGCTGAAGAAGTTTGTACCTTATAGGAGCCCAAACCGCAGGACCGATCTTCCTGAAATTTGGTGCACTTAGTCTCTGCAACCCCGGGAAGGTTAAAACTAGGACGAGGAGGGCGATAGTGGGAAATTTTTACACCTCCGACACGGTCAAACCGATTTTAATAAATTTTAGAACATGGATGGGTCTGCATCCAAAAATTCTCATAGGTAATGTACATTTTCGAAACTAGGACCAGGAGGGCAATAGGGGGAAAATTCTGCTCCTCCGAAATGTTCAAACTGATTTTATTGAAATTTAAAATCTAAAATTGCTCATAGGTAGTGTACATTTTCAAAAGTAGGACCAGGAGGGCGATAGGGGGAAATGTCTGCCTCTTTAAAACTACATAGCCGATTTTGATGAATTTTATAACTTGGATGTATTTGAGTTTAAAAGATACATTGACTATTGTGCAACTCCGGGAAGGTTATAGGCTATTACTTTCTTTAAAACTAGGACCACGAGGAAAAGTAGGGGCAATTTCCACGCCAGGAAGAACATCTAACCGATTTAAATGTATTTAAGTATGTTTTTGGGTCTAGAAAGACACTTATGCTACATATGTATATATTTTTTAAATAGAACCAGACGATGTAGGGGTAAAATATACCTTTTCGAAACTGTATAACCGATGGAGAGAACGGTAGCGAAGCCGCGGGTAAAAGCTAGTTCATATATAAAGGTAGAAGTAGAGATATTGGATCCCCGCTAATAGAAAAAATATGTATAAAGTATAGGAGAAACTTGACACAATGGGACCCGGGAGGGCCGAAGTGAGCTGTACATGCCACTCCAGCGTCTTTAAAAAATTTTTTTTCTAATTATGTACATATATGCATACATAAAAATAAATAATGTGCAGATTGAAACAAAACAGGTAAATATATATTATATTTGACTCGCGGTAAATAAATGTCAATAGAAACGTACGACAGATCCAACCGACAGCATAGCCACAAGTTGTCAAAGAAAGGTTTAAGGATTCTCAGCCCCGAACTAGCCAGACTGGGACACTCACGGAGAAAGTGTACAACAATCTCCCTCCGAATCCTCCTACACCGGGCATTAAACGGAATGCCATCCTCTCAGCATGCGTGCCCATGGACCAGTTGTATGTGCAGACGGCCTAATGGACAATTAAGAAAAGCTCAGGAGTTGCCGATCTACGTAAATCATACCGCGGGCACCGCCAGATATAGAACCCCACCTCTCCTGAGCCTTCCCCCTAAGAAACTCCTCTATCCGTCCCTTCGCAACAGAAAGAGACCCCTGTCAGAAATAATAGCAGCAGATGGCGAACAGGCCGAACCCAACTCATCAGCCATCTCATTACACCTGATGTTCCTATAACCTGGAACCCACACAAGAGAAATTCCGGAGGACAAGCCAACTCCTCCCTACACTCCTAACAACACGAAGTTTAAATTTTTTGCTGAAGTATTTATAGAATGGAGTTTTTAAAATTACATTATTATGAGCTTTGCAACAAAAAAACATTCTGGATGAATTGAATGCATTTTCAGAGTTCATGTAGATAACCTCTTGAGAGTTTCTACCGATCTAAAACTTGTGTTGCACAAGCACATCGAAAAATGGCAGATGGCATGACCTTTAGGTAGCAAACAGTCGCAATGTGTACTCCCGTAGGAAACTTCTCAAACAACTGATTATTTATTTCGATACTAAAAAAGCCGCAGAGAACAAACATACATTATTCCATAATTTACATTTTTAACTATGTAGAGAGGGCTAGTGCATGACCATTAGTCTTATGAATCTGGAAGTGTGGGCTTGATTCCCGCCCAGAGCCTAGGTTTTTCTACTTATGGTATCACAATGCGTCTAAGTGGGGCATTCTCCTTCAGGGAGGGTCCGCCAGCTAACCTAACCTATATATTAAAATTTATAAGTTGCTTCTTTGGAGCTACTTTCTCCGTGGAACATATGAAAAGAATTTTCAATGTTCGACCAAATTCGGCAAAAACTAAAATAAGCGTATCTATCTATCCACTTATGACGATATCGTGAAATATTAAATGATAATAGCGATTACGTCTATTTTAAAATTTTCGGATATATTTAAATAAAATAAATGGAATTTGTTTTATTTTAAAATATCAAAGTATATAAAAAAAATACCAGTCAATGACTTAGTTGCATGCCTACAACTTTATATAATATGCGTATGTTTGTATTCAAATATTAAATCAACTAATGAAAATATTACTAATATTTTCCAGCTATCTTGGACAACTGATTATTGCGTTTCTCCATATTCTCTTTAATCCAAGCATTTTTCATTACATCCACTAATGTAATGCGATCACTAGCCGATTTGCGCAATAATTTCGATATAATGTCTTTTGCTCCAAGTGATAAATGTGGTGGATAATTAACTTCGACACGTCGTATTTTTTCATAAGTTCTGTCGGTTTCATCTGATTCGAATGGAGCTGATCCGACTACAAATTCATAACATAAAATACCCAAACACCATTGATCTACTGCGTCATTGTATGAACAACCATCTACCATTTCGGGTGGTATGTAATCTAAAGTGCCACAAAAAGTTTTCCGCCTGAAACATTAGAAAAAAGGAAATTAAAATTGAAATATTAGCATTAGCAAACTTGAATGATATATATCTACAAGGCCAACGACGTAACTAACTACCTTTATTTTGATATTAAAAATGGGAAAACAATGACTTTTTAAAATTAAAATCTCTTGTATGTGGTTGCTCTTAAAAAAAGTTTAACAAAAAATTGCATTTATAAGGAATTTTTCACCAGAAATCTGCCTTTTAAATTCCGAGCTATTCAAGTGAATATTTTATTAAGTTTATGTATTAATATATAATTTATGTGGTAAACTATATTTTTATATGTAGATATATTAAACATTTAAAATTAAACTTACTTATTAGATATTGTATGAGCAGACCAACCAAAATCTGCTAGTTTTACATCATCCGATGCCGTCAATAGTATATTCTCCGGCTTTAAATCACGATGTATTACCTTGTTCAGATGACAGTAGTGCAAAGCATCTGCTACTTGGTAAGTGTACTTTGCTGCTCTGGGCTCATCAAATCGATTATTTGGCGAGTTTCGTAACAAAGTATAAATCTCTCCCTGTGATGCCAACTCAAGCGCCATGTAAATACGCTCCCTGTCATGAAACCAAGTTAACAAACGTAAAATATTGGGATGCTTTAATCTCGATTGTATTTCTATTTCTCTCAGCACCTGACGTTGTACATTTCCCTTCCGCAATTCATCTTTAAATAACACTTTCATAGCCACCATGTAATGAGTAGAACGCTCGCGAGCTAAATATACACGACCGAACTTACCACGTCCCAATGGAGCGCCCATTTCAAAATCTGCTGTTGTCCAGTTATAACTAATAATATTGAGATGAATTAAACTGAAGTTTTTATGAATATTTACTCACAATTGTCCAAATGCCGGATGATGCATCATTTTCATACACACATTTTTCACATATTCCTTATGTTCTTTAGGTACATATTTTGTCAATATTGGTAAATCGGCTTTAGTCGGTGGTTTTACTGAAATTTTGTGCATTTTTCTTTAATTTTAGGCGTAATAAAATTCCCGCTTGCGTTCTTTTTGAATATTATTTAAGTGTTGCCAGATGGTATGAGAACCCGCTTAAAGCGCGTAGTACCTTGCCACTATATTTCATAATGCCTGGTATACACGTAACTAAATTTAGTATAAAGTTTTTGTGTATACAATATATATTTATACAAGATAGACTCGTCTCAATTCGCTTTAAAAAAAAGTGTCTTTACTTTGTCAAAATCAGTCGGCCGTTTTCTACACAATTACTGTGAACTCGCGAAAACGTGAACGTGCACGTGCACATTTATTGTTACATTTAGTACACCAAAACATAAAAAAATCTAATAGTTCTAAAAGTATTTAGTGTAAAAATATATCCATTGAAATGCATTGAGTTGTATTTTTAATTTTTTTATATGTACTACATGTACTTTGTTGAATTAATTCATTGTATTTTTTTTATTTTCTTTATTTCTTTTTAAAAATTTCCTTTCAGTTGGTAGGAAGTATAGAATTAATATTGTTTCCGTTCTTTTAGAAGTGCAAAAAGGTACACATTTACTGCCTGGCCCACGATCTCACCAAAAATATTCAAGTTTTAATATTTTTTTTTATTTATTAGGTATAATTTAATATGTGGGAGTACACTGTTGTGCGCTTTTACTCAATTTTTCACTTTCAAAAACATGAACAAATTTGAAAAGGTGAATATCCGTAGTTTATCCGAACGTCCTAACGTATTAATAAACCTTGGATCAGCGTTAGCATATATTTTTTAAGAAAAACTTTTTATTTAAAAAAAAACTTTTTCTCACAAAATTGTCCAAATAATGCAAAAAAGCACAAATATATTTTGAATTAATTTTTAGTCAAAATAAGATAAAGACAATAAACAAACAAAAATTTAATCAACAACAAAAAAATTGATGCTCCCATAATTTTCAACACTCCCTATATTTTAGCTTTTGTTGAAGCCTCCGATGTGTTTGTAGCATATTCTAAGATATTTGCTCCACTTCCATTGCTGCTTAAAACTAATAATACCAAAAATCAAAAATTCCATTAGCCTTACCGATTCTCTTTAAATATTTATCCATTCTTTTTTAAAATAGAAAACTTTTTAGAAAAAAAAACCAGTCATGTTGTGTTAAAGTTGTATTGTTTACATTACATGGCAACATCGAATAATACTTTCGACATATATGTGTATGTATCAGTAAATTAAAAATTAATAAACAAAACTTGAAAATTTTAATGAATTTAAAAAGAAATTATTTTTGAAGCTGAAAACTTTTTGGCATATCAAAAACTATGAAAAACAAGGGAAAACTTGAAAAATGGAAACGCTGCCTTGGATTACCTCAAGGTAATGAATTTGCCTTGAATTTGCCTTGCAAAAATAGCTTTGATTCGTCTTGTGTACGGCAAATTAACATAAATTTGCCTTGGATTTATATTTATTTTGGCGGCAGTTTTTAGTTTATAATTAATTAAAAATATTGAAATATGGACAGGTTTAGAAAGAAACTTGCAACTAGAGCGGATTTGCCTTATCTAACGGAGAATGTGCCAAATGAGCATAAAGATTATGTTAAAGAAATTTGCATGAAAATGATGCAGCATTCTGCATATGGGCAGCCGTAAGTAATTTTGTATATTTAGAGGATTAAAATTAAATATATAATGAAACCAAAAAATATGGTCGTGCAGGTATGAGTGGTCCACTCGCGATTTCGAAATGGGTGCTCCTTTAGGTAGAGGTAAATTTGGACGAGTTTATTTGGCGCGGGAACGTTCCAGTCAGTATATGGTGGCGATGAAGATTTTATTCAAATCCGAATTGCAAAAAGGAAATGTTCAACGCCAAGTATTAAGAGAAGTAGAAATTCAGTCACGTCTCAAACATCCACATATTCTTCGTTTGCTGACTTGGTTTCATGACACTGAACGAATATATTTGGCTTTAGAATTAGCATCGCAAGGTGAACTCTATAAAATCTTACGCAAAGCGCCCAACAAAAGATTTGACGAGTTACGAGCTGCAAAATATACATATCAAGTAGCAGATGCTTTACACTATTGTCATTTAAATAATGTTATACATCGTGATCTTAAGCCAGAAAATATTTTATTAACAGCTTCAGACGATATCAAACTAGCTGACTTTGGATGGTCAGCTCATACAAGATCAAATAAGCAAGTATTGAATATGATATAAATTTAATGAAATTAATTATTATTTTTCTTGAAGGCGGAAGACTTTATGTGGAACTCTGGATTATTTACCTCCAGAAATGGTTGATGGCCGCACTTATGACGATTCTGTTGATCAATGGTGTTTAGGTATTTTGTGTTATGAATTTTTAATAGGTGGACCGCCTTTTGAGTCTAACGATACAGAAATAACATATGAGAAGATTCGACGTTTAGATATTCGTTATCCAAGTTTCCTTTCCTCTGGTGCCAAAGATGTTGTCTCGAAGTTGCTACGTCGAGCGGGAGATGGTCGGCTAACGTTAGTTGACGTTATGCAGCATCCTTGGGTTAAACACAATATGGAAAAGCGTAACGAGCAGCTTGCACAAATGAGATCTACGCACAATATTTAGAAAATTATGGTTTCCAATGTTAGTTTAGTTAGTGCATAATTAAATTGGAAGCAACTTGATAAACATTGGTTATTTACAATAGTTATACAAAATTAATAGAAAAAATTTTTTGCTTTTTCAAAAGACCAATTTATAATGATATACTGTGTGTATTGGCTTATAGTAAAAGTTTCATATATTTCAGCAAATGGCAACAGATTCTGTTGTATAAAATTATAACACATGATTTTAAATAGAAAAAATATGATTTATTGCCGCTGGTGCCAAAACTATTAATAGCCTTCGACATTCACTTTTCAATACGAATACACTTCCCTCTTTTTTTATATTGCAAACTGAAGTTAAAAAACTACCAAACGCCACCTCAGCCATCGACTCTACTGATTTCATAGTGTAATATGATTTTTAACCCGGCCCAAATAAAATACCATATGCATATTGCATTGACACCTTTTTTCGTCTTATATATTCTGGTACTTCTGCAGCATGTTCTCGGCCAAGAGGATGTAACCATCCGCGTCCAAAAATCGTGCTATACCAGTCGACGTTGAATCAATGGCAGGCTACCATTGAATTATAAAAGCGCAACTTTCCAGCATGGAGACGATCAGGATAGTGTACGTTTGACTTTTTTAGTTCACAGATGATGACCCACTCCAAGGTTCTGATGGATATTTCTATTTTATATTTTTTTTTAATCTAGGACCAGCACTCAGCAGAAGACTCCTACACATGCGAAGCATTGTGCTGGGAACTATAGGAAAGGGATAGTAGGAGAAACGACAGGAGGTGAAGCTTAATTAATTATTTTGCAGCTTTAGTTTTTTATACTCGTAGCAGTGCTCACAGAGGTCTATGGCAGTGCTGAAGAGCTCCGGTTTAGTAGCCATTTTTTTTATTATTATTTTACTTCGCCGGTGCTACACAATACCGACGAATGAGGGCGTTCTGATGTGATTGTGGATTGCTATCAGCTGAAGCCGGTATTGTTCAGTGACTATGCCTTCGCCACCACTGAAACCTTCCGACAACAACTGACACACTAATGCACATCAGAAAAATGCGAGGTGTTTATTTTTATTTAAAAATTTTTTTTGTCTGAAACGGGTTGAACCCAGGTCTGTTTTTTGGTTGTGTAGTCAACGTGGAGACTACCATCCATCGTGCCATCGCCACCCTTATATTCAGGTATGTGATGGAAATCGATCGATTTGAAAAGTAAATCGTCTTTTGAAATCGACAGTAGTGTGATGAATTTCGATCGATTTCATATTTTATATTTGTTTCGTTTCCACATATCTTCTCTAAATACAACTGTATAAAATCTAATAATACAACTGCATAATATGTAAACAAGTGTATGTGAGTGACGTTTGTAAAATATTTAAACAAAATAAAATTTGTATCAACATATTTTATCGTTTTTATTTATAAAATGCCTTTTTTTGCTGCGCTTTCCCTAATTCTCTTGGAAGAAAATAATAGTATGAATAGCGAAAATATTCTAAGAAAACGTTTAAGAGATAAATCGGATCCCTTAAATTTGCCAGATGAAATATGGGTATTTAAATTTTTAAATTTCACTTCTATATTAACTAGTATTTATTTAAATAGATTTGTTGAATATTTTCGTTTAAATAAGGACGGATTTATAATCATTTTTTATTTATTTTTTTTACTTTTTTTGTTTATTTCCTTACATTTTGTTCAAGTAAAGTTAAACGATTTGAAATCGAATTTCAACTGGCATTATCGAAATGCGTCACATGTTAAAAACGTATTTTTTTCAATGAAACAAGATGGAATATGAAATCGTCACATATAAATTCATCACACTATTTGTTGATTTCAAAACGTTTTAACGCCGAAAACGATTTTCATCACATACCTGATTATATTACAATTATTTTTTATATACTTATATATTAGAATATTGAAATAAATAGTGGTTCATTTCAATTGGGATATCCGTCAACACGTACACAGAAGTTTCGGTAATTTTTCTCATATTGCCCTTAAGAAAATGATACAAACTTTGTTCTACGCAATGACCGTCACTGTTCTTGTAGGGAGGTAAAATCACTAGCAAAGTCGCTCGTAAGTTGATACAAGAATTTGCATCGTATTTTTATGCCGAACGTCAAAGTTTGTTTACTTTTGTGAGAAAGTTAAGAAAAGTGGTTGTAAATAATTTAATAATTATAATACTATAATAATAAGAATGCAAAATATAATACTTTTTGTAATAATTTAATTTTAACTCATTACATTAATTTGACACGTTCTTTTTAGGGTACATTTAACAGAACACGTGTATACAAAAAATTTGATGTTTGGACATAAATTCAATAACATAAACATTTTTTTTTACATTGACTACTCTAAAACGTGAACTTTTTGTCGAACGTTATGGCCATAGAATACCTAGAAGTGTCAGCTGGGGGCCTGAAAAAATTTTAAATCAGCTTTTTCGCAAATTAGGGGGTGAAAGGGCCAAATATAAAAATTCACGAAAGATGAAAAGTAAACAAAAGAAAAATGCCATAAAATGTAAAATTTTGTAAACAAGCCACAAGTGTAACATAAGAATTTTTAAATATGTAGGCATCAAATAAACTAGAAATAATGTTTATGAAAAAATAATAGTTATAATATTATTAGAGCGCTACTATATAAATTGGAAGATATATTGCGCATAAATTAGACCATATATATTCAGAATCTAGATCAGTTCATTTGCGAGAAATGCTTTAAGCTGAACTACGTGTAAGATGGAATCATCTAAATTTACCCAAAAGCGTTCCAGCAATTATTAACAAATTTGGAACAATTTTGAAATAAAATTACAGAGTAAAATTATTAATTTTCTGTACAAAGTTGCACGAACTTTTTCTTTGGGTAAGTTCGGTCTAGAATTAAATTACCGGCTGTTTTTGATTTATATATGATACTAAGAAAATTTGCAAAGAAACGACAAAAGTTTTTAATTTAAAAAAGATTTTTTAAATAAATTTCAAAATGTAAGTACATATATTTGTGCATATTTATCACTTTATTTAATAAAAAATGGCTTTTACTTTTTTTCAATTTATTTTCGTCCACATTTTACAGCCGTTGCCAACGATGAAAATGTTTTTGTTATGCACGTTGAACAGACCTATTATGTGGTAAATATGGTTTTTGCGTTTTCTTACTTTTGTACATTTTGGTATCTTATTGAGATAAATTATGGCTTACTCTTATTTTACAGAATTTTACCAGAAAAGTAAACGAACAGACCTAATATGTCTTGCTTGAAGGACATTTACACCAGTTGTAAGAGCAGATGTAGGTAACTCTGAAAATTAATTCACTTCTAAATACATCTATTCCAGAATATTTGTTCATTTTCATTGATACAAGTTTTTGGAGCAGATGAAACGTGTAAACAGTGAATTTTGGTAAAAAAAAAGTTTTAAAATATTTAGCAAAATTTATAAAAAAAAGAATCTGAAAATAAAAAGCGAAATTTTTTGCATAATATATGGATGCTGAAATAATTAAACGTAATTATAGAAATAGAGGTACATACAAAAAACAAAATGGCGGATGTTACGAATAATGTACTAGAAATAAAATAAAATAAACTAAAAATTAAAATTTTCTATTTAATGATTTTGAACATAAATATTTTTTTTAAATTCAGATTATAATTGTTTAGACAACTAAAAAGGTAAGTTTTTATTGAAAAGGGGGACAATTTATACAACTTAGGAGGTTAGAAAAAATCGATACTTCGTGAGGTTTTCTTCGTTTTTGACGGACCTTTGTAATGACTGAAGTGGCACCTTTAATACCTCAATTACAAGAAATGCAACAACAACAATCAAATATGAATACCACGAATGGTAACCAACAACAGCAGGCTAATCAGTGGGCCAACTATAACG
Organism: Dexiosoma caninum; assembly: GCA_963924685.1. Lineage (NCBI taxonomy): Eukaryota > Metazoa > Arthropoda > Insecta > Diptera > Tachinidae > Dexiosoma > Dexiosoma caninum. The sequence goes on from OZ004727.1 coordinate 69,903,456, forward strand.
CATGGTACCAAAGCGGTGGACCTTATCAGCAGCAATATTCACCTTATTACCAATATTATATGCGATATGGCATGAATAAGAATCAACAACAATCGCCTGGTGTTACAGGTAGCATTTCCAATAGCAATGCCCCACCAGGGTTTGGTAGTGCGATTATTAGTGATGGTGACAAACATTTGCCTCCTTTGCCGTCAGGTCCTCCACCACCACCGCCGGGAAATAGCTGTAATCAACAGCAAAAAAATTTTGGTGGAATCAAATTTAATCTTAATCAACAAAAACGATTAGCGAACGCCCCAAATCCCCTGCAACAGCAACAAGGTTGCAATTTTAATGGCAGTTTCCTAAATAACATCATGAATAATCAAAACAATAGTGGAAACAATACTAAGAAAAAACGTAAACGCAAAAATAAACAAAATCAAATACAACAACAGCAACAGGCTCTATTCGATGCTCATTTCGAAGACGCAGCCATGGATGATACGAATTTTATAAATACTTCCATACCACCTCCACCACCACCTCCCATAATAGCTAACATAGATTTGAGTAAACCACCACCACCAATTGGAAAGCCGCTAAATAACGACGTGAATCAGGAATCAAATCACCAGATGCAAACATCTGTTGAGATATCTACAAACACTCCTTCGTCTACTTTTAAAAAACCTAATGATTTCCATAATCCTAACGATACCTGGCCAGAGTCATTGAACAATTATGTTGCCCGTTGTTATGCAAAATGTACAACTGATTTGGATAAAGATCAAATAGACATTTGCTTGAAGGGAAAAATTATAGCGGCTGCCAATAGGAATGAACTTTGGGCTCGAGATTGGGATAACGAGCCAATACCTAGCGTGTTTAGTGAACGCAATAATCTTAATGTCAAACTACATAATACTTCACTATCTTCGCCCCAAAATCAACGTAATCCCTTTCAACATAATCACAAAAATCACCAATCTTCTAGTATTCCTATGGATCATTTAAAAAACAAGTCAAATGCTTGTGGTTTATCGCGTAATTTAAATGCTCGTCTCGGCCAACGCAATTCATTTGTTTGCATTAGCAAATCTAAGGATTCTCGCAGTCGGTCGCGGTAAGTATAATTTTTATTAAAGTATATTAGAGCTTAAGATATTTCCTTTAAACTTCTATAAAATAATTCAACAATTCAAATAAAATTCTTTAAAAAAAGATTGTGAAAGCAATAGAGAGTACCAAATTGGCATCTCAACGCATGTAGCTTTTGCATTGCAATAGAGAGAACTCCTCAGATTTTTTTTTTTTTTGGCGTGTGAGGTAGGGTTAAAATGCCTTCGCACTTACAGAGACCGTCGTTTTCTGCGTTGAGTGGTGTTGCCACTAAAAATTCCCTCCTCCTCCTCTGGGTATATTCCTCTCCGGGACCGCTTTCCGCATTACTTCGGGAAGGACCAGAGCCACGTCCCAATCAGGACCACTCTCACTCACCCACGTCTGGGTCCGCCAAGTCCGCAGCCGGCGCCATGGCCCCGGCCCGTATCGCCTGGTCCCCGTCAGAGGGGGCCCCGTTATGCAGCAGCGCATCGAGGTCCCTCTTCTTGTCCTCACAATCGAGCATCCTCCCTATCACGGTGGCAGGAGCGAACCCGCCAACCCGCTGCGCAATTGCACCTCTCTCAGTATGCCACCTGGTGCAGTCGAAGAAAGTGTGTTCTGCATCATCATCCGTAATACCACAGTAAATGCAGTCGGGACCGTCTGCCCTGCCCATCCGGTACAGGTACTTTCGGAAGTATCCGTGGCCCTAGAGGAATTGTGTCAGGAAGTAGTTAACTTCCCCAAATTTCCTCCGAATCCATACTTCCACGCAGGGAATGAGCCTCGCCGTCCACCTGCCGACCGTGGCGGCGGTCCACCTGTCCTGCCATCGCCGGACAGTTTGGGGTCTCAGACCAATAGCACCAACACCAGGGCCCTCCCCCTCGAGTTCCAAGCCTCCCACCGCTCGCGCGCCAAGAGGTCTATGTGTATTTGCCCACATATCACCAGGACCACAGCGCCCAAGACCGTGCGGTAAGCCGGAGCAACCCTAAGGGCCGCCGTCGGCTGTACCGCTTCGAGTACCCTGCGTTTGGTTCTCTCACCCAGTACATTTCCCTAAATCTCGCTCCCATGGAGCAAGATCGACTTTGGGACCGCCATAATCAGCCTCCTCTTGCTCTGTGTCGGTCCTCCGACATTTGCCATGAGTCTGCTCAACATGCCAGTCATCTTCGCCGCCCTAGTCGCCCGTATTTGCCCAGTAAGTCAGCCTACAGTCGAGTCTGACGCCCAAATACCTTATGGCACTCTGGGTAACCAGAGACACATCCCCTATCTGCATGCCGACGCCGAGTGGTATGTGTGCCCGCGTCGTCAACATCACCTCGGTCTTCTCCCCGGCCAATTCCAAGCCGTGGTCCTCAAGCTACATCCGGGTCCTAATCATGACCCCCATGGATCACGGTTCAGGTCGCTCCGAAGTTCTTCCCATTTCGCCCTCCTGCTCGCCATTATCGCGCGACGCAACGCCCCGCGGGACCGCTTGTACTCTTGGGCCTCCAGTAGAGCCTCGCCGGCCCCCCTATCCCTAGTATAGACCCTCCTATTGCGGAGGCAGTCACGCCTGAGTCCAGCAATCTCCGGCGTCCACGAGTACACAGGTCGCCTCCCCGCCCGTCGCGACAATCGGTGCGTCGATGCGTCGCATCCACGGACAATGCGCCTCATCATAGCACCCGCCAGGGAGTCTGCGTCTCCCGCACCGTCCAAATCCGTAGTACTGTCGAAACCGGCCAAGAACGACCCGCGGTCTAACCTCGCGACGTTCCAACCACGCGCGCCTCTCCCCCCGTGCGCCCGCGCTACGCCCGCCTGCGATACTATCCCAAAATCCAACATACTGGTGATCACTCCCAGTATATTCGTCGAGCACCCTCCATCCTTCGATCATCCCAGACAGATTCTCGGATACCAAAGTGATGTCAGGAGTGGTGAACTCGCACCCCGGCCGCCTGAAGGTGTTCGCACCACCAGCGTTCATGACCACCAGGCCCAACCTGGCCGCCATATCCAGGACGCACCTCCCCCTCGTGCTCGTCACCGGCTCACCCCACTCCACAGCCCTGGCATTGAAATCACCGGCCACCACAAAGGGTCCGGCCATACCAGCGAGAGCGTCCTCGATAGCGGCCATCTTCGCCCTAAATCGCGCCACAGTGAGGTAACAGCTCACCAGCACAAAACCGCCGGTCCGAGCCCACGCATAGCCGCAGCCGATCCCGTACCGCGCAACCGCGAGTTCACCGCCGCCAGGTAGCCAGAGCGCCGCCGTACCCGTTTCGTCCCCGAGCCAGAACCCCCGGTGCATCGGACCGTATTGTTCGCTGATAACAACCACGTCCGCGCCCCTCTCGGCAACCATCTGCCATAGCATAGCATCCTCCTCAGATTAAAAGTGCTAAAATGATGAAATTTTAAAATTTTTTATTACTTTGAGATTTGGAACCAGTTTGTTATCATATTTTATATAATCAAAAATTACTTTTGTTTTAAAAATTTTTGTATATACATACTATATATACAATATGTTTTTAGTTATGTAAGTTATTTAGAGTATTCAAAATTTCAACCACGTTATTTTCATCTTCATATACCAATTCATTTTGGTACTTTGTACAGATGATCCGATTTTTCTAACAATATCGGCCGAGGGGCAGCAAACGTTGTTAAATTTTACACCCTATCTTTTCATTAATTAAATTCTTAAAATTGTGAAATTGAGTCCAGAAATTAGCACGTTTTTGGAAATTCTTAATGCTAAATCCGACAACCCTGCATTTGAATTCATAAACGAAAACTTTCTTCATAAAGTTTTGCTGATTTTACCTTTCATGTGTAATAATACGAATATGAGAAGAAAAGGAAAAAATTAACTAAACGTAACGGTTAAGTCTGTATCCCTTTGTTTTTCCATTACATATTAAAAAAAATTAAATTAATGTACATTATTAAAATCATATTTATTTATTTGCAGTTCGCCGTGTAAATATCGCAACAAACGTAATTCTCGGTCGCGTTCACGTTCTCGATCACGGTCGCTCTCATCGTCTTCGTCACCAACTCGTCCTCGTAAAATGCGCCGTTCTTCATCTTCTTCGTCTTCTTCCTCTGGTTTTATACCACTTTCCTCCTCCTCTTCCTCAAATAACACATCTTTTCTTAGTAAAAAACAACAGAAGCTACAAAATAAGAAGAACAAAAAACACGATTCGAACACTGCCAATGGTGGTGGTAAATGTAAGGTTCCCTTTTATTCTTCTTCGATTGGCGGTGCTGTAGATGATGACTCTGCGCGACTTCAACAAAGAGCGGCTCGTTTTTCGCAAAACGGCACCAAAAAAGATATAGTGACCGTTGCCAGCTCCCCTTTCGGTCTGGCAAATAAAGGTGGCAATTATAAGAATTCCAAAAAATGTAATACTTCGCGATTGTATATTGAAGACGTGGATAATGGTGAAAATATTGATCTGTTCGATTTACACATCGTTGGTACATGTCGTGATTTGGAAAAGTCCTTTTTGCGTCTGACTAAAGCGCCGGCACCCTCTGAAGTTAGACCCGTTGAAGTTTTGGTACATTCATTGGAAAATGTTAAACAGAAGTGGCGCAGCAATCAGGATTATTTCTATGCTTGTGATCAGTTAAAATCTATTAGGCAAGATTTAACCGTAAGTAGTTGTCTTCCTAAATTTTTCGCGACATGACTTCATTCGTCTTCCTTAAGGTCCAAGGTATACGTGATAAGTTTACGATAGAAGTATATGAAACCCATGCCCGTATTGCAATGGAAAAGGGTGATCATGAAGAGTTCAATCAATGCCAGACACAATTAAAAATGTTGTACAGTGAAGTTGGCACTAGTTCGAATACTTTGGAATTTACAGCTTATCGCATTCTTTATTATATATTTACTAAAAATACCTTGGGTAATTATTTCTGTGGCGTAATCCATTATATGCGCCAATAAAATATAACAATTTTTGTCTTTTGCAGACACTACTACTGTTCTACGTTCCATAACACAAGCTCAACGAGAGAATCCTGCCATTGCTTATGCTATGGAATTCCGTTCCGCTTGGGCAATGGGCAATTATTGCAAACTGTTTCGTTTATATAAAACTGCGCCGTTAATGGCTGGACATCTTATTGATTGGTTTATCGAAAGAGAACGCAAAGCTGCTTTAAGAACTATTGTCAAAGCGTAAGTTTCTTTATTTTTGTTATTTGTAGTTTATCTTTAATTGCATAAATTAAATAAAGATTTAAGGTGTTTAAGTTCGATCTTGTCAAACGCCAGTACTCTTTATTCTAAAAAAATATATAAATAGTGATGATGTTGGAATAAAGCCTACAAATGAAAAGGAAGAAATATTGCACCCGCTCAGATAGCAGTTCAATTTACTTATCTACTTTGATTATTAAATATGTAATTATTTTTATTTTAAGAAATTCAAGCTTTAGGTCTATTGTACTTGTTATTATACCCTTCACTTTTAGTGTAAAGGGTATATATAAGTTTGTCATTCCGTGTGAAACTTTTTTAATATTGTCTCAGAAGAAAAATTTATATATTTTCAGAAAGGTTATGAATAGAGAAGTTGATAGAGCCATGCCCGTCTGTCTGTGTTTGTGTTTCTTGAAACGGCGTTTGTGGCCAAATTAATCATTTCATAAAATTCATTTTGTGTCAATCCGTCAGTAGTAGACCTGAATCTCTTCCTATTGAAATTTGGGCAAATCGGTTTAATAGTTTCCGAGCTACAGCCGCGGATCCACGACCAATTTGGTTTTTTTTCTTGAAATTTTAGTACAAAATTGTCCATAACTTCGAAACGGATGCAGCGATTTTAATGAAATTTAGTCCGTGTATGTAACTAGGTGGACAACTTACTTTAAATACTATTTGGACCCGCTAAGTAACCCCAAATATGTTCAAAATATGCAAAAAAAAACAAAAAGCACGCGATTTCCTTATGAAATATGCATTATATATTATGAAATAGACTAATAGAAGAAACAATATTTAAATTAAAACATACTTCTTACTTACATACATAACATGATTCTAACCACCATCAGACTTCACCAAAACGCCATCCATATACAGTTTGTAAAAAAAATGTTTTCAAAACAAAAATTTTTTACGAATTTAAATTTAAATAAATATTTACAACAACAATATCATTATATTTGTGAATTTTTTTTTTACAACTGTTGTTTTGTATGTTCTCGACAAGCAGGCGTCGAAATTTTGACAAATTTATGAACATATTACAACAACAACGCTACAAAATAATTTTGCATACTTTAAACAGTGTAAAAAAAGTGTTTTCAAAAATGCAAAGACAAGAAGGAACCGTTAGTTTTTTGCATATGTATTGCGTATAATAGTTTTATATGGACGCTAAGAGTAGCAGTTGTCTTTTATTCATTAAATTAAGCTCATAGAATAAACAAATGATTACCCAATTATATATAAACTATGCCAGGAAAGCGACTGAACAAAGACTACCCAACTGGTGTATTTTAATTACTATAAAGGAAAATTCACAGAGAAATTTCTGAAATGTTCTCTCTTAACCTAAGGACGGTATATAATGTTATTAACAGTGCTGAAAAAGAAGGAAAACTGGAACCAAAACAAACACCAGGCAGACCAAAAAAAGTAACTCGGCGAATTGAAAAGAAAATTTTGAAAATGATTGATGAGAATCCACATTTCAGTACTATAGGAATTGCACTTAGCATCATTAATGAATGTGGAGTAAGTATCCCTCTCAGACTGTTGAAATGTGCTACAAAACCATAAATACTCTTCAAGAGTTACGAAGAAAAAACCTTTGCTATCCGCGGTAAATATTGAAAAAGGTATAAGTTTGCCATTGAACAGCTTTCTTTACCTTCGGAGCACTGGGATGATGTTATTTTTTGTGACGAAACGAAAGTGATGCTTTACTACCATGATGGACCTCAAAAAGTTTGGCGAAAACCCCTGGCGTCTTTAAAAAATAAAAATATAATACCCACTGTAAAGTTCGGTGAACTATTCGTTATGGTGTGGGGTTGTATTTCGAGCAAGGGTGTTGGCGAAATAAGAATATTAGAGGATATAATGACCAAGGAAGTCTATCTAAACATTTTAAAAAAGGAATTGAGTGCAAGTGCTCGGAAATTCGGTTTTGTTGACCCAGAAAAGCTCAAGTATAAATTTTAGCAGGATAATGAACCGAAGCATAAGGCATATATTTGTAGATCCTGGTTGTTATATAATTGTAGAAAAGTGATCGATAACCCAGCACAAAGCCCAGACTTAAACCCTATAGAAAATTCATGGGTCCACCCAAAGAAAAAAGTCGGAAAAAGGTCACCAAAAACAAATAACATTTATTAAAGAAGAGTGAGAAAAAATACCTGAAAATTATGATATACCAAAGCTTATCCATTCAATGTCTAGACGCTTAGAAGTTGTAATTAAAGCTAAAGGAGGGCACACCAAGTATTAGCACCCTCAAATCTTTTTTTTTACCATTTAGAATAAATTTAATTAAATTTAACACAATTTTGAAAACATTTATTTTACAGCGTAGAAACTGGAAGTATTTTTTAAGTTACGATTATTATTTTGTTATTTAAATTAATTTTGTTTTTTTTGTGCAAAGTGTTTATAAACATCTTCAATTAAATACATGAAGAAAAAAATTTAATAAAAGTTGTATAATTTACTTGCAAATAAGAGTTTCTCTTAAACTTTTTAATTTTTCTAAGTTTTGAAAAGACTTTTTACAAACTGTATATACTCAGTCACCTCACCCAGCAAGACCGCTGAGTTTGTTATAACTTATCTAGCCTAAATCATACCACAATTTTCCCACTAATACTATCAAATACACTAACACAAGTCGTGTAACGACCCTTTTTAGCAATGCATATAAAGAAATTTTACCATATATGTATACGGAGTCTGATGAAACAAATACATTCTTAGCACTCATAAACTCATGGTGCCAGTTTTTATAAACAATTTTTTTGGATCCAAACCTCCTCATTCTTTTTTGCTAATTTTATAAATATGTACATTCATGCGAAAGAGTAGTAGCATTGCTTTTAGAGCATTTCAGTATGCAAAAAAAAATCTTAAATTAACGAACAGTGTTGCCACGAAATAATGTTGGGATAGAGGACATACAGATGATTATCCGATTTTTATTTATATATATTTAAAATTTTACATGGAAAGAAAAAACAAAAAACTGAGACAAGTTGAATTGAATTGATTGGTATGATTGTTAAAATAAGTAGTAGGAAAGACTTAATTGTTCTTCGCTATACCAAAAAAATTTATAATAAATAATTTTATTTTTACAATTTCTGTTAAAAAACATTTTACAAAATTTCAAAAAAGGTCGAATGTTTTCTTACGTCTTACGTCTATGTGTGACTGTTTTTTGAACACTAACGCACACTAATACAAATATTGCCGCGGATATTAATACGTGTCGCATCGGCTTAACGAAAGAAAATATTAAATCTAACAGTGAAAATGCTGAAATTGCTGCAATGGCGGATTATATATGCGAGCCAATGGCCTTGAATGTGAGTTTTTATTTTAAAAATATGTTCAAATAAATACGTGGTATCGAGATGCTAACTATTCAAAACTAAAATACGCCAACTGAGCAACCTAAATATGCCAAACTTTCAAATTACAGAATTGTCTGCTGCTTTATGAATTATTATTCAATTTAAATTCATAAAGTTTTTTTTTGGATGTAAAAAATGTATAATAACTGATTTTTCATGGAAATTTATTTATTAATTCTTTAATGAATGAAATGAACTAAAATATAAATAAATTTAAATGAATTCGGCAGTAAGAAATTGTTGCATTAAAGAAGAACCCTCAAATAAAATGCGTTTTGGCATAATTTTTACCAGAAACAAATAAGCGTCTCAAATTTGTACGACGAAAAAAAGTTACTTACGCCGTACGTTTTTTGAACAATATTAGTGTCTTCTTTGCTGTACAGCTACCAAAAAAGAATATTATGATGCATTTGTGGCTTACACTATTCTTGCGTAATCGGATCTTTCAAATAGAGGCTTACACCATTTTGTGCTGTAAGTATTTGATACATTTAAATGAAGTACTCAAATATTACTTATATTTTATGGAAGTAGAAGATTCCGCAAATAGTTTATTTTTACTAAATAAAGCAAATCTGTCTGAAGAATAAGAAAAATTCTTATTGTGAAAAAATAATATGAATATGAGATACTTATGAATAATCACAATATTTCTTATTTTATTAATTTTATCTTTCTCCTGTAATATTTTGAGACGCAATAAATGAAATAATTTTACAGTCAAGAAATCGACGGGTTTTCATTAAAATTAAATCACAACATAATTTTAGTTTTAAAAAAATTTATAACAATGAAGTTCGCACTGAACTGGGAATTTGTTTATTTTGCAAAATAGTAACAATTTTAAAAGTGTGACTTTTAAAAAATTAGATTTTTTCAAAATTTTAAGCACATGTATTAAAAATTTTCCGATTTTACATAATTTATAATAAAATTTATATAATAATAATAAAAGAAATAGCGTTCAGTGTAAACATTGCCAATGTTTGCAAATTTGAATTAAAAATTTTATCAACGAAAAATCAAGTTCTACATTTATGCTTGTTATGGCAGTTTCATAAAAAGAAATATTATTTTCTACACTGATGTTTACCGTTCTTTCATTTTGCGCCATTAATAAGCAAACAAATGTGGTGTTGCTTCTGGCTCAAGCATTCACATTTTATGCTTGTTTTTGTTGTTTGTCTTTGAGCGTAATTATTTTTCCCTCATTTCAGTAATGCTGCCAGTATGTAAAAAAAAAGTAATAAAAATACCCAAAAAATTCCCACTTCTGATATATACTCGTATGAATAATAATTGTTATTAAAGCCCGTATGACACTAAATTTAATTTTCATTAATTAATATAAATCTATCAATAGAAAGGGACAGCAAAGCCAGAAAAAAAGAAATACAATATACACTTAGTCACAAAACTCTACATACGATTTCGAAATTGCATTTAATCTGATCGTTATTTTATATGTGAAGTAAAATTTTAGAAAATTCTTACTTGTAAGTATTTAACAGGGCACATTTATTAATTTATTTAAAACAGAAACTTAGATATAGAATAACTTCCTCCACTTCTCACTTGATAATGATTTTAAGAGACGAAATAACAAAAAAATCATTTTTTTCGATGCCTAAAAGGCTTAAAGAAGTTTTAGATGCAAAAAAGACCATACAATCCATTGAATATTTTCTAAGTCACCCCAAAGTTTTTATAATGTATCATATGTAGACTTTTGCTTTTATAAAATTTATTATATTTTTCATTCTATAATATTAAACAGCGTGAATTTTTATTTTCTGTAAAGATCGTTAATCCTATGAAATAAAAAAGTTTAACAACTTTTTTGTATTTCTCTAAAAAATTAAAATTTATTGAAGTAATTAAATCGTATGTAGAGTTTTGCAACTAAGTGTATAATATTTATATTTTTTAAGTGTTGCCTTCTTATTTCCATTAAAAAAAACGCTGAAGAAAAATATACTTTGATTAATATCAGTGCACTCATCTACACAAATAGAAAAATATTTACAGTTTATTATTCTAGTTTTAATATTAGAATAAATGAATGCACTAATTTGTTCCGTGCGTTGGCATACTAAGCTTTCAGATTTACTGAAGTAATTTTCGGCAAACAAAAAATCATTTTCATATTCATTCAACATTGCAGAGTCTAGTAAAAAACTACTACACAATCTGCTCATATCTATAAATAATAATAAAGTGGCAGCCTTGGTTTTCAAGTAACATGCGAATACACAACCCGCATGCTTCAATAATCACTGAAGACTAAAGTTTTTATTCAAAAAATTAAAATTATGGCTGCATGCTCTCTTTATTAGTGTAATAGCATTCGCACATGTGCGGTGTTTTGCGGTCTCTGATTCTTATCTATAAACATATACTTACATAGTATATTGTTTCGCTCACTCCTATAGGGAGCTTATGGCATTCTTTATGTTCATAACTTTGTTGTTTATTATTTTGTGTACATACATGTATACATATGGACTACTGAAAAAGTTCTTAGGCCTTTCTCTGATTTAATGACTCTGAATTGAATGAGGTTGATGGATGAGCTAGCAAAGAGCAAGTTGTTGAGTAGCAAATTTCTTTGAATGAGTTCGAATCATAGGTGAGTGTCCCTCAGAACTTGGGTTTCTTTTTTTACTGGTTATAGAAATTAATAATTTTGAAACACGTTAATTGGAAAAGTCAAAATTTTTTTTTTTTTAATTTACAAAACAAACATTCATAGCTCATCTAAAGGAACAACAGTTGTACCTGATTTAACGTAAGGAAGGATGTGTAAAGAAAATAAATTTTTTTTTCGTTGCTTCGTATTTCCATTTGAAATGAAAAGCGCTTGTTTGGTGCATAAAAATTCTTCTAAAAAATTGGGATCATTCGTCCAATGTGATATAGTTTCCAATATATTGCAAAAATATATTCAATAGAAATATACAGAAATGAAAAATAAAAACAAGCATATGGCCGGAAGAAAACAATAGTTTTGAAAATAAGTGTATTCCTCTAATTCTACGTATTGAAATTTAATTATTTATGTACATATGCATTATTAATATACTCTATATGTATGTATGTGGGTCTATAATCATATAAGTGTAAGCCTCTGTTTGAAAGATCTGATCACGCAAGAATGGCGTAAGCCACAAATGCATCACAATATTTGTTTTTGGTAGCTTTACGGTGAAATTTGGTTTGCATGATGACTTGGCTGTTTGAAGTTATATATTGATCGAAAAGGTCTGGTTCTTTGGACCAGATCCAACAATTAAGTAAAAATTCGGCACTACTAAACGACTATCCAGCAATTCAGGCGAATTTCAGAAATAAAGGGAGCCAGTGAAGGGTATCTAAGATTCGGCACAGCCGAATATAGCACTCTTACTTGTTTTTCATATGAATTTATTTCGATATTTCGCTGCAACTTTGTGTAGCTTCTTCAGGAAATAAATATTAGACACCCGCAACAGACCACTGACTTCTATTAACAACAATGAATTCAGTTTAAAACTTAGATGACCATCATGGTCTGGTTAGACCATAATTGACTTATATGCAATATCTTTTTTTTTTTTTTTTAAAATTAATTTTTTTTAAATAAATTTTTTTTAATAAATTTACTAGTCAAGTTTATAGTAATTCAATTAAATAGAAGCATTTCTATAACTTGAAGTAAATAACGTTTTAAGGCGATTTTAAATAACGATATTCTTTGTATATTTTTCAATATTACTGCAAGGTGATTATACTCGAAGCAACCAACATATTTGACACTTTGTTTAGTGGTTTCTAGTCGACATCTCTTTACTAGGATGTTAGAGCTGATTCGGGTATAGATATTAGTTTGATTTATTCTAAATTCTATGACATGGCATCCTATATTACGCACAGCTTTAAACATGTATATTAATAATTGCATTTTGACTAATCCATATATTGGTAAAACAGTTTTCGTTACTTCTCTGTATAGAGGCAATGTGGAAGATTAACACCGCTTTTAATGCCTTATTTTGTGCACTTTGAAGAGATTTGATGTTCTCAGTCTTTTTATGATCATAAATCGTTGTGTATTAAAGCGTTATATAATAGGAGTTTAGTCTTCTTATCAAATAGGTTTTTAAATTTACGAAGGATTCGAATTGCTGGAACTGTTTTGCTTTTCAGTATTGGATGTGTTTGTTCCAAGATAAATTGCTTTAGAAATGAATACCTAGGTGTTTTAAAGAATCACATTCATTAATTTCTACATCACCTACAGAAATATTAAAGGCTGGTGTATTTCTCGAAAAGTAAGGCCGAAATCGAATCAACTTTGTTTTGTGTCTATTTAGTGATAACCTGTTATGCCTTACGTATTCAAGAAGCATGTTGGTATTATGCTCCATTTGCGATTTAAGTATCAGTTCATGTTTGTATGGGTAAAAAAGGCTGATGTCGTCAGCATACATTATGACTTTCCATACAGTTTAATATTTGATATATCGTTTAGAAATATCGTAAACAGTAAGGGACCCAACACACTTCCCTGTGGTACAGCATACTTAACGGTCTCCATGTCACTTTTCGCCCTGCTTATTTCCACCTATTGCAATCTATTGACTAGGTAGCTTTTAATTAAGTTAAATGCACTCTCTTGAAAACCATAGTAAGGAAGTTTTTGTAGTAATATATCATGATCGTCAAGATGAAACGCTTTTGAAAAATCATAGAAAATTGCACCCACACAATCATTCTCATTATCTAGGCTGTCACTAGGTTTACAACTGCTTTCTGCGTGCCGCTACCTTTTTTAAAACCAAATTGTTTTTTATATTAGAGTTTGTTTAGCTTTAGATATTATGATAGTTGGTTAAATAGAACCTTTTCAAAAACTTTATCAATCATAGGCAACAATGCTATGGGTCTAATGATAATGATGATGATATAGAAGAAAAAGGTGCTGAAAGTGGTGAGACGTTTTCTAGGAAAGCAGGCATATTGTGGAAAGGAAATCTTCCAACAGCTGGTAGACGACTAGCACACAAACTGCCTGTTGCTATGAAAACTGGTCCATCTAGAAAATATCTACAAAGCCGGTAAAAATTTCAAGAGAATTTTTATACCAGATATGGTGAATATCATTGTCAGGGAAACAAACCGGAAACTGCAGGAAATATATCTTGCTCTTTCTAACGAATTCAAAAGGCAAAAACTTGGAGAGTGGGAGCCCACAAACGAGAATGAGATTTACGCATTTTTTTGGTTTGTTGCCTTTTGCTATCCTTTTCAAATGTGCAACACAGCCTGTCAAGGAACTATGGGCACCGTATCGTCATGATATAAGGCTACGATGTCAAGAAAGCGCTATAAACTTTTGCTACGATTCATTCGCTTTGATAATGCAAACATTCGTGCAATACTTCAAGAATTGATTAAATCAGCTGCCATAGATTATATTTGGGTAATGTTGGTATCTACTTGAGAATCGTCATACACTCCGTATGCAAACCTTATCGTAGATGAGCAGCTTTTTCCTTATCGCGGGGGCACACGATTTACGCAGTATATTCCGTAAAACTATTGTAAAACTACAACAATAACTCAACGAAAAACTCGCTTTTGCTGTGGCAACTGCAACAAAGCTATGTGCCTTCAACATGGCAAAGAGACAAAAACTTATCTTTGCAATGATTGTTTTTCAAAGAATAATTTAAATATATTAAAATTAGTACTACAATTAAGTCAATTCATTTTAAATAAACAGAAAATAAGCACAAAATTTTGTATACTGTACTTATCATCCTGCGGTTTTCAATCGTGGTCTGGCCAGACCATGAGGTGTACGAGGTGCATGATGTGTAAAGGTTATATAACATCGTAGGGTTAAACATGCCTTCATCATTCACTGCTCAATAAAGGGTGCTTTAGACGATAAGATTTGTCGTACGTAAAATCAGAGAGAAAATAAAATGAAATTCCATCCGTATTTCAAAAAAAGAGAATAAAAATCGAATGGTTGTTTTCTGGCTTTTACACCATTGGTATGGATAAAATCAAGTAAGATGAAAACATTCTCATTTAATTTAACTACAGATGTTTGCTTGTTTCCCCAGTGATGGAGTTCTTGTGCAATTGAATTTTTTTTAATAACCTTGAAAAATATTTTTATAACTTTCGAATATGTTATTTTCGTGGTCAAAATTTTTAGTGTACTTTAGAAAATATACGTATATTTTTATAAAATTGTGCTGTCGTGGTCTAAAATGTACATTTTGATTTTATAATTGGTATAAATTTATGAAACCAGTTTTCCCTCCCTGGCTTTCTCACATTTGTTTACATAAAAATGCATCCCTGATCTAATGGTGTGTGTTGCTTTTTGAAAAATTTTAAAAAATCAAGAGAGCCATACGACTGTCAAATTTTCATCCGTATTTTCTCTGAAAATCTTGTAGTTTTATTACATATTACGTTTAGACCATCCGACTTGTGCTCTTCTACACAAAAATTTGGCATGTCGTACGACTTGTGGGACAATGTAAAGCACCCTTAAGCAGCGCGGCAGTAATAACAAACAGCAGCACAACAAAATTCATTCATTGATTCAATGAAGTCAACTGAGTTCATATTTTTATTTTGCGTTTTCAAGAAAGCAAAGACAATTATGTTAAGTTAGAGAACGAGAGCAATATCAGTGATGCCGATTTGTTTTTTTTGTTGTACATATGTATTTACTTATGTGTGTGCGTGATCATATTTTTAAGAAAATAAAATTAATTTAAAAAATCGGAGAAAATCAGTGAGGTATTTTATTATCAAAGTGTTAGCGAAGCGGCAGAAGAAAGCTGGTAGAAAAAAAACTTAAAATACAGCATCATTCACTGTGTGTAGTAATTCATTCATTCAATTACTGATATTGTTATTTATTGTTGCGACTCCACATTTAGATAGCAACCATAAACTGAATACGCAGAACAATGAATGGACGAATACAATGACTTTTATATTGAGAGATATACGAGGTTTGATCAAAAAATAATCGTTATTTTCAAATTTCGTGAGTTATGTATGTTCGATTATGGCATTTTTTTTTCTGTTATGTTGCTACACATGTCTGTTATATATGTCGGTAATATCAGCCATTTTGGATTGCCAGTTTGTTTCTGACAGATAAAAAGGTTAGTCGTGTTTTGGTGTGCTCTTCGATTTTTTACTATTCGAAAAAATGGATCAAAGAAACTGTATTAGGTTTTGTGTAAAAAGTTAAATTATTATTCCTTATTGACCGTACGACCTTGTGGCAAGGTCGTACACACACAGTTGTTAAAAAATGCTATTGAGTCAACAGTCCCAATTCATACAAAGTATGAATCCCCACTTTTACTGATATGTACCATTCTTGCAGGTGCCTAATAAATATAATAAAAATGTTTCTAAATTTTACATATTTATATATGTATTTTTATTTATTTATTTATTTATTTTCATGACATCTTATAAATAAATTAACAAAATATAAAATAAAGTCGGCGGGTAGCTAGACTATAAAGAGTAAAATGTAAAGAAAATGTAGTTTTTATAAAGAAACTAGCTTTTACCCGCGGCTTTGCTCCCGTTATTGTCTCCCTCGGTTATACAGTTTCAGAAAGGCATATCTTATTATTTAAAAAATGTATACATACATATGTAGCATATGTGTCCTTCTAGATGCAAAAACATAGATACATTTAAATTTCATTAAAATCGGTTAGATGGTCTCGCTGGCGTGGACATTGAACCTACCTTCCCTCGTGATCCTAGTTTTAAAAAAAGTAATACCCTATAACCTTCCCGCAGTTGCATAATTGCCAATGTATCTTTTAAACTCAAATACATCCAAGTTTTAAAGTTCATCAAAATCGGCTATGTAGTTTTGGCGAGGCCGAAATTTTCTCCCTATAACCCTCCTGGTCCTAGTTTTGAAAATGTACATTACCTATGAGAATTTTTAGGTGCAGATCTATCCATGTTTTCAATTTCATTAAAATCGGTTTGAACGTTTCGGAGGGGCAGAAATTTCCCTCCTATCGCCCTCCTGGTCCTAGTTTTAAAAATAGTAATGCCCTATAACCTTCCCGGAGTTGCACAGCCTAAGTGCACCAATCATCGCGATTGGTCCACAAATGGCGAAGTTAAGCTCCTTTATATTATAAAATCTGTTAAAAACCATGTGGAAGAAGTAGCATAATTAAAAATGGAGGTGTTAAAGGTGAGCGTGATTAAAAAAAAGTTGGCCTAAAGGTGGGCGTAATTAAAAAAAAAGAACCTATACTTCATTCAAGAGTCCCAATTAATATGGTGTGAAAATTTCAGGAAGATCGATCCAGCGATTTGGGCTCCTATAAAGTACAAGCAAAGAAACACACAAACAAACACTCATTCAGCTTTATATATATATATATGTAATATTTGTTTATAATATTTTCCCAATGTTTTAATTTTATTTTTATTTGTATAAACTTTCGAATGTTTGGAGAATTTCTTCAAATTGGCAAACATTTTTCATTTCATTGTTACAATACCATTAGTGAAATTTAAAAACATTTTTTGAATATTTATTTCCTGAAGAAGCTACATAAAGTTGCAGCGAAATATCGAAATAAATTTATATGTATAAAAAATAAAAAGTCTAATGGTAGGTCCATTGAATTTTCTTGAAACCAAAAAAAAAAGTTGAATACTTTATCTTATAATAAATTTGACTATTAAAAAAGTAAAAGTTCTGCATGCTCTTGTCGTGCTTGTAGTGCTCGAACTGTTTAAATCTTCATCTAATTTAAATAACTTAAAAACTGAAATTTCTACACAGCAGTGTTTCTGGGAGGTTAGTTGTCATTCGAATCGAAAAAATGTCGTGTACAAGGTGCTTAGAAAATCGAACAATTTTTGTTTTCATTTCGAAATACAGAGTAAACCTTCTGTTATGTGAAATCTGCACGTGAAATTAAATCAGTCGAAATTGTCATGGCATTTTTGTTCCAAATAAACATTTATGACAACAATTCTTTTTTTAATTCCTAATGGATTTATTGTACGTGAAATACAGGGGGTTATTCTGTTATTCGGATCGAAAGGAAATGGTATCGAATGCCAATGTAAATAACACACAAACTCGAATACTATTTTCTACTACTACTACTACTATTTCGAATTAGGGAAAACCCTACTGAAATTAATTTTTTTTTATTGCAATTAATTAAAAGCTAAATTGGAGAACAATATACTAAAATAAAGGAAAATGTGTGCCTACTGTAAATGATAATTACTTAATTTCTATTTTCAGATATCGCCCAAATACCAACATCGATTATATAACTGAACTGTTGGCTTTTGAATCGAATGAAAAATGTAAAGCATGGTTGACAGGTTTTAGTTTACCATTTGTAGGCGCCGATGAAAGGCAAATTGATTGCAAAATTGCTTCAACCTTAGCAATATGAATCAAAGTTAAACTTTCAAAATCGACGACGTCTATACAACGTTAAGGGAAATAAGACAGAATATTTAATAGAGTAAACTGTATAATTTTGTTACATAATTTATTCTTGCTTCCCTCTTAATGAATGTAACAAAAACAGTTCAACTCTTAAAAAACATACAGCTTATTCAAACTCAACAGATATAAAAAGCGTTCTCTGTTCGGAAAACCAATTGCAAAAGTTAGAAAAAATCGTATAAACCCAACACATTAAAAATCAGAAAAAAAGTTCTTGATCAAAATATACGAAATGAAAGCATACATACAGAACACATCTTTTGTGTTTTGAAATGATGTATATAAATATCAATTTATTTCCTTAAAAAATGTGCCATAATCAATATATTTATAATGAAATATCCACTTACGCCCCCTAAAAATCAAACAAAAAAAAAATTTTTAAAAAGTGATTTAAATTGCAAATGACATTGTGATAAAATTTCTTAAAATTTCAAATGATCAATTTATATTGGACTATTCTGCATATTTTTCCTTTTGAATTTATTTGAGGAGACACGATTTTTCATTACAAGTTGTCGACGTTCTATTTCAACGAAATGTCTCGGTTTGATTTTATTAAACGGAAATACTTCTGCGTAAAAAAACGTCTGTAAAGGAAAAAAGGATAAACATAAATTGCGATAAAACAGCATATAATGGAATACTGTTTCGCTATAACGGGTCTACGAGAGTTACACCGACTTGACGTACCATAGAAGGCAATAAACAAGTCGTGTTTGTAATCTTAGGGATCGAGAAATTCTGCAAATGACACCATACAAAATAGTATTTTGAAAAGGAAAAGAAAATTTGAATATTCGATATGTAATCCCAGAAAAATAAACTTTGGTACAGGATTGTGAAAGAAAAAGGTTTCCCGAAGTCCAGTGCATCTTTTCAAAAATTCCGAGATAATTTAAATGATTGCAGGCAATTTACTCAAATAAAGAAGATTTCAGTTCAGTACAGTTTTAAAATATATCGAGAAAATTTCAACGATTGCATGCAATTTACTCAAATGGACAAGATTTGTTACGTATAATAAACTGTTTTAATTTTATTCAAAATTAAAATGGAATATTTAATTTAAAAATCCATTGATTAAAATTTCATATTCCAACAAAACAGAAAAAGCAAGCTTATTGGGAAATTGGGAAATGGAGACAAATTTCATTTTTGAAATGTGGAGAAATGGACCAAACAATCCCGATGAAATGGATACAAAGAATATTTGTTATAAATTCGATAATTTTTTTCGGAATGATATTGCAATCACAATTCGAACTTTAATTGATATCGAAATCATAAAGGAGGACCAAACCAGTTATAATCATTACACAAGAAATTTAATTCTCAAGCGAAAAAAAAATATTTTCTAAATTTAAAGAAATTGAAAAATAGGTGTTAAAAAAATTCAATAAGTACAAATGACTGAAGCCAGTGATATAAAAACACTTTGAAAAGAAGGAATAAATTGATACAGTGCAATGACTCAATCAAACAATTCTACTACATCAGGCCTATTCTCGAAATAGACATTTAAACCAAAAGTGAAGATTTTTAAACATCATAAATAAGATCATTCCATCAAAAACTAATCATAATCACTCCCACAGTTTAAAAACTTTAATAATATATACATATATATATATATATATATATATATATATATATATATATATATATATATATATACATATATACATATATATTTTATTAGAAAATGGTTTTGGCTCTTCTTTTTTTCACTCACTTTTTGTTTGTAATTTCTGTTGTTTACCAATTTTTATTTTTTTTTAATATCTTTATTTTTATTAATTTGTCGTATAGTTTTTTGTTAAAATGATAAATTTTCTCACATATCTGTATTTAAAAATGTTTGAAAAAGTTTCAATTAAAAAAAAACTCAATATTTTTTTTGGCAAGAAAAACTCATTAGTTATAATAATTATTACAACTACAATTATTACTGATAACACACAAAACAACAAAACAAAAACTAAACTAATCAAATGTTTGTTTTTTTCTCCGTGAGATTTAATAAAGAGAAATACTATGGCTGCCGCCAGTATGAAACTGAAGATGACATCGAGCAGGAGAAAGCAAGGTTCCCACTATACACTCAACTTAACTGGTAGAAAATGGAAAATGCAAGTCAAAATAAATCAAAAACTTTTAAAAATTGGAAAACATCTCAACGCAAATCTCAATTATGTCATCAGCCACCTCAACTGTCGTAAGCATGCCTGAATTTTTTAAATTTAAATTTATATAAAATTAATAGAATACATAAACCATAGATTATTATTTATTTCATAACATTTATACAAGAGTAGTTATTGTAAAAATATTTTTAAATTTGAAAACTTTTAAAATAAGTTAAATCTTTTTATTACTAAACTATGAACTAAATATAATTTCGTTTAGGATGTTGAACTAAAAAAAAACATGGAATTTAAATGCATTGGCTTATGATTTATTTATAAATTTATTAAACTATACTATAATTTTTTTATTGATAAGTCATTATTAATTATTATTATTGTTAATTATTTTTAAATTTCTGTATATAATAAGTGAATTTAAAAAAAAAACAAAGATCGCAGAACACACATATGACACAATATTCTAATAATAACTAACTGAAACTAATTTAATATTGAATGTGTGTGAGTGCTCAGTTTTTATTAATACAATTTTACTGGGCGCTACATGATCAACTGTTAGCACGTTTTGAAAACCGCGAAAAAATGGTTTCAATAAAGCGTTTTAATAAAAAATAAATGGCATTTTGTTTTATTAAAAAAAATTAAATAAATCGCAAATGGCTCGATTATGGATTACAACCGAACTGTTGCTCAGTAGCCAGTTTCTTAAAATGGTAATATAGGTAATGCAAATCGAAACTGCATTAACTCCAGTCGCCAAATTCCAGCGCTTTTTAGTGTTAACCACAAATTTGTCCTGGCAACTCAACTGAAGTTCGGTTGCATTCCATAATCCACCCATAAAATTTGTAACCACGTTTGAAATATAACCAAACGCAACCAAAATTAAGTTAAGCATTTGTTTTTGCTAAAAGCAGAGCTTCGAACCGAAACCGAACCGGAAAAAACGGAATTTTTAACCGGAGCAAACTTTTATTTCGTTTTTTTTCGTTGCTTAAAAAAGGAAAAAAATTATAATTTTTATTTGGTTTAGCTGGTGTATGTATGTGTACATTTCATTTGGTGCTAATATCAAAATCGTCAGTAGTCTTAATCAAATTTTTGAAACAGCTATGATATTCCATATGTTTATACAAGAACCCAAAAAATCTTTGCGAATTCGGAAATATACAGTCAAAACAAAACCAAAAAGCTTCTTTAAAAGTTTTTTTTATACAACAAACAGTTTATTATTCCATTTAAAACTATTTAATTTTTTTGAAACCTTTTTTACAATTAGTGAACCTTTGGTTGACAATGATTGTATCTAAAAGTTAAAATTAATAATTTTTCCATTTATTCAACGTGAGTCAAAATTAATTACGACTATTTTTCTATTTTGTTATATGGTTTAGCTGGTGGATATAAATATACATTTCATTTGGTGGTAAGATCAAAATCGTCAGTAGACCTTTAACCAAATTCTTGAAAAACCTAAGAAATTCCATGTTTATACAAGAACTCACAAAAAATACCTGAGAGCATCGAAATATACAAACAAAATAATTTTTTGGGAGTTCTTGTACAAACACATGTAAATGCTATTCAGAAAAAAATTTTAAAGTCTGCTTCGGTAGAAATTTGTGCGAATCGTTTTTAGCTCCGATTTTTCTGATAGCGACAAGGATTACTTTCAAAATCGCCATATATTTTAGAATTATTCCAATTATCGTAAATAAAGAACTAGATTCTTTACATTTAGTTTCGTTCATGTGTAATTGCAATTAAATACGACATGCTGACTTAAATACATAAAGTGGTGGAAAAAATAATAGAAACAACCAATTTTTTTTTTTTTTTATAAATTTAATGTTTTACTTTTATGGACCTTACTCTTAAATGACGGTATATAACAGTATATATTACAGCTTCTTTTTATTTGCTCCTCTTCATATATACATATATACATATACATTGATGTTCATACAAAACATGTTGGTTTGTGGTTTGGAAAAAAATAATAGAAATAATTTAATTTATGACCCTAAGAAGTGAGATTAGATTTGCTTTGTTAATTTTGTTTGTTAACATTTTTAATATGAAATTTTACTATTTAATAAACGTTAAAAAAACTCTTCGAATTCCCTTGAGAAGATGCGAAAACAATGGATAAAATAGCTAAAACAATGAAATGTTAAAAAATAAGATATTCAGAAGACCCCAAAAAGCAAATTTTGTCCAAACGGAACATTTGAAACCCTAAATATAGAGCGCTCAACAAAGATACATTTTTTTGGTTCGGATCGAAAAACGTACATATATGCGGCGTCAAGTGAACTCGCCAAGTCAAAATAAACCAATCGGCATGGTTCCATCGTGATTTGGGGTTGTTTTGCTTCAAATGATGTAGTTACAATTTTTTTATAGATGGCAGAAGATACCTGGGCCCAAATCGTCGCTTTCGTGGTCGAATGATCGTTATGTTCGTTATCGAACAACACGTATCGCAATTTAAAACCTTGGCATTAGATAACGAGTAGTCGATCGAGTACCTTTTCTCGAAATGTTATTCGATAGACTCAGAACTGTCGTAAACTACTGTTTTGCTTGCTATTTAAGAAACAAAAATTTTATTTTATTGAGTCATAGTTTTTTTATTAAAGATCTTACATGTTGCATACATAACATAAAAAAATTTTACTAACATCAAATATTTTCATTAGGACAAATTAGCGAAAATATGTCATAATCAATCAAAAAGACGATTTTGCATTTTTTGATTGCATAGGAGGTACCACGCCCACTTATCCAATCCCTCCCAGTTTTTGACTGATAATTTTTTTAGTTACAAAGTGATTTCTACCAAATTTAGAAGATTTTGCTTTAACAGTTTTCAAGATATACAGAAACCAATATTCAGTTCGTATGGAAGGTACCACGCCCACTTATACAATTCTTCCCAGTTTTTAACTGATGATTCGTTTTAACTACAAAGCCATTTGGATCATACTCAGAAACTTTCACTTCAACCGTTCTCAAGATATATAAAAATAAATATTTTAATATTTTAATATTGAGAAAAAAAAAAAAAAATATTTACTTTATATGGGCGTAACAACGCCCAGTTGGACTTTTTGAAATTTATGTAGCATATAGCTCCTTCATGACATACAGAGATACTATGGAGATTTCAAGAAGCACATACACATATATACAAACATGTCATTTTTATATATAAAGACTGTAACCATATGTTTTTATTCTATGACAAAGCACAAAAATCGTTTACATTTTGAAACAAATTTCGATTCGAACACTATCTAATGCCTCGATCTGGTTATTCGATACGTCACGAAATGTTATTCGATACGAAAGTTCATTCGATAACGAATGCGGAGATTTGGCCCCTGATTACTTCATTATATTTAAAAGCACAATTCTTCCATTTGCGCGAGAAGAAGTACCCATTATATAGAAGGTCAAGCTGGATAATGAACTAAACTCGCTTTAACTTCTTCAGAACATGGGTAGACATAAATATGTATACCTTAATTTATTACAAGTTTTAAACAATAACGGCATCGTGTGATCACTATGAAAAATATTTTTTTACTTGTTTAACGGTACTAGGATTCAAAAAAGTATCAATAGATGGTACTGCTTTTAAGTTTTTGTATTTGAATTTAACAGTTTGAAAAATTTGCTTGTAGGGCCTTGACAAAAATGTAAAAAAAATTAATAAACATTTAGCTCTTCAGTTACGTTAATACTTTCTGCAGTTTTCTATAGTGAACTTGTTAAGTAAACGTGTAAAAAGGTAAGTTTTTTATTTTTAGTTTTTTTTCATGGTACAGGTATGTGTACCTCGGGATTAAAAGTTTGTTTTATTTTTTTTTTTTTTTTTTTTTGTCTTGGACCGGCACTCAGGGGATGACCCCTACACATGCGATGCATTGTGCTGGAACTAGGAAATTAGGTTATGGGAAGGAGGATAGAGGGAGTAGTGTTTATTGACATTTGATTTAAATCTTCCCATGCTAAAAGTGACAGGAAACACCTCTGCGGGTAGTCTATTCCACATACGTGCCGTTCGGCCAAAAAACGAATTTTCCCTGTAATGCGTAGTGCGAGTCGCCCTCAAATCGACCACAAATGGATGCGCTCTTAATGATGATCGCGTCGTGCGCGCGAATAACCGGGTTTCGGGAACAAGTTCCCTGATTTCATTAGAACACATCCCATTATAGTAACGATAGAACAACGAAACGCACCCCACGTTGCGACGATGCTCAAGAGAGTCAATAGAGTTGGCTACCCTACTGTCTCCTATGAGTTTCTTCGCCCTTTCTTGTACACGGTCGAGTAACTTCAAAATAGTCTTTGGAGCACCGGCCCATACATGAGAGTTGTATTCCATTTTCGGTCGGATGTAGGCGGTATAAATAGTGAGGAGATCAGATGGGGTGAAGTATGTCTTACACCGCCTTAAAAAGCCTAGGCACTTGAATGCTTCCTTTGAGACCTGAAAAATGTGCTCAGTCCATCGGACATCACACTGAATTTTCATGCCAAGAACATCAAGAGCTTCTGATTCCTCAATGTTTATGCCACCCATTTTTACAGATGAGGCAGCGTGATCGTGCATACGGCGGTGTGTTAGCATGCAGCATTGGGTCTTTTGGGAATTGAAATCGACCCTGTTCGCGTGACCCCATTCCAATATTCTCGTGAGGTCACCTGTTAGCGAATCATTCATATTCTGCCGCGTCGCCGCGATCGTAGTTGATGTCGGCCTACGATCGAATGAATATGAATGGCAGATGCTGCTGTCATCTGCGAAAGAGTGGATAGGGTTTGAAGTATGACATAGGAGGTCATTAAGAAAAATAAGAAATAGGGTAGGAGAAAGAATAGAGCCTTGTGGTACCCCTGAATTGATTTTGAACTCGTTTGATGAGATCCCGTCTATAACAACTCTTATAGCGCGATCCCTGAGAAAGCTCGATATAAATCGAGAGAAGATATCGCCGACACCAAAAGCAATAAGTTTGGACAAGAGTGCTCCATGCCACACTCTGTCGAATGCTTTTGAAATATCTAGAGCCACTACCTTACTTTCGCCAAAATGGTGGATGGATCGACACCATGTTATGAAAACATTGAATATTTGTTGGCTTGGATATGGATGAACAGCAAATTGCGGATATCCTCAATGATTTCTCGCGAGACGATGATGATGATGACTTTCATTCCAGAAGTCACCCGAGTGCTTCAATCATTTGAAAAAGGGGAGAGAGATGAAGTTTTAATACAATACAATTAAAAATACAATTTTGCTGGTGTGTAGTTGATGATGGGCCCTCTCAAATACCCTCAAGCGAAACTATTGGAGTCGAGATCTGTACCAATTGTTAGAGAAGCGATCAATCGCGACGGAATTTTTGAGATAAGAAATTTTCTCCACTTTTCAGATAGCAACGTTTCCAATGGTAGTGACAAAGCATATGTCAAATGGCGAACAAGTGAAACTTTTTTCAGTACGCTGTGAGTATCGCCAATATATGCCATCCAAGCCTAATCCACTTGTACTAAAGAGCTTTGTATTGGCTGCTCGGGATGGGCTGGTACTAGACTTCGAGATGTATGTTGGGAAAGATACATTACCTCAAGACGTTATGAAAAATCTTGGATTATGAGCAGGAATTGTGGATAAGCTTTGTCGTACAATCAACAGCTGTTTTTTATACACAGACAAATTTGTTACCAGCCTGACGCTGGCTGATATTTTCCTGACTGTGACTGTAATGGCAAATAGGATTGGGCCAGTTGCACAAAAACTTAAACCCGACAAGCAGTTAAAAAGGGGAGATTGGGACGATGATAAAGTCTGTATCATTAAATGGATGGACACGGAATCAGTTACGATGCTATCCATTTGTTCAGGAAGCACCTCTGGAGATACTTGCCAACGATGGTGCAAAAAAGAAAAAAATTTATTTAACTCGGCCAGCTGCTGTAAATAATTAATAGAGCTCCTACATGGGTGACATAGATTTATGCGTTAAATTAATAGCTTACTATATATGGCCCGTGAGAGCTTTCTGGCATTTCTTGGACCTAGTAGTCATTAATTGCTGGCTCATATTCGTGCATAGTTGTGTAAAAGAAAATGTCCAATGAAAGGAGAAGCTAGGCTTGCTCCAATACAGGCTGAAACTGGCCATAGCGATGATGAAGTAATAAATTTCGAACGAAATCATTTGTGGTCCTTCAGATCCCGAAGAATTGTTAAAATCTATTTTCTGTAGCCAATTAAATACAAACTAATTAATTTAAACTAAATGTGAATTAATAAATGAGAAGGAGTGTTATTTATTGAAAAAAGTGTATTTAAATAGTTTTTACACTTTACTATAGTAAAAATTACAATTCCAAAAGTGATTGCATCCCGAAAATTTTTTCGTTTTCTAAAGAACTAAAACACGGATTGAATTCCATTTCCCAATGGAATTGAACTCTGTAACATGGCTGATTGTTTTTAACAAAAGAATAAAAAGTTTTGATTTTGGAAACTATATTGCCGATTGGTAATATAAAGGTGCCTTTAAAATGGATTTGACCCACACTAATATCGGACATCAGCTAAAGTTTATTAAAACAAATAATTTAGGAAAATTTTAACAATCTATTTTTTTAAGCTTTAAGGTTTTTTCTCTTTTTATTTATTCTCTCTTCGATAAGATTTAGGAAATTGCTCGGGTTTCCTCCCTGCCTTCGGAATAAATACAATGCTCACCGCAGACAATATTTCGGGTATATGTCCCAACAATAGACTACTATATGGTATGGCCATCAGCTCGTTCTTCGATTTTGACTTTATCTCATCAATTGTGGCAAAACAATATCCATTTTGTCAATGGTCGAAGTAGTCTGCACGTTGACTACAAAACGAAAAATTTGTCCTGAGTTCAACTCCAGTTTCAGACTCATAAAAAAAACATCTCGCTAAGTTGTGAATGAAGTAAGGGACTTCTGCATTAATATTGGGATAATTGCAATTGTTTATGTTGTGTGTCCAATTGTATTAATTATTTACGTACGATTGACCGGTGGCAGAGTTTATTTTTTAACTTTTCAACTGGTTTTAAGTATTTTTTTTTTCAGTAATTTGCTTTTATATAATTTTATAAATTACTTTTCACGTAAAGTTTACACTTTATTCTCACGATTTATTGTTCTTTGATGATTAATATATTTTCCAAAAATATTAACATTCACCGAGTTGTGTTTTTTGGCAAGTCTGTCCTATTTGCAAAAGTTTATGGAAATGCCATCAGAGGTGTATTTTTTTTTTAAAGATATGAGTGAAAAAAGTAAAAAGTACTGTGTATAACAGAAGGTAATTTAAGAAGTAAATAATTTAGAAAGAATATCTAAATTTACTAGTAATAATATTTAACACTTTAAATATGCGAATTGATAATTATAAAAAAACAACAATGGTTGTACTGCGTTAATCGTTATTTTTCTCGCTATTTTCACAAAAATTTCTTCTCACAAAAGCAATTTTGTATTGTGCTTCGACTAATTAGCAAAGATTTCAACCAATAAGGCTTTTCAACAATACCCGATAAATTTCATTATACAAGTATTATTTTATAGCAGATGTTGGAAATTAAATGTATTCCACACCATAGTTTTCGTGTTTTCATCTGTTCTGCCTCTGTTTACGCACGCACCTGTATGAATTCATTCATTCATAATTTTCTACTTACAAACACATGGAAAAACACACAACCATGTACATACATATGTACATACACACGTCCATATATACTCGAACGTACAGAATCAAAATAGAATTGTCTTTTTTGCACAATAGCAGCAATGAATTTTTTGTTGAAAATATTTTCGGCTATTTAAGGATGCTGCATTTGTGGCAATACAACAGTTGCTGCGCGACATTAGCACGTGAAGGATCTCTAAAGAAGCGGTTCGAATAAGTTTTTTCTAAGAAATTGTCTAAACAAAATATATTAAATGTGAAAGAAAATTAAAAAAGTGTTCAACATTTAAAAAAAGTGAAATGTTAGTAAAATTTTTAAAGTGATTATAAATAGTCATGAATTAAAAAGAAAAACAAATTTTGTGCAGAATTGAACAAGTGATTTATTTAAAAAACACACGTTGAATTATTATATATTTTTATAAAGATGTGTTGAAAATGAAATAAAATAAAAAATGGAATAAATTCCTGAAATAGAGGTGTAAATATAAATAAAACTTGCATAAATTACAAAATTTATATAAATTGTAAAATTATAAGTTTCTTATAAATACATATATAAATATATTTATATATGTACGTATATAAATTTATTGAAACTATAAAAAACTGAGCTTTAAATTTGTGTTACAGTGACGCCAAAGCAGATATACAACTTGATGAACAAAATAATAACGCAATTTGTTCTCTGTAACAACTCGCCACCGCAATAGATATTGATTCACGTCTATTCGTCTTATTAGTGAAAACAAAACTATTTTATTTTTAATATATTTTATAATTTATTTTCCATTGTCGTTGACATTTCGTTACACGCTGCTAAAAATACTTTTCTTACATTTAGAACTGCAGTTGCATTTGTATTCTCCTCGCCTGAACAGGTTTATCAGAATCTCAAATGTTATTTAATTTTAATAGTACCTTAAAACAACTCAATTATTAAAGTCAAATTTTTATTCTTAAAAACTATAGAAATACATTGATAAAGGTCTAAATACGGTCTTTGTGCAAAAGTAAAAGCATTATTGAACTGAATGGCATTTATATTCTGTTTAGAGTAAATTTAAATGACATTTATATTTGAAAAATTATATCTGATTAAAGACCACTAGAATTGACTGTTAAAAGGGGAATATTTTCAGTGCAATTTTTGAGTTGTTGTCTTGTCATCATCCCACAATAAATTTAAGAAAAGGATATTCATATATAAAATGCGCATCGCATACAAAAACTGTGACGGTTTTATCATTAAAACCAATAGAGTATTCTTCTACGTATGCAATGCATGCAGGGTTGTCAAAAGGAGACATATTAAAAGTGCTAAATCGCCAAAAATAGCGGTAAAATGTTCTACAGTTCAAAAAGTGATCGATTTTATAAAATTGGTTTTTATTGATGTAAATAAAAGAAACAGTTTATATTTCAAATATCTGTACATATTTGAAAAATTTTTATCATTTGGCGTTTTTAAACCAGTTTGCTATCATACATAATATAATCAAAATTTACTTTTGTTAAGAACATTTTTGTAATAAGGTTTAATTTTTATAAATATACCCCGCCACGCCATTTTGCGTCGACCGGTATATTGTGTTTATAGTGATTCGATTTTATTCGGAGTTCCCTTCATAAAAATCTCCATAATTTGATACCCATATCACAAGTATACAAAGTAGTGGTGCGCCATTTCAGGCCATACGACATATTGTGTTTGCAAAGACTTGATTATATTTTAAATTGTCGGAAAAACATTCAGCCTATGTTTCATTATATACTAAGATTTTTCTGTGTTTAAAATTGCATCACAGCCGGTTATATAGATTCGGAGAGGGAGAAATTGCACTCTCCCCCCTTGTGATGCAATTCTTGAAAGACCGTTAAACTTATGTTTCATTCTATACTCAGATCTATCCAATGTTTCATAATATACTTTTATATCTATCTGTGTTTAAAGTTTCATTGCCACCGGTTCGATAGATTCGGAGAGGGTGAAATTGCTCCCTTCTCCACTTCCCCACTAGTTTTTTTTATCTTGGACCAACACTAAGGGGATGATCCCTATACATGTGATGCATTGTGCTGGAGCTAGAGGAACTGAATAGTGTGATATCTTAACAATATCTTACAACTCTGCTTTTGCACGTTTTTTTTATTCATAGCAGTGTGGCGGCGCCTCTGCTGCTGCCTCCAGTAGTCATTTTTAGTAATTATTTTACTTCGCTGCTGCTACATAACACCGGCAAAGGTGCGCGTTCTGATGTGGCTGGGGAATGCTATCAGTTGAAGACGGTACTGTTCAGTTACCAGTGACTATACCTTCGTAGACCATCAGACAACAACTTTTCAAATGCACATCAGAATAAATGAGCGATGTTTTCATGATTTAGTCTGAAAGTGGGGGCGAACCTAGGACTTATTTTGGTTTTGGAGTCAACGTGTCGACTACTTCAGCCATCGCCACCTCAAACGCCACCTTGAAACGTAACTACCACGTTGTAGACCTTTACCTGTAATTGGGTGTGTGCAAATGTTTAAAAATTAAAACTGGATGCTAAATAGACAGGTCTAGTTTCCGTATAAAATGAACTTGTTTGGTTTAATGAATTTCGCACTTTAACGAAAACGACAGACATTATAGCATTCGTTATACCGAGCTGCGACTCTACTACGTTTATATGTACGTGTTATTTGGAAATACTATACGTAGTTACTACACAGCAACTAATTTCCAAATTTAAAAAAAGTTTGTTTGTTTAGAAAAAAGTGTGAAAATTTCATAAAGAGAAATTCAAAAATAAAAATTTAAAATTTTATAATTTACATATTTAATAATAAACCAAAAATGTACTAACAGTTATAATTTTCTTTTAAAATTAGAATTGCAAAACACAACAAAGAATTGAGACTTGTATACATACGGGAATGAAGCAGAATTAATGATCTAGTTAATTTCCTGCCATATACGAGTATAGTGATATTTAAAGGAGTGAAGAAAATTATTTTAACTACTCGTATTATAAAAATAAAGAGTGTGCTCAGAATCGATAATCCCCTAAGTCGACTTAGTAATTAAGAAATAAATACAACAATAGATTTAGTTAATATAATTGAAAAGAAACTTCGTATTTGTTTAGAGCAAAATATATCCAAATTAATTTTTGCATAACAATTGCCTTCATCTTATTTTATCATTAAACTTTAGAGGCATTTAAATGAAGCCGCCATAAGCACGGGTCTCACGCTTAGGATTTGTTAAAAATATACTTTTGATTTACTTCTGTCTCTGCTTCCGTCCGGATATTGTATACTGCCATAGATTTATGAAACTTGTTATTAAATATCTTTTTTAAAACATAATAATTATGTCTTTTATTTCTAGTATTCTATTACTCAATTGTTTGTATTTGAGTTTGATAACAGTATGACTTTTCCCTTAATTAGACAATTGTTGTTAAAGACAATCAGACACACAAATACACCAGATATCATATAAATGGAATTTTTCGAAACCTGATGCTTCGAGAACGTAGGCCACATCAGCAAATAAAATAAATTGAACAAAGTAAACATTAATAACAAAAAAGTTAACCCACCATAAGAAGCATATGAAAAACCTTTCACGCATTTGAAGCAAATCTATAGTTTAATAAATTGAAATTAAAATAAAAAAAAATTAAAAACGTTCAAAACTAAAAGTAGAAAAAAACAGTAACGGCAACAATTAAAAATTTACTTGTAGATGGTGGGGTGCATTTGTAACAAAAACAAAATATGTACAGTGGAACTTGTCTATAATTTTTGTATATTTATAGATGTTTATCAAGAAAAATTAAAAACAAGGCTGTTACAAAATTATTATTTTTTTCAATCGAAACAGAAAGCAACTTAACGCATCACTTCTCTCGTATGCTGTTGAGAGATCTTATGAGTAATAACAATCTATCAGAGAATACAAATTAAATACATTGGTCTTAAGTTGTGACATCTGCGAGCCTTGTTCTGATTATCGAACATAAAGCTACAGGATAAATTGAGGCATTCCATAACGTAGGAAATTCCTTTGCATTTTTATAGATTATTGTTGAAAATTTATATTCGCATTGATTACCGTAACATGCTTTTATGTTGATTTTTTATTTTTGTAAAACAGTGTTGCCACAAGCGAAAAAATTTTGTAACCAAAATGTTGAAAAATGTAGATAAAAGTAACCAAAAGTTTTATGAAACGTGTGTTCCAATAAAACGTTACGAATAGCCCGCCATTAATAAAAATAGAACAGCGTTTCGCGTTCACATTATGTTGCATATCAGAAAAATGCATGTCCTCACAAATTTTTTGATTTTTTTATTCAAAATTAGCTAGTTTATAACCGATATAACATATCGTCATAAGAATTCCTAAAAGTTTCCAGATACATTGCAGGAATAGCA
Source organism: Dexiosoma caninum (assembly GCA_963924685.1). Taxonomy (NCBI): domain Eukaryota; kingdom Metazoa; phylum Arthropoda; class Insecta; order Diptera; family Tachinidae; genus Dexiosoma; species Dexiosoma caninum. Next base: position 69,936,073 of record OZ004727.1, read on the forward strand.
AAACACCTCCAAACTAAGGCGCAGGATGGCAGCTAACCCTTTCGCAAGTTCTATTTTACCAAATAATTCCCCCTCTTCATTAAAGAGCACAAAAATGTTGAAAACTTTAAATATACTTTGTACATTTATAGCCTTTGGTATGAGCCCATGTCAGAATCCTTCTATTTTCTTTCGCAATAGTATTCTTTTATTTATTAATTGTTGAAAACATCTGACTTCATAATTAATTACCGTAATAAGGATATAATATATTTAAATATAATAAAAATGTATTTTACATTAAAATTAAAAAAGAAATTAATATTAAGAAACTGCAATGAATGAGTATTTGATTGTCTGTACGTGTATGTGAATGATTAGAAGAGCGTTGCAAACGAAAGCAAATTAAAGTTGAAAATTAACAACCAGTTGCAATCGCATCATATTGGAGAACACAAGTGCAACAACCACTTAGTTAAACAAAACATAAAAATGTAAACAATAAAACAGTTGCATAATGGGGCAAAATAAAAATATTTCGTAAATAAATTTGCCATCTGCTGCTTTTTCTGACATAAAGTTTTTAGCGTAGAAGTTTCCATAAAGGTTTCTGTTAAAAGGTTGCGGTTCATTAACCAATGAAGACAGAAATACTGTGAGAATCTAAATGTTGATGAAGAAGATTAATTGTGATGTTATCAGTATCAAAAATCCTGATGATATTAAATGTTGATATGTATATATATATTTGTTTATCACGTGTATCATAAAAGCACAAAAATTGAACTAGAACTATTTCATGGTGTAAAATTTTTAGGTTGGAAGACCATCCATCCATCCTGCTCCGTTGTCTCACGTTCTCATAGTTTTGAAGACATCCCGGATTCATTTTATCAAATACCGACCTCTTCTCAAAATTTAATGTGGTATAATTCCATATGACCTGTTATTTTGGTATAAAAAGGTTTCACTTGACTTTAGATATTTTTCCAGTAATCGATCCCTATCACTACAACTGGCTTTTAACTTTAACTTATCTGGCATTTTCTCATGTCAGTGCAAGTCTGAAAAACTCCATGCACTCAAACTTTTTCACCAATAAAGTTTTATTTTTTGAACTTGTCTGTCTACTTACAAGAAAATTGTCTTGAAAACAACTTTTTGGCACTTCCGTCAAGTAAAATGCCAAATGAAGCAACATTGTTACCAAGTACGAGTTTTCTATTAATTTATTGGTAATACGTATTAAAATTAATGAAGTGTTGATACATTGATTCTGATTGTATTTGTAAAAAATAAGTAATTAAAAAGGAAGACAACTATACAAAAACATTTCCTTATAGTAATTTTAAACAATAATTTAATGTTTTTTGAAAAAATTAGTTTCATGATAATATTTTTTTCAGATACTTCAAACACGGCAATACTGCACACGTATAGTTATTTAGCAATTTTTACTAGAACTTTACTCGTTGACAGCATTTTTCAAATGATCTTACACGAAAGTGTGTAAACGTCATATTTGGTTGCCATTGTTCGTTCGTTCGTCGAGGTCACCAATTTAGGAACCGTGTTTGATCTTAATAAATTTCTTACAAAATTTTAGTAAAATGGCTGTCTTATAGCTTAAAAATTACCGCAGCAAATCTGCTGTGAAAAAATCCCAGTAAAAAAATAAATTAGTTCAGAAACTATTTATGAAAAATATTGAACATTCATGCCATAGTGCATAGTACTCTAAACTAATGGTATAAATACTCGTACTTACTGTAAGAAACTTTTAGATTTCAAAACAAAACCCTTTTAGCGAAAGTGCTTGCAGGTACAAGTAAACAACAATTAACAGCCGGGCGGTATTAAAAAAACAATAATAAAAAAAATAAATAAATGAAATAATAATAACTTATTGTACAAAAACGCCTACAACAAGATTTACTTATTGACAAAATGTTTCCGGATTTTGTTTACAATGTGCACATAAACTTATTTATATATAAACGTATTTTTGCAATATATTACCTGATTTTACCTTATTTACTTACACTTCAAAATATAATAAAATGTATGCCAAGTACCTACACGTTTTGCAAAAGTATTTTAATGTATCAGAAAATATATAAAGTTCGTTATAAGTTTTAGTATATAAAGTTCGTTTTAAGTTTTTGAATATAAATTTAACCGTGCACTGGCTCACGATACATTCATAGACTATTAGTTTATTATATAGTTCAAGGAGAGAAAGTTAAAAATATATATGAAATAAAATGTTCAATTCCTAGTAATGTAGGGTGGGGAAATTTGATCTAATGAAGTATAGTCGTCGTGAAATAAAAAATGATAAAAATTGAGAATTATTGCCACAACAATTTTTATTGTGAAATTCCATTCCAAAAATCACTTTTCTCCATAAAGCGATCCATACATGTGCAATATAATTGTGCAATTTTTCTTATTGTACAACAATATCGGCAATGTGTACAATAGATAACGTTTACTTTTAATTGTACGAATGTTGCGTTATATTATATTTGAAAATAATAATTTTTTTTAATTCTTAGACCAGTGCTTAGGGAAATCCCCGACTTAGGTGATGCATTGAACTGGAACTAGGTAGAGAGAGGGATAGTGTGGAGAATAGACAGGTGATAGGAAGATAGAGTTCTTGGACAACTCAGCAGTTGCGTTTTAATTATAAACCAAAATTGCGTTGTCTCTGATGCTAATTTTTGATGCATTATTTTTAAGCTAAGAGGAGTCATTTTATTGACTTCGCCGACGTTTTATTGCTCAAATACCGACGAAGGAGGGTTCTGTAGGACTGAAAAGTCACGAAAACTTATTTTTACATGACCGGCCGGGGAATCGAACCCGTGTCCTTCTGCTAACATGCAACATGCTAACTCTACTCTCCTTCAGCACACCATCCCCCCCCCCCTTATTTACTGTGGTCGCGAGCCCAATTTGGACTTCTGCTCAATTTTGATTTCTTTATCGACCCGCCGCACATAGGGGCCAAAGACAGTCATATCACGGATTAATTTAAAAACAATAAGTTCAAGTACCGTGAAAACTAAAAGTACTCGCTTAAAGTGCATAAAATTCTACATCACTAGGGAAAAAATAAATGTCAAATGTAACGATGCTTTTGTAGTGACGCGTTGAAATTAAACATTGTTTTCTCTAAAAAATAAACGGAAAAAAGCTAAAAACTTTGTTTAGTTAAATCATATTTGAATCAAGTAATTTTGAAAAAGTTATAAATCTAACAATGGAAACTTCAAGTTTACGTAAATATTAAAATGTTTTATATATGATTCTAATTTTAAAATTGTGCTTTTTGCCGAAAAAATTTTAAAATTAGAATCATATGTAAAGAGATATTTCCAAAATAAATTCAGTTAATATTAAAATGTTTTGTTTAAATTTTTTGTGGAAGTGCTTTTGTTTTTAATGGTTATATTGGAAATGCAAAAAAATGGAATTTTCTCAGTTTAAGTGGACATTATTAATTGGGTTCAATTAAGGACAGTTTTTAATTTTATTTAAAAGGTTGAGTAAATGAGCGTTATTTTAGAAAAATGTATGCTTCGCATCGTTGCGCTTCAGAAGTTATGTATGAATTAGTAATAGCCTTACGTGCTGAGTTTACCAGCAAAAAGTTTTTTTTTTTAATAAAACTACATTTATTTTTACTTGAAAACTACTTGTTTTCATTAATTCTAAAGGAGCAGGAGCGTGCGTGTTTATTAATTAAGGAATAATTACCGTCTTCCCTCTGCTATGCCACCAAGATTTTGTTGGAACATGCAGTTTGTTCTAAGAATTAGCCATATTAAATTTAGTCTGCCTCACTATTGTAGTTCTGCAGATATAGGAGAAATAATAATTACTTTGTATGGGGGGAACCTGTACCGCTCCTCCTATACTTCCAAGATTTCGTTGGAACTTTCCGTTTGTTTCAAGAGCTACTCACATAAAATTTAGTGAACCTCACTATTGCAGTTGTGGAGATATGAATTACTCGGACAAAACCCTCAATAATATATGCTCGAAGGAACCATGTGCATATGTATGTATGTATATCAATACGTGGCATAAAATAAGAAAAATTCTTGGTTATAATTAAATTCTTATAATATTTTTTACAATTTAAAAGTCTACCGGGATTAAAACGACAGGATGATGTCAATATTACAAACTAACAAAACAAGCTACCAAACGTTTTTAGCAGGGTACATGGTTGCTCGTTAAGTGTTTAGTTTTATCAGTTGGCGAATGCTGTGCGAACTCAACTATTAATACATGAATACTAAGGAACAACCATTAAGACGGACTGAATATCAGGTAAAGAGAAGGCTTAGATTTCATAGAAAGTTGCCGCTAACCGAATAGCAGATATATAATTTACAATTGCTTTGAATATCTGAAAATTATTTTCAGCTCAAATTTCTAATAAATTGTTTCGGTACTTTTTTTTGTCGCACTGTAAGTTTCTTTCACAAGTCGAAATTGTACTGATTTTTGGTTGTGCAATTATGAAAAGCACTGTGCAAATAACCCTTGAAAACTTAATACAAACATAACACTTTGTATAATATACATTAAATGAGAGTCTTCATTTAGTAAAAGCTAAAAAAAATAAAATATAAAGGAAATATGCAAAATGTAATGCGAAAACCCTTTCGTAACTACAGCTTAGCCTCAATTAAATATGTAAATAAATATGGAGTTTCCACATACCCAACAATCAAAAGTGTACGGTATCGTTGCGATAAATGATAAATAGTTAAAGAAATAAAGGTACAAAAATCTTTTACGAATTCTAAAAAAACAGTACAAATATAATCAAAATTAAATTTGCAGTTAGATGAAAACTCATATTAATTCAACTTGGGGCCAGAATATAAACATATAAATGAAATAAAATGATTTATTGCAATAATTTGTCTAGAAAATAAATTTAGTATAACAAAAACATTGAGAAAATATTAGAATTACCTGCGAAAAATTGCTCACTTTTTTTTCAATTGACGTAGTCCCTCAATAAATAAATCATACGACCAACACCATTCTAAAGTGACGTTATAATTTCTACAACGTAACCAAGCAGACATTAGCGTTTGCTGGAAGCATTTTTGGAAGGGAGACAACATAATTAAATTACTTTCAATTGTACTTTTATAATGCATGATTATTGTTAGTGAAGAGCCACTTAGAAGCATTACATTATATGTATATCAAAAAGCCAAACACACAATTAATGCCAAGGACTATTGTGAGTTAGAGATAGTAAATTTAGAGCTTCTTTAAAAAGAGGGAAAATTTACGGGATTAATTTCTCGTATTCTATTTATAGAAAATAATAAATATATAAAGCTAATATCTATATCTACTGATATGCACACACACGATGGACAAAACACGAAGAACGCTGATGATGAAAGTGTAGCAACTTTCGAAAAATTCATTCATCCGGATTCGTTGCGTCGGTTCATTATATTCGTAGCACTTCGTAAAATTTATAATTGTAGAATTCATTACAAGAATGTTTTTTAGTAAGTACTAAAGTAAGGGAATGTAGTGAACACTAAATATTTGCTTTTTTTTTTTTTTTTTTTTTATCTTGGACCAGTGCTCAGGGGCTATCCCCTACATATGCAATGCATTGCACTGGAACTAGAGAGAAGGATAGGGAAGAAATAGACAGGTGGTGAAAGTGGTAGGAAGATAGAGCTTAATTCTTGCACAACTCTGCAGTTGCGTGTAAATTATAAAGGAAAGTTGCGGAGTCTCTGATGTTTTTTGACGCATTATTTTTAAGCTAATGGAGACATTTTATTTATTATTTTACTTCGCCGACACGTTTTATTGCTCAAATACCAACGAAGGAGGGTGCTGTAGCACAGAAAACTCAGAAACAACTTTTTTCTGATTTGACCCGGCTGGGAATCGAACCTGGGTCTTTCTGGTTGCAGAGCCAACACGCTGACTACACGCCTTCAGCACCCCCGTCATTATTGTCATTAACATTATTGATATTATTATTAAATATATATAATTTTTCATATACTCGTATATAATACATATATAATTTTTCTTATTATCAGACCAGCAAGACATTCCTACCATTTTGTGATTGTAGTATTTCCCTTTTATATTCGCTTCTCTTCTCACAAATATCTTTTATCTGACACGCATAATATGTGGATTTGGGGCGAAATTGGCCTCTGGCTCGCTCATGATTCCATTATTTAAAAAAATGCTTTGCTTATGTGTCCATCTTAATACGGATCTATCTATGTTTTAAGTTGCACTAGAATCGGTAAGATAGAAAAGAATTTCTCCCCTACCTCTCCTCATGATACTATTTCACAAAATTTAAATTTTTTAAAGCGTTCTTCTTAAAAAAACACTTTCGTGTGATACCCAAATCATGCCCAGCTCATCGACTTCGACTAGAAATTAGTGAAAATCTAGCGAAACACTTATTTTATCTTAAACCTGCAGAATGATCATACTGAGAATAAAAAACTGCACACATACAAAAAGTATGTATATTGTAAAAATTTCCATGATGAATTTTACTAAAAGTTTCTGTCGAAACTGCAATGATTCCACTTCATCACTCAATTTGTAAACAAAACATTTGTGTTTGCTGCCATATACGTTCTCGTAGAATACAATTCAACATGCTTGAAAGCGTTTATGTGTGAGAAACAAAAAAATGAAAATAAAATGTTTTCATTTATTTATGTCATTTTCTATAAAACGAATAAAAGTAACACAACAAATGCTCAAGTTAAATTCTTTATTGTTGCCATACTTGGTGTTTTTTTAAATACTTTTTTTTACCTTTTACTGTTACTGTTGTTTTTTTTGTTGATGCGGGTGTGTGTAATGAGATTTTATTCATGATCATTTTTGTTTTGTAAGCACATGGTTACATTATTTAAATACATATTTACTTTAACAAGTGTTTGTTATTTATTTATTTGGGTTCCTATTTAAATTACAATTGATATTTTACAATCGTAAAAAAGCCATAACTGATTTAGTACGCTTAACTACATTAAAAGGAAATATATTTAGTGTCCTTCCCTCCTCTTTTGAGTCGTTCTCCTATTGCATTTTTAAACATATTAATATCATTTTAAATCTTATATGAACCGACGCCAAATTAAAATTGATTGAAAATTGGAAATAAACTGAAAGATTAAAATACATTGGAATTTTATAGTGCGTTTATTTATATGAAATTTTATTACACCTAGTCTTTATTTTCTTATGGTTTTATCGAACTAGAATATTTTGAAAATAAAGCGGAATTATTTAAGAAGTATTGAAGGAGATTCTTAATTCGACTATATATATTAATTTTTTCTTTGGAAAACTCGTCTTTACAATGAGTCCCATTTTAATGGCGGGCGGATCGGGCGTATACAGCTTTCCCTCCGCAGAACTTTGACTCCGCGGTTTGATTTTTATGATACTTTCTTCATTGGAAAGCTTGTGCTTGCCGAATGGTTTATTTTTCAATATGTGTTATTTATTAAAGGTGACACACGAATAAAACAAAAGTTTTAAGAAGGTTAACGTAATGAGACACTAAAAAGTAGAAAATACAAATTTTTGCATAAAATTTAACCGACTTAAAAAAGAAATTGAAAAGTATAAAATAATAAAACGTTTTAATTATTATAACAAAAAAAATTTATATTATCTTATTATCTTAGGGGTCAGGAAGGACCTCGGGTTCTAAGGAATCAAAGCACTATTTGGGGTTTGGTGCTTGCTGTACTGGCTGTGTGGAGAAACGCCTTTCTGTCGACTGTAGGACAATGTGTCATTTTCACAAAATCGTCAGATCTTGGGCTTGTGGATAGTTCTGATTCGGAGTTGAGTTGAGTTGAGTTGAGCGTTATCGCTTCATAGCACCCGACTGTTGAGCAAGCTTCCTGGCTTCCTCAATAACATATTTTTTTCCAGGAAGTCCTTTAGCCGCTTTCTAGCGGCTCTACTAGGTCGAACGTTTTCGCACTCAGTCGTTGAGCCATGAGTAGGAGAGGTGCGGAGTTTTTATATTCCTCTTCTGCGGTGGTTCACAGCAATTTCCATTTCAGCTAGTTCGCAGGCCAATTCCAAGGATGTTGTCTTTTCAGCACATGCCGCCACATGGTTAGGAACCTGGTTTTTGTAAGGCACTGCTGCCTCTTTCATCGTTTTTACTTCGTTTTCCTTTCAATAATGAGGGTGGTGAAGGCACGATGGATGGTAGTCTGCACGTTCACTACGAATACAAAAACAGACCTGTGTTCAACTCCAGTTTCAGACTAAAATTTTAAAATAAAAATAAACATTTCGCATTTTTCTGATGTGCATTTGTGTGTCAGTTGTTGTCGGAAGGTTTCAGTGGCGAAGGCATTGTCACTGATCACTGAACAATACCGGCTTCAGCTGATAGTAATCCACAATCGCATCAGAACGTCCTCCTTCGTCTGTATTGTGTAGCACCGGCGAAGTAAAATAATAATAAAAAAGGCTATTCAACCGATGCTTCAGCACTGCTATAAACAAAGAACGTGCAAAAGGAGAGCTGTAAAATAATTAATTAAGCTTCATCTCCTGTAGTTTCTCCTACTATACCTTTCCTATAGTTCCAGCACAATGCTTCGCATGTGTAGGAGTCATGTCCTGAGTGCTGGTCCCAGATAAAAAAAAAAAAAAAAGGTAAGGGATTGGTCGAGGTACGATAGTGCCTCGTTGTCACAGTAAGGACAATTACAACCAGAGAGCGCCCAGTATCTGAAAGTCAGCGTTAGAAGATACTTTAACGTGTTGTCATTCATCCCATATGGACGAATGACACCTGGGATTACGGGCTTTATCGAGGTCTCCTCTCTGGATCTGCCATTTTCAGTCGAAAGCAGTTACCCAAGTCCTAGTAATTCATAACGACTATAAACTATCTTCCTACTACTTACTCGGGGGTTACACCATCAATTTCTAGTTTCAAAATTTTAATGCACTCACACTTTATTAATAATGCATTAATGTTTTTAAAAATTGATTCGAATTTGCTTTCAAATTTTCATTTATAAAATAAGTGGCATTTTTTTTATAAAATATTTATTTATTTTGTCCTAAATATTACATTGAAATATAAGTAACCAAATGTTAATTCTAAAGTTGTTAATCATAAGTCCTACAAATACTAGCTTTTCAGCCTTTTCAGTCAAGTATGGTCATTATAATTTGGTATATTTTTTTCGATCTAGCGAGTTGGGGTGCAACTCAAAACTTGCTACTTTTGCATTAAAAATAAAAAAATTAATGTCGTCTAAAACCGATTGATAAATAATTAATAAAAAGAAAATATGAATAATGATGTTAAATTTGAGTCGCCTGCTATGATAAGTATTTCGAAATTATCATACTGTACATCCACGTGTCTTGACAGTAAAAGAATTCAGATCGAGTGTGTGGTTCATTTCTTGCTCTACGCATAACTTTATCAAGTTTTAATATCGCTGTATATACCACATAGACGTGTTTGTGTGATGATGTTTGCAATAATTTATTACTGTGACGAAACAGAATGTTTTCAAAATTCTAATGCACCTTATTGTATTCGCAAGGAGCTCTAAAAAACACTTAAATAATTATAAACAATTTTCTCTTATTTCAATCAAACTCCAACGCATCTTTTGTTTTACTAACTTATTTAAAAAGTGTGTTTCTATAACTTGCTTGTTCCCGTTTTAAAATCTGTTCACAGATGTTCTGACAATCTTTGACATGTGAAAAAAGAATCAACTGCCATGTCTGTTTCTCTGAAACAAAAATTAAGAAGTACAGAAAAATAAAAAAACTGCAAACAAATGAAACACGCTGGGGGATTATTTTTCCGTTTTACCAAAACATTTCTTTTTTAGCTTCTTTCAATTTAATAGTTTATTACAATTTAAAGACAAAAGTTACAAGTACGAATGGACTGTTCATGTAAATATATATTTTTTTGACTTTGGTGGTTGATCGGCTTAAATATGTATATGAATGCATAAAATATGGCTGCTGTTGGCTGAGTAACAAGCGCGTTTGTTCAGTCAAAAATTATTATGATGTTCTTAAATGTCAACACACACAGGGACCTCCTTTGCCTGTATTGGATTGTAATGCATTCTATGCGTACGGGATAGCCTATAGGTGCTTATTCAATGAAAACATCCTTTGGAATAGAAAATTTTTTTTTCGAAATGGTGCACACAATTTTTTAAAGATTACTTCGTTCATTATAATTGAATATTTCATAAAAAAATTTCAAAAAGTTAACATAAGTTTTCCAAAGGTATTAACTTTTCTCAGCGGCTTTAAACATTTAATAAAAATCGTTTATTTTTCTAAACACACTAAATAACTTTTTTCAGCTTCATAATTGTTCGATGTCAAAATTTTTTAATTTTTTTCCGTAAATTTGAGAAATTTTTTATAAATTGCAGAAAAGTAATGTGCAATACAGCGTTTGATTAAAAAAATATTTAATGAGAAATTTTTTCAGTATGAGTTGGACAATCAAATCACCAGATACGCATGAAAGCTGAAACAAAAGCAGCAGCCCACTAATGACACCAAAAATACTTCATAAACTTATAAGAACCTAAAATTTGTGTGGAATACGTCGGTAAATTCATTATTGACAGAGAAAACAGATAAAATTCTTAAAAATTTTGAAATTTAATTTTTTACACAAAGTTAAAAAAATGCTCTTATGAATACAATATTAGCGAAAATTGCTTAATGCAGATTTGAAATGCTGTTTATAAGTTTTAAGAATACGGCTGTAAATATCTAATTAATTAACGCGGCGTATGAGTTACTTTTTAACAATAAATAGTTTCAATTAACATCAATCATACGTCAACGGGAGAAAAACAGCTTTTTGGCAAATAATTCAGGGCAGATGCAGATAATAGTTGTCAGATGCAGTTATGAATAAATTGAGTAAAATGTACTAATAAGTACTCATGCAATATGAATAACTAATTGTTTTTTCCATTTTAATTCAATTTAAATTATATTATTCAAGAGTGGAAAAACTATGTTGAACAGTGTGGTTCAAAGAAAAAATTTTAATTAAAAATATTTTTCTAAATAAATTAAATATTTTGGGAAAAGTAGTATACTATTAGTATTATAATTTAAATAAAATTATAATTTTTATATATAAGGTTGTAAGATAGTGAAGCTTCACCTGCTTTCATTTCTCCTACTATCCCTTTCCTATAGTTCCAGCTCAATGCATCTCCTGAGTGCTGGTCCAAGATAAAAAAACACTGTATAGAGAGTATAGCGGTTGTTGTATTGCATTTATTTCAACTTAATTGCTTCTTACGACTACAATTAGAGTTGAAAAAAGTCAGCCTATGTAGGTATAGCATATAACAAAATGAGAAGACGGGTTGATTATGGAATTCTTATTTGAGCTCTGATATTGGTTGGTCAAACTTCTCATTTATTTAAATAAAGATTTAATAGTAGTTGTTCTAAGAAAATCTTGGTTAAAGGTTCCCTGAAGATCTGCATTAGTAACAGTAAAATGTGCATAGAAACTAGCTAACCCCTCCTAAATCAATTTCAATGTTTTCTATTAATAAAAATATTTTTGTAAATAAGTTAAATATTTTGTATTTTGAACAATTGTATTTGTACAATTAGTATTATAATTTAGTAAAATTTCCCGAAAAAGATTACAGGAAAAATTAATGGTTTTTCTATAAATTAGTTTTTCAAGCATTCTGACTTGAAATTTAATTTATAACAATCAAAGAGAGAAAAATATAAAATTTCCTTTAATAACTTATTCGATTCATGCGGAGGAAAAGAATTGCGGGTATTTTTATTTTGCCAAATTATGCATTATTAATTAATATAAATTTCTGTATACTGGCATCAAAAATATATTCAGATCAAGCTTATTTTTATAGCCTTCATTTTAAGAGTCACTGGTATATAAAAGTTTGTCATTCCGCATGTAATTTATGTAATATTCATTTCTAAAAACAATTTATACATTTTCAGAAAAGTGATAAATAGAGAACCCGCTTTAATTTTAGGGCCTGTAACGAATACTACAGAAAAAAAAGAAAATTAAGGACGTAAAAATGACTATAAATACAGGCTGGGTGTGCGCTCCATCCTGTTGGAACCATACTTGCGGATGGTTTTCCACTACTGTCCTTAAAAAATTTTCTAACATTGTCCGATATCTAACACCACTGATGGAAACGGCGACACCGTGTTCATTTTCAAAAAAATATGGGCCATTTAATATTTCCGGCGAAACATCGTACCAAACAGTACACTTCAGTTGGTGTAATTCTCGCTGTTGAACTACTACTTTTTGCCTATTATAGAATCCATTCAATTGGAAATGGACTTCGTCGCTCATAATTTAAAAATAAATTCATGATTTCTTCTGTAATAAAGTTCAATGATTTTGGCACGTTGTTCAATTGTCTAGTGTTCCATTTTAAATTCCCCATGTATTCTTGACAAAATACTGAGAACAAAAAAAAAATTATAATAAAAAAGTTATAAGGAATTCAAACACCTTCGCTCCGTTTGTGCCACCCTGTATATTGGAAAGTCAATTCCAATAGGGTACTACAGATCTGCTTGCGATTTTATTCGTATACCCCAAGTGTTCTATCAAAATTTTTTCCCTATTGGAGCCCGATAAAGAAATTCTTGGGCTATTTTATACAGAAAAAGTTAGCAATTTAATAAATTTATATATTTTTCTAAAATGAAATAACCTACTTTTTGCGTTACATTCAGTGTGAGGGACCTAATTATGCAACTCAATAGGGTACCATTCAGGTGCAAATGAAAATTTCTAGTCGCGAATACTTATTTCATATTATTAAATAAAGACGAAAACGTCATTTCTCTTTTTTATTTAATTTTTGTCTTCATAAAACTAGTTTTCACACAACACGTAATTTTTTTGAAACGTAACTACCTTCTTGTAGGATGGTTATTTGTAACTGGGTTGTGTGAAAATGTCTAAAAATTAAAACTCGATGCTAAACAGACAGGTCTTGGTTGTTTGGTTGGTTCAAGTGGCACAAAGTGCCGTTTTGATTTTTTTTTTCTGGGACCAGCACTCAGGACATGACCCCTACACTAGCGATGCACTGTGCTGGAACTATAGAAAAGGGGTAGTTAGAGGAACGAAAACCGATTCCTCACTTTCGTCGTCACCACAGCTCCTGCACCTTGTATTTCCACCTATCCCAAGGTGGCCGGCGTTCCTCCCCAGTGGCCAGCGCCGCTGCCACACAACGGGAAATGCGTTCCTCGACATCCTCATGAGGTTGTCGGTTCTCCGTTAGTCATAGACCGGCCAGGTCTGGAGCAGCTTCCCATTTAGCATTAGCATAGCATTTAAAATGGAATTAAAAATGAATTCAGACAAAGAAGTGCTTAAGAAGTCATAAAAATAACAATTCATAGTAAACGCATTCACTATATTTAGCTGGGATATTATTCAATATAATTTTCAAAATTGGCACAAAAAGGGCTTAGGTTAGGTTAGGTTAGGTTAGGTGGCGGACCCTTCCCAAAGGAGAACTCCCCATTTGGTCCATAGCTTACGCTCATTGTGATACCACAAGTAGAAACTCCCACGGCCTAGGCGGGAATTGTATCCGTAGATTAATGCTCAAACATTAGCCTACGGAGGCACCCGAAGTCCATAATTCAATCAAAACTGAATACCAACTGGTTTGGGTTGAATGTTGAAACGTAAGGAAAAGAACTGACGAATGTATGTCCTCGTAATTCATACGAAGAACTTTTTAGAGTACGTGTGTTGAATGCGCTGCAGCAGCATATTTTTCCCTATACTCGCGAGCATAAGAAATTGTGAAATTGATACGTCTGGCATTAATCAATGGTACCAAAAAGGCACTACGGCAATTATATGCTTGTGCTGGAAGCAGAAGAACCTCTACGAGTTGTACACTGAAAAAATAGTTAACCTTCTGTAGCAAACTTGTATTAGTGAAAATACTAAAATTTACGAAATTATTGGTGGAATTAGTGTTTTTCATTTCCAAAACTAATTTTATGTAAGAATTGTATTTGTAAATTAAAAATAATTGTTGTATGAGAAGATTGTGTTATGAGAAGAATTCATGACACATTTTGTTCTGTGTGACAATTCTGAAGGGTAACTGATTTCTTCCGACATATTTTTTCTTGTAACATTTTTTTTTTTTTATCTGGGATCAGCACTCAGGAGATGACTCCTACACATGCGAAGCATTGTGCTGGAACTATAGGAAAGGGATAATAGGAGAAACGACAGGAGGTGAAGCCTAATTAATTATTTGCAGCTCTGCTTTTGCACGTTCTTTGTTTATACTCTTAGCATTGCTGAAGCTTCGGTTCAGTAGCCATTTATTATTATTTTACTTCGCCGGTGCTACACAATACAGACGAAGGAGGGCGTTCTGATGTGATTGTGGATTGCTATCAGCTGAAGCCGGTATTGTTCAGTGACCAGTGACTATGCCTTCGCCACTGAAACCTTCCGACAACAACTGACACACAAAGACACATTAATGCACATCAGAAAAATGCGAGATGTTTATTTTTAATTTAAACTTTTAGTCTGAAACTGGGGTTGAACCCAGGTCTGTTTTAGGATTTGTAGTCAACGTGCAGACTACCATCCATCATGCCATCGCCTCCTCATTTAATTTTTTTTACTTCGCCGACGTTATTTTGCTCAAATGCCGACAAGTAGCTTCGATTCATTAGAAAAATTATTGGTCTGACGGGGTTATAAAATGGGTCTACTGGTTGAGTACACAAACTACAGCACCCCCAATTTCCACGAAGATCATTGTTTTATATGGGTGAGGACGTCGCAGTAGCAGAATGTTATGCCCTACGCGCGGGTAATATGGAAATTAAGAACCTGTGCACTATTCACACACACATAACAGCATGAGTCCTTTTCGACGGGCAAAGTTTACTTTACAAAGTTTGAAGCTGGTGGAACAGAATGGAAAAAAGAATGGAGGTGAGCACACACTTTGTTGTACACGCAAAGGTGGTTTGTACTATGTTCGTCGTTTACTGTTGTATTTGTAAATCCAACAAAAGAACACAAAATTTGTTAATGCAAACTTTGTGTGTGCAGAAGTGAAATAAAGTTTAGAAAATGAAAATTTAACAAACTTTGTTAAAATAAAGTTTGTGTGTCTAAAAGCGGTTTATAATTATATGCCTCTTTGAATGAAAATAGCCATAACAGAAAAATGTCACATGATAGTTTCCATTGAAAGATGGGTAAATTTATTTGATGCTTAAGTTCTTTCAATATCAAAGTTTAATATTCGTTTTGCTACATCTGTTAACAATTTATAAATAAAGCCTTAAAAAGTCAGCTTAAAAATAATTTAAAATACATACACACCTTCATACATACTTATTTTCTTTTTTACTTAAAAGTTAAAATAAAATGTATTTCTGCAAAGTGTGCTGTTCTGTTTTGTGTTTTGCATTTTTTATTTGATAAAATATTTAAATCAATTTTAACTTCAAAAGTGAACAATAGGAAGCAAGTGGGTCTTTTTTTGTAGTGAAATCTCAAAAACATATTTTCTATTATTTATTTGAGAAGGAAAAGGAATAAACTTATAACTTCATAGAACTGCATGGATAGAGCTGTGGATTATTAATTTAAATTTAGAAATAAGAAAATAAAAATATGTGCTTTGAAAAGTGAAATAGTTATGAAACTAAATAAGAGAAATATTTTCGCAATAATTAAAAGTAGTCAGCAGAGCCGAGGAAAAACTGCATATTTTTACATTTTTAGAATCTAAAAATAAAACTCGCAATCACAAATAACACTGCGACCAATTTGAATTATTTTCTTTTTCGTATCAATGCGACTTTACACCCATTAATCTAGGCCCAAAACAAAGTCAAACTGCATTCTTGGTTTTTTATTTTCTCATCCTTTGTCCTTTCTAAAGGACTTTACATTTCTCAAGAATGTCTACCTGAAAAATTTTTTCTTCGTATAAATATAAAATAGTTTTTATTTTAAATATTTTTTTTCATATTATGATAAAAATCAAGCAATATTGGTATCAAAATAAAGAGAAGACTCTGTAGAATTTTATAAAAATATTTACTTTACGTCCCCTGAACAAAAATATGAAAAAAATATATCTTTCCATATCCTTAAAAGTTTAAATAAATTTTTTTTTAATTATATGTTGTAATCTTAAGCCAACTATATAAAACTTCCAAATTTTATGATTCTATCTCGCCTATATTTAGTGACTGGTTAATATTTCTTCATTTCTACATGAAATTTATCACATTATGAAAATATCACAGCTTTCGAACTAGCAGAGATATAGGTCGCAGTGGTCGAGTGATCATTGCGCGTTCGCTGCGGAGACATTTTTTAAGAATAATCATTCTTACGTAATTGCTCGTCGACAATTTTGTTCAATGTTCGGTATTCGGCGAATAAGTGATGGACCGAGTGTAAAGTTAATTCGTTCGTGGGTGCGGAGATTCCGCGCAACTGCTTCGAAAAAAAATAAAATCCGCATTTCCATTCTATCGTTCAATGCTCTTAATAAAGCTTTGTGTCAATTATTACGTTTTTTATTTCAGTTTGAAAATATAACCTTTAGAATCATAAAATTTCAATGTCTTATATAGTTGACTTGTAATTAAAAAAAATTTCTTTTTGGAAACTTTTAAGGATATAGAACGATATTTTTTTCAAAGGAAATTTTTTGCATATTTTTGTTCAGGCGACGTAAAGTAAATATTTTTATAAAATTCTATAGGGTGTTGACTTTATTTTGATACCAATATTGCTTAACAACTGTTTTATCTTAATATGAAAAAAAATATTTAAAATATTTATACGGTTCGCATTGCTCCCAAAAAGTAAACAACTCAAATTGGTCGCACAGTGTAATTAAAGAAAATTGTGTACTCGAGACGACTACTTTGAATATACAGTGAAAACTCATATAAACATACAGTCATGGGCAAAACTATGCATACCAAAATTTCTTTTAAATCTCGATAGCCATACGTTTTGCCTATCGTCCGTCACTGCCAAATATGTTAAATTTGAATTAATCTAGAAACCCATGTTGTTATTCAAATGCTCTTTTGCAAAAAGTAGGCGAAGTTTCCGTATTTTTTTTGATATAAGCACTTTTTGTGTGAATGTTTTTATGCCATGTTCTTCGTATGTTTTGCGGATGTATAAATTTTTCTGATCTTTCGCTAGCGCTTTCAGCTAACTTCGAAGAATATATTTTCGAATTCTTTCGCACTTCCTGTAGAATAAAACTGACATCTCTTCCAACAAATTTCTTGGGCGTTCACTGCACGGTTTGTTTTCGGCTGTGCCATTGTTATTGGAATTTCTTATAATATTTTGCACAGTCGACCGCTTTCGATTTGGAACTATTGACATTTCGTTATAAGATTTTCACTCATTTCTGAATTTCACAATCTAATTTCTAACATCATATGATATTTTTTTTTCCCGAACCCATTATTAATAATATTTCGAAACTCCAAACTTCAACTACTCATTGTGTTTGATACTCAATATATTTAAAGAACGCTTGCAAAGCGTACAATATCTAAACGAGACTTTTCTGGCTATCAAAAGTCACACTATGTACACTTTTATCACTTAATTTTGTTGCTTTTTTTTTTGGGTATTTTTCCTTTTAGTGAACTTTTTATTGATTTGATATTGGAAACTTGCATCATTACTTTTCCCGACAAGTTTTTGGAACTTCAAATTGAGAAGAAATTGTGGAAGTGTTTGTACTTTTGTGCATGACTGTATGTACACGTGCGATAAAAACGATAAGACTCCACAATATTTGTGGCCAATTTGAGCAGTTTTATCTTTAACTTCAATTAAGTAAAATTTTAACTTATCAGCGATTAAAATTAAAATTAAATTAAAAAAATTATATATTATCATTGTATGGCCAATAAAATAAACAATAAAAAAGAAAATTTTAAAAGTGCTTTCAACATGATTTCACGATTTTTTCTGCAAGTTCATCTTCATAAAGCATATTTTTATTGTTCGCTCCTTTTCATGCGAAGACACTTTACTGCTGGTGTGAGAAAATTTATATTTGAAAATCTGTTCAAGCATAAGTTGTGATGTAGTTTTTCCTTTTGCCTCTCTTTGCTTTTCAATTGTATTGTGAGTTAAAAAAAGTCTTTTTGCAGAATAAGTTATTATTTTGTGTCCTTTAAGTTTCAGTTAAGTTGTTGTTATTACATTTTCATATCACGTTTGATACATATTTTTTAAAATTAAGTTTGGAACTACGTCTCTTACTATTTTTGTTTGTTTGTTTATCTGTTTAATTAATTAAAGTACATTGAAAAGGCAATCTTTTTCAAAAATTAACTTTTTTAAAAAATCTCACACAAAGACATTTCGTTCAAATGTCCACCACGGCTTCCCTGAATGGAACACATACGAAAAATCTAAAATTGCCCATGCCTCTGACGTATAAATGAGGGTGAATTTGTCTTTGAGGACCGCTGGGGTTTTGTTTTATTCGCATACACTTGCGACTTAATAAAACCACACAAGAAGAAGGCTAACGGGGTAAAAACACACGATCTCGGTGGCCAGTTCAAATCACCTCCACGTGACATGACCTTGCCCTCAAATCGCTCGCGCAGAATATCTAATGTGGCATGAAATGTGTGGTAGATACGCCGCACTGTTGAAAATACATGCCGTTGGTGTTCAGATCATACAATTCAAGCAAAAGGAGTTGGTAATCGTTGCTGACAGTGATGACCTGGCCAACATCGTTCTCAAAGATATATGGACCGATGAGACCGCTACCGCAAAGCACACCAAACAGTGTCTTTTGCGAGATACATCGGTCTCATCGGTGAAGATGATTTTTCGATGAAAATTAGGGTCAGTTGTCAACTGCTCTAGAGCTCATTCAGCGAACACACGCCGTAGTCTATGGTCATTTACTTTCACTTCCTGGGTCAGTGAAATTTTGTACGGGTGCAGGCCCAAGTCACGACGGAAAATTTGCCAAGTTGTGGTCTGCGAAAAGCTGAGTTCCTATGATCGATGCGAAATTGACTCCTTCGGGTTCTCTTGCACACTCACACGGACGGCGGCAATGTTTTCGGCAGATCTTGCCGCCTTCGACGTACAGTTGTTGGTCGATCGTTTACTGAACCAGTGAACTCAAATCTATCCACCACATTGCGAATAGTAGTAAAAAATAATTTTTCTTCTCTAGAAAATAAAACAAAATTGAGTTTTATTTTAAACATTACAAATTGTATTTAATAATAAGCGGAGCATACCTTTCAAATGGTGCATACACCTTTTTACTTTATTTATTAAATATATTTGTACGTTATCGTTACCGAATTTTATAGTGATTTAAAAGAGAATAACCCAGGAAAAAGTAGAGAATGTGTTGCAGCCACCAAACAGTATACTTTTCAACCATATACTACATACCGTCTGCATTAGTTAGAATCAGGTATGTAGTGGCTTGATTATCACTTGATGCAGAAGTATTTATTATTGTACAAAAAAATCTCTACTGCTAGTAAATGCGGAAATACTTTTAACACCTATATTTCCGTAACCAAATAAGCCTGAAACATCGGGACATATCGATTTTTATGTAAATTCTGATGTATTACGTATAATTGAATCGAAATGGACTGAACGTGTGTTGCATTTAGTACCCATTTTTAATCATTTGGACTTTATAGTAAAACCGCTATAAAGCCATTTACAACACTGCTCTCTCTGGGAGTCTGCACTGCACTGGTCTGGGAGTCATATGAGCGTAAAATTTCGGAAAAATTTTCTAAAAACGAAAACTGTATTTTTTCAATTTGAACAACACTGCTGTATACTAAAATAAAATAAAGCTTTACTCTCTGTGTATGCAAAATTTACCTAAAATCGAACAATATATATAATTTGCATTTCTAACATACTTACGTACACTTTCGAAAAAAAATTAAATTTCCATTAATATATACAGGCAAGGGAATCAATGTAAAAGCAAAGTTTCGAAAGAATTGGTTAAAAACTAAAAATATAATTTGTTATATCTGGTCGCACTGCAGTTTACTTTAAAAAAAATTAATTGTGTCTATATATAGTGATAAGAATTCAAATGAAATAAAATAGTTTGCAAAAAGTTAAAAATATCTTTTTTCATATTTGGTATTGCGGCTGCAATTTTCAAACATAATTTTTGCTGGAGTCAATGTGTAAGAGCGTTCAACAGAATTGGCTAAAAACGAAAAATATTTTTTTCATGTATGGTAATATTGATGTCCACTTTTTAAAATTTGTTTGATATAAGCAGCCTAGGAATGTAATATGAATGAAACATTGCCAAAAAATTGGCTAAATACGAGAAGCATATTTTTTTTTATAGCTGGCAACACTGCTGTCCTTTAGTAAACATTTTTCCTGCTAAGGATATCTAAGGGCACCAGTTGTATTTGCAATTGTGTCAGAAATAAAAAAAAATCGGTGGAAGAGAAATAATCGACTTTTAGGGAAATGGCACTGGCGATTTTGCAAAAATAAATAAATGGATGCCAAGTCGAATGGAAAACAATTATCCAAATCAGTTCATAAATATTTTAGAAATGCTAAAAAGTATCAAGTTTAACCCATTTCCACCTCCGAAAAATATATGTTAATTCATTGTCGAAGAAGTACGGCCGATGACGCCGCCAGCCCACAAACCGCAGGCGAGCATGTACAGGTATTTTCACATATTTTCACAGACCCGGTTTGCTGAAATTTGCTTACAATTCTCCCGATTGTGGACACATTTGATCGATTATGCTGACAAAAAAATACACGAGGTACACGAAATACATTTTGATTTGAACGCCCATTTTTGTAAAAGCGTTAAGCAATCTTAACGCGGTGCTCAATTGGGTATCTCTCCATGGTTGAATTTGTCAAACACGAAAGTAAGAAATGTCAAAGTTGCACAAAAAAATCGACGTTAAGGTGTGACTCACAATTAACATGGTGTATTATGGTTAGACCACACTTTATTTCCCCATACGTTCCTTCAGGACCTTTTTTAAACATACACATCTAATGTGCCCTTTTATACTTAGATTTGAGCACTTCCTGGAAGAGGTTCGGCACAGCTGGCTCAATGAGGCGGCATGCACGATCGCGAGGACACTTTGGCTTTGGTTTGATGTTAGGAGGTCTGGACGGCTGCTGGAGTTTCCGAGGCGCCGGCTGCGAAGCCTTACCGCTACGATGAATGGACATTGGCATATCGGGATTCATGTAAGACGCATGGGTCTGCCGTATAACGACTTCTTCTCTGGGTGCAATGATGAGGAGGAGGAGGAGGAGGAGGAGGAGGAGGAGGAGGAGGAGGAGGAGGAGGAGGAGGAGGAGAGTGTGGCTCTCTTCCTCTGTGAGGGCCCTGCACTGGGAGACCTGCGCCTCCGTGTCAGGGGGCCGTATCGTTCGGCAGCCTACTGGAGCTGTCGGGTTCACACTGCCGCATTCACTGGACCGTCGGTTTTCCGGTCCCTACTGGACTTTTCCCTCTTTATTGCATATCTGTCCAGTGATGCACATTTCTTCTGATCTATTTTTTTCTTCTCTTCACAGGTATCACAACGGGACCATGATGATAGTCGACCCAAGTGGGCTGGGCTTATTTTCACAGGCGATCTGCTTACCTAACCTAACCTAACCTATATTCCATCTAGATATATCCCGGTATGAAAGTTTCGGAGAGGAGGTAATTTACCACCCACCCCCGTTTCCAATTTTTTTCAACCATTGTCGGAATATTTCAAACAATAAACTGAAAAAAATACTGAAATCGGTCCGGCCGATCTCCGGTCATGCGCAAGGCATATCATTTCACATTCATTCAACGAAAATTCCTCTTAAATTTATATTTTTCTACATTGAAAATCTCTATTGATTTTTATACAACGTGTTTTCCAACTTTAATTCGAGGACATATTTAAATGAATCAATTAATAAAATTATTAAGTGAAAATTCCTGGTTCAAAGTCGACAGAGAACAGTCTTTGTTCGTTTGCCAAAATGTTGCGAATGTAGTTCATGTACTGCAATCGAATATGAGCTACTGGCAAATATGTATATGCAAATAAATGCTAACACTTGCAAACAATTAATAAATAATTTATTGAAAGTCTTACATATATTTTAATGAAAGAATGTTCAACATTGTGTAAGCAACACTTTTTTTAAGACAAATGCTGCCAACTCAATTTTAATTAGTTATAATTACATTTTTTATTGCTGAGTAGCATATTAAAGAAAGAAGAAAGTTTCTTATTTTAATTGTTTAAATTATGCAAAAGTCATTAAAAGTCATTGACGACGTGTTACAATTTGTTGAGGAGTAGAATACTGTTAATTTAATACTAAAAACTTTTTCTTAATTTTTATAACGAGTCTCATTAACAAAGTTACATACTTTGGTTCACAGCCAGTACATGTATTTAGATTTGTTGTGAAACAGAAGCATATGTTTTCTTCATAATAAACTTTATTTACAATCTAGAAGATAATATGAGAGGTCTAAAGCAATATTTTATATTTTAATTAATTAAATTAAATTAAAAAGACTAATACTTAGAAAGTACTTTATATGATAGACAATTTGGTTGCTAAAATTATTTTTAGCAACGGTTTAAATTTGATAATAAGAATACTTTGCGTAACGTAAATACTATATCGACGTAGGACCAAAATACTCTCGTTTTTGATAAACTTAAAGAAGTAGACTTAAAAAGGCCAGCGAAATGTTTAAAAAACTAATGGCGAAGGTAATTTTTGTTTTCGCCATAAAAATATGAAATCCAGACCAAACCACACATAACTTTTTGGGATAAAAATTACGTGAAAAACGTGTTTTGAATTTTTGAGGATTACAGCAACTACGTCGGGCTACGTCCGAATTTTCAGTATTTGCTTTAATGTTCCATTTGGAGAGTCGAATTTAAATTTTTTGTAATTAATTTTGAACGCTAATTTATGCCTTTAGAAAAGTGATTGCCAAACCCACACAATGCTGCTTACACTGAACCAAATTTCTTATTAAAAATCCAAAATTTTATTACTTATTATTAGTTTTAATTTTTTGGGTTTGAAAATAATAGTCAATTTTTCTTTGAGTATAGTAATATTAGTTGCAAATTTATATTGAAAAAAAAAAAATAATTTTCATTATTTTCTATCCAATTTTTAAAGCAAAAATTTAACTTTATAAATAATTATGAAAAACTATTATTTTGGGTAAATTAAAAATATACTTACATATGTAAATATGTATAACATACGCAATGTATTTATTCATTCATTTATTTATTTCATGTGAATTAGATATCTCATGACCTATTTCAGTTTTATAAGGGCAACATTTCATTCGGATCAGACTTACCAAATGACTATCCGAAAGTCTGTTTCTGTTTTTGGTTAGAATATTTTTCAATTAGAAATTGCAAATTCGCAGCTATATGTATATTAATAAATAAATGAATAAATTCGAGAAATAACATCTTTACTATTTGGATAAATAACATAAAATTCTATGCCTGTGCCAAAAGGTAATGAAATGTGACATCACATTCTATACAGATCTTCGAGGATCTTCGTGATTTCAGTGCAGCATTTAAATTATATAATTGAAAATTTACGTTATATAATTGGTGTTAGCGCCAACGAAATAAATACAAATATTTAATGAATTTACTTTGGAAATATCTTTATATATATGTTCGTATACATATATGTACATATGATTCTAATTTAAAAATTTCTTATACTTTTTTTTTCGCTAAAGAGCATAATTTTTAAATTAGAATCATATATATGTACTTTTTATTCTATTTTTTTATTTATTCTATTTATTTTATTTCTTATTTTTTATTCTTCTATTGTTTTCAGTTCATTTGATGCATTTTTGTTAGTTTACTGTAAAAAAACATTATATTTTTGGATAAAAAAGTGGAAAAAGTAAGGAATAGAACATTTTTATGATTTTGCGCTATGAACAACTGAAAATGGTAATTTATCTTAACAATCTATTTTTTTAAGCTTTAAGGTTTTTTCTCTTTTTATTTATTCTCTCTTCGATATTTCGTTAACCTTTAAAAAAAAAAAAGTATTAAGAAAAATGGTAATTTATCAATATTTTCACGAAATATTTGCACTTTCACAAGGCCAAAACTGCCTGAAGGAGCGTTCCAATGCTCCAAAGCGATGTACTAGAGAGTTCTTAACTATTGTCTTGGCTACAATTTTTGTCTTAGAATTGGGTCGAAAATCTCAATGGTTTGGCTGTTATAGGCCAAAATATCGAAAAAAACGTGACAAAAGTCTGATCAAGTCAAAATGCGCCAGCTCGATTTTCACCGTAGACGTATGGTCTAGTGGACTTTTTTGCTTAGTACAATCCCGAGAATCAGAAACATGAAGCGCCCATTAAGATTTTTTTCCTTCCATACTAATCGCCCCACCCTAATGTATATAAATATATAATTATATAATTAAATTGGTTTCCGTTTTCTTATTTTTATTTTAAGCAATTTTTTAATTACAAGGTCTTTTTTATAAAAAGTATATTTATTTACGATATTTCGCTAACCTTTGCTCAACATCATCAGGAATATTGTTTAAAAAATTACTTAAAATTTAATGATTCCAATATTGTAGGTTGATAATCATTAGTGAAAATACATTATTTGTTTTGTTATATATTGTTTTGTAGGTGGGTCTTTAGCCTTTAATTTTTTGCTATACAAATCGACTGATAAGAAAAGAAAAAGGTATGGAGGGTTTAAAATATAGTATCGTTTTTAGTTGAATTTTAGTATGAAAGTGAATTGTTAAAGCGTATTAAAAAATATTATTTTTTATATATAGTACAGTGCAGTTTGCTTATAACGAACACCTGTTATAACGAATTTTCACTTATAAGGAACAAATAAATAAATAAATAAAATAAATAATAAAATAAATAAATAAAATATATGACGTTCCACCATCTATATTTTCAAAAATTTTAAAAAATTAGGAAAATATTGTGACAAATGTGAATTTAACCAATGTATTGCTACAATTACTAAACTACATACCTTTCATACTACTTTACTGTAATAGCAAGTAGTCAAGTAATGACTTACGGCCTTAAGCAAAATATTTAACGAAAACAATAAATTGTGGTGATTTATTAAATAAAAAATGTATACCTAAAATTTGAAGAAGAGAAATAGTAAAATTAATTTTTATTTTGTGTAAAAATTATTTTTCAATGTTTAATTTTTCATTTAGAACATAGAAGCCAATTAGCGGGATATTATCGGGAATGAACTCATATAACGAGGAATGATACCTTCTCCCGTCCATATGACCACTTCAAAGGGCAATATCGTTTCAGCAAGTAAACAGTGTGAAAATGATAAAACTGACATAACCGGTCATTGACGTAGTAGTAGTAGTTTTGGTAGCTTTACGTTGCTGGAGATGAAGGGAAGTAAGAAGATTTCATGATAATATGGTGAATACACATTTATTTATTTTTAGTGTCAAAACGATGCCGGTGACCTTCATGACACAAAACACAGTTAATGGAATATGCGTCGAAGTGTTACATACTAAAGAATTTATAAAGATGGCATCTTCTGTTGAAGAATAAGTGGAATTGGCAAATGGTTTTAAATCAATTCGCAATTAGTTATTGTAAAAAAACAATAATGTGAATATACAAAACTTTATAGTCATCTACATACAATCAAAACAAGTAATCAAAGCTCGGTCAACAAATAATCGGTTAAAATTTTTTTTTTTTATCTGGGACCAGCACTCAGGAGATGACTGCTACACATGCGAAGCATTGTGCTGGAACTATAGGAAAGGGATAGTAGGTGAAACGACAGAAGGTGAAGCTTAATTAATTATTTTGCAGCTCTGCTTTTGCACGTTCTTTGTTTATACTCTTAGCATTGCTGAAGCTTCGGTTCAGTAGCCATATTTCTTATTGTTTTACTTCGCCGGTGCTACACAATACCAACGAATGAGGGCGTTCTGATGCGATTGTGGATTGCTATCAGCTGAAGCCGGTTTTGTTTAGTGACCAGTGACTATGCCTTCGCCACTAAAATCTTCCGACAACAACTGTGTGAGAGGGATAATACTGCATATCAGAAAATTGCAAAAATGTTTTTATGACTCGAACCTAAGAGTTTGAGTTTTGTAGACAACGTGGTAACTACCTCATCCGTCGCCATATGCAGTTTTTAATTTTAAATAAACGATGCTCTAAAGGCAACAGTAGAAAATAAATTGACGAAAATCAAATCCAAACATCATATTTTAGCAGTCAGATTACACTTGTAAAACTTTATGTAAGCAATTATATGAGGAATGTAAGAAAATGTTTTCATTCCGATGCCCCTACGGACATACATTCTGTTAACATAACAACAAAATGGATATGAAAGACAAATTTCTATCTTCAGTGTGGAATGTGACTGAAACCTCTCACGCGCTATTCCCTACTGTTCTTACTATGTTCCATACTATGAATATGGCCATATCTTCATTCAAATATTAATGTGCGGCTTCCACAATTCTGACGCGTAAAATTTCTAAAAAAAATTATTCCCATCACTCAAAAAATTAAGTATTTTTTATGTTAAATTGACTGGCTGTTTCGATTGTGTAAAAGTCACATAAATTTTTAATCGAATTAATAATGACTGATTTATTATACATACGAGTACGAGTATATCATGAGTTAAGAATTCACTTTTTTCATATTTATCACAGAAGTTTATTACTGCGTATGATGAACAAAAATTGTAATGAACATTAATATTACTTATTCGCACACTTTAAATGAAGCAAAAATAATATTAAAAAGATTATAACTCAAATGCGGCATAAAAAAATTAAGCATTAAAGGCAATCAACAATTTAATGATCAATAAACGTATATATTAACTCAAGAATATTGTTTAAATATGAAATAATTAAAACTTTTAATAAACAAGCCAACATTGAAAACATACAACTATTTGAACGCAACGAAAATGTCTCATTTTTCAACAATATTGGAGAATTTGCGCATGGTGGCCATAAAAAGAAGTCCCCTGACACATCAAAAGCAGCAAAAGCAACAGCAACAAATCGTAACGTCATCGTCTCCTCAGCAGCAAAATCAACAACAACAACAACCTCCTCAACCTCATAATACAACAACATCTCTTGAAATAGCGGCAACAAAGTCATGTAGCAATGAAGAACAAGCCATCGAACAAAATGTAAAAATTAACAACGATAATAAAGAGTTTAAGGTTATTATTTGCAAACAGCCACCAACACCACAGTCCCCCGAAACAGAACCAAAACTTACAATATCAACACCAACAACAATAGAGAATACTAAAGCACCTTCATGTACAAAAACTACGAGTACTAACAACCAGAACAATGAAGAACACACAGAAAAATCATCCAGTGGCACAGTACCCGCAGCGGATAAAAAATATCAAGGCCACAAGAGACAAAGTATATCTGCACGCGGTTCAATAGGCTCAGCGGAGCATTCAATGGGTAAAACTTCACCCGGACGTGAACGTAGTCGTGGTGCTTCCAATGTAATTGTTGAAATTGATACAGCGGCGATTGCAGGCAGTGCAAAATATTCTACATCTTCAAAAGGGCCACGTGAACTTTCACCCACGCCGAAAAATCAACAGCGTCGAATGTCAACAGATTTTCGTTCTCGTGCTGGCAGTTTTATACATGTCGATGAGGAGGGGCGCAGCATATTGATGCGTAAACCGGTGCGCCTAAAAAATATTGAAGGACGCCCTGAAGTGTACGACACGTTACATTTCAAGGGTAGGGAGGTAAGTCTTGAATATCAATTAACATTTATTTTTAAAATTTCAATTGGTAATACTTTTCAACGATTTCCGAAAAGTTCAAATACTTGATCTGGTTTTGTTGAGTGTTTGTTAGGATTGCCAGATAACCAGTTAGTATGGACTGCTCCTTTATAACTAAACTCTGTATAATAAACTGTCTGAAATTGGATCATCTGAAAGATAAAGTCCTACATAAACGGCTAGATTTGGTCATACATAGCGCTAGTATATTGATAGTGACTGGCATCCACCTTATCGTCCGCACTTGGTAAAAAGTGTCTCAAGAAAAGGTTGTGATTTTTCCCACAAGATTCAAAAGTTTCTATGAGAGGAACATAATGCATTTTTTTATTACTGAATGTAGCCACTTTTGGCAGAAATATTAATATCGAGTTTGCTCGAGGGTCCTCACCTATATTTATTAGTTTAGTATGTGACCTTTTAAATATATAATTTTGCTTATTAGACGTAAAAATTTCATCATCAGAAAAGAGCAACCAAAATTTATCGTACGTGAGAATGGTAGCAGGCACTGTCATTGTCATACCCGTTTTATTATGGATTGTTTTTTTTTTATTACTGTAGAAGATTACAATTTTCAGCCAAATACAGACCAATACCACTGTTGCTTTTAAAGGCAATTTATTGTAAATAAATTTTTCAAGTGTGAAGTTAATGATACACTTCGGAAGACCACCAACTGACACTTGACAAAAAAATTTGTAACATATGCTCTTATTGCCCGTTTTGTTGGACATCGAGGACCGAATCATGCATATGTACCCATATATGTACATATATATACATATATATCTATAAACTTTTGACAAAAGAACGCAAGACTAATTAAAAAATTTTTCAGTAGAGCAAAAATATTTTTAAAATAAACAAAATTTTAATAGAAAAATTTTTTGCTGTAAAGAAAATATTTTAAATAGATTGCTTTTTTATCTTGACCAGTGATGGACCAGAAATGACATATGGAATGCATTTAACTGTTTGCAAAGGGATAGTTTAAGGAAAACACAATTGGTGAAGTTGCAGCAGATTATAGTGCTAAATTCTCGCACAACTCTGCAGTACCGTCTTTTTTGAGAATTTGTAATGCAGAGTTGCTGCGTATCTGGTGACACGTTGACGCATTACCTCTTAACATAAAGAAGAGCCATTTCACTTATAAATTTATTTCGTCGACGTTTTATTGCTCAGCCACCTACGAAGGAGGATGCTGTTAGCATATGGATATAGAAAAGGTGTTGGTCTAGAATCTACGATCTTCCTGTAACCAGATCAAGAGCACTCTCAAAGCTAAACCAAGTCAGTTCAACTAAAACTGTAGACAATTTAATTTTTCATATATATACGAGTAGTATTTCTGGAACTATATGTCGTGAAACATGCCGATTAGAACCTTCTCCGCAGCGGCCCTTGATACGATTGTGAATCGCTTACCGAGTGCTTTCAGACTAAGGAAGGCGGTGTTGTTTAGAGAATCGGGGTGTGCTCATAACAGCATTCTCAAGACCGCGCCTCACTTCATTACGGACTCCCGGCTGAATATTTCCGCTCGAAAACTTATTTTCGAAGGGTATATAAAGGCCACCTATCCTAGTAGGAATGAATCGGAAAAAGGAGAGGAGTGGAATCCGGGTTGGGGGTGAATCTTTTCTCCGGTGATCTGGGTGTTTACATTTTATTTAGGGTCGCGGATATCTCCAGTGTCTGCCAGGCAGACAAGGTTGCTAGCTACTGAGATGTCGATGTGTGCGTGGCAATATTGGAGTGTCGCCGACTGTCTCCTCTCATGAGGTCAGTCAGTTAGAGAGAAGCTGTCTGTTTTTTGGGATTTTGATATCTAGACCGGGTTCAGCACCGGCTATTGTATTCGCGGATTTAGTAGTCCTGCTTGGCATCGCAAGGGGCATATAGCGAATTTTTCAAGACGAAGGGTCATGGTAGTTGGAGTTCTATTCCAAACTGTGCCATAGCAAGAATTCTGTGGCGCCGTTATGAGGGGGCTGAAAGTTGTCAATTTTTGAGTTTTTCGGGCCTGGGTAGAAAAGATATGTTGACGAGACCTTCTCTGGGTAGGTTGAGGCTGACATTTTTTGAGGCGTCTTTTTATAACACTGACAGCCTTATTGAAATACGTGGACAGCATAAGGTAGTTGTGATGGCCTTTGGTATATGCAGGGCTAACAGAACAAAATGACACTAACGGTGTTACTTCTGTCGACCACACTGGTCCATTGCCTTTTTACTTAATCTATCGTATGCCGGTTACACCGAAGAACGCGTCTTGAAAATTTAAGTTTGTAATACAAAATCTGCACAATTTCCTTAAGTCGACTTAAGTTCTTCTGTCATAGGTCCACATTCATATGTATATAATTAGTTACAAAAGTTCCTCCCATGCGGCTTTAGTCACTATAAATTTAACCTCCTGTTAAGTCTTACAAGAGGTTTAAAACAGCAATAAACATAATGAAAATAATTTTTAATATACGTTTATAGACACAAATACACAGCACAAATTACTATTTATATAATGAACTAATGCTTTAATTACACAAAATAATAAAATAAGAAAACCCAACACAGCCAATGAACAAATATTTTTATTATAGAATAGAAAAAAGAAATTGTTTTAAACAAAGCAAACCAAACGAATATTATTTATAACCTTAAATGCAAAATTTTAATTTGCTTTCCAAATGCAAAAATAAAAACAAAAATAAAAAAGAAATTGAAATATGAGGAGTCTTAAAATAATTAAACATTCATGCATGAATTTAGCCACACTTATGCAAACAAAGCAATGCAAATTTATGCAACCGGCATATTTGAATGTGTGAACAACCCAACATGCAAGTAAGATAAAAAAATAAAAGTTTGAAACTTTAACAATGCAAATGAAATGAAAAGAATGAAACAAAAAGAAAAATATTTAAACGAAACTTTAATTAAACCACAAGTCGGAAATTGTTGTTAACTAGTTGTATCTAAAAGTTTTGTGTAAACAAATACATGTGTAAGTGAGAGTAACAGAAAAAACATAAATTATTTATTAAGTTGTGTTTTTTAAGGAATACATTTTCCTTTTAAACGTTTGTCAAGTGTGGCAACTCTTAAGTGCATGCCACACACATCAGTATTCAGTTTCAATTGTTGTCTTTGGGTTAGTAAAAATACTGAAGCCTCTGACAGACTACGACAATATTACTCCTCAATATTAATTTTTTTTAGCGTTTATTAAGTGCAAACATTCTTTATTTATTAAATGCCCTGATGACATTTCTAACATTTTTTTGTCACTATATTAATGCGCGAGATGCTTCAATTAATTCGATTATAAACATTTTTTCTTTAATTTTTAATGCATTACCAGAAAATAAAATGAATATTTTTTTTATCTTGGACCAGCACTCTGAGGATTACTCCTACACATGCGATGCGTTGTGCTGGAACTAGAGGAAATTCACAGTGAGAGAAATGAAGCGTTATTATTATACAATTCTGCTTTTAGACGTTTTTTGTTTATAGCAGTGTTACAGCGCCTCTGATGTCAAATAGACCTATTAAATTTTTCAAGCTTTCTTCGGGAGTAGCCATTTTTAGTAATTATTTTACATTGCTGGTGCTACACAATAACCACGAAAGATGGCGCTTTGTTGTGCCTGTGGATTGGTTACAGCTGAAGCCGGTACTATTCAGTGACTAGTGACTATGCCTTTGGCACTGAAACCTTGCGACAACAACTGCCACAAAGTCACACAAATGCATATCAGAAAAAATTCGAAATATTTTTGTGACTAAAACTAGGGACTTTTTGGTTTTGTAGTCAACGTGCTGACTACTTCAGCCATCGCCGCCCTCAATAACAATGACGCACTACGTCAAACTGCTTCAATTTTTGATCAACATCAAAAGCATTTTGATATTCGTCAATATTACACACAACGTATATGTATGTGGGAAAATTCTTTGCAAACAAACGTACACAAATACAAATATTGAAGCTAAATATTGCACCCACTTCATACGCATTTGTGTTCAATTTGGTTACTAATTTTATTGTTGATATACTAATGGTGGCTACAGGCAAGTTTTGTTGTTGGTTGCACAATATGTATGTTTATGGTTTCAATTCATGTTGCATTCGAAGTGTCAAAAACATCAAAATATTTTAATATTTTCTGGTTGCATTGATTTTGGTTACATAGTGTGAATCGTTGTTTAGTGTTTTAACTGATTAATTTCAGTGGAAAAAAACAAGCTGCAAAAGTTGTGATTTTCCAACACGTTTGTGCAGCGATATTGAATTCAGCATTGATGTTGGTGTTATGGTTTTCTTTTTGGTTACAGTGTTTGTATCAAAATATGCATCAAAAATGAATTATAAACGTTTGCAAATTGTGGATATTAACCTAAAAATTTGTTATTCACTTCCGAAATAAGTAGGCGCTCACAAATTATATCTCTCAGTAATTAGAATCAGTACCTGGAATAACGTTAAGTTCTGAAAGTATAAATAAAAATTCGAATTTGCGTTTTTGTTCTGTTGTTGTGTACACTGGAATTTGCATGGTTGTTGTAGTTTGCAAAAATTAAGAAAGGGTTATCACCAAATAGTGGATGTTTCTTGTTGTCAGGATTTTTTTTTACTGCATATTTGCTTCTGAAATTTGATGGTACGTGTGGTGATATGCGAAATATTTAAGAAAGGCTTTGCTTACAGAACGTGATTCCTTAACAATGTTTTTTTACACAAATGGGGCAATAGCAACATTAGCGTAAAAACTGATCTTAAGATACCTAAGTAAAAATGATGTGTTCACAAAATGAAGTCTGTTGAAATTTAATGTTCTTTATTTATGCCTATCATGACCATTTTTTATTTTACTCCAACCGCGAGTGATTTTTTCCTCAGTTAGCAATTTCATAGTAAAAACATATTTTAATCAATTCAATGATATTTATCAAAATTTTATCTTTTTAAGAATTAAAGAAGTTATTAAACACACATACATATGTACATACTGGTACAGGGTGGGCCAAAAGTCACCATGGGGTTTACAAATTTAATTCAATTTAATTTAAAAAAATTAAGATTATAAATATACAAAATTAAAATTTTTTTACACTTATGGTGTTTTCTTTTCAACCAAAAAATACGTAATTTTATATAAAAACGTGCAGTTTGGTGTTTGTTTTTTAAAAATGTTTTGCTCTCAGAAAGGGTAGTATGTTTTATTCAATAAAATCACCCATAGTAATGGCGAAATTGAACATACTTTACACCCCTCTATATATCTAGAGTGGGGTTTTTTGTGTACCTACAGCGCTACCAGACAAAGTTAATATGGCTACCAGACAAAGTTATGGTACGTTGAACAAACAGAACACCCATTTTGATAAAACAATTTTATTAATTGCACGTCTTGTTGAATTCTATATCCGTCTATGAAGATTTTGCAAACTATACTGAATAAATGACATGTAATTTGACAGCTGTAGCTTCAACAAGATGGCCGTTATCACCTGTCAAAGTTCGAAAGTACTTGTTGGTAGGCCCTGTTTGCATGTGCTCTAATGAAATCAGGGAACTTAGTCTCAAAACCCGTTAAAACGGCATGTTGTTCCGTTCTGCTGGTGTATGTCAGTGTAATTTACAATTTTGTTCTTTTGATTTAGTTTGTTACTTAGTATGTAACTATCGCATGTAATTCTAATTGCTTGAAAAGGTATCAATTATCAGCCTCAACCTTTTGAAGAAATGATTGAAGTTTTCGCATTTGAAACAATCAAAAATAAAAGATTTACAATTTCCTTTGATGGCCATAATATCCTCTGTAGTAAATGATGAGGTGAATCGTAAATCTTAAATCCCCTAAATATGAATTTTAATATCTCCTAATTTCCCCCCAGAGAATTTTACCCTCTAAATCTGCCCTCAAATGAAAAATAAACCCCTAAATTTAGCGGCAAACCCCTAATATGAAAACTCTGACTTCCACGCACATATCCTAGGTCCAGCATAATGCATTGCATGTGTAGGGGTCATCCCCTGACCATAGTCAACATCGCACACCAGAAAAGTTTGTCATATTCAGTTGATTTTTTTTACTTGAATGATTTTGCCAACTGGAATTTTTAGTTCCTTTCGTTATACTGTATACTGTAAAGTCAAATAAATTGAACGCATTTGTTAATGCTTGACATTTAAAACGAGTGTACATTACGATTGCACACATAAATATATGTATAATACTTAACACAATTAGAATAATGGCCGTGAATTTCAACTGTAAATAAAATTTACTTTTCAGACGCGAGTATTGCGGGAAAAAAATAAAATAATGTTGTGTACAAACCATTTTTATAAATTGTTGGTTTATTATTGCTTGATTTTTGAGTTATGATGTTGTGTATAAATGAACGACATGTTTGTAGTTGCGTTATGATTTGCATATTTAGTATACGCCTTCAATGCCTGAATATACCCTGAAGGAAGCCTGGGCTAAAGTGCCTCCTAGTGAACACTTTTCTCGCATAAATTGGTGACATTGTCGACAAACCGTCTATACTTTTTACTTTGCTTTTATTGGGTAGAGAAGATATTGACAGGTGAAAATATATGCTTCTTTTCTTGGTTTTTAAAATTGTTTGGTTTTGTTTTCGTGCAAACCAAATTTCACCGTAAATCTACCAAAAACGAATATTTTGATGCATTTGTGGCTTACACTTTTCTTGCGTGATCGGATCTTTCAAACAGAAGCTTACACCATTTTGTGCTGTAAGTATTTCATACATTTAAATGAATGACTCAAATATTGCTTATATTTTATTTTTTATATTTTTATATTTTATTTATATTTTTACTAAATAAAGCAAATCCGTCTGAAGAATGAGAAAAATATTTAGTTTACCGTAGAAAAATTCTTATTGAAAAAAAATCATGTTTATAAATACGAGTAATCACAATAATTCTTATTTTATTAATTTCTTCTCTCTCCTGTAAAGGTATAAAATTTAAAAATTTGCCCTTTTGCATTCCAATATATTCTATGTATGAAAGTATATTGTTTTAATTCCTAAAATAATAAGAACTCACATTCACTCGCCAACGTTGTTCCCATTTTAGCATTTTTACTACTAGATTCTACATTGTCTTTCGTAAATTGTAAAAAGAATTTTAATTTCATATCAATTTATGTTATCATTACTGAACACTCAAGAATGGCGTAAGTCACAAATGCATCACAATATTCGTTTTTGGTAGCTTTACGGTGAAATTTGGTTTGCACGATGAGTTGGCTGTTTGAAATTATAGAGTGATCGAAAAGATATGGTCCGAAGGACCAGATCCAACAATTAGGTAAAAATTCGGCACTACTAAACGACTATCCGGCAATTCAGACGAATATCAGAAATAAAGGGAGCCAGTGAAGTGTATCTAAGATTCGGCACAGCCGAATATAGCACTCTTACTTGTTTTAAATATATATTTACTGTTATTTGTTAAACCAGTTGGTAAAAACTAGTGTTGCATATTAAAAAGAAGCAAAAGTTCAAAAACGTTATTAAGAGTCCTCACGTAGACTAAAATACTTTTAAAATAATTATTCGAAGATTGATGAATTAACAATCCCTTCTTGTAAAAATCTTAATATACATTGCTTAAAATTTATACAACAATTTAAGGTGAGAAACTTTAAGAAATACATACTCGTATATTGGATTAAAAAAAAATAATAATTACCATGGTTTGGTTATTTATTGTTAGTTACCTGGTTTTTATTGCAGATAACAATTTAAACATATCCTAATGTAAATTTGTAATATAAATTTCATACAGCTTATACGGTTTGACCTTGATTTTCCATTCGTACATATTGCATATGTATATTTTGTAGGAATGAAGAAGAGTCTTCCACTTGATAGCGATAAAGTAAAGAAACCACAAATTTATTACAACGGTATGTTGTACATTTGAAGTTGAAACTTGTAGGAAGATAAGTTGTATAGAAGTACAAACAGTAGCGTTTACAAACATTTGATTTCTCTAGAAGGTTTTATTTGAGTTACTGTCTACTTAAGTAACTAGAACGAAAAACCAAACTCAACGATTCTGATTCATTCCTATCAAGTGGCTGGGGAAATAAACACAAGAAAGTAAAAGTAAAAGTTACCATACATTTTTTGCTACTTAATGAAGTTATTTCTTTGCATTTGTTTCCTTTCTTTTCCAGATATGAACTTTTTACTTACTTTTTCAGAAATTTTTTTTTGCACAAATATACTTTATAAAGAATTTATCATATCAATTAAATTAATGTTTTGATCTACAAAAAGTTTTTTTAAAAGAAACATTTGCATTTTAATTTTCTGTAAGGAGTACCAAACTGATATTCGTGCTTAAAGAATTTTCAAAGAAAATATGAAAATATTTGTAAATTTCTAGTTTTGAAAATTAATAAATGTTATTAGAATTGAAAACGTTAAATTTTAAATGATAGTCTTTCCAATGGTGGATTTTTAAAAAGGTACTCTTTAAAAAAGTGCTTTTAATAAGTTAGCAGTTTTCTAAACGGGTCTCGCTTTTTAAAAAATTATTTTTCTGAAAAACATTTTTTGAAAAGGTACTTTTGTGCAAAGTACTATTTTAAAATGTATTGTTTTGAGAAGTGGTTTTTCAAAATTAGTTCTGTTTTGCTTTTGAAAAAATAAAGGAAATTTTTTTAACTTCCCGTTATAAGAAGTTACTGATTTGGCCCCAAATTTCGAAAATTGAATTTTTATTATATTTCGACAATTTTCATACGTGTGTGTGTACGTCTCATAACTCAAGATTGCGGTAACAAATCGAAACGAACTATATCGCATTCGAATTATATTTAGCTCAATTAGATGTCGTGATATAATCAACCGATTCGAAGCCATAGATTTCGAAAATAAAATTTTCGAAAAATTGTTTGTCGGTATTGTGTAGCACCGTTGGCTATAAAACCAACAATTTCCTGTGCATTTGAGTGGCTTTGTGTCAGTTGTTGTCGGAAGGTTTCAGAGGCGAAGACACAGTTTCAGTGGTCACTGAACAGTAACGGCTTCAGCTGTAACAAATTCACACGCACATCAGAGCGCCTTCCGTCGTCGGTATTGTGTAGCATCGGCAAACTAAACTAATTACTAAAAATGACTAATAAAACGCGGTTCCAAAATTTAATACGTCTCCTTGACATCAGGGGCGCTATAAAACTGCTGTAAAACAAAGAACGTGCAAAATCAGAGATGTAAGATAGGGAAGCTTCACCTCCTGTCATTACCCTTTCTTCTACTTCCAGCGCAATGCATTGCATGTGTAGCGGTCATACCCTGGTTCAAGATAAGAAAATCTAATCAGCTCTTAACCTCAGAAAGAGGCTTCGATTGCTGCTAATTTGACTAAAATAGGGCGATTCGTTCGAGAGATAAAGTTGACGAGAATTTTGCGAATAAATTATTTTTGTTCTAATAATTCCAAAAGTATTCGTCAAATCGGGTAGATATATTCACCGATTTTTATGGAAAAATTTATTGTGTTTCGAAAGATATTGATGTCGCAAATTTTAGAAATATAATTTTTGTTTTTAATTACTCCGTAATTTTTTGTCTTGTCGAATGCTGAAAATTTGTTTTGAATGAGTCAACCGATTCTCATATTTTTTTTAAATTAAAATATGAAAACTACTTTTTTAGATGGTATTTTTTTAAGAGGTAATTTTTTTTATGTTTTATGAGATGCAAAATTATAATGCACACTTTCCTAATGGATAACCGTTTGCACGCACATCACTTCAGAAATTTGTTAGAAATGAAAAGAACACTGAATTTTTTATGAAATTGTTAAAAGTTAGTGAGAAGGTTATTAAAAATATTATTCATTATATTTAATAAAATTCTAGAAGAGAAAAAAGAATTTGCTTCATTCTTATTTATCTGTCTATAACGTTTCATTTTAAGGATATAAATTCTTTCTTAAATTTACTGAACTTAATGATGCAAAATATGCACTATAAAGAAATGAAGTTTTCTAGAAGTGAAGAGGGTACATATCATGACGCACTTCATCACTTGATTTATTAATTAAAGACTTTTGACTATAAAATATGTTTTATCATTTGGATGAGAAAAGCAAACATCAAGTGAACAAAAATTCAAATTAAAGGAAGTAACTTAAAGTTTGTAAAACTTCTTATACTCTTAATTTTTTTTTAATTCCATTTCAAGAATTATTTTTTTTTTATATTATCTTTCAAATAACAATCAACATTCTCTTATTGCCGTCGATCTATCCCTACGTTCACATTTACTTAGACTGGTAAAGTTCATGAAACTACAATTTATTAGCTCAATTAAACTTAGCGCTACACTAACAGCAGCATTTCCTTCTTCACATTTTCTTTCATTGCACCAAGAACAACGTAATTAGTTTATATCACAAATAGAAAGAAATGAAAAAAACACAATTTCTGATTTGTCTACCGAAAGGAAAAGTGGAAAGTATTTATTTTCTTTGCACAATACCTGTAGCAAAAATGAGTGCGGCCATTCAGCTTTTATTTGGTTTAGGTACTGTTCTGGCATTGATAACACTACTCAACAGGAATTTATTCAACTGAGTTTTCTTAGCCAATTTGAGTACATATACTACTCCGATTCAATGCCTATAAAATACTTTTATTTGGGTTGACTCTGTGTTTCATTAATTACCGTTATATAGAAAAAAGCGGAGGTTGTACCACGTAATTTGCAATAACTCGAGAACTAGTTCTTCGATAGAACTAAGGAAAACACTGAAAATATGTTAATATACATTTTTTGCAAAATGCTATAGTTTCTTTTTTTGGCGTGTGAGGTAGGGTAGAAAATGCCTTCGCTCTTACAGAGACCGCCGTCTTATGCGTCTAGTGGTGTTACCACTAAAAAATTTCTTCCCCCTCCTCTCCTCCGCCCTTACTCACCTACCTATGCGTCCGCCAAGTTTGTAAAGTTTGTTAAAATTGTAAAACAAACTGAATTTATTAATTACTTTTTAATTTATTTAGTTATTTTTATTTTTATGGTGTCGAGGTGGACATAAAAGTCTTTCATTTGGAATACCTATGATATGGAGAAGAGCCAAGGAACCACCCGGATGACTGTTATTTTTGTACTGTCAAAGTAAACGGTATGATCCGACATAAAAAACGTACTTGGGTTTACCCAAAATTACTACCCTCTACCAAGCTTACTAACCACTTAGACCGGACAGACAAACAGTATCAACAACTGTGTTTACTTTCTTGTTCCACAATTTTTTCCAGGTAATGTTAGATTGCAACAAGATATCAAAATCATGGAGGAATGATATCAAAGCCGATGGCATCGTCATATGATAGCAAACTAATGTTGGAACTTGCAAATAGATTGTCCTGAGAAAAATACAGTAGACAGCAAATTCATTAAAACTCAACTAATTCTGTTTTGTGTTAATCAATTTAAAGTAACAAGAAAATTAAATCACAAATTTTTTTGTGTAAAATTGGTGCAATCAGTTAATTGTGAATGAAATCAGAATTTATGTATGGATTTTAATAAAATATGCCTCGTTTTATTTGTAACATATACCAGTACAAAAATTAATAACAATATTTAAAAGTTTGTTTACATTTTTAATAAACTCTCTAAAAGAATTTTTTTTTAATTTTCCTCAAAAAAGGGGTTTTTTCTCATGTCATAAAAATTTGCCAAAAATATGTATATAATAACATAATTTAAAGGTTATTTTATTCTCGATCCTTCCGTGTTTATTTTACATTTATCGAAATGAAATTACGTGGTGCATTGTCCGGTTTCTTCTATATAACGGTAAATCTCGAGAACCATAGTCAATCCAAAAAAAGTAATTTATAGGCATTGAATCGGAGTACCATATCGAGCCTTTGGTGCAATACCGCAGTAACTCAAAATTTGAATTTTTTTGAGCTGGGTATGCAGAAATGATCTTTGAAGAAATATATATCTAAAGGAAAAAAGATTATAGTTCTATCTCTAACTGTTCAGATTCTACAGCTACAAATGTCTTTATTGCCTCCAGCTATTTCCAACAATATTTATTTGCAATAATGAAATATTTCCTTTATGAGAAGAAATTTACAAACAGAAAACATTACAAAACATGCCTCTTTATTTAAAAACTTTAGTAAACGAAAATATCAAAAAGATGGCTCAAAACTTCAAATGCATTTTTCGCAGTTCACAATTTTTTGAATTACGACGGTATTGCACCAAAGGATCGATATGTATGCAAATTGACTACGAAACGTCAGAGCACACAAAAAAATTTTAATTTTGTTGACCTGTGCAATTAAAAACAATCAAGTACGAGTATATTCTTCAATGAATTAAATTTCCTCATTGCTGGTAAAATTTTTTTTTCAACTTTTGACGCTACCCGTGTTATATTTATAAATTCTCTAGTTTTCTTTGTGTGTAATCATAAAAGATTTTATGAAGTTGTCTGTTTGTTTTTTTTTTGTATGTTTATATGTTTTTGAGAGCATTATGCAGAAGATAAAACGATTTATATAGTTTCTTTTTAGTATTTCATGTGGGCGTGGCACTTCTCGTATAAATTAAATACGAATTATAGTAAATAAAACCATAACCATTTCTCAACAGTTTTATTACTGGGGTGTGCAACAGAAAATTACAAAAATCACTATTTTTTCTTGATTTCATCATACATAAATATTTTTGTTCAGATGTAATCAAGCAACAAAAATCATTGTTGAATGGAGTCAACATCGTAGACGTGAACGTTTCATTTATGTAAATGTAAGTTAGAGTGTTGGATGATCTTTTATTCATACCATATCGTGCAACTAAACTACTGTTGAATAAAATTCCCTTCGCACTAAAATCACACACATCAATATTCAGCTTCAATATTTGTCTTTGGGTCAGTAAAAATATTGAAGTCTCTGACAGACTACATCAATATTTCTCATCAATATTATTTTTTTGCGTTTTTTTAATTGCAAGCATATAGAAGTTACCGTCGGCAAAATCCATATCTG
This sequence comes from Dexiosoma caninum, assembly GCA_963924685.1. Classification (NCBI taxonomy): domain Eukaryota; kingdom Metazoa; phylum Arthropoda; class Insecta; order Diptera; family Tachinidae; genus Dexiosoma; species Dexiosoma caninum. The sequence goes on from OZ004727.1 coordinate 69,977,199, forward strand.
TTTAGTTCTTTATTTTTTAAAAAAAGCACTGATGATATTGTTTATATTTTTGTCGCTATATTGTTTGCTTTAAACGTCCCATGTCAATGGGCGATATGCTTCTATTAATTTGATTATAAAAATTTGTTCCTCCAATTTTAATGCTTCACAAGTACGATGTTCACTTAAAATTTCCAGAAAATTCAATGAATATTGACAATAACAATGCCAAACTACGTCAAACTGCTACAAAAATTTGATCAACATCAATATTACGCCGAACGTATGTGTGTGACTATTTGTATTAACAAAAAAATTAAAAAAAAAAAATCGTTATTTCCTGGTAGCGAAATATTGAAAATAAATAATTAAAAAAACTTTTCATAAAAAAGACCATCGCTCAAAAAATAAATATAATTAATAAATATTTTCATTTAATTTTTCAAAACATAACGAACAAATTAAAATTATTAAAAAAGTTTTTGTATTTTTTTATATATTTATATATTATATATTAGTATCACTTCTATTTTTATTTGATCTTTATTAAAATTTTTTAATTATTAAAATTCAATTAATCAAACGAGAATTGTTTGAACATTAAACATACAAACCAAAAAATATATAAACAAAAACATAACAATCCATGAGTTTACTTTTGTAACATACTCACATTTCTATTTTTAGCTGTTTTATTCTCATCTATATTATATTATATTCAGACGTTGGGAAAAATCCACTGATGAGCTAAGTAAGCGTTAGCGAAATAGTACTATATGGATATGCTTTCCTCCTCAATTTTTGAGTTACTTTTGTAATAAAATGCTTTATGATATTTTTCATACTGTATGAGAATATCATAAGGTATGTAATAATAAATTTCACATATAGTTTATAAGGGAAAAAGCACAATTAGAATCGTATATATTATTTTTAATAATTATGTTATATTCTAATAGATATATGTTATTATTACATTGTAGAAATATGTTATTTTACATACATGTATATACATATGTACAAAAGAAAATAATTTTGAAAACTTGTTTATTTATGTATACATGTACACACATTTATACATGTGTATAAAGAATATTTTTAATATTAATGACAAAAAATTTTCATTTCCTTTCAAAAATATTTTCTTTTCCTTATTTTAAAAAAATATTTTTGTTAATACAAATTATTATTTCCTGACGATGCTACCTATTTGGTAGCGAAATATTGAGAAATAAATAATAATTAAAAAACTTTTCATAAAAAAGACCATCGCTCAAAAATAAATATAATTAAAAAATATATTATATATTTTTATAACCAAAGAATAGTAACCCTAACAATCGGCTAATTTTCAATATTGTAGCACTGTTATAGCATATGGTTTTTGTTTATATTTGTTGTATTATTTCTTAAAAATGCATAAAATGCTCATCGAACTTTACCGCGCAAGATAGTGAATTGCTGCTGAAATTGGGTCGGGAAAACCAAAATATTAGCGAAAATAAAAAACTGATAGTAATACATATATGAATATATTTTATATTATGGTAGATGATATCAAATCAAAAATACTAATAATAATTTACTAATCAGCTGTTGTCTAACTATTGGTTAAGCAATGACATTTAGCGGTTTAACAAATAGTAAACAAAAAGCTGAGAATCAAATATTATTGGTTAAACTATTTCTATTAGCTGACTAATGACTGTGAATTTGGGCATAAACTCATCCTTTTTTTCTTCGTATATTTTTCCACATAGATGCCACTTGATTTTTACGTTTATATCGTTAACATTCATTTGCAAAATAGAACAATCTTCGACAAATTTAACAATTTTAAATTGTTGAAAATTACTAAATCGCACTACAAATTGTAGAATAACAACGTACAGCTACAAAGAACTACATTTAATTTGGGGCTACAAAATAGAGCTGAAAATTTAAAATTTTTTTCTATTATAGTTATAATCAATTGAACATTTTCTTTAGACTATTTAGACTATGAAAAATATCATAAAGTGATTAAACAAGTTGTAAGAAAAATTCTAGCTTCAAATAATGATTCTAATGTCCCTCATGATAAGGTTGTACAATATACATAGTATATCTATGATTTTGTTTGTGCAGTGCCCCAATTGTGAGTCATCATAACCTGGCCCTGTGAACACTTCCACACTTTTCGGGTCATCATTAGCTACTAATTATATGCCATGCGTATATAGTTTTGGGTTTAGGTTTGTGCAATATAGGAAGAAAAGTGTTCTTAAGACAAAAAATAGCCTTTGAAAATATAAGAAATAGTCGTGAAGTGTAAAAACTCAAATAAAATTTTGAAGTTCCTTGTAGCCCTTTTTCAGTTTTATGTTATATAATGTGATCAAACTATATACATATGTATATGTTACATTCCTCTTCATCACCACATCGAAATAATTGTCATTTGATGCGAACGAATACTTTTGCTTTTGTATTTTATTCAAAACAATCATCAGCATACCAAACGTGCAAACACCCGAAATGACTGAAATGATACGACACATAATTCAAATCCCATAGCCAATGATAGAAACAACCAAATGATAGGAATGATTGAATAGCATATTCGCTTTATGTGTGATTTGATTTTTTGGATTGTTTACATACAAAGGGACATTTTGAGGATGACTTTTTTCTTTGGTGCGCACCTCGCTGAATAATTGTACAACTTGAAATATTAGTAGCCAATACAAATAGCGTCGTTTGACTGCCTGCAATAACAGAGTGTCGCGAACTATTCCCATCAAGTCTGAAGAATAATAAATAATAAAGAAATATTAAAAAAAGACTACGGTTTGCGCATGATTTCCCATTGGATGACATATGAAGTTGGCCACCGGCAACTCTATGTTATACGGGAAATTTATAATTTCTTGGAGAAAATTTGTGTATGATGTGAAGTTGGCAACTCTGTAACTAACTTACTCAGAGAGTTCCCAAAAATATTATTAGTAAAAAAGAAAAACAAAAAAAAAAATAAGAGAACCAAGCAAGTACGGAATTATTAATCAATGAGAACACATGTTGTGTGACGTCAAAGTATCTACATGCGCAGAAAAGTTTTATTGTGGCTACGTGATCGCGTAATCTTTAGTTTTATCACTCATGATTAAAAGTAATTACTTTGCTATGCTCTCAAGTTTAAGAATTCCAAATATCGCAATTTTTCAAATATTACATCTCAACTAGAAGTGCTGTTTAATCTATTTTTTTTTGGCTTTTTTATTAAAAAAATACACACTTAAAAGTATCCATTTAATGGGGAAAGAAATTGACATAAAAGTAGTCACTTCACTGTAACCTAAGTATTAAATACTGTACCTAGTTCTACTTTTAAATAGCGCTGTCCTAATAGTGGATCAATTGAATTTTTAACATCCTTAACATCCTTTTTAACATGTTACGGAACTAAGGAAGAAATTCAATGGTTCGTGAATTCTTTATCACATCATTCCTAAAGTTTTTCCAAGAAATTATAAATTTCCCATGTAAATCATGCGCATGCGTTGTCTTAATTTATTATTTCTATAATTTTTGAGTTTCAATATTGTCGGGCGTTTGATTTCAAATAGGCGGGCTGTTAAATATAGAATATCGAGGAGAAAAGAATAAAAGTCAATTCAGTTTAAAAAAATTCGTGATATTTTCAAAGAATTATTCCAATTGGAATCATTAAACTTTTAAAAGAAAAGGAAAATATTAAGTATGAACTGTATATAATTAAAATTTAATCAATTGGATTCTTATTGTTTTTAAGAGATTCACATTTGTCACTCTGTTTTTCATTTAATACTGATAATAAAAAAGGCGAAATTAATATCACATTTATTATTGATTTGCTTATAATTTAATGATAAAATTCTAAGTAAATGATATTTATATTTGTTGTTTATTCAAATCATCCGTGGACCCCAATTGCCCCAATTTTTTTTAAAAAATGTTCAGAATTTTCATATGTTTAAGTAAAAACTCCCCAATAATACCTTATATCAATATTTCAAGCCTTAAATCTATAAAAAATTAGAAAACGTAATAACATGAATAGTCCTTTGACATACTACATAGATGCAGTGCTGTTAACTGTACATTATTTACTGTGCTTTCCGTCATGTGGTAAAACATGTGGTAATTACTGATGTTTAGGAATACTTTTATCCATTCATTAGGAAATTTTGGAAACGATTACTTTTTGTAAAACATTTAGTTCTTCGCTAATTTCGTTTTATTGATCGGCAAATCTTCATGTGTTTTTAAGATTCATAATACGTAAAGTTGTATTTTCAATATTCTGAATAAATAACGTCTTTTTCCGAATAATACTTTATTAAAGTTTTATGGAAAACTATATAGTTATTGTTTCACTTAAGTGCAAAATCACCTTACATTTGTAACGTTTAAAATAGCACTTTGTCGCTTTTAAGAGGCACATAAAAAAATTTTTAAACATTTTTGCTTTTCTTATTTATTTTCGGAAAAAATTATTGTAACTTCTGGATTGAGTAACAAAAATAAAGGCGATAATATGGTGTTATGCGGTCATTTTTATAATCAACCACAAAGTCAACATGACATGATTTCCTAACAATGATATCACGTTGAGAAGAGAAAATTAGCTTCGAGATGAATACCAACAATGTTGGTTGTGTTACTTAAATACTAAATAATGTCTGGTTTTTCCTACTTTTCTTGAATGCCTTTTTTTCTTCCGTTGTCCTTACAAGTGGCATGTTGTATGTATATCGCATGACGATAAGATTAAAATCATCGTAATTTTTTTTAATTGTCTTGCTTGATATACTGAGTAGTTCGGTATGAATATTGAAGAGATTTATTTCGTATCATATGCTGGCATTTAGTTTTTGCTGTTGATAGAAGAGAATAATCGGATAAAAATAAAATAAAAAACCTGGAAAGTAAAGAAAAAAAAATGTAAGAACAACAAGACAGAAATGAAATTAGAAACCATTCAAATTAAATGGATTTTAAAGTGAAGTAGTACTAGAAGCGGTAGTGCCAACCATGGCAATTTATTTTTCCTCTTATTCGTATTTAAAGGTAATAAGAGGCAAACGAGTAATAAACTTGCGGTCTATAAGTTATTCGAAATACGCAATTATATAATTAATACGATAATTATATAAGCCACAAGAACACAAATTGCGGCTGTATACATTTGACTGTAATATACAGTGAAAATATAATATGTTCATATATGTATGTATGCATATGTAAAGTTATTTCATTGGAACAATTGTTTAACAAAATAAAAACTCTGCTTTCAGAGTTAATGTAGATAATAAAATCCTTAAAAAGTGTTGCCTTACATACGAAATAAATTAAAAAAGGAGGTCAATAACAAGAAAAAAAAATTTGATAATGAATATTAAATTTTTTAATTTAGGATTTATTTTTCAAATCTTACCAGGCAATAATAATATGGAATTTCTAACGCAACGGACGATAAAAAAGTACAATAAGAACTTTGAAAAATGAAATTTATTTATTTTCAATCGGATGACGTAGAAATTCGGCAAGAAAAACTACAATACGAAATAAAATTTAAAAAAAATAAAAAAGAAAGCTATTCAGATACAGAAAACAATTTTATTACACTGCTCATGCTGTACGTTGTATAATTTTGACATAATTTTCTTTAAATTTTTAACGAGAAAAACTGCACAATAAAAGCCAACAATTCACAATTAATTTCATATTTTTTTTATTAAAATATAAAAAAAATAAAAAAATAGCAAAAATATGATGAACAATAAAGTAATTAATTTCTATAAACAAATATGTACATACATGCAGTCGCCCTTATGCAAGTTGTCAACGTAGACACAAAAACTTGACAAACATCTCAATATAAAATTGGCATTTGCAAAAATACAACATATCTAGCAAATTTCAATTAAGGTTTGAACTGAGAGCATTCGCATATCGATATCAGAGATCCTAAGTTTTCATGTTGACAACTGGTATAAATGTTTTTTTTTTATATTCTTTAAGAGATATAACATTCTGGAAATGAATGCCTACTAGTATCTGTTATGTTCTATAGGAAAAGCATAGTGATAGAAATGACAGGTAGCGAAGGCATAACTAGAGAGAAGAAAGCTTAATTATCTTTACAGCTCTGCTTTTGCACGTTTTTGTTTATAGTCGTGTTGCACCGCCTCTGCTGTACAATAAGAAAGTTATATATCGATATGAAACTAAGCTGTATCTCTTTGCAAATTATTATAAAAATTTTAGTACATTTACGAGTATTGTTTAAAAATCAGTATGGACGAAAAAGCGGCGTGCAATAACTATCAGATGAATTTAGTTCCAAGGAAAAAATGATATATGGTGATTTAATACTTCATTATGATATAACTCCCATAATTTTTTTGCCAGTGATTTATTTCATAATGAAATTACTCCTACATGAAATAAGTCCCGAAAGAATTTCATATGCGAGTTATTTAATTTTATCATTTACTTTGGGAGTTATTTCATTTTCAATTATTTACAATTTTTGAAATTGGATAGGCGACAGAAGTGAAGAAGAGAAAACAATAATGGTCCAAGATGACTTCCTTGCGGCACGTCAGATATAACTTCAATTGCTATAGACAGTAGCTTCTGGAAAATAACTTTTTATTTTCTATTATTGTGAAATACGAAAAATTCATGTAATGCTGTTATGAGTAAATTCCATCATATCAAGTTTTTTTTAGAACAAGTTTGTGATTGCCTATGTCAAAAGCTTTGCTGAAGTAGCTGTAAATAACAACAGTTTGGTTTTCTTGAACAAATCATGTGTTTGCCAACTTGATTAAATGCAGAAGACTTGTCATAGTTGAGTAACCTCTTATAAAACCGTATTAAATTGGAGATAGTATTGACGAAACTTGATGGCAAATATGATCAGTAATTATTTTCTTAATTAATTTTGGAACGGTGCTAAGCTTAGCAATTGCTCTGTTGTTTTCAATACTACTTTCGCATCGAGATTTAAATAGTGGAATAATAAAGCATTTCTTCCAAATTGTAGGAAAGTAACCAAATTTGATTAAAAGGTTGAATAAATTTGTTAAGGGGTTTGTAAAAGCTTCAAGCAAAGTAAAGTAAAAGTAAAGAGCTCGGAATCCCGTCAAGGCCACATTTGTATGAATTTTTCAGATTTTTCAAACTTTTAACTTAATGAAGAGTTGGTATTGACATACTTGAATTAATCAGTTCTAAAGAAGAACACAGTCTTGAATCATCATATGTAGCATCAGAATAAGTGATAGAGATAAAATCAGTAAAAAATATGCTTGTTGTCAGATCATCATCAGATTCAAGCTCGTTATACTTTATAAGAGAAGGAAAAGATATTCAACGTCTTTTAGATCAGTGTAAAGATTAATTTAAATTGTCGGATGATGAGAGTTTTCAGGTCGGGATACAAAGAGTAACAGTGATATAAATGCACTCATTGGCAAAAACTAAATCCAATATTTTAATATTATCGTTTAAAGTACGATTTAATTGACAAAGTTTTATATCCAAGAGATCAATTACAGACCCAGTATAATACATTTTGTAGGTGATGTAGCCCTCATTATGCGAAAACTTCCATGCTACAACTGGCATTCTAAAGTCTCTGATCGCGATGATTGCATCATTTTGAGAAGCAGAACTTGTATTATTTTCAATGGCATCAGCATGTTTCCGCTATAGAGTTTCAGGTGAATTTGGAGATATATACGAAAATGTAATTAAGATTTGTTTTTGTTTAATTTGACAATGACATAATGACAATGACAAGTCTATATGCGATACAAATTCAGCAATAAAAGTCTGAGATCCCAGACAAATGAATTCCGTATTTGAATCATTTTGAATACGCCAGGTTTCAGTAAAAACCATGATGTTGTAGTTACAAGCAAAACTATTGGTAAATAATAAGGACAATTTTGTATTTATTCCACGAACGTGTTGATGTATTATGGAGACAGATTCATTAATTTTTTGTTTAGTTTTGGGGAACGTCTAGGATTATTTATACAATTATACAGTTCTTCAGTCGTAGTAAGTACACTGAAACGTTACAGTTGAATTGCATTTTAGATCTAATATAAAATTCAACCTCTTGCACAATAGTTTTCGAAGCTAAGCGAGAAATAAACATAATTTTTTTATTGGGAGGAATAGAATAGAAATGACTTCGATACAATTTGAGATGTTATTATGGCTGGATTTGGTGACGTTGAAGCTGGAGAGGAATTTAAATTGATTTTACTTGGAATTATCCATTTAGAAATTGCTAGTTGAAAAATTAAATTCGAAGCAGTTCTAATGTTAAATATGAATTCAGTTTCTTTCGATTGACTTTTTACATTTCAGATTTTATCATGTTCCAAATCCACATGTATGAGCAGTGTTATGAATTTTGGCACGGCACCAGTGGAGACTCGCAAAATCGATGTGGTATTGGATCACGCTAAAGATTTTCTGGATCAATATTTTACTTCAATTAAAAGGTAAAAAAGTAGCAACATGAATTCCTAATTAAATGTACCTACTAAATGTATTAAATACTATTTTTAATATAAATTCTTTTTAAATGCCATTTATTTACTTTTTCTGCCAGATTGTCATGTGCTGCTCACGAAAGTCGCTGGAAGCAAGTACGCCAAAGTATTGAAACCACTGGTCACTATCAATTGACCGAAACAGAATTGATATATGGTGCTAAATTAGCCTGGCGTAATTCGTCACGCTGCATTGGTCGCATACAATGGTCCAAATTACAGGTATGTACATATGGGAGCATTTGTATGTGTGTGTAATCGATTGTGCACACATTGTTAAATGAACTTGCGATTTTTTTTTTATATCACGAGTAAATGAACAAATAAATTTTATACAACGGTTGCAGTGATGTGAAAGGAATTATAAATACAGTGAATCGTTGATTATCCGCTATTAAATTAGCCGGCAACTTCAATTTTCGCACCGTTTATAGTGTTTTTTAAAATTTCCGATGGGAAAAATTCTCGGGTTAGTGCTCGGTGCTTTTATTTTTAAGTTTTAGTGCTTTGCTTTATTTTCACCGTCACCAAGGGTAATTTTATCACAATATTCTTTGAAGTCTACCACAAATGTTTTTGTACACAAAAATTTATATGATATTGTTAAAACAGCAGAAAAACGTACGGGTTTTGGCTTAAAGATTTAAAGAAGAAGGTGAAACAAGAAGAGACTTATCAAAAAAACGTAATTTATAAGAAAATTAGTTGCAGAGATACGAGCAGGTTAATGAATTTAGATATTTCTTTTTACCTTGGACCAACACTCAGGGTATGACCGCTACACACGGATGGAGAGATTACAAGTTGCGAAGCTTCATTGTCATACAACTGTGCATTGCACGTTCCGTTTATAGCAGTGTTGCAGCGTATCAGATGTCAAGGAGACGTATTAAATTTTAAAGCTGAGTTTTAGGAGCAATTTTTAGTATTTATTTTACTTCGATGCTGCTACACAATTCCGACAAAGCCCCCTTCTTTCGGATTCCTGTGGATTCGTATCAGCGGAAGCCGGTATTGTTCATTGACCAGTGACTATGCCTTCGCCACTGAAACCTTCCAACAACAACTGACACAAAGGCACACTAATGCACATCAGAAAATATGCGAAATGTTTTTAATACTTCGTCTGAAAAAGGGCTCGTTTTTGTAGTCAACGTGTAGACTACATCAACTATCGCCAACCACAATTTTCTCAAATGGTCTTATGTTGTACGTCGGTTAATTACCTTTTAAAGGTACCATCTCTGCAGAATTTAGCCACCAATCGATGAACAGACTTCTTCGATGCGTAAAATATGAAGTCAAGATTTAATGCCAATTATTTCTCTTTTATGCTCTTTCAAATTGTTTTTATATTGAACTTGCTCTCCTTAAAACGAAGAAAACAAACAGACAATATTACGTTTCTATTTTTGATTTCCATATTTATTTTGTTGTTGAAAAAGTCCTTCGATATTTAAGCTTGTTATTTGGTTCTTATGACACATAAAATTTAAATTATTCAAAAGTAATTTCGAAACAACAAACTTGTCATAAACTGACTCGTTAACAACAATTTGTTGTGACAACTGTATAAATTTAGTCTGCGGTTTGTATGATTTAATGGGGGATGGCTGTACTGGTGGTGGTGGTGGTTGAGTGGCAGTGTTTTCTCAATGCAACAGATGAATAAATAAAAATATATTTATGTAAATGTCAGTGGGTGATTGCATTTCACTGAAATGATGACAACTATTACAGTGAAAGGAAAAAAGGAAAAAAATCATAGACTTCGACGCATACAGTGTGTTGTGTCGTATTTATTTAAGCAAATCACGTAAAATACCCTTAAAAGTTTCTTCTTATTGCACAGTGGAACATCCATCGATATTCAAGCTGTTCATCAGCTGCCTTTAAATCATAATTATGAGACACGCTAAGAAGCTGGCATAAAGTAAATGATTATATATATTATCCAATATTTTACTGAAATCTATACTTTTAAGGTTAAGGATATGAGCTCTTGAGTAAAATCTGCGGAAATTATCATCATATTATAAATATATGAGTTGATTTTTTATTTATTATTACTCTGCTTTATTTTCGAGTAAGAACCTCAATGCTGTGCTTTATGTTTTAAGGCCGACTTGACATTGCAGTCGACTTTTCGTTGCGTGGCAATAAGGAAGAAATAGAGAAGTTTAGGTTTACAGGCAGCCAATTGCACAATTTAATCACTTGGGTTCTCTTATGTCCCGTCATGCTTCATTAAGGCTATGATGACATAACTTCTCAGATTCGACCATCATCATCCCAACTGATAAATAAATTGACTTATAAGGAAGACCTGTTTATGTACTAAATATATGATCACCTGACAGGAAAATGTAAAAAGTAAATTTTTAAAAATGAAGTTGCATTACATTCGAATGTATGTATAATTTTCTTTTATGTTACTGCTAATAGAGGCACACTGCAGATATACCATCGTTTAATAAATAAGTTAACAAAATAAGTGCGTACCTCAGAAAAAAAAAATTAACTGAAATAATCTTTTTGCTTTTTAAAATTCTCGACAAAATAAACTCTTCCTTAATACAAAAATATCTTTAAAACATTTTTCAAAGTAAAATACAAAGCAAAAAAATCTATTTCAACGAAGGGCCTGTTGGTAAAAGCATCACTGCGTTGCATAATATGATTATTTTGCACTGACACTGCTAATCATATGTTGCTGATATTTTTGCGCCTTTGATTGTACGCATTTACCTGGTCTATATGCGCATTTCATTTGTTGCTAATAGTAAAATCTTCAGTAGACCTTCGGTAACTAAATTCTTGAAAAAAGCAAAGAAATTTCACAAGTTTATACAAGAACTCCCAATAATCGTAATGAATTTAGAATTTTCATAAAATGTTTAAGAACCGTGTGAACCGTGTCAGCCATCTGACAATCGTAAAGTTTCCTTACTATAGTCTGAACTGACAATTTACCTTTTTCTGACAATTTTTCGTTGTTAGTACATTGCCAGAACATAGCCATATCATACTACATATATGGTAATATCTAACAGTCGTGTGTACATACCTTTACTCTTCCATTGCATTACATATTTTTAAGATTTCTGTTTGTGTTCATTAGCGCGACATATACTGCGCACTTGCTTTTTTGACCATCTTACAGCTGCAGTGTTACCGCTTTTAGTATTTACGACCAGGATGCTCGTCACATTCAGCGCACTGATGCATTTACGAACAGGATCGAATATTTTTAAAAAGTCTTATTTAATGCTATTCTCACAAGAATGATTTTAAATGCTACATTTCATCAGCTGACGTATTGTGATGAACAAAATTATTTGTGTATATTAAAATCACGCTTTATCTTCTTTTGCCGATCATGGCTGCCGCTTTTCTTTTCCGCTTTCAATTTTTACCCCAATGCACTTTTTTTTTACTTTCTTCTTCTAATTTTATATTGCCAATGGCTGTATTTTCTGTAAATTTTTCAATAGTCGGTGCTACACAATTATTTAAATGGATCATGTTCAATCAAATCTACATGTTTAAGTGGATGCTTTAAAATAAAACATGTGAATCTAGTATAAAATTAGTCATTTAAAAAAGGTTTATTTGAGAAAATTAATCATACATTTTTTTCATGTGTCCCACTGTACATAGTTGAGTAACATGAATATCTAAATGACTGACTGAAACCAAAGGAATAAATGAATGGCTGAATGTAGAGTTATATTTTGTGTTTATTTTTTATTCATTTATTTATTTTTTTTGTAGTTTTAATAAATATTGTTCATGTTGGATTTTCATATTTAACTCAAATGTTTATGCTGGTGTTCCTGCAAACCGAAAGAATTAATAAAAATTATTTTTGTTTTCTTTTTGTTATTTATAAAATGAAAAGTCATCGTAATTAAAGTATTTAGTTTTAAATACTCATACAATCTGTCAGTAACACTTCAGCACGAACTGTGTCAAAATTAAAATACTCACATCAAACTAAGTGAACTAAAATAAATAAATTGCTAACTGCCAAAAAAGAAATTTTAAATTTCCGTATTCCGTAATAGAAAAGTAAAATATACATATTACACTGTGTGGCAAAAATAAATTAATGTGCAATTGAGGGTGGCGATGGTTGAAGTAGTCTGCAAGTTGACTACAAAACCAAAACAAGCCTGGGTTCAACACCAGTTTCAGACTAAAATTATATTTATAAAAAAAAAAACGCAATTTTCTGATGTGCATTAGTTTGGTTTTGTGTGTCAGTTGTTGTCGGAAGGTTTCAAAGGCGAAGGTCACTGAACAATACCGGCTTCAGCTGATAGTAATCCACAATCACAGCAGCACGCCCTCCTTCGGCGGTATTGTGTAGCACCGGCGAAGTAAAATAATAATAAAAAAAATTGTTACTAAACCGAAGCTTCAACACTGCTATAAAAACAAAGAACGTGCAAAAGCAGAGCTGTAAAATAATTAATTAAGCTTCACCTCCTGTCGTTTCTCTCACTATCCCTTTCCTATAGTTCCAGCGCAATGCATCGCATGTGTAGGGGTCATCTCCTGAGTGATGGTCCCAGAGTAAAAAAAAATATCTGGGATATGATACTATTTTTCTGGTGGGTATTATCGAGTACAACAACAATCTGGTTTTGAAATTTTTTTTAGTTTCTGAATAAGTAAAATATTTTGGAAAAAGCAGTGCGTAAAATTTTAGTAAAATTCCCAAGAAAGAAAATTTGAATATTCACAAGAAAAAAACATTTACTTATGTTCGATATCAAAATTCTAAAAACAAGTGACAAACTGAAATAATTCGATTTTTTTATATAGTAAAAAAAAACTAATATTTAAGTTTTGTAATAATTTAAATTTTAATTAAAATTATAAAATTGTTCTTTAGCCACACAAAATTATACAGGGTGGCACAAAAGGAGCTATATGGTTTGAATTCTTTATAACTTTTTTAATGATTATTTTTTCTTTGTTTTTTTTTCAGCATTTTGTGAAGAAGACTTGGGGAATTAATTATGAAACATTCGAAATGAAATCATGGCCATTACACCTGAAATGTTGCGAAAAGTTGTGAAAAATATGCTAAAAAGAGCACGTATGTGCGAAGCAGAAAATGGACATCAGTTACAGGATATCATTTTTTAAAGCAAATTGCAAAAAAATTCTCCAATAATATACTGTATTTAAAAAAAAAAGAATTATAATAATCGTATAAATAAAAAAGTTATAAACCATTTAAACCATATAGCTCCTTTTGTGTCACCCTGTTCAAACAAATATAGTCGAAAACAGTTGCTGCCACTGATATCCTCTGAATAATTTTTTGGACGGCGGCTAGTTGATAAACGTTAATTGGCTGCCAGCCAGATAAGTTACACAAACAAAATTTTCTCACTGGTATATCATTCGATATTGTGGTGTTTCCTTTCCTACTTAGGAAAATGTAATACAATGTGCACATTTAAAAAAAATTTTTTTTATTCTTATATAATTTATAAGTAGCGGCGGCTTATAAATATTACCGACTGCTCGAATGAAGAGTTTCAGAATACGACTCAGTTTTCTTCTGTTATTTTACGACGAAATAATAAACGTAGCCTGAAAAGTTTAATTATTTTATGACTTTATTGTTTGAAGCACAAAATTAATTTTTTTAAACTATTTTAAAATACGAGTATTAAGATATTATGACAATATAACATATAAATTAATAACAGACATTGTGAATCCCTCAAATATATTGTTCGAAAAGTCTAAGTCTGTCATTTTTTAATACATTTTTATTTACATTTGATATCGGTTTATATTCATCTAAGTTACAGGCTGATCAGTATATAATACGGGTACGAAAAACAGGCTTTTCACCCGCTGTGTTTGGAAAATTTCAAAACCAGATTGTTCTTTTACTCGATAATATCGGTGGTTTTATTTTTTTAGCTGCACGAGAACTTAAAATGATAATACAAGACAGAAATATTGTTGGACGGAATATTTTTTTATTATAATCTGATAAATAATTTCATGGCAGTTACTTTTTAAATATGATTTTGGTATATGTATGTCCGCCACCGCTACGAGTTACATAGTCCATTCGATCTGTCGAATTTCTTACACCTTTTCCAATAAATCTGGCAGTATGATGTCAATGGCGTCCAATACTTCAAGAGTTGCTGGTTTGTCGTAATGATTTAACAGAGCCCCAATAATTTGAGAATACGGCCTGCTATAATAACAATACTCTCTTCGGTACGTCCATTATTGATGGTATAGAATCGAGAATAGTAAAATTAGTGCAAACAAGATTTATAAAAGTACGAATTGCTTGCTCACTAGGCAGATTATGTTGACTGTAAAATGGATGAGATGTTCTATGAACTTTGCGAAAAGATTTATTTTTTCAAAATAATTTTTCACAATTTGGAACCGTTGTTCTGGTGTTAATATATTCATGTTAACTTGCCTAACTGTACTGAACAGAAATGTCAACACAGTGTGATATTTTCACCTGTCAAACCACCATGAGGGTGACTATTACTGAAGTAGCTAACACAAAAAAAACTTTATAAACCTCCCACAAGAATAGTTGCACATATCAG
This sequence comes from Dexiosoma caninum, assembly GCA_963924685.1. Lineage (NCBI taxonomy): Eukaryota > Metazoa > Arthropoda > Insecta > Diptera > Tachinidae > Dexiosoma > Dexiosoma caninum. The sequence continues at coordinate 69,992,386 of OZ004727.1, forward strand.
GTATTTTTTTTATCGCACAGTGTTATTTGTATTTCCTTAATCTGCCAATATGTTGTAGTATGTGCTTTGAGTTTAACATCGTTATTTAAAGAAAAACACAACATTTTAATCAACAATGGGAACTAATTTTATAAAATACTCTCAGAGATTTTTAAATTATTTTAGATTTTCATTTTGTGGAATGCTTAAATCTGTTTTAAACTTCACTTGTATACAAATTTTGTGTGTCACATCAGCACATGGGAAAGATATTGGACACATCATTACATCAGACTTAAGCTGTTTTCGCTTAATGCTTTAATTTATACTAGATTAAATTATTGCGCTTTGCTGGCCTCCAACGTCATGTAATTATTGAAAATCAATCCAAAAGATCTTTGAGAAAAATTATTTTAATTTTACTATAAATTTTTAAACACTTTTATTATGAACTGCGGCATAAAAATTAACTAAATACGTACATACATATTTAAGTATGTATGTATGGCTTCAGAATAATTTCGCTTCTATTTACTTAAAGAGAGAGAAAAAAAAATAATTATATTGATATACTCAATTTTTCCATTGTTTTTGATTCTGCAAAAACACGTAAAGCAAAGGTATACTCGTTTTTGTGTGTGTGTTTTGTTCAATGGTGTGAGTAATAACTTTAAAGTCAATTTACTACAAAGTACTAATTAATAAAATTAAATTGAGAATGTGCACACCTTTGGCGCAAAATTTTTAAAACCATATATATCTTTTCAAAATCGGTCGTAAAAAGGATTACAAGAAACGTGTTGCCTTTTTGCGTATGAGTTATAGTAATAATTCGAATATTAAGTATACGCAGTAGTATTGATTTTTTACATTGATTTTGATTTTAACATTTAACAATAAGAATAGATATTATTATCTAGAAGAGTGATGCGCGCCGCATAGCACAATTCAATGAATTCTTATACGCTTTCATTCAGTCGTCGACGGCGAAAACACATGAAACACATGACGGCGAAACTGATGACTGTAAATTTATTTTTTCAGGAAGTCTTGTCCAGCAAACACGCGTGTTTCGTTTCAAAAAAATTTTCTTTAAGGCATGCAATGGGGTGTCTTGGTGTCGGAAAGCGAAGGCTTAGTGACTGAACAGTACCGGCTTCAGCTGTAATCAATCCACAGACACATCCGTCGCGAGGACGGAAGAACAAACACTCTAATGAGTTTCTTTAAGTTCGATATCATTATGATATTGTGCATACAGCAGACACATGATTATAATCACCTTGACTGTTTATCTGTCGGATTGAACAACCACCTGTCCACAGTTTTCTTGCCGCTACTGCATACAGTTGCGACATTATGTTAATGTCAATGATAATGTCGCCAGACATTAACACATAAGTTAAAGAATAAATTCCGGCTCTTCCTGATCATCGCTGTAACCCAGCGTGGTATACTCTGCTAGCGCTCTACCCAAGGACTACTACTGAAATCGTATATATCGCGAGACCGCTGCCTGCCTTAGTGTGACCACATAGATTAAGCTACTCATTTTTAAAGAGATACCAGTGAAATGGTATGTAGTGTCTACCGCAACTCATTTCAGCGTTAATTCTGAAGGTCATATAAATAATAATCGAAATTATATCTAAAGAGTAAATAAAGCTAGGGATTTGTATTAATTTCTATACATGTCGATGCAATACCAAGTAAAAGACAGATCTGCTGCGTCACAAATATTTATTGTAATTTTCAAATAAATCTGTTGCTCGTATTTTTCTTTTATATATAAAAAGGAATTTTATATTTTATGTAACGTTATTGATGTATTATTTGCTTATCCAAATGAATTCTCCCCATTCATCTTCAAATGTGCGAGATGTAGTTATAAAATAAAGAGAAAATCTGGTATTGAATTCATACAGGCATTATTTACAGCTCCTTCAATAAATTTATCCATTCAATAATTGTACGAGTACAGTAAGAAACACATGAATGCACTGCTACACGCAAATATATCGAGTGAAGGTTCATAAATGATGAAGTAACATTATGAAAGTGACAATTACATTAGGGAAATGTTTAAATACAGTCGTATCCATAAGTTTTAGAAAGTTAATTATAAAAAAAAGTACTACACGCAATTGTTGATAGTTTAGAAAGAGAGAGTGGGACAGTGTAGAGAATAGATAGATGGTGATAATAATTGTACAACTGTGCAAACTTGCGACGTCTCTGTTGTTAATTTTGATGCATTATTTTTAAGGTAATCGGAGCCATTGTATTTATTAATGCACTTCGCCAACGTTTTATTGCTCGAATAATGATGAAGGAGTGTGCTGTAGTACGGAAAAATCAGAAATAAATTTTCGACTTGACCGGTGCCGAAATGGAACCCGGTGGCTCTGGTTGCAGAGTCAACACACTAACTACTCAGCCATCACCATCCTAAAAAAACAAAAGAAAGAAAAAGGACCAGTGGTCAGAGGATGTCCCTGACGTTTGCAATGCTTTGCACCGGAAATAATTGAAAAAGATGGTGTAGAGAAGAATCAGGTGGTAAAGTGATACAAAGATACGGTTCGTGTTTTTGTTTTTGAGAATCTGAAAAGAAAAGTTGTCGGGTCCTGGTATTATGTCGACGAAGTAGTTTTTAAGCCAGGGGAGAGGAATTATAAGATGTGTTTTTTAGAGACATAAACATGTTTTTGTTGATAAAACACAACTCATTCTATTAATCTATGGTATCTGGCTTCTGTGACTGCACCTTATGAATGCCACCCTCTTGATTCAATTTTGCACCCCTTTTCCCAGCACAGCCGATCTTATTTCGTTAATTGTGCCTCGAATGTTGGCTACTAAATGATCAATCGTTGCATAGATCAAGTATTTGACGTACCCAACAAATAGGAGCCGAAAAGCGTCAAATCACACGAACGAGGTGTTCAGTTTTCAGGTCCATTTCTTGAGATAATTCGGTCACCAATCATTTGGCTCAAACAAAGTAATGGGTTCACGCACTGAGAACGGCGTCGAATCGGTAAATTTGTGTGCTCTCCCATACTCATGTCTACAGTGAAAATGCCTGCTTCTGTATGCACGGTAGATGCTTTATTTGATGAATATTATCCAAAGGGTGAAAGTGATAATAAAATGATCAATAGTGGCGTATTAGCTGCTCAGGTGGACGATTATGCGCACCGTAAACTTAACGAAGCGCTATAAGTTTGGGGAACAGAGGCCGAATTTGGACGATTTGTAAATGTATAATTCATTTTTAAACTAAGACAACAAATGATAGTGCTAAAAAAAATTATAATTTCAAAATACGCTAGACAAAAGTTCTCGATTTTATAACCGAACTCCACTGTAGTAAAAATTTACTTCTCAAGTTGTAACTCATCTTCCAAAAAATCCATAAATTTCTATTTCGTTTGTGTGCATGCATTTGAAGCCGTTAAATTGTTATTTGCGGAAGCTGTTGAAAAAGAATATTATAAAGGGCAGTCGTGCGGTGCATTGTGTTGGAACTAGATGAAAGGCGAGATGTTGTTATGATTTAGTCTAAAACTGGGGATGAACCCAGGGAATTTTTGGTTTTGTAGTCAACATGCAGACTACTTCAGCCATCGCCACCTTAGCAAAACCCATCCTCTAAATATTTCATACCATTTCAATACAGCAACAGGTTTTCACTCATTCCTATTTGTCAAATGTTTGGAACTTCAGATCGCCCTCACAGTAGAACTGAATGACTTTCCGAAAAGATATGTTTTTTTTTTGCACAACCGCGATACGAGTATAACAGAAAAAAAATTACACAATTTCTTGCCAAAAGCTGTAAAATATTTATTGTTCCCAAAATCTTCTTCAAAAAATCGCTACATATGACAAGCATATATCCATTATGACAATGGTGTTCTTCATGTAAACGGGTTCATGCTTAGAATTTATAAACACATTTTATTGCTGTTGGTAAAAAAAAAAAACATATTCTACTCTGTTGAATACTTAAAATACTTGGAAAAATTTCTGGTATTTTAGTCTTTTGAGCACTATTTAATAAAATAAATAAACTTAAAGGGAAATTTAAATGTTTTTATTCAAGTTTATGTTTTTGATATTCTCATGGAATTCTTGTTGTGTGCGTTTGTGTGTGTCTGTTCGTGTGTGTGTTCAAGTTCATTTTGTTAAAGTTATAAATTCTTATATGCTGGTACTTTTGGAGTGTTAAGACCACAAATTAAAAGAAAAAATTAAACAATGTTAAGAAAATATGTGCATTAATTTATAATTTGTTTATTATTGTGAGTTTGTGGTTTGTTCTTGCATTTCTGTTTGGCTTCTAGAAAAGTCAAAACATTAAATTCATTTAAAGAATTTAAGAAGAAGGAAAATTTATATGAGAGCTTAGCTTTTTTGTTGTTGCTTAAGTAAAATACAATCTTTGGCGCAAACCTGGACATATGTATGTAGACATATTGTAACAATCGTTACAACTCAAAATATGTGAGTCACGATTGACGAATTTCGTACAATATCAACAACCATCACACACGCAAGTAACACACAACCCAAATTATATATTATAATTATAACATATAAACCTGGAATATCAGAGAGATTAGAAAGATCTAATATATATGATAGAACAAATTGTAGAATAGTACATAAGACATACAACACTTTAGGCAAGTTATTTAGTAAAACTAAAGATAAAGATAAAAACCCTAAATTGCTCTAATTTTGTATATAAGATACTTTATGGTGCGAATAGTGGAGAATACTGTGATAAAGTTTATGTAGGAACAACAAAGAACAAACTTAGAACTAGAATAGCAGGCCATAAAACAGATCAAAAATAGAGACACATTAATACACAAAAAACTGCATTAAGTTCACATTGTGCGAACTTGAATCACTTTGCGAAATTTTATGAAGTAGAAATATTGAATAGAGAGGATAATTACAAACGTCTTTATATGTTAGAAATGTTAGAGAGAACAAAAGTACCAATAGATAGAAGAATTAATTTTAAGACAGATATAGATAAGATGGCTCAAAATTATAGATAATTAGTTAATAAAAAATATTTAATATATATAATAAGCCTTGACTGCAAATTATTACTGTAGAACTCAATCTTAAAAGGGTTAGCGAAATATCGATAAAACTTATTAATAAATAAATTAAAAATTTTATAAAAACAAGACCTGCAGTGCTAAATAATTTATTGCATACCATTAAAAATGTATTTTTATTTTTTTTTATAAATTTTAAACTCGCTTAAGTTTAAAATCGAAATAGCTCTTAACTCCAAAACGAAGTGCTGCTGGGGTGATTCACTCGTGATATATCGGTGGCGAAGAATTTGGAAAGAATAAGTTTTTCCAATAACTCTAGATATTCACTGGTTCTTATAGAAATTTATCGGATATAGTTACTCTGTAATTATTTTGCCAAATCCATTTTCGATACGCATTAATTTTTGGAACTTAAAAATTGTGTCAACTGTGTTTTAAAATTTCTCGGATGGCCTGCAAGGACAACCGGTTTCCATTTTTTTTTATTATTTTCGTTCGCTTTTAGTAAAACAGCCATTGAATTTTTTAAGCTAATTTTTTTTATCAGTCGGGAGATCTCAATGATATTTAAAAACCATATAATAGAAAAAAAATTTTACTTATTATTTTTGTTTATGCAATGCAAACCATTTATATATTATTTACTTTTATAAATTATTCTTAACAAAACTTTCATTTGTCATGGCGTTGCTTAAAAATTATTATAATAATGTAACTATTCTTTCAATTATTCAACGTTAGTCAAAACCCATTACGATTATTTATCTATGTTTGTTATAATCTATATTTGCCACATAATGACTTACTTTTGTGATTGCCAAATTTAACTACTACTACTAAATGCATTACGCAAAATTATAAAAATTAGAAGTATTCATTCAAAATATATAGTTATTTAAAAAAAGTATATTAATTTCTAAATTACATTTTTAATTATTTTAAACCAAAAAAGAAGTAGTTACCTTTTGGAGAAATAAAATAAATATATAAACAGTTCCAGGAAATACTATTGCAATCTTAAATTTTCAATAATATTCATTCGAAATAAGTTAATACCAACATTTTGTTGAATTAAGTAAAATATTTGCTAGTATTTAAAAATATATAAATATTCATATTCAAAATTTGTGTTATTTATACACATGAAATTAATCTCGATTACAGATTGAACATTCGAATTTCGTTCAGAATACTGAAATAGAAGAACTATTTTTACTCAAAGAAAAAAAAAGTAAATTTAGTTATAAGAACTTCACGCATAAAAAAAATAACCATTTCACACAATGAAAAAAGTAATGAATTTTGAACTTTTGCTAAAATTATTAAGTTGGTAATCCACTTGGTAAGTGATTCCACTAAAAATGCTTAATTCCAAACTGGATTACTTTCTTTCTTAAATGTTATGCTGCGTTGTTTCAATTTATAGCAGAGTACAGATCTACCTTATGTCTGAGTAGTTTAATTCTATTTTTCAAGTCGAATAAAATTTTATTTGCATTAAACACTTGTTTTTGATATTTTATTGAAAGAAAAATTTGCTTTCTTATCTGGATATAATTTTCTTTTTAATGAAATATTTGAAATGTACAATCTGTGTGATGAGTCTATTACCCCTTTAAACATTAAATGTTGCGGCCTGCTCCGGCTGGTAACTCATAATACAACCTAAATCGATCTTCATAAAAGCCTTTAGGCTTTGGCAATATCAATTGGTAAATAAGAGAATGAGGCTGCAAGTGAAAGCGTAAAGTTCTTTGAATACAGCGTGTGTGACTTTTCCACCGGTCATTTGGATTTTTCTGCACTGTATTTTGATAATCGTACGGCAATCAAACATATAAAGAGCTTTCAGCTCACGAAGATAATAAAAACACACAGAGTTCAATTCTACACTAAAGCATACAAGAGAAAATTATTTTATTTGCAGCACAATTACCTGTTAAAAATTAGAACATCGGTACTAAAGGTTCTATCGAATACCATTGTGCGAAACTGTCTCAGTTACCGACATAGAAAAAATTTACTTGACACTGCGCTAAACTTTGCTAATAATGTAATGACACGTTTCCCGTGGTTGCACCGTAGTCGATCCCATTGGTCAAAAATAAAAAAATTCAAGTTCAAAGATTGTCACCAATCATTGTGAAATCACTAGTTCTTATAAAAACAAGGTTTTGCAATTTATATTTCTTTTTATTTTATTCCAACTGTACTCTTTAAGAACAGTTAGAAAAAAGAGGGCGAGTGAACAGTGGGTTTTTAAGTGCGACTTGAAATTAACTAAAACAAAAGAAAAAAAATTTGTGTTCAAATAAATGAAAATGAATTAGGAGAAATGTAACACGTCCTGAAAAGCATATAAGAATAAAATGAAAAAGCAAAACGCTTTAAAAGCAATATCAAAAGATATATTTTCTTGTTTTTTCTTTCCAAAAATCGAAGATTAACTAAAAGCTGGTGTGTGGGAGCTATAGCCAATCTGAATTTAGTATTCTGCTATTAAATAGTTATTTCAATTAAAGATATATGTATATTTAAATCCATAATTAGACATTCTCACGAAATTTTTCAGCTGTTTGGAATCTTCGGTACACAATTCTTCAAGTAATGTATTTTGGAAACTTAAATCTACGTGCCGCATCATCCAATTTCTCAGCCAAACACTTTTGTTTGTTTCTTTTTTTAATTTGTGGTTTCTTTTTAATTAAATATGCTGCAATGGCAGCTGCCAATCTTATTTTGTCACAAGATCTTTTTGTACTGCCATTCCCTCTCTCTAGTTCCAGTGCAATGCATTGCATATGTTCAAGGTGTGCACACGTTGTGTGGAAACACGTCTGCAATTTCTTGCAGCACGTTCGTCGTAATATCTTCCACATCTTCTATCTTCTTCTAGAAGCAGTCTTCCGCAAGTTTCGCTTTGAGCAAGTGACTAAAGCTAGTGGACACACGGCTTTAGGCCTTCTTTGTATTGATTTAGATTTTGTAAATTATCACCAGTTTTACTTGCATCGCAATTTCTCGTTTTATTTTTAGTTTTCTCTCGAGTACTTTGTCAGGGTACTCTGAGTTTCTTTAGAATGACTTCAATTTGAAACATCATTTCAATAGTAGGAGCAAATTAATTTAATTGGCTTATTAATAATAAAAGAGTAAAACACAGAGCAGCTGCAGTTATTTATGTTAAGTCAATGATTCTATTGACATGTACATTAAATTTAATTATACGATTCTTTCCCGTTTTTTTTTTTGTAATTTAATTCTAAAGTAAAATACAGCAAAAAAATTTAAGGAAAGATTTCACTTCATTTAATCGAAACAATATGCTAAAAATATTCCACTTTATTTGTATAAATTTCTTAGAGCAAAGTAATATAGTAGAAGCCAAGATATGGAAATGTTCCGCTCAAGGTGATAAAGACATTCAAAAGAAATAACACGCAGGCGAAATATGTTGCTGTAAACACAGCCATAACATCCGCTTATAGTAATTGTTGTTGTTGTTGTTGTTATTGCTTTTGCTTTGTTTTCTTTTAAGGCCTTTGCACCATCCTCCTTTCGCCCTTATTCCTTTATTGCAAGCATATGCTGAATCTACTTATTTTAGCCTCGCAAACTAAAAGGTGATGATGTGAACAACTGTTGCAAGCTTCCTTAAAGACGTGAAATAAATTTTTGTACAGATATTTGTGCATTTAGATACATACATCAGTCTTTTATGTTGTTGTAGTCGTTGCTGTTATTGTTATGTTAGTGTTGTTATAATTGTTGCTGTTCTTATTCAAATGATTGCTTTTGCTTTGATGCCCTGCTGTACAGCAATATGTTGTTGGAAGAATGATTATAATGGCCGAATGACATTTTAACCCAAAAGGCTCCATTTAAAGAACAATTATTATTATTAAATGACTGTAATCGTATATGAACACAGGAAACACACAACATTGATTAATAATATTCCTCATGAATTTTCGCTATACAAAGAAATTCAATTAACTCTACCAACATGTATGGATTATTTATTGTTATGAAAACTGTTTAATTTCATTAAGTGTTTTTAAAAATAATTCAATTGTTTTTAATAATAGTTTATGTTCGAACAGCCTCTCAAAAATAATCGCATTGCACGGTGGTCAATTCCAATAAAACAGTGAAATAAAACTATATTAAATAAAAATAAAAAAAACAAAAATTATAGCGAACACATAAAAAGCATACAACTTAATTTTTATTTCGATTGTTGTATAACAATGTTATTGCTGATACTGCTGCCTAGTTAATCATTTTCAATTAATGAAAATTTTCCAGTTTTAAATATGCTAAGAAATTTTAGGCAGAGTAAAATTATATGTCATAATTACGACGACTAAGGGGTAATAATTAAGTTAAAGTTTAATACTTCAAACCCTATCCACTCTTTCGCAGATGACAGCAGTATCTGCCATTCATATTCATTCGATCGTAGGCCGACATCAACTATGATCGCGGCGACGCGGCAGAATATGAATGATTCGCTAACAGGTGACCTCACGAGAATATTGGAATGGGGTCACGCGAACAGGGTCGATTTCAATTCCCAAAAGACCCAATGCTGCATGCTAACACACCGCCGTATGCATGATCACGCTGCCTCATCTGTAAAAATGGGTGGCATAAACATTGAGGAATCAGAAGCTCTTGATGTTCTTGGCATGAAAATTCAGTGTGATGTCCGATGGACTGAGCACATTTTTCAGGTCTCAAAGGAAGCATTCAAGTGCCTAGGCTTTTTAAGGCGGTGTAAGACATACTTCACACCATCTGATCTCCTCACTATTTATACCGCCTACATCCGACCGAAAATGGAATACAACTCTCATGTGTGGGCCGGTGCTTCAAAGACTATTTTGAAGTTACTCGACCGTGTACAAGAAAGGGCGAAGAAACTCATAGGAGACAGTAGGGTAGCCAACTCTATTGACTCTCTTGAGCATCGTCGCAATGTGGGGTGCGTTTCGTTGTTCTATCGATACTATAATGGGAGGTGTTCTAATGAAATCAGGGAACTTGTTCCCGAAAGCCGGTTATTCGCGCGTACGACGCGATCATCATTAAGAGCGCATCCATTTGTGGTCGATTTGAGAGCGACTCGCACTACGCATTACAGGGAAAATTCGTTTTTTGGCCGAACGGCACGTATGTGGAATAGACTACCCGCAGAGGTGTTTCCTGTCACTTTTAGCATGGGAAGATTTAAATCAAATGTCAATAAACACTACTCCCTCTATCCTCCTCCCCATAACCTATTTTCCTAGTTCCAGCACAATGCATCGCATGTGTAGGGGTCATCCCCTGAGTGCCGGTCCACGTAAAAAAAAAAAAAAAAAAAAAATCTCTGGTTTAGTTAAACTAAACTGAAATTTATTTGTGATTGAAACTCATCAGCAGTAAATCAATTCCCCGTATATTGTATGCAGTTCAAAAACTAAAACAGTTTTCTGGATGCCCTTTTTCGTTTACTTAATTATTTTTAATAAAAAGGAAAATGAAATATGCATGTACGCAGGTAGATATAACAAACAATACTACCGTTTTCGGCTCTACACAAATTTTGGAAAAAAAAATATCAAAAGTAGGTACTTTCACTTAATCGGCATTAAAACACGTATTTATCCATGGATTTCATGAACTAAAGTTTATTTTATATCTATTACATTCACCTTTAAGATTAAGTAGTAAAACTGGTAACTATTTTGTGCTTTCTATTTTTTATGAATTTTTTGAATTTAAAAATTTGGTAATTTTTAAAAAAAAATATTTTTTTTAAAAATTTGGTAATTTTTAAAAAAAAATATTTTTTTTCGATTTTTTCATCAATAACTCCAAAACTAATGGCTAAATACAAAAATAATAAAAACAAAACTTAAAGCTGGCGTAATTTTAATTTTTTTTGTCGTATTGTATAACTAGATTGAATAAGTTGTTCCACAGTTACGATCAGAAGCAGCCTGTTCAAAAACCCCAATTTTAGCAAAAAATTTTTTACAAAAACCTTACCATATAATTTGAAATTTTGATGATTTTTGTAATTAGGTGACCACAGCCTGATTAAAAAAAATTGTGGTTATCAAAGAAAAAATTTTTTTTTCTAATTTGTTGTAGTTAAAAGAAGTAAAAAAATATCACACAATAAATGTCATATGATTATTATTTCGAAATTGTGCTTTTACCAAAAAATTACTTTATTTTAGAACAAAAAAAGTATTAATTCGCGCGTAGATGTTCCTGATATCTTGCAAAATATTCACAAGAAAATATAACTACCAGTTGTAGCTTTCTTCCTTTTTTGTTTGATAAGTTGCAAAAATTGATTCTGGTGTTTGTCCTATTTATTCGTCGTCATTTGTGCACAGTTTTTGAAGACGATTCGCAGCTTTTTTATTATACTGCAAGGTCTTCCCACATTTATTTTTGGTGCCCCGAAATTGTTACTTGATGCTAGCAACACAATTGGGACGAACGACGAATTATTCGTTGCGAACTTTCGTCCTCAGAAATAAAACATATTTGTGCATATGAAAATGAACACAACATCGCCGTCGACGAAATTCGTCGTGCGTCACTAACTCTGATAGATTTATTATTTATTTCTATTTCTTACGCCGACGAACGACGAACAAATTAATACAAATTAGTTTTCAAATGTTTTTTTTTTTTTTTTTTTTTTTTTTTTTTTTTATCTGGGACCAGCTCTCAGGAGAAGACCCCTACCCATGCGATACAATGTGCACAAAGACACACTAATGCACATCAGAAAAATTCGAGATGTTTTTTTTTTTATAATTTTAGACTGAAACCAGGTCTGTTTTGGTTTTGTAGTCAACGTGCAGACTACTTCAGCCATCGTCAAAAGTTAATTTTTATTTTAATAGTTGTTTAATTTTTGAAATCAATAATTTAAGTTAAATATACACAATTAGTTACCATAAAATTGCTTCCTAATTGTTTTATGTTTATATTTATTTTTTTGAAGTAATTTTCTTTTATCCGGTAACACAGACAACAAACAACTTTGCTGGTTATCACAGCCGACGAATTCGTGAGTCCGTCTGAAATATTAACAAGAGGTAATATCTCAAAATGGAGACGAAAAATTCTTAAAATAACAGTCAACTCTATTTTCGATTAAATTTTTAAATTAAGATTTTACAAGAACTGCTGGGTAGCGAGAAATATTGTTAATAGCATTACTGATGCACTCAAGTGTAAATGTAATGCAAATGTTTTTATTTAAAATACAAATACTTACGGCTCACACCTTGCCTTTGGAACATACATACACACGTACATATTTACATTCAATTGAAAGTGCAAATGAGCTTTAAGAAGCTGCAAAGACGCTGGAACTTGAGAATTTTCCCATGACGGTGAAATTTGTAGAATGCCAATGTAACAAGAAAGCACTTGAAAGGAAGAAAAAAAGATAAAGTTTTTAAATGAAAATTGAAATAAATGAATGCAAGATTAAAACTGAATAATAATGTCCATAGTAGTGTAAATTATTTTTTTCATAAATAACAAATACTAAAAAGTTAAATGTCATTAGTTTAAAAATTTATATGGCGACGTCTTTGCTTAATTTTTTTGCAATTCTCTGTTCGAGCTGTTTCATTCTTTGAAACTTTCCTAATCTCTTTGCCTTAGGAAAGCTAAATAATTTTTATTTATCTTAAATTATGAATCTTTATCGAGCAACGTTCTTATACGAGTAATTAAGAGAAATGTTAAATTTATTGTTTGTACTGCTAGTTTGGCAACTAGTGTTCAAATTTTAAATGTAACAGAATAAAAAGGGCCAGTCATAAATATAACTTTAATTGTTGATGTGTCATATCATTCTTAAATATAAATGCCATCTTATATTGGCTTAATCTACATTACATGTATAATATTTATTACATCAAAAAGGATAGCAGCCAATGCAGACCATCGAGATATTAAAGAACTATTCAGTTCCCACTCCTAAGCAAAACAGAATCTCAAAGTCCTATAAAATCTCGGTAACTTTAACTGTGGAGGGAACAATTTTTGTTTTAAATTTTTTAGCGTCTTACTGGCATCTTATTATATTCCGTAATATATAAAGTAAGATGGCTTACCCTCCCCCAAGAAGAAGGTTCCACATAGGCTCATTGTGATATTAACACCTGCAGTTCCCACAGGTTCCCACACATGAAACCACCCTGACAAAATAAATCCTGCTATTGCAAAAGCTGTGCACTTACACATGAGATGAGCATACATCGCCATGCTTTCCATGAGGCAATGGCCAGTGAGAACCGCTACAGTGCAATGGATGGCCGTTCGATTCATTTAAGGAAGTCACTTAGTCCTCTTCTACACCTGGTTGGTACATCAGAGTCAACGCATTTACCGATAATATCCCTGTGTCCATGGAACCTCCCGCAGGGGGGTTCTGGAATCTTGAATTTTGGAACCTACGGGTGTCTGAGCGACCCCGCGGTACCCAGCTTAAGGTGCAGCATTACCTTGTTCCTCCCTGAGGTTCGAAAATGACAGAAGAGGTGACTCTTCGAAATCTGACTAGAGATTGATGAAGGACTGGTTAATACCAGTTTGATTCGAATCTAGCACTACGGGACCAGCTTGGCCCCACACTCCCAACAAGTACAGGTACAAGTACAGGTACATAAGTACGGGTTTAAAGACTGATATATTCCTTCAGAGTACTTCGTGTCTACCCCGAAAGTTGGATAGTGTGTGCTGGTATGGGTAAGGACTCGTAGTGGCTGTGGTTTAATACCTAAAAATCGCAGGGAGTGGAGTTTTTGGTCTAATCGTAAATATGTGTAAGTCGTAACACACATATTAATGATATGACTTTTACTCTACTAGGTGCTGTTGCCATTCGACAGTAGTCACCGGAATGTGTTTCGAACCGAACAGTATTACTGTTAAATGGGTCTTGACGTAAAAACATTCTGATGTGACAAGAGTTTAGGCAGCTCGCACACCTCAACAAGGTGCATTATAGAATTCAGGGATAACTATACATGATTTGCTACCCAACTCTGGAAGTAGGTGGCCTACGGGCTCATTTGCTTATCAGTGCTCTGGGGGCGCTAGTAAATCGTTTCAAAAATTTACTCGGTGTTGAGACCACCGTCTGATAAGGCCCCATGGGCAGGTGCAGACGTTAATCTTGAACACCATTGTGTCCATGGAACCATATAAGACTCACCCTGGAATGGTCCGAAATCTCCCAGAGAAACCACCGGCATTCATGGACGAGGACAGGCGATTAATGAAAAACATTTCCCTTAGAACATAGTTCTACACTTAATAGTCCTGCATCAATCATTCGAGACTACTATTGGTCAGATATGCGAAAATTTTAGTTACAGTTCCGCTATTGGCCGATATGCAACCGATTAAACCACGTTTAGTCCGTAAAAAAGAAAATACTGTGGCTGTTGAACGCAGTGATTCAATTGAAAGCCGTACCAGCAACATCTGATCATAACAATCAAATTTTTGTTTATAGAAATTTAACACCGTGTTTGGCGGCAACATTTCTTTACAGCAGTATGTTGCTACACCACAAACATAAACCTTTTTAATTTGTGAGATATGTTCAGCTACATTTATTATAGTTTTTAAAAACTTTTACATTCACCGAATAAAATCTATATTGAGATTTAGAAACGTTTTTAAAAATTTTATTATTTTTAGAATAAAATGTGCTTCAGAAATTTTAGCAATAGCGGAAATTGTATTTCATTTGTGTTCCACATTTTATTCCAATCTACATATCTAAATTTGAAATTAATTGCCCTTTTTGTTGGTTTGTAAATTATTTTCAAACGTTTATCATTTGAGCAAAGTTTTCATTTGAAATCATTCTCAACTTAAAATCAAGCCTTCGTGCTTGTTGGGAAGAGTCGTCGGTGTTACACGTTTTCACTAATACTATCACAATGTTTAATAAACCTTTTGATAGTGTCTAGGCCGCTTAACAAATTATAGAATTTATCAGCAGTACTGTTTTTGTGTTTCTGACAGTCTGAGATTTATTTCACAAAAACAGAATGTATGTAGTTTTTCTTTTTTCCTTTGTAATGCTGTATTTGTTGTGGTATAAATGTGATTTTCTTAGGAAAATTTGAAAAAGATTTTTATTTTCTTTGAATTAGAAATGTCTGTAAGAAATATAAACAATAAAATAAATTTATTTGAAGTGCAAATCTTATCATTCAGAAATATTTCTCTCTTATTTTATACTCGTGCTATGCTTCATTATTCACATTCCTCTTGGT
Organism: Dexiosoma caninum; assembly: GCA_963924685.1. NCBI lineage: Eukaryota > Metazoa > Arthropoda > Insecta > Diptera > Tachinidae > Dexiosoma > Dexiosoma caninum. The sequence goes on from OZ004727.1 coordinate 70,007,765, forward strand.
TAGCGATTTGTTTGGTTTTAAATTAAATTCATTTATTAATTACAAGCAAGACTCTTATTTTTTATTAAAACAAAGCTGCTTATTTAAATTTCCAATGGAGCTAAACATAAATTAATACGTCGGTACGTTTATATTAAAAGAGCAATCTTGTTTCCTTTTGCTGCAAAAATGTAAATAAAATAAAAACAAATCTGTATGCATGTAAATTTCATCAATATAATTAGGAAAATATTTACTTTCTAACAGAAGTCAACAATTTTGTTATTTTTTTTATGTTTAATTTTCTTTCAAGGTCTTTGATTGCCGTTATGTGACTACGACCAGTGGCATGTTTGAGGCAATTTGCAATCACATTAAATATGCCACCAACAAAGGCAATTTAAGGTGAGTTAACGAAGCTTTCAATTTAGTATATAAATTTTCCATACCATATTTATTCTTGAACTTTTTTGCTTTCTTTATTTTCTTTTTTCTTTTTTCTGTCTTTGGAAAGCTCTGATACACTCATACACAAGCTTGGCAAATAGTTTAACAAGTTTTCCTCTTTAAAGGCTTTTTAAAACTGTGATTTTCTTCAGTTCATCTTTGAATTTTTATTCATGTATTTATTTGTTCTGGTATTTCTTTGTTTGGAATGTATTAACACAGATATTTGAAGTTGGTTCGTTGCCTTAATCCTGAATACAATTCATAACTTTCTTGCAACTGGCAAACTAAAGAAATACTTAAGGCTTATAAGTAGCCAGTCATTTATCCCCTAAGGAAATTTAATAAATGTATGAAAACTCATAATGTGTATAAAGTTTATAAGTTTTTACAGCACGCTCTAGAGAATCGTCTTGTGAGTGCCTTTTTTTTTTATAAAGTTTTCTGTTGTAGAGTCATGAGACATATTAAGGTTATTCATACACTTTAGTTATTGCCCCAAAAGAGTCGTAATTAACGATAACAATGAATGGCACTCTGTTGTAAAACATATTCTATTTTAGTGCATGCTTGTGCATGCATTTAATCGAGTCTCGACTTTCCAGTAGTGTGATAATACTTCTGCAGCTGATTTTATAAGCTGAGCTTAAGTATTTCTGCACAGTAGACATGTAGGTATGTACATGTAAATGCAAGTGGCAGAATACATTTAACTTATTTCAAAAAAATGAGCACAGGCTGAAGGATATCATGACAGACGCCCACGTAGTCTTGAAAGCGGTTATGACACTTCTGCTTGCTACAACTAAATGACATGTTTCAACTATACTAGCAATTGCTCTCTATATAACATTCCACATTTAATTATCAATGAAGTAATTATAAAATCACCCTCGTGCATAATGCTGTAATTTATTTAATTTCTTTACACACAAACTTTTGCAAATTCATTCAGCAACTTTTTTTTTTAACAATCTTAATTTTTGCAATCATCAACTTCAATTGTAGGTTTTCTTTTTATGTTCTTATTAAGTGTTTCTTTTTATTTGGCAACAGTTGTTTGGCTTCTACCTATTGGCTCCTGGACTTCGATGCAATTTCATTGTGGTTTCATTGTCAAAATAGAATATTTGTTAGTTTTAGCCGCACATTTTTTATTTGTTCTTGAAAACTTTTCTCAAAATTGGTATTTAATGGCCAAGATAAACTGTTAAAAGTCATTCCATTATAATCAGAGTTGGCAGAAGTTACGTTTATATTATCGCCCCATAAAATAAATAAATTTCTTATAGATTTCTATTGTATAGAAAATAAAAAAAAAGACTGAAAAAAGTAAGTATTTTATAGTTATTCCACATTGAGGTTACAAATCTGTACGAACTACTTGAAATAGATGTCGTCTACGTTTGTATTGAAAAGCCTTTTTTAGTTGAAACGGTATTCTTATAACCACAGACGTTAATTATGTTCAGTTACGGCTTTCACCACAATTGGTATTGATAACTAACGACAGCCATTTTAAGTTACTTACGGTTGGGTTTATCCTTATCATTAATGCGGTTTAGCCAGAAATACAGATATTGCGAGCCCTGCAAAAATAACTCTTTGAAAAACATTACGAAAATCACAAAGACAACTTTTTGAAGACTTTTTGTGCACCGAAAAACATATACGTAATCTGATTTTAAAATAAAATAAAATTTCTTTTTTAAAGTCATAAAATGTTCTAATAACAAGCATCAAATTATAAAGATATGGAAAAATTTTTTCAGATAAGAAATTTTATATTTTTTTTTATCTTACAGCAGTACTCAGGAACTAGAGAAATGACAGAAGAAGAAGCTTCACTATGTTACAAGTCTGGTTTTGCACGTTCCTTGTTCATAGCAATGTTGAAGCGCCTCTGATGTCAAGGAGATGTATTAAATTTTTTGAAGTTTTTGAAATTTTTGATTTTGTAGTCAACGTGTAGACTACTTCAGCCTTCGCCATTACGAAAATTAAAATCGGTTATGAAAGGCAAACTCAAACAAACAAACGATTATTGTTTGAAACACAACACTATCAAATAGTTCAAGTTATTGAACTTATAATTAATGTTATCTGGCCGACTAAAGTACAATTTACGTCTAAAACTAAAGTACAGGAGTAAAAAAGTTGATAACCAATCGAAAATTTATGTTTATAAATTTACTGGAGTTTTCAGTGATCCACATTGAATTCGATCTCCTGTGCAAACTCAAGTATAAAATCGTCTACAATCAGTCAAAAAATTTTGATACTAACACCTACTGTCGCACTACTTACACTTAATTTCAAGAGTAGAGCTTCTGTTGTCAATTTAATAAGACATGCAAAATAACTTTGGGTTGAAAATAGTTTAAATTATTAAAGACCACAACAAACTTTAAACATTGAAATTATAAATCAAGAAGTTTTAAATAAACAGTTTTTTGAATTTTTACGAGATGTAAATATATTTTTAATAAATATATTAATGTGGCAATCTACGGCACATTTTTCAGATCTCAAAGGAAGCATTCAAGTGTCAGCTTTTTAAGACGGTGCAAGACATATTTCAACCCATCTTATCTGCTTACTGTTTATACCGTGTACATCCGACCGAAAATGGAATACAAGTCTCATGTATGGGCTGGTGCTTCAAAGACAAAGTATCGGCGCAACGTGGGGTGGGTTTCGTTGTTCTATCGTTGCTATAAGGAGATGTGTTCTAACGAAATCAAATAACTTGTTCCGGAAACCCTCTCATTCGCGGGCACAACGCGATCATCATTAAGAACGTCTTCAAAATAATTAAGTATCTAACCACAAAGCGAGGAATATTGCCAACAACATTTAAAGTTGTGTAGTTGTGTGGCTTGCTGTCGTTGACGTAGGATCTATTTGAGATAAGAGCAACAACTGTTGAGTTATCTTAAATGTTATATTTTTTCAAGCGAATGTGTGAGTTACAGAACTTGAAGTAAAAAATATCGTATATTCAAACTATTTATGCGCTGGTTTCTGTAACGTACGTAAGAAAATTTCGAATCGAAAGTTTTCATATATTTTGTAAATATAGTGAAAACTGGCATGAGCGAGTGCTCACCATAGCGGTATTTTTGCCAGTTTATAAGAGGTGTCCTCTTATAAGAGATACACAATTATTATTTTATATATTTAATTTATGTTATAGTAGTGATTTGTGGTTAACAAAATTTTTTCAGGTTGGACTTTAATTTAGATCGGTTCAATTTGAGCCGTATAGTTTCAAAATTATTTTATATGTTTTTGTTTAGTTTTTTTTTTGAATAAAAGCTACTGAGCACAATTTTTTAAAATTATGTGTCCGGACGCGGTTAATAAAGTGGGAATGCATTTCGTACGAAAAAACTTATGAAAATCTCTGCTCTGGAAGGTTTCACTGTATAGTTAGTTTTTACATGAAATGTCCTGTGAAACAGAGGATAATCATAGTAATTGTTTTGTTTTTCTCGAATCGAAAACTTCTCACAAATTACAGAAACCAGTTTTACATTTAGAAATTTAAAATTTTTTACCAATTAATGGTTTAAGCTAAAAAGTGAGCCATTTCGTGCATTATTTTTCATAAGAAAACTAATTAATAAAAGAACAAAATTGAATGAACGGAAATTTGTAAAAAATTATATTTTTCTCTCCTGCCAAACAACAAATTTGTGCTGTTTGTGTGCTTGTAGTTTATTTGGTGTCACTGCACGTTGTGGATTATCTGCAGGCATGTTGCGTATGAGTTATATTAGCAAATTGAATATTAAGTAGACGTAGAAAAAATATATTTTTTAATTACATTTGAATTATTACTTTTTGTTATATAAAAAAAAAGTTATACGTGAAAAATTTTTAGTTAAATTATTTTCTATTCAAACATGAATATTTTAACTCGTTTATATTGAAATCAGACATGTCCATGATCGACAATAATATTAATAATATTTTGAAAACTTTACACCCAACATTTTTGCTTCAACCAATAAGAAAATATTGGTTTTTATTTTAACGTTTTTTTTTGCGGTTTTCACATTTGTGACATAAACAAGCCCAGAAGACAAATCGACAAGCCATGAATCGGTTTACTCTGCAAGAACCTGGAGTAATTATTTCCTTTTTTTTGCGCTTTAATTCGTCGGAACAGTGTAAATTTCGTCGGAGATTTCCTGGTCGTCCGACACTAACTGAACAAACACTACAGCGTTCGGCCGCTCGCCTTCAAGAGACTGGAACAACACGAGATGTTTTTAAGGCTGGCCGGCCCCGGTGCAGACCTTTTGTTGAGAATATCGCTGCTGTTGCCCAATATGTCGAAGAGGAGCCTGAAACATTGCCCAGACGATGTGCCATGCAATTGGGCATTAGCCGGCAATCCCTATGCTGAATTTTGGTGAAAGCGTTTAAGTTGTTCGCTTAGAAAGTGCAGAGTGTGCATCATCTGTTATCAGCAAAAGAACATCGGGTGATTACTTGTGCCCCACCTTGTAGATAAATAATATCGTTCTACAACATTGAACTTTTGCTTGCAAACATGAAAAGTATTAATACATTCTGAAAGAGGGGCGAAAATAACATACACGTGCATCCGCTTTTTGTTAATAAATTCGTATACATATTTGCCAAAAATTAAAATTTATTAAAACAAAAATTAATTGCAATTATTCCACAAACAGGCGACTCGTGATAATTTGAAACTCGCGATAATTTCCTTTTTGTCCACGTGCCTTGAAAAATTCAATAATTTGCGAAAAATCCATGCAAATCCTCGGTAATTTGAAATTATTTGAATGGTATTTTGCTCGCCTACGCGACATAATTTGAATTATTAAATTATTTTAATGTGCTGTATTTTACGAAAAATATGAAATAAAAACAAAATAATGATTTTTAGTGTTTACACAATGTTCTATAAATAGAAATGATAGCTTGCTCGCCGGCTTTCTACAATTTGAAGTTTGACTTTTCTATACTCTATATAATTTGAACTCGTAGTGGGAATGTTTGTGCTTTTGAAACAAACAAAAAATTATATCGTTTGCTTTAGTATCGCAACGCTTTTCCAATGCGCTTTGTCTTCAATCAAACTCTTGATAATCTGAACTTCTTCTTTGGTCGCTTGGAGTTTCAAATTATCGAAAGTCGAATGTAATACATATTTATCGCTGTTATCAAAATCTCATACATGGGAGGATTATCGTATATGAACTTCTATGTTGATATAGAAAAGAATGCATAAATAAATACTTTTCTTTTGATCTTTGATCTTTACGGCCAATTAATTTCGCCACGACCAGAGATAACACGGACATTGAATATCTCGCACAAAAGAGACATTGTTTCGTTGGCTGTGTGGCAAGTAGCACCATACTGTTGGAACCACACATCGTCCAGCTCCATATCCTCAATTTGTGGCCGCAATAAGTCTGTTATCATCTTCCGATAGCGAAGACCATTCACGGTCACTGCTTGGCCTACCTCATTGCAACACTATCGCGCACAAGAGCAATGTTTTTCGCAGAACTAAATGGGCGAGCATACACAGGTATTTTAACATTTCTTGCAGACCCGGTTTTGGAAAATATGAATTTATCTAGAAAAACTGAGAGACACGGATATTTCGTTTTTCAAAGTAGATTTAATAATTAGGTTTTTTAATGAGAATTCTTTAAAAAAAAATATTATACACAAAATATACAACACTAATTTGAAATTAATTACATTAATTTCTAAACTTAGGATGGTAATGGAAGATGTATTCTTCACGTTGACAAGACCAAAAAAGTTTCAGATTCATAAAAATATTCCGCATTTTATCTGATGTGCATTTATACCAGGTGTTGTCGAAAGGTTTCAGTGGCGAATGCATAGCCACTGGTCACTGAACAGTACTGGCTTCCCAGCTGATCCAATTCACTGGGTCATTAGAGCGCCCTCTTTCGTCGGTATTGTGTAGCAGCGGTGAAGTAAAATAATTATTAAAAATTGCTACTAAAAACAAAGTATAGCAACAAAGTATGCTGCAGCACTGCTATAAACAAAAAATGTGCAAAAGCAGCTTTGAAAAGTAGTGAAGTTTCACCTCCTGCCATTTCTCTAATTATCCCCTTCCTCTAGTTTCAGCGCAATGTGTCGCTATTCTAAACTGAATATTATCTAAATAATGAATTTGTCTTACTTTAAACATGAACGGCTCAAATCGTGTACACTAACATAAAAAAAAATTTTAATTTCCAAACATATTTCTAAAAAAAACAAATGATAAATCATGGTAAAACAATACAACCTACGAACCATTCAGATTAAACAAATTGAATTACGTAACGTTGTTCTAAACATCAACGTGTCCAATCAGCATGACTATCTTTCACTAAAAAAATTTAACACAAACACACACACACCCCCACACAAATACCGCCATCTATAAAATAAAAATTTTACGTAACTAAGTCGCCAACCAAAAAATAAACTTTCGAAATCTTTAAAAAAAAAAATCAGTTTCATTAGGGGTAAACGAAAAGGCCATAATGAACTTGTATGATGGACTGGAGATTTTCAACAAAATTTTACCACAAATTTTCATTTAGTTTAACACATTTTCATGAGTATAACTTCTCTTGTTTAAAAAGTACTACAACTTTTATGAAAATAAATCTGTATTTCATGGTTTTTAAAAGTTTCAATTCCGTTTCTGTTGATCGCCTTTGTTATGGTTTCGTTTTGCACCAAATTTTTTAAAAATTTGTGCTTTCTTATTTCTATTTAACTGCTCATCTCTGACGTGCTGGAATATTTCAAATAAATATGTAATGCAAATAAAAAAAAAAACTCATCACTTACCTAAATGCCCAGGTCAGCTATAACAATATTTCCTCAGCGTACCGATGGACGTCATGATTATCGTATCTGGAATGCTCAGCTCATTTCGTATGCCGGATACAAACAAAGCGATGGCAAAATCATTGGAGATCCTATGAACGTTGAATTTACTGAGGTAAGTTTACAATTTTTACATCACATTTTTTCTTTGTCTTTTGTCTGGTTAAGGATTAAAGCAGATGATAAAAGGAATTATAACGATTTTATTAAAGTAAACATGGTGTGTGTGTGTTTGAATGGTGTATTATTTTTTGTTCCTCCGTATTATAGTTGCTTATTTGAAATGAAGAGAACCACAAAAATGATTAATTGTGGCTAAAAATTTAATTTTGAAAATACTAAACAAAACAAAAAAAAATAGAAAAATATTACAGACCATAAATGTTAAGAAATTAGAATTTATAAACTGGTTTCTGACACTGTCACATGACGAAAGAGCTACAAATTATTTTACACTGCAAATTCATGAAATCCTCAAATGACTTCTACGAAACATGAGAAACAAATTGTGTAAAACAAAGTTCAGGATATTGTTGTTGCGATAAGAGTGTTTCTGATGCTACAGGTAACACGCCTACAATGTGGTAGTTACGAAATGAGGCAAATAGAAAAGTTACATTAAAAAGAGGAATGACAACTTAATGTTTAATTCATCGTACTTTATGTATGTGTTGCGGGAAATCATCCTATTAAATACACACACATCAACACGGCTGCCAGATATGACGATTTATTATCATTTTGACTATTTTTAACCGACTTCAAAAATGGAAGAAGTTCTCAATTCGATTGTATTTTTTAAAGATGTGACCTCAAAACTGTTACTGGGTGCGCAGATTATGATAATTTTTTTCCTTGGAAACCTAGTGCTTACCGTGTAGTCAGTACCATTTCTATGGCGGGCGGAATGGGGGAATGCAGCTCCCCATAGATATAACTTTTTATTGGTTTTACCAATATTGATGATTCTTTTGACATTGGAACCATCAGAACTTTTTACAGGGTAGACCGATTTTGATGATTCTTTTTTTATTGAAAAACTTGCGGTTACCGCGTGGTCAGATTTCTGTGGCAGGCGTATCGGCGGAATACATCTCGCTCTCGACAAAAATGTAACTTTTATAATGAGCTAATGTGACTCAAAAATAAAAAAATTTTTAAAAAGATTAACGTATTGAGACAATAAAAAGTGGAAAATAAAAATTTTTAAGAAAAAATTTTCCCGACTTAAAAAAGGTACAAAAAAGTACGAAATAATAAAATTTTAGTTTTGAAAACGTTGTTGTTCAACTGCTTGAATTCGATGCTAAGTCAGAGTTTTACAATTGCTATTTATTTAACAGGCCTTATGGGACTGAGGCCTTAATATACTGTATTGATGTCTCCTTTTATTTTATGTAATACGTTTTACGCCTGTAATGATATGCATACTGAAATATATTTTTATGCTTTCCTGATATATTGTATTTCGAAGTTGGCACCGACATCAAGCTGTTCAATAGGAACGCACACAAAGAAATAAAATTTTTATTATTTTTTAGTTCCTTTTTGATTTTTATAATTTCATATGAGTGCTACGAATACAACAAAAAATAGAATAAAATATATAAAATAAATAAAGTATACTTTCACCTTGTAGGAGAATTGCCGTACATTTCATAAACCTAGTTGAGCTAAGTGTTGTGGCTTCACGTTCAGAAACCAGCAATGTCACAATATTCCCATCATGAACGCCTCTCTTAACGTTCTGACGTAAAAAACCGTATTGTGAGAGGGTGAACTGTATGATTAAAAAAGTAGTTGTAACAACAACAACAACATTTGTGCAGTTATAATCTGATAAGTTACATCTCCCGCAGGAGCTTTCGCCGGTTCCATAAATATTTCCTTAGTTCATTTAATTGAGTCAATTAAACTTATTAATTTATGTAATTAAATTACTTTTCTGCGCCCTGGAGTAATAAAAAATTTAGCCTTGCTTTCATTTTCTTAGATAAGAGACGGAAAATGTATATTACGGGTACAAATATATGAATCACCCTCTGGCAGAAAGGAATAATGCCGATTTACTGCCAAATCTACTGTTATGCAGTTTTGTTTACTTAAAACAGAATTTACCATTGAAGTATAGGAATAAAGATGTATGTATATTATTTTAATTTTCCTGTACCTTCTCTACGAAGAGCCATCTGAGTGTTAATTCTCTAAAAAAAAAGGATATTGTTTTATGCCTGGAAAAAAGAAACCTTTAGCATATTTGATGAATATTAAAATTTAGAAAGTTTTTTCTTTTAATTATCTGCTTTCCACATTTTGCCTTTTTATTTTCGGCTTCCACATTGGTGATTCATATACAAATTGCGTTGGCTATAGAAACTTCTTTAGGAAATACTAATTTACTCTAGCTGGGAGAAGAAGAAGAAACGTAATATAAATATCATAATTTGAATTGTCTGCCATTTGTGCAGTTGCAGTTTTTTTAGTTTTGTGCACAACGCGCAGACTAGTTCAGCCAATAAGGCCAATAAATAAGTACCAATAAGGCTATACAACTGCTTATTAGATTAGTTTAAGACTTTGTGTATTTCGTTAGAGCGTCCAGATCGCCAGATCTAACAGCACCATACTTCTTCATTTGGGGCTTTTCAAAAAAGCCGTGTTTTCCAGCAACAACAACGAATCGAACAAGTCTTGAAAGCTAAAAGTGGAAGAGAAATCACCGATTGCCAAATTTTCAACGGATCGAAATGTAGTTTACACTACAATTTTTAACATTTAGCTACACAGAAAAAAGTAAAATCAAGGTTCAATTAAAAAAGATTCATATATATGATTCTAATTGTGCTTTTTCCCTTATAAACTATATGTGAAATTTATTATTACATACCTTATAGATATTCTCATACAGTATGAAAAATATCATAAAGCATTTTATTACAAAAGCAACTTAAAATTAGAATCATATATATAAATGAATATTCCCAAAATAAATTCAGTTAATATAAAAAAGATTCAATTAAAATAATAATTACATTTCAACCTATCACGAAAAAAGCAGAATCAATTAACAGCTTTAATTGAAAGCATTTTAAAATTTGACCATTTTTATTGCACTTTCTTGACAGAACACCAAAATCAATTAAAATAAACGTGGATTCAATCAAATTATTATTTGAGAAAAAAAATTTTTCGGAGCAAAAAATTAATTGGGAAAATTTAATTATTGTTTTTTCTGTGTTTTTTCTGTGAGCATGAGAACTTCGGGTATAAGGCGGATTGGCACCGTAGAAGATAATATCTGACGAGAGACTGCGCCACATATTGTGTGTGAATGCCCAGCTTTGCTGTATGCCATACTAATGGTAATGGGCGTCCCATTCTCGAAGGGAGTAGAATGGTGAAACTTAGTGTGTGGCAGATGCTAGTGATAACTAGAGATGGCGATGGCACGATGGATGGTAGTCTGCACGTTGACTACAAAACCAAAAACAAACCTGGGTTCAACTCCAGTTTCAGACTAAAATTATAAAAAAAAACATCTCGGATTTTTCTGATGTGTGTCTTTGTGTGTCAGTTGTTGTCGGAAGGTTTCGGTGTCGAAGGCATAGTCACTGGTCACTGAACAATACCAGCTTCAGCTGATTGTAATCCACAATTGCATCAGAATGCCCTCCTTCGTCGAAGTAAAATAATAATAAAAAAAATGGCTACGAAACCGAAGCTTCAGCACTGCTACGAGTATAAACAAAGAACGTGCAAAAGCAGAGCTGTAAAATAATTAAGATTCACCACCTATCGTTTCTTCTATTATCCCTTCCCTATAGTTCCAGCACAATGCTTCGCATGTGTAGGAGTCATCTCCTGAGGGCTGGTCCCAGTTAAAAAAAAAAGGGACTCATTGATGAGGTTGGAAGTCGCGAAATACTACACGACTGCCAGAACTCCACAGAGTGCATAGCAAAAGCTGGGATTGGTGCGGAACCCAACTGTTGATGGGTTTGCCACTGGTTGGTTGAACCGGAAATCTTTGCGTTACGAAGGGGTCGAAAAGACTCCTGATTTGGTGGTGGTCTGCTTCGGTGTTCCTCTAACTTCGAACAATAGTTAGATTTCATTGCTTTTGTTGCCGAAAGTAAACGAAAATTCGTGTAGGTTTTTTCGATACTAAAATATACTTTCACTAAAGGGCAGACGGGACTAACATTGTAAAAGCAATTTTCTGCAAAATCTTTCTGTTTTGGCGGACTACCGTTACGATTACTCTCTTACATTACTTAAATAATAAACCGGCTAAAATGCTGCCCTTATCGGTGTAAAAATGCAATTATAAGGAGCCAGTCAACGGAACAACGGTGCTACTACCCCGCAGGCCAATGACAATAGTAACACTGTACTGATTTGATACTGACTTCGTCATGAGTAGTAGTGACTTGTTATACCGCAGGTAATGTAATTTACTATAGACATTTCACTTGTGCGTGTCATGGAAACTGAGAGCAACCGCATCCATTTTCACCACAACAAAATGAGACTATTAAAATCGTTGTGAAGCCGTAAAGGTAAAAATACGTTCTCCTCTCTTCTTATTAAAATATGGACGATTCCTTTAAACTATGTCATCAAAAAATCAACAAAACCAATCGACAAAAGTGTTGACTTGGAAACATTTAGTCCCAGACTTCCTACAGGATAATAAAATGATATTGGCGGAATTGTCGAAAGTAAATGATAAGTGTAATAGGAATGCAAAAAGAAAAAAGCTTGTGGAAAATTGGAAAAACAATAAAAATAAAAAGCTGCAAAACAGTAGAAACGCAAGATAAAATAAGCTCATACCCTCAAAAATCCCTAAAGAGCATGTAGTGTGGAAAAACGTCGTTTTAACTGCACATCACATTATAAATTCTACAGAAAAAATTACAATGAACAAAAAGATTTCCTGTCGACCTAAAAAAAACCAATGTAGAAAAAAAAATTTTGATACATGCCAGTTAAATTTTGTTACAGCATAGAGATTACGATAAGAAGAGATTGCATGAAATCTTCTCAAAAATTTGAGGGAAGCTAGTTTTTGAAATATTTGATTTTATTTTTTGTTTTTGCAACGAAGTTTTATTGTAATTATATTTCAATCAAACAAATTTTCTTTAATAGGAATGTTTTTTCATGCAAGCATAATAATAATTTGAAATGCCAACATTAAACATCGTGGAATAACGTTTTAAAAACCATCAGTCATGACTGCTTTGCGTACTGGAAAAATGTTTAAACTGCCCATCACTCTTTGGATATGAGTCGTTTTTTCACTGAAAAAAGTTTTGCACAGCAAATTTATATTTCATTTCATACTAGAATTTCTTGATTTTTTGCATAAAAGCCCTTGTTATCATTATTTTTCCAATAAAAAAAACAGAAAATAGAATAAAATCATCTTGTATATAAAGGTAGGATCATACGATTGCCGCAAATGCACCAATCTGACCCAATTTTTATTGTGCCTAATTGATGCACAATAATGAAATTGTTTCAATCAAATACTATGTAGTCACATGATTGCCCCGTTTCATACAAGTTGGATTGCCGCAATTTGGCGAAGAATAATGTTGTGGCAATAATAGCCGCAGCGCGGTCATACGATTGTCTGCAACCACTAACAATCAGCTGTTGTGGTAGTTTGTAATTTATTTTGATTTTAGTACGTAAAATGTATTTAAGAAGAAAGAAATTATCGTCTGCATTATATGTACATTTTGTGTTTATTAAAAGCACCAAAGAAGAAAAACTCAACACTAGAATATACTATACTATCTATATAGATACTATATTTAAAAAAAAATCAGCGCATTCGGAATATTGTTGACCAATAAATAAGTGCAAAATAAGTGCATATCGTAAGTGACATAAAACGGTAGTGATGTTGAGGTACATGCAAAAATATGAGAAAATCTGCGAATTGTGAAAGGTTTTTTTTTTGTAATTTCTTACACAAAGTCAAACATTTTTCCTTTATAATCCGTAATTTAAAAAAATTTTTTTAAATGTTTTATAATGTACAAAATTTAATATCGTTCGTGACATACCGTACGTGACAGTTTTTTCTCTTATAATATTCTAAGTAATGAAATATATGTTTTGTAAATATATGCATAAAAAAAACTTTAAAACAAATAAAAACTATGTTTTCTATGATAAAAGCAATAAAAACACTAAAGAGTCAAATTCATTTCCGGCGACACCTGAGTCTACTACAGACTAATTAAATTTTAATTTTTTCTCTTAGTGAATACGGAGTTCGAGAACCATTTATATACTGACTATCATGATATGAAAACGAATAAAGTTTTTTTTTAATTTTTGGAGTGGGCTGGACATTTTGCCTTCTTTCTGTAAGAATAGAAGAAAACTTTTCAATCTCTTCGGCAGCAACGTACTGCAAATTAACTCCTTCCACATGTTTATGAGCACATTCATAAAATGAGAAGGCAACTGGCAATATCAATTTATTTGCTTCCACAACGTGCCAGGACTTTCTTTTCACAGTGACACCTATTCCATCAACTGCACCTTTACCATGGGATGTTGCAAAAAAGTTCCAATCTAAATTCGTTTACAAAAGAAAGAATACTTTTCAAAATGAATTTGTTTTTAAATTGAGCGCTACTCGCATCAGAGAATATGTAAATAGATAATAATTTTCGTAATGAAACAATAAACGTCCAACTTGTTGTGTGTTAATTTATCGCTAATAATAGCAAACGATTTCGTTTTTCCAAAGAGCCATGAACGCACGTGAAAATAGTGACCTGTTGATAGCTAAAGTGAGCATCTTGAATTTTATTCTGATTAATCAACCGATAGTTTTCAGCAAAATCTATTTGAAAAACCACTGGAACATTTATCTTTTTATCGCTAAAATATCTATGCTGGCATTGCTTTACAAAAATTTGCAGTTTGAAAATCGGCAGTTGAGCTTCTATTTCATGAATTAGCTCTGCCCGCCAATGGAGCGATCTTTATCAATTTCAATTTCTCCAATACTTTCGTTTGACATTTTTAACCATTTCTGTATGGAAATATAGAGGGATCACGTCATGTTCTATATCTCGTATGCAATTCTCACAATTTACGACCATACAATTTTCATCCAGTACATCGCAACAGGCTGATTGGAAAAGCCTTTCAAATGTATCTGGAAACGTTGGTATAACTAAAAAGCAAAATTTACGTGCAATTTACAAACACACATATTGTGTGGCACTTTGTCTATTAATTGTACATAATTAATTGTGCTGAAAAAAAATGACTTTCGAACACTTCTTGTGGTGAATTCGTTTTTGTATAGTTGGTGGAAAAGCTTCTCCAACAGTGAAAAGCTTAAACCGTTTGGCAGCTACTTTCCCATCATAGATTACCGTATCTTTTCGACCAGCAGCTTGCACACTTATTCCATCTCGCAAGAAGAATTCTTTGATTATTTTTATTTTTTTCTAGTAGGCCAGAGTGTTTTTCCTGTTCACGTTCTATTGATTCCACATATTTCTTATATAAAGTTTCAATTACTTTTTTATTTATGTCCATTGGCAAGAAAAACCCCTTCTACCTTTCTTACAGCTTTCCACAAAGTTTGCTTACATTTTTTTTTAAAAGATTCAGGGATAAAATTAAATACACTTTTACTTATTTCTCCTCTCCGCCTTCGTTGTCGAATGGGATCTTTTGATCTTTTTTCTTGAAGAAGCTTTTTGACTTTTTTGGGCGCACCCGCCATCTTTTTTCGGTAGACACGCATCAGTCTTTAAGCATCTTTTTTCCGGTAATTCTTGATTTTTTCTTCATTCTTTTTTAACTTCTCTCTCCACTTCTTTGTAGTCTTATAGCTACTTTAGCCATCTTAATAAAAAAATTATAATTTTCAAGTGGACTTGATACATTTAATTGCATTTGTAGTACTTACAATTATTTTTATTATACAAAATTTAAAAAAAATTACGTTCAATATTTGTTTGCGGCAAATATCTTGCTTTGAACTTCTATTCTGAAACACTTGCGACCGGTCAATTACAACTAAATGTTTTTGCACCACATACGTGACATTAGAATAGCATCCAAAGCAAACCCAAAAAAATACCGCTAATCTAACTTTATATTTTCTCTTTCCTCACAGATCTTGTTCCTTGTGGTCGTAACATTAATTTTAAAGAATAATTGCAATATTACTAATAAATTAATTTAGTCGCTATTAAAAAAAAAATAGTTGATTATAATTTCTTAAAATGAATTAAAGAGATGGCCAGTTTAAACTGTTATTTTTGCTCTTTAAATATTTAATAATCTATAAATACCTCTATATAGTAATATTTTAATGTCTTTTTATCTCTTTCGAAGGTTTTATTTTTTCAGTCGTGGTAGACCTATTCGTGGAAAAGCCCATATTGAGATTATTAAAAAATCGTAATTTTTAAAGAAAAAATCGTCAAATCGTCATATTCGAGCGTAAATGGAGGCCACGTGTGAGGTGGCCATTAAGGCGCAATAAATAAACTTTTTTATGAAAATAGAGCTTCTTTTATTTCATTAATAACAAAATGGCAATCAGTTCAAATTATGACATTAGTTTTGCATCACCTCGTTTCTAAATACGGTTAAAAGAAATATTTTTACAAGTTGCCTTTTAATACTACGGAACTTTATGTTTTATA
The DNA here is from genome assembly GCA_963924685.1 of Dexiosoma caninum. Taxonomy (NCBI): domain Eukaryota; kingdom Metazoa; phylum Arthropoda; class Insecta; order Diptera; family Tachinidae; genus Dexiosoma; species Dexiosoma caninum. Next base: position 70,023,796 of record OZ004727.1, read on the forward strand.
ATTATCTACAAATTTACTTTAATTTTCATTAATATTTTATGCTGACAAAAAGCTAAAAATTGTAATTGTGTTCAATAAGATAAATTAAATAATTTTGTATTTCCTTCTTAAATGCTACAAAACTAAGGGTCAATGGAGCTGAAAGCATAAGTACTTACGAAATGAACCCTTATGCCATAAACTACAGTATTCATTAAATAGAGTTTCCAATTTAACCGATTAATAACACAGGTCAACAAAATCAAACTTTTTTTTTAATACATATGGTGGCCCGATTCAATGCCTATAAATTACTTGTTTTCGGATTGAGAATAGATAAATCTGAAATGTCCAACTTAGTTTATAGAATACCGGCTGGTGGTATAAAACAGCATTAACATTATATTACAAAGATAATAATCATTATCCAGATTTTAAAAATACAATCATTTTAGATAGAGAAAATAGCTGTAAAAGTAGACACATACTCGAGGTCTTAGAGATTATAAAAGTACCATATATACAGCGAATTAACTATAAAACAATTGCTCAATGTTATAGACATTTAGTTAATAGATAAAAGACGTTAAAATCATTTTACATTGTAAACATTTTTAAAATAATTGTTATTTAAGTTATAATATTTTTAGTACTTAATAAAATCAAAATTATTAATATTTGATTTTTTTTAATTTTTGATTTGTCCGTTTTTATAAAAATTAATTTTGTCAATTTTCAATTATTATATTTTCTGTGAAGATGTTTACATTGTGAAAACGAAATATTGGAAAAAATTTAATTTAAAACCTAAAATAATATAACATAACAAGTTCAATTAAATAAACTGTAATTCAACAAGAAAAAGGTATCAAAGGTATCAATTTTCAGTATCAACCTAATGAAACATAATTATGTACATTAACTGAAGTTTGCGCATATATATGTATGCATTTGAAACAGTCAACGAATATAAGAAAAGAGCCTAGTGGCGTTATAATTCATTATACACAAAATACTTGACGAAACAAACCAAAAAAGTTTGCTGCAAGTATAACAAAAAAACATGTGCGCACAGTTAATAAAGGAAACAAAAATTACGTAATCCCAAGGATTATTGTAAGTTACAGATGGTAAATTTAGCTCTTCATCTAGCAAGGCAAAAAATAACTGAGAAATATTTCTCATTTTCTATTTATAGAAATTAATAAATATATAAAGCTAATAATTTACATCTACTGACAACCACACACAGTGGACAAACAACGAAGAACGCGGATGATGAAAGTGTAGCACCTTTCGAAAATAGCATGCTGTTCCGTTCTGCTAGTGTATGTCCGTGTAATTAACAATTTTGTTCTTTCTTGGATTTAGTTTGTGTCTTACTATATAAGTATCGCATGTAATTGTCATTGCCTATAAAGATATCAAAGGTATCAATTTTCAGCATCAACCTAATGAATTTCCATTTCTCGTTTCAAGAATGATTTAGGGCTACAAGAATTGCTTATATAATTAATATCTTCTTACAGAGTCATTCCTTTCAGTTTTTTTTACGATCATTCGCTTGAGTGTTTGAACGTAAAATATTGACATGTTGACATGATGCTTTCACCACAGAAGCTACAGAAGTTTTCCAAACATATATAGGATTTGCAATTTTAATAAGTTGTAAATTACAATATTAATTTCGGCAAATGACGCAGTAAGAAAATTTATACAACTAAAATCTCTGCAATTATCTCAAACAGAAAGTTTAAAACCAGAGAGTTTTGCTACGGAAAAGGCAATGAAATAGATTAGAAAATGTATGGAGAAAGAAACAAGCCAGTTTTGTTCCTAAGGGCAACTCATATAAAATCATACATAAGGATATGCATCGATACAACTGTATATTTCTTCTAATAAAGTGTTAAAAGAGCTGTCGGAATCAATTAGTTGGTGTGTAAGGGAATATTGAGGTCGCAATCGCTTACAATCCTGCTTACCTACACCTATGCTTTGATTCACACAGTTTTTACAGTTATTTTATTTTCTTTATTCTTAAGAATTATCGACAATGCTTCCATCAACATAAAATTAATATAAATTATTGTTACAACTAAAGAAAAATAATTAATGAAAAATGAAAAAAAATCAGACTATGCTTTGTTTGAAAATCTTTAGGAAAAAATATTTTCTGTATCTTTCCGAATTTTATTAGCTTTATTTATAAAGCTTCTAAAGTAAATAGGTATGTAATCAATAGAATCTGACATACTTACGTTGATATTCACGAAAACCATAGAAATATTCCTTTATGGCTTTCAGATTTTTTTTTTTTTTTTTTTTATCTGGGACCAGGAGATGACTCCTACACATGCGAAGCATTGTGCTGGAACTATAGGAAAGGGATAGTAGGAGAAATGACAGGAGGTGAAGCTTAATTATTTATTTTTGCAGCTCTGCTTTCGCACGTTCTTTAGTTTTTTTTTTTTTTTTTTTTTTTTTTTTTTATACTCGTAGCAGTGCTGAAGCTTCGGTTCAGTAGCCATTTTTATTATTGTTTTACTTCGCCGGTGCTACACAATACCGACGAAGGGGGGCGTTCTGATGCGATTGTGGATTGGTATCAGCTGAAGCCGGTATTGTTCAGTGACCAGTGACTATGCCTTCGCCACTGAAACATTCGGACAACAACTGACACACAAAGACAGACTAATGCACATCAGAAAAATGCGGGATTTTATTTTTATTTTAAAATTTTAGTCTGAAACTGGGGTTGAACCCAGGTCTGTTTTGGATTCGTAGTCAACAAATTAATTAAATTAAATTAAATTGCATCGTGTGAACCCAGCGGATTCCAAACTTACGCATTCGATTAGAATTGAAATTTTAAACAAATATGTATGTATTTCGTTCGTTACCTTGTGCCGCAGTGTGGGCCGTTGTTTCAATTCCACTTAGATTTTGTAAAATTTCAAAACTTGTAACGACACCGAAGTCCTAAGTGGCTGGAAAATATTTCACATATTTATGAGATCCATCAAAAATTATTCCAAATTAATGAGCCATACTATTGAATCGAATAACCGATTAAACGACTGAGTACTCTAGCCAAAAACTACAAGAACTTAGGAGTAATAAATTTGAATACTTTCGTAACGTTTTATTTAGTTTAGGTTTAGGACTAAAATAAAACTTTTCAATTTAAAACTTTACACAAAATTGTTCGGAAAAAGTGCCATTAAAATTAAAGGGCGGGATTATTCTTCTTTCTAATAAAATAATTTCCTTTCGACTTCGCACATGGAGTTTTAACACCAGTCTTTAAAGTTGTTATTGAAATTTATGAGAATTTTATTTGAATTGAAAACTTTCTTTAACCCTCTAATACATTTTTAAAATTACATTTGTCCATTAACTCTTAAATAAACCTTTTCGTAACAGTTTTTATTGCCAGCTATATTTTGCAGGAACAAAAATAAAACGTTTACTTTCCCTTCGTCTTCTTTTTTTTAGGTCTGCATGAAATTGGGCTGGAAGGGCAAAGGTACTGAGTGGGACATACTACCTTTGGTTGTGTCAGCCAATGGTCACGATCCAGATTATTTCGATTACCCACCGGAATTAATTTTAGAAGTTCCATTAAGTCATCCAAAGTAAGTTTATTGTCTTATTGTTTTCTTTGTAAGTTTATTTTTTTATAGACAAAAATGCAAATAATGTTGATACGTTAAAAACATACACACGGCCCTGTAGTTCTGTTGTTGAGAATTTATTAATTTCTCAATAGTAAAAATATTAGTCACCAGTAGTAAAAGTCAAAGAATATTCATTAGAATTATCACAATTCATTTGTGCTGTATGAAAAGGTGATGTACATCTGTGCGTTGGATAAAATTATTTTATCTGCGGCAATATGGTAAATTAGCTTAAGTCGAATCGTACGTCAGATGCGTACTTTCAAACTTAAAACTATTGGTTTTTATAATTTTAGTTCTATTATTGTTTATGTTTTTACTTTCCGTAAAATTAATACTAATAGACAAATACACACCATTCTACTTTTTAATAAATGATTTATTTGAATATTAACTGAATTTATTTTGGGAATATCTCTTTATTTATATATTTCTTTCTAATTTCAAAATTGTGTTTTTTCCCTAACAAATTTTTATTAGAATTTTATACATTCACGTGTTTTTATTTTCATTAATATAGATTATTATTACATTTCAAAAACAAAAGTTTTAAAATAACAAATTGCAGTAGAAGCTCCAAAAAGTTAAGAGTGGCCAAAGTTAAGCACATTTCAGTCACAATTTTTTTTATCTTGGACCAGCACTCAGAAGTTAACCGATACACATGCGATGCATTACGCTGTGGAACTGGAGGAAGGGGATAGTAGGAAAGAAAGTAAAGCTTCACTATCTTATAACTCTGCTTTTTTGCAAATTCATTGTTTTTATAGCAGTGTTGTAGCGCCTCTGATATCAAGGAGACGTATTAAATTTTTAAGCTTCGTTTTTAGTAGCCATTTTAGTATTTATTTTACTTCGCCGGTGCTACACAACTACCGACCAAGGAGGGCGTTCTGATGTGCCTGTGGATTGGATACAGCTGAAGCCGTCACTGTTCAGTGACCAGTGACTATGCCTTCGCCACTGCAAATTTCCGACAACAACTGACACAAAGACACAGAAATGCACATCAGAAAAAATGCGAGATGTTTTTATAAGTCTGAAACTGGCGTTGAACACAATCAATTTTTGGTTTACTAGTCAACGTACAGACTAGTTCAGCCTTCGCTACCCTCACCATGCGGAACTCTGGAAAGTTAAGTGCTTCTTAACTTTTTTGAGTAATTTTTGATTTTATTTAATTTTTGTATGGATAAAACCATTTTTACTTCTTATATGACAACTCCCAACTGGCATTTTCAAAATTTTTTGACTAGAGCAATCATTTCAAGATAGTTTTTTACTCGTCTAGACGATTCTTGGATGAGTGAATCATCGTTTAAGCACTTTGACGAGCATAGGAAAATTTTAGTAGTCAACAATCGTATTTGACTTTTCGATTTATATTTTTGATAGTCATTTTGATGATTCTTCTAGGAGGGATTTTTTTATTTTACACCACAATCGTTGTGTAAACATTCTGACGGTCATTGAAAGATCGTTATTTCAATAAAATCGTAAATTCATTCATTTAAATGATGCTTTTGCGAGTATTTGACGATTGTGCTACGAGTGAAACAAATCAGTGTGGCTCATGTTACTTCAAAATCGCAATTTACGCATTGTGGCTGCTCGGTTCAATACTCAATACTGTCTCATCAAAAGTTTTTCTGAATTGTTTATTCAGCAATAAAATAATAAATGAAATGTCTTTCTTCAAGCTCAAAAAATAATGTGTCGACACAAAAATATTAAAATATTTATCCTTCTATTCAGTTTTTTTAAAGCGCGTCTGCAGTTTCTTTTCAGAGCATCATAGTTTTAGCCATTGTACTGAACGTGCACGATCGGAATACGACATCATCGTCTGGTCTATCGTAGAAAAGTCTTGTATGATTGAAAATGCGTGAAAATGTTGGGTGAATGCACATTAAAATATATATATTGTTAATGTGGAAATGAATAAGCATTTTTCATATCACGGAAAAGTTAAGAATTCTTAAAAATCAAGCAGTTCTAAAACAAATTAATTAACTTTTTCGAGCTCCTACTGCTCTGAAATTTGTATTGACGACAGTTGGGACATTTCTTAGAAGGGCCAATAATTGCCGTCGTACTTAAAGTTATCTTTTAATGCTATTTAAATAGCAAATTCTGTTTTTCATTTAAATGGCCCTTATGTGACCATACCTGGACTTCTAAAGTCTATTTAATTTACCATATGATTTCGACTATTTGTTTTTGTTTTGCACAAACATTATGTGGTCAGGCATATATTATTTTTTCTGTTAATTTCAGATATACGCACATAAAATGCAACGTTTATTACAATAGAAAAATTATATAAACAATGAAAAGGTTTTTGTTAATTTTTTTCACTTAAAAGACGGTGTTTTTCATTACTTTTTCTATGTTACTGTACTGTTGTTTATGAAAACTACCATACCATCGAGTAGATTTTGTAATGAATAAAACTTTTATGACATAGGTGCTGATGATGAGAAGTCAGCGTGTTGGCTCTTCAACCAGAAGGAACCGGCTTCGATTCCCACTCTTGTCAATTCTGTGCTACAGCACCCGTCGGCTGTGTAAAATAATAAATAAAATGGCTTTAAAATAGTTAAAAAATGTGTCAAAAATATGCACAAGTTTGCTTTATAATGAACACACAACTGAAGAGTTATTAATTAAGTTCTATCTTCCTACCATTTTAACATCCTATCTATTCTCTACAGTGATAGCAAATTTTTTATTTAATTTTTTATCTTATTTTCATGTTTTCATTTTTAAATTCGATGTAAGCTAATGCTTTAAAACTTTTTATATAGATTGTTAATACTTTCTCCGTTGAGCCTTAGAATTGAACGAAAATGGGGTTATTTTGCGTAATAGAAAATAGCCCGAACTTAGGGCCATGTGGATCCTTATTTCCTAATATCTTATTTTACAGGCCTAAAAATCCCACATTTCTTTTTAAAGCGATTTCAAGTTTCCAACGTAAAATAGCACACACAAAATACAATAATATTAAGCAATTAGGAAAAACAAAAATTAATCAGGCGCAAAATTATTTCATTCGATATCGATACATTTTAATATAATTTTGTTTCGATTCGAATCGAATGTCGTAATTTGGCCCCAGTAGTCATGTTAAACAAATTTTCATATTTTTCGGAACGGTTTTCCGCTTCCTATGAAGAAAATATTTTATTTCAACAGGCTAAGCAATCTAAGTAATTGTTATCCCTAATATTTTAGAATATCCTAAAACTGAAAATGTAATACATAAATACATTTGCATTTATTATATATTCGCTTTTAATGGATGTACTCATTCAGATCTATAGCAATCAATCAGTCATTCAATAGTGTTACTTCCATAAAGATTTACAACTTCATTTGCTATCATTTGTGTTTTGCGAAAAAAAATAGCAAACTTACAGGAACATTAGAGCTGTACGAATAACATTTGAAATGTGTATTTGTGTATATGTACCCTGCAGGAAATGGCAATAGTAAAACTGTACTGATTTGCTACTGACTTAGTCATCAGTACAAGTGACTTGTTGTAACCCAGATAATGGAATTTACTATAGACATTTAACATGTGCTGCCATTGAAAATAGACTACTGACATTGGTCCTATGTAGTAAATATTCTATTTTCACCGCAAGACAACTCCCCTCCCCTGTTCAGTAAACCGAGTCGATTTAAAAACGATTGATTTCTGAAAACCGAATAAATGCTAATTTGGTGTTCTAAAAATCACACGATTTCCAATATTCGAACTTGCTTTCGAATAAAATTTTTGAACGTCAATATTTCAATGAAAACATATGTTACCAAAAGTAGTATTGCCAGATCATTCAATGCCAAATAATTGCATGAGGTGGATTATTTTAAATGTACTTAATTTAAGCAAACAATTTTTAAAAACATTTTTATTAATTTCTGTTTAGATTATTAATTACTACGTTATTCAGAGAGTTACACTGACATACACTTGTTAAAAAAAGTTGGGTAGCTTTGTTTTTCGAAGTAAGCAACAATTTAGTCGCCACATATTGATTTAAAATTTTGTGATATTGGAAAAATAAACAAATTTTAAACTATTTTCATAAATATTCATTTAAAGATAACTTATTTAATAATAAATTAAAATTAAAATAAATGAAAATTTGTTCAAAATAATGCTTATTCTTATTTAAAAATGATTTTTTAATGATCTTTTCTAATGAATTTATTGAAAATGTGCTTTTATTCATCCATCTACTTTATCTGCATAACAAGAACATGTAGAAATATTGGAGTGTTTTTTAAATTGATTATTTTGTACTAAAATCTATTAAAGAGGATATAATTTGACTTAATTTAATAAACGAAAGACTTCAAGTAAAAATGGTAATCCTTATTCTATGTTTCATTAGTTATTTATTAGGAAAATAGTACATTCGACTTAATTTCGACCGAACTTATCTACTCGATTTTAAACCGAGTAAAATTGTGCGAATTCGGTTTACAGAACATACCCGAATAACGTGCTGTTCCTCTAACACAAGTAGTACTGGTCTATATAAAATTTAAATGAAAACCGCTCAAAATTGTTAGTGCTTTTCATATACATTTTGCACAGATAAATACTACTTGTTATAGAAAAACAGCACCTAGAGCCGTACGTTCTCGTCTCTTCAAAGACAAAATCAACACTGTGGAGAATTGCTCGACAATGTCATGAAAACGTCACCAAATACAATCGACAAGTGTTGACTTGAAGACACTTGGGCCCAGGCTTCCTGCAGGGTAGTTTCAGCACACACTATACTCGCACCACTCCATACATAGGAGGAGAGGTGTCAGTTGTAAAACAACTGTAAGTGTTTGCTAAAAGTTGTTGTACGTAGTGGTAACTATCGATCATTGCACTTATCAAAGTAGTTTGCACTGTCACGAGTACAAGAGCGAGTATTTGCTGTAGTATTTTTAGTTAACTTTATTAAAATTGCCACATTTATCGCACCAACCACCAAAGTGCAAGTGGTCATTGTGCATGCATATACACACACATGCCTTAGTGAGTTCAGGTTGAATATGTATGGGTAAGTGTTATTTGCTTTTTATTGCATGGATGATTAGGAAAAATTTATTTTGGTGTAAAAATGTTCTGCTGTCATACAAGTGTTTGTGTGCTTTTTTGAATATTGCGCGTTTTTTCTCCATACTTTGCCTGTTGTCTACATATTTTTTGATAGCCCTATACATCCTACATATTGGTACTAAAACGTGAGGCCACTATCGTCACGTCGTTGGGGACGTTTGACACTTTGGAAGAATCGGAAATGTAAAGAAAAAAATGTCAATTTGTTGCGCCTTTGTCTACCGCTCACGCTTACCTACACTACTCACCGACAAACACGAGTCGCAGGCGATATATGACTGGGACATCACCCGTAATGTAAACCAGATCTTAACTTTTTCGAGTTATTTAAATTCCAATGAAACTGCTGTTATTTGAATTATCAAAATTTATTCGATTTATATCACTCACAGTTAATTTGATGCAGTTATAATTTTTTAGAAAAAAATTAATAATTTGATGTCCTTTGAATTCCACATTACATTGTACCTTCTTAATAATCACTAATGAACAATAAAATAAATTTCTTTTCTTAAAGAGTGTGATTATTATTTTTAAATTTATACTTATAACTAACTGGAAAACAGTTATCTGCTGGATAGTTATTGATAAGTTAATTATGGGATAACTTTTGGGCAGAGTGGAGCAATTGAGTAATTTCTAGAACATCGCAATGTTAAAATTTCAGTTATCTCTATTGAAATTAATCTAATAGCGATTTCGATTCGCTTAAAGTGCTTCGTAATTTTCACTTTATGTCTTAATAATAATTGGCCTTCATTGTTCTCTTTTAAACTGGAGTTAAATAGCTTTCTGGCGGAACATAAAGGGCACATATATTTCAAATGAATATAACAAAATTTTGAAATAAATGCAATGCACTTTTAGTTGAAAAATGTAAAACACTGTCAGGGTATTTATGTTTGTATGTAGCTCTGTATCAGAGTTGTCAAATTAGGGGTTTTACCCCTAGACTTAAGGGTTTATTTTTCATTTGGAGTCAGATTTAGAGGGTAAAATTCGGGCGGATATTTGGGGGTATGAGAAATCACGTTTAGAGGGGTTGCATGGGAATTTACGATTCGCCTCAACACTGCCTATAGAGGATATTATGGCCATCAAAGAAAATTGTAAATCTTTTTTGATGAAAACATGTTCTCAAATATAAAGTGACTTGATGACCCGCAATAGTTATCACTGTTTTCCTCCGAATATGCGTAAAAAGCAATAAAGCCAGATATTACTGGAATCGTATTTCATTTCAAAAGCATTAGTAAAGATATCGTCGAAACTGTTAGCGAATGCACCATTTGGTGCAAATTTATTGGTATCAAAATATTTATGTTTGGAATAGTACATATTTTTAATAATTAATTTTTATACATACATATGTATGTACATGTGACATATTTGTATATAAATATTTTAATTAATAAAAATTTTCATTACACAGCAAAATAATTAAAAAGAAACTAAGGAATTTTTGGGGGGTTCTCGCTTTCCGTGGGTAAAGTTTTTAGCACATGAATTATGATTTGAAAAATATAATTTTCTTAATATAAAAATATTATCAAAATTTTTCAATTTAAGAGAATGTTTTTTAAATAATGTCGAATTTACGTGATTTTTAAAATTTTTACGGAAAGAAAAAAAAATCATCTGACAACACTGATCTGTATATACAGGGTGGCACAAAGGAGCTATATGCTTTAAATTCTTTATAACTTTTTTAATTATTATTTTATCTTTGTGCTTTTTCCAGCATTTTGCGAAGAAGGCTTGGGGAATTATTTATGAAACATTCAAAATGAAATCATGGCCATTATACCCGAAATTTTGCGAAAAGTTATGGAAAATATGCTAAAAAGAGCACGTATGTGCGAAGCAGAAAATGGACATCACTTGCAGGATATCATTTTTAAAAGCTAATTGCAAAAAATTCCCCAATAATATACTGTATTTAAAAAAAAAGAATTATAATAATCGTATAAATAAAAAAGTTATAAACCATTTAAACAATATAGCTACTTTTGTGCCACCGTGTACAATTCTGACTAGAAGAATTTTATTAATTGATATTTTAAAATAATTTTTTTTTAAATTTCTTTAATACATGAAAGTTTGAATTATTAAACGTGTTTTTTTAATTCTATTACTATTCCCTGCAATTTGCCTAACGATATGTGTATGTGTATGTGTTTAATGATTGGATTTTAAATACTTAAATAGAAAAGGAAATTGTTATTTTTAAGATTTCTACATTTAATCCGATCATACTAAATGCATCAATAACGTTTCATAGTTTAAAAAAGAATATAGAGACGTGAATAAAGCCAATTTGCTTAAACAAATATTTGTGGACAAAATGGTTGTTGTTGAGAATAAATTAAATATTTAACAATGTTTACCTCATGACCCATACAAGAACTTAAGTGGACATAAAAAGTTCCTGTGAAAACTTTAACTTTAAAAAGGCCATCGAAGCTTTCTTACTTATTTTGTTAAAAGAAAAATCATTATTAAATTCAGTTACATTCCAACATTGGTGATGCACTCGTAGTGTGTTACCTTTCTTTCGAAAGGCACGGTATAGAGATGGAGTGTAATGAAAGAGTGGGATTTAATTTTTAGATAATTTTACTGTTGTTGTTTAGTTTTCTTCGATTAGTGCTCAGGAGTTAACGCCTCCATATGCGGAACCAGTTGGAAATGGCATAGTGTGGAGAAAATACAGGTGGTGAAGTACCAAAAATAAGCTTAATTCTTGCATAACTATGCAATTGCGCATTTTGTAAATTTATAAATTAATGTTGCTACGTCTCTGGTGTTATGTTGATACATAGATAAGCTAAAGAAGAGCCATTTTATTTTATTATTGTTGCTCAAATACCAACGAAGGGGACGCTGTCAGCTGAGATACATTCGGAGAATTTTTTTTTTCAAAAAGACTCTTTTTTTAATTATTTCATTTCGCCGATATTTCACTGTTATTATACAAACAAATACACATCTGAAAAATTTTTCTCGTGACTACTAATTTGTAAAGTGGAGTTGCTGGCGCTCCAAAGCGGAGCTTGCCTTGGTGCCATTGTGGCCGCGTTGGTGGTTGGAGCCTGAATTTCTCCTCAAACCCTAGTTTTTTCCGCCGCATGTTCGATCACGTCGTGCGATCGATTGCGTTTAGATGACGCAGCTTTTTGCAGGTGATGCCGTCGCTCTGAAGCCTGTTGTTGCGGGTGCTGTGACCAGGGCCTTTCTGACACGTATTTATCGTAGTCTTTTACTACGCCCTCGTACCTGGCCCTGTCCCCGGCATCGCGTTCATGCACAATACCTTCGCGCTCGTTTTTTGCAATCTTTGTCAGCATGTACTGCTCCTTAACAGTGATGCCGAGGACTTCCTGTTCCTACTCTTGGTCCCCGCAGTCTCCTTGTTCAATTGGAGATTTTGGGTGGGAGTGCTACGTAGAGCACTCTCCACTCCACTGGTCTAGATGATAGTATCCTTTCTGGAAGCCAGAGGGTCATCCTCGGAAGACGTGCACAGCACACCCTGATTTCCAGTTTTTTTTCTTACCTTTCTATCCGGCATACTGGGAGAAGGCACTCATACAACCGGCCTTGCTCGGGCACCGCAGGGGACCGTTTGCGATTGACAAATTTTATTACCCGCTAATCGTTCAGCCTTCGGCACTTAAAAACAGTATCAGTGATTTTTTATATAAATTTAGGAAAAGTTCCTTTAATTTTTAATGGTAAAAAACTAATTAACTTAATCCGGTAAAAATTGCATTTTCCTTTATTTTGTTAATTTTTTTATTTATTTTTTTATTTTATTTTGTTTATTATATAAAAATAATGACTTCCGTAAAAACAACAGATTTGCTTTTTTATAGTTCAACTGTAAAATAAACAAATCCATTAAAAATAAGAATATTTTTTTTTTCTATTAGTAATTTATATTTATTTATATTTTTAATTGTTAAAATCCATACATATGTATGCGAACCTCAGTTAATTAATGTAATTAGTTAAAATTCTTCAATTTTAAATAGGCTGAAAATTGTAATGTAATTTTTATTGCCTGTACGGTATCAATTATCAGTCTATTTAAAATTGAAAAATTTATATTTATTGTTTGGGATATATGCCTAGGTCTATGGAAATTGAAAAATATTTTTTTGAAAATGTAAAAAATGTTATATGTTTATAGAAAAATTTCTTTAAACTATTTGAGAATATTTATATTTTAACGTACCAAAAACAAACTGATTAACTGGTTTAAATCCTCAAAAATTTTTCTTTGGTTTGCTTTTATTTTATTTATTTTACTGAACCAAACACTTACATATAACATATACAGGGTGTTTTTTTTAGAGTTACACAAGTTTAAGTGATAATAAAACAAATAAATATATTTGTAATATCACTGAAACAGCCTTCATAGGATAGAAATTTTTATAACTTATATGGTTAAATATGATTTCAGTCATGTGCCCGTTACGGCTGGTGCGAACAAGGCGCCCTCTGTATCACAAATGTTCAACAAACTTATTCCAGCATTTGCTGCCGTATTTCGAATGTTGATTTCCAGGTGTTAAATTGTGTCTGGTTTATCGACGTAGACAATTGATTTTACTTAACCCCAAACCTCACATGTTCTTGTTGGCCAATTAATTGTACCGTTACGTGCAATTATTCCTTTATAAACATTTTCTTTGAGTAAGTCAATTGTAGCGCGCTGTGTGGCATGTCGCGTCTTCTTCTTGGAACCACATGTCAGCAAGATTAATTCCAGATAATTGAGGTAGGAAAAAATTTCTAATCATATCCCTACTTTATTCACAGTAATATTCTGACCATCATTGTTTCTGAAGATATGTGGACCATTGATTGTATTGGGCTGGCGGCCATAAAGCGCACCAAACAGGAATTTTGTGTGGATGTAATGGTGTTTTGGCAAAATGTTATGGATTATCCTCACTCCAAATGCGAGTATTCTGCTTCTGCTTACATACCCATTCATCCCAGATAGTGCTTCATCAGATAACAAAATTATGAAGGGAAATTCAATATCAAGTTTGACGAACAGAACCATTATTTTGATAAAAAATTTCAACAATTTGCAAGCGTTGCTCTGGTGTAAATCTATCCATAATGAAATGTTAAACTCAACTAAATAAAAATCAACGGTCAGCTGTTAAAAGGGTTATCAAAGTTGTGAACTACCAAAAAAAAAACACATTTTACAAAGGACACTTTTGAAGGCAACCGAAAATCTCTGTTAATGTGTACTTAGAATTTTAAATGAATGCCAGAATCAGTTAAAAAAGAAAATTTGGAGTTATAAATGTTTATTCCTTAAAAAATGACCGAACGGAATAGTTGAATAAACTACGTTACTGTAATAATTTTGTGAGTGTGTGCATATAAATATATATGTTATGTATATATGTAGGCATATGTATGTTTTGAAAATAAAATATAACCATGCCAATCATAAACACGAATTGCGCGTGAGATGTCTTTTTCCCAAATTACCAAGAATTAAGTTGCAAAAAATATTAGCGAGCAAAGGAGCTTAATTCGAAAAATATATTTTCTTCATCAATTATTTTTTATAACGCTGGAGCTCGTAATTGAACATTTTATGGGGGTGAAACATAAATTCCTTGGCAAATAAATTCCATTAGAAAAAAATGCGAAATATGTAAATATTTTTGTGAAAAGTTCACGAACTTCGGTCAGAGTAATTTTTATTTGTCGCATTCATAAAAAATTTTTATAATTTATAAAATACGTAATAAACAAATTTTCATTCAAAATTAAATTTTCAAACCAAAAACATTTTTATGAATAAACCGGTAAATCTTCAAGTTTCTCAATTTTTTATCTTGGGCCAGCACTCATGCGATGCATTCTGCTGGAACTACAGGAAAGGGATAGTGAGAGAGATGACAGCTTTAGCTTTCTCGTTTTTCTGTTTATAGCAGTATTAAAATGCCTCTGATGTCAAGAAGTCGCATTAAATTTTCAAGCTATCAAGCCATGCTAATCCATACCAATGAATGAGGGCGATCTAATGTTATTTAAGGATTAGCATCAGCTGAAGCCGGTACTGTTCAGCTTACGACAGCTACTGACACAAAGACACAATAATTCACATAAGAAAAAATGCGCGATGTTTTTGTAATTTAGTCTGAAACTGTGCACGAACACAGGACTTTATCGTTTTGTAATCAACGTGCTAATCACTTCAGCCATCACCACCCTAAAAAATTTGTACGAAATGTACCTCTATAATAACTTACCCATTCAACAAGTTATATAATTAAAAAATACAAAAAATTAAATAGTTTTTTAAACCAATACATAAGTTATAAATTCTTGAATCAAGCACATTTTAGATTTGATTCGATTGTGGTTTATCTTAAATTAATGTCGTTTTCGGCATTAAATATGGCTAAAAGTAAATATTTTACGCTTGATGAATCCGTATTTGAATTAAGTATTCTGTACTTGATTTAAGAAAATCCATACTTGGCACCGCATGAGATTGATTTAAGTACGGATGGATTGATATTTATTTTGAATGTCCTAATTGATCATTATGCCAGTTTGTCTTTTTTGGCTAGACCATCCGCTATGTATATGGTTTTCGAGCAACAACCCGTTTCTCGGTAAACAAATAAAATTTAATTTTTAAAAATCGTCTGTTGTACGGACACTTGGTTTGTTTTTGTTTGATTTCCTGATAACTGTTGCAATACATATCTCACCACACAAGTTCAAAATTAATGTGGCTTCGCATCCAAAAAATAGAAATTTTAAACACATTAAAATAAATTTTTTCGCTTTCTGAATGTACTTCAATAAGTCAACCACACACACACAGGGTTTTATTAAGAACTTTATGCATAATTATAGGACTTCGATACCGAAGCATTTACTAGCAATCATTGAAACCTCTAGCACAACTTACGATTAAAATAAATAATATAAAGTATAAACATATTGGATGCCGCTTATTTTTCTAAAAGAGCATGGGCCAAAGTTCTTTCAGAATCGGTTAAAAACTAATTTGCCCAATTTGTCCTTTGAATTTATTTGCAACGATACCTGAACAAATTTGTGCAGTTCAAGAAATTTCTAATGACTCAGTCGATGAAATTGCCACTGATGTATATTCAGATATGACAAGCAACATCTTAACATATAAAGTGCTTTGACTGCAACTCATTATCTTATGGGTTTGTCAAAAATCTAGGTGTTTCATATAAACAATAGAAGATAATTTTTATTGATAACAATTTTTGTGCCCCTTGTACGGGCACATTTAAACGGTCCCTTGGGTGTCAAAAAGCATTTTGTTTTTTAGAGAGGACGTCATACAATATTGCAGCTGGAAATGTATCTTTATTGAATGATGTGGAATTCTGAACTTTTTCTCAACGAATAATTGTGATTGTCTCTTTAAAAAATCTTTTTTTTTAACGAATATAATGAATAATTCGTAATAGTTGTCACTTTTTAATCTTTGACATGTTGTATCGCAGTTTATAAAACCATTTATTTTATGGACGTAAATGCATTTCAAATTACACCAGAAAAAATAATAAAATTTTTGCTTTTTCTTTGGTTTGCATTTATGTAGTTTTAATTTGTTTTTTTTTTACAGATATGAATGGTTTGGGGAGATGGATTTACGTTGGTATGCTTTACCTGCCGTATCAAGTATGTTGTTCGATGTAGGTGGCATACAATTTACAGCCACCACGTTCAGTGGTTGGTACATGTCAACCGAAATTGGTTGTCGTAATTTATGTGACACGAATCGTCGTAACATTTTAGAGGTAAGTAGCCTGAAAGCAGAAGCATCCAAATATTAAATTAAGAACAAACTACATATTTAAACAATTGTCTTATTGTGTGGATGACAGAAATTAAATTACATTTAATTTTTCCTTTATTTATACACGTAAGAAACATTTGCTTTTCATAAATTTAAACGCTTTGCAACTATTCTTGTTACACAATAATAATATTTTAAGGATGCCTTGGTGTCACAACATCCTGATATGTTTGTATGTATGTGCATGTTATTACCTTCTTTTATTTGTGTTTTTTTCTTGCTTCGTGTAGACGGTGGCATTAAAAATGAATTTGGACACACGTACGCCAACCTCATTATGGAAAGATAAAGCAGTAGTGGAAGTTAATATCGCTGTTTTACATTCATATCAAAGTCGTAATGTCACCATTGTGGATCATCATACCGCAAGCGAAAGTTTTATGAAACATTTTGAAAACGAATCAAAATTACGGTGAGTTCAAACTTTTATATTTTACAGTGTCTTTAGAGATTTGATTGATGAAGTTCTGACGTTACTGAGATATTTTTCGCTTTTCGCTGTTTTTTTTTTATGAATTTTTACAGTTTTTAATTTTTAAACTTATCACAGGTTCAGTGACAAAACCATAATTCAAACAATAAGGTCCATATTTACAGTCTTTAGTTAAAATTGTTATTTTTTGTTTTCAATTTAAAAATTTAGTTGATTTGTAAATGGCGTTTTCTGAAGTGCTATAGAATTTACGAAAGGGTTGACTATTAAACGAACTGTGTTAGTACACTCACATTTTTATATTTATGATCAATATTGCATATCAAAATGAAAAGATTGACATCTGAACAACGCTACCAAATTATCCAGATATACCTTCAAAATAATTTCTGCCGCAATTGAATGAATTAGGGCTGGAGGACATGTGGTTCCAACAGGACGGAGAAACGGCACACACTGTGCGAGCCACAACCGATATTCTGAAGGCGGCGTTCCCGGGTCGCCTCATCTCTCGTTTTGGCGATTTTCACTGGCCCGCAAGATAGCCTGCTTTAACCGTTCCAGACTTTTTTGCGGGGTTTTTTGAATTCCCGTGCTTACGTGAACAAGCCCGAGACCCTGGAAACCCTCAATGACAACATTCGACACGAGTGCGAGAATCTGTCGCCTGAAGTTCTCGCCAAAGTGATGAAAAATGCCATAAAACTAGGGCGTATAGCAATCAATTGTGACGGCGCCCATTTGGCCGATATCATCTTCTCGACTTGACCAATAAAATTCTAAGGGTTCAGGTAAACATAATCAAAAAACAGAATCGAAGTTTTTCATTTAGACAAAAAATGAGAGCCAAACAACATCGGATGACTTCTTTTGGCCCCAACAAGAAACCAGTGTTTGTTGTTTCACTGCTTTACGTCGTAGGTCGCAACACATATTTACTTTTACTAGTTGCTCAATTAGCGTATCAAGACTAAAAGCGGTCTTATTAAACTTCATAACAAGATTACTGACTTTTGAAACATTTGACTTGATTACGCTACGCAAACGTTGCCATATACATCATGTGCAGTTGACATGTAATTCTTTTTTTAATTTCCAAACTGCCACCATCAGACTGACAGGGACTATAGGCATGTGAGCATAATTGCGTGATTGTGTGCTGGATATGTTAAACATTTTTGTGGATTTGCAAGTATTTTTTGAAGTATCTGGTAGTGAATGTGTACCAATTTTTTCAATTGGATTGTTGCGTGTTGCGGGGAAGTGAGCATCACTAAATAACCGTTTTAATAAATGTTTTTCCTCTTCATTTTATGTACACAATTTTATTTGAGGGCAAAGTAACTTGAAATTATTGTTAGCGAAGCGGCAATTTAGAGTTTATCACACATGTATGTAAATGTTTGCTTTCCAAATTAATAATCTGAATTGTATACCTGCATATCGTCGAGTAAAATGCAAAAGGTCCCATCATCACTTTATAAATTTTACAGGGGAGACAAAAAACTTAATAGAATGAAAAGTGTTGTGGTTACAAATAAGATTTTTTCTCAATATCATCCAAATAAAATGATGCGTTTATTTTTCTACACAAAAAAGGGAAATATTTTAGAATTGTACTGCATATCTAACATTTTTTTTTTTATAATTTTTGGTACATTTTCCAATTGTGAAAAACAATCATTTGTTTTTACGACCTTTTGAATTTCTTTAATAAAATCGTTATTTTTATTATTAGAAAGGTAAAAATGTGTGAAGACGTGTGCTTTGAAACGCTGTTCCAATATCCATTAAACACTAAATTTTTAATCTTTGCTTGATACGCCCTTTAGCATTTCAGGTGACGATATGTACATATTGTCTATGTAAAGTTGTATGTTTTGGCCATACACATTCGTTTGTTTGTTGTGTTCTTATATATCAAATCAAAAGGATGTGAAGGGCACTTTTGGCAAAATTTCCACGGCTTGTTAAACACACAACGATATTTGATTAATACGATAATTATGATAGAATGAATTTTATTTATGATAAACGTAATTAAATTAGATTAATATTATCAAATAAATCGCACTAGGGATTTTCGAAATCACTTCAAGTAATTTTTTTATTAATTCATGTTGTAAATTTCATAAATCACTGGAGTTTCCTGCAAGTGATTACTGGAAACTTTTAAATTATTGTGCAGCTGAGAATGTTAAAGCTTACAACTAAAATGTTGACATCACTTAGTGCTTATTTAGTAGATGGAGATTCCAGACAAGAGATTAATAGTTGACAAATATCAAATGAATCTGAACGAATAAATTGAATAAATTGAAATAGACAAATGACAACATTGAAAGTGATTTGCAAACATGACAGAATCAACAGGACAATTTGCGTTTTTTATTTATTCAAAAATAAAGGAAATGATGTCGTATAATGTAGTAAACAAACATATGTATGTATGTATGTAGGATATATTCTCTTCAAATTGGTTTTGTAAATCTGTTTAACATTTTTTCTTGTTGTGTTTTTTTTACTTTCTTTTCTTTTAGTAATGGCTGCCCCGCAGATTGGATTTGGATTGTACCGCCCTTATCAGGTTCGATTACACCCGTTTTTCATCAGGAAATGGCATTGTACTATTTAAAACCCTCATTTGAGTATCAGGATCCAGCCTGGCGTACACATATTTGGAAGAAGGGTCGTGGTGATGGGAAGAGCAAGAAACCACGCAGAAAATTTAATTTTAAACAAATTGCAAGGTATGTTTATTTCTTAATTCACTATGTAAATGCAGCATTTACAGTGTATCTAAATTTAAATAGAGGTATGTAATAAAGTAAGATGGGAAAGATAAAGAACTAAATTATGTATACGGTTCTAATAAATATTTCTATACCATGTAAGAAAAAAATTTTCTTATCCGTAAAACAGCCAGTCAACGTTTAAACGTTAAGCATTCAATATATCTATATACATTTAATATATATATATACCACAGCAGACTACCGACTAGAATCTGTCGAAATTAAAATACGTCGCCTCATGTCAAATGTATACAACACAGCTGCATGCCTACACGACCACCGTTGTAGCTGTCACAACCCACTACGATATAAGCAGGATTTGTACTCTTGTGTTTCGATTTCCTAAAGACATTGTAAGAGAAATCGTCGTTTACAATAACATGAGCGACTGCGTCTTCTATTAAACTATGTAAATGATAAGAAAGAAAATATTGTCCTAAATATTGCCTTCGAGCAAAATCTTTTGCGGATATGGTGAAGGCAACAGCCTTATTAACTTAAATTTGAAGGCAAAATAAACCGATTATGCATTTACAGAAGTCAATTGACAACCATGTTCGAACCCTGGTCGCAACACGATGGGCCTTTAGTCTACTCACTCGGTTATTGGTTACAGATGAAGCAACTGTCGTATGTATAATCGTCGATGTTAGTGTAGAGAATAGACAGGAGGTGAAACTTTTAGAAAAAGTGGTAGCCCAATGAGAGGCATTGTATTTATTACTTTCTGCGTCGACTTTTTATGGTTCAAATACCGACGAAAGAGGGTGGTGTAGTATAAAACATTTAGAAAAAACTTTTTTTGACTTGCCCGGGCTGGGAATCTAACCGATGTCCTCCTGATTGCAGAGCCAACACGCTAACTACTCTCCATTTCTTAAATATTTTTCAATTGTTTTGTACCCCTAAATGTGTCTTTAATACATGGCCAACTAAATATGGGTGCTAAGAAGGTTGCGCGCTGACTCTGCAACCAGAAGATTCTCGATACAAGGGCCGGTCAGACCAAAAATTGTTCTATTGGGTCGGTGCTGAGAGTGCGTTCTTTCGTCGGTATTTGAGCATTGAAACGTCGACTCTCTTTTAGCTAACAAATTACACAACACAAGAGACGCAACAGCTTTTAAAAAATACAAAAAAAAAACAAATTCACAACAATTGAGTTAAGGCTAGTACTCTGTTCGAATTTGTGGAAAATATTTAGCAACATCAATTGTTACACATGAAAAATTTGGCATTTAAAATTTCAATGAATTTTACGCTTTTATTTTATTTAAGTATACCACATTTTTATGTAAATGTAAATAAAACCCATATGATCACAAATAGTTTGTATTTATCTGTGAAAAAATTAATTATTTGTTGAAAAATTAATAAAAATATAATTTTAACTGCTTGTGCAGCGGCACAAGAGTCTTTAACTCAAAGAAAGAAATCATAAAGGAAGGTTTGCTTCAGATGTAAGTATAGTATACGCATTGCCATTAGAAAAGAATTGAATGCCCTTAAATATGTAATATTTCCTGTCAAGAAGCTTTCATGGTGTTCCTGTTGCTGTACAACTTTTGAGCCTTGTCCCATATAAGATTCCTTTTTTTTACAGCACAAATTTGTTGCCGCTTCTCCTCCACTTCATTAAACTTATTTTTGTCATTATTTTCCATTTTATTTATTACACGATTCAATATTTGTACATATTATTTTAATAATTTTTTTAGATTTTGACGGTCACAATTTTTTTTATCAGCTGTTGTTTAAAAATTGCCAGATTTTTCATTACCATTTATACAAAACCAATATAAACCAACTCAACGTCGGCATTATGTTCCCACTGCAGGAGCACGACCCTGCTCATAAATACTACTACTAATGCCCAATTTCACAGTCACTAGTTAGCTAATAGCAATAGTTTAACCAATAATATTTGATTCACAGCTTTTTGTCTACTATTAGTTAAACCGCCAAAAGTCATTGGTTAACAAATAGCTGATTAGTAAATTAGTAATTATTAGTATTTTTGTTTTGATATCATCTACCATATATATATATATATATATATATATATATATATATATATATATATATATATAATACTATCCGATTTTTTTTTCGCTAATATTTTGGTTTTCCCGAACCAATTTCAGCAGCAATTCACTATCTTGCGCAAAAAAAGTTCAATAAGCGCGCATTTGTTTGCTCCATTTTTAAGAAATAATACAACAAATGTAAACAAAAAGCGTATGCTACAACAGGGCTACCAATATTGAAAATTAAAATATTGTTAGGGTTACCAATATTTGGTTATATTGAGAATATTAGTTAAACAATACACTGTGAATATAAAGTATTAGTTAAACAATAGTTATCATTTTAGTTTACTAATAATTAACTAATAACTGTGAATTTGGGCCTAACATATTGACAGTTCTACATACCAAAATGTGAGCGTGCATAAAATTTCTTATACTACATATGTTCACTTATGCTTAATGACAAAATTCATTAATTCTCATATAGTATGAATAGTCATAAATGAAGAAAACATTTTGTTTACATTTTATCACATGTGAATAGCAGCGAATAAAGTAAATCTACGCATATTTGAACGACACAATCAAAATATTTTCTAGTCTCTCATACATGTATGTGAAGAAGCAGTAAAATCTGAAACGTTCTTATTCGTGTTCATGTACGATCGGCGAGAGAACATTTCGGTACTCTGATTTATGTTACTTTTGTAAATATTGTAAAAAGAAGTACAAAAAAAAATTAAAATTTTTTTCTGTTCATTGAATTGGTTTAGAAACAATATGTTGTTTACGTCAATTTCGCCCTAAAAGATTTATATATAATACATATGTACATATGATAATAGTCATTATTTATGTCTGATGTGTCAAATATGTCCCCATACTTAATCAAGTACCTTAACCTGATGTTGCTGCTGCTGTTATTTTGACTCTCTTTCCTTTTACTTGTGCCAGCAGTAGCATATTGATGCCACAAAACGGATTATCCAATAAGTAGATTACAAGGGTCTATAAATGTTATTTCC
The DNA here is from genome assembly GCA_963924685.1 of Dexiosoma caninum. Classification (NCBI taxonomy): domain Eukaryota; kingdom Metazoa; phylum Arthropoda; class Insecta; order Diptera; family Tachinidae; genus Dexiosoma; species Dexiosoma caninum. The sequence continues at coordinate 70,046,763 of OZ004727.1, forward strand.
TTATAAACATTTATTTCTACATGTGCGTCTATTTGCGCGTATGTGTGTGTTTATGCAAGTTTTTATACTGTTTTCGTAGTGATAGCAGATACTTATTGTTTCTTAAGATAAACAAGCACATACAATGTCTCGATGTCAAAGTGTCTTTCTCTTAGTTTTTTTTTTCAAATTTATAATTTTCTTTTCCACTTGCAGTTGCCATATTGTATTGTTGTACAATAAAAAAGCAGAAAGTCGTAAAGGAAGAGATATACAATATTATCATTGCTGATAGTCCAGTATGTTATTATATTTATATATATATACATATATGTATGTATGCACAAGTGAATGGATAACTGTAGAAATGGAATAAAAGTGGATTTGTCTTGCTGTTTTCGGAGTTGGTAGCACGTGAACTCTAGAGCTTAAAGTTCGTAGGTTCAAACCCTAAACCAATCATCTACAAATTTTTTGATTAGTGCCTATGATAAATAATGTACGAGTATATACATCACGGCGCCCTCTTTTGTCGATAAGATATTAAACAAATTGGCTCTCCTTAACTACTTAAAAATAAATATAATCGTATGTACAGCAATCCCTCGATGTACGTGTCGATTGGTTTCAGAAAATAAGGATGTAAAACAAGACGACGAAAACAGTGTTTGAAGCAATAAAAATTACAATATTATTTAATCAAACTGTGGACTTTTTGAAAAAACAATTTAAGTGAAATTTTGTACGTTATTGTTTGCCTTTTAAAACTTTTTAAATCTAGTACAACTATGCAAAGTTTTTTTCATTGTACTTTCTACTAAAATCTATATTAAGAAACAGCTTACAAATTAAGTCTACAACTCCAGATAAGTTTATTACTTTTTGTGTGATATCTCAAAAACTGAAAGTCCTTGAAAAGCACCGATTTGTGTAAACAAAGCGTCGTGTAAAGTTTCTTTTACGATTAAATGTCGACTTATGACCTTTTATCGAAAGTCCGCAGAAATACTCCTTAACATTTATTTTCTGATGAAGCCACTCAAAGGCAGCGGCGCAATGTTGAATTGAATAAAATGTTTTTTTTTCATACATTAGTTAAAATTTTAAATAATTTAGTGATCGATAATATACATGCGGATAGTAAGTTACAAAGTTTAGCCTTCTTTTTTTTTTGTTGTTTCTATCTTGGACCAGCACTCAGGGGATGACCCCTACACATGCGATGCATTGTGCTGGAACTAGGAAATTAAGTTATGGGAAGGAGGATAGAGGAAGTAGTGTTTATGGACATTGGATTTGAATTTTCCCACGTCATAAGTGACAGGAAAGACCTCGGCAGGGAGTTTGTTCCACATACTCGATGTTCGGCCGAAAAATGAGATCTCCCTGTAATGTGTAATGCGGTTCGCTGCCAAGTTGACCACAAATGGATGCGCTCTTAATGATGAACGCGTCGTCCGCGTGAATGACCGGGTTTCTGGAACGATGTTCAAGAGAGTTAATAGCGTAGGCTACCCTACTGTCTCTCCTATGAGTTTCTTCGCTCTCTCTGTACACGGTCGAGTAACTTCAAAATAGTCTTTGAAGCACCGGCCCAAACATGAGAGTTGTATTCCATTTTCTTGTTTTGTCCACTGTGTGTGGTTGTTCGTATATCTAAAGTATTAGCTTTATATATTTATTATTTTCTATAAATGGAATACGAGAATTGCCCGTTATTTTTCCCCTTTCTAAATGAAGCTCTAAATTTACCATCTCTTGATATTACTTAATTTGTTGTTCCCATTATTAACTGTACACATATGTTTTGTTTTTTCCTTTCTGTTCTGCTTAAAGGTAACTGTTTTGTTTTGATTCCTCAAGTATTTATTGTGTATAATGAATTATATTGCTACAAAAGTATACCCGTTATTATATATTGTTATATCCATGTTGTTCCATTCCGAAACTAGATGGAAACGAACAGTGTTACCGTTAAATATTTTCAAAAAGTACCAAAAAAATGGGATATCTACATTTTGCAGTAGTGATATTTTGTAGAATTAAGGCGGACTATGGATTTTTATGAAAATAGAGAATCTATAGCTTGCCGCCTATCTATCGTATAAATAATTAAATATATAATTATATAATTAATATAATTAATTATACAGAGTAGGGCTATAACAACTATATGATTTATTAAAAAAAAAGTTTGTAGGAGAGAAAAAAACAAAAATTTAATGATAAAAATAAAGTTTATTTTGTGTTCTTTTTGTACATTAATTATGAAAAATAATGTGAGTTAAATGAGAACTATTTTCTCTAACGCAAAAATATGTTTTTTTTCCAAAATGAGTTTCGTAGGTCATGATTAAATTTGAAAAACTTCGCCGAAGAGTGCGGTCTTCGTTTTTGTTAGGTTATGTCGGCAATTTGTTGGATGTAAAGTCAAAGAAAGGTCCCAGCTCACTTGGGTCCAATTATTATGGTCCCATTGTGAAAAGACTTTCACGGGGTGTAGTGATACGAACCAGAGTCTCTTTCGAATCCCCAAACTGATAAACTAGCCTACTACTCACTACACTACCGATACATTCCTTCATTTTTGCTAAAGATTTAATAAAAATGTAGGAAATTGCCGTGACTATTTTTAAAAGAATATCACTTACTTATTAGAAGCAAGAGCTTGTGGAATTACAAAAATAAATAATTTGAGCATTAAATTCTTTGCATGTGTCGAATTTAATTTCGATGGTAACGTAGTACCTCTTATTCTCTTGACGAGTTCTTAACTCCCTGTAAGACCGTATTCGTATTCAATTTTATTGCGTTGTTTACGTTGCATATCACCATTTTTTTCTTTCCGAATAAATTTAAAATCACATTTATTTTTACATATAAACAAACAAGCACATTAAAAGAACGTTCGCAAGAAAAAAAAAACATTAAATTCTCTCTTTGCTTTAATTGGTTTTTTTTAATAAATGATGTGTGAAATAATTCTTTATAAAATATTTATTTACTTCTTTAATTTCTTATATTTCTTTTGAATTTAAATGTGCCTGCACATAGAAGTTGTAAAATGAAATCTGCTTTAAAAAGATTTAAATTTTCCAAGGAATATGAACTTGCGAGGGGAAACCAAATAATTATTGGAAAATTATTACACAACAATCAGGCAATAGAGATGCCTCCCCACAACGGTGACATTGTGTGTTGCCTTCTTTTTGGAAAGATTAGCGAGTAGAAAAGGGACAGAAAAACGTGTCTACGATTAACCTGCTCTGATGATATCATCCAGCAGTGATTTTAACATGGCGTAAATTTTTAAACGTTCACTTACTAAATACACACAGGTTGCAATCTCATTATAGTTATCTCTTGCGGAAGTATTTTGGCTCTGCAAACCCATGTCATTTGAACGGCATTAGCTCTACGCTTGTTTTTTGGAAAGCTTCCGACAATCGTAAATAACTCCATCCGAGATTGGAGTATCAAGGGCGCTTCCACCCTACAGCAACCCAAGCGAATTGAATGGCAACATCACCTAGATTCTCCTGGCATATCTTTCAGCAAATACATACAATACGAGTGCAACACCAATAACCGGTTTGCACCTACAACCTTTCGGGGTTGGCAGGACCAAGCCTACCACTTGATAAACTGGCCGCATCAGTCATTAGATATTAAACCCCATGAGATAGTCTCGGAGTGCTGGTGCCCCAGTAGCAAATCTAAACGAGCGGAAGAACAGTAGCCATTACACCTATACTTGGAGCTTCCGTGTTGGGCTACCGATTACCATAATATCAAATTTAAGTCTCTGATCGAACATTGAAACTCACCCACAAAGGGTTTCGTTCTGTAGTATGGTCTGTAACATGCAACACCAGACATGTATATCAAACACTTCCTTTAGCTTAACCGCTGCTCGGTTATTTGATAGATTGCATGGCGATATATTTTTCTTGATATTAGTACAAGGCAATTCTTTGGAAATTCCAAATACCATTCAGAGGCTAACTTATCGCTAAGATACTTCCTTTATAAGCATAATAACGGCCGACTGCTCTGGTTTCCTAGCTTGAATTCGTCGTATGTGTTTAACGGATATTTGTTTAAGTAATGTCTCCAAATTTTCTGATATCCTTAGTAGAGAATGGCCAGCTGATGGAGCGAGGAGCGTAGGGCTTAATTCTTAAACAACTCTGATTCATTCGAATCTCTACAAATACTACTCCCTCTATGTCGATCCCCAAACATATGTTTCTAGTTCCCGTGGGAACTCTCTACAACGCAACAATGCTTTATCGATTGGAAGCCAACATAACTAAATCCATTAAGAGTTCTTGAAGAATTGACTGCATGAGACAAACACTCGTATGTTAAAAAATAAATGCCATGAAATATTCTTCCAAAGAGAATATAAATTTTGTAAAATTCCTTGGATTCCTACTGAATTTCAAACGCTTTCATAAAAATAAAAATTAACTGCAAGAAATCAAATGAAAAATAAATCCTTCGAAAAATGTCCTTAATTCCAATTAATTTTTTTTACAAGCATTAAATGAATGTGAGTCACATTTGATAAATTCAATGACAACGATGTTGTCAGCCAGAGTGTTAATATTTTTCACTCACATTTACAACTGACGTAAATATTATTAAAATCATCAATTAAAAATAATATTTAATGCTTATGAACAAGGCTTAAAAAAAATATGAATGAAATGCTTGTAATGTTAAAATTTAATTTCCTTAAAAATTTCAAAGGTATATCGGTATGAATATATTTATATGTCTGTGAGTATGTATTTTAACAAACACTTTATAAAGCGAAGGGCATATATTGCGCACAGTAACTTTTGTTGTGCTCGGTTTGCAACTGTTGCCAGCAGAAGTGTGTTTCCCGAATTAAAAATTATTAGTAAAAATTTAAAATAATTTCGCTTCACACATGTTTTCTAGTGTAAAGTCTAAGGTTATAGCAGTGACAAACAGTAGAGACTTGGTACTAGTCTTTCGTATTTTTTCAGTTGCAGCTGGCATCGAGTTACTTTTTTTTTATACCAAATGATGGAACAAACTGTCTGTGTGCATTGCCAAATGATTCACTTCAAAACAGAATTGATATAACTTGCTTTAAGAGAAAAACTGATTCGTGTAAAACTAGACTTAGACATTTATTGGAAAACAGCTGTTCGAGTGAATCTTATATAAACGACTGTATTTACATCTATTACAATCTTAATACAGTAGCAGCCCCATAATTCGCAATTGCGAGTGAGCAGCCATGCTTTATTAATTAACGATGTCAAAATAAGAAAAAATCGAATTTAAAGACGGTGTCTATATTTATTTATTATAATAAGAGCAACAAGAAGAAAATATAGTAAAACGAAAACAATTTTGCATTGCAATAAAAAATAATAACAAAGCGAAAAGTAATATTTATTAAATTGAATGAAATACTTTCTAATTCTATAAATATTGTGTAGTCATTACAAGTAAAATAAAATCGTAAAATAAAAACTAGCAAACTAAATATACTTTTAAATTAATATTCTAATCAAACAAATTGAAAAAGAAAATTTCTTTTCATTAACACAACAAATCAATATTATTCTTCAAGTTTAAGTTTACTTAGGCTAAAGCAACAAGGCCGTAAGTTCTAAAATTAAAAACACTATTATTAAAAATATTTCCAAATTTATATATTCGGCTGTGCCGAATCTTAGATACCCTTCACTGGCCCACATTATATCTTATATTCATTCAAATTGCTGTCTAGTCATTTAGTAGTACCCAATTTTTAACTAATGTTTGATCTGGTGTTTCGAACCTCTACATAACTTCAAATAGCCAACTCAATATGTAAACCAAACTTCACCGAAATCTGTTCAACAAATCTGTTTTTTTGGTAAAACACACCAAATTCGTTTTGTCTCCCATAACAGTATAAGCGTGTCGAGGGCTGAAGTAGTCTGCACGGTGACTGCAAAACCAAAAAGTCCTGGGCGCGACCCCAGTTTCAAAGTAAGTCATAAAAGTATGTCGCATTTTTGCCAATGTGCATTAGTGGGCCTTTGTGTCAGTTATTGTTGGAACGTTTCAGGGAAGCACTGGTTACTAAACAGTACCGGCTTCAGCTGATAGCACTCCAGAGGCACATCAGAGCGCCCTCCTTCGTCGGTATTGTGTAGCATCGGCGAAGTAAAATAATTATTAAAAATGGCTACTAAAAACAAAGCTTGAAAATTTAATACGAAAAACGTGCGAAAGTAGAGTTGTAAAATAGTAAAGCTTTCCTTCACAACCTGTGAGCTCTCTTACTGGGGTTCATCGCCTGAGTGCTGGTCCGAAATAAAAAAAAGCGCTTATCTGAACATTCATACCAAATTGCATAAACATCGATTCGACCGTTAAAGCACATCTGATATTGACATATTTCTCTGGGCTAATACCCTGGACCAATTTTTTTTTGTCACAGATATTTGCCTGAATGCCTATCTGAACATTATTAACCAAATTTCATCGAACAGTTTAACATTTAGCAGGACCGAAATTCTGCCTATTTTTCGAAACCGATTATACGAACCAAATTTTGCAGTCCGAAATATTTTTATGTATATACTTATTTATGTATGTACTGGTACATGTTTAATTGAACAAATATACTAAATTTCATTGAAGTCTGTTAAGCCATTTTAAAAATAATATATTTAGCTTACAAATTGCCCGCAGTGCCGACTAGCAATTTCAAATCATATTTAAAGTAAGCAGTCCACCTAGTTACATACGAGAACTACATTTCACCAAAAAATCGATCCAGCTTTTTTATTAAGTTATGGAAGTTTTTGTACTGAAATTTCAAGTAAAAAAGAGCTGGTCGTACTTCTTCGGTTGTAGCTCGGAAACTATTAAACTACTTTAGCTAAATATAAATAGCAACTTATTCAGGTCTAGGTCTGATCGATTGACATCAAAACGAAGTCTATGTGATGATGGCAGGAAGGTTGAATTCAACGAACACACGGACAGACGGACATGGTTCAACAAAATTCTCTATTCATAACATTTCTGAAAATTTATCAATGTTTTTTAGAAATAAATATTAAAGAAATTACACACGGAATGATAAACTTATACGTTCCCGTTACACCTGAAGTGAAGGGTATAAAAATATGGGAATCGGTGGACCTTGCAGACCATCCCTAAAATTTCGCGTTAATTTTAACTCATTCAAAGCAAATCTGGCAGCATTCGACAAGGTTTTTAAGTACAGCGCTCAAATTATGGCATTCGATATCGAACAAAATTCCTATACATTTTAATAAAATTTCATTTGAAATTTACATTCGAATCGAATGCCGTAGTTTGCCCGTATGAAAAAAAAATGACGGAGTAATTAAGAAAAAAAAAATATTTCCACATATTTTAGACATCAATATCTTTCGAATTATTTTACAAATTTAGTCAAATTTGCCGCATCCGATATGCTTAATAAGTCTATAAAAATCGGTGAAAAACTGAAAAAAAAACGATTTGTTCGAAATTTATCGTCAACGATATCTCCCGAACGATTCACCTAATTTTAGTCAAGTTGAATGCAATCAACGCTTCTTTCTGATGTTAAGAGCTGATTAGATTTTGAAATTGCTGGGTTTAGGAATTTAATTAAAATTAATTGCAAAAACACCATTTTTCGAAAATTTTACTTTCCAAATTTTTCGAAATCTGCCGCACCGAATCAGTCTATTGTCTCACCACATCCAAGTGAGTTCAAAACCTTTTGAATGCGACATATTTCAAAAAAAATTTTTTTTTAAAGTTTTTCCAGTTAAAATTACATGTGCAAAATTTTTTTTTTGTATTTTTCAAATAAAACTACCACACCAGGTGTTTGCAGGAGGCCGCTTGCTTGACGTTGGGGCTGACAATGCCTCGCTATGATTGCAGAAGGACTGTGGGGATGTCTTGCTAGGGGTGGGCACTCCGGTGGCGGTATTGGCTAGGCAATCAATACTCCAGTAAAACTATAATAATTTTTCTTCCAGCATAAACTCTCAACCAAAAATTATTTCGCTTGTCTTACAAACACACGGTTCTTTTAACTTTTTAAAAGTTTATTAAAACTTTTCAATAACAGCTATTCTTCAATGCTAAAGTGTTATGAATAAATAATTTTTATAAAATTTATTGAATGAATTTTGATCAGTAAAAACTAATCAAACATTTTTCATGATAAAAACGTGAATTCCAATAAATTTATCAACAGAATATAGCAAATGGAAATTAATTAAACAAAAAATAACATATGAATATTTTTACAATAAAATGAAATTCAATCTAAAATTTAATTGCAGAAACAAAAAAAAAATTCTTTAAAATTTAGATGTACAAAGAAAGGGTGGTCCCTTTAGACAGTTTTTAAATTTTATATAAACGGCTTCACATGAAATTCGATGTGGGAATCTTTATAATGAACGAAAACAAAAATATCAGATCTTTAAAAGATAATTCCACTCACATGTATATGACTGTTCCCGTGGAGCCGCCGCATGGATTCTCTGCACCGCGTGACGAAAGATGTATGTAAAGATGTTTTTCTTCGTGCCTAATTTCGCCTGCTCCTTCGCTGCCATTTCTATCGCCTGGAAGAAACTCACTCACGGACGCCTGTAATCATTACTAATATTCAGGTGGCCGCAATAAATGCCAGAGCCCACCCAACCATCCTATTTCGAACAATCCGTATAAAAACAGATTTCCCACTTTCGTCGGTTTTGCAATTCCTCCACTACCATCGTCTCGAACGTATATTGGCATTGCAAACTGTTCTGAAATCAAGAAATAGCAGTCACGGACTGCTGAAAAGTGAAGTATGTTGCAGTTACCATACGGCCTCCAACAGGCGAGAGTACATCTCCCGGCGGTGTGCTCTTCTTCACTCTTTTTAAAGCGTCCATCGGTCCGTCCCATTATGTCCCCCTCTACACCAAATTTCCCAAGAGGAAGACTGCTGGACTCCACACTGACATTGTTGAAAGCCCCTTCAATGTATATGAAGGCCGCCATTGTATATTTTTTGTATTCCGAGCATACAGTTCCATCGTATGCACCACATCATGGAGTGATTTTCCCCTACGGTAAGCATGTCGTGCTTCACAAGTTGGTGAACGTTCTAGTCTGTTATTGATATCAAACTACACTACCCTCTCCAAAGTGAGTAAAAAGGATGTTATACTTATCGGTTTATAATCCTTGGCTGTGTTGTACCCGTTCCGTCCCGCTTTGGGAATAAACAACACCATTACTCTCCTTCAGGATAGTGAAACATAAGTTATGTTAATGCAACCCGCTGACTTGTATGGTTCAAAGGATTCAATCGCCGACGACACCTCGTCCACCGATTTAATGCTCCCATTCATTGAAAACAAATCGCAAATTGGATCACCCAATATATGTACGTATTGAAAGTTAATGAAGTCAGCGCAGTTAGCAAAGTTAAATGCCACATGATGCTTTTAGTAATTCTGCTATAGATAAGGCATACACTTTTACACAATGTCCATTAGTAACTACATTGACACAATTATTTATGTCTAAAAGTGCTTAACAGAAGTTTAAATTGTTGCAACAAAATCACAAAAAAAAAAGAAGGGAACGTTATTGCCATAATATGCCTGTTTGTGCCACCTACTCCTCCATCCTGCTTCAATACTTTCATTTGCAATTTAATAAAAAGCACAGTTAACCAGCCATGTTGAAAAAAAAACATGTGACAGAGCCTTTGTGTGTGCTTTATTTCCTCTCTGTTCTATGACGACAATATCATAAAAATTTCATCATAGTAAATTGGCCCTCAGACATTAAACATCTGATGTTGCTCGGTAAACATTTTATTATGGTGTCGTAAAAGTGTTCAACACGTAGTCATCGTTGACAGAACTTTGTTTCTTTTATACGAAGAGAATATTTTATGTGCGGGAAGAATAAGTAGAGACAGATTGTTATGCGATTTATTATTTAACGTTGAAAATAATTATAAGAGCTCTTCATAATTTTGAGTGCTTCAATTGCAAAATGCTTTTGCGCTTTTAGAGGCAGTGTGCTTTAATCAAATTTTTGTATTCCACTGAGAAATATTTCGGCGAGATATAAAATATCAGCTTAAAAAATTCAAATTTAAATTTAATTTATAAATTAGCATTTTGAGTAAAAATTTTTATTGCAAAGATTTATAAAGGCCTTGAATGTGAATACTATCGCTGCCATGGAAGACTGAATAAAATTTCGTTTAGTTGCTGATGCGGTGTTTTGTGTAAAAGAGGAATCTGTTCGCTTATTCCCACGATTGATGCTGTAATTAATGCACTTTATTTCTCTTCTTTTATCACTACAAATTACAAAAAATTTAAATTCTTCTGTCTCATAATGGTGTCTGGCTCAAGTTCCTGGATAAGCTATCCATTGAGTTTTCTTAAATTTAATATGAAACCATGCGAAAAATTTAAAATTGTTTATAAAACTCTTTCTATAAGGCATCGTGCAGATAATCAATTGTACGTCGACGAACGTCGCCTTTTTCAACTGACAACTGAATTGAAATTTTCGTTTTTTTAATATGCCAGCTTTAAGTTGTTTTTTTGGCTTGTTTGTGATATAGCGTTTTGTGAAGTGTGGTAGAAAAAAACTTGAAATACGCTTGTGGTGTGGTAAAAATACCACGTATCAAGGGATGATACGTCTTCATTTCTTGAAAAATATATTTTACCACCACGTCCGAATAAGCATAAATATTTAATGTAAAAAAATACCACTGGTCAGTTTCAATGTAATATTCTTATGGAATTATTTTGACCACTCCTTCCGTTTATATCAATTTACGGTCTCAAGCTACATATGTATGTCGAATTGAAACTAATTCAAGAATTTAGCACGGATGTAGGATGCAGCAAACGGATATGCGTACATTATGCAAATAAAAGTTTGATTAATGCAATATCTGCCAATATATTGATCTCCATTTTTTTCTTCATATATAATTTTTGTTTCTTTTATTATTCATTTGTTATTTCTTACACTTGAGTGTAAAAATATTACTTTTAAGTTCTTGATTAACTTTAAGTATATTTTTTTTTATGATGCCCTGTTTCTTTGTGTTTAAGAAAAGTGTCTATGAAGAAAAGTACTTGGTTTGTTAAATTAAACATGTTTTTTTTTTATTATTTTTCACATTTTATTGATTTAAATATTTCTCTCTTTTGTTTTTTTTTAAACAATACGAGTAACTAAACGAATATTACTTGTTGGGAAACATTTTTAAAAATCGAACGGTGGTAAAATTTACCACCACCACAGTAACTATGCCCAAATATTTCACATTAGTTGTTAAAGGTTAAATTAAATAAATAAACTAAATTAACTGAATTTATTTTGGGAATATTTATTTATACATATGATTCTAATTGTGCTTTTTCCCTTATAAACTATATGTGAAATTTATTATTACATACCTTATGATATTCTCATACAGTATGAAAAATATCATAAAGCATTTTATTACAAAAGTAACTCAAAAATTGAGGAGGAAAGCATATCCATATAGTACTATTTCGCTAACGCTTACTTAGCTCATCAGTGGATTTTTCCCAACGTCTGAATATAAACCCAAGATCTATATGTTTAAAATTCAATTAATCAAACGAGAATTGTTTGAATATTAAACATACAAACAAAAACATAACAATCCATGAGTTTACTTTTATATATGAAATAGTACTATATGGATATGCTTTCCTCCTCAATTTTTGAGTTACTTTTGTAATAAAATGCTTTATGATATTTTTCATACTGTATGAGAATATCATAAGGTATGTAATAATAAATTTCACATATAGTTTATAAGGGAAAAAGCACAATTAGAATCATATGTATAAATAAACTAAAGTTAAATATATAATAAAAGAAATAAAATAAAATAGAATACAAATTTATTGAAGTTGTTCAAGTATTTCCATGATATAAAAAACCCGCTGATTTAAAATTCGTGAGCACAGTACTCATTGTGGCAACCACTGTGGAAAACGGCAACATATAACGTACGATGTACTTAAATTAAAATATAAATTTAAAAAGTTTATTTTATGGAAAATCATGATAGACTTAATTTAATTTAAATGCGCAGAAATACAAAAAGTACGTTCTTATTTTTTCCAATATAACCTAGAGGGTGCGCCGTGATGCAAATTTGAATCATACCGAAAATCTCTGCGTAGTTTCAAAATTTGAAAACAGTTTTGTGTAAATGTTCGTTATATGTTGTCTCTATTTAATAGGCGTCGTTTTCTCTGCTTTTGAAGTACCGTTATAGCAGCATTGAATTATTGTGAAATTTTGAAGTGTCTGCTTTGTAAAATTTCATAAAAAATTAAAAAAATAAAAATGTGATCTTTTTTTTTTAAATGTAAAATTTCATAAACAATAAATAAATAATACGTTGGTTTTTAAAAAGAAGCAAAAACATTGTCCATTTAAATCAGTATAAAAATTTTAGATTTTTAATTTACAGCTAAATGCGCAATGACGCAAATTTGCATCAAAGAATTTTTCGCCTCCTGTGCCCTTATAAACGAAAATTATACGAACTGCTAGAACAAAAGTTTGTTTTTTTAACAATTTCCTTTCGTTTAAGTAGTATTTTATTTAATTTGGTTTCCTTGCGCACTAGAGGGATAAATGCTGACAAAGTGTTGACTAATTGTAAGTGTTGAAAAAACAACATGTTCAATTGACATCACTTATTATTTGCATTATACTTTCATCTACATATTCATTGCTGATGACGTGTCATATTTGTATTTGCAAATATATTTAGCAATTAACTTGCATGCACATAAATATATACATACACATTAGGGGTATAACTACGCGATAGCGAATATTGTGTTATTTACGAAAACAATTTTTTTTGGGTCCTTTGAAAATGAAAACCTCACCCACAAAAGCGATTTTCTTTCCGAAGCAGCTAAAGCATTAAATCTTCCAATTATAATTTTTTGGTTTGGCATTTTGCCTAATTGATGTAGCGGAACGACAATATCTGGAATATTTCTCCCCATCGGTCAACGCCTTTACCCACTTTTTAGCATTTTCAAAACACTTAAACGACTTCTTTTAAAATCCATTATTTTGAAGTATTAAACACAAACACGGAATATTAATAGCACGTTATTATAGAATATTCAACAAAAAACTATAAGATAATAATATTTTTTGAATAGATCTTTTCCATTAAAAATCTTGATTAAAAATGAATAGGGCAATTTCCTAATAATTTGATAAAAAAAAACTGTGAATTTTTGTTTAAATGTATAAGTACAAATAAAAATAAAAAAAAAGCATTTTTTGAAAACCGCGAAAAAATAATACAGGGTGTCCGCCGGGAAGGTATACTACTTTGTTTGTTTATAATTTTTGATTAAATGAAAGAAAATGGATCTTATATTGATAAATGTTTTATTTAATGTCGGCAAATATGTATGGAATACAATATCAGATAAATGTCCGCCACCGTTAGCCTCACAAATGCGAGCCCTTTTGAGCACATTTTCCAATACATTCTCACTCATTTCACGCGGTATTTCATTAATTTCATCAAGAATATTTTGTTTGAGTTGCTCAAGCGTTTCTGGTTTGTTTGCATAAATCTTGCTTTTCAGATATTCCCACAAAAAGAAGTCCGGAGCAATCAAATCAGGTGACCGTGGAGGCCAATCAACATTACCATTTCTTGAAATAACTTGTTGTGGAAAGAGGTCTCGCAGTAATTCCATTGTAATCCTGGCTGTATGCGATGTGGCACCGTCTTGTTGATACCACATATCATAATCAAGCCCAACGTATGCAGTTGTGGCGTTAAAAATTGTGGCCAAAGTTGTTCTTTGAAGACCAAGCTCCTGCGCACGGCGTCGAATTAAGGTTGATGGATTGTTTTGAACACTTTCTTGAGCAGCTGTAATGTTTTCAGCCGATCTTGCAGTACGTTGTGGTTCATGCTTGGGCCTATCACCTACAGACCCTCTTTCTTTGAAATCATTCACTACACGATAAATAGTGCGTTTTGTTGGCACGTTGTTTCTCCAAAAAATTTCACGTAACTTTCTCATCGTCACAGTAATCGATGATTGATTTTGATAAAATGTTTTAACGATTAAGACACGTTGGTTTATCGAATATTTTTCCATAATAAATTTGGTACGTGTCTACTTCACGACTGCCAAATAAGAGCTGTCAAGACTAATGTTTACCAAAATGGCGGCAAAAGAAAGTAGTATACCTTCCCGGCGGACACCCTGTATCATTTTTTTTAATATTTTTCAATAGACTATTCGACTATGCTAGTGCCATTTTGATATTTGCAAAAAATGGGAATAAGTTATACCCCTAATACACATATACATATACATATGTATATCATCTTACTTTTTTATACTTTACTCCGTTATTAACTTCAATAAATACACAATGAATTGTAAAACCCTTCCATGCGTTTGTAATTAACAGTAAGAAAGGTTTCGAAAACTTAAATAGATTTAAATCAAGTAATAAAATGTTTGCAATTTTTAAAGAAGCAATTTGGTTTGCTTTCTTTCTATATATCCTAATTCTCAAATATTTTCTGGTAGTTCTTGTATACACATATGAAATTTCTTCGCTTTTTTCAAGAACTTTGTTAAAGGTCTACTGAAGAAATGAAAAGCCGCATATAGACCAGCTGAACCATATTATAGATATAGATAAATAATTAATGTTTTATTAAAGGTATTTTATTTAAAATTATCTCAATAGATCAATCTGTTAAATTAATTGATATTTAAATAAGTATTTAGTAATTTATAATGAAAAGCATAATTTTAATTAATTAATTAATATTTCTTTCATTTAAACGTTTTTGCTCTTGGCAAAATATTTGCAAAATAATTGAAAATAATAGAAAAAAACTTTTCCTTGTTTTCTACTCATTTACACTTTTCTTGCAGGGCCGTGAAATTTACATCGAAATTATTTGGAAGGGCTCTATCGAAACGTATCAAAGCAACAGTTTTGTATGCCACCGAAACAGGCAAGTCTGAGCAGTTTGCAAAACAATTGTGTGAATTGTTGGGACATGCTTTTAATGCGCAGGTAAATAAATAATTGTTTTCCGCATCTAAGAGAAAAACGATATGATTATTCCAAAATACTCAATTGCTTAAAAACAGGCATTCACAGCAGTGAACATATGTTGATCATTTTCATACAGATTAGTGATTGTCGCCGACATCACCTTAGTATGCAAATACCCTATTTTTTCTTCAAATCGAGTTTTTTTTTTTTTTACATATTTTGACATATAATACCCTAATAGAGCTTGAGTGATATTTAATTTGCGTGCTTCCGTTTCGTAAAGTATTTAATAAAAGAAAACTGCTTTAAAAACATAACTGCGGCTGCAAAATTTAAATTTTTGTGAACTTTTCTTCCTCCTCCTCGTCCTCTATAGCAAGAAAAATACAAAAATATTAGTTGGGGCCGTTTGTACATCCGGTTGATTGTCATGAAATATTTAATACATCCCAGCAAAGAAAGCCATGCAAAATATATATAATGAGATCTACTGCATATTAACTGGTTCAAATTAGCTAAAGAACGCACGATTTTAACATGTGGGTGTCATTAGCGAGCATGTATTCACATTTAACAAAATAATTCGTCATTGAAATGAGTGCTCAGAACGAATGAACTAATATTCCATGATATGGTTGCTTCTTTACATGTGTTAGCACTTTTAAACATTTATTTAATTTATAATTACAAATGTGCAGTTGTTCATATTAATTGAACGGCAGAGCTGAATGCTTTTTCCATGAGTTGAAAAGTGATAATCTTGCCAACATTTCAAATGTTTTTTTTATTTTTATCTTGGACTAGCACTCAGGATATGACCCATACACATGCAGTGCATTGTGCTGGAACTAGTAAAAACTATAGTAAACGTGCTTTTGCACATTCTTTGTTTTTATAGCAGTGTTGGAGTGCCTCTGATGTTGTTACAGAGACACATTAAATTTGGGAAGCTTCGTTTTAGTAGCCGCTTTTAGTAATTATTTTATTTCGCCGGTGCGCAGGAGGGTGTTCTTATGTGCCTGTGGATTGTTTACAGCTGAAGCCGTTACTGTTCAGTGACCAGTGACAATATCTTCGCCACTAAAAGCTTTCTGACAACAACTGACACAAATGCACATTAGAAAAAATGCAAGTTGCTTTTATGAGTCCGAAACTGGGGTTGAACGCAGGAAATTTTTGGTTTTTTAATCAACCTGCAGACTACTTCAGCCATCGCCACCTCACGCTACGAGAAATATATAACAAAACTGTAGGAGTGGGATTTCACTTTTATCATCAATACTTTTACTTGGTGCAGAGTGGGTATTGTAAAATATCGATACGCGCACAGTTTCGCACAAAAAGCACCAATACTGTAGTTAATGGTTAAAACAAGCAATAAAGTCGGCAGATTGAATCAATACACATAAATAAGCACACATCGAACTATGACAATTTCTGGACAAAAAACTAAATTTTTAATAAAATTTTATCTAAACAAATCAAACAAAATGAAAAAAAAACTTAACATATTAAAGTTTGCATGTATGTAGGCAGTTTTAAACTTTGATGGACATAATTTCTACATACTGCACTCGCGATAACAATTTTAAACACACGTAAATATGAACAGTTTTTTTTATTCCAATGACTACTCTACAATAGCAACTTGTACTGAGTTTTAAAATATGGACACGTCTCTTTCGTATTTTTTGGCGGTCTTTATCTAGACGGTATTGAAATCTAAATAAAGAAATGAATCGCTTTTCAATTGTCTCAATCAAAATTTCTTAGCTACAAACAAAAGAAAATCAGAGAATTTATCGCACTTTATCACTTTAATTTATTAGAAAAATAATAATAAAATCTTGTTTTTTCAAAATTCTATAAACAATAAATACAAAATTCAATATAAAAAACTTTAATTTTTTAATTGAAATTTAGATGCCATTAACAAATGTGAATAATCTTGCAATTCGTGCAATTAAGTAGGATAGTGAATCAAGGCCTTAAGTGGATGAGTGAGAGTGGGACCCTCATACGAAACAATTATTCATCATAATTGCAAGATTTTTTTATGTCAATTGATTAATTTGAAAAAAGGTATTAAATTCTAATAAATCATTTTAATATAATTAAAATTTACAAAAATTAAATTGTTAAAGTTTGAAAAGTGAACACCGGACAATCTATCGAATTAGACTTAAGCTACTTTCCATACTGCTACAGATTTATTATAAATCATTAAATACTATAAAAAATTACTCATTCGTAATAAATAGAGAACACGTATTGGTTATTTGAATTTATAAAACATTTTTTATTCCTAAAGGTGAGCTCTACTTATACATATGTATGTATGTTTGATAAAAAAAAAACACATGTATTTTTCAACCTATTAACTTTATAACATCCATTTCATCAATTATGCTAAAGCCTTACAAATTTTAAATATTGACTTGAAAGCTTACTTCATTGACATTCAGTTTATTTTGTGTTATACATTATAATTTAATTTCTCAAATTTAAAGAATTAGAGAGTTTAATACATCCGGTTTTCCTGGGAACATTTTTTAGATACAATGTATACAGAGGTTTTCTTAGAAGCAACATAATTAAGATATTAAAATTGACTAAATTTAATGCACACAACCTGCCTTGAGCTGTAAACACTTTATTAAATTACCTTATATGAACATGTAGAAAGATGTAGGTTTCTACATACATACGTACTAAAGTGTGGCACAAACATCACAAAAATATCTTACAAGCATTTCATGAAATTGCAATTAGTGTGTATGTATTACTTGCTCATTGCAAAACACATACTTCCAAAAATATTTCTTTTGTTCCACGATCAAAACATTGAAGAAGAGAACACAAGTACAACAAAACAATGTTAAAATAAAACAACGCTGAAGTAGAAGAAAAATGAAGTGGAAGATCAAAACTATTTTGGAACATTCAAAACATGTTTGAATAACTCGTAGACAAACATGCAAAGAAACTTTTGCATTTTTTATGAACATAAAAAATCGAATGTATAAAAATAAAATAAAAATATCACAATTCATATTAGGTTTGAGGTTCGTTTGTAAGGTTCTTTAAAGAAAAATATTTAAAATTTCGCAAAAAATTTTAAAAACTTATAATTTCACCTACATTTAATGCATCCATTTCAATATATATTTACGATTACTAAAATTTAGAAAAATCACGAAAATCAGAAAGTTGAATTTATGAAAAAAAATTATATACGTGCTTTTTACGCTTTTTTGTGTTTGTTCTTGTGTACTTTGCTTTTGTTGTAATTTACCGTTTTTTTTATTTCATTGTATGTTTTTGTTTTGATGTGCTGCTTCATTTGAACACACAAGCACAAACAAAACTATAGAGAGAAACTTTTCAAATGGTGCTTGTTTTGTTTCAATGAGAGTCATGTTTTGTTATGCTTGTTTTGTTGATAATGTTTACACTGGAACACACGGCTTGGAAGTAGTGTGCTTTAGAATACCGAACTTTCAATACATTTTGTACAGCTCTTTAATACGTACATACATATGTATATATGAAAGCAAAAATATTTAAATATAATCTGGATAACAAGCAACCATTTTAATATCTTCATATACACATACATATACACACACGGGGAGCAATTTTCTGATTCGCTGCTGATAAGACATTTCCAATTATAAAACTCTGTTAAAATATTTATTTAAATTTTTTCAATTTATTGCAAATGTTACAAAACATATAAAGAAATTTGGAAATAAAAACGCAGGCCATACTGGCGTATGATGAACATTGTTATATTTAAAAATTGCGTATACGCTCTGAACGTCATAAATATTGTACAGCAAAATGGAAAAATGTGTTTTGTGAATCAAGCATAACTACACATTTTTATAGATACATACATGTATGCATACATATGTATATGTTCATTATTATTAAAATTGCAATTTGCACAATTGCAAATATGCAATACTCGTTTTACTAAACCCTTTTTTAAATTATAGCGCAATTGGTAATAACTCTGTGCAACCAAATATGTATTTTTTTTTAAATATCAAGGTTCTGGTAACTGATTCTAGTGGAGGGGATGAAAAAAAACATAACGTGCATTGGCATTTTCAAATGGATCTCGTCTTACGGCCCTTTTAAAGTTCCTTTCTTGTATAGTAAACCGACATAGAAATTCGTTTGATACTTTTGTTTTTGGTATACGATGTGTTTAGGAGATTTAATGAAAACATTACAAGCCACATTAGTTATATTAAAATAATCAAGTTTAAGGTTAATTTATAAAATGAAAATATTTATTCTACTTCGTTTCAATGTTACCCCAATATCATTGATTGACTTCTTCGCCATAATAATCAAGGATAACAAGGATGAATTACAATAAATTTCATCAAAATAGAGAAAGAAGAATTCAAGAGAGGAATATAAACTACAGACGATTAATGAGAATTTATTTTTTTATGTTGACGTTATCTGCTTTTTAAGTTTTTATGTATACAATGTTAGATTTTTCTATAGTAATTTTTAAATAATTTTATAATATAATAAGAAAAAAAATTTAATTTCTTAAAGAAGCCAATCAATGATTTTGGCGAAATATTTAAATAAATTAGAAATTTTTAAATGTGCGACAGGAACTCATTTACTCGTGCTAAAACGTAACCAAATCGGGGAAGGGTTCTAAGCGCTCATTTAAATGACGAGTTGTTTTGTTAAATGTGAACACATGCTCGCCAATGACACCTCTGTGTTCAAATCATGCATTCTCTAGCTAAGTTGAACCAGTTAATTTGCATTAGAATCCATGCATCAACTACACAAAAAAATATTTAAATACAAATCGAATAAAAAATTGGAAATTTCATAACTCTAAAAAGCGGTATAGGAATTCTAGGCGGGAACAAACGCTGAAAAGCGCACTGTGTCTGGTGCTGTCAGTTATGATTTACGTTTAACCGAATCGGTACGTCGGCTTGCCACAATTACGAATACCTTATTAGTATCGTCACGTTACCTCCTTAAAATTAAATTTTTGTCACTTTAGCGTATAAGTAAAAGCGAAAAATTCATAGATTTCTTTTGTATATTTTGTATAAAATATGTCCCGTATATATGTCCCGACTATGAAGGGATCCAACTGGTGTTCCTCCTTGCGAGGAGGGTGTAATGGTGTGGGGAGCCATTTCCTTCTTTGGTATGAGCAAACTACAGTTTTTGACAGCAAATATGAACGCCAACACTTATAAAAACGTTCTTGGAACAGCTTTAACACAATTTAACAATTTATTTAGTAATTTACCATGGTATTTTCAACATGATAATGCCCCTATCCACACTGCTCGGGTGATTAAGTCATGGTTTGAGGGCCAAAATGTCAGTTTAACGCAGTGGCCGCCTTACTCACCCGACATCAATATAATAGAAAACGTAAGGGAATGGCTCGTTCGTAAAGTTCACGAATCTGGAAGACAATATGGCAATAAAACGGAATTGATTGACGGCATCAAGCATGCCTGGTCAGAGATTTCCTTGGAATATATAGGAAAATTGTATGAGTCGCTCCCAAATCGAATGTCATATGAGATTATTCTCAATAAAGGAGGATCAACCCATTATTAAATTATGTAAAAAGATTTAAACAAGTTAATTGATAAGTTTAGAAATAAGTTCATGCCTCAAATTTAAGAAAAAAAAAGTAAAACAAGTAGTATGTGCTAACCTGGTGACCAAAATAGAATTGGTATAATTTTTTCTATTTTTCAAAAAAAAATCATAAAAAATTTGTTTGCAATCGTATATCAACATTTTGTGTTTTAGTTAATTGAGGACTTAATAAGGTATAAACAAAAAAAAAAAATAATAATTTTAATGCATTTAGTTTGGTTGAAATTGATCCGAAACCACTTACGGGAGGGGTGTGCTAACCTGATGACGTGCAGTGTAAGTAAAAGCGAAAAATTCATAGACTTCTTTTGTATATTTTGTGTAAAATATGTCCCGTATATATATCTGTTTTCTTGATTTATAGAAGATTCAAAAGCTACATTTCGAATAAAAAAAAAATTAAGATACAGCTTTTCTGAGATCCCTAAGTTATCGCAACATATTTACGGCAAATAAATATTTAAAACAGTTTTACAGATAATTCGAAAGTATAACAATTAGGGACGTAACGATATTTAATTTTTTCTTAGACCAGCACTCAGGCGATGTATGGAAGCTAATGGAAAGTGATCGTTAGAGAGATGACAGGTGATAAAGGGAGATGCCGAGGAAAGCTTCACCATCCTACAACTCTGCTCTTGCGCGTTTTTCTGTTTATAGCAGTGTTGTGCGCCTCCGATGTCAAGGAGACGTATTCAATTTTGAGGCTTTGTTTTGGTAATTATTTTATTTTGCCAGTGCTACACAATATCGACGAATGAGAGCGCTCTGATGTGCCTGTAGATTGGTATCAGCTGACAATAACTAACACAAAGGCACACTAATGCACATCAGAAAGAATGCGAGATGTTTTTATGACCTGACCCAATTCGTTGTTTTTAAATCTTATTGATATCAGTTTTAAATATTAATAATCGTTTACACTGTATATTTAAAAATATTTAACTACGTATCGTTACTTCCCTAATAAAAATACCAGTGACATGAACATTAAATTATACACTGAGATGCTAAAAATAAACTACTTTCCCGCTGTCCGGTCTTAAATCTCTGGTGGCATTTAAAATTATATCATCGTTTACTCAGCACGTATTTATTGATGGCTTTTATATGTGTTTATGTCTTAACATGACATTAAGTGGCATCACGATGTAGTTCCATTGTTTATTAGTTTTATGAAAAGAAAAGTAAAATATGTTGGCGCTGAAGGGGCCATTACAATTCTTCAGTTTTTTTTTATTTTACTTTTATAAAATAAAAAGAAAAAATACTTAAAATGTTTCACTTGAGTTAAAGGACACAATAACTGTCTCTTTATTATTACTAAATGAAATTCAAATGTATATGAAGGCAGCAGCATGTAACTAACACTTGGTTGTTAAAGTTCAAGATCTACAATTTCCATTAAACTGCGAATACAGGAAATTGGATAATATGTACAGTATGAATGGGTTAAAAAAATTGCCATTGACCTCCTACTAGATCATCCGTATGTAAAATAAACTGTTCGCTTCATATCGTGTTCTGAAATGCGCTCAGTTTTTGACATTTATGTTCAGTGTACTTGGGAAAATCATCATGATGAGATTGGCGCTTGAAGAACCCTTTCCAGGTGGTCGATACTCGTTCTATGATAATGTGAAATGAAAAAAGAAATGTTAATCTTCTATATTGATCGTACGTATAAAGAAGTCTTTTTTTATTAAAATTTATTTATTTTTTATAAATTTATCGGACTTAATATTTCGGGACTAATTAATTAATAGTGATGAGTTTTGCTGACTTCAGTCAATTTACCCAAGAGATGGCGTTGTGTACAGCTGTTCTGTGCCGGGTAAAATGAAACTAAGTACAGCGGAAACCTCACGAGCCCCTTTGCTTATTACCAGCCGTGTTCTATCTAAAGCACGTTTATTACAACCATAAATTCCAGCAGGTGTATTTCACGCCATTATTGTAAAACTTTTGGCAAGAAAATGTAGGAGTATACAAAGAGATTTCGTGCAACCGTTTATAAGAAAATTTACTCTTTCATTTATTGAAAATAAGCACCGAGGAAATATTTATAAGAGGAAATAAGGGTTGTATTGTTTCCAAAAAGCTGGGCCTTAAACTTTTGCATGCCTTATCTTAATATTTCTTTAATTAAAAATTTGTTATTAAGATGTTCGGAAAATATTCTATTTATGCCAAAAAAAAAAAAAAGAAAATTAACTTAAATTTATTTATTTGTTCCACTGGCTGCTTGAAGATCTATTGTATGTCTGATTATGATATTTCATCTATTGAACATGAAGCCTTGTTGATTGTTGTTGCCTCAACATTTGGTAACGGTGATCCGCCTGAAAATGGAGAGGTAAGTAACACAATAAAAAGAAAAAACAAGAATCTTCTATAAAAACCTCCTTCAATTCAAACGCCTACTATTTTAACAATATTCGGCCTATAAAAGCACTTTGCACCAACTACAAACATTTTTAATACATTTTTCGTGTTTTATTTCATTGACGCATTTTCTCTTGGTTAATGTGTGTTACACCCAACTGTTTTTCTTTTAATTATGTAGCTTTTCTCCCAGGATTTATATGCCATGAGGGTACAAGAATCAGCAGATAGTGAACAGGATTCCAAGTAAGTGGTGTTAACTGTTGTTTCCCATTTTGACCACTTAATTTCAAGTGTAACGAAAAGTATGCAACAACTACGTTTTAAAAACAATTAAGACAACGTATTATGTAAAGCACAGTTGGTTGTTGTGAAACTGTATCAAGAAAAAAAATCAATTATTTGCAATTTGTTCACAACAACAAATCTAATTTTAAAGAAGCGTATCGAGAAAATCAAAGAAAATTTTTTATGCAAAAACTTCACGGTTGTTCTGAAAATAAAATGATTCCAAACCACATGCCGTTTTAAAATTACACGTCTGATTTAGTCCTGTTCTGCAAAGCACATGCTTTTCGCAATTAATTAACCGGCAGGCGATAACATAACATAAGAAAAAAAGAGAAAATTGTAAATCACACAAGAAGAATTGCTCTGCTGTTGACAAAAGTACAAAAGGTCTCTACATTTTTTTTTTTAATTAATAAATATGTTTTGGATTTGTGAAAGGTATAATAATTGAATCTTGTATGGGATTTTTTTAATTTTTATAAATCAAACAAAAATTTTACGAATACTACAGCAAATTGTTTTCTTACCCTGGATGATTACCCTTTTACTGTTTATCTTATAACGCTTTCATGTTATATTATGCTCTTTTTATCCACAACGTTATTTGCTGACGAAGGCTTTAAGTTTTTGTTGTTTTGAAAATTTAAAAAAAGGTCAAATTCGTATCGAAAAAGAATATTTATTTTTATATTTAATATTATTCTTTATTTTTTACGTGCTCATTTTTTAAATTCAAAAATAAATAAATTTTTTTTGGTCTTTTTTTTTACCAAAAAAATCGTTTCGCTAAAAATTTGTTTTAAATATTTTGTCGATTCCTTAATATGCTAAAATGAAGAGTAACCATCCAGGATTAAATAAAACAACCAATTATTGCAAATTTGGTAATTTCTTAAAATCATTTTCTATAACATTCGCCATATATTTAGTTGTCGAAAAATAACCAAGGGATTTGAAAATGTTTGATTTGTTAGTTAAACGTTTTTTTTTTTTTTTTTAATCCAAATTTTACTTTTCTTATTTTTACTTTTTGCAATGGTTTGTGCCTCAGCGTCCATGGGACATTATTGAGACGAGTTGGCAGTAAAAGAGAAAAAAAATATATATATTAAAAAATATATAAATTAAATTTTACTCACAATCATATACATACATACATATATAATAAAATAAGAGTTACTAAAACAAAAGAAAAATCCCCTCTAAAATTATATTAAATGACAATAATACATATGTAGGTATGCGACGAAAAAAAAAAAAATTTTAACTTTTAAACGGAACACTTTTCTTGCGATTTCAAAATAAAGTTATAAACTAAAAGGGTTCCCGTGGTGCAAAATAACGTAATATTTCGCAAAATATTGAAAGTATTCGTGCTTACGTTTGTATTATATTTTCAGTAGTAGTCGTGCCATTGAAGGCTATTAAATCAGTGCAAGTTCATCTCATTAAAAACATTTAATAACCAGACGATTTTCACTACTGTGTGCTTTATAAAGCTTTAAAAACTTTATACAGTTTAAAACCTTTATTAATCATGTGGAAAAAGTTGATTCCCCGCCGCAAAAAGCCATTTTTTGTTTACATTTATCGTAGTGCTACCACATTATTCGTTTGTAAACTGTATATAATATACGGAGTACCGACGATTTACTGCTGTTCAACTTTAATTCAGTTTAACGAAAACTCAGTTTAAACTTTTAACATATTGATCAGGTTATATGGTTATCTAGAAAAATATTTCCATTATGGGAACTACGCCATAATCTGTAGCGTATACGTTATTTTTAACTGTATACATTAAGAATTCGATCAATTGACAACCACACACAGTGGACAAAAACACGAAGAACGCTTATTATGTAAGTTGCTACTCTTTTGACCTCTTGATAAAACGTCAACAAATATTGAGGAAACGTCGGGAAAAAAATGAAATAAAAAGTTGTTTTACTTGCATTAAAAATATTAGGCCTTATTAGGTCATTTTCAGCACATAAATAAGATATTAGAATTGGCCATATAACAAAAATGAGTGACATTATTTTAGTTCGCTGTAAAATATGCTCCATAATAATTCAACTAACCGTTCAGTGTTGCCGTGGGCAAAAATTTGTTGCAACCAAAATGCAAAATAAAATAGTAACCAAATGTGAAAAAAAGTAACCAAAACGTTTTATTTCAAAGCTCCAACAACAAATTGAAATTATTAAAATTTAAAAAAAAATGGTGCAATTTTCATTGTCACAGTGCGCAAAACTAAAAAATCTTTTAATCATCGCGAAGCACCTTCTCACCCAGCGATGCTGAAACTGGAGGATCTGCTGGAATAAGCTAGTGAAGTGAACAAGGTACATATATATGTCTTCAGAAGCGATGATGATCAGAATATTACTGTCAATGATGAAGGAAGTAGAGACATGATTATAAATTTTTTCCTACCTCAATTAGCTGGCATTAATCCTGCTGACACGCTGTTCCAAAAGGACGGAGCCACATGGCACACAGCGCTCTACAATTAATTTATTCAACGGGACTTGAAAGAATAATTTCACGTAATGGTTTAATTAATTGCCATCCAACATCGTGTGATTTGATACCATTGGATTATTTTGTTTGAGGTTATATGAAGTCATGTGTCAGTAAACCAGAGACGTGAAAATCTACATTCGAAAAGTTATTTATTATATTCGAAATACGGTCGCATAAGCTGCGGTGTTCAAGATTGCGTCTTGTACGTGTCAGTCGTGGCCACCACATGGCCGAAATCATATTTAAACATTAATATTATAAAATTTTCTATCCAATAAAACCTGTTTCATTGATAATAAATTTATTTTATTAAGTTTAAAACTTGTGTACATCTAAAAAACCACCCTGTATATGTGAAAAGAAATTAACTGGTCACCAAAATTCTAAAATTTTCATGTTGTTTAATAAACAAGTTGTTTTTAGTTGTCTGTATTGCCAAAAATTCCCATTATATTATCGTTGTCATTATTATTGTTATTATTGCAGTCAAATATGTATTGCCTGTCATTATATTGCAATGAGAGTCCAAAAAAGGACAAAAATAACAAAATTATTTTTAAAAAAAGTTGCATTGCAGGAATAATATTATGACTTTTAAATGGAAATTAGCAAGCAAAACTTTTGCTTTCATAAATACAGTTATTTGGATATGAAAACATGAATAACAGCAATTGAAACGATTCTAAGAATATGACAAAACAGTGTCAATAGCCAATGGTCTGTCAGTTGGTGGTGGGATGTCAAACTCGTTCGTTAATTTTTGTTTGTTGAATAACTTACAACAATAACAAATAAATACGTGGTATTTTTTAAGGACAATAGAATTTTAGATTGAAAAAATTAACACAAGAAGTTAAATTTCAAACAAATAAATGTTCAGTTCGTTTAACAGTTAACCCTTTCGTAAGTTCTTTTGAGCTTAAAAAAAACAGCCTTAAAAACTTCATTAAGACTGCCACACAGCTACACTACTATAAACGTTGTTGGCTGCATTCCTGTAGCTGTAGTCGGCTACTTAATTATATTGAAGACGGCAGCTACATCATCAGCAACTGAAACCTAATATTTTTTGTAGTTGTAGAAATACATATATATTTCAGTGGTATCTAATATTTGACTTTTATGAAACTGAAATTTTTTATTCAAAATATAATTTTATGTAATTTCGAAAAGGGCTCATCTCGCTTATTTTGACAAATATATATTTTTTTTTCAATGAGTTTCGAACGCTTCCCTGCACCTACTATGTTTTAAAAGGGAACATCCCTGGCATTCGTTCTACTGTCGAAGTTATGGAATATACAGAAATAATTTCGAAAAACGCAGCACCGGTTTTTATTTCGTATAGTTAGAGAAATGACAGGAGTGAAGCTTCATTAATTATATTACAGCTCTGCTTTTTGCACGCTCTTTGTTTTTTTATAGCTTCGTTTTAGTAACCATTTTTATTATTATTTTACCTCGCCGGTGCTACACAATACCGACGAAGGAGGGTGTTCTGATGTGATTCTGGATTGCTATCAGCTGAAGTCGGTATTGTTCAGAAAAATGCAAGACTGGGGTCGAACCCAAGTCTGTTTTGGTTTTGTAGTCAACGCGGAGACTAATTCAGCCATCGCCACCCATCAATTGTTTTCAAATTGGAGCAAAAATTTAAAAAAATCCTCCACAGTGTCTTCGAATGCCCACAAATACAAGAAATTGTTAAACGTAAATGAAATTTTTCGTAAAAAGTTGTCACTGTGAAACAAAAGTGTTAGACGAAAGACATACAATAAAATGTACATAGTGTTATCTCCATAACTATAACAATTATCGCTATAATACTTTATCTGCAGATGAATTAATGGATTTGGAACCATTTTGCATAAAAAACTCGATTTCAAAAAAATTGTAACATACGATAATTTCGCGCACAGGTTTCGATATGTCACTTTGTAGTCAGCTACATATTTATTTTGAAGACGACTGCTTTTTGCAGTATTATTTAATATATTAAAATACTTTACTTTTAAAAAAATTTTAATTACTGATACAAAACATATAAATCACGGAAAAATCTGTTAATTTGTTGAAAACTTCTTAATTAATATTTTAAGATCTCGTTTATTATTTACTACTATTGGCAACACTAAATCGGTTAGTGTCGCTAAAAAAAACTTTTAAATTAGTTGGTGACAGCTACAATTCGTATGGCCATGTACCTGTGTTGTCGCCAAAATAATTATTTTCATATAAAACTGTTGTGTATTTTAATTTTGACGATTTTAGTCGGTGGCCTGCTGCGGTCTGTTTGTTTAATGCTGGACGCTGGCTTTGCGCGATATGCGTGCTAAAAGATGACATTTCCCCGTTAATGATATTTTGTATATTTTTATTTATTATTATTATTATTGGTCTCTAAATATAAAATTTAATTCATCAGGGAAAAGTTGCATTTTGCAGTCGCCAATTTGATTTATTACCTCAAATTCCTCCATCGTTTAATAACGAATCTCATTTTTAATCAAAAATAGTGAAATACACATGTGATTTATTGCGAAAGGAACAATAACCGTCAATTTAAATTTATTTATTTTTATTTATTTTTATCTCTGAATGATATCTAATTTAACCTTCACAGTGATTGCAGCGGAGCACTCTAGAGCAACTATTGCGATGAAGAGCAATCGAAATCACCAACGAACAATACACATTTACATTTATATTTTATTGCACTTATAATTGGTATATTTGTTTTGTTTTTAATAATTTAAAAACTTTATTTTTAAAGCCAAACGAATAGAAAAGTAGAAAGGAATTTTATGCACGAATGCTTAAGCGAACTGATAGTTTCACAAGTGAAATCAATTTTCATCAAATAATTTTGTATTTTCCTTTATTAATAATTTCTCTAATAAATCTATTAATTACTTTCTAACTTTGGCATTTTGTGAAGAAAAACATGTTGAACCACATGCGCTCTTCTCTCACTCACTATATTTCATAATGGGAAATTAACGAGACTTGATGTCAATTCATATCCATTCAATACAATACAATATTTGCCATTAAATGACCATGAAAGGGCAAAAAAACGACGATGTTCTCAATAATTCGAAAAAAATAAACAAATAGAAATTCTTTTAAGCCTGCATGAAGATTGATTAAGCGTTTTTGTTGGAGAGGTTGCCTTTTAATTCCATGCAAAAGAAATATTGTTATAATGGGTGCTTTTTTAGATGTCGTGTGTTGCTGCCATTTTATGGTGGACACTATCGTCTAATTTTTTTTTCTGGGACCAGCGCTTAGGAGATGCCTCCTATGATTGCAATGCATGCAGCGTAGCCAAGGAAAGGGATAGTGGTAGAGATGACAACGGGACGAAAGCTTCATTTATTTCATAACTCTCCTTTTGCATGTTTTTTTTTAAGTTTTTAAAGTAGTGTTGCAGCGTCCCTGCTGTCAAAAATGCGAAAATTCTTTTATGACAGTCGGATACTAGTTGGAAAATGATAGTATAAGAAAGAGAAAGGTGGCGAAATTATAGGAAGAAATACGTCTTAATTCTTTCACAATTCAGCAGTTGCGCGCTTTGTAACGCAGATTTGTTATATATTCGAAAAGAAATTTGCAAAAATGTATGGAAAATGTGTTGAAAATAACACGTATCTGCGAAGCAGAGTGTCTCTATGTGACCAACACTTCGTATAAGTGATGTCAGTATCTGGTAGATCACTACTGCAGTTTTATTATTACATAGTGTCTTAATAATTATTTCTTGTGACCTTTTCCAACATTTTGGACAGTATCTCACCAATGTCAGCTATACTGTTGTCTTCCAGGACTCCAATTGTGGCTGACTTATGCCTGCATACGATAGATTTCACGTATCACCTCCAAAAATAGTATAGAGCTGTCAAATCCCTTAGTCTTGGAGGTCAATAGACTACTTCCAGGCGGGAGATTAATTGCTTACCAAGCTCGCGTCGCTATACGTTAATTTTGACAAAAAAAAAACGGTATCATCACATGGATCAAGCAAAATTGTTGACAACGGCGACGAATAGTCATAACGCAAACTTCATGACGACCATAAAATTGACATCACTTACGAAACACATTTCTCACACAGCACGAATTTTGATAATAAAATTTAATGACTCGCAAGCGATGTCCATTTGTTTGTCTCTTCACGGTGATGTGAAAAAACCTAACTAACCATTTTTAGCATTGTCATATATTACGAATTTTGTAGTGAAAAAATTTACACAGAAAAACCAAATCGCAAAAAAACCACCCAATATATCACATTTGTTTAAGTTCAACACTATGTGATAAAATTATATCATCCCTTTAAAAGTCACTATATTCTTATTGTAACTAATATGGTGTTCACACTGCCGAGTTTAAGCAAGCTTAAGGTGTTTTACAGCTAAAGATGCTTAATTTTATGAGTTTTCCGTCACATTGAGTTGTTTTCAAACCACGTAAAGTTAAATATTTTTAGCTTCAAAACATGTTTGAAAACAAGTAAAACGCGGGGTTGATTTCGTTTCAATGGACGTGTTCATATATTTACTAGTTTGGTCTTTCACTGAACGTAGATTTCAATGGCGGCACGTCATAAATTTTATATAATTTGTTGGTTGTAAGTGAAAAGAAAATGTTTTCTTCTGCGAGTAGTAAAAAAAGAAAAAAATTATGGACTGTTCTGAGGATGATAATTCATCACACACGATTTTTGTATCAGTTGTTTAAGCAACCGGCAACCACACATAATTGTAGTGGGAATACTGTGGTTTAAAAGTTTCAAAAACTTACTTAAACATGTTTAACTTTAGCAGTGTGAATTTCATAAGCCTACTTATGCATAAACCGAACACTAAAAATAAAGTCATTCCAACTTCAGCTAGGAAGTTTTCAACAGCTAAAACCGCAAAAAACCAAAGCGTTTTATTTATTAATGGAATAAATTTAAAATTAGCAAACTAACCCTTGAGAAGTTTTAAAGGCATTTTGTAGAAGTTGTTTGGTTGCGACTTTAAAAGGCCCTTTGTGTCTCTTCAGTGGATTATTAGAATGTGTTTATTAATTCAACAAATTTTTAAAGAACTAAAAAAATGTGGTTGGCGTTTTGCCCGTATGATTTTAATAAAACATAGAGCGAAAATAAATAAAAAATTATCCAGAGTTCTTCTGAAAATAAAAGTTCAAGAAATCTTCGTTCTAAATGAGTAAAACCACAGGCATATGTTTTTCAAAAATAATCAAAATGTTTATTCGCCGTCAGCTTGTTATAGTGATGACATTGAAATATAATTTTATTCATGTAAAAACAAGAGAAGTTTACGCCTAACAGGCGAGTTATTTAAAAATCGTTAAAATAAAAATTCGTCTGCACACAGCAATGGGTATACACCAATACCCCGTTTTGCGTCGTTTAGAAATTCCGTCTTTTTATAATTTCTGTGAATTAAAAGTTGAGTCGTTAATATGAAAATGTTTGTACAGAACTAAAACAGAAAAAGACGATTCCCCGTTAAAATCTAATACAAATATGTACCTCAAAGTTGTCTGCTTAATATATTTACACATCAAAGTCTATTTTATTTCCTTTATTGTGTACGAAGAATTTCTTATCTTTAATTCTAGTCTTAAATTTCTGTTATGTTTTTCATGTATTTCTCATGAATTGTTATATTCTTATTTCATAATAATAAGAACTGGGTTAAAAAAAATTGCTATATGTAAAGAAAAATAAAAACAATTAAATGAAAATCAGTACAAATGTGTGAAAACTCGTGCTTCGGTTTGCGTCGCGTTTCTTCGGTTGCAATTAGCGAAGCAAAGAGCAGTGTTGCTGTATTGATTTTTTTACAAAATAGATTTGCAAAATAAGTATATGCTGCACAAACTGTTTGGCGTAACTGTAATTGTTTTTGTGACTGACTCAAAGCTACCTATGCCTTCGTAGCAACGTGTTTAATAACGAAAATTCACAAATGTCATAAACAATTAACAATTAGTTGTGGCAAATCAATTAACCAGTGTAAACGAGACACAAAACTCTCGACCAAAAACAACAAACACAATTATGATAACGCGAGGTCGCTTCCTCATCCCAGAGCTGTTTACGACTGAGTAAGTATTTTTTAAATTGTCTTAATTATTGAACTCGGAGCGGTACTTTCGCATTATGGATGAGGTCGTTCAACTTAAACTTTTTATAAAGCAGATGTTTTGAATTCTACTTTAGTTCCGATATGTTCTTTCATAATATGTTAATTGGGGTACTTCTCTACTAATGCACATAATTTTTTTTTTTTAAACTACAAGAAATATATTTTTATGTCACTTTTAGGAATAAGTGAATCAAAAAATTTAAGGGCAAAAGGAAACACACAAAATATAGAATTTCATTATTCCAATTTCAAAATCATTGAATGTTGTGCCACTTGTTAGCACTGCGTATAAAATTTCAATATTAAAACTAATTCTGGCCTATTTTACCTATCTGGTTCTCAGCAACATGTAAATATTTGTTATTCAAAAATATTTTTTATTGAAATTTATTATTAACAATACAAGTTTATTATCAAACAATAATTGGAATAAAACAAACTCATTAACATTAATTTGCGCTAAAATCAATAAAAGAAAAATAATTTCCTTAAAATTACTCACATCTGTTGCCACAAGTCTCTACTCTTTATCATCCTTCTTTTGTATGTATCATCAACAACAACTGCCAATTATTTCCGCTGGTTGCACTATGATCGCCTCATCAGAAATTAATTATGTGTTTGTTTCGTTTTCCACAACATTTCACTTTAAAAGCTATACAACTTGAAAAAGAAAATATGAAAAACTCAACTGGAACTCCCATGAAATCAATGATTTATTACAAATTCCCTGTACTAAAACACAAAGAAAAAAAAATTGTTTTTTTCGACTAACATTTTTCAAACAAAATATTTTTTTCTTTTTGTCTTAATAGTTCAGTTGTAATTAGATTAACGACTAATGGAAATTACCTTAAGTAACTAAAATGACTGTTAGAAAGCCATTTCAAAGAATGGGATTTCAACACATCATGTAAAAATAAACCTTAAATGGAAGTATATTCAAAGGTGATTGATAACACGCAGTCAAATGTACATATATGTATATGTAAGCATGGACATATACACAGCTTCCGTTTCCTTTTCATTTGAACTTTCACAAATTAATAGAAAAATTAATTGAATAATTTGATTTCACAGAAACATAAAAATATTAGCACTCTTGAAATTTGAACTTACAAAAGCCATTTTATTAAAGAATGACAGTCAAAAATAAAAGATATTTTTCAATAACGTTTTCTTTCACTTGTCCTGCTCCTTCATTTGCTAGGACAGGGTGCGCCAACAGACACCATGGTGTTTAAAAATTTAATAACTTTTTGGCTTATATATATTTTTTTTAGTTTATAAAAAAAAAACACCTGGAGAATAAAAAAATGGAGAGATTTACAACTGCACAAATAACTAGAGTAATAGATTTTTTTTATTTCAATCAGCGATGAATTATTTTAACACAAAGAGCATATCGTCGACTTTTTAAGATCTTAATTTCATTCTCTGAAGGAATAATTCCATTGCTTAGTACGTCACCACCAAGATGGCCCCGTAAGAGACCACGAGCCGGTAGACCACGCTTAATTAGCACTGCGGAATATATCGAACGTGTAGAGCAAAGTGATAACGAATCACCAGAAACATTTGCCAGAAGGCGTTCTCTTCAGCTGGGGAATAGCTCGTACATCACTACGGCGCATTTAATAAAAAAAATTTGCTGTTATTCCCATGAAGGTCCAATTGATGTAAGAACCGCACATCATCGGCAACGTGTAAACTTTGCGGTTAAATTTCAACAGTTAGAGATCGAATAATTTTCAGAAATTTAGAAATAAGACAGCACTTTTGCCAGATTTGTGAGCATCCAACTATTTTCTTTGGGGATATTTCAAGGAGCGAATATATGTTAACAAGACCGAGACAATCCTTGAACTGAAGGCCAACGTAATTGCAGAAATTCGAACATTAAAGTCACAAATTTTATAAGATATTATGGAAAATGCTCTAAAACGGGCCCTTAATTCCGATGCAGAAAATGGGTGTCACTTAAGTCACATTATTTTTCAAACTTATGGCGTTTTCCTTTCAACCAAAAGTGCATTGCATATCTTGCCGGATTTTGTCATTTTCATTCAAAAAATTTGCACTTTATTGTTTCGCTTTAGAACTGCTTTACTGAAGTACTTTAAAAGAGAACTATAAAGTGCAAGTATTTATAACGAATAATGTGAAAAATTCAATGCACTTTTTGAGAAACGAAATCACAGTTAATGTAAAAAAATTTTCATTTTGTACATTTTATAATCTGAAAAAAAAATAAATAAATAAAAGAAATAAACGCACAAAATGGTGTTAAACCAATTACGATGTGTTTAAATTAACTATAATTTTTGAATGTTTAATTAATTATAATTTTTAATCAAATTTTAATTTATAATTGACTTAAATGTAGAATAACTACAAACATTACAATCCCTTGAAAAAGTAGACATACAATCTACGAAGTAACAGGAAAAATTGTAAACTGTAAATTGTAAAAATTGTTTTATTTACATTGGACGAGGGGTTTGTCAATTAGCTAAAAGAAAACAACCAACAAGTTTTTAGTTTTTAAAACCCGCTGGAGACTTTTGGCCCATCCTGTATTGTACGTAGCAAATCTTGCATCTGCACCAATTAACGTGAAATTTTGCATACACGTTTTGATTGAACAAAAGCAATTCTCGTCTCCAATTGAAGTGAAATAATACTCATATAAAGCTAATGATTTAACTAATAACCACGCACAGTAGACAAAACAAAGACAATGCTGAAGATGAAAGCTTAGCAGCCTTCAAAAACAGCTTGTTGTTTGTTCCGTTTTGCTACTGTTTGTCAGTCTTTGATTTAATTAGTTTCTTAGTAATTATCACATGTAATTTGGCTACTTAAAATTTCATAAGTCGTAAAGTAAAATCATATTTTAATTTACATAGAAATAATCGAAAAAGGTATGAAATTCATGTCAAATTGCTTGTATTTATTGCAACGAGTATGAGAGTATGAAAAAAAAACATGGTGCGTTTCTAAAACAAACCAGCAATTAATTCTTCACTTTGACTGCCTCATCAGAAATTAATTTTACTATCGATATTATTTTTAGCAAATGAACTGAACTGAGTTTACTAAATCAATGACTTGTTAAAAATGCCATGTTTATCAAAAAAATAAAATTTGAAAGAGGGAAAAGAAAAGTTGGCCGGTTTGTTTTTGCAAAGGGTTTCTCTACACATGTACAGGTATAATGAGATTAATGATTAACGAAAATTATCTCAAGCATAAAAAACGGTATTAAATCGATTAATCGTTAATCAGTTAATCATTAATCGCTTAACCAGAAAGACCCAGGTTCGATTCCCAGCCGGGTCAAATCAGAAAAAAGTATTTTCTGAGTTTTCACACTCCTTCGTCGGTATTTGAGCAATAAAACGTCGGCGAAGTAAAATTATAAATAAAGTAGCTCCATTAGCTTAAAAATATGTCTAAAAAAAAAAAGAAAAAAAAAACATCAGAAATGCCGCAACTTTGCTTTATAATTAACACGCAACTGCAGAGTTGTGCAAGAATTAAGCTCTATCTTCCTACCACTTTCACCACATGTCTATTCCCCACCCTATCCCTCCCTCTAGTTCCAGTGCAATGCATTGCATATGTAGGGGATAGCCCCTGAGCACTGGTCCAAGATAAAAAAAAAAAAAATTAATAAATTAAATATTATTTTTGAGTTAAATGCCAGCGTGAATATAGAAGAGACTTCCAGCTGCCTCATGGATAAATTGGTCGAAATTCTTTTAACCAATATTAAGGACAAGGTTAATAATTAGTTATTTATTTAATTTTTTGAAAGTGCTAAATAACAATTACAAGCAAACAAACTTGTTTTTGTTCTCTTATAGGTTGCAGTTTATTGCAAATGGAGAAGCTACAGTCAGTCATAGTAAGGATATCAGATGTTTGTAGTAAATAAAAATTATAAGAAGTGTAAAAAATATGCATCGCATTTCAGGCCATATACTACAATAAATTAAAGTCGAAAGAGTGAATTGTTTGGGCAATAGTAATATGTAGTGGTTTTAAAATGGACTGACAGTTTCTTGAAACA
The DNA here is from genome assembly GCA_963924685.1 of Dexiosoma caninum. Taxonomy (NCBI): domain Eukaryota; kingdom Metazoa; phylum Arthropoda; class Insecta; order Diptera; family Tachinidae; genus Dexiosoma; species Dexiosoma caninum. Next base: position 70,083,009 of record OZ004727.1, read on the forward strand.
AACTTATGGATTCGTGCAATTCATAAAAAAAGTCAAAAGAAAAATCTCCAATGAAGGGGCCTGTGTAAGACAGGGTAGTATACTGCAACCATTTTACCATTTACTGCTTTTATTATTGACATGATCGACTTCTTACTTCGAAACATAACGTATAAACAAAATGAATACAAATAAAACTGGGGTATATTGGCAAATTTATAGGAACTGAATGGCACACAAACGTTTACTATACAACTCAATCTGAAAACTCATAATGTTTTATGGAATTTAATTGTGTGCCACTGGCCTCAGCTTAAAACAGAAAAAAAGAGAGATAGGAATAAATATATGCAAACTGCAATTTAAATAACCGCCAATGGTAATCAAGTTTCCTTCGCAAGGTTCTGGTATATCACTCCCGTTTAAGTAGGAAATTAAAACGAAAACAAAACTTTCTTTGTAAAGTTGCGTTAATTGAGGTTTCGTCTTTCGGGGAGTTGCGTTAATGTTAATAATTTGGGTGTTGCGATTATCAATTGTTTTAATCAAAAAAAAAAAAAATGGCTCCACTTTAAAGGTTAAAATTTTTCTACATAAACTTTTCATTTATAATTGTGCTTTTTCCCGAAAAAAAAATATGCGAAATGTATTATAATAAAAATACCGGCTTCAGCTGATAGCAAACCACAATCACATCAGAACGCCCCCCTTCGTCGCTATTGTGTAGCACCGGCGAAGTAAAATAATAATAAAAAAAATGGCTACTAAACTAAACTAAACTAATGGCTGCTATAAACAAAGAACGTGCAAAAGCAGAGCTGTAAAATAATTAATTAAGCTTCACTTCCTGTCGTTTCTCTAACTGTGTCCCTTTCCTCTAGTTCCAGCACAATGCATCGCATGTGTAGGGTCATCTCCTGAGTGCTGGTCCCAGATAAAAAAAAAATAATAAAGATTTTTTTTCGGGAAAAACACAATTTTGAAATTAGAATCAAATATATAAAGAGATATTCCCAAAATCATTCCGTTAATATACTTTTTATTTTTTAAAAATTTTTTTTCTGCCACCAGTGCTCAGATGTCTCCTGGCTCCAGTACTAAGGAAAGGGATGATAGTGTTACAGATGAAAGGTTGAGGAAAGTTTGCTCATTTTTACAACTCTGTTTTTGCAAGTATTTTTTTATAGCAGAGTTGCAGCGTCTCTGGTGTCAAAGGGGTGTGTTTATTTTTTGAATCTGTGTTTGGTAGCCATTTTATTAATTAGTTTAATTCGCCGATGATTCTACATAATACCGACAAAGAAGGGCGCTCTCATGTTACTAGTGAATTAGTGATTATGCCTTCGCTACAGAAATATTCCGACAACAACTCACACAAGGCACATCAGAAGAATGCGAAAATACTTTTATGACAGTCGGCTACTGGTCCTGAGTTCGACTTTGGTTTTAGTAATCAACGTGCTAACTACCTCATCCATCGCCAGCATCTGTTTGACATGAATTTCTTAAACGAAGAATGCGCAGAGATATTTTCCAATCTGTTTTCGCAACGCCCTAATTTTCTATTAGTTGTGGTAACCACGAAGTTAATATAATATATATATACTTTGTAGCATCGTAGAATAAGCAAATTAAAGAAAATTCATCGTGTAAATCTACCCTTAAAAATAGAATTTTTTTTCATTTATTTTTTTGTTTTATGTTTATTGCTTTGCAATTTTCCACATCATTATGTTTTCTTCATAAATTATAATGAATGATGGTGCGTCGGTTTGTTTAGTTTTCTTTTTTTTTTTATTAACACACCATTTCCGTGTCCTCTTTCCGCATTTGCGGTAGGTTTGCTAAGCATTTGAGATTATGGATTACTTTAATAGAATAACAAAAATAGCTGGTTGCTCGGAGCGGCAAAAAAAAAAAAGAAAAACAAAATTATAATACTTTAATGTTTTCAAATATTATAAAAATGCGATTAAATTTATAATTAGTATTCGTGATGAGAGAGTATCAAATAATAATCTGAAGTATGAACGTTTTCTTATGCAAAAATATGACATAAACGGTACAATAGCTACAGGAATGCAAAGACAACAGATATTCTATAAAATAACAGCCATTTTCTCAAAATCCGAATGCAAATTTCTTTAGTGTAATTGTAATGAAAACAATTTTTTGTGTTTTTAATGCGTTTTTGTTGGTGTAAAAAAATTATGAATTATCGCATTTAGATAAAACGCCAGTAATTCGGCTGCTGTCAAAAACACAACAATAGTGCTGTTATTATATGTGAGTCCTTAAAGATATTGGATTCTTTTCTATAGTTTCGTAATTATTTAAGACAATAAATAAATAAAAATTTAAATAAATACAAATTATCATCAGCAAATGATGATGAGGCGTGATGTGTGTGGCTTCTTGTTGTTTAGTTTTTGATAGATTATTATGCAACGTATGTTGGAACTACATGTGTATGCAATATCTTACAGTGATACAATTAAAAATAACGTTCTTATCAATAGAATTCCAAGAGCCGTAACTACAGTCGCTGAAGTTAAATGGAACTTTTTGATTCTGATAAAATTAATTTAAAAATAAATGAAACTTAAGGCTTTTTGATTTCATATGACGATACGTACATATTTATATTAAATAGAGTATGAATCGCAATGCCTTGGGTAATAACGGCAACAACCGCAACTGCCAGATAAAAGGTTCCTAAAATCGTGAAAATTCCGATGAAATATAAAAAAAATCGCAATTTAAATTTCAAAAAATCGGACAACGCGGAATACATAATGTAAACTTTATTACTACTAAACTTAAACTAATTTTTATTTATTCAGAAAATATCAATCAATAACAAACATTTCTATGCATTGCATCAGTAGGGGACAGCCCTGAGCACAGGTTCAAGACAAAAAAAAATAAATAAAAAATATGTGTAGAAAATATGATTTTACACACTCGGCAACTTCTTTTAAATGAAGACTCGTATTGTCCTTGTGCAACAATAAATATATGAAGATTAAATGTAAATGTTTTTAGTAAAACTAGAAAAAGTCTTTTCATTTTACGTTGAAGGTATATGAGGGGAAAGTAACAATAATCAATTTTAGTAATAAATGGCAGGCAGAACTACACCAAATTTTTACATTGAGCAGATATAAATCCCAAATGTAGATTTTTCTTAAAAATGAGAAAAATTCAGTTAATACAATATTGTTTCACACATGCGATATGTGCGAAAATATGAAAACATATCGAGCCACAACCGCCAAAAAGATGTAAGCGTCATGATTATCGATTTTATATATTTTTTTTTAAAAAGATCGATGGTGCTATATCAGTCGTTTCAGATAACAAAACAGTGAAAACGAGTACAGATTATGCATATGAAGGTTGCAAGAAAACACTTCCCCCCTTAAAATTTAGTTTTAGGCACTTGCGTTTTTTTTGGGAATTATGACGCGATATGTATTACAAATGCTTACAGGCAAGAACAGAGTAATTAACATCTTCTACAAATATCAAAATATGCTCCAAGAATGCATTTGAAATTAAAATGCTTTTGCACATAATTGATTTACATACAAAAATTGCCAATCCAATTGAGATTATTGAAAAAGCGCTAAATCGTCATTTTGCTATTTTCAAAACCAAAAATCGTCAAAATGATGGCAAATCATCACATCTGGCAGCCGTGGCTGCAACAGCCCCAGGCATGCCAAGAAAATTACTATTTGTGTCGTACTGTATGACCACTTCTTAAAAGTAAAATTATAGCTGACCATATGGCGGCTATTTTTAAAACAAACAAAAAAAAAACGTTAATTTAAATGAATTTTAAATTGAAAATAATTTTTAGTTATAAATGGACGCCAAATTTGCAGTCTAATTCATTATTTTTCCTTGCCCTCAGAAACCAACAGAAATTAGTGGAATTACGAGACCTGGAGAAAAAAAGAAATCAACGAGAGTAGGAATAGGAAAAAATGGCAACCATATACCAGTGCAAACATTGCTTTAAATTTAATGTGCAGCATCGTCATGCCGTATTATAGTCATGACTATTGCCACAACATATTGTAGCATTTTAGCAATCACGGGCTTCATCTTGAGTGATTAAGGATTAATTTTTCTTCTTGGACCAGCACCAAGGGAATGTCCCCTTTACATGCGATGTATTCTGCTGGAACTGGAAGAAAGTGATAGTTAGATAAATGACAGAAGGTGAAGCTTCACTATCTTCCAACTCTGCTTTTGCACGTTCTTTGTTTTTATAGCAGTGTTGAAGCGCTTCTGATGTCAAGGAAACGTATTCAATTTTGAAGCTTCGTTTTAGTAGCCATTTTTAGAAATTATTTTACTTCGCTGGTGCTACACAATACCGTCGAAGGAGGGCGCTCTGATGGGGTAGGGGTAGCTATCAGCTGAAGCAATGACTATGCCTTCGCCACTGAAACCTTCCGACAACAACTGACACAAAGACACATCAGAAAAAATGCGAAATGTTTTTATGAATTAGTCCGAAAATAGGGCCGCACCCCATTACTTTTAGGTTTTGTAGTCAACGTGCAGACTACTTCAGCCATCATCATCCTCAATTTGCTACATTCATTATTATTTTGTTTTAGTATTTAAACTGTGAAAATTTTCAACAGCAGCAGCCAGAAGTAATTTAAAGAGCGGGCTTGTGACATAAATAATACAAAATAAATCTGTTGAAATTTATATGCCATATGAATGCCGAACGATGTCGCAAATTTGACTCACATCTGTAAAATGGTTTGAAAACATTCTTTATGTTTAATTACTCCATAATTTGTTGTCTAATCGAGTTTTGAATCGTGTTCATTTTTCTTTAAATGAGTTTCAAGGATGACCTCAACCGATCAACCGATTGCCATATTTTTTAAATTAATAATATCTCCACATCAATTTTAATCACTCTATTTAGTTTAAAACTATTCACGGAACTAGTTTTATTAGAGTAAGCGTTTGTTGCACGTACATCCTTTTTAAAGGATTTGATTTCGTTTTCAATGAATAGAAAAAGTTGTCTTTAAAATACAAAAAAAATTAATGACAACAGAGAAAATCTGGCATTAGAAGGTTTCTACAGCAAATGTGCGTATTCATTTATACATTTCTATTATTATATGGTGTCCATATGTAATAAGTGTATAGCAAATCCTTTGTCGTGCAGCTGTCCTATGTGGTGCCAGTGGAAAGTGCATTTAATGCTCAAGAAAAGAGCAAAAAATTACACACGAAACAGTGTTTTTAAAGTTTATAAAAAAAAATTAATATTCACAATTTTTTTGTCCATTCCCACAATTTACCAATAATTTAATGCCGTTTTCTTTATTGGGCATTCGTGAATGTATGTGAAATTCTCTTGTTATTTTAACATTTTTCTTTTTTTCCATATCGTTTTTCCTCATTTCCGTATTTTATTTAAAATCAATTTTTTTACTTCTATTCAGTGTCGCAGTCACGACATCGAAATCTTTTATGAAAGCGAGCTCCAGGCAAGATTTTATTAAATTACCGTTGCAGCGAATAAAGAAAATCGATAGATGGGATTCATTGAGAGGCTCCACATCCGATACATTTACAGAAGAAAACTTTGGACCTCTATCAAACGTCAGGTGAGTAAAAAGAAAATTTAAATAAACAAAAAAAAAATAAAAGCCAGAGGTGTGATTGAATGATTCTTATTTGATTTTTAGTTCAGTTCAGTTGATATACAAATTAGCTGATGGAAAATTTCAAACTTTGAAGGGATTTATTTTGAAAAGCAAAGTATCAAGTACAAACAATTGATTTTAAATTAAATTCGAATAAATTCATTCAAAACTAAAAGAAATACAAAAAATACGCAAAGTTAATGCATGCATGAGAATCATTCAATTTATTATCTGAATAACTCGAAGTTGTCTTAAAAAGAGTATCATTCTCTTACAGCTCTGACAAATGCAAACACCAACATGCATGTTCAAAATGATAAATTTATAAAAAATGTTAAATGTGCATCTGTTCTTTGCTTATTTTTATTCACAGATTCGCTGTCTTCGCCTTGGGTTCCTCAGCCTATCCGAATTTCTGTGCTTTTGGCCAATACATCGACAACATTCTGGGTGAATTGGGCGGTGAGCGACTGCTGAAGGTTTCATATGGCGATGAAATGTGCGGACAAGAACAATCATTTCGTAAATGGGCACCCGAAGTCTTTAAGGTGGCCTGTGAAACGTTTTGCTTAGATCCGGATGAAAGTTTTTCCGATGCTTCCTTGGCTTTGCAGAATGATTCTCTGACTGTAAATACCGTGCGCTTAGTGCCCTCAAAACCCAAAGGATCCCTGGAAGAGTTACTCTCCAAATACCATAATAAGAAGGTGACTTGCTGTCAAATAAAATCATATCCTCACAACCTCACCAACCAGGCAGGTGATGAGAAGACCACAATTTTATTGGAAATTACAGCGCCAGGTATTGATTATGAGGCTGGAGATCATGTGGGCATATTTCCGTCGAATAGGCCAGAAATTGTGGATGGTATATTGAAACGTTTAATCGGTATTGAAAATCCAGAAGAAATTTTACAATTGCAATTGTTAAAAGAGAAACAAACATCGAATGGTATTTTCAAATGTTGGGAAACGCATGACAAAATACCAGCAGAAAGTTTAAGAACTCTTTTAACAAGATTTTTTGATATCACTACGCCACCCTCGAGGCAAATGTTAACATTATTGGCTGGTTTTTGTGAAGATAACGCAGACACCGAAAGACTGCAATTGCTGGTCAATGAGTCATCGGCCTATGAAGATTGGCGTCACTGGCGTTTACCTCATTTATTCGACGTTCTAGAGGAGTTTCCTTCTTGCAAGCCTCCAGCATCCCTAGTGTTGGCTAATTTAATGCCTCTTCAATCCAGATTTTATTCCATATCTTCCTCTCCGCGCAAAGTCAATAATGAAATACACTTGACTGTAGCCACAGTCAGGTATCGCTGTGAGGATGGTGTGGGTGATGAACGTTTTGGTGTTTGTTCAAATTATTTGGCTACTCTAAAGGCTCAAGATGATGTCTACCTTTTCGTACGCAGTGCCCCCAATTTTCATTTACCTTCGGATACTAAGAGACCGATAGTCTTAATTGGCCCCGGCACTGGCATTGCACCGTTTCGTTCATTTTGGCAAGAATTCGAAATGATGCGCGAAATGCATGTTGACTGTCAGTTGCCCAAAGTTTGGCTATTTTTCGGATGCCGCAATTGTCACGTAGACTTGTATGCAGATGAAAAGAACCGTTTAGTTAATGAGAAAATATTAGACCGTGTGTTTTTAGCTCTTTCAAGGGAGCCAAACATACCCAAGGTGAGTGCGGTGAGGAACGCCAAATAAAAATCTTACGGAAAACATTTTTCCAAATCATATACATACATATGTTTTTTTATTATTAAATATATTACGAAATACACTCTGTAATATAATATATGTACATAATTATAGCTTAAGCCTAAGACACTTAATTTTTCTAGGCTTGTTCCAATTTTATAGAACAAAATTGGAAAATTTAAGTGTTATCGTTAAAAAAAAATTAGTGACTACAAAAAAAAAATTCAACATTTTCAAGGTTTCCAACTTGAACTCAAGTTTAAGTTTTATGCACGAAGTGTGCGATTTTCAGATTCATATTTTATGGCAGCATGGGCGCTTTGTTATTCTCTTATTTACACGTAGTTAAACACACATATTGTAGAGAATTTAGGAATATTACTCATTCTGGCTTGAGCATTCAAAGGAGCAGGCTGTGTTATCGCTTGTTGTTAAAAATCAGTGCTGCCACAAAAAAAATTTCTCCTCAGGAAAAATGTTTGTTCTCTTAGAGAAACAAACTGCAAGAAGATATATGTATATATGATGGGCAATATGAACTAAACATATATTCAGATAATTATTTCGCAAACTAAAATATTTGGTTTCTTACACGCATGAAAAATCATTCCACGTACATTCAATTTCTATTATTTAATTACAACTGTCGTTTTAATGACTGCATAGGAATCCTTGTTACGTTGACACTGCGAATCAAAATCACGAAATTAATGCAAAACTAATTAAAATGAGGGAAGGTCTGTTTACCTTTATCCCTTGCTAGTGAAATAGGGTTCTGCATTTACATATATGTATGTATGTAATAAGCAAACAAATTACATTTGCAAATATTTATATTGACCTATTTATATTTCTGTGTCAACATTTTCTTTATTGAAACAAAAGTCGAATTCTTTTGACAGATAAACAATTTAAAAAGGAGGCCATACGAAATAAATATTGAAGATGCAATGCATACCAAGACTGATTTTTTTTTTAACTTTTTTCCATTTGCATATCTAAATTAATTTGCATTTTAAATTGGGTTTAAGAGACACAATTCTCACTCTGGCAACACCGACTCTTATTCAGAAAGAGAATATATTTAACATATACATACAACCGAGAAACGTAATAGCATAGGTTTGCCTGCCACGCCCTGCAGAAATTAGTGGATTACATGATCCATAAATTATAAAAAAATGAGTAGTTACAAAATGGTCCCATATAATTCAGGCATGGACCATGTTATTTTCAAGCATAAGCTTATTGCTGACCAACAAGTGTTCGTATTTTAACGACTGTATGCTTTAAGGCATCGTGTTTAATTCGTGTTTAATTTTCTGCTGATAATGCGCGGATTAGTGACATAGAGTAGTTTTGGGATTACTCTGATGTAATGCATGGCTCCATTCTTTCAATTCTACATCAATAATGACTGCTAAGGTCACCATGTTATGCCTATGCAATAGCAAATCATATTGACTGTAAAGATTTCTGTAGTTGACTGGTAACTATCGGCTTTATCTCATCCATATTCCGAAGTCCGTACCAGTCACATGAAAGTTTCGTTAAGGCCATGATTCCATATAAGATTGGATTAGTGATTAGAGATATATTTTTATATTGGTTACAAACATACGTGATAGTGTGTCCCTGGTAGCAGAATTTCGTTTGTGATTTTTGTGAAATGCGATAGAATTCTATCAGTGTTCTTTTTCACATAATCGTTATAGTGCATTTATATAAATAAGTTTCATAAACTGTCTCGTTTACATGGCATTTTTGACAATTAAGATTTTTAACTTTAACAAATTCGTAGAGCGAAAAAACACAATATATTGAATTGTCTTTTAAAAGATTCGTAAAATTATAATACATTTTTTGTTTACAGACGAGCTTGTTCAGCCGTTTTTCTCAATTTTTATTCTCCAAAAGTGTTAAATTTAACATGAATTGCCAAACAAATGTATTAAAAACAGTGTTACATTATGATTATTTTGTAACCTATTTATGTCATATGTATAGCATGGATAAAGAACTTTTATCAGGTTCACACAGATCGAGTTTTCTTCATCAAATTTTGTTTAACTTACATTTGAGCCTGATTTTGCGTTCAGACATGAAAATATTTTTGCGTCATGTTTCGATTCATTTACAATACTATGGAGATGGGTAGTAGATTTGCCGATTTGTCGATTTTTTGTCTTGGAAATAGCAAAAAATTATTATTCATATCTACCCATTGTAAAAATTTGCCGTAGATCTGCCAAGTCTTCAAGAATAAAATTTTTCATTTGAATTAATCATACCTCCAATTTAAAATTAAAATGTTTTTTACTTTTATATTCAAAATTTTTAAATTTTTTGAATTAATGCTCTATTAACCGCGTAAATTAATTCACTATTTATATGTGTATGGATATGAATTGTTATGTTATTTTTTGATTGAATATAAAAAACTGTTTTTATATATTTTCTCTGTCAGATATTTTTTGACGATTTTTCAAAGCTGAAATGACGATTTTTGGAGAATTTTATCTGGCAGTTCTGACCACGGATAAGAGAACAAAAGAGAAAAAACTTACGTCGTCCCCGTTCTTTCCAAAAACTCAAGATTTGATGATTGAAATTTGATGTGTGGGAACCAAAAATTTCCGAAACTAGTTTATCGCGATAAGAAATTTTAACCTGTTTGTGGTGTAGATGTAAATGCACTATATGATTGTGCAGGATAGTCAATCAAGGCCTAGTGGAAAAATTAATAATTTTTGTATTCCTAAGAAACAAGTGAAAAAATAATTTGCTGTAATTAATTGAGCAATAATGCAACATTATTTCTTTTAATTACGTTACAAAATGTATCCACAATATAAATAAATTTTACTTTAAATTTGATATTTGCATTTACATTCAATTTACATTCGTATTTTATCTAATATCAAGCAATAATACTTTGTAATTGTCCACAAATTCTTTATTATTAAACAATATTTATTTGAAATTCCATAAAGGATATATTGCTTAACCCATCAAATATTGCTTAACCCATTCTTGTCCTGTACCCGAATGTATGATCCAATTTCGCTGAAATTTTCAACACAATACTTTTTGGATGTATAGGGTGGCGCAGAATGAGCTATATGGTTTGAATTCTTTTTTAATTTTTTTTTTTGTATTTATTATTTTTTTAATTTTTATTTTTTTTTTATTTTTTTTCAGCATTTTGTGAAAAAGACGTGGGGAATTAATTATGAATCATTGCACGATCGAGCAACGTACAAAAATAATTGAATTTTATTTTTTTTTGTTAAGGGACATATTCGGCGAACACATTATTTCGCGCATAAACGATTTTAACTGTCCTCCACGTTCACTAGATTTAACAGCTCCTAACAGTTTTCTTTGGGGATATTTGCAAGAAAGAGTGTACGTTAACAAACCAAGAACCATACTCCACCGAAAAACCAACATTCGAAATGAAATCATGGCCATTACACCCGAAATTTTGCGAAAAGTTATGGAAAATATGCTAAAAAGAGCACGTATGTGCGAAGCAGAACATGGACATCACTTAAATGTTTTTCAAAGCTGATTGACAAAAAGTCCCCAATAATATACTGTATTTAAAAAAGAAATTATAATAATCCCATAAATAAAAGAGTTATAAAGCATTTAAACCATATAGCTCATTCTGCGCCACCCTGTATATATTTTATATATTTTAACACAGGGAAAAATATTAGAAGTCATTGCTTAAGAGCTACTTTTGATATAATTCCGAAATATCAATAACTGTATATTTTGTACTTCTCAGGAAGTTATTATGAACAACATTCAGAAAATTAATATGAAAGTGATTTTATTCTATAGAAGTCGGTATTGTTCAGTGTCCAGTGACACTTCGGTACTGAAACATTCCGACAACAACAAGGCACATCAGAAGAACGCGAAAATACATTTATGACAGTCGGATACTGGGATAGAACTCAGAACCTTGGTTTTTGGTAATCAACGTGCTGACTACCTCATCCATCACCAGCCTCTGTTTGAGTTGGTCTTTCTGGTTGCTAACACACTAACCACATGCCATCAGCGCCCCTTCCCTTCACAAAAATCTCTTTAATTTGATGCATATATCACGGGGCGTATATAAAGTAGTGGTTTACCCGCCGAGATTTCATTATAGCACGCTCCCTTTAAAAATCCCTTTATTTTGACACCCATATCATGGGGGTGTATAAAAATAGTAAAAAATGTACATCACCAGCAGTATGTAAGTGGCATAAAACTACAAAGGTGAGGTACACTTTGACCCCATAATGCTCGAATTTCGAAAAAGTGAGAAAACGTATTGTAGATGTTTTCTAAAATAAAAGATGACGGGAAAAAGCTTTGTTCTATGTGCAATACATTTGGAGATATTTGGTTGCAAAGGGATGTACCCACATTCAGTTTTTGCCCGTTTTGCCAAACACGTGCCCGCTCATTTTTCAGCAGCATTTGTATGCGTTCGTAATTTTTCTGTACTAGTCTCAGTTTTTGAGATATTAGGTTATCGATTTTCCCCGTGTTTATCCCCTTAAAAGCAGAATATCCAAAAATGTCTTGTTAGTGGCTCTGAACAGCGAAAGACGAGTCTACATACCTAATTTCAAAGCTTTAGTCGTTTGGGATGGGCGATGATGGGTAATTGTAGTTGCTTCAACAAATTTTTTTTTTGGGAATGTAGCGGAAGTTCTTCCCAAATGCAAAAGGATAACAAAAAAGAAATATCCTGCAAATTCTTCTCTTAAAGGGCATTAAGTTCAACTATGAACTAAAGAGAAATTAGTTATCTAGTATATTATAGTTTTTGTAGTTACTTTATAGTAAAATTATCGGCTGGGCAATAAGGGGTTAATACTCGTATAAACATACGCTAAATTGTAGTAAATTAATATTTTATTTTACTTAAATATTTCAATATCCTAGTAAATCCTTATTGAAGACCTTAAATCTTTGAAAGTCTTACTTGCATTATCCTTTGCAGCTTTACACCACAAAATATTACCGACATTTTCTCTTAATACTGGCATTGGATGATTTAAAAGGAGAGATATTTATAAAATAAACATTTTCTATTGAAACCAATATAAAATACATACACAGTTGAAGCTTTACATTTTTTTCAAACTTTCTTTTAGAAACGGAACTTTTAAATGAAACAGTTGTCCATAAATAACACAGGGACCAGAATTCATTCCTCTTGATACGTACAACACACATGCACATTAAGAAATTGATGCCAGTAAATAGAAACAATTAATACTGGCAAATATTTATATTAAACATCCTGTTGACTCCCTCATTTTGCTTTAAATTTATATTTTTATTTGTATTATGTTTATTTCCGATTGCATTTTTTGCTGCTACTCTTGCTATTTGGATGTTTCCTTCCTCCTGATCAAATCTCTAACAACTTTAATGATTATCGCAATGATGAAAATGGAATGCTTGAATGGCCAACGAATGCTGTTTACTGGGGATTTTTGTTCGGTCTTCTCTTCACAATGCACATACTTGTCATCATCATCATCATCATCATCATCATCGTCTTATCATGTCATATCGTGTCGTGCGACAAACATATTCTGCTGTTGTGTCTGCGGTCTTCATTTTTGCTGCTCTATTGTTGCCGGATAAACGGAAAACAAATCTTTCTCTTTGCAGACTTATGTTCAAGATTTGATTGAGCAAGAATTCGATTCATTGTACAATTTGATTGTTGAACAACGTGGCCATGTTTATGTGTGCGGTGATGTCACAATGGCGGAACATGTCTATCAAACAATAAGGTAATAATTTATATTTCCAATATTTCATTCATAAAGCTTTATTTAGCGGAATTATTGTAAGGCGACACAAGCTGGTAAACTATGGCAACTACTCCTGCACATTAAATATCCTGTGCATGACAAATAAACAGAGAAAGTGCAAGGCAGATGACATCAATGTACGTGTATGTATATGCGTATGGACATATACATACATACATATGTATATGTATATATATTTACAGTACTTGACAAACCGGACACGCCATTTTTGGGATACTTTCGTAATCCGGACAGTGCCGGAACGTATTACTTTTATACTCTATGAAACGGCTGGCAAATATAATTTTTTTCTTTCTGTGCTTCGATGTGATGTGCTTTGTGTTATAACGAAATTTTATTACCCCAATACTCATCTACGTTTGAAAAATTTGCAATGAAATATTGCACAATCTCGACTAGCAATAAATGTGTTAACATATATTGCAGCAGCTGTCAAAATTAAGTTATTGCTAATGGAGACAGCTCATTGCCGCTGCTTGCAATCTATGACGCAATAATTGCCAACGAATTTTCTACTGCAATAATTGCTAACATAAAACGTTAAATTAGATGTCAAATATATTTAAATTAACGGACGCCAAAATCAAATTTAAAATATAAATCAAAAGTATACAAATTAAAAATAATATACATAATTGAAAGTTGACATAAACCCGTGGTCCCATACAATTGGCATAAGCGATGTAATAAGCAATTTTGGAATATTTTTTCGTCGGCGTTATTGCTAATTGATTCGGGGGGAGCGTAATAAAATAAACTGTAACTATTTGCATTGATAGTAAAAAAAACATTCATGCTACACGCTACACTTTGTCAAAATTAAAATAGACGATTATTTTGACGACATCATGCGCGACCTTTTTTGTCACCAACAAAATACTACAAACGTGAACAATTTTACATACCTCACATTCAAAATAAATGAATTGATTGCTTTTTACATTCGTATATTTTGAATAAAATAGTTTCATAAAAGTATAGTATTGAATGTTATGGCACTGAAATGTATATTTATTCATCAAAAAGATATTAGCTGGTGATAATGTGACTGTCGTCTTTTAAATACCCTGCTACATGGCGAGCAATGCAACCAATAACAATTATTGTCGTGTGACTGTGCTGCCTTCCGTGGTCTATAATGTGTAATGCTTCTTCAAAAATTCTCTTTGTACAACAAACATTTTCTTATTCGATTTAAATCTATTTAATTTATTTAATTTAAAGGTCTACTGACGATTTCGAGCACCAATTGAAATGTACATATGGACCAGCTAAACCATATAACAAACGTGCATGAATAAACGTAATTAATTTTGACTCGCGCTGAATAAATGAAAAATAAAAAAATCAACTTCATTTGAAATTATTTTGAATTTTTCTTAAATGTGTATGCTTCAACGGCAGAAAGCGGTGCTTTGGTGAAAATCCCATTTATTGCATCACTCGAATACATGTTTCTACAATAATCATTAATAAACATCTCTCAGTTGCTTACGATTTTTTTGAGGTCTTCAAAATAATTAAGTAGGCGATTACAAGACGGCACTTGCAGCCACATACTTATTCATCCTGCAGCCTACTGTGATTGTATGAATGAATTTTTTACACAAGAGTAACGTCGACAGAAATACTTGTCTTGATCATGTATAACCTACAAGATTTTTACTTCCTGTGGGGTCTAACAATTTTCAGGCGCTAGACGGCCCCTAAATTTTTTTAGGAGCATATACATTTTGTATATGGAAAATAAATCATGAAAAAATCAAAAATGGTCACCCTGCTTAAATGATTATTTTCCTGCAACTGTTTGTGGAGCTGTTGGTCATTTCTAAAGTGAAGTGTGTAACTGGAAAAGGAGGAAATCCTCTGGAAATTCCTATTTCTAAAGCACTCACAGAATTATAGCAACAAAATTGTTTTTATTAGAAGTTTATTAAAAGGAATATGTATCGTTTTCGAACTCTATTTTACATTCGGTTATTCTTTCTATTGTATTGCAGTATGTTTCTGCTGCAGCAGAGAGCACAAATAGCAGAAAATTGCCATTCAAATATGTATTTTTAATACCGTCGTGATAAACGACTGGTTATTGAGGAAATTGTGTTGTGAATCTTCTTTTTTTTTGTAAATGATTGAGCAGACCAAGGCAAACGGAATTATTTATTTCATGATTGGTTTTATGGGTTCGTTTCAAAAGTAAATATTGTGATTTGCAAACCATAATATTCAATAAGTTAATAAACAAAGTGTTACTTTACACAAATTAATAAACCTTAAAACACAATGAATTATTATTTGAATGCCAAAAGAAAAAACACTAAATATTGAAGAATTGCTTAAGGATATTTCTAACTCAATTGCAAGTTGCAACTCTAGCTCACGAAGCTATAATTTAATTACAGCATGGCAGTTAAACACAATCAAATAATATATTTAAATTAAAAACAATAATTAAGACAATCGCTCAAGCTGTGATCACTTTCTACGAACGTTCTTATTGATATTGTTAAGTCACGTATTGAGCTGAACTGAGTTGAGTGTTTATATTTCGTTGGTCACTCTGTGTTGCATGGAAAATTCAAACTATTTGAGGAAATCATAACGTGTCATGAAGTTATGTTTTACAATAACAACACAAAATATGTGACTGTTGTTAACTAACTTTTAGTGTGTCATTCTAACTGCAAGAGGATTAAGTTTATAGGACAATATTGGACAAAAAATGCAATGAACTTTTGGTTGAAAAGAAGGTATCAGAAGTCAACTGATAAAAAAACAATTATGCAATAAATATTTCTTTTCAGAATACCGAAAAAATAAAATTAAAAAAAAATAAATAAAAATAAAAACAATAACCAGTTTATGTGAAAAGTACATTTTTCTTTTCTTTAAAAAGAAATAACGTGAAATTTTATTGGCGGTTTTTACAAAAGGAAAGAAAATATTGGTTCGCGTATTTACGTTGAAAACAAAAGCAATATTTTAATTTATTTGTCAGTCAGACTAACATGATAGCACACTTAGTGAATCTCCCAAATTATATATTTGAAAAAAAAAAAAAAACAATATTAAACTGACATTTTTTTAATTGTATATCCCTACTTTTCATACATTACGGTGGTTGTGTGGGGCTGCTGCTGCAACATTATGATGCTTCTATTTGCAACATTTTCATAATTGTTACTTTCGGTTTTCTTCGCTTCTGTCATTGGGGTTGTATACGTTTGCTTTGTGTGACATTTTACAGGAAATGCATCGCTGGAAAAGAACAAAAAGCAGAAGCGGAAGTTGAAACATTTTTACTAACCTTACGAGTGAGTATACGTTTTACGTTTAAAGAATTTTTCTTTTTCTTTTCCTTTTGTTTTGTTTTGTTTTATGAGTTGTCTTTGTTGTTGCAAAAATACGGCAAAAGAAATACTGTGGCTGTTCTAAATTGCTGTTCTTTTTTCTGTTTTTTCTAAAGATGAAAATATAATATTCTTTTTAAAGATTCTATGTAAATTGCCATCATATATGCCTACACTTGAGTTGGCATAACACACTATGAATTAATTCTATTTAGCCAACCCAGAATTACCGAAGACTTAAAGTTTTCTTTCCACTAGAAAAATCTTTTTCTATAGTTAAGAGAGGCATTGACTAACGCCTCCAAGCATCAAATAGTATATGTTTCTAATGTTAAATAAATATTCTCGTATATATGTAAATCATGTAAATCAAAACAAAAGCTAATTTTATTCAATGTAGTTTCACAAAACCTGTGGAGCACTATTCATTCAAATGGCAGTGCAAGTCATAACGTTAGCGTACCTGATACCATAAACTAATTTTTCCGCACACGTATGTTTATGTATGGTGAAACCAGCTTGCCTTCTGAGAGCATTAAGCGTACTATTTAACTTTATTGGTTTCCTTGGAATAATAATTTAACGGAGTAAAGTCTCAATTGTTCCTTGTACAAATCACATTAGCAAAACTGCTAATAACGCTAAAAAATGTTCGACTGTCTAAGTAAGACTGTTAACACGATGTTGTTAAATCAAAAGTTGCACAGGTCCATTTCTTTGAAAATTATCAATAATTGAGCCACATAACATTCACTCTCTTACTGCGGCTATGCGCACACTATTTGCAAATAAAAATTGTTTGCAAGTACTCAACTGATTGTTTATACGGTTAATTACACACGAACTTTATGTCCTTATTATGGTTCACAGTCAGTGCTGCCACTTTGTAAGCAATTACACATCATACGACTACAGCGTGTAATTTCTACTTGCATGTGTATACCATGTCTATAATATAATTAGTTCCATGTATAATCTGTGTGCAATTTTATTTTGAGCTCTATTTTTTTTGTATAAATTTTTTACAGAACACAGATTTCTTATTTATTTGAGCATAACCACAGGATGTATTAAAAACCAAATGGGAATAATTGATGATATTGTCTGTGCAATTATAAGAAAATACTTCGAAAACGAATGGTTGAATTGTGGTTTTTCGGAATTTTAAATACGATTTTTAATACTTACAATTTCGAATAAATGCTTTGCGATTGTGGGAATGTGTTAGCAAAAGTATCTGTAACTTTTTTTTCATATTTTTTCTACTTTCCTCGCTTTTTTTATTACCTTATTTGGCAGAATTTTTTACAATTTTTAAAAAATGTTTATAAACAAAAATATATTTGACTCATTAGCAAGTGGATTTCCAAAACAAATTTAATAAAAGATGAGATATTAGATTAAAATTGCCAAAAAGCTGTAAACTGAAGATATTTATTCCAATATCGCCTGACGCATTTTGGAATTCTTTTTCAAACCGATTTAAATATTCAAAACCATGTGTTTCAATTTCCTAAATTAGACACCCAAACGTTGTGGCAAATCAATAACCAGTACGACTGGCATGGAAAACTAAAAGTTTACCGCTTCTGCATATTTAATGTTTAATAATTACTTATGTTTAAATAAATTAAAAAAAAATTTAATAATTTTTCTGCAAATGAGTAATTTCAAAACAATCATTTGTGTTTTCGGAATTCTTCATTGGCAACACTGTTCACAATTCAACTACTTTGAGTTGTCAATGTTAAAACTCAATTCATTTTTAATTAATATGAATTCATTTAATATGAATTTCATTTTTAATATTATTTACAACTAATTTTAGGTGTCTTCGTTAAGATATAGTTATGCAAATCATAATACGCGTAACGACTTAATGAAGACAATTATGTGAACAGCTGATTTAGAGTTGAGTTGTAATGATAATGTGATAACTATAATACTGTTATGAAAAACATATGTTTTTATACTCATATGTACATAATTAAAGTTCTTTTGTTACGAACAATTCCTGTTTCCACACACGATTTCGGTTTGTATAATTTTCCTTTGAACCTAAATTCCATTTATGTACTACTTTGATTGTCATATGTTTGCAGGATTACTATGTCGATAAAAATAATAAAATCTTTGAAAAAATGGGCGACTTTCTGCGTTTTAGTTGCAAATACATAGTTTCATAAAGCGTAAATATACATCTTACTTTAGTTATTTGCAAACAAAAATCTTACTCACTGTTTGTACAACAAAATGTTCAAAGTGGAAAGTTTTTATTTGCAAATAAGACATATGTATGTATATATGTATAGACGTAGCAAACGGTTACGCTTTTCATTTCATTATCATTCTTACTGAAAAATGGGTCAGTTATACCGTCAAACTGCAAAAGAAATTACATGAAACAGTCAATATTTGTGGCCGTGTGTGCTGTCTGTTCCCAGATTCGACAGTTTTGCTTACTGATAAAATGAAATCTCCGGATATCTCCTCATACGCAAACCGCAAGTGTTAATTTAAGTTTCAATAGTAATGCCAGTGCCAAGCCATATTTAAACAGGTGTCAGTACAAAGGAGTTATATTTTGTTATAAATACATTTCCGTCAGTGGTGTTTGCCAAGCATTCAGATTTTACATAAACGAAAGTGCCAGTTGGTTTGTCATTCTTGTGCCTCCACTAATTAAATGCTCGTTGAGCAGTGCATTTTAGTGGACACTGTTATCAGTTGTAATCAGTGCAATGAGTAGCTCAAGTTTTTAACGCCAGATCACAGAAAAATTTATACGACTTCCTTTACGTGCTTTTGAGCGGTTAATCACTACTGACCTCAGAATGTTGCTGAAATGGTTCCTTTGCAGTTTTTAACATATACAGCTGCTATTTTTAAGTCAAACAAATTTTATATTTGAAATAAATATAAAGAAATAATAATAAAGAAGGAGTCATACATAAATGGCCGAAAGACCATCTTAAAAACTATGCCTAATACATACTTAAATTGATATCTTACGCTATTTCTACTACTGATCCATACATCTATTTCGAATTCCCTTTGTCTCTCTTTACAGGACGAAAATCGCTATCATGAGGACATATTTGGCATCACTTTAAGAACTGCTGAAATACATACGAAATCAAGAGCCACAGCACGTATACGTATGGCCACACAACCTTAAGAAACTTAAGAAAACGATAATCGCACAAAATAAGAAAAACGAAAAAGAAAAAAAAACACTAAAAGAATACAATATTTTCACCAAAAGCAATTTAAGAAACTTAAACAAAAATTACTAAAAACATCTTTGTATTTACGTGTATGTTTGTTAAAAACTGTTTTCTAAATAAGACTCTCTTTTTTTTATTAACTATTTTTAATACTAATTGTTGTTGACACCCACATAAAATGACATTAAATAAATGTTTTAAAATTAATTTTTAAATAAATGAAAAATTCTCAGAATAGTAACTTTTAATAAAACGAACTCAGAAATGAAAATCTATTTCTTATTTAATTAATGTTGTGCAATATTAAATATCATATCAAAAATCTAAATATCAAAATATCTTTAAATTATCAAATGAAAAAAAATAAACATTAAATCTAAAAAAGACTTCCTTCTAACCATATACATACATTTAGTTTCATTTCGATGAAGGTGAGATTTCAGATGATGTTCTGATTGATACAACAGTTTTATTTAAAAAAAAAAGAATTGTTTGACCCAATGAAATGAAGATTATGACAGCTTTTCTAAAAACAATGGTGCCCTGCTTAATTTTCTACTCAAAAAGTAGCACAACCGTCCATAAAAAATTTATGAAATACTTGACAAATTTTAAACCAGAAAAGCTGTTTCATCTCTGGCAAACTTTTTTTGAGAATAATTTATTCATACATTGGCAGCTTTTCTACCAAAAAAAGTCCTCATAATCTGCCGGCTTCTTATAGAAAATGGTAATTTTTCTCAGAAAAAAAATTTCCTAAAAAAACCACACAGAGAAATTCCATGGTATTAAATACTTAAAACAGCGCCAAACAAATTTGCTTTTAAATTATTTAATGATTTTGTGAGAAGTAAAAGTTTTGAAATGTATTTATCTCGTTAATTTTTTGGCAATAAAACAGCTGTAAAGGAAAAGTCACTCCACAATTCCACAAAACCCTGGTGACTTTTTTTTTTATAAATTAGGAAGGGACGATTTTTCTGCAGAAAATATTAGTCTAGCCAGTGACAAATTTTGTACATTAAAAGTTGTCAGCGACTGTGACAAGTTTCCTAGGCGGCATGAACTAAGTCAACAAAACCGAAATGAACTAAACTAGCTCCTTGAATTTTTATATAGCGGACAACTACAGTAATTTTAGGGAACTTATTTCATTTTCAGTTCAATCTTTGGGGTTCTAGTTCATTTTTAAATTTGGGTACTTTATTCAGCCAAGTCTGCAGAGTTAGTTAATTTTTCTTTTGGGAACTTAGTTCATGCCGCCGTTTCTTACAGCTAATGTGACACGGTTCTTATGAATAATGTTAACGCGGAGTGTGACAATTTTTCTATATAAAAAGTTGCCTCCCTGACAATTTTTCTGTAGAAAAAGTTCGCTTAGATTGTGACAAGTTCCTGACTGATAATGTTGGCTCAATCAATGGCACATTATGACATGTTTTCTATAAAAAATGTTGGCTTAGACTGCGACAGGTTTTCGTTAGAAAAAGTTACAACAGACAACTCTTCCATAGAAAAACTGAGTCTACTTTTCTATTGAAAAAATTTTTGCGTGGGTCATGTGAAAAATTTGCTGAGAAGGTCTCATACATATATTTTCTGTAGAAAAGGTTTACTCAAATTGTGGCAATTCCAAAAGTCTCCTCACAGTCTGATAATTCGATTCAAGTTTCGCTAAATATTTGCTATTTCACAGTATATATTTCGAAAACTTTACCTTAATATACATCCAACAAAAAAACAAATTAAAATTTTTAAATAATTATAAATGAGTAGTCGCAAGGTTAAGTCGATAAATTTAAGTCTAAACGCTTCTACAGAATAAAAAAAAGTCATTTAACTCAAATACAGCTAAAATTCAAATTAAATATTTAGACATGTGATAAAACAGTCACCGCTAAGGTGACATCTGCATCAATATTTTCACAGAGAAACACACACAATGCATCACACTAATTGTGCTTTGTAAATTTACTGAGAATGAATTACAATTTTAAATGTGCAGCTTTTATTGCAACTTGAAGAAAACTCGTTGTTTATTAATTCACGTTGTGCTGAAATTCGAATTGTGGAAACAAACACCTCATTTTCCAAGGAAAGAATCGATTGAAATTACTATTGCCATTTTAAGAAATTTCATTGACTCTTATTTCGCTAGTTCGTACTGCACGGGCTACGAAATTTGGCGCTGTAGAGGGCAAAATGTACAAAAGTGTCACTAATAAAATTTCCATACACCCGTACATTGCAAAGGTATGAAATATATTGTTCATTTGCATATTCGGAATTCCCTGATGAATTACAACAATTAATTTCTGATAAAATTTAAATTTTTCTAACTGTGTTCTAACGTACATACATACATGTATATAGAGTGTTAGAACGTACCCTGCAGTTTTAAAAGTAGAAATTGACTCAAAATCGTTAAATATTTCCCTAACGAAAAATCGACTACCGACTACAGTTCCCACAAGTAATGAAACAGTTCGCCTGTTGACGCTCTCATTCATTGATATGTTAATGCCTTCAACCTCGAATTTTGTTTTGGAGTCGAAAAATGTGTGCCCTTATTCTAAAGAATATCAGCAAGAAAAAAATTATTTTAAGTATTTATTATGATTTTATCATTTAGTCTGATATTGAGGTCAAGCCCAGGAAATTTTTGATTTTGTAATCCACGTGCGGACTACTTCAGCCATCGCCGCCTTCCGTCCGTACTGTACGTATGCATGTTGCCATCAATTTGGTGTGAAATTTAGACGCAAGACTCCGAATAGCCGCCACAAAAGGTCACCCAAGCTGATCATAAAATGGAAGCAATGTCCGATGAACATTCTTAACCGAGCATGCATTTTGATAATAAAATTCAATAATCTGCAAGCGTTGTTCGTTTGGAAGTCCATTCAATTCTAGACCAAACTGAACATGTTTGACAGTAACATGTTACCCGAAAACAGTTGAGTTGCCAAAAACAGTGTTGCCAAAAAGAAAGTTGCTAAAAAATCATATAAAGATGAAGACGACACTTTCACCTTTCTCAGAGTTATTGAATTTTCTTAATCCTCTTTGATCTGCAAAAGTTTCAGTGCTCTGAAATTCGTCTAAAACACTTAGACATTTCTGATTGACTTTCAAAATTTTTGATTTTGCTCCAATTTTCGTACAATATTTTGCGACAAAATTTTGAAGAGGTTTATGACAACAAATTATACTAATCAAAGGTGTTAAAGGGAACGACAATGAGCAACATGCAGATAAAAATTGTTTTTTCAATTATGTTCCCCTAAAACATCATTAAGAAAAAAATATTCAACATTTATTGTAATTCGACTCCCAGGCCGTGAATTTGTAAACACACTCGTTTCTCATGACAGACGGCAGGGGATGACTGACAAAGTCATTTCTGTGCATTTTACCGCACCGGTTTATTTAGTTCTACGTAGTCAAATGCCATGATATGAAAAAAATATTGTAAAAAAACTGGTCTGCAAAAAAACTTTGGGAAAAAAACAGAACATAAAAATACGCAAAAATATGCATGTGCTTGGAAATACTGAGTTTAAAAAAATGTGTAGAAGGTGTTCATGGCGACATGCTGACTGTTACATAAAAATATAATTTTTATGAATTTCTTTTTATTTTAAATTCGTTTTTGTTTAATACCGATAATAAATAATATGGATGATAAATTATTGAACAAAATCAAACAAAAACACACACAGAAATCAATTATTTTTGTCAATATTTTTAGTGCAAACATTTTTATTATTAAAAATAATTAATTCAGTGTATAATTAATTAATTTTTCTTTTATTATTTAATATTAATAATATATTCGAATACCGAATTAATTTTTTTCCAACATTTAATTGCCGGAAAAGAGTTTTCGCACCATCATGGTATTGGTTTCTTTCAATATCTTGACAACTACTCGTACATTGGATAAGACTTGCTGGAATTTACCTGCCGATGGATGAAAAACTTCCGATTTTGAAAGTAGAAATAAACGTATTTGGAAAAAAATGTGACTTGGTGCAGTTTACCTCCCACATACAGACATAATTAAGTGATTTGCTGATCGAGAAGTTCGGCTGTATTTATTAAAAAAAATATTAAAATCGACATATATATGAAAATAATTTGCATTGTGTGTGTAATTGATGTTCTTGTTGTGTAGTGCGTGAACCGATTTTATTTTAGAAAATTTCTTATGAAAGGTAAAGTCAATGCTAATGTTTTATGTATATACTGTCAAAGTATGTGCACGTGAAAAAAATGGTGAAAAAAAATGCAAGATGGTCCCATGCAAGAAACGGCTTCTTTTTAAAGAGCGATTTTGAATTTTGTACAAGAAACTTATAAACTTTAAAAAAATATGCATGTAGCAAAATTTTCTTCTTGAGATATGTGTGTGTGTGTGTGCATCAAAAGATACTGAAAATAATAATAAATAATAAATTTTTTTTTTTTATCTGGGACCAGCAATCGGGAGATGACTCCTACACATGCGAAACATTGTGCTGGAACTATAGGAAAGGGATAGTAGGAGAAACGACAGGAGGTGTAGCTTAATTAATTATTTTTGCAGCTCTGCTTTCACACGTTCTTGTTTACACTCGTAGCAGTGCTGAAGCTTCGCTTCAGTAGCCATTTTTATCATTGTTTTACTTCGCCGGTGCTACACAATACCGACGAAGGAGGGCGTTCTGATGCGATTGTGGTTTGCTATCAGCTGAAGCCGGTATTGTTCAGTGGCCAGTGACTATGCCTTCGCCACTGAAACCTTCCGACAACAACTGACACACAAAGACACACTAATGCTCATCAGAAAAATGCGAGATGTTTATCTTTATTTTAAAATTTTTTTTCTGAAACTGGGGTTGAACCCAGGTCTGTTTTTGGATTCTTTAATTGTTTCATAAATTTTAAGTGTGAAAATTAAAAAACAAATTATAAAAACAAAAAAGTGTTGCCATTTGAAAATATTTTAAAATGTTCCGAAAATTATTTTTGTACAAAACAAAATAAAAAACGTTTAACGATCCTTGCATTAAGTACATTTCAAAGTGTAAGTGCATCGCATTGTTATTGTGCTTGTACAAGTAATATAAATATGGCTATGCAATCAAAGATTCCTGGCACCTCGGTTTCATTCAAGTCTGGGGATAGTGTCACAAATGAAGAAGAAGATGTTGTGAATTATTCAACAGAATATTTTAATTCATTGGATTCGCCAGGACTACTTCCGCATAATTCCAATTGAAAATTGGATTCACTATCATTTTTACTTCGCAATCATTTAAGCTACTATTTTTACAGGCAAGTTCAAAGGCAAACAAGTATTCATGCCATGCATCCCAATATGCCGATATGCCGTTTGAATTTATATAGATTCAATTTCCTGCTAGTCTCGCGTTTCTGATTACTATTAATAAGACCCAAGAGCAATCGTTAGGAATTGGTGGACTGAATTTAGAGAATCGGGGTTTCTTCACATTTACAGTTGTATGTAGCATGTTCCCGTATTTTTCGATAAGGTATACATATTTTTACAGAAAATTAAAAACAAAAAAGTTGTACAGCATAGAGCATTAAAATAAAAAGTTTTTCTCGAAATACATTTTATGTTTATCCTTTGTACTACGAAGTATACAGAGTTTGTTCTTGGCAATTTCGCGCGCAAAACAGCCAATATTTTATTGGCTGTGTAGCAAGTGTCTTTTTTGGCCACAAGAAGTCCGTTATCATCTCGCGATTTCCTACAGACCCAGTTTGCTGAAATTTGCGCACAATTATCCCGATGGTGGACACTTCTGGACGATTATTCGGAGCAAAAAAATCACAAAGTGCACGAAAGGCATTATTATTTGAACGCTCAATTTCGTATAAGGCTGCAACAATCTCAACGCGTTGCTCAATTGTGTACCACTCCATGGTTGAATTTGTCAAACATTGAAATAAAGAAATGTCAAGTTAAGTTGGGTAAAAAGCTTGACGTTTAGTTGAGATTCACAATTAATATCGTCCATTATGGTTGGACCACCCAGTACAAAATACATTTTTTGATTGTAAAATTTTCATATGAAATAAATAAATTATCCAATAATTAGAAAAAAAAATTTTTTTTTTTTTTTGGGACAATTCATGAATCATAAAATGTTTGATAATTATAATGTCTTGCCTGTGTAAATTTTAATTGTAATTACATACTAATAACAGGAGCGTACTTTATCGGCAGTTGATTCTTATGAAAATGGATCGCCCTGCTTAATAATTAGTACGTCTATACAGCAGCTAAAGAGTTGAGTTGAGTAAAAATTACAGTTTAATTAAAAGTCTTTACTAACGAACACCTTCCAAAAAAGAAGGTTACACAGTATTTATTTCTTTGTAGGTATTAGATGTCGTCTAACTGTTACTTCTCATAAGATAATCAACAGTGATTTATTTTAACTGATGTTGAATGAATATTGTAGAAAAAAATTAATATAAAAATTTAATTTTCAAGTCAACTCATCCTAACAATGTTTGCCCTTAAATTTTAATTCAAAAAACTTCTACATATAAATATATTTAAAATTTTTTGTATATGTATGTATGTATGTATGTATGTGCATTGAAGTTTTGTTTTGTCATTTATTTTGCTAATCGAAATGCCAACAAGAACAGCCCAAGAGATACAAAACAAACTTGTCTTGTAAGCCATTAAATAAATGAAAAAGACTTAATGGCTCTGAAAGTCTATTCTATAGTTTTTATTTCTCAAATTAATGCAAGAATCAATGTGCAAGTATGACTCACATACAGAGTTTTCATGTTTCCGCAATATTTTTAAAAGCAACAAGTTCATGTAATTCCACTGAAAAAAGATTTTTTTGTTGAGCATACATTTATTTATTTGGAATATTGTGCATTAATTTATTAATAAATATTAGTAATAATTTAGTTACTTTAATTGGGAAATATTTACATCCAAGAGATCATTTATAAACTCACTTAAACTTGAATTTTTGTGGTTGATATTTTCGGAATAAAGTAACCACTACTGAATGAAAATTTAATGAAAATCGGCTGTATCAATTTGATTTTTGGATTTATAGAAAAAAGCTGTTTAATTCAAAGGAACTTTCATAATATTCAAAAACAATTTCGCGTTATAAATGCCCTACTAACATGTAAACTGGTGATTCTGGATACTTAAAACCCTGTGCATTCGTTTAGACAGACTTATTTCTGACAGTCGTAAAGCAAAAGCCGTCGTACGTACGTACATATTGAAAACTATGTACGTTGCATGGAATGCAGTTTTTCGAATGTTAAAGCAAACATTATATTATTAACCGTTTGTGTGAATAAAAAATAAAACTAACATTAAATTTTTTTTTATTGAATCAACTTGTTTACGTAGTAAATTTCAATTGCAGTATTGCACATTTGAAATCAATTCAATAGTAGTAGTAGTAGTAGGGGCTTGAGCACTACATTGCAACGCGTATGCGAGGAGCGAGAGGTTTGCCTGATTTTCATTTTAATTTTCTTAAAAATTAACATTGAAATCCAAATCGTGTTTTCAACGATTTTTTAAAATAACTATTTTTATTTATTTGTTTTTCTGCTGTATTTTTTTTTGTGTGTGCATTTGGCACGAGTCTTTAACAATCTTACGTACGCATTAGATTTTTAGTTTTCAAAATGAGTTTTAAATTTTAAATTGAAAATATATTAACGCAAGAAATAACAGTTTAATATTTATGTATGTACAACAGAAGAAACGATTATATTTCAAAAGTACCTTGAGAAATATTATTATATTCTTTAATAGAAATTACGCAGAAGGGGGAAAAATATTTAGCCTGGGATATAATTACAATTAATTTCTCACTATTATGCATTCATTTAATCAGTTGCTGGTAATTTCAAAAAGAGTTCTTCCTACAATCTAGTCGCCAGCAACCCTTTAAAAATAATTTATAAAAAATATATTTTTAATGAGAAATAATTATCATATGTATGTATGAATAAAAAAAATATACTTTTAAAATATCTGATGAGGTAGAATTAGAATATATAGCAGATAAGCCCTTATGACACTACATTATTTCTGCAGTGTTCAAGAGAGTGTTGGAGAAGAGAGCAAACATTAATCAGATGCAAAGAGTACAATCATATTAAGATAAATGCAAAAAATTCAAATCAAATCCGCCACTAGTGTTATCGAAAATAAATGAGTAACTGTCAAAAAAATGTAAAAGGTTTCAACTTAAAATTAACGTTTCTTTCAGACTGTTGCTGTCCCTTTCTATCACTTTTATATTAATTAATGAAAAATAAATGTAGTGTCATTCGGGCTATAGAAGAACACCTCATATAAGTAAAAACCGCTTATAAGAAAGTATTTCAAAAACACCATGTCCTTTTCAGTATCATTCAACTAGAAAATATTTCTATATAAGAAAACCGCTTCTAAGAAAAACACTGATAGAAGAAATAGCCAGCCATGCACCAAAAACAAAGATACATATCGAGCCTTTGGTGCAATACCGTCATAATTCAAAAAATCGTGAACTGAGAAAAATACATTTGAAGTTTTGAGCCATCTTTTTGATAGTATTTTCGTTTACTAAAGTTATTTTTTTACAAGTTTTTAAATTAAGAGACATGTTTTAAAATGTTTTCTGTTTGTAAATTTCTTGTCATAAAGGAAATATTTCATTATTGCAAATAAATATTGTTGGAAAAAGCTGGAGGCAATAAAGACATTTGTAGCTGTAGAATCTGAACAGTTAGAGATAGAACCATAATCTTTTTCTCTTTAGATATATATTTCCCCAAAGATCATTTCTGCATACCCAGCTCAAAAAATTCGAATTTTGAGTTACTGCGGTATTGCACCAAAGGCTCGATATGAAAAACATTCTTTATAAGAAATTTTTCTACACGGCAAAACGATATTTTTTACAAGACGCAGTTTTACGCTTTTAAGTTATGTTTATACGAAGGAATTCGTGAGAATAATCGTTTTACTATGAAATTAAAGAAATATCATTTACACACTGTTGTTGTAAACAATGTAAACTAATAAAAAAATTTATTTATTATTTAAAAAAAATTTCTTATAAAAAATAATTGTATATAAGAAAAGCACGTTCACCAGAAAATATTTACTGTTGTAGTACAAATTTTTACCCGAACATTTTCTTACAGAGAATTTCATATATCAAGAACTTTGCTTGGAAAATTTTTAATGCAAAAACCTTTCAACAAAAAAATTCATACGGCGAGTGACACAATGTCTCTTTTACGCGACGTCTTTGGTGAACGAATTATTTCCCGTACGCAATTTTAAATCGAGTAAAATTATGCGAATTCAGTTTACAGAACACCTAAGTATGTGTCGTCGTTTTAAAAACGAAAAATTTTTACGGATTCGGTTTACGGAATATACACGAATAATGTCTTAAATAAGAAGTTGTAATGAACTCAAATCCCCTCGATCATTTTGTATCATCCTGTCAGAATAGTCAGATATGAAAAATTTCTAGACCTAAAATTTTCTATATGTGCATGCATACATATGTATATATGTATGTAGTACATATATGTATGTATAAAGGATTTTAATAAAAAATATTTTCTTTAATTATTTACCCGTTATACGGTTGGTCATAAACAACAAATACGAAGTATTAAAGAATTTTCGAAAATTTTCACCATTTCCCTATGAATTTTTCGCAAAGGAAAAAATTGGAGGGATTCACAAGTTGTCATAAAGTCGTATATTGTAAAATAATGAGCTAGTCCTCTTAACATATTGTGCTATTTCTAAACTAATTTAGCTATGATAATAATATACATTTAAAAAATAAATGCAGTGGAGTTGGGCTATAACGAGTTGTGAGTTAAAAGTTATTATATATTTTTTAAGTAACAGAACAACTTAGTGTTACTCAAATGTGATAAATAATTAAAAGTTTAAAAATACGTACTAATTTGTATGAAATGTTAATGCAAAACTGTTGCGACCGTAGAATTTTTTGGTTGTAAACGAAAATCCGTTATAACCGAACACCAAAATGTCAATAAGTTTGAGCGAAAAGTAGATTAATTTAGCAGATTTATTATTTGGAAACCAACAATAGTGCTTTTAAACTATTGTAAAAAATTTTCGTACTTTATTTAGTACTTCGTATTTGTTATGTGTAGCTAACCTTCTAACGGATGAATTTATCTAGAATCGTTTAGACTGTAGAAGCCACATTGAATTCTTTTTGAATTTTTAATTTACCTGTAGGTTATAAATTCTTCGAACATGAATCACTTCTGGTTTTCGGTAAAAGCGAAGGGAGAAAACTGAAAGCCAAAGATTTATTTTTTGTTTTTGTTATTTGTTTGAAATCAATCGTTAAGAAGCTTAATAAAAATACCGCGCTTGCATGTAGATACTATTTATTTAGAATCACAAAAATGCCACACATTCAGTCAGTCATTCATTCATTCGATCCCATCATAGTCATCTTATGAGTTGATGACAAAAGTGTAAAATTTATTTGTAGATTTAAAAAACAGAAAAGAAATAAACAGCAACGTGATTACTTAATAACAGTTGATATTGTTGTTATTCTTATATTTTTATTACAAAATAACAGGCAAGGAAAACAAAAACAATTTTAGTTTCATATTGCGTTATTTTGTATTGAAAATACAAATATGTATAAGTTATTGACATGAAAATGTTTGTTTTTTCTATGTTGCTAAGAAACGATTTTTTATGGTAGAACAAAGAAATAAAATCATTAGCAACACGTTGTAACAATTCACAACCTGTTTGACAGAGAGAGAGAGAGAGAGAGAGAGTATCAGCGGGATCAAACAACGGAGAAGACGTACAATGAGTTTAAAAATTATCTGAAGGCAATAAGTAATTTAAAGTAGATGAAGTTAAATTTCAAATGAAAAGACGTGAAAACTCTTAAAACCCCTCAGAATATCAGCTGATTAAATAGTTTAACTTTGATTCATGTAATAATTCATCTGACAACTCATCTATATACATATTTACATACATATATCTTTTTCTTTGGATTAGTGCTCAAAGTATGATCCCTACACATGCAATGTATTATGTTGGAACTAGGAAATAAGACTTTAGGATGGGAATAGAGGTATTAGTGTTTGTGGACGTTCGACCACATAAGAAGTGACAGGGAAAACCTCTTTTGTAACCAAAATGTAAAAAAGTTTACCAAATTGGAAGAAAAGCAGCCAACATTTTATGTAACAGGTGTTAATAAAAATAGAACGATATATGCTTCAACAAAACATTGAAGTTGTTAAAATTCACTACAAAAATGTTGAAAATTTCACGGTCTCAGTTCACAAAACTAAAACATTTTTGAATCATAGTGAAGTTACTTCTCGGCCAGCAATTGAGAAACTGGCGGACCTGTTGGGATAAGCTAGTGATATGAAGAATCGAACTGTTGCACATACCACATGAATAATTTCGGATATTGTGGTGTAGCCCATGTTGAACAAAATCCAGGTTTGTCAATTTCTCTTTGGAATTGAACATTCGACAAACAGCATTACACCGTATTTTACACTTTTTTACTTTGCTTCGGCTTCTAAGTGCTATTAACAGGCGTCAGATACCGACCATCCATAACGTCGTGTGTCCGAGGCAACGTTAAAAAGAACTATTGTCGAAAAGCCTCTTCATAGCTTATGTGTGGCTTTTCGAAAATGAGGCTGGATCACCTGCTACGAGGAATGGATTGCCGGCAAAAGTTTCTTGACCCTGCGATTAGGCAAATAGGTGACCACAATTTGCCACCGAAATTTTCTCACTAACATGTTTAGACTTCTTTTCATTGTATCTACGTAAAAAGAAGTTCTACACCATGGCACAGAATCGGTTCAAAACCACAAAAATGGAATTCATGAAATTTTCGAGTACATATAGCCGCAAATGTGCGAATTGTGTGATGATAAAAAATTTCATGCGAAGAATATAGTACGGCAATAGTAATCACTATCATGGTGTTACTTTTGTTTAAAAATGTAACCAAAATGGCAGAAAGGTGCACATGTACACACTGGAGAAAAACAGTAATATATCGACCCCTGTGTGCGAAATTATCGTATGTTACACTTTTTTCGAAATCGACTTTTTTATGCAAAATGGTTCTAAATCCATTAATGCATCTGCAGATAAAGTATTATAGCGATAATTGTTATAGTTATGGAGATAACACTATGTACATTTTATCGTATGTGACAGTTACTGATGTCAGGCAAATAAAAAAAAGACGAGTAAAAACGGTCTCTTGTGAAATTTAGTTATTGTAACATACGATAATTTCGCGCACAGCTGTCGATATTTTAATTAATAGTAACCAAAACGGCAACGATGCAACGATAGAACAACAAAATATATTTGTACAACAAAATCAAAACGAACAAAAATTTGCACAGTTAGCTTTTTCATATATCGCTTTTTTCCCCTATAACGAATAAAAAAATATTTCCACTACGTAATCAGTTGCGGGGAGCGAAAACTTTGGATGGAATGTGAAAAGCGTGAAAAATTCAAGCCGTATGCAATATTTTTCATATACTATTTCAATTGCATAAGATGACTAATTTGCTGCTATTTATCTGTTGGAGTTGCGATACTTTTTCATACACTTTAACTAAAACTAATGGCTGTGAAGACTTATGCTCAGAAAATACTTACAGAAAATAATTAAATGTGTTTTCATTGTTACAAGCTGGTATTAAAATAAAAGCATTTGCTTTAATGAAGGAAATAATTAAATTATTTTTGTAATTGGAATTATTATTTAACACTTTGAAGTTATTGCTGTAAAAAAGAAGCATTTTCTTTATTTACTTGCAAAAATATCTCGTAAATATTTCAGCCTATAATCATGACTTCTTCTTTAATCGGCATATTTAATACTTAAATTATTAATTGTTTTAAAAATAAACCATTAATTACTTCTCCCTGCTTGTTTAATTCTTTAAAGAATGTAGCATTTAAATATACATATGTATGTATGGGGGGAGGTAAACTACACCAACTCACATTTTGGAAATGTTACAACAGATCGCAAAAACAATTTGAAAATTACAAATGCTTCAATCTCAGTATTGAAAAGTTGCCGTATCCCGAATATTTTATATAATATTGTAATATTGTTTTTCTTATATCGATAATATTCTTAATGAAATTGCGCCATATAATAATTATATTACTTATTAAAATGATGTTCTCTACCGCCCATGATGATATTGGTACTGTTCAATCACCGAAACCTATATTAGATCAGACTTATTGGAATTTAACTACCGATAGAGGAAAAACTTCTGATTCTAACAGTATAAAAAGAATTATTTTGGAAAAAAGTGACTTGGTGTACAGATATATATGTATTTACGTACTCGTATATACACTCACAAAATTATTACAGCAATGGACAATAAGAAGTATTCAGTTCTGTCATATTTAAATGAATAAACATTTAAAACTCTAAGCAATTCTATTTTTAATTGATTCTGACATTCATTAAAAAAACTAAGTACGGATTTTCGGTTGATTTCAAAATTGTTTTTTCTTTATGTTGTACGTTTTTGATATAGTAAAATAAGGAGAAAAAAAATTGTTTAAGGGTTTAATCAGTTCAACAGTTCTTTTTACGCAACGTGCGATTTGTTTTAAGTATGGTAATATATTCAGTTATTCTCAAATAGTTTATGGGAATTTTTATATCAACTTGTGAGATTTTTTTGCTTTTCGAAAAATTTTTGTTGAAGGTCTACGGTCGAAATTCACCATATACGGCGTCTGTGCAAAAGAAAATTGAATTTTGAATTTTTTTCAGAAGTAACTATTTATTCATCAATATCTATTTGTCCTCTTCAAAGTAATCCTCCTCAGATATAATGCACTTATGCCAGCGCTTCTTGCAATCCTCGAAGCACTTCTGAAATGCGATTTTCGGTATGGCCATCAGCTCGTTCTTCAATTTTGACTTCATCTCAGCAATTGTCGCAAAACGGTTTCTTTTCACTAGTCTGTTCAGTTTTGGGAATAGGCAAAAGTCGCAGGGAGCCAAATCTAGTGAATAAGATGGTTGAGATTTGATTAGGGTGTTGTTTTTGGCCAAAAAATCACGAACAAGCATTGATGTATGCGCTGGTGCATTATCGTGATGCAGAATCCATGATTCTATTTTCCACAATTCCGATCATTTGAGCCGTATTGCTTCACGCAAACGTTGCATAACTTCCTTGTAGTATTCCTTATTAACCGAACGACCTGTTGGCAAGAACTCATGATGTATCATGCCATTGTAATCGGAGAAAACAAAATTCACCTTTTCTTTTGAACAAACCTCGTAGTGAAATGGCCCAAAGAAATAACATACATTAATTATTAATTAAAATTAATTAATTATTAATAAAATTATTATTAATTAAAAAGATACAGTCCAATTGAGAACCTCATTCTTTTTTAAGACGTTTAAAAAATAGATTTTTACACTTCTATTTAACTTATATATTTATTTTACACTTGAACTATAAAAAAAAACAAAGTAAAAATCAGTCGTTTTTACAAGATTTGGCGTTGATTATTTGGCAATAAAAATAGTAGAAACAAAAGAAAAATCTGTAATTTTTACTAAATTCGTTTTTTGTATATTTGTGAGTTACAATAAACCCAATGACGAAAACGGCTATGGCTTTTTCGGGTTTAAGTCATTTAATTTCTTACCATTAAAAATTAAATTAACTTTTCGTTAAGTTTTAAGTTAAAAATAAGTACACCAGTTTTTAAAAAAATTTAATTTATTTTAAATTGCAATTTCAGTTAATTTTATGTACAGAATATTTTCAGTGTAGTTGCTATTTACCCAAATAATAAAATTATGATGTAATTCTGCTTACTTTTTTTATCCAGTAAATACAGCCATAAAAAACATCGCCAAAAATTTTATACACTCAATAATTTGATATGTTGCAAATCAACTTTTAAGCTTAAGAAAGAACAATTTTTCAAGTATTGGAAATTCGGTTAGAGAGTTGGAAATATTCAAATTAAACAAAATATATGTATGGTGTTGGAAGATTTTCTTTGGTATACAATCGGTTGATCAAACCAGACAAATACCATAACGAACTTAAAAAATAATTTAGAGATTAAAATATAATATGCGAAAAAATTTTAATAAAATTTTTTTTCTTCGACCAGCACTCAGAGGATGACCCTTACACATGCGGTGCATTATGCCGAAACTACGAAACGAGGTTTTGGGAGAAAGCGTAGAGGGAATAGTATTTATTGACTATCGATTTGAATTTTCCCACGTCAAAAGTGACAGTAAAGACCTCTGTGGGTAGTCTATTCCACATACGTGCTTTTCGGCCAAAAAAGAACGTATTTTCTTCGTAGTGCAAGTCGCTGCCAAATCGACCCCAAATGAATGCGCTCTTAGTGATGATTGCATTGGGCGCGCGAATGACCGGATTTCGGTAACAAGATACCTGATTTTATTAGACACATCCCATTATAAAGGGTGTCCCAACAAGAACGCAAGATTTAAATTTGGCGCCATTCGAAGTGTTATTGTTTGACATGTGAACAATTGTTATTGTTTGCTAGTAGAAGGTACGAGGTTAGTAAAAATGGAGCGCTACACGAATGAACAACGCATTCTCATTGTGAAATTGTTTTACCAAAATGGTGAAAGTTTTGCGGCTACAGTTCGCAAATTGCGATCAATTTGGGTTCACAATAATGCTCCAAAAGAGTCAACTGTAATGAGATTAATGGATAAATTTGCCGAAACTGGGTCTGTTAGTGATGTAAAGACAACAACGCGCCTTCGACCAGGTCGATCGACCAAAATGTCGCAGCTGTACGTGATGATGTCGCACAAACTCCATCCACCTCAATTCGACACCGAGCTCAGCATATTGGTGTCTCCAATATTTGTATCTTCATGCATACAAAGTTCAATTGACTCAGGAACTGAAGCCAGCTGACCATGGACAGCGAAAGGAGTTCGTTAATTGGGTATTGGAGAAACAACATTAAAATGCTGATTTTGCCGATTAAATCATCTTCAGTGACGAGGCCCATTTCCATCTTGATGGTTTCGTCAATAGGCAGAATTGTCACATTTGGGGTGAGGAAAATCCTCGAGTGATTCACGAGAAGCAAATGCATCCTCAACGTGTCACTGTGTGGTATGGATTTTGGGCTGGAGGAATAATTGGACCTTTTTTTTATGAAAATGAGGCAGGTCAAGCTCAAACAGTCAATGGTGTCCGGTATCGTGAAATGATAACCAGTTTTTTCGTGCCTAGAATTGAAGAAATGAATGTGGAGGGCATGTGGTTTCAACAAGACGGCGCTACATGTCATACAGCCAGAGAAACAATTCAATTGCTGCATCAGTCATTTAAATCTTGCGTTCTTGTTGGGACACCCTTTAGTAACGATAGAACAACGAAACGCACCCCACTTTGCGCCGATGCTCAAGAGAGTCAATAGAGTTGGATACCCTACTGTCTCATATGAGTTTCTTCGCTCTCTCCTGTACACGGTCGAGTAACTTTAAAATAGTTTTTGAATCACCGGCCCATACATGAGTTTTGTATTTCATTTTCGGCCATTTCAACTACAACTACAGAAAAACAAAAGTGAATTTTTTTGTTCAAATTATTCCACAAATTTCCCAAGAAATACCACAACATTAAGTGTGGTTTTGTACTTTTAGCGCAAAGTTCGTCAAAATAGGCATTAAGGGGAATTATTCATATGAAAACACTAAATGCTGAGAAGTAGAGAATTACATGAATATTCTTGCAAATAAATTTATATTTTACTTACTGAATGAGTAAAAACAAATTTTATATTCAAAAATTGTGTGTCTCATAATAAACGCAAGATTAGTGCGCGCCAGGGTTTTATAATATTGTTAAGCAAATAAAAATGCGCTGTTCTACGGTGTAAAACAACATCCTCTAAACCAGAACTGTCATCAGTCAACTTGTTTGTTTTTGTTTTCAGGAATTTTTTCTAATTTTTTTTGCAAATTCCTCAAAAAAAAACGATGCCTCATAACTCAGTTTGAAACTCCAAACGTTTAAAATTACAAAAAAAAAACATTAAGTAATTGGCTCCGGGAGGATAACTATAAAAACTCACTTAAATTAAACAAAAAATTAACGTCATATATCAAGTTGATCGGAAGAATTAAATCTCAGCAAAGTCAAGTGAATAAAATATAGCAACGAGGAAAGTATACCACAAGTACTAGAATTTATACTTGAACTTGTTGCAACGCTATTCAACAAACATAGTGTACCAAAGATTAGTTCCTTAACTCAGTTGGCAGCTAAAGGCGCTAAAGTTTGATGTTTGGTGCAAAATGATAGTGAAACCAGCTCAAATATAATCATACCAACTCGAAACCGCAGCCGCACAATGGCTTGAAGTCGGCAGTTATACTTTTCCGCAAACAATAAAATTCACTGTTTAAAATGTTAAATTTTAATACCGCAGCAGTTCCGATAACTTTACCGATATTTAAAATTTTCAACTTCCTGTTTTTGTGGCAACTAATACCGAGGATAGAATAAAGAAACTACTAATTCCACATAATGTATATGATATATCGTCCTTACCCCAACAAAATCAGACAAATTCTGTGATAGCTCATGTTTTATTTTACTAAACACTTATAGCAATAGTAATATTGATTGAATAAAGCAGTTGTCTTAAAAAAATTGGGAAGTTACAACACAAACGCTTTTATTGCAATACAATTTTAATTGCACTTGTCATATTGAATACTTGATCCAATTTCGGAAATCTTTTTTTTTTATTGTGAGATGACCCCTGCCCATACGATGCAGTGTGCTGGAACTATGGGAAAGGGATAGTTAGAGAAACGACAGGAGATGAAGTTTAATTAATTATTTTACAGCTCTGCTTTTGCACGTTCTTTATTTATAGCAGTGTTGAAGCCTCGGTTTAGTAGCCATTTTTATTATTATTTTACTTCGCCGGTGCTACACATGGTATTAAAAAGTAATGTATTCTAAAATTTTCCGAATTAATTCTCAACAGAAAAAAATATCTCACCCGGTTCTTATTAATTCTGAATTGGATTGGATATTATAGCTGGGGGCAAATTAGGTTGATATTACATCTGCAAGTGAAGGTATGTGATTTTATATTTTTTTCTCCTAACTTTCATAGTTAAAATAAAGTAGTTCGGAAATTTATGATTATTGCAAATGGAAAATATTGTACTTGTTAGTGGGTTAATAGACCTGATTTAATTTGCGGCCAGTTTCCACATAGCCAAAAATTACTTTCTGCCTCTATAAATTGAAGAACATACAAAGTCACATTAAAATTGCATGCTCTTAACTCCCACTTAAATTTTTCCATTCACATGCACATCAGAGCGCACTCCATCGGCGGTATTGTGTAGCACCAGCGAATTAAAATAATTAATAAAATTGGCTACTAAAAATAAAGCTTTAAAATTGAATACGTGTCCTTGACATCAGAGGCGCTGCAATACTGTTATAATCAAAGAACGTGCAAAGGCAGAGTTATACAGATAATAAAACGTTTCTCTTCTTCAATTCCTTCATCAGCTTTCATCTCTCTCACTATGACTTTCCTCTAGTTCCAGCACAATGCATCGCATGTGCAGGGATCATCCGCTGAGTGCTGGTCCAAAATAAATAAATAAACAAATAAAAAAAAGATTGGAGTCTGCTGTGGTCGCTTATTAAAACTATCATTAGTCCCAGTACAAGAAAAGAGCCTGTCACTAAAAACAAACCTGCCGTTTCAATTAAAATGGGAAAACATTATTAAATTAAAAAATACATTTGTGATGAATTCTTTATTTGAAACATGCCTGTTTATCTGCATATTGATAGAGAAGGTGACAGAAAGGAATACTAATCATATAAAAAATTAGGAATTTTCTTTAGCAGTGTTGAATTTTCTTTTATTAAAAAAAGTAAAAACTATACAAAATTTCGAATAAGTAACTTAAAAGCACAATAACAACAGAACATCAAAATTTCATTAGTAACATTTACAGTCGAAAATTTGAAACTCGTGAATTTGAATCCCGAGATTCATTGTATTCGGTTTCCAAGACTCCTGAAGAACATTCAATAAATTTAAAAAAAAAATCCATGTAATTTGGTCCCCTCGCTAATTTGAAGTTATTTGAATTTCATCTTGATCGCCGACGAGTTATAACGTGGATTTTTTTTTGATTGTACACTCTGTATGATTATATTATTTGAAATATTTTAATGCAGTGCAGTGTGCAGTGTAATGAAAAATATAAAATAAAAACAAAATAATCATTTATTGTAGTTTATATGCATTGCTCTATATATCTTGTATAGAAATGTCATGTCATGTCATCAATGCTCACCGACGATCTATAATTTGAAGTTTGGCTTTTCAACATTCTATAATAAGAACTCGTCATTTGAATGTTTGTGTATTTTTGAAACAAACTAAAAATTAAACGCTGATGATGAAGGATGGAACGCTGATGAAGGAAGATGAAAGTGTAGCAGCTTTCGAAAACGACATGTTGTTCCGTTCCGCTAGTGTTTGTCAGTGTCATTTACAATTTTGTCTTTGATTTAGTTTGTTTCGTAGTATGTAACTATCATATGTAATTTTCATTGCCTGTAAAGGTATTAATTAACAGCATCAGCCTATTTTGAAATTGGAAAATTTAAGGAAACTAAAAAATTAAATAGCTTCCTTCAGTATCGCTTTAATTTCAATTAAACTATAGTTAATTTGAAATCTCGATTATTTGAATGTCCTTCATCGTCACAAACGTGTTAATTTAATGGATGATTGTTGAATTTATTGAGGTTAGGGTGCTCTATACGAAAAACTTTTTGCTTAATATTCGGTTGGAATGTAATCATTACAAACATTTTGTGGAAGGTTGCACATGTGTTTAATTTATATTGAATTTTTAGAATTACTATACACTACGGATTAGTTTAGTATGCGGTCTGTAAATTGTAAAAGATTTTAAGAAATAAACCTTAGGAGTTCCTAGAGATGAATGGTATGAAAGCTCTTCGCTGAGACTATGGATTCTTCAGGTAGATATGATGATTATTAAAATATATTTATTGTGCGCCTAACCTAAGTATATCCAAATGAAAATAAGGAATCTGAATTAGGGGATTATTTTGGGTCTATAGGTTTTTCTGGTGATTAGTTGCGGTGTTTTTTTTTTATTATTTTTAAATATCAGACCAGAACGCTTCTATATGGTTAGCGTTATAAGCGCAATTTTTTTTTATAATTTTATGATTAAAGCATATATTCGGTTCCCTTCTCACATATTTTTTTATCAAAGTCAGCCGTTTTGAATTTACAATGCTTTCATTTCATTTAATGCCTTCTTATTAGAGAACACATATCATGTAGTAGAAAATAAATGTATCAAAATATGCGAAATGAAAGAAAACCTGTCGAAATCGGAATTTTCGATTTGCCGTCCTTAAAAACGCCAAAATTTTAAATGTTATGTTGTATTTTTCCCACGCTGACAACATGGGAGGATTGCCGTATTTGTCGATAGCCGGGTTGTACTTCTTGCGCTGGGGTCACACAGAACTTCATCGGTATTGGTGAGGTAATCCAAGAATGTGCTATCTATTTGGGCTGTCGGACTGATATTACTCTCATCTGGATTCCGGACCATAGCTACAATCGCGTTCGATAATTCCATAGCGTTCTGGTCTTGTTGCTGTTCGGCACTACAATGAGATATGTCTCCTTCCCAATACATTCTGTCACAACTGCTGGGAACCGGACAGGGAGGAGACAGTTCTCCACCTGCTCTGCGAGTGTAGGCGGAATAACTGTGACGTATATGTCTATCCTATAACGTAGTGCTGCTAGTAACGTTAGTTAAAATAACGGCTAATGTAGGAAGGTGTCAGCGTCGTATTGGGCTATCAATCTCACAAACAATGAATATATGCGCTAGTCTTTTGATTTACGTCATTCGATATGGTTCTTAGGTCAATAAATATGAATAATGGTAATGCATCGCCTTGAGCCGCTTTGGGCTTGAAGATGACAGAAGAGGCGTCTCTTTGATTCTCAATAGATATCTGACTTTGATTGTTTCACGGTTCTTGTCTAGCTTGGAATCACGGACAACCGGATGCACCTATAGCTTCGTACTGAGTACGGGTTTAATAACTGATGTGCCGCCACTAAGCTCGGCTCGGTTATGTCTTCAACTCGGAGGGTAATTCGTGCCCATTCCGAAAAGCTAAAGTTCTGTGCTGGTTTTGCGGTTTGGATACGTGGTGGCTGTGGTTGATACCTAAAGTCACGCGGGAAGAATAGTTATTGGTCTGTTCAGGACATATCGTCATTTTTTTGACATGTGCCCTGATACGACTTTTACTAATCCAGCTGCTGTTGCCATTTCACAGCTGTCACCGAAGGGTGCTGTGGACTGTGTAGTTGAAAGTTTCCATGGGTACTCTATCTCCGGATAAGGTTACTTTATGGTTAATGGAAACCTACACGGTAAAGGTCATAGCGTTAAAATCTCTGATGTAATAATGGGTTTATACAGCTGAAAACACCTTAACAGGTCGTTTATCATAGGCAAGGATAGGTATGATAAGAATTACAACCTACGTGTAATAATCAGTAGTTACCTTTCTGGTGCCCATAGAGGCGGTGGTGAACGTTAAAAATTCACCCGGTGTTAAGAATGCTGCCGGATTAAGCTCCACGAGCAGGTGCTGACATTAACTTGAACCCAATCTGCTCTCCGAGTGCCACCGCAGGAGGAGTATTTTCTATGTATTTGAATTTCGGGACATAGCTATCCCGCAGACCACTTCTCAGTTATTATTTGAATCTGGAGAACGAACCTTATATTATATACCCGTAAAATTCCTTATCTGTGGTATCAATGTAACGGGAGCGAGTAAGTTTCATTACGAAAGTATTCTCAATTGAATACGTTGTTCAGTTTGTAAGTATAGGATATTTGAATAGGAGCACTATCAGTGGTATCCTTATTTATCCAGTGATACCCGAACTATGAACATGCTTACACAAATAATGTATGACCTATGAATTGATAAAATGAAATGATTTCGATCTAGTAGTGTTGTCCATCAACAGAACAAAATTGACCGTAAGTAAAATATATACATATTAAATAAAAAGTAATGGTAGTGTCAATATCAGGGATATAAGGCAGTCCCTAACCCCTCAGCTTTCATAATGCCAAGAAATTATGAATGAATTGCAAATCATGATACAGGTCTGTATGCTTCATTCTTGGGTAATGAGAGCGGTGTTGTGAGGTAGACTTTGCACACCCGTATTCTTAGAATATCCTATCCACAATGTCCTATGTGAAAGGAAAACTGCTCTGCGAGTACCTGGCAGCTCGGTGCGGCTTCTGGGTAAACGTGTATTGGGCGACCTATGGGAGGAGTCGCCTGTGGGTATGGGTGAACGTATGCGATACCTCAATGCAACGGTGGTTCCCTCACATGGGTTAGAACTCGGATGAGTGGATGGTTTCTTCGAAACGGAATCTCGCGATTATGCTGCAGTGCCTGCGGGCAGCCACGTGAACCAACCAGCCAGGATGCTATTACGATAATTGTTTACAAACTGAGTACTGGGTTTTATAAACAAAAACGGGAACGCTATATCAACAATGAAGAATTCATATATTTAGTCTTTAGTTTTTTTCACTCTGTTCTTCAGTTCACTCCAAGAGGTATTTGGAAGGATATTTGCAGAGACTGTAAAACGTGACGATGCAATTTTTCTGACTCAAAATCCGGTTGGCCGAATCAAGATCGGTTTGTAGGCGACCGCAGAAGACGTAATTGTAAGAACTGGACACGAGGAGTATATTCTCAGCTCTCATGTTCAGCGATATTACGAATATTAATTGTTCGACTCAGAAACGAAGCATTTTAACTATTTCGCGACTTTTAGGCCATTATGCAAAGCCTTAAATTCTTATCGTTGATTACACTCATATTTGCGCTCTCTATTTCTTTGGGTTTTGCTGTAAAAAAAATTCACCAACTAAGAATTTTACTTTTTTTTTTGTTTAATAAAAAGTATGATGTCGAACGTAAAAGATTTATTTATTCATCATTTTTTTCAAGTTGGGTTTGGTTGGCTGGTTGAAAGGCGAACAAGTATACAAACATCCTAACTTAAGTCATGCTTGTTGTAGCTGGATTGATTTTTTTTTTATTATTATTATTTAGTTACGGCTTGACTTTTGGCTGCATTAACGTTTA
This sequence comes from Dexiosoma caninum, assembly GCA_963924685.1. Taxonomy (NCBI): domain Eukaryota; kingdom Metazoa; phylum Arthropoda; class Insecta; order Diptera; family Tachinidae; genus Dexiosoma; species Dexiosoma caninum. The sequence continues at coordinate 70,126,210 of OZ004727.1, forward strand.
AAGTTGTTTAATGCGTTTGTTTTGTTTTTTACCTCATACAAATCGCATACAACAGCTTTGCAGCGCTCAACGGCATGAAGAAAACACAAAAACAACAACAGCAACAAATAAAACAAACACACGCTAAGCGACAGAAAACACAAACGGGTCGGTCATTTTAGAGTGTTTAGTTAATTTAGTTTAGTTAGTGGCGAGATTTCAAGCGTTAAACTTGTGTGAATTGAGTAGAGTTAATGTTTGTTTTGTTTTTTTTTTTGTTTTTTTCTTGGGGAAAAATAATAAAGATTTATTTTCTGAGTTAAGCTGCAAGTTGAAAAACAAAGTTATTGGTTTGAGTTTAAGTTTGCAGATACAAAACAGAAAATATTTTAAGGTCTGTTTGGTTTAACACGCGTTTAAAGCTTTCAACCGTTTATCTAAAAGATACTTAGCAACATTTATAAAAGAAAAAACAAACAATTTACTTATTTTACACATTCAACTCAGACACTGTATTTCAAAAACATTGCAATTATTTCTTTTATTTACTGAGAGCGATTTTTTTTCAATCCAAATATAGTAAAAGAAAAGTTTAAAGAGAAAATTTTTTTTCTAAAAATAAAAACAAAAAAACCAACTTAAATAAAATACAGAAAAAAAAATTATTTAAAAAATATGTATGTATTTACAAAAAAGACATGCAGTGAATTTTTAAAAATACCTATTAAGTGTTAAATTCATTAACATTAACCATTGATAAAATAAATAATTTCTTTTCGTAGTGTCTGTTTTTCGTGCGGTTTTTATGTTAAGAAAATTATATTTGCACACATTATTTTTTAAATGCAAATAATTTTTATTTGAGATAATAATTCAATGCATGTGATTCATTTGCCTCAAAAAAAGTCTTTAAAATATTTCACCTGTTTCTGCAAGTACAAAAAAAAATATGTAATCACATATTCATACATACATGATCAAACTGAAAGATATACATATTTTCCCTTTCACGTACTGGTCCTAGCATATTACCCAGTGTTTAACTTCGCCGTTCTCCTGCAACACCTTTTTTTATATAATTTTTTTTTCTTGGACCGGCACTAAGGGGATGACCCCAATGCATGCGCTGCATTGTGCCGGAACTAGGGAAAAAAGTTTTGGGAGAAAAGATAGAGGGAGTAGTGTTTATTGACATTTGATTTAAATTTTCCCACGTCAAAAGTGACCGGAAAGACCCCTGCTGGTAGTCCATTCCACATACATATGTATGTGCTGTTCGGGCAAAAACGAATTTTTTCTCTGTAATGCGTAGTGTGGTTCGCTGCCAAGTCGACCACAAATGGATGCGCTCTTAGTTATGAACGCGTCTTGCGCTTAAATAACCGGGTTTCGGGAGCGAATTCTGATTTCATCAGAACACATCCCATTGTAGTAGCGATAGAACGAACGCAACCCACGTTGCGACGATGCTCAAGAGAATCAATAGAGTTGGCTACCCTACTGTCTCCTATGAGTTTCTTCGCTCTCTCCAGTACACGGTCGAGTAACTTCAAAATAGTCTTTGAAGCAGCGGCCCATACATGAGAGTTGTATTCAATTTTTGGTCGGATGTAGGCGGTATAAATAGTGAGGAGATCAGATGGGATGAAGTAAGTCTTACACCGTCTTAAAAAACCGAGGCACTTGAATGCTTCCTTTAAGACCTAAAAATGTGCTCAGTTCATCGCACATCGCACTGAATTTTCATGCCAAGAACATCAAGAGCTTCTGATTCCTGGATGTTTATACCTCCCATAATTACAGATGAGGTAGCGCTATCGGGCATGCGCCGATGCGTAAGCATGCATGGGCATTGAAATCGACTCTGTTCGCGTGACCCCATTCCGATATTATCGTGAGGTCACCATTTAGCGAATTATTCATATTCTGTCTCGTCACCGCGATCACATTCGACGTAGGCCTACGATTAAATGAATATGAATAGCAGATAATGCTGTCATCTGCGTAAGAGTGGATAGCTTTGGAAGTTTAGAAGGTCATTAAGCAAAATAAGAAATAGGGTAGGAGAAAGAATGGAGCCTTGTGGTACCCCTGAATTAATCTTAATTTGATAGATGAGATCCCTTCTATAACAACTCTTATAGCGCGATCCCTAAGAAAGCTCGATATAAATCGAGAGAAGATATCACCGACACCACTTGTGCCCCACCTTTATAGATTGATAACACCGTTCTACAACAATGAATTCTTGGTTGCACACATGAAAAGTATTAATACATTCTGAAAGGTTGCCGAAAATAAAATACATATCTATCCGAATTTTGTTAATAAATTCGTATACTTATTTACAAAAAATGCAAATTAATTAAAACAAAAATTAATTGCCACACCCGTATGCTACATACAGGCGACTCTTGATAGTTTGAAACTCACGATAATTTCCTTTTTTTCCATACGGGTGTTTAGCAAGCCCGCGGTACCTAGCTAAAGGTCTAGGCATCACCTTAACTTCCTGTGACTTTTAAGATGACAGAAGAGGCGACTCTTCCAAATCTTACTAGAGATTGAGGAGGTTATGATTGCATTTCCGTGTGTCGATAGAAATACAGTTCAATTCTAATTTAGTGCTACGGTGCCAGCTTAGCCAGGAATGATTGGTAGCGAAATCCCACTTGGGTGATTCCTACGTGCTAGTTTTTTTTATAGCAGCAAAAACCCCAACTTTACTTTACTTTTGATTAACTACAACAATATTTAAATAGTTTACGTTACTGAATTAGTAGGTTTGCTTTATTTTAGTAGTGTAATGCATTGTTCAAGTTGATTATAATTTCATTTACGAAAAACTGAATGAAAAACAGCAAAACTAAATTAATTTTAAGTAAAACATAAAAATATATTGTAATAAAAAGGTAACGTTTTAAGAGTCTATTAAATCGTTATTTTCAATTTGTTTGTGGTTACCAAGACTTATTTCAACAATAACAACAAAAACAAAACAACACATTCCTTGTAATAAAAACAACAACAAAAATATTCGCCGTATTTTGGTTAAAACAAAAACACATTTCTACCAGTTACTTATAAGCAAGAATGCGCCTGCTTTTGCATGCTCCAAGTTGTCCCTTTTTTGCTAAAAGATTAAAAAAAATATGTGTAATATTTTATTTTCCCAATAAAATTTATTTCCAGTCATCAAATTAAACCCAAACTTCAGGCAAAATAGAAATAAATTTTTCTAAAATATAAAATTTTTTTTCTATTATAAAAAAAAATTACTTTTCAAATCGTGTGCAATTGCGATTTGCTACCGTTTTATGAGCCTGTCGTTGCATTCAGTGTGTTGAATACGAAAAAAGTTATAGAAAAACTAAATGAAAAAAAAATATTGTATAAAATAAAATAAAAATTTAAACGCGTTCAGAAAGTGTTAAATTACAGCCGGCTTTTGTGGTATTGAGGAAAATTTGTGCCTCTGTTGTGCGGTATCGCTGATATATTTTTAAGGTAAGGAAAACTTTAAATACACATTATAATTGTACCGTATATTAATTCAATCTATTAATTCAATTGAATGAACGCACGAGAAACTGATACTTGAGAAAAACTTCATTAAAAAAAAAAAACTACTGCTATTCATTATATTGTACATTTTTAACAAATTACATTTAACTAAACTAACTGTAAGAAAAATTATGCAATTAATAAATAAATCAAAAAAATATAGAAAATTATTATTTCAAGGAAATTGCTTTAACGCATTTTACCATGAACTAAAGTAGTAGCACAATTTTCATTTGAACTGAACTTGAATTGAATTTTATAACTGACAAATAAGACTGCCGGATAAAATTGTGGAAAAATCGCCGAAATCATGATCAAATATAACAAATCATTATTTAAATTTTTTACAAAATCGTCAATAATCGGATAACAGCAAATATACACGTATTTATATTCATAAAATTTTTATTAAGAAACAATCAACCAATAAAATAATTATTTATGTACGGGTAACACATATCTACATAGTATGTATATAGTGTACTAATTTAATCAAAAGTCAATATATCGTCGACACGAAGTTTTCTTCACAAATATATTGAGAGAGAACCACAACCTGGCCTGAAATTTTTAGATGGTCCAATCTATCGAATCCCCAGCCTCATTCTCTCATAGTCAATTTGTCATTTCAGCCTTGCTCAAAATTTAACACAGTAAAACCAAAGAATTCTTTTTTCTCATATTGAGCCTTTGGTGCAATACCGTAGTAACTCAAAATTTTAATTTTTTTAAGCTGGGTAAGCAGAAATGATCTTTGGGGAAATATATATCTGAAGAAAAAAGATTATGGTTCTATCTCTAACTGTTCAGATTCTACAGTTACAAATGTCTTTATTGCCTCCAGCTATTTCCAACAATATTTATGTATTTGCAATAATGAAATATTTCCTTTATGACAAGAAATTTACAAACAGAAAACATTACAAAATATGCCTCTTTATTTAAAAACTTGTAAAAAAATAACTTTAGTAAACGAAAATCCTATCAAAAAGATGGCTCAAAACTTCAAATGCATTTTTCTCAGTTCACGATTTTTTGAATTACGACGGTATTGCACCAAAGGCTCAATATGTATGTATATGAAAGGATAAGCCGAAATAATAATTGTAACGTACACAAAATTTGCATGCAAGTTCTAAACGCAGTGTAAACTGCCTTATTCATACCACTGAAAAAGTTGAAATTTTTAAAGAAAAATCGTCGAAGAGCCTTTTTGCTATAAAAATCGTCAAATCTGACAGCCGTCCTGAAAACAGAAACACTTTCCAACAACAATATTTGCTTAATACATGAACCTCTTTAAATCCTTTAAACAACGTTCTGACAGTTGTATAGGTACATATACATATATGTATGCAATCAGCCAGCGTTTCCAGCATTGGTAATAGAAAATATTCTTTTGGGAGAATACCCCGCTTTACTCACATCCAACTTTTTCCCTATAAACCATATTTGGATTATTTCAAAAAATAAATAACAAAAGTTATCGAAATTGATCCAGCAGTTTTCGTATGATGCGCTTAGCGGAAACATAATTTAATTTTTATTTACTATTTACTAGCTTAACTCTGTGCTGTACCAAATTTTAAAACTTTTATTGTTACATCACCAGTCCCTTTTCCAAAAACTAAAAACGGTACCTTTTGCAAAAAGCAATTTTTCCGAAAAGTACCCATTGCACTTTATTTTTAATTTTCTTCTCCTTTCATTTGATGTCCATATTAAGGAAGTGGGTAAAAAATAGTCCCCCGCTATATTGTGAATAAAAATAGTAAAAAGTGGACATCACAAGCAGTATTTAAATGCCATAAAAGTACAAAGGTAAGGTACACTTTTATACCATATATGTTAAAATTTCGAAAAAGTAAGAAAACGCATTCGACATTTTTTTTAGAAGAAAGAATTATGGAGATACATATATGGTGGCTAACAGAGGTACAAAAATTCAGTTTTTTCCCTTTTTACCCCCCAAAAGTAGATAGAAAATATACCAAACACAAATCCGGTTATTTTTCAGCAGCATATATTTATATAATTTTGAAATTTTTTTTATTTGGTTATTAAATTGGACCAGTGCTCAGGGGCTATTCCCTACATATGCAATGCATTGCACTGGAACTAGAGAGAGGGATAGGGTAGGGCAGAGATAGGTAGTGAAAGTGGTAGGAATATAGAGCTTAATTCTTGCACAACTCTGCAGTTGCGTGTTAATTATAAAGCAAAGTTGCGGCGTCTCTGGTGTTCTTTTGACGCATTATTTTTAAGCTAATGGAGCCATTTTTTTTATTATTTTACTTCGCCGACGTTTTATTGCTCAAATACCGACGATGGAGGGTGCTATAGCACAGGAAATTCAGAAAAAACATTTTTCTGATTTGACCTCGCTGGGAATCGAACCTGGGTCTTTGTGGTTGTCTTAGTTTCTAAGATATTATGTTATCGATTTTATCCGTTTTTACTCCTTTAAAATTACAATTAAATATAAAAATCCCTTCTTATAGGCTCTGAACATGGGAAGAGGAGACTAGATATTTTCCTCTGGCTTTCAACCTCTAGCTTATAGGCAATCTTTATATAAGTGGTTTTTTTATATGGAAAAGTTAAATTTTCCGAAATTTTCTAATCTGTTTTTTCATACAAAGCATCTTCTGAAAATTTCAAAGATGCGAAAAAAAATTACAGACAAATCGGACCAGCCATTTTCAAGTGATGCGATTACATACACGGGCCTCAAAATAATGTCTTCCAAGAAGGATTGAAAATTGTCAAAACATTAAAATAGTAAATAATATGGCTGAGCGTATTGTTAAATTAAAAACTGACTTTAACAACCTTCTGACAAAAGATGAAGGCCGAAAGCAATATGAAGTTGCAAGCAAATGCCGAGCACTATATCATGACATTTCAAAAACTACTTTAACAAAAGCTCTAGAATAAATAAGATAATTAAGTAAAATTGTCAACTCATGTAGGTACTACGTCTGTATCTCTTCTGTGTCTGTTTTGTATGCATTATATACCTGATTTTTATATTTTAAAATAAATAATGTCATTAGACTTATCAGTATTACTTGTTTTTTTTTTTATTATATTTCTACTTTAAACTCAAAAATATACCTACAAAAAGCAAAGTATATCACTTAATAACAAAATATACGAAGTATGTAACTCTGTTTGACTTAATTAAAATAACAACAATTATGTATATAATATAAATTTTGAATAATAATATTAGCCTTCGTTTGAGATATTATGCGCGTTTTTATTATTTACCGTCCGGGAGTTATGGCTGCATATGTCAGCTTTTTGGCCAAAAATTTCGATTTTTTCAAATTCTGAGCATCGAGCGGCACCAGTTAACGTCGTTTAAGCGCGCTCAAATTCTCTCTCAATATCTGGAAAGTGAAATCATTTTGTGGGGTTCAGACGAACAACATTCCGACATTTTTTTCCCCCTCTATGACATCCGGTCACGCTAATGTTTACAACTTCATTTGCTGTTAACGTGGAATTTATTTTTTTACTTTTTGAAATTAATAAAAACAATAGAAGCAATGTTTTATTTAAAATTTTAAATTTGTTACAAATACAAAAACAAAAACCGTTTAAAGTATCGAGTAGTATTTAGTACCCAAATGAAAAGTATTGTGTAGTATTTAGTAATGAAAGGTGGTAGAATTTGCCAGCATTATTAAGGAAGCCACCTTAGGTTTTATATCCCAAATTTTTAAAATCTGCAGTCCATTTTCGGATATCTCATCTCGTTGTAGATATAAATTGTGTCAATTTAATGCCGAATAGAACAAAATTTCAGTACAAAATACCTGGCCATTCACAAATGCATGAAATCGATAGCGTTCACAGTGGTGCAGATAAGTATGCGAAGCATTTAGAAATTCATAGTATTTTGTCACTGCTTAATTATTAAAACAATTGTAAACCAAAACTGCCATATTCATAAAAATAATTTTTGGATTTATAGAATGTATATTGATTGAATTTTGTATGGAAATTTGTTTACTAAACTTTTTATAAAAACAAATTTTTTTATGAATACGACAGTAAAGTTGTAGAAATACAATTCTCAGATTTTAAAAGCTTTTCTAAGATTTGTAACCAATTAAACTTTTCGATTTTTCCATTTACTAACATAAAAGTTCCTCAATATATTCGAAGTAAAATAAAATTTAAAAGCCCAATTTTACAGTCTCATTTCCAAATATCAAATATAATAAAAAAAACGTTGCTGGAATCAATTGTGTTGGTAATTAAATATTTTAGTTTAATTAAATATTTTTGAAACAGAGTTAAGAGAAAAGCAAAAATGAAAAAATTCCTGATTTAAAATTGTTATTAAACTTTTTATATCTGAAGCAGACAAAAATTTTATATTACCAAACTCGAATAAATTGAGATGTTAATTTTTTTTTTATCATTTTAATGTATTTTATAATAAATTTAGTAATAGTTTTTATTTTTGGTTTTTAGTAAATGAATATATTGTTTTCTTACAACAATTTTGAGGTGGGTTTAATTGCTTTCTTAATGCTACGTTGCTCTCCGTGTATGTATTTGCAATGAAATATGCTTAAGGTGGCGTACAGAGCCGTTAGAAAATTTTCCAGTATAGCTGCGATCGGGAGAAAAAAATATTTCCTCCGCTTCATATTTTCAAAGCAAATATATGGCATAAAAAGCACAAAATCCTATCAAGTAATTTTTTAAAAAAATTCTGTTAAAATTCATAATCGATTTACACAAAATGCATTTCTTGTACGTATAGTACTTGGCCGCCGGACGACGGAATGTTACCTTATTTCGAATCTTATGTTATGGAATTTATTAAAATTTTTAAATTTTAAATGTGTTAATGATCGATAAAATACATGCAGTCAAAATAACATGTGATATAGTAAATAAAAACTATGATTTTCATTGTAGTTTATTTACAACAGTATAGCATATATATATATTAAGCATATGTCTACATAACGTTTCTGGTGGAGTTTTTTTTTTCTGAAGAAGCTACACAAAGGAGTAGCGAAATATCGAAATAAAAATAAATATTAAATAGATGAAAAGGACCTGCAATTTATATAATTAGTTTAATTAAAAAAAAATATATATATTGTTGTATATTATACTCACTCACAATATTGTGCAAATGTTCTTGCATCATTGCTTTTTTTTTTTTTTTTTTATCTGGGACCAGCACTCAGGAGATGACTCCTACACATGCCAAGCATTGTGCTGGAACTATAGGAAAGGGATAGTAGGAGAAACGTGAAGCTTAATTAATTATTTTACAGCTCTGCTTTCCCACGTTCTTTTGTTTTTATACTCGTAGCAGTGCTGAAGCTTCGGTTTAGTAGCTATTTTTTTTTTTATTATTATTTTACTTCGCCGGTGCTACACAATACCGACGAAGGAGGGCGTTCTGATGTGATTGTGGATTGCTATCAGCTGAAGCCGGTATTGTTCAGTGACCAGTGACTATGCCTTCGCCACTGAAACCTTCCGACAACAACTGCCACACAAATACACACTAATGCACATCAGAAAAATGCTAGAATTTTATTTTTATTTAAAAATTTTGTTGTCTGAAACGGGGGTTGAACCCAGGTCTGTTTTTTGGTTGTGTAGTCAACGTGCAGACTACCATCCATCGTGCCATCGACACCTCAAATAATGTTAAGGATGCGTTTGAATTTAAAAATAGATTAGTGAATCAACACATAAATATTGAAGAAAGATGAGTCTCATTTCATGTGGTATCGTTATTCCCTAGTATAACTGTTGATTTAGTAATAAATATTATAGAATGATAATAAAATGAGATTTCCAGTTAATATCATAGACAGTTCACTATCACTATTAGATAGACATTGAAAAAGGAAGGGTTGGTTTTTTTTTTGTGCGCACTGTATTATAATTGCATAGAAATTTCGGTGAATTTTTTGTAAAACCACGAACGTTTCGCTGCATTGTAGAATTTTGTTAAATCAGCAGATTTTATTCTATTAATTCATTTTAGTATTTATTTTATTACTTTAATTTCTATATTATTTCAAGGAAATATCGGTCAAGTGATTAATTTTTTTTTCCTCAAACAATTAAAAATGTTCCAAATATACATGAATAATTAAAAAAGCTTTATGTGCCTTAATATACGAGTATTTTTCATTATAAGAATTAAAATTTAAAAAGTGTAAGATATTAATTCGTTTTTATAGTAATTAAATTTGTTTGTACAGGGTGGCGCAGAATGAGCTATATGGTTTAAATGGTTTATTTATGCGATTATTATAATTTTGTTTTTAAATACAGTATATTATTGGGGAATTTTTTGCAATTAGCTGCGAAAAATGATATCCTGGAAGTGATGTCACATACGTGCTCTTTTTAGCATATTTTCCATAACTTTTCGCAAAATTTCGGGTGTAATGGCCATGATTTCATTTCGAATGTTGTTTTTTAGTTGGTTAACGTACACTCTGTTAAGGCCAGTTAAAATTGCTTGTGCGCGAAATAATGCGTTCGCCGAATATGTCCCTTAACAAAGCCATTGAGGTACCTGCAGTATGTGCTGTGTTCGATCGTGTAATGATTCATAATTAATTCCCCAAGTCTTCTTCACAAAATGCTGAAAAAAAAACAAAGAAAAAATAATAATTAAAAAAGTTAAAAAGAATTCAAACCATATAGTTCATTCTGCGCCACCCTGTAAATGTGAACCAGAATTAAACGAATTATTTATTAATAAATTAATCCATTATTATTTTGCAGCCATTTAAGGAATTAAAAAAACGAACTCCTACTGAAATGATAACCGATCTCATATTAATTAACTGAAATTTCGCTTTTAATTTACTTTTTCAATGTTTTAACAGTATTAAAAAATATTTTAAAAAAAATCGTCATAATAATAAAAAAAATTTTATAACTTTTTAATTCCATGGAATTTTTTTCCTTGGCGACACTTGCTGATCAAAACTGCAGGTAGTCAGTTAATCATATTCAAATAAGTGATAATAAACATGCGTCTGTTGATTTTTTTGTATTCATAATTCGTAATTAGTTTCTTTTTTATTCTTGGCAAAAATATATAATTCGTTATATAAAGAAACGAAAAGCAACAAGTTGGATAAGACCTCTTTATATGGATTTCATACTATAGTAAATGTTATGGCTGTACTAGTTGCTTTCCCAGCAAACATAATTCAAGTTTAGGAAACGAGTAAAATTTTTTTATTTAATTTTTAAAGGTTCCTTATTGCTTTTCAAAACAGCTTTCTTCTTTTGCAAGTGATTTCGAATACCTAAGAGAAAATTGTCGTCATTGGTTTCATCATTGTGTCTTTAAAAACAATATCTAATAATAATATCAATATAAAAATAATATAATAGTAATTTTACCAGAGTTACAGAATAAATTTGCAATAAACAATGGAAATCTCGTGTTTTGATTGTGGTGCGTATTATGTATTACACGATTTGCAGTGCTGTCAACTCTGTATGTAATTTAAAATCGCCCAAATCTCGTATAAGTCCGTTGATATTCAATAAAGTTACAGGCCGGTACGCGCATACAGGTACAAATACCACCAAGATTTTGGGGGTGTTTCGAAAATTTCAAAACCTGATTGTTTTTGTACTCGATAATACCTCCCAAAAATAGCATAGCATTTCAGGTATGTTTTTGTCACATAGTGTAATATAGCAACAGTGCTGAAATTAACAAATATATTATACCCGACATCCACGCCTTGCAGAAGACAACCATACAATTGGATATTTGCGGTTTCTCTGGTTATTACACATTTCAAAAAGTCTGGTTTAAAAAATCTCCAAAAAATATATCTAGATTAGTGATGTTACGAATACCAATTTTTAATATTCGGAAATACGAATACGAATATCTGATATTTAATATTTAATCTGTAGTTAAAACCCATCCAATATTTCAAATTTAATTAAAAAAAATCACCTCTTTATGTTAATAAGAATGACATACCTATGGCTGAATAAGAAAAAATACAATCTTTACAATATTGCCTATAACAAGGCAATATTTAGTGACCAACGAAGAAATGTTTAGTGATTTTTGGGGGGCTTTTTTTTAGCTATTTAAACATTGAAAACCAAGTATTAATTATTTTCTTATAATAACTTTGGTTTTAGTATACATTTAGGTTGCCAAACATGAACTTGATGTCCGTTAGCCGAAGCCTTTTTAGAAGCATTAGGTTAGAAAAACATAAGACCGTAGCCACTTCTTGGTATGACGGGACCACCATAAAAATAGATGAAAATCCCAACCAAAAAGAAAACTAAAAATTTAAATTGACTTATATCGAATAAAGAAATACTTCTTGTAAAAAATAAGTTTTTGAATTTGCTACTTGGCTTTTTCGGTTTATATTTAAGTTATTCTCAAATACTTTTTGGGAGTTTTTATATAGAAATGTGAAACTTGTAACGTTTTAAAAAATTAGACTAGCTTAACCCCACAACAAGTATATATATAATTGTTATGAAATATATTTTGTTTTTTTTATTCACAAGGGGAAATTTTTTTTTTAATAAAAATTATTAAAAATTAATAGTATATACTAAAAGAATTTACTTTGGGAATATATTTATATATGATTCTTATTTAAAAATTGTGCGTTTACCCGAAAAAAAATGTATACAATGTTAATAACACTAATTATTTTAAGCCGAAGGTCTTTTTATATATTTTATATTTATTTCAATATTTCGCTACTCCTCTGTGTAGCTTCTTCAGGAAAATTGGTTTTTGTTTATAATAAAAAAATTTTTTTTAAAAATTCATTTTTTTTATATATATAATATATAATATATAATATATAAAAAAAAGGTCAAAAAACTAGAAAAATTATAATATATACAATGTATTATGACGTTATGATATTCTCATAAAGATATTCATATTTATTCCTTTTCTTTGTTGTGCCTATTATTATTCAATTATTCAATTATGACTATGATGTTTTATATTTGATTGTTTTTGGAAGCATAAAGCGGCGTCAGTAACTAACCGTCGACAGCATCGGCTGATCATAGATCAATCGTCAGCAACATCAAGTCGGCTGTAGCCACTTAATTTTTATTTTTTAATTTCAATACTTGCGAACATATCCAGGTGTCTCATATATATTTCTGATAGAATTATGAGTATAATTATCGAATTAAAATAATGAGAAAAGAATAATAATGCATTATTTTACAATTTGTTTATCTACTTGTAACTAAATAAACAGTAGAAATAGAATAAAATTTTTGCGAGATCTAACGATTATATCATATATTTTGAGTGCAGTAGTTTACACTTAACAGCCTTAAATATGTATAAGTCCACTTGTGATTTAATTGCCCAATAATTTTAATAAAAAAATACGTTTAAGAAGGCTGCATTTTTAGTTTATCAGCCCAAAAAATAGGTCCTATTTCCAAAATAATATAAAATTCTCATGATTTCTAAACATTCTTCAGGGTACGGTCAGACCAAACCTTATTTTAGTATAACGAAACTTTTCACAATTTATAATTATTTAATTTATTATAAAAAATAATGAATTACCCGTTTGGTTAACAAGTGGTTACCGATTTGAATGTCACCATCATCCGGTGAAAGTGTGGCAATACTGTGTATATTTGTTTTCCAAAAATAGTGCAACAAAGAAAAAACAGAAAAGAGTAACACCATTTGGTTGGCAGAGATAACGACATTCTTATAAATCAATCTATATCTTTATCTAAACTCATCATCAGACAAAGAAGGGTATTTTGTTAATATTTTGATTTAAAAATAATGCAGATATACATATGCAAATTGATTTAAATTTGTATTCATTTATTTCTTTTCTGAGTTCCAGTTAATATGTTAACCGGCAAATTTGGTTGGGTCAAATTTAACAGACACTTTTTCGTTAAATGGTGACAGTTAAATGTTAATTATTCATTGTGAAATGCAGTAAAACATCACTTCGGGTTAAAGTTCCAATTATTTGTTAATCATGTTACATTGTGAAAATGAAAGTAAATCGTTTAATTAACTTTTATATATAAATATGTCGCCGTCTACCGTTAGCTGATCGGCTTCGTTCTCTATTTGACAGCTGTTTATATTTGCAATTTGCATAATGCAGATTAAAACTTCTACTTTTTAGTCTTGTGAATATGCAAAAATGTAGCAAGAGTACAGCAAAAATATGTTCTACCATTTTGAAAATGCAATACCATATGCACAAGATTGTGAATTGGGCAAATATGTACATATGTCTATTATGACTTGTATTACACATGTGTAAGTTATAGAGGCATTTTGAACAGAAAACTAATTTCTGCTGTAAAAAAATAGTTCATGTTTAAATTCTCATGTTTGCTGGGCTTTAATTTTTAATTGACTTTGATTCATTGATTAAATATTATTGTTATTTTTTGTACGTGTTTATGACTCTTAAGTCTGAAAGTGAGTTAGTGAGTGATTGAGTGACAGTCTGTTAATTCAATGTTCCTCTTTGATTTTATGTTTTTTTTTTCATTCCATTCGTCAAAGTCTGACTTAAAAAAAGTATTATAAAATATTTCTTAGCTTTTTTCTTCGTCATAATTACTATTTATTTATAAGAATTTTGTGTATGAGGAGCTTTTTTCCATGAATTTCTCAATAAGTCTTTCAGTTCATTAACATTTCTTACGTACATACTTATTCTGCACATGTTGTGTAATACACACTTTTAAAGGCTGTTGTAGATTGTATTTACTTCCGCACGATAATAATGACAGAATGGTAAACAGTAGCGAATTGAGCCAAAAAATTTTGATCCAAAATAGGCTTAGTAGTTTTTTAAAAGAATTTTGAAAGCCTCTCAGCCTGGTCAATCGCTTATATACCTTTTGATTGCTTTTTGATTTTTCTTTTGTTTCTTGATTTGAATTAAGAAAAGAATGATTTTCTCTGGGAAAATGGTCATGTATGAATTTTTCTTTTGTTTTATTTGCTAAAATATTTTAATTTTCAATTTTTAATTTTTCTCAGAAATTTGTCACACTTTTTATGCAAATACTTTTATGTATGTTACTGTTTATTTATTTATTTTTCTTATTTTGGTCGCATTTCTAGCACAGACAGTTACTATGGTGAATGAACATTAATAATAATTGTTATGGAAAACAACTGAAATATAAAAAAATTTTAAATAAAATAACAAATACAAATTTCCCCTTTAGCCGTATTTATACATTTACATACATTTGTATGAATGTGTGTGTTTAAATACTGTGTAACGTTCCAGTTAGTGTAGGCAGGGGCTGTGTGTATACAACACATGCTACTCAGTTAGTTGATCGACAAAAGTGTACCAAATTTTTAAGGGATTTGTCATTATAACACTTTTTATAGGAAACATTGACTTATTGATTGATCGATATCTGAAAAAGTTTCATATGGACATATCGTCATGTAAAACCTAAATCCTACATGGTGTGTGATAAAATTTAAAAAATCGGTTTCTCTATTGAATATTGTGTACCATCTAAACATGCTTATCCATGTAAAATAAAATATTTTATCAAAATATAAGTGATTCTTTTAATTTTATGCATGTTTTGAAGAAACTTATTTAAGGTAGGTTTCTTAAACCTGTTATCAAGTGACGATATGTATATATTATTTTTTTTTTATCTTGGACCAGCACTCAGGAGATGACCTCTACACATGCGGTGCATGTGTGCTGGAACTAGAGCAAAGGGATAATAGGAGAAGTGATAAGAGGCGACGGTTCACTATCTTAGAACTCTGCTTTTGCACGTTATTTATTTTAGAGCAGTGTTGTAGCGTCAAGGAGACGTATAAAATTTTGAAGCTTCGTTTTTAGTAGCCATTTTTAGTAATTATTTTACTAAAATAATACAAATATTACTATTGCTACGAATTGTTTTTATTGCAATAATTATGTGGAGTACTAATTTTCAAATAAATTAAGAAAATGAAAAATAACGCAAAAGCAACATTTTCGATTTTATTATTACCCAGCAAAAAAAGTCGCACTAAAGAAATATTTAATGCATGGGTTCTATTGCAAATGAATGGGTTAAAATTAGCTAAATAATTTTAACGTAGGGGTGTCATTGGCGAGCTGGTGTTCACATTTAACAAAAGCGATCGTCATTTAGAGTGCTTAGAATCCAAGAAGATGCCACGATTTGGTTACGTTTAGCATTTAAGAAAACTGCTCGTGATGAATACAAAAATTTATTACAACTGCGCAGTTGTTCATACGAATTAATCGGCAGACTAGAATGCGTTGTCATCCACTTTTTTTTGTTTTGCTGGGTGTGTATTCATTCATAAGCATCGGTACAATCTGGGGATTTTTGTTCTTCCCTTAGATGCTGAACCTTGTTGTTTCCGCTTTTTAATTAAAAGCATCAGTTATTTTCATTTCCAATTCGTCACGGATTATTTTCAATACATATTTTGCAATTTTCCTTTTTGCCGTGTCCTCTGGTAGATCAGTTTGCAATTGTTCATGAGACAAAACAACAAACATACGTTACAAAAGTTTCTCATTAGGCTTCAATTCTTGCATGGTGTATGAATGTACTAACAGACAGATATATATCAGGACAATGGTTTAACTTCAGGAAGTGTATTAAACTTTCATTGTCTAGTTGATGTATGAAACCTTAAACACATAGACGACAGCAGGCTGCAAGCGTAAATTTCGCTAAATTGCAATACAGTCATTGATATGAAAATGAGAACTAGAATGGCTTCCTAGTTACATATCCACCAATATGCCGCATTATCGGTATCGCCAAGCCGCCAATTAGACGGCATGTTTCTTACACGTGACTAGTCAAACTTTGTAACTCACACATAAGATTTATAATATTATCTTGCAAACGGATTTTTTTAATTACGTCTGATATCCTAAACTACACACATATCCAGATCTTTAGTTGTAAAATGGCTTTCTGCAGCAACTTTTCTCTCATGATATATGAACTTTAGATAAAAGATCATAAGTTGAGATAAGAAAATTCCTTACTATGCTAATCGTAAAGAAAACATTACAAGACGCTTGCTTACCGTAATATTCACCTTTCTAAGGCACATTATTATAACTTGCCGATAGCTAAAATTGGCATGCTATCGGACAAATAATTAATTTTTCGTTATTACAAGTTGAGTTTAACCTAATGTGACCGATAAGCTAACGGAAAGTTCATCCTACCTGTAACTTTTAAAGTGGACTAAAGCATTTGAAGCTGCCATATTTTATGCACTTTAAATATGGCAACATGGAAAGTATAAATGTATACAAATTAATTTTTAAATAAAGAATAAAATAAAACCTTGTCGTTGCCAGTAGTTTTTTTTTTTTATCAAAAGTAGTCGGTATTTACTCTGGTACTGCCATATTTTTAAAAATATTAATTTTATTTTATCGAACAGTTGTAATAATGAAAACAAGTTAAAGGTCACTTTATTATTCATTTTACCTAAAGTTAATTTTAGCTATGAGTAACTTGATTGCTTAGTTGTAATAATGGCCCTAAGAATTTTATTTTTGACTCGTTGTGGGTGACTTCATTTGTAAGCTGGCGTTTAATACAGATTTTAGTAGAAACTAAATTACAGAAAAGATAGCTTAGTTATTCTAAATAAATATATTTTATAAAGGCAAACGTGAAAAAAGTGAAACAAAAACCACTAAATAAAATTTTTAAATTTCACTTCAGTTGTTTTTTGTGCACAAATATACCGCACACCTAGTTCAAAAGTGACTGAAATCAGGTAGGTTTTCCCGCAACAAACAGCTTACAGTTGTTTCGATTAGCCATCGTCTTTCGAAATAAGCATGCAGACTACAAGGCGACAACTAACTGCATTTGTAGGCAGCAGGCGGCTGTCGTCTATTTGTTTGATAACTTTTAATTTTATACAGTGAATAAAATGTGCAATATTTTTCAACAATTCGTTAAATTATAAAGTCTGAAACACGATTACGTCAACCGTAAAAATCGTAAAGTTCTTCGAACAGAATGCTGATTTTTAAAATAAATTTGCCCAATTTGAAAGCGTTGCTAGAGCGTAATATTTATTCATGGTCATTTGCCACAACTTAAAGCACAGTTTACAGTTGAAGCTATAGAAGTTAACAACATCCAAAATACGGCAACGCAGTTTTTAGACACACACACTATTTTGTTGATAAACATTCATTCATTTAACCAAAATAAATTTGTAAAAATTATCTCAATTTAATTTAATTTTTAATCGCATGTTTCACCATTTAATGATATTTTTCTTAATTATATTTTTGTGTTGTTTCTGGCCCGCAAGAAAAACCGTACGAGTTCATTTTAATCACTGATACTTGCAATTCGTTATTGAATTTAATTATTGAAACGTGCAACAAGTGAAAATCTGTTTGAATTTCGTTGGCAACAAAAAAAAATCATACAAAATTATTCACTGTTCAATATTGTGGTCTGTGTTCATCTGGAAAGTTAAATGCAATTTAATTTTTTAAACAGTTTTCGAAAGAAAAAGCGAATAATTATTTAATTGCTTGATTTACAATCTTATGCAATTTGAGATTTAATTTAAAAAAAAAAAATTACTATGGAGAATATTTTGTAGGAAGAAATGGTACACAGAAGTTGAGTAATCCTCATTAAAGTTGTATAGATGAAAATTGAAACAGTGAACACACAATTTAACTTTCGGAATAATTAATACAGTGGAATCGCGGTAGAGTGAACACTGCGTTATATGAACTACAGGTGATGGCTGAAATAGTCTGCATATTGATTATAAAATCAAAAAGTCCACAGTGTCAGCCTAACTGATAAACACATCTCGCATTATTTATGATGTGTATTAGTGTGACTTTTTGTCAGTTGTTGTTGGCACGATTCAGTGGCAGAGGCACAGTTAATGGTCACTGAACAGTACTAACTTCAATTGTAACCAATCCACAGGCACCTCAGAGCACCTTCCTTCGTCAGTATTGTGTAGCAACAGCAAAGTAAAATAATTACTAAAAATGTCTACTAAAACAAAACTTCAAAATTGAATGCGTCTCCTTGGCATGAGATGTGCTGCAACATTGCAATAAACAATAAAAAAAAGTTGCCAAAGCGGAGTTGTAAGAGTGAATCTTCACCACCTGTCATCTCTCTCACTATTGAACCATCCATTAGGGACTCTAAAGAGTGAACAACGCCAAGCTCCATAGAGTGAATTTCTAAAAAAAAATTACCAATGTTCAAAGACAATCTTTTTGTATACTTTTTGATGATACCGTTATATTGCTGTTGAATATCCACACATTTTTGTTATTTTCTATATGTTTTCAACGAGTCTTAGCTAAATTCCTTTAGTTCCTTTTGTCTTGTCGTAAAGTATTTATGAATGAGTAAACAATAAATAATCAAATTATAAACTTCATAAAGCAAGAAATAATTAAAGAATTGACTAATGGTGTGGAGTAGCAAAGTCCACTATAAGCGGCATTAAGAAAAATAAATCGAAAATAAAAAGCGTTTTATGGATGAGTAAAAGGGCTCTTGATAGAAAGTCATTTAAGAAAGCGGAATACCGCTATGTCGAAAAAGCACTTTGAAATTGTTTTTTAAGGCAGCACGCTAGAAATCTATCAGTTAGTGCAGAAATGTTAAAGCAAAAAGTGAAGAAACTCCATGAGACAATATAGTACCAGACTTTTAAAAAACTGTGGAGAGATTTTAAATGAACGTTTTGAATAGAGTGGACACGCTTTGCAAGAATTAGTTCATTTTACCCCTATTTCATTGTGTTTTCAAAAGTATTTGAATTAATTATACTGCAATGAAAAATACAATATAATAATAATATTACATAGAAATAAATTATAATATACAGTGAAACTGCGATACTGCGATAGAACGAAAAACTCTGTATAACTAATTTTTGCTGAGCCCTCTGAAAACCCCTTTTTATTGCTAAATTTTTCATACAACATTAATTATGGAAACAAAAATTAAGTAATGCCAAGGGCTATTGTAAGTTAGAGATGATAAATTTAGAGCTTCATTTAGCAAGATAAAAAATAACGGAGATATAATTCTCGTATTCTATTTATAGAAAATAATAAATATAGTATAAAAGCTAATAATTTACATCTACTGACAACCACACACAGTGGACAAAACCCGAAGAACGCTTATGATGAAACTGTAGCTACTTTCGAAAACGACATGTTGTTCCGTCCTGCTAGAGTTTGTTAGTGTAATTTACAATATTGTCGTTGATTTAGTTTGTTTCGTAGTATGTAACTATCACATGTAATTTTCATTCTCTGTAAAGGTATCAATTGTCAGTATCAGACTATGTAAACGGAAGAAATGGTTTTCGAAATTGCCGATTTGCTTCCAAAATTTTTTTATATTCTGTCCTACGGTGTACACTTGGAAAAGTACAGTACAAACTATTCTTTGTCAATCCATAAATTTTACTAACAGTACAGAAAAAATCAATTAATTAATTAAAAGAAAAAACCCTAAATATTATTTTTTTTTGTTGGTATAAAAAACTGAATTGCCAATTGCAACCAACATAAACCAACCTATCTCAACAACTATTTGATTGCAACTTTGTATCATTGTTTCTTTCTTACTTACATTTTTTATTCAAAAGCCAAGTTAAAATTCAAACGTCGTTTACAAACCGAAATCCAAAGCTCGTGGCTAAATTTAACTATTTGGCTATTAAACACACATTCTTGCAGATATTTGAACGTATTAAAAGCTAAAAGTAATTAAAAAAAAAACGAAAAACAAACAAAAACCAAAATGAATTGCAATGGGAATGGGAATGGATTGAAGACAAAAATTGTAGGAGCGAAGAAGATTCATTAAAAATTCATAACATTTATCGAGCTGACAAAAAAGCATAGACGACAAGATTAAAACAATTTATTTATTTTATAATGTGGATTTTAATTTTTGAATTGATCTACTGTTTAAATAACATACTCTTTGTGACGGTTAGAGTTATTACGGAAATATTTTAAAATTTACATAATTTTATAATTAATTAGTCATTCGAAATGTCAGAATGTACTTACGATTTTCTTATCTTTTATATATTTAAATACGATTATTTCAAAAAGTAATAAACGAATAGTGATGAACCGAGTGTAAATTTAATTCGTTCGGGGCTGGAGAGATTCCGCGCAACTGCTTCGGCTATGAATGGGCCACGCCCAGGGCCCAGTCAATCCAAAAACATTGAACTGGTTGAAAGCAGTTTACGTGAAAATCCGCGACTTTAAATACGGAAAAGAACAGCCTCACTGGGACTTCCAAGAGCGATTATTTATGAAATTTTAAAAAAGGATCTGAAGGATCTGGATGACATACTTTTTTAAAAATAAAAAACGCATTTCCGTTCTATCGTTCAATGCTCTTAATAAAACTTTGTGTCAATTATTACGTTTTTTATTGAAATTTTAAAATATAAATCTGCTACCAGACACCCTGTATAAGGGAATTAAAAAAAATCAATATATGGGCATTGGTAGACCTTGCAGGCCATCCATGAAACTTACCGCTAAGCGTAACCAATTAAAAATCGATTTGACAAAAAAAATTAAAAACAATCAATTTTTGTGGCAAATCTCTCGAACGTTTTTACAAATGATGGTCAAATTTGCGATATATTTTTAAGTGTATAGAAGTCAGGGAATATCTAAAATCGATTTGAGAAGATTTTTGGAGTTATTAGACGATAAACAACGATTTTTCGACATCTTTCCAACGAATCATACGATGAACTTGACAGAAATTGTTTTTTTTTTTTAGGAAAACAGCTGATTATAATTTGAACCAAACAACTTTAATTTAAAACAAACAATTCTTCGACAATTTTCGAAATGTAACGAACTAAATCAGCTCTTTATATCAGGACAACTAATGCTAAGAACACAATTGAGACGAACGACGAACTTCGTCGTGCTCAACGTCCGTAAATGTCGGTAAAAGTTCGTTGCGTAAATTCGCAGTGTAGCAAACAATAACGACGAAAAATTGCAGCTGCCATAATCAGCAAAGTAGCTGTCTGTGTTTCCGTATAAAAAGAAAATTAATTGAAAAAATTAAACATTAACAGAAAATAATTAGAAAGCGATTTTATGGTAAATAATTGTGTATATTTAATTAAATTATTTATTTTACAAATTAAACAACTATTAAAATTAACTTTATTTTATATACTAATATATTTGAAAACTAAAATGAACAACGGCAACCCTATCTCAGAGTTCGTCAAGCACGACGATTTTCGTCGATGGCCGTATTGTGTTAATTTTCATATGCAGAATTGTGCTTTATTTCTGAGGATAAAAGTTCGCAACGAGCATTAGCATTAGTCAGCTCAATATATTTTGATTGCACCAATTTTGGTTCCGATCCGTTGACCCGTTCTTAAGTGCTGATATGTTTACATATACATACACACACGTAAAATAGTCAGAATCGACTCCTAGGAAAGACTATAAAACGACGAAATATGATAACAGTTTCATTTTCGAAAACTGTCTTAAAATAAGTCCAGTACAGCGGAAAGTTAAAACTTTTTTATCAAGTTCTCTGATGTAAAGAAAAAAAATTACTTTAATTTATTATCTTGTAGTTTTTTTTTTTACTTGCATTGCACAAACTAATTCCTTCAGTAAAAGGTATGTGTTTCGGTGGAAAATCGACGATAAATTCACGAGAATTTTGTTGTACGTAAATAGGTGCGAGTTCCGGGAACGTTAGAGAGCATTCCGTTAAATAAAAGAGAGAAATGCACGCCATATTCTGTCGATTCTCAGTGAGGCTATGAACTTGGTACTATAATGTACTGAATAAGTATTTTAGTACTCTCCTATAAGCGATCCAAAAGGCACAAAGTAGATTTTGAAGCGCTGGCCTTAAATGAGATTTGTGTTCTCTTTTCGAATGCATATAACACTGTGCAACATATTTGGCGTCTCCGAATATTGCCCGAATGAAACAAATGTAGACTATCAGTATACTAATACCCTTTAAAGTTCATTATATTTAATATCGTCACAAAAAAAATATTTTCGTATTTACATTGAAGAAAAGTACATGCACTAACTTTAGTTTTACAAATGAAAGAGGAAAAATGCTAAAAAAAAATAGATAAGAGGTGAAAATTCAGCAGGACACACAAACGGACATCGCTAAATCGACATAAAATGTGATAAAGATCACGAATATATTTACTTTAATGGGTCTTGAAGCTATATTTCGACGCATTTTATACGAAGTGACAAACATAGTACTTCCTCGCAAAGAAAAAAATGGTAAAAAAAATTAAATAACTTTAAGAGGCTCTAAAAAAAAAGAGCTGACTTTGTGAAACCTTTTTTTTTCTTATGGCACATGGTAATTGGAATAGATAATAAGGAGGCAAGAAGATGTTAAGTATCATTTACGACGTTCTGAAATGCTTTGGCACTTTGGCACGTACACAAAAAAAATTGATTTTGTTGGCCTGTGTTTGTTATTGATCTATATTTGTTATATATATTTTGACTCGCGTTGAGTAAATGAAAAAATATTTAAATAAAATGTTAAGACCTGGAACTATGTATGATTTACTTGCAGTATGAACTTAAAATGTAATATAACTTAAAAACTCGTCAGCTAGGTCTTTGAAAAAACCACATTCAATTGTTGCATTGTTTGCATGGTATTTCTTTCTATGTATTTTCTCATCTGATCTTGATCAGAAAGAAATTTATTTTTATCAAGATACCCAACTAGAAGAATAATTTACATACATTTTGTATGCAATTCTCCAGAAAAAATCAAGAAAACGAATTAAAGGGAAATAAATCGTTCACGATAAGGCGAATTTCGTTTAGCATTCATGGGGAAACGATTAATGATTGCAATTTGGAAAAAGGGACTAAATTTCCAGAATAAAAATATTTACAATAGGGTTGAATATGAATCATCAGCATGAAAACTGTGAAAAGTTGAAAAAAGAAATGAAAAGTGCGACTAAAATGACAATCCCCTCTCCGCTAAAGTACGTTTGTCTGACTTTTAATTTCCAAAGTGTAGAGACTTTAAAGGGTTCAGTTAAGATTAACAATGTAATTTGTACCCTGCTTCGTACATACTTTTGTATAAATCAAATACATATATTCAGGAAAACTCTTGGCTCTATCACAGGTATTTTGGTCCTTTTAAATCGTCAATATTTGGCCCAAAATAAACAAATGCTTCACTTTTGTGAATTGAAGTCATATTAAGAATTTAATGCTTTTTAAGTTCCAGAAAAAAAAATCAAAACTTTTGTTGCACACAAATTGCTCGCAAGTTGTGCAATAAAACAAAAAGTGGTAATAAATAAATTAAAGTACTACTTTTGTATTGATGTATTGTTCTAACGTTTGTTCATAGTGAAATATACAATATAAATGAGATTTTTATAAGAATTTTCTGAAAAGAAAACAAAAAGTCAAACAATAAAGTGAAAGTGAAACAGTAAATATATTTATTACATTTTTTACTTGCTCCACGCCCACGTATGTATGAAGACTTTGTGAGCTCTCCAAGGTAAAGCAAACCAAAGTTGAAAGTGCGAGGCACACAAACACATGTACACAAAAGTGAAGACTAGCACTAAGAATACACTCAATCATTCAAACAGAAAAAGAAGTAGAAATATACTGGAGGAAACTTAATCAATTCGGTTAGAAAAGATTTCGTAAATTTTTAACTATTTTTTAATTACACTGTGCGGCAAATGAAGAAAACACACGGACTATGTTCACTATACGTTTGACTCTCCTACCAAGGGGTGGGTAGTGAATCCATATACTCAGTTTTTTATGGTCTTCCAAAAATTATGTGTTTGATTTAGTTTTTCAAATAAAAATTCATAATTTCTAGACCGCGTTAAAACAAATTAAATCCTGTAAAAACAGAATGAAGTATTTTTTGGAATATCGTAAAAACAGATTTACGTGTACTTTACAGGAAGAAGAAAGGAATATTATACCGCACAGAGATGCCTACAATTTCAATCATTTGTATTCCATGTGATACAAAAGTAAAATACTTGGGAGTAATAATGGTTACAAACTTAAATGTAACTTTAAAATAAAAATTCTGTACGACTGTAAACACATATCATTCAGTCGTTGCAATGCACTACCTACTTATGGGAGCTCTGGTCCGAGGAACTGGGGACACTTCTTAATTACTATTTTTTTTATTTTTAGGTGAAGTCTACAAAGAATTGCCTAAAAAAATTTGTTTATTAAAATTTTTTTTGAACTTTCTAAAAAATGTTTTTCGGATAAAAGTTAATTCTTCATTGATTCTGTGTAAAATGCAGTGTTCAAAAAATTATTTTTCACTTTTTTTTTTACATATTCGCATAGATTTTTACAATTTTTTAAAATATTTAAACGTAAAAAAAATGCGTTTTGTAAATTAAAAATCTATATACGACTACATATGTACATATTTATATATGTTTTAAAATTCTTAGTTGTATTTTCGCGGCAGTGTGATATCTTCTCCTACTGTTACAGATGCGTCAATTGCAGGGCAATTTAAAAGCATCCCAGCTGTGTGTAAAATTTATGCAAAATATCTTCAACAGTTCAAGAGAAGATTCTTGTAATTTCTTTTGATTAGCAGATAGGGGTGCGTTGTACGTTTGATTTTCCTTAATTATTTACCGTATATTTCGTCAGCCTATGCTCCCGCTGTTTCTAAAACCGCTTACGTGTTCAAGTGTCATATTTCAATCTATTGAATTTGATGGAAATTATAGCAGTCAATATCGTTTGACATTTCCAATTAAATTTAATATTGAGATGTCTATATTTTTGGTAGCGTTGGTTTTGTCAAGGCGCATTGCAATTTTTGCTTAGATACCCGCCGTTAAAATTTTTTTCGAATTCTTAGCACTGACTTTTCTTACACAGTTGAATTATAATTGCTTTTTTCTTTAATTTAAATTAATATTTATGACTTTCAATTTAAATTGATGTGTTTCTTTACATGTTTTATTTTTACTACAACATTTTTTTATTGTTTTTCATTTATCGTATTGTCTTGCATACACTGAAGTTTGATTTGTTAAAAATTTCTCAAGGGTAATTATTAGTCTTCTAAGATGCTTCTCAACGGTTTTTGTTTACAATTTTTAAAGAAAAAATAACACAAAGAAAAAGGTTTTTTGAAAAAGGTATTGTCTTTATATGGTGTTAATTATTTTCTTCTTCTTCTTTTGTTGGTGAAATAATGAATGAGAAACTGCAATATTTTTAAAATTAATCTATAGAAAAAAAAACAGATTTTTGCAAGTGGCATTTAAGTGACACTTTTAGTACTAAATGAGATTAATGTTTTTTTTTTCTTTTCTGAGAAATAGTTTCCATTTATTCTCTCTCTTAGATTTCTTTTCTGAAAAATATGTGTCCTTTTAAAAGTACAACGCGTCCTTTTCTCACATGTTCCCCCTGAAAAAAAATAATGCTACACGTTCTGCACTCATTTTCATTAAAGTGTTTTATTATTATTTCTGTAAAAATAAATTATTTTTCACTTCGTCTGTCATAATAATTATATAGTTTTTGCATTTTCAATTTACTGTTATGGAATAGTTGTACTTCATTGTTTTATTCCAAACCATCTGTTCTTTTGTAAACATAAAATATGCAACACTTCTTAAAAATCAGCTGAACATTTAACAACGTTGTCAAATTGTATGTTAATTGTATGATACACTTTTTTAAGAAAAGAAAACACCATAAGTTTTATGCAAAGAGTACTGATTACGTGTGTTTGGGGCGTAGTAAATACGTATTCTACTCAATTTGTGTTGGAGATTAATTGTTCTTTTTCCCTTATTCTAATAAAAAATGTAATATCTTCACAATATTGTGATAAATTTACTGTGAACTTGAACATGACAGAAAATGTTTATTAATTTGTAATAAATGTAGTTCGCTTAAATTCTAAATATTCTAAATATTTGGGAAGTATTTTAATTTAATAAGTGTAAAAAAAATGTATAGGCATTCAAACCATCAACTATGTGTTGTAGTTATTCCAGTACTATTGGTGAATTCACAACAGTGTGCATCGCATATATTCAATAAATTTTTACAATAACACAAAAAAATTTGTCATTAAAAGTCACCCAAAGAAAACCTTCATTGGATCAATGAAAAATGTTTCATTACATTTATGAACATATTTTGGGTGCGTGTTTCATAAATGTAATGAAACTCTTTCTATAGTTTAACGAAATATTTTCAATATAAATTATAAATGTTTCATTGATATAATAATGTTATTAATTAATGAAATTGATGAAAATTTTCATATATAAAATAATATTGTTGTCATAAATACAAGGAAAGTACTCCATAACCACAATCAAGTGTTCTTCATATAATGTAATAAATTAAATTAAGTATGTATGTAGTATGTTAAGCTAGTCTATACATACATTTCCTTGGTGCTAATGCCAACTCATTAGAAAACTTTCAACCGAATTCCTCAAAAAAACTAAAAATCCCACATGTTTATATAAAAACTCATGAAAAATTAATGCGAATTCCAAATATACAAACAGAAAAAACTAATGTGAATTCGAACGAAAAAGTAGTAGAAAACTACCTCAAAAGAATCAACTGCTGCAACCAATTTAGGGATGGTCATTTATATGACATTGTATTTCGTATATATTTGCAAAGTTCAAGCAATACAATAAAATAAAAGCTTCACCGAAATCTTACTTTTTTATTTTGAATTAACGCCTTCAATTAAAATAAAAAATTTTTTCAATTAAAAGTATAATCAAGTCAGTTAAATTTTTAATTAATTATTTGGCTCAATTTATGCAATATTTGTTTTTTTTTCATATATGCAACAATCTTTATTCAAAGAGAAATTAAAGCCCAATAATTATTCGAATCGAATTCAAAAAATTTTTGGCCTATTAAAAATTCGTTTGAAATTTTTGTTTTAAAAAATAAAATTTCTAATTATAATTATTAAAAATTTAATTGAAAATTAATTCAATTACGTATAACAATAATAATTTAATTTATACTATTAATTTCTTTACAGGTGAAAATCTAATTAATTTTTTAATTGATATTAAAACTTTTAACTAAAATTTTGTTTTATTGTCTTCTGTGTAGTTTTATGTTTTATTTAACTTTACTTTTGAAACCTGTACCATGGTGGAGAATACAACTAAAACCGTCCAACGGCCGAAAATCTTTAATAATGAAAACAAATTTTATTCGATAATAAAGAATTTATTTCTCTTAAAATTTAAGAATCGGAAAATTGATTCGAATAAAAACTATATTATCAGCAGTTTATGTTTTATTCGTTTCTTTTTTAATACAAAATTAATACCAAATTAAAATAAAATTTTTAATGGAATTTAAATTGTATAAAATTTGTTTCCATTACTAAAAGTTTTTTGCGTAGCCGGGCTTCGGTTGAGCCTAGACATTCCCTCCACCATGGTATTTCCCCAAATTCCTTTCCTATTATAGATTTTCTGCGAATTTCATAATGAAATAAGTCCCAATTTTGTATGAAAATATTATTGGGAGTTAAATAATTTTTGTGTTCGAATTATTTCATTTGAGACTTATGTCATGGTAGCACAGGTCGCCACTTAGACCTGTCGAATAGATAAAACATGCAACACGTGCCCATTTATTTCTTTAATTAATTAAGTTCGTCTCTCTCTGTCTCTCTCTCTCTCTCTCTCTCTACATTTATGTGAAAGTTAAACGCACTAAAACGTAAAATATTCATTGGCATACAAACAAAAATCTAAAAA
The DNA here is from genome assembly GCA_963924685.1 of Dexiosoma caninum. Taxonomy (NCBI): domain Eukaryota; kingdom Metazoa; phylum Arthropoda; class Insecta; order Diptera; family Tachinidae; genus Dexiosoma; species Dexiosoma caninum. The sequence continues at coordinate 70,154,678 of OZ004727.1, forward strand.
TATTTTGCCATAATTGAATTTACACTTGTGTATTTTGTGAAAACGAATTCATTTAAAATTTTAACTGCAACTTTTGTTTGGTAATTGAAATTAAACAGCAAAAAATGTTCTTCACTTTAGACTACTGTGAACTCGTCGTATTTTATTGTCTGTCTTATATTGAATACAATTATTGACACAGTTTTAAAATATTTACTTTAAAGAAGAAGTTATAATTCCAATTTCCACGAAATTCACTTAACCAAATCGCAAGTTTAGTCATTCTCCCATGCAGATGAATATTAAAGATCTTCTTTACATTTTTAAGTTGTGATTTTGAGTTAAAAATTGTTGTCATTTGCGGTCGTGTATTGACAACTTTTTTTTTGTAAAAAGTTGTCACCAGTTAAATTTACGCAGAAAATAAATTTTAAATAACAAACAAAAGTTTAAGTGGAAAATCCGCAACCACAGAAAACAGCTTTAACACCGCACAATGGGTACAATAAAAAAAAGTCTAAAGGTAGTCCACCTTAAAATTTCAAAAACCTGTGCGATGTTACCTAAATATTTAGCATACCCATTCTACAACGGAAAGATGTGGGTTCAATCCCCGTCTGCCCAAAAAATGTTTCTGATGTATCTATGTTAGCAGTGCCCTACTTTGTCGATAGCACTAAAACGTAAACTAATAAATTAAACGGCCTTTCATTTCCTATAAAAAAAAATTAAGGCGTCAACATAAATAACATCAGAGACACAGCAACTTTGTTTTACAAAATGAGCTACTGCAGGTTTTGTGCAAGATTAAACATTTAGTCCTTCCTCTTACTTTACCACCTGTCTCATCTCTGCACTATTCCTTTCCATCTAGTTCTGGTCCAAGAAAAGAAATTGGTAAATGTTAAGATAGACACGAATGCAGGCGAGCAGGAACTCAAATAATTGGTCGACCTATTCAAATACATATGCATATTTAATAGCCCCAATTCTAATCTAATTATCCAAAATTGAGTTGATATTCCCTGAAATGCTGTCAATCAAAACAATATTTTTTTTCTTAAATTTTGTTTCGGTGCTCTTCGTTACCTCAAACCAATATATGTATGTAATCTCGCCGACTTTTCTGTAGATAGTGTTACGAGAACCAAGCCATGTGTACCAAATTTGAATACTTTTATTGTTATATTGGGGAGTTCGCCATATTCGAGATCTCATTATAGTTAATGCTCCCTTTAAAAAATCCCTATCACACATATTCTGTGTTTCGATTACGTTCCCGCATTCAGTTAAGCACAGATCGAAAAGAGGTATTGTGAAGAGAAGTGTTTATTTAAAGCAGCAGCTTTGCTATGGAACGTGTGAAATAGGAACAGAAAATATAAGCAATTTTGTAAAGATTTTAGTAAAAACTTAAATTTAGTGCAAAAAAGCAGAGATAAATGAAATAAATAAATAATAAAAAATTAATTATTGTGGGATGTTATAGTACATATATTCATATCAGTACGGAAAGAAATAATAAAAAGCAGAATATAAGTAAACATAAGTATATGTATGTACCTACACTATTCCAGACTGAAGAAACCTGTAGTGGCGGAGTTGATATTTAAATTTTTTATACATCTCTGTAGAAGAAAAATAAAGTTTACTTATTTTAATTTCAAGAAAAATTGGAATCGATAGCAGCAGATTTATTTTTAAAAGAGGAAAATAATGCGCTCAGAATACAAAGTCAAGAATTATAAAGCAAAAATTGAGAAACACGCCGGCTTTTCGTACTGTTCACATATTAAAAAAAATTTTTAACATTTCAGTACAACAAGAAAACAATTAAAAAATAAATGTATTGCATTTCAAAAAACTTTCCGTTAATAAAGTTACAAATTACAAAAACGTAGTTACGATCGTAATGCAGAAGACATACAATCGAAAAGAAACGGAACCAGAATACGTAACCAATGTACGTTAGAAGCAGAATTTATATGACATAAAAGTACAAAGATGAAGTGCACTTTTACCCCATATACATATATTCCAATTTCGAAGAAGTAAGAAAACACATTGGAGAAGAAGAAAAGAAGAAAAGATTGCGGAAAAGGCATTGTTCTCCGTGCAATACTTTTGTAGAAATGGTGTTGCAAAGAGAGGTACCAAAATTGAGTTTTGCACACTAAAAGTACATATCGAGCCTTTGGTGCAATACCGTCGTAACTCAAAAAATCGTGAACTGAGAAAAATGCATTTGAAGTTTTGATTTTTTTTACTAAAATTTTTTCGGTTATTAAAGTTATTTTTTTTACAAGTTTTTAAATAAAGAGGCATGTTTTGTAATGTTTTCTGTTTGTAAATTTCTTGTCATGAAGGAAATATTTCATTATTGCAAACAAATATTGTTGGAAATAGCTGGAGGCAATAAAGACATTTGTAGCTGTAGAATCTGAACAGTTAGAGATAGAACCATCATCTTTTTTCCTTTAGATATATATTTCTTCGAAGATCATTTCTGCATACCCAGCTCAAAAAATTCAAATTTTGAGTTACGACGGTATTGCACCAAAGGCTCGATAAAGGAAAAACTAACCACACACGCTTTTGTAAATTTTATTCTATCTGCCTTAGTATCTGCAATATTAAGTTATCGATTTTACCCGTTTTTATCCTTTTTTATCCCCTTAGCATTAGAAGATCAAAAAATTCCTTGTTAGTGGAGGAAAGAGGAGTCTACGTTTGGGCTGGGGATGATGGGCCAATTACTAACTCTTTACACTTTTATTTATTAAAATTGTTTTGCAAATTGGTGCCATTGTGCAGCGTTTGACGCTAAGTGAAACAAAACTTAACAATCTTAATTTTGAAAGAGCAAAAAATGTTCATACAAATGTTTTGTTTTCTTTATTTCATGAAAAAATTATATGTGTCAAGTCATGGTTGAAAACATATAAATGAATGAATGAATGAGTTTTCAGTTGAGCACTGTTGAGTAGTGAGTCATTTGATTTTGATAAATATTAATTTAAATGTTACAACAACTAAAACCTGGTTTAGAGTAAAAACTCAAGTGGCATAATAAATTAAAATTAGCTAATTTAATTATAACACCTGTTTTAAATATTGCAAAGAGCCGCTATGCCAGTGAAGGTCTAGTTAAAGTTCGATAAACCAACAAGTGACTGCGAAATCCAGCATGAAAATTATATTCAGTTGTAAAATTTTTTACCCGACTGTCGTGCGTATTTTTGTGGATCTACGTATGTTTATATGTTTCTTTATTTCTTACTAACGGCTGTATAGATTTTAACAGTTAAGGTAGCGTTATGTTCTTTGATTGATGTATAGAAAAAATGAAGTGGCGTATTTTACGAGCCAAATAGTAATACGTTAATAAAAAAATTTCTCAAATCTATCGTCGCAATAATGGAAATTAAAAGGAGATAAAGAAAAAAAAAAAAAAATATACATACATACGCCATGTTTAAATTTAATTATAGATAATAAATTGGTTTATAGAGATTTTAATAACGGTCTGACACCTCTAAGACATCTCCACTTTTTGGACAACCCACATAAGTCCACAAAAAATAAATATTTTAAGAAATATAATACAATTTAAAAATAAGTATACTCGGACTGTCTGCAACGCTGCTTCTTCTATAATATAAGGAATCAGAAGATCTCGGCATAGAAATTCAGGGTGATGTTCGAAGGACTGACCACATTTTTCAAGTCTCTAAAGAAGCATTCAAGTGCTTTGACTTTTTAAGACTGTGTATGACACAAATTGATCTCCTTACAATTTATACCGATTATATCCGACTGAAAAAGGGGCCGTGCTTCAAAGGTTATATTTAAGTTACTCGACCTACTTACTTACTAAGGTAGCCAACTCTATTGGCTCTCTTGAACATAGTCGCAATATGCAGTGTTCTAACAATGTTCTATCGTAATTATAATGAGATGTGCTCCAATTAAATCGGGAACTTGTAACCGCAACCAGTCCATTCCTACGCATAACGCGTACTTTTATAGTAATAGAGTTTTGGCCGAACAGCAGTTGTCCTTCCTGTCACTTTTGACGTGGGAATGACCATTCAAATTGAATGTCCATAAGCACTGCTCCCTCTATCCCCCTCGCAAAACCTAATTTTCTAGTTCCAGCACAATACATTGCATGTGTAGGGGTCTTCCCCATGTGTCGGTCCAAGATGGTGGCGTTGGCTGAAGTAGTTGGCACGTTGACTACAAAACGAAAGTTCCTGGTTTCGCACACATTTTCGAACTAAGTCATAAAAACATTTCGCATTTTTTCTAATGTTCATTTTGTGTGTGTCTTTTTGTCAGTTGTTGTTGGAAGGTTTCAGTGGCAAAGGCATAGTCACTAGTCACTGAGCAGTACCAGCTTCAGCTCACACCAATTCACAGGCACATCACAACCACCTTCTTCATCCATCAGCGCAGTAAAATATTTAATCAAAAACGACTGCTTAACATCAGAGGCGCTGCAACACTGCTATAAATAAAGACGTGCAAAAGCAGAGTTGTAATATAGTGAAGCCTTCCCACCTGTCATCTCTTTCACCATCCTTCTGGAATCATTGCATGAGTGTTACTCTCTTTATAAATAACGAAAAAAACAAGATTGAGTATAGAATAGAAATAGAAATAACAGACCCTTGAAATTATAAATTAAATATCCGCATTAAGTTTAGAAGCAGGCAATTCGGTTCCGCTTGCGACTAAAGTCTGCATTACACAAAGTTAATTAAGATGCCTGCCAACAATGTTGTGTTACTTTCTTTTATTTTAAATTGTATGTAGAAGAGACATTTTTAGATGACAAGAGTATGGTTTGAACCGACAACTTTATAGAAAAAAAAATACCTACTCATGAAGGAACATTAAACCATAAATGTGTTAATGACATAAAAATACAGCAGTATTTAAATTCAAATGCAGTGATTTATCAATAATGCTCCAAACAAAAATCGAATTTAGAACATTTGTACTTCAAGGCTTCATTACGTTGAATTTATTTTTATTTTGAAGACTAAAAACACCAATAAAATCAAAAACAGATGTTTAGAAAAATTGATTACCGCCCATTTGCAAACAAAAATGTCATGATTCATTATCGAAGAATGACAATTAAAAACGCTGTAATTTGTTTGTTCAGCTCGGAAATACACGTTTCAAATCATGACTAACGTGATTTACAAATTGTTTTCTGTTAAAGATTGTAAAAAATATTTCATAAAATTTTTCACTCATTATTTATAATTAATAATTGCTGTTGTTCGCATTAGATTTTATTTTTTCCTTTAATAATTTTACACAAGGGATTTCTGACAGCCGTTTGTTTTTGTGTGCATTAATTTTTATTAAATGAATTTTGATTTTTGGAATTAAAACAAACACGCACAGATGCATGTCGAACTCTGTTTAAATTTATGACAAATTTGTATTGTTGTTGTTGCTCTAGGGCGGGTAACAAATAAAGCGTCTGCTACTGAAACAGGTTAAATTTTTTTCGTGTTTTAATGAAAAAATAAAGTCAAGCCGAGACACTGGAGGAAGCAAGAGAAAACTTGTTCAATTGTTAAGAAAAAGTTATAAATCACTGAAATTTCTTTTAAGAGATTTAAATAATTTATCACATAATTTATAATCATATTTATCATAATTTTTTATCTTTGGAGAAAATTATTTTAATGTTGTTTTCGTATCTAAATTTATCTAATTTGTTAAAATTAATGAGTCAATTTTGTTAAGACAAATTAATAACATTGGAACGGAAATGGATACAGTCATGGCCAAAACCTTCAAAATTTTCTTTTAAACTTTCATGCGCGAGGTGAAAAAAATTCAAGGTGGGGTAAATTTAGCCCCAAGTGCATTTTAGTAGTTCTCATTTCATTGTGCCGAAGGCACAAACATTTTTGCATTTATAGAATTGATTGAATTTTGTATGGAAATCTGTCTATATCTGTCTGTTTATAAATAAAAAAAAATAAAAAAATTTATGAATTCGTTAGTAATTTTATCAATTTAAATTTTTTTGGATAACTTGATTAATATAAGATAGTGAAGCTTCATCTCCAATCATTTTTCCTACTATCCCTTTCCCATAGTTCCAGTACAATGCACCGTATGTGTTGGGGTCATCTCCTGAGTGCTGGTCCAAGATAAAAATAAAAAAAGCATAAAATATGCTATAAACTAAAACACCAAACTGTTACTTTAAACAATTTTATTAAAATATATGGAGAGAAAAAAACAAATCTTCTATACTCGTAAATGACTTTCTATGTCATACTTCCAACCCTATCCACTCTTTCGCAGATGACAGCAGTATCTGCTATTCATATTCATTTGATCGTAGGCCGACATGAACTATGATCGCGGCGAAGCGGCAGAATATGAATGATTCGCTAACAGGTGACCTCACGAGAATATTGGAATGGGGTCACGCGAACAGGGTCGATTTCAATTCCCAAAAGATCCAATGCTGCATGATAACCCATCGCCCTATGCACGATCACGCTGCCTCATCTGTAATAATGGGTGGCATAAACATTGAGGAATCAGAAGCTCTTGATGTTCTTGGCATGAAAATTCAGTGTGATGTCCGATGGACTGAGCACATTTTTCAGGTCTCAAAGGAAGCATTCAAGTGCCTAGGCTTTTTAAGGCGGTGTAAGACATACTTCACACCATCTGATCTCCTCACTATTTATACTGCCTACATCCGACCGAAAATGGAATACAACTCTCATGTGTGGGCCGGTGCTTCAAAGACTATTTTGAAGTTACTCGACCGTGTACAAGAAAGGGCGAAGAAACTCATAGGAGACAGTAGGGTAGCCAACTCTATTGTCTCTCTTGAGCATCGTCGCAACGTGGGGTGCGTTTCGTTGTTCTATCGATACTATAATGGGAGGTGGTCTAATGAAATCAGGGAACTTGTTCCCGAAACCCGGTCATTCGCGCGCACGATGCGATCATCATTAAGAGCGCATCCATTTGTGGTCGATTTGACGGCGACTCGCACTACGCATTACAGGGAAAATTCGTTTTTTGGCCGAACGGCACGTATGTGGAAGAGACTACCCGCAGAGGTGTTCCCTGTCACTTTTAACGTGGGAAAATTTAAATCAAATGTCAATAAACACTTCTCCCTCTATCCTCCTTCCCATAACCTAATTTCCTAGTTCCAGCACAATGCATCGCATGTGTAGGGATCATCCCCTGAGTGCCGGTCCAAGACAAAAAAAAAAAAAAAAAGGTAAACAAAGATTTTAAGAGACAAAAAATGATTATAACGCTCTTTTAAAAACACTCCATCTCCTTTTATTATAACTAGAATTGTGTGTGAGATACGTGGTAACAAGAGGTTAGGTTATGTTAGAGGGCAGTCGACCAAGACGGGTCGAAACCAGGGGACGTCACAGCCACTCTGTACCGTTCACGTACCTCACCAAGTCCGTCAGATCTAACCGAGAGCACAGCCCCAAGTTGTCAAAGAAAGGCGCCCCAAGCTATCTCAACCGCAATCTAGCCAGACCGCTGCACTCACAAAAAAGGGCACAACGGTCTCCCTCTCCTAATCCTCCTCACAGCCACTACGCCGGGCATTGGACGGAATTCCCATACCCTCAGCATGCGTGCCGATGGACCAGTGGCCCATGCAGACGGCCGTGAGTCTACTAGTGGACAATCGGGAAAACCTCAGGAGTTCCCGAGTCCTACATAAACCATACCGCAGCCATAGAGCTATTGCTATGGCGTAACCGGAGATAGAACACCACCTCTCCTGAGCCTTCCCTTTGAAAAACTCCTCTATGTATCCCTTTGCAACAGCAAAAGGGACACCTAGGTCAGAAATAAAAGCAACAGATGGCGAACCGCCAGCTCATCACCCATCTCATTACCCTTAATGTTCCTATGCCCCTGAACCCACACAAAAAAGAAACGGCACAGAAATGCCGGAGGACAGCCAGCCCCTCCCTACAACACGAGAGCAGACGATAGGTGACACTAACGACCTCAACGCCGCCTGACTATCGGAAAGAATAGCAACAGTACCCCCCAATCGCTGCCTTCTCAGCATTAGGCAAGCCCGCCAGATGACGAAAACCTCCGCCTAGACACTGGAGGTATCTGGAAGCCTGTAGGAAACGGAAACTCCCAGATCACCGTAGATAATACCAACCCCCACTTCTGATTCGTCTTAGAACCAGCGGAGAAAACCACCCTGACGCCACCCCAGTCATTCCTACTGTGGAAGGTAGCGACTGCGCGCCCCTCGAAGACAAATCTCCGAGTGGAGATATCCAGCGGGATGTCTGTAATGAAGTCTAGATGGATTCGGAGAAAGCTGCTATGGCCAGATAGGGATTCCCTGAAGAACCCGCCGCGTTTAGCCTAATAGCACTCAGAGCCCAAACGCAGAAAATATGGAGATCAATAGGCAAGAGATTCAGAATTGTGTTCAGGGCCGCCCCGGGGCACGTCCTTCATGCTCCGGTAATCCCAACACACGCAGATCGTTACCAAAAGTTAGCACCAAATTCACATTCGATTTATATCATGAATAGTCATCATAATCAAAATATAAATAATTAGAAATAAGTCTTTAATTTTTGCAATAAATTCCCCTTGCGAAAAAAGTGCAATTGTCCAAGTTTAAGTTTCGATACCAAGCTTTCGGCTTTCTATATTTTACAAAATTTCTATACCTTTCAATAATTTATATTGCTATGTTCTCTTTCAAGCTTAAAGGTTTGTTTATATATTTATGTTAACCGATGGTTGGCAAAATATCGAAAAAAGAGAAAAAATAAGAAAAAATTCAAACCAACTTGAGCTTAAGCTTGAAAGTGAATATAAAAATATTTATTAAAAGAAATAATGTTAAAGATTAAGCATTAAAAAACTTTTCAATAATATTTTGCTACGAATAGAATGCTGCAATTTGACACCTGATAATTTATGCGCGATGTACAGAAGTTCCAAAGTGCACCACCACATTAGGACAGAGTTAGAATACTTGGAAAATATGCGATTAAAGGGGAACGTGTGCCATAATGTTTTATAATTCTACAGTCATTTATTAATATTCCTGTTGCTATCGTAACGAAAAAAAAACATACCAAATTATTATTCGGTCTTAACAAATCCGCAGCAAAGAAAATTAAAATTTCACATAAACTGGTTATTATTTACGTTTCTTGACTTAAGTTTGGCATTTTCATATGAAATATTTACAATGACAGCTGGGTAAGTGGCCAATCAAGACCGCCATAAGTTTTGACCGTGAAAAAAAAATCGTAATAAAATAATTTTCTCTTGGCATTTTAAATCCAGATGAGAGATGTGCGCTTATAGCAACTGTCCGCGAACTGTAGCACACTAAATTCTTAGTTGTTGCTCACGGCATTGCTATTTCTTCATATCATTTTAAAACACACGACATTATGACAATTTGTGAATGCTGTAAATTTTTATAATATAATCAAATGACGTATTCCTTATCCGTAAGATATGTATCTTGAAAAATTAAATAAAGGCTTGTGATATTTTAAAAACAGTCATAATAATAGATTTTCGTAAATTCAAACATGCATTAAAAACGAGAAAATTTTGACATAAGTGATCACAAACTTTCACAAACTATATGCGCCTACTTTGAGTGAGAAAGCATTATTCGAGTTTAAAGAGTCACATTTTAGTAGTTAATGCTAAAATAAAGGGTATTACTCTCATTGCTATATATGTAGGTTAACTCAATGAGCATTTGTTTATATATTTCGTCAATCAAGGAGCTTTCTTGGTATTACGTTCGGCAGCAGTATCCTGTATTTCACGAAATTAAAGATTCAACGGTACTGGAGCTGCAGCAGCATTCGCTGTAAAAGCATTTTTTCTTGGACCAGTGCACTGTGCATGGCTGCTGCAAAGCGATACTGCAGAGAAGAGATGAAGTGATAGAAAAGTTTGCGCTTAATTCGTGCACAACTCTACAGTTGCGTGTTAATTATATAGCAAAGTTTCGGCGTCTCTGATGTTAATTTTGTCGCACTATTTTTAAGTTAAGAGGAGCCAGTTTTTTTTATTGTTTTACTTCGTCGACGGTTTACTGTTCAAATGGCCTTCGAGATTTAAAATTCGGTGCTGCACATTTTTGTGAATTTGTAAAGCAGAGTAGCTGCGTCGCTGGTATTAAGTTCACGTATTAATTTTACTTAAATATTGACGCATGACGGCGCTGTTAACATAGACACATCAAAAAATTTTTGGTCTGACCTGGGATAGAACTTGATGTCTTTTGGTTGTAGAGGCAAGGCGCTAACTGCTCAGCCAATAGCAGCAACAGTGATTAACAAACAACTTTCTTTTGTTAGCGTTATGTCTTGCAGAAACTTCACCCCATTTTCACGATGTTCACTTTGATACAACAGTTTGTAGGAAATTGGAATGACAATTAGAGCGTTACTTTATTATTTAAGTTTTGGAGATCGAGAAGAGCCCTGGAGAATAAATCGACATTCGCTGCATAATTAACGAGTATATTTTTAAATTTAGACTTCTTGACGAAGATTAAAATCGAACGAATTTTTATTTAACGTTACAAAACTTGCTGCCTCTGAGCACATTGTTGGAATATAAGATGAGCTACAAGGTCGACAACCTCTTCGCAGTGTATTCACTTGGAATTGCTAAAAACAAAACTATTTGACTTCATAATTTGCAATTTTATTTCTACTCCAATACATGTACAATGGAATTGAAATGTTTTAAACATGATTAAATGGTGAAAACGCTTCAGAAGTCACACTGAGTTCAAAATTCCTGGAATTGATTTTAAACAAATCAAATAAATTTTTTTTTAAGTGGAATATACAGGGTGGTGCAGAATGATCTATATGGTTTGAATTCTTTATAAATTTTTTAGTTATAATTTTTTCTTGATTTTTTTTCAGCATTTTGTGAAGAAGACTTGGGGAATTAATTATAAATCATTACACGATCGAACACAGCACATACTGCAGGTGCCTCAATGCAGGTCCCTTTGTTATGGGACATATTCGGCGAACGCATTGTTTCGCGCACAAGCGATTTTAACTGGCCTCCACGTTCACCAGTTGTAACAGCTCTTGACAGTTTTCTTTGGGGATATTTCAAAGAAAGAGTGTACGTTAACAAGCCAAGACCCATACTTCAACTAAAAATAAACATTCGAAGTGAAATTATGGCCATTACAGCCGAAATTTTGCGAAAAGTTATGGAAAATATGCTAAAAAGAGCACGTATGTGCGAAGCATAAAATGGACATCACTTACAGGACATCATTTTTCAAAGCTAATTGCAAAAAATTCCCCAATAATATCGTATAAATAAAAAAGTTGTAAACCATTTAAACCATATAGCTCATTCTGCGCCACCCTGTATAAACCAGCCATATGAATGTTATTGACTTATTCATGATAATAAAAAATTTAATGCAGCTGAAATAAAAGTGACTTTAAAATATACAGGTTGTACCATAAAAAAATTAATTTGAAGACTGATGTCCATATTTGTTTTTTTTTGGATCGGTGCTGACGGAATGTCTGAACGCTGCGTCTCTGGTGCTCTTTTGACACATTAGTTTCTAATAAAAACGAAAGCCATTTGATTTATTATTTTACTTCGCCGAGGTTTTACTGCTCAAGTACCAATGATGGAGTGCGCTGTTAGTAGAGACACAATTTAACAATATTTGCCTGACCGACTCTTGAAATGAGGATCTTGTGGTTGCAGAGTCAAGGCGCTAATTACTCAGCCGACAGCAACCCCATTTCAAATCTTACATTAACTTTGGGATACCCTTTTTTGAATACATTATTAAAATCAAAAAGGGAATTAAAAATCTTTAAAAATATTTTTGCGTTTGTTTTATTTTAATTTATTTACTTTTATTTTATTCTTTATTCTTTTATGTCTTATTTATTTTTATATGAATATGGCCGGTTCGCCACGCTTTGGTGTGGCTGTTATAGTTGTCAAAAATATTCCATTAAAATTGAAATTTAAAAGAAATAATGAATGAATGGAAAAAAATAATTAAACAAATTTTTAGATTTTACATTTTATATCAGACCCCTTCACGTTTCACAGAGCACAATAAAAAAAATAACACAAAGCAGTTTGAATTCACTCTTATGTGAATAACAAGGTACCAGGTAGCAGGTAGAGTTTTACGTTTCATTTTTTTTTTTTAAGTTAATGATACACAAACTTGAAACTTTTAATAAATTTTCAATAAATACCGACTTTGAGGTAAGGAAATATTTTGAATAGGCGTGGCAGACCAATTTACTTCTATCACCCTTAACAGTATGCCATGGTAGCTGGGTACCCACCTTTATACACTTCAGATGAAAAAACGATCGGTTCAAATATATTTTTAGTGCAATGTTACTCATAATAATAAAAATAAACGAAAGTCGATATAAAAATGTCAGACTGAAGTATTTATGTCGTGAACGAAAAATAAAAACTCATTTTACCTCCTCTGAATAGCCAAAAAAAAAAACACCTTCCAGAGCATGGCAAAGTACCCGTGGACATATATGGAAAAACTATTGGAAACCATAATTGGAACAAGTAGCAATGGGATCAGATTCTATTTCAAATATACGGGTATTGTAAATTTCGGAATTATTTTACATCATTTTATGCAGATTTTTGAGCAAAAAAATTTGGGTTCCAACGGTATTTCCATACGGGTATCCGGATACCTTGCCATACACTTAAAGATTTTTTTTTTTTGCAATTGCCACATAAGGATTAAATATGAATGACATTGCTTCCGGTCAAGATGTGGTTTCAAAAGGACGGCGCTACGTGCAATACAGCGAGCACAGCAATAGACTTATTGAAATTAAAATTTGTTAATAAGTTGATTTCAACAAATGGACTCCTTTTGACTATTTCCGATCGGGCGACGTAAAGAAATATTGTCCGTGTTATTCTTGACACACACGGCCACCAAGTGATCGAAAATTTTACGTTCGGAATGCGCTCCATTAAGAACAGCCGCAGTGGCCACATATTTTCAAATGTTACTGCCGCGTATGCTTTGATATTTCAAATACAGAAAAAAACTTTTTTATAAAAATTTAATTTTTTGTCTCATTTTTTACAATCAAATCTCGCTTCAAAAACACTCTCTATTAGCCACTTTTATTTCCTAATAAAGTCTGAATTTCAATCTGTACTGGCATTTCGCATTTATTTTTTAAGCAATTTACAGTGACACTCTCTCTAGTATTGCACAACATATGACAGAAACAAAAAAAATAATCATAATAATGCAACGTTTGGCATGACATTGTCGCTTGTGTTCTACACAGTATTGTGCATTCTAAGGGCTGCTTCATTTACAAAGTATTTCAATTTGCTTGTTTTTTTTTTGTGAATATTTTAAACACTCATATACTCGTAACTTGAAGTTGTACTTCATATTCAAGGTAAAAACTTTGCTTTTGTAACTACATTTATTTAAACAAACTATTCTTTATGAGATTGCTTTTTGTTGCTATTTTGCTGTTGTTTGTTCAGTGTTTGTTTCAGCGTTTTTATAAGAATGAATAAATTTTAGGAGCTGCTTATCGTCATCTTAAACGCGAAAGGATGTAAAACTGCTGTATTGAAGTTTTTCCTATAGTGATACAAAAAGCATTTTTTTTCTAGGACCAGCGCTCACGAGATGTCGCCTACGTACTCGTATATATGCATCTGTTTGGTCAATAATTTCATCGTTGGAGCTACATAAATCTCTTTCCACCGAGCCATATCTTTAGGTTTGGAAATAGGAAGTAGTCACTAGGGGCTAAATCCGGAGAATATGGCGGATGAGGTACCAATTCGTAGCGCAATCCATAGAGTTTTGCCATTGAGACTGCAGACGTGTACACCCGTGCATTATCTTGATGAGAAAGAACTTTTTTCTTGGCCATATGGGGTCGTTTTCTTTTTAAATCCTCATTAAATCGGTCTAATAAGTTGGCATAATATTCACCGTTTATTGTTTTTCCCTTTTGAAGGTAATCGATGTGGATTATCCCGTGTACATCCAAAAAACTGTTGCCATCACCTTGGCCTTCTTCGCAGCAGGTTCCCCGGAGAAACCCATTGTTTAGAGTGCTGCTTGGTTTCCGGAGTACAGTAATGGATCCATGTTTACAAAACGCCGCAAAAAATCTTTAGGACTGCGGTTAAACAACTCCAAACAATCCTTTGAAGTTGTCACACGTTTACGTTTATGGTCAATTGAGAGCAAACGCAGCACCCATCTTGCAGACAACTTTCTTAAACACAGCTTATCATTTAAAATCGAAACCACACTGATATATGAAATGTCTATGGCATCAACTATCTCACGCACTTTTACTCTTCGATCGACCATCACCATATCGTGATTTTTTCGACATTTTCGGGTGTAGTGACCTCAATTGGCCCTCCAGAACGTTCAGCATCATTTGTACTTGTGCGACCACAACGAAAGTCAGTAATCCACTTTTTTACCATTGAAATCGATGTTGCAGAGTCCCCATAGTATTTATCGAGCTTTTCCTTGGTTTGATTGACGGTGTTTTTTTCGCAAAAAATAATGTTTAATGAGCACCCGAAATTCACTTTTTCCCACTTTTTGCTGTTAAACGACGAAACTTGCTCAAAATTTCACAGTAGTCTATTAACAGGTGGTACTTGATGAGTACAGTGTTGCATTTCATATAACTACGAGAGAAGTTCGAAAAGTCACGGACTTATTGATCCGCCCTCGTATGCACCGGAAGTATATGGAAATGGATACTGTAGACAGGAGAGAGCTGGTAAAGTGATAAGAAGGATAGATAGAGCTTAATTTCAACACAACTCGCAGTTGCGTGCTTTTTGGGAATCTATACAGCAGGTGTTGCTTCGCCTCTGGTGATCTGTTGACACATTAATTTTTAAGCTAAAGGAGAGCCATTTATTTATTTTTAGTTTTATTGCTCAAATACTGACGAAAGAATCGTCATTTGAACCGTTGATTTTCTAGTTACAGAGTCAATATTCTAACTTTGCAAGCAGTAGCACGCATTATTAGTTTGAATAATATATATTTTAGGATTTGAAATGATTCATGCACTGTTGTGCTTTTCATATTTTTATCAATGAAGGAGTTTTCATTGCAGCTGACGTTATTGGTGTGTGCGTGTAATCGCGTTTACCTGTACGTGATGGTCTTTTTTTCCAACTTCCCCCTACACATTTTCGAAAAAAAAAAAAAAAACTACAATGATATGGAACTCAGACACTTGAAAGACATTATTTTACAATGTTTACATAGACTGATATTAAAGGGTATATCAAATATATATGGAAAGAAAATATCGATGGACCCAAATCCAATTGTTGATTGCTATAAAAAAAACGGATTTCTTATTGATTGACTCAAAAATGTGAACATTTAGCAAATAAAATGCTGTTTCTTGTATCAATTCTAGTGTCAATGGGACATATTTCTTGGCACTGGACCATGTCTTTTACAACATTCAAATTAAAATTTATTCCATACGCTGGTAATCAATCGCAAGGGGTGCCAAAAGTTCGGTCAGTACGGATTTTCTTAAATCAAGCGTTAAAAACTTTCTTTTACCCACATTTAATAGCGAAACCGTACCACTGCGGTCGAGCCCTTTGGTCAAAAATTAAAAAAACAAAGTCAAAACTTGGATACAAAATATGGCATTACTATTTCTTATAAAAACTAGGTTTTTTTTTATTCCAACTGTACGCTTTATGAACAGAATAAAAAAGCAAGCGAGTTAACTGTTGGTTTTTGCAGTATAAAGAGTTCATCCATATATTTAAATTTCAACTAGAGTTTTAGTTGAATTCCGCCTTAAAATATCTCCAATGGGATTTTGGTTTAATAGATAATATTCCAAGATTCTAAAATTGGTAATGTCAGCTGCACATTTTTCCCCATCTTTGCGTTATCTCCCACAGACCAAAGCGGCCATTTTGTCATTTACAAAAAGCATCTCACAATTACGTGGCAACCCTAGCAGTTCAAGTTGAATTATAAACTTTTGAAAATATAACGATATTTTATCTTCCAGTATTAAAAAATACTCCGTATTTATTTTTTTTTGCCTTTTAAAAAATTGCTAATACTTACGTTGCTTTTTAGTAACAAGCCCTCTTAATTTTTTTCATTTGTTATTACATATTACAAATTCCTTTCATATTTAATTAGTCAATATTTTTATTTTTTAAAATTAATCTTGTAAAAAAAGTCGTTAACATATGAATTAAAACAAGTTTAGTAAATTTTTTTCTCAAGTTTTTGCTTACGTCGTGTAAATGTGGTTGGTAGGGTACGGTGGGGTGAGGGTATGAGTCACCAACCACTCCCATTTTACCATTAAATAGTTCTGACATATTTATAAAGCCGTGAGCGACGTTTCCCAATGATACCTACACTGGAAGTATTTTTGGTGGCCAACGACATACGGATCCGACCACTGTCCGTACTTGAAATAAACCGAAAACGAAATTGACTTCAGAAATCCGAGATCGAATCAAATATAAAATGTGCTTGCTTCAAGAACTTCTAAGTTGTATATTGATTTAAGAAACTTTATATAATGTTTTCAACATGCTCAGAAACCCGTCAACGCGCAAGCTTTTCAGTGTTTGGAAACCCGTCTATTGAAATCACATGGCTTCTTTCCGCAGTAAATTTTGTGTTCATCTTTATTAATAGGTCGTCACTACCGTCCAGTCAGGTTTTAACAAGATTTACCACAGCGACGGAAATATAAACGACGCACCAAATCGTGCTTTAGTGCAGTAGAAATTTTTAATGTATAATTTAAGTTTAACAATCGTTTTTGCATAAGGCGAAGACAATAAATTTTAACTTAATCAATCATTTAATCGAGCAGCAATTAATTTGTTAATCGTTTTGATATAAGTACGTAAATGTTATAAAGATTTCCTCATGATTTCAAACCTTAGAGGACTGTGTTTCGTTTTCGTATTATTGAAACATACCGCAGTAATAATACAACACTTAACTGTTTCTGTACACATACAAGCTTTTTTTTTATTTGCAATATTTACAAGGGTTTATTTTTTCTTAAATTTTATTTCCCCTTTGGTGTTGATTTCAGAGTGAAACAAAAAATAAAATGAATACACCGTTGTGGTAAATTTTTTTTAATGCATTTTAAGATAAATATGACTTTATAACGTGATTTCTGTGTGACTGTAACGCACCGTGTATCTGTACATCCATGAAATATGTACTCGTATATTTGTAATCGATATTTCACCTTTAGAAAAGTTGTAAAAGTTTATTACAAGTACGACTATGAGTGTTAAAATCTATATTTGTTTACTTAAATAACTGTCTTTCGTGATAAATTTATGCATCATTTTACTTTTTTTTTAACAATGCAATCATTAGATAGAGATTCCAGTCCCGCACATTTCATTTATGTGAATATATTTTACAAACGACTCGAGCAAGTACGATTGCGGTTTAATGTATTGTACGTGTTTCTATTGATAAAATAATTGCAGATGCAAATGAAAATCGAAGTAACTATTTTGGAGACAATCCTCAATGACGTGGAGTAAAAAAATAACTGCATCTCTTGAGCACAGAATCTTTTTTTAATTTACATTGACGATTAATTTTCTTTAAATTACACTGACAAGCATATATGTATGTATGTATGTGGTGCTTAAATCGATATTCAAAGAATCTTTTTATGATACATAGTTTAGGTGGCGAACCTTTCCGAAGGATAACGCCCCACTTAGGCCAGAGCTTAGGCCCATTGTGATACCACAAGAAAAACACAAGGTCTACACGCAATCCAGCTTGAGAAGACTAATTGCTCTTGCACTATGCTACGAAAGCACGCAAATGATACGTAAATTGGAAAAGTTTTTTCATGTGAATTTTTTTATGATTAACGCTCAGTGATGTACACAGAAAAAATAATAGTTAAATTTTTCCCAATTAAATCTTTGCTCAGCAGAATTTGTTCCGTCAATATTGATTTTGGTGTACTCTCAAAACAGTGCAATGAGAATGCCATCAAATGCTCAAATGGAAGAAAAATTTTTGAAATTTTTCAATTAAATAGTTAATAGATCCTGCTATTTTCATGATTGGTTGAAATGTAATTATTATTTTAATTAAATCTTCGTATTTTTCAATTGAATTTTGATTGCACTTTTTTTCTGCGTACTTGCCTGGAATCATTTTTGTAACGGGAACAACAGAAAGGAATCATTTACAATTGGAGCTTCTTAAATCTTAGTTTTGTTCGCTATAAGCTTTATGTATCCACAAAGAAAACCCCATAAGAATGCAGTCATATTAGAATGAGTAACCATTAAAAATTCTAAGCATTTACCTGTTTCTGACATTCAATTAAAAAACTAAGTGCTTATTAATACGGATTTTCGGTTGCTTTCAAAATTTATCTTTGTTTATGTTACAAGTTTTTGATACGGTAAATAAATAAAATAAAATAAAATCAATTCTTCGAAAACTCAGTATTTGTTTTTGGTATGATATTCAGATATTCAGTTATTCTCAATTAAGAGATTAAGAGAGGAGATTCTTAAATCAACATCTGAAATTTCTTAGCTTTTTAATAAAAATTGATTTATGTGTAATCTTCATACATGCTTACACATTGACCCATGCCCGATAATTATGAGCGGTATAAACACTGAGGAATCAAAAGCTGTTCATGTTCTTGGCATGAACATTCTGTGTGATATTCGGAGGCATCCGCTTCAGATCTCCTTAATGAATATGCCGCTTACATCCGACCGAAAACGGAATACAACTCTCATATATGTATAGGCAGGTGCTTCAATGACAATTTAGAAGTTACTCGACCGCGTGCAGGAAAGGGCGCAGAAAGTCATTGGGGACGGCATTAATATTAATATTAGATCTAGAGCATCGTCGCAACTTGGCGTGCGTTTCCTTGTTTTATCGTTACTATAATGGGATATTTTCTTAGGAAATAATGGAACTTGTTCCCGAAACCCGGTCATTCATTCACGCAACGTGTTCATCATTAAGAGCGCAGCCATTTGTGGTCGATTTGACAACGAATAACACGTATGTAAGGTCTTTCCTGTGACTTTGGCGTGGGAAAATTAAAATCGAATATCCATAAACACTGCCTTCCTACTTTCCAAAACATTATTACATAATTCAGAATTTGTGAAATAAAAATTTTATAGTGTGAAGTGAGAGATAGGGAGCCAAGAGCCGCGCTACAGTTTTATTCGTTGGGTTCACATAGACAGAAAAACAATTATGTATTCTCTTTTGAGAAGTCTTGTGCAAACTTCTCTTCATCATTCTATTCCAGAGTTCATTAACACCATCCGGAACTTCGTGGACATTCGCAAATAGTAACTTGACATGACTGAACATGTAATTTTCTTATAGCGATTTTGCTGACCATTCCTTTTTGTTAAATATTTTATTATTTCAGCATTCATTCGTTAATTAAATTGAAACACAACATTTTCAAAAACAAGACAAGTTTCTTCTATCGCACCTGGCAAATTATTTCATTAAATTGCTGCCATTAATGCCATCATTTTTCACTACAGCAATCTTTTCCATAAAAATCAATGAAATTTTATGTGATTTAAAGCAACCTACTGCAATTAAAATATGTTCAATTTGCTTTAATTTTCCGACTCAGGAAGGTATTATTGCTTGGAGTATGTGTCACCGTATATTATAAATACGAATACTGAGTTGTCATGGTTTTTTTGTAAATATTTATTTTAATAACAAATGTTTCAGAAGTACATATGATATCGGGGAAAATAAAAGCAAGAAAAAAAGTTGAATTTCGATAATTGTAATAATGATTAAGATGACGACGTGCTGTTGACTTTAAACATTAACTTAGGATAAATTTAAAATGAAATGTAGTAAACAGTACTGGAATTTTGTTTCTGCAGATAGAGTTTAAAATGTTTTCAGTAAAGAAAGCGGAGATATTGAGTGGTCTGCCGGCAGGCATCACGTCTAAAATAACTTTACTCTAAAGAATCCTGCTTGTCTATATTATAGCGTCCATCGAACTTCAATATACGAATATAGAATAGCAAAAGTAAGTAGCTTCGAAGATTCGTATTACCCCCTCATCACTATATCGCTATGATAAGATTCAACTTCAACTCTTACCCCTGCTCACTCCATGTGTGAGCGATGTGTCCTCTTCCACTGTTCCCTCGCGAGCAATACTAGTTATGGCCTTCGACCACCTCCTAAGGGTGATTGGACACACCCATTTGTGAGTCTTTATTTCAGTCGATAGAGGTTGTTCAGAGGAAATGGTTTGATATATTTCTCGTGTCAGATTATACGCAAGATATTGCAAGACAATACTGAATCTCAATTACCTTCGACGCTTTCTATATAAAGGGTGACAAATTGTGAACGACAATAAAACCACAACGTTGTTTGATTACACATTGATTTCGGAATATTACAAATTATGCAGACCGGTTAAATAATGTGCTGTGATGAGGGAATCGAATAACTCTAAAAAAAAACTAAAAGGCAATCTTTGTGAATACCATGATGTTGTCGAAAACTTTACTTGTGTCACTAAGCTTCAGATCTTGCGTCTACTACATCAGATATGTTTTCTGCTTTGGTTCATACCAAAGTCTATTTAATGTGTGGTGCAAGGTCAAAACTTCCCCACTGGGGGACATGGGATAATGAAAATAATGTTGCATATAAGATGAAAATTCATAAATAACTTTTAATAATTTCCACATGGCCGCTGAACTCATTATAAATGTTTTGACACTTTGCTGTTATTGACAACAGGTCACATATAACATACAGCCGCGTACAGCTTCTTTGATGCGGTTAATATTTAAAAAAAAAAAAATTTATAATTTGATGTCCTTTGAATTTTAAAAAGAAAACTGTATAATACATGTCCTTCTATAACATTGAAGAAGAAAAAATTAAAAAAAAAACTTTATCAATCGAAGAGATATCAACGAAATATGTACTATTCTCATTGATGGGGTGCAGGGATGGTAATTGACACTTTCAAAATTGTACTTAATGGAATAAAAAATTTTACTTTTTTGACCCCAATTGCACTAAAAAAACATGTAATAACAGAAAGATTAAATAAAATTAGTTCTTGAATATTGAGGATTGGTTTTGAAATCAATCAAATCAATCATTTTGGAAATTTTAAAATGTTCACTAGAGGCCAAAAACTGTTTGTCGTTACATTTTAAGTGAATTTAAAAATCCAAATATATCATAGGAATAGTACACTGAATAAGGTGAACTTTTTGCAATGGATAGATTTATATTGTTAGTTGATTTCTGGCAAAAAGTGGATATTTTAAAATTTTATTATATCAATGAAAACATTAATTAGATTTTCACCTGTCAAGCAATTAATGGTGTATCAATTAAATTCTTATTGTAGACTTAATTGAATTAATTTTTAAGTAAATTTTTAGTAGTAATAAGTAGACATTTATTAAATAGTTTGAAAACTTCAAAAAAATTTTTAATAGCAAAAAGTAAATTATATTTGAATTTAATTCGAATGCTTAATGGGTAATAGTTTTTATTTGACTAAAGAGTGTTACAGATATGACATAAAACAATCAGATAAGCATTTAAATAACATAAATCGTCATTTTATGTACTTCATAGCAAACAAATAAATTACTTTTTTTCTTAAGTATTGAGGCCAGATATTAATTTAAAATTTATTAAACTTTTAATTGAAAAATATATTATTATAATTAAAGGTGTTAATTAAATTAAAAAAAGGAAAATTTTTTTCTGCGAACCTAAACGAAATGCGAGAAACAACATTTATCGATTTTAACTTTTTCAAAAGTATTTTACTTCAGCATTTGATATTCAACATATTTAAATTATATTCAGGATTATATTCCGATTGGCTTCAATTATTATATTAGCAAAAGCTAAAGTGTGTATACCTCTATTTCAGTATAAACTCTAGAAAATAAAATTAATATTTTAACGCACCAGCATAATAGAAATATTTCATGGTCGAGGCGTCTAGTCATGTCTCTCTAGAAACGCAAAATTACAATAATTGTTTAGCATTGCTTATTTATAGGATTTTTATTGTTATTATTCCTGCCTCAATTACAAATATCATTTTCGAATTACCACAATTCCAATAAAATGATTTTTTTTTAACTATTATTAACATCAGGCTTGTAATAGCATGCGTTTAAACTGCAACAAGTTTATAAATAAACTAATCACCACAGACTGATCATAATTGCTGGAGGAGTCTAACAAGTCCAGAAATTCCATAAACTTCATTTTCATTTCACATTCGATTTGCAATGGACTTCAAGAAAATAAGTGAAGAAAAAAATATAGAGAGAAACCATAAAATAACTATAATTTCCTTTCCTTAAAAAAATTAACAAGATTTTTGCCCTCTGAATAACAAGTAAAAATGATAATGATTGTAATAAAAACAAAGAGGGAAAGAATTAAAATAGAAAAGGGAAACTTTACTCAACAACTTAAAATAACTCCAAATACCTAAATTGCTGTTGGTAACTAAGAATACATAATTTTAAAAATACACAGGAAAAAATATAAAAGAGATAAAAAAAACAAAAAAAAAAATAAATACTAGTAGCACCATTGGCACCACATCAAACCAACTGACTTTCAGCCAACAGTATCTTCTGCTACGATACCAGCGAAGAAACAAACGAAAATAAAAGAAAATCTCCTGCAGTTTGCATTAAACATTCTCAAGACATCGTAAATGGTCATCGTAAAATGCTACTGGAATTTAAGAAAGAATCCTACTGCCTCATAATGCTGCAGTTGCACATTCTTGACACAAAACTATTAAAAGCCAAGGCATTTGGAAGGTATTTCTTCTTCACATATGCACCACATGCTCTCAAGCAGCACGAAAGTCATACAAATGTATCTAACATTAAATGTAACCAGAGTTCCTTTTGGTCAAAAGTATCATCATCAGCAACCAGTTGTATTGCACGAGCAGAATACAAGATAAAGACGAATCAAGCAAAAGTATACTGTTTGAGTAGTTAACACACATACACACTATTACTTTCATATTGGGAAAGACGACGACGACAATGACTATGATGATGATGATGATGATGATGAGCAGACGGATTCAATTGGATGAATTCAAATGGACGACCAACATTTCTCATGTTGCGCAAAAAAATTCTTTAGTGTGAGATTTTTTTCTTCTTGGAAACTCACTAGGGAATGTACGAGTGTGTATGTCGTTGCGGATGAATGTGCCTTTTCAATACAATATAATGATTATGTTAATGATAAAATTGTTGTTGTTCTTGTTGCAAAGTTTAAGTTGCTGTTGTTCTTGTTCTTGCTCTTGTTCTCGTTCTTCTTGACCACTGATTTTTGCACAGTGTGTCAAAGCAGAAAATTATTTAAAACTAATAATTATTTTAAACTAATAAAAACTCCATACAGTGGAATCCCTTTTACCGGACACCAAAGAAACTTCTGAAATGTGTATGAAATGCAACATTTTCAGGACCAAGCAAAATTATCCGCCATAATGAGAGATTGTACTGCATTTTATTGCATTAAAAAAAGTTCTCTGAAATTCTTAGCACTATTTTTTTTTTGTTCCAAATTTTTTGTGGGAATATTTCTTTGTATATGATTCTAATTTTAAAATTGTGATTTTTCCCGAAAAAATATGTGAAATGTATTATTACATACTTTATGATTTTCTCATAAAGTATTTTTTTATAAAAGCAAACTCAATAACTGAGGAGGAAAGCATATCCATATAGTAATATTTCGCTAATGCTTACTTAGCTCATCAGTGGATTTTTCTTAATTTCTGGCTACAAATTCAACATTGTTAACTATCTATTAAATTCAACAAAACACGAAGAACGCTGAAGATGAAGGTGTAGCAGCCTTCGAAAACAGCATGTTGTACCGTTCTGCTAGTACTTGTCAGTGTGATTTACAATTTTGACTTTAATTTAGTTTGTTTCTTAGTAACTACCACATGTAATTTTTACTGCCTGTATGTCATCGATCACTGCTTATTTAAAATTTAAAAAAAATTTAACTAATTGCATAATCCAGCAATCGCTCGATATCGTGGGACATCCGACCGCAAGATTTCCTTATTATATGCAGAAGTGTGCAACAAAATGTTTCTGTTATGTATACATTAAGCACCTGAGATACTGAGATTACCGTGTTGAGGCCACCTTGGACAGAATAGAGTGGATCAAATACGCAATTTTTTTTTTCTTTTTCTCTCTTTTCTCTATATACACAATATCTCAGTGTTGCCAGTAATCATTTCAAAAACATTTTTGTAAAATTTTTTAATAATAAAATATGTGTGGAATTTCTGTGTAATTTTACCTCAAACTGATTTCGTATAATACTCGTACATTTTCCATCAAATGATTTCATTAAAATAAATATACAACCAAACATTTGCACATTCTTTACATGTTTTGGTTTAGGTTCACTTGTATTTTTCCGCTTCACCATATAAAAAGCGGACATAGAGACCAACAAAATAAAATACACATATATATACTTATCGACTCCAGCATTGATTTCTTTTGATAATGATCGCATTCAAATAAATACAAATTTTTGTTTATTTAGAAAAAAGTTTACTCACATTAAAACACAGATTTAATTTTTATGATCAGTTTTATACAATTTTGGAAATAGTTCAGCCATGGCATTCTCAATCTTTCCAAATTAAATTGGCATATTTTTATTTATCTGCAACCAGTGCTCAGGAGAAATCCCCTACATAGAGAATAGACAGCTGGTGGAAGTAGTAGGAAGAAGAAGATTAATTCTTGCACAACTTTGCAGTTGCGTGTTAATTAATTACAAATCAAAGTTGCTGCGTTTCTGATATTAAGCTAAGGGGAAAGCCACTTTATTTCTTATTTTACTTTTTATTTTACGTTTTATTGATCAAATACCGACGAAGAAGGGTGCTGCAGCACAGAAAAGTGGGAAAAAGTTTTTCTGACTTGACTTTGGGGGTCCAGAGAATCGCACAACTTTAATTGAGTTCAATTAAATAAAACGCGTTTGTAATAAAATCTGTCCATGTGAAGATTTACATGGAAAATTTACATCTTCTGCAGCACAACTAATTTGCACTATTTTCTTTGCGGAGAATTTTTACATTAATTAAAAACTGTACTGAACTCTGTACTGACTGCGTACGGCCTTTTAACGATTTTGAAAATACGTAATATTTAATCATAAATAAATTAAATTCGTAAAGTTTTGCTGTGTCTACCGACTGTGCCTTAACCGCTTTTAACCGGGTTGTCTTACGTTGTCCACAAGGAATATTTCTCTTTTGATTCATTTTTCTTTTTTTCTTGTTTTTTTCTTTAATATTAACAAAAATAAAATGTATTAATGGAGTGGTATTTTAACCATGTCAGATAAATAGAGGGGCATACAGTCAAAGCTTTAATTCCCTTAAGGAAAAAAGATTCCTAAAGAACTGTTCGCGCATGCATTTGTAATAAATCGGTTCAATAAACCTTAAACTGAAGAACTTGAATTCCTCAGGCTTCGAACTGTTAAAAAAGAGGAAAAGATTTTTGCAAAACAAAAAAA
This sequence comes from Dexiosoma caninum, assembly GCA_963924685.1. NCBI lineage: Eukaryota > Metazoa > Arthropoda > Insecta > Diptera > Tachinidae > Dexiosoma > Dexiosoma caninum. The sequence continues at coordinate 70,180,422 of OZ004727.1, forward strand.
CGCGTCATGTTAGACCAAAGTATTTAAATTTTCTTGTTTCTTCTTTCCGATGTGCATTCAAGATCATTAATTATTTTGTTGCAGAAGACCATCTGCTGCTGTTGCAGAGTGCGTGTGAATTTTTTCCACAATATTTCCAAGTGTCTTAAAAAATGCATGATAAAAAAAAATCTTTTTGCGTTTAAAAAATTTAATGGCGTACTTTGCATAAAATTATTAGTTTGAATTAATGGAATTACAATATCGTGCTTGAGCTGTTTTTAAAGTGATTGTATTTTATGGCAACATATTTTGAATAATTACAATTTGGAGATTGCAATGCATTAAAGATTTTTTTCATAATTACGCTAATTGGTAGAACATTTCCCTCTGGAAGAAGGCTATGAAGGCATTTAAGAGTACTATCATTAACTTAAGCTGTATATTCAACTGTACGAACTCACTTACCCTCACTTATCAAAGCAAACCAAGAAATTTTTTAATATTTTCTAAAACGCACGGTTTGAATGATGCTGGCTAAACAAATTTGAAGCATCGACTACATAAAAATGAGATTATAATTTTAGATCAACTATCCACACTTGTTGATAGATTTGCAAATTTTTTTTTCCGTGGTATGATGATGGTTAACACGGAGTATCTTAATGCCTAATTGGCTGTCAAATAGATTGCCTTGGGCTCCAGGAGTGTATTTCTATTTTAACATTTTTGAATAGCGTACTGTAGTATTCAATTCCAATTTTGTAACCCAGAAATATTATCTGCAAAGTTCGAAGATGTTTAATTTGTGACATCCTTAAAAAAATCTTAATTTATAATTCACAGTTGCCAGTCGCCATTCGTAATACCGTACTTATCACAGTTAAAGGTATCAGGAATTTTGAGACATAAAAAAACAAAAAAATATATATAATTGCTTCTACGTATCGTCATATTAAATCCAAAAGGGCCCAAGTTACAAAAAAATCAAAATCCACTTTTTGATTTTGATTGATAAAATTCTATACTCTGGCAAGTAAGAGCAACTTTTTTATAAAAAAAAGTCGGAAAATTGCCTCTACCGTTATATTTTTCCGTTATAACTTAGATGTTTTTCGATTTTATATGACTATATGTATCACGGGAGTGGTCATTGATCTATAGTGTGAATGTATTTGCAGCGTAACGTAATATTTTCCTGAGTTTAAAGGCCGATAGAAGGGAAGTATATTTGCGGTAGATCTTCCAAAGCTCAACACGCCCTTTTTTACTGCTAATGGAGCGTGTAGCCCAATCAGTGCTTCCTTGGCATATATTTGTCAAACAGCTCAACTCGTGGCCGAGGTTTTTAATAGAGAATACTCAGACTTGGCAAATATTTGACCAGAAAAGCGAAACCACTACATGAAGTAAAATATTTTTTTAATTTCAAAATAATGTGGATTTGGATTTGAAATAGGTCTTTTGGACCAGCACTCAAGAGATGACTCCTACATATGCGAAACATTGTTCTGGAACTGGGCGAAAGGGATAGTTAGAGAAAAGACAGTAGGTGATGATTCACTATATTACAACTCTGCTTTTGCACGCTTTTTGTGTATAGCCATGTTGCAGCACCTCTGATGTTAAGGAGACATATTAAATTTTGAAGCTTTGTTTTAGTAGCAATTTTTAGTAATTATTTTCCTTCGCTGGTGCTACACCATACAGACGAAGGAGGGCACTCTGATGGTTGATTGCTTTCAGTTGAAGCCGCTGACTATGCCTTGGACACTGAAACCTTTTGTAGCCAACGTGCAGACTACTTCAGGCATCGCCGTAGGTTTTCAATAAATTATTAACTTCACTCAATTTTGACTTTTATATCCCATGAATATTAACTAATTATTATTTGCCGAAAACAGTGGTTACGTTTTTGTCATCAAATATATGCCAAGTTTGAACGTAGCTTAAGTCGAAGAAAAAAAAACTTACAGAAAAATCATTAACTTCTAGAGTTTTCTGTAAGTTTGTATATATTTGCTTTTGTAATACTACAACACTGGATATAATCATAAAACTTGTCGTTTACTTGGGGGCTACACAATCAAGTTTTGCTTTTAAAATTTTAATGCACTTTTCCACTGATACGTTCGTACTTCTTAAAATTTATGCAAATTTACTTTCAAATTTTCTTTCCAATTGTACGTTTCAACTAACGGACAAGAAAACAGCTGACTGCTATTCTATGAACAAGTTGTTACTTTCTTGACGATGACATTTGAGAAATAAAATTGCTCTTTAAATGCTTAAAACTTGCATTCACCCTACGACACAACTGTCATTTTTTATTTAATTTTTGGTAGAAGTTTAGAGTATGTGTGGAAAATTTTTAAGACGAACTTTAGCATGTAACCTCAGCGTTAGAAAAATATCTAGCGGAAGTCTTAAGGGAGGAATCACCGAATTTTTGTTATTTTCATAACCCATTGCATTCCCACAATCACACTTGTACTTAATGCCTGAATTTTTGACATGTCTTGATACAAAATATTATAGTGTAAAACACCGTTAAGTGACTTATTTGGCGCCCAGCCTGAAAAGTTGATACTTATACATTCATATACAAAGTAAATGTGCTGCGCGAGGAGTTTTCGACTTGACAGTTCTCTATGTATTGTTCGTATTCTAGAGATAGTTGATTAGGGGAATGCTATCTGCTTATATGGCTTACTATTCTCTATAGAAAAGAAAAGAGATTATTCTGCTTCGCGTACCAGTGCATATTTCTTACAATAACTGACACGAATTAATATAGCTCAAAGTATCTTAGCAAGGGGCTGAGGGATAACTAATGGCGCGATTATGGATTGAAACCGAACTTCAGTTGCGTTACCAGGCATCAATCAGGATTTAAGCAACTAAAGATAATGCAGTTTCGATCTGCATAACCTCCACTACGATGTTTAGCACAGCATTAGCAATGCATAATCGAGCCATAGTTTCCCATAAAGGCGGTAGTAAATATATTGATTCTTGCTGTTAAGATTACAATGGTTTTAGGCTGTAATCGCAGGTATCAATGTTAATTTTACAATCACATCTCTCAACTGCAATGGTGTTCACTTCTTATCACTAATCGAGCCCTAGTTAATTAAGCAACAACAATATTTTGCAGCCCTAATCACTCTCTCTAGACTGTCATAAGTTCTCATGTAAAGTTTTCCACATACTTTCCTGTGTTTGATAATTTATTATCAGTCTCATTTGTACTACAATGTACATGTACAATGTTAATTTTTTTAATATTATAAGCCCAGGTGTCTGTTAAATTATAACCTTGTTACAATAAAATAAATAAATAAATACCCGTACGCACGTAGTAACAATAATTGCTAATTGCGTATGGATGTTTCAATTAATAATTCAACACATATGAAACAAAGCAGCTAATAAAGTATTTCATAAACACTATTGTTTACACCTAGACTGTTAATTATAAAGGGTGTTCATTTTAGGATTAAAATTTGCCAAATTTCTATTACAAATTTAAAGTAGACATGTTTTTATTAATAGTGATTTTGATTCTCGAAATGTGCATTGAACTTTTCACTTTGTTTACTTTGTGCTCTTTTGAAATGCTCTAAAATGTTTGTATAACGGAATAATAAAGCTCAAATTCAAATAAATGAACAGCGCAAAATCGGGTAAGAAATGTAATGCAGTTTCGGATGAAAAGAAACCAGCTTTAATCTATATACAGGCTGGGCCAAAAGTAATCACCCGGGGCATAAGTTATCACCTGATGTTCTTTTGCTGTAATTTTTTTTTAAGACAAATTTTGGCACTGCTTATGATATGGGCTAAGTGACCGCCGCCAGTCCCAAATAACATTTTCAAAGATATTTTTGGATATGGAAAAAGCCCATTATTGACCAAATTTAAGAGGGGTGGGGGCTAAGTGCTTGACTTTAAAAAAAAAAAACACATCTCGCATATTTCGGATGAGCATTAGTGTAGTGTAGTGCGTATTTGTGTGTCATTTGTTGTCGGAAGATTTCAGTGGCGAAAGCATAGTCACTGGCCAGTGAACAATACCGGCTTCAGCTGATCGCAATCCACAATCACATCAGCACGCCCTCCTTCGTCGGTATTGTGTAGCATCGGCGAAGTAAAATTATAATAAAAATGGCTACTAAACCGAAGCTTCAACACTGCTATCAGCCACCAACGTGAAAAAGCATAGATGTAAAATAATTAATCAAGCTTCACCTCCTGTCATTTCTCTAACTATCCCTTTCCTATAGTTCCAGAATAATGCATCGCATGTGTAGGGGTCGTAACTTGAGTGCTGGTCCAAGTTAAAAAAAAATTAACATATTTTAATGTCTGTGATTTTCCTACCGAAACATTTTAATTTTGTTCCACATATTTTAATATACATAAGTGGTTTTTTAGCTGCACACATTGATAGCGGTGTGCATTTTCCTTGGTATGAATCATGCAGTTGATAGGTGATAGGTCAGTTATTCCGCATTCAGCACACTTGCAAATTATAAAATTGTTTTGTCGAAATAGGGATTGCGTATCGATTTGGGCCCGTCGGGGCAAAGATCCAAGGGTCAAAAACGTTTGGCGACTTATCGGGCAGGGCTCCTACCAACTAAACATCACGGGATGAAAATAAGAAAGCAACTCCCACAATTGTCGCCTGGAAGGCTGCCCATAACACTTAAGTATGGTTTAAGACCAAAAGAAACGCTTCCAAATTATGCAAATTTACTTTTAAAAAATAAATCTGTTCGCGAAATTCTTTTTACGGTTAACATAATCAACCCAGTGAGCAAGCAATTCGTGCACTTATTGCTCTTTTTCACACGATTTTTACTCTCCTCGATTCAAAAATATTAACGAGAAAAATAATTGTGCTGCTGTCGGGCGAAGTACTGGAAAACACGCCGAAATGTCGATTCGTCATCTTTCTCAACTTGTCGTCTTATTTGTTTCCAAAAATTAATCAGCTACGAGTAAACACCAGCGACATTGGGGTCTCACAAAACGGTGCAACTTGTCTACAGCGCGCTTAAAAATCGATTTATTGCTAAATCAATTTAATTTTTTAGATAATTATAACAATATTTCTGTATTGTATTATCATTTTAAGTTCTTAGCCATGTAACAAAATATCCGATAGAAGCAACACAACAATTTTTGTAAATTTTTGTAATAAATTCACTGCTACTGATGCCTTCAGTAGGAGATTGGACAACTCAATCTGTTGTTTCATACATAAATTTTTCTATTTAATTTTCAATATTTTTTTACAATCATCAATTTTACATTGGTGATAAAAGAAATTATATTTTGTTAAGTACGAGTACTTTCGTTTAAAATCATATTCCTGTTTGATTCTTAACTGTTTCATAAATATTCAAAACATTTCCAAATCGTTGTTACATTTCGGTCAAAAAAAATTTCGCGTTGACCCTGTTTAATAAGGAACAATAGTACTATTTATTATTGTTTTCGTTTGCGAACGTGAGTGGATTGTCTAAAAAAGAAATTAAATTTCAGTTGTTTGTTAATAAAGTAATAAATGAATTAACAGCACTCGATTTTAAAGGTGTCAATGCGTAGATGCGAAGGAGGACTAAGAGAAGTTTACACACTCCACACCCACTAATACAATTTCGCCAACTTTTGGCCAGATATTGGTTATTGATAAACAAGCCATATGCACCAAATGTGTATATTTTTACTGCTACCGTTTAAATAAACATCAATACGAGTATATGCTTTGATGGTAAATATTTTTACTAAAAATTAATAATTTGATGTCCTTTGAATTGTTAAACAAAAACAGTGTTTAAAAATGTAAAGAATATTCGTGTCCTGTTGTAACATTGAAGTAGAAGAAAAAGCTTTATCACTGGCAGAGATGTCAATGAAACTTGTAATGTTCTCATTAAAATACTCTTACGGCCACGATTCACAAAACAATTCAATTGGAATTTCTTTTTCAATGAGTATGTAGTAGTGGAATGCTTTGCATACATAGGGGACATCCGCTGAGCACTGGTACAATAGAAAAAAAAAGTACTTACATGTTACTTACTATGATTATTTATATACATATGTTTAGCTGATGTATATGTACATTTGATTTGGTGCTAATAAAAAAATCATCAGTAGACCTTTAACCAAATTCTTGAAAACATCTAAGAAATGCCATATGTTTATACAAGAACTCCAAAAAAATCTTTGACAGGTATGTAGTATATTTGTGTTTGAAAAAGAATAGTACTTAAGTAGAAGAAAGAATAAGAGTCAGTTCAATCAAAAAATTATTCTTATAGATTATAGCGCAATTGGGGATGATCCGGATACATCAGGTTTTTGTAATTGTAAAATGGTTTAGAAAAATTAAATGGATTTAAATGGAATCAAGGATTATTGTTGTGTATAAAATTTTATTATTTTATTTGTTTTTTTCTGACAATATAAATACATACATATATTTATTTCTCAAACATTTTATGCGTAACTGTGAATGAGTGCATATAATACGTGCATGCATATGTACATATATATGTATATGTATACAGATGACCACTTTTCCAAAAGTTGAGTTTCTTGAATTATTATTATATTTATATTATTTTGCAGGACACGGAGTTCCTACTAATAGACACATACACATTAATGTAAATGCTTAAGTCAGCTTATGCTAATTATGTACATACGTACATATGTATGTAAAAGGTGGAGCAAAAGAAGTCATCCGATGTTGTTTGGCTCTCGTTTTTTTTTTTTTAAATGAAAAACTTCGATTCTGTTTTTGATTATGTTTATCTGAACCTTTAGAATGTTATTGGCCAAGTCGAGAAGATGATATCGGCCAAATGGGCGCCGTCACAATGTATTGCTATACGGGCTTGTTTTATGGCATTTTTCATCACTTCGGCGAGAACTTCGGGCGACAGATTCTCGCAGTCGTGTCGAATGTTGTTCTTGAGGGCTTCCAGGGTCTCGGGTTTGTTCACGTAAACACGGGACTTCAAAAAACTCCACAAAAAAAGTCTGGAACGGTTAAATCGGGCGATCTTGCGATCTTGCGGGCCAGTGCAAATCGCCAAAACGAGAGATGAGGCGACTAGGAAACGCCGCCTTCACAATATCGGTTGTGGCTCGCGCAGTATGTGCCGTTGCTCCGTCCTGTTGGAACCACGTGTCCTCCAGCCCTAATTCGTTCAATTGCGGCAGAAAAAACTCGGTTAACATGGCCCTATAGCGCGCACCGTCCACTGTTGGCGTTTGACCAGCGGCGTACTCGAAAACGGGCGCTCCGGGGCCGGGCACTCTTGGCAGCGTCTCGTGTGGTCCCATACTCTTCAAGGTTGGTGGCCAAAAGGCGCAAGGCTTTCGCAGTCGGTGTCGGACGACCGGGGAATCGGCGACGGAATTCGCGCTTCGCCAACACCACAGACGAATTGTTACGCAAAAAAATAGACACGATTATTCCGCGTTCTTGGGGAGTGTATCGATCCATGGCTTGTTCACTTGTATTCTACATCTGTCTAGTTCACAAATGTCAAAACAGATTTGACATTGGCCGCCATTTGCCAAAATAAGAGCATCTTCCAATAGGGTGATTCCTTTTGGCCCACCTTGTATGTATACTATTTTACAATAGATATTTGTGTCGTACCTTAACACATTCTATGTTGTTATTATTGAAGCACTGCCTTGCACTACCTTGCAAAGTAGTGAATATTTGATATTCTTTCTCGTTTTTGGACAAATTAAATCATTCGGATTTTAAAAATTTTATTTTGTTTTGTTTGACATCGTTTATAAAACAAGTCTTAAAAACGAAAATAAGATTAAACATAATTAGATACACTATTTTATATTGCCAGAAATGCAAGAAAAAATCCCAACGAATGCTAAACCGCGGATATTCAAAAATTTTACAGTTTAACAATCCTAAGCAAAGAAGTAGGAGCGTTGCGTTTCATGCAGCCTACCGCTGGCGGTATAATATGTAAATTTTTTTTATTTATTAATTTCTTTTACACATGCTCAATTGTCCAGTTGTTAACGCGCTATGCTAATCACATTTTCCAACCGCTATGCTATGGGATTGGCATGAGAAGTTTTGATAGCTAAACATTGAGCTGTGTCAAATCGTTCATTTTCATAAACGCTCATTCTCCTTCAGTTCAGTTTGTACCTTTGAAACAATTATCGATTCCTTACTCCAATAAGTAAAATGCATACGCTACTAGCACTGGAATTTCTTGCACCAAATTGTTGAAGAAAATACAATCTTGTGAATGTTTTATTGTATTTCATTTAATAATTTTTCTCCTTTTCTTCATTCTTCTTCTTTTGACTTTTAAAAAAAGTAGCTTTAATTTGGGATTCACAAAATTTAATTCAACCGAATGTAAAACTAAAAAAATTATCAAATTCACAATAGCTCTATAACTAATTGTAGTATGAACTGTAGAAGCCATGATACAATCACCATACATATTTATTTTTAGATACTCCTACACATGCAACTGCATTTGAGAATTTAATCTCATCGATGTGTTATTTTTACAAACATAAGCAAAGGAAAAGGAGCCAAAAGTGGTCGGTCAAAAGAGCGGATCATCTCATTCAATTGTGTGAATCGTTCAATTGAATACGTTCGTTCGAAAACGACACAGATCTGCTAAACACCGCCGCTGCGTGTACTGTTTCCGATGCGTTAGCTCCTACAGTTGTCAAATATTTGGTAAGACTGGATCCCATGCATGCATAAGATTTCTAATCATTTTAGCTTACTTTTTAATTTAATTAGAAACAATTCTTTTTAATAAATCGTAATATTTATATTCATGCCATGCTGTCTCATTTCATTGTCATGATCCCTCTTAACGTTTCAAGTGAAATGTTTACCAGTTTACAAGTTGAATGTTTACCTCTGGCAGCAAATAAGCGAAATAGAAACACAAGGTTTTCTTTCTCACTCTCTTTAACATATTTTGATTAATGAAAATATAATTTTGATTTCTCACTGTGCGTGTATGTCATTTTAAAATTTATAACCAAATTAAAAAATCTCCGGCTTTCGTTGGAGTTATTCCAATGACAAAAATGTTATTTGTCACACGATTGTTAAGCCGAAACACACAAGAAAATTACATATTAATTCGCAATTTGAATTTGGCGTGAAATGTTTAATGCTTTCGTGACAAGTTGACGCGCATTTGTCGCACTGCAATACACACCAGGTTAAAATAAAAATACGAACGCGTAAAATGATTATCTTTGAAAAAAAAAATAAATTAATACATTTTGAGAATAAATTGTTGAAAACGTTATTTCAGCTGGGTTTCTACATTCCTCCTTCTACGCTGTTCAAACAACCACCCTCAATCCGTGAGACTTATTCACAAAACTCTACAGGTGGTTTTAGTAGTTCGTATTCATTTTCTGTTATACATATATTTCTTTGCTGGTGCGATTCACAAGCAACGGACGAGTGCTACACATGCCATGCACTAAACCGGAATTAGCAAAATAAGATTTCCCGTTCGATGACGTAAGCGCATGATACACTATCAATGTTCAGCTTCAATATTTGTCATTGTGTGCGAAAAATAGGCACACATATACGCTCTGTGTAATATTGACGAATATCAAAATGGTTTTGATATTCATCGCAATATTGAAGCAGTTTGACGTAGTGTGGCATCGTTATTATCAATATTCATTTCACATCTGGTAACTTTGAGTGCACATCGTAGTTGTGACTCATTACAAATAGAGTGAAAAATTTTTGTAAAATTTTGGGACGTGCAAATTAAAAAATATAGTAACAAAAACAAAAAAAGATATCATCAGTGCTTTTTTTTAATAAATAAAAGAATAAATAGATATGTATGTATGTTTTTTGCCGACGGTAATTTCTATATGTTTGCACTTGAAAAAACCCGAAAAAAATTAATATTGATGAGAAATGTTGACGTAGTGTGTCAGAGGCTTCAAATTATATATACTAACCCAAAGACAAATAATGAAGCTGAATACTGATGTGTGTATCATGCGCTATAGTTGTACACACTTTTCAATAGGTTGCAGAGAGAGGAAAACTTCGGCATTTTTACAACTCCGCTTTTTGCACGTTCTTTGTTCTATAGCAGCGCCTCTGGTGTCAAGAACACCATTAAATTTTTCAAGTCGTGTTTAGTAGCAATTTTTTTTTTTATTTAACGCCAATGATGCTGCACAATATCGAGGAAGGTATTTCGATGTTGCTTGTGAGTTAGTATCAGCTGAAGCCGGACGCACACTCAAATCGGTCAATAGCAATATATGAAATAGTGTGTACAGCCGTAATTTTTAAAGCTTCAACTTTTCTTAACTTAATTAAAATATTGTAAAAGTAATGTAAAAGTGAATACAAATATAACCTGTGAAAACAATTAAAAGTCATTATTTAGGAAGTACTTTTGAACTGCTTTCGCAGTATTAGCAACTGTGTAATTTCGACTTATCAGGAATTTAGTACAAACGAGATCCAGATAATTAATATGAAACAGATCTTATTCTAAGAAATAGAATATTTTTAACTTGGGCCAGTGCTCAGGGGTAGAAAAATGGAGCCTTGTTTTTAAGCTAAGGGGCGCCATTTTAATTATTATTTTTCTTCGCCTACATTTTATTACCCAAATAGCGACGAAGGAGGGTGCTGTAACACTTCAGATGTTTCTTTATACATTAAATAAATAAAATGATAAACTATTCTACTTCTTGTTAATAACATTAAAGTAACTTCAAAAAATTACTTATCACGACAAGTATCTTTTCATAGTTCCGTGTAGAATACATCCCATTTTGCACTGCTTCCAGATCACAAGTTCAGGATCTTATCGATCTCTTGGTATGTACTCTTATCACTGGCTGGGTATGATTAAACAAATATTTTGTTTGTAATGATTGCAATTATTTTTCAATAACATTTTGGATTGAGACCTGGTCTTTAATCAGTCGCAAAAATCGTTCGTGCACTTTATTTAAATATTCTTTTATACTCATATTACTAAGAAGCGTTAGCAGAAATTCCTCTATTATCAAATCCTAATAACGCAGTATTTAAAAAAAAACAGAAATTCACTTGGAAATGGAACAGCAACCAATTGAAAAAACCACTAACAAGAAAATGCCAATGAGAAAAATTAAATGATTAAATTGGTAATTATAAACTAAATGAAATTTTAATGAAATTGCAAATATTTGTGGATGTATTTCACACTTGTTAAAACATCTGCATTGGAGATGGGCACTGCGCACTGCTGACGTATGTATGTACATATGTATGTAGTTGTTGATGTGAATCATCAAAGCGTGCCTAAAAGTTATTTTTTCTTCAATGAAGTCTGCAGGCAAAAGCGTGAGATAAACAAATTTCGTCAAGAGTGAGTATAAAAGGAATTTTTGTGCCTTGGAAATTCGGAAGACGAACAAATCTACGACTTTAGAAATGGCAATAATGCGTCTTTTTAATTAATTGTGATGCTAAAAATAAAGCAATGATTTCTTTTTAAGTAATTAGATTTATCATCACTAAATTGTCTAAAAATTATTAAAATTTTTTAATTTGGATAACAGGTTTATTTTTTAGCCCAGCAAACCCCCTTAGATATCACTTCAAATGGTGAACAACAATTTAAAGTTTTAAAGTTGCAATCCTTAAATAGAACATTACTGAAGCACAATGAAAATCATGTTTAAAGAATCTAAATAATTTATTAGCATTCTTGGGTCATACGAGTATGAAGGTTAATTGCAATAGGGACAGATATCAAAGTCCACCGTCTTTTTATCTTCTTTTCCCCCAGTATATTGAATCTATTGTTTATTATGCAGACATTAAAAATAAAGAACCATGAAGTATCTCCTAAAACACTAAAATTTTACAACCAAAATAATGTTGGGTGGAGTAGTGATGAAAAAAAAAACGATTTGTAAACGATCGATAAAGACCTGTTACTCATCGTTAATGTAGTATGTTAGATATACAATAAGGATATTTTCGGTTATCGGTTAATAAATTACGAAATTGTGAGTTACCAAATATAAAAAATACAATCATAAAAACACTTCGCATTTAATTGTCTCCTTTCCTTTTTGCTAATGATAAAGTAATTGTCACATTATTTTGATGAATTATCAATGAACTTAAATACAGTTAAATTTTCATTAATTGTAATAATTGTAGTTCATATAAAAATCACTTATTCTAAAAAAAGAACACTACTTTATTTGACAACCGATTTAACAGCTGATAAATGTTTTTTTTTTTTTTTTTTTTTCTTGGACCAGCATTCATTGTGCTGGAACTGGAAGAAAGAGATAGTAGGAGAAAAGATAAGAGGTGAAGCTTCTTTAACTTACAACACTGCATTTTGCACGTTATTTGTTTTTATAGCAGTGTTGTAACGTCTCTGATGTCAAGGAGACGTATTAAATATTGAAGCTTCGTTTTTAGTAACCATTTTCAGTAATTATTTTACTTCGCCGGTGCTACACAATACCGACGAAGGAGGGCGTTCTGATGTGCCTGTGGAGTGGATACAGCTGAAGCGCTTACTGTTCAGTGACCAGTGACTATGCCTTCGCCACTGAAACCTTCCGACAACAACTGAGACAAAGATACACAATTGAACAACAGAAAAAGCGAGATGTTTTTATGATTTAGTCTGAAACTGCGGTTGAACCCTGAAAAAATTTTTCGTTTTGCAGTCAACGTGCAGACTACTTCGACCAACCCCAACTACGCTAAGATTTTCTTTCAAGTTTTTTACAAAAACTGCTTATCAATATTTATTTAAAATGATTCATTAAATTGACGCACCTTATAAGCAATTTTAGTCCTCAAAATGGCATTATCAAAAAAACATCAAGAAAATTGTTTGTAATGCTATATACACACGATTGTCAGATTTTACAATATTGTAGGATATGGCAATATGGCGGCAATGCAGTCGCAATAAAAAATTGTCACCGAAGTGTAAATTGTCTGTTCAGACTATTGTAAGAAAACTGTACAATTTCATTGTCACACAATAAATTTATCTATTAACAAAAATTGTCTGCTCACAAGGTTGTAAAATTATTCTATGGCAAAAGTTGCCAGATTCGATGTTTAATATTGTATCTAAATATTTATGAGCAACGTTGCCAACAGATATATTTATCTGCCAATAGTGTTATTGTACGGTGCCCTAAATTAAGCACATGTGACAATAATAAATGAATGTAAAATGTGTGGCAATTACGTGTCAATGGAAATGAAGGGTGTTCTCACGATTGTTAGAATTGCGATAATATTATTAACATACAATGCGCGGACAATATATTTTGTGGGAATGTTGTCACACAAGATATGGGAGTTCACACGGTTGTTGAACATTTTTTTACAATTTGTCTGTCAATATTGTACTATATGACAATCGTGTGTACATACCTTAACAATAGTAATCAGCTGATTTCTTGACTGTAAATTGAAACCAAAAATTTAAAGGAAATTTCTAATCAAGCAAGTTTGCGTCAAAATTTTTAAAATTATGAATGTGTTCGCAAAAAATTTAAACCTGATAGGCAAAACTTGATCGTGTAACTACCTCCCTTTTCATCATGTATAGACTTGCAAGATAGCAACGCTTGAAACGTTTATATTTCTTCACAAAATAATGGTTCTGTTTGTCAAACTTATCGTACACTTCGTCCATCACAGCGGCTAACTCTAAACAATTTCATTTCCAAAGTCGAAGTTCATTGTAATCTGGCATCAGGAACAACTTGCTAAAAAACCACATTGAATTGATGTGAGAAAATTAATAAACAATTTAGTTTGTTGTGACATACAAACATTTGGCAAATTTCTCTGAATTATGGGAAGTGGCAAAGCATTTGATTTTAAATTGAATTTTGTTTGAAACACAGCAATAAAATAATTCCTTAAATAACCAGACAGATAGACTGAGAATCAGTGCGACACATTTGAGTCTATAAAATTTTCCACTTATTCATCTACGAATATTAGCAACCATTAGTTTTAATGGTTCAGGGCTACAAGTACTTTGCCATTCAGCAAATGAATATGCTGCAGCTTCTCACCACCAGTTACAACTTCATTATGATGATGATTATGACGGTTGCTTTAAAAAGGGCCGCAATTGTAGACAATTGTTGGACGGTTGCTTTTGGTTTTCGGCCGAGGAAGCACAATTAAATTAAGTTGTAATTATAAAGTATACACATATACACACATACATATACGATTATATACATATATAAGTATATGTACATGTATTTATACAAGAAATAAGTACTCAACCCACTGAACTGACTTAATGTAAATGTGTCTTAATTAATCTAATAAAGCTCTAGAAAAAACATAAGTAAATAAAGTAAAAATGTAATTAGAAAAATGCGTGAGGAAATGGTGTTATATTAAGGACCTTTTAAATGCTTTGAATTCACAGCTTAATGGTTACTAAATAAACGACGAGGTTTTTCAACTTGCACCTCTTTAGCTTAAATCGAACTGTGAGTTCAAATAAATTTTATATGACCAAAAACAAATCTGATAAAAAAAAGCACGGGAAAAGAACTGTATATAAATAAGCTAATTAAGTTTTTTAACAATCATCATGGAATTCACAAGTGAAGTGTTTTCTTTTACAGTAAAAGACAGTCAAATAAATAGCAAGAAACAGTTATTTGAGAGACGAGCAGGCAATAAATAAAGATGAATTAGTACAAATTAAAAAGGGATCTTACGATTAGACAGCATATACATAAATAGTTAAAAATCAATAGTTAATAAAATAATTCATGTAAAATCAGCAATAACATTTCTTCTTCGTTGCAGGAATATAGAGAGGTTACATAGAAAGAAATTTGATAGACCTTGTTATTTAAGGGAAAACGAATTATACAGGGTTGGCCAAAAGGAGCGAAGGTGTTTTTTATTATAATTTTTGTTGTTGTTGTAAGTATTTTGTAAAGAAGACTTGGGGAATTTAAAATGGAACAGTACACTATTGAACAACATGCCAAAATTGCTGAACTTTATTTCAGAAGAAAATCATGATTTTATTCATAATTTAATTATGAGCGACGAAACTCATTTCAAATTGAATTGGCAAAAACGGCTACGGAAAATCCAAGAGTAGTTTAAGAGCGAGAATTACACCCACTTAAGTGTACCGTTTGGTGTAATGTTTCGTCGGAAAGGATAATTGGCCAATATTTTTTTTAAAAATTAACACGGATTTGCCGTTTTCATCACTGGTATTAGATATCGAACAATGTTGGGAGCTGTGTAAGGCCAGCTGTGGAAATCATTCGCGAGTATGGTTCCAACAGGGTGGACCCACAGCGAGCGCTGCGAGCTACACAATGGCTTTTTGAACTCAAACTCCTGCGGTCATTTTGTGGCCACCCTGTATAATTAAATAGGACGGACATAGATATTACAAAGCAAGAAGATTTGCTTTTTTCTTTAGAAAAAAAACACGCGTTATCAGCAGTGTTCGCATTTGCTCACTTATTCACGCAAAGAGCGTCGAAGAAAAAAAACGCAATTGCGTAAATTTTATATAATAAATTCACCATGAGGATCAATAGAGGCGTGGTGTGCATAGCAACCCTATGTGTGTGTGCTTAAGTTAGAGAGTTTTTACATCAACAAATATAAAAAGTGTCTTAACTTTTACTAAATTTCTGATGAGCTGCAATTAGCAATTGAGTACTCAATTCGCCTTGGATCGACCTTATCATTTAACAAATATATGTATATATATTTTTTGTTTCAGTATTGATTTTTAAGTCAATTAATTTCAATATTTTAATTTACATTTTCACTTTTCGATTTCAGTTTGTTCACAAAATAGAATTAAGAGTTACACGACAAATTGTCCTCAAATGGACTTAACGTCAGTCTATTATACGAATTATTCAGCTGAATACAAAATGCCTCAACAACAAAATACTTTAAAGAGAAAGAGAAGCTTCAAGAGAAGGCGCTTTATGGAAAACTTTGCCTGTGTCAGTCTGCTAATTATATCCGCTGCAATAATGCAAAATTTTACTAGAGCACAAGCAGGTAAGTTAATATACATTTGTATGTAGATTTGGCCAAAAGTTCTATTTGACATATGTTCTGTAAAGAGACCATGTCACGTGTTTTTTTTATTTTTTGGTACGAAATATGTAACACGCAAAATCCATCCCTCAACGTTCTTTTATATTCTTAAATATCAGAGACAAAATTATAAACTTCTCTGTAAGAAAGTTTGTAAAAATTAATTATGTACAGTTATTAAAAAGATAGGAAGCATAAAATTTATTTTGTGTAGTGTTTCTTTAAACAGGAAGGACGCTTCAGGAAGTATGTTCACAGTTTACATTCTTCTTCCATTTATGGCGCTGTGAGAGGTTCTTTTATGCTTAAATAACACTGGAAATGGAATATTTGTGTCACTAAAATACAAAAGATATTTTGTGCGCAAGATATTAAGTTAACGTAACAAAAATAAACAAAAATAAATAAATAATATTCCAGTGTTTAAGATAAATAGTTATTCGGTATGGCACATGATACGTATCGATATTTATCCAGATATTGAATGCTATTGACCCTTTTTGTGTCAATCGTTGCAAGAACTCCCAGTTTTCTATAAATTGATTATAAAGGTGCACTAACTTAACAGCGTATAATTTATGCATCAACTGATACGTTTTCTTTGCTATGCTTCCGTAGTAAATGTAACGTTGCGTAGCGGACGAAACTGGTAATTGAAATGCTCTCCGGTTTTACATATCAGCTGTTGTTATTTTCTCTGTTGTATATCGTAATACTGTTTAAAACGTCGTTACCGTATACAACGTAATCTGCGCCAAAAACAAAATTTCATACATTTGCGCTGACAAAAAGTTCGTTCCAGAAATCGGTAATTAAAATTAGGAACTCAGCGGCACAACGATCAGGAACGAAAAACTATATATTTGGTAACGCAATTAATACAACATCGCCAACATTATTTTCGGTACTCTAGCAATGAAAGTTCATATTTTGATATGTGATTTCCTTGTGTTCAGTATCAGTTTCTGTTTTATGCCACAACGTTCCCGACTGAAACGAAAACTATTTAGAAACGAGATAAGGGCGAACAGCAACGTTTTCAGTTTTCGTTTTCGGTGCCGATTGCGACATATGCGGAAACGAATCTTAAGTTGGTTTTATAACAGCAATTATAAGATGGTTTTAGTGAATACTTGAAAATTCCGGAAAAGTCGATCTGTTCTCACATAAAATATTGCCTTTTCGTACTTTTTCTCTCTCTAACAAAAACTGTCATTCAGCAAAATGCATGGTTTAACTACAAATTTGTAAGGATAAGGTCCATACCATGATGTAATTAAACAAGGTGACATCACAATGCCAACAGATTATTTTTTATCTGCTTAAGTTTGTGATATAAAATATCACAATTCTATAAAAACACATTTGTTTAATAGTTTTTATTATTAACAAAAACTGATAAGCAATTAAATTGCCTAATTTTATTGCAATCGGTCTTTTATTTAAAAAAAATTTACCATTTGTATTCAAATATTTGTGATTGAAAATATATTTTTGACATTTTGTGTCACAACGCACAAGCACACGAAAGCCTCTTTAAAAAGCTTTAATGCTGCCACCTTAGTAATTGCATCATATCGAATACTAATCTGACTATAAAGTAATTAAACGGATGAAGTAATTGGGCTGACTTCATGAAATCAGTTTGCAAAGCAACACTATAAACAGTTGCTTTTGCAAATCAAAACTCTCCGTCAAGACAGCTTTGCCAAATAATGCAATGATATTTTCAAACATTTATGAACGCACAAATTCTTTATTAAGTAACTTTGGTGTGTTTAGTTTTTATTTCATTTTATACGAGTAATAAAAAAATTATTGTCTTTAAATAAAAAGCAGTGTTGCCATTTTATAAATGAAGAAAAGCGCCAAGTGTATAGTAAAAGCGAGTAAAAAAAATCCGCAATAAAGGGTGAAAGCGTCAAGACAAAAATATGAAAATGGAAAAAAAATTTTAAAATGTGTTGTTCTCCACATTTAACATATTCCACCATTAAGAAATGATAAAAGGGAAAAAAGGGTAGAAATCTTTAAATCCATAAAAGAAAACATGTTGCAATTGTAAATAAATAAATTCATTATCACTTAAAAAGGCGTAAAAAAAAACTGTAAAATAAAATACAATTCTTTTTTTTTTAAATATATTTATTCACCTTGAGGTCTTTTTTTAATTTATTTTGTTTTATTATTCGATATTTCGTTAACAGCTTGTTAACAAATTATAATTTCCTATTATTCCTGATGATGTTAACAAGCTGTTAACGAAATATCGAATAATAAAACAAAATAAAATTAAAAAAGACCTCAAGCTTAATAAATATATTTAAAAAGATATAATAAAAAAGGTCAAATAAAAAAAATAATTAAAATACAATTCATTATAAAACAAAATAAATATAAAATTTTAAGGAAAAACAATTTCATTTTAAAACATACATAACTGAATATCAGAATCAACGAAATAATTAGCAGCCTACAGCACCAGCATCCATACCGCTTTAGACGCCTACTTGACTAGCAAACTCCTGTCTTCGCTATATTACGTTGAAATGTTGATGACCTAGAGCCAAATACGGTACAAATCAATTTCGTCAACACCTCAAAAAAATCAACACCAGTCAACTACAACGGCAGTTTCCGTTATTTGAAATTATTAGGTAGCTCTCTGCAGGTAAATTGGCTTTTGCATCCGTTTCTCGGAACTAAAATTACAGGCGAATGTAGCTTGGGGCTGGTTCAGATTGTACACTAAAAATAAACACACACCCACATCATGTGGGCTTTTTTATCAACATCGCATTATCTTAAGAAACGCAAATGGAAAAGTTAAACGCATGATTGACAAAAGTTTGTTTCTCTGAGTTCGAGTGTCAATGAACGTACCGATATATTCCATCAATAAGGTACATATGAGCACGTCGATAATGTCAATATTTGTGATAAATTTCAATTTTCAACCTCAATTAAAATAACATCAATTAGCAACAGTTGGTAGCAACTGTCAACTTAACCCTTAAACCACTATGACCGTCTACAGACGGTCACCAAAATAACCAATTTTTAGCAACATCTGCATACTTGACGCTGTTACTACCTACAAAGTTTAAAATGAGTATAAAATTCTCAAAATAACGGTACCGATTGAATTGTGCTGAATAATATAGTCTCCTAGAAAAAATCTTTCTAGTCAGAATTTTCGTACAAAGAGGCAAATAATTGCTTGTGATTTTTGTCAAGATTCTAATTAAAAAAATAATAAGTGTTAGTGATTGAATTAAAGCCGCATTTTTTTGGGTAAGTGCTTGGAATGTATACTTTCATAATATATAGCTATAAAGGTAAATGAAACAACGATTTTGTTTCAATGGAGGGTATTGTGAACACCGTCTGTAGACGGTCTCAGTCACTTAGTCGAACAACATTTGTTGTAACGTTTTTTACCGGAATTAGAAGTAATCGATATTACTACTTGTCTGTTGGTATAGCAACTAAGAGATTGTCGAGTTACAAGATGTCAGCACAAAGAGTAGAAAGTCAGCTTTGCCGTAAAACGAAAAAAGTAAAAGTTTCTTCATTGAGTGATGAAGAAATCGCTGATTTTATGGCATCGATAGAAGACGATGATGATTTGGAAAATTTGGATGATAGCGTTGAAGATCCAGATTATCAATGCGATGAAATCATGTCTGAAGTTAATGATATGATAAATGACTGCATAAAAATATTAGACTCTTCGTTGCTTATAAATGCAGTAAGCTTATCTATTATACATCTCTACCTCTTATGGTGTACATAAGAGCACGTGGAATTTATAGCCTTGGAACTGTCAGAGCAAACCGAATTCCCAATTGCAAACTTCCGACAGACAGAGCCGATGAACTCAAGAAAGTGAAAAGACGTTATTCTACGGAATTCGTTGGATCTGCTTGTGGAGTTGATATCACATCAGTTTTATGAAAAGATACAAGAAATGTTAGGCTCTGTTCAACCTATGTTGGTATAAGGCAATAAAGAAGAAATTTAATCGACCGGCCCTCTAAAATCGGACGTAGACTTAATGGATACCTATATGGGTCGCAATGGACTCAAAATAAAAACGCAGGACATGGCAACCAGAATATTTTATCATCTGCTTGATATGACCATAACGAACGCTTTTGTGTATCGCAGAAATAACGCCGAAAAGAATAAAGACTCTGACAAAAATGAAAGAGAAATTAATATGATGATGTATGGAAATCGGTTGAGAATTGGGAAAGAGCTCTGCGCTTCCATCGGAAAACGTTTAGTTGGTCGTCGGACATTAAGTGAAGAGCCAACCGGTAGCTTTTCTGTTGGGAAAAAAGCTATTCATCCTGTCGCTACTATAACATTGGACAAGATAAATCATTTACCGTAATGGGGTTCAAAAAAATCGTGCAAACTGTGTACAAAATCCGATACACACACGTTTTGTTCTAAGTGCAATGTCCAACTATGTTTTTCAAAGGCTAAAAACTGTTTCACTAAATACCATTTAATTACATAATATAATATAATTGCATGTAATTTGTTTTTATTTCAATAGTAGAAAATAAAACTAATATACTTCCTAGATCTTTCCTTTTTAACAATTGGAACACAAATTCATAATTTTTAGCAGAAAACTATACTAAAACGAAAATTATTGCAACAGTTCAATTCGTATTTAAAGTTCAGTCATTTAAGGGTTAATATGTTACATTCCCTTCCAACTTCAGAAATCCATATGCATGCATACTTACATACATTTATATTTACATACATATGTAAGTGCATGCAAGATAAAATTAATACCGAAAATAGTATAGACAAAGATTTGTAATTATTAAAGCGGAAAATACAACGGGCAATGATTTTACAGACGATTTTACCTCACGTACCTCAAGTATCGAATACTTACTGCCGCCGTATTCATAAAAAGTTTTTGGATTTATAAAAGGTACATTGATTGAATTTTGTATGGAAAAAACATTTTATAAATGGAAGAATTTTTTTATGAATACGAAAGTTAATACAAAATTTTAAAAATATCTTCGAATCAAATATGTGAAAGAATTGCTAAGATTGTCTTCGGCAGGAATTGAACTCGCAACCAGTCCACTAATCTCTGATGCATTAAAATTTAAAATGGCTTCTGAAAATATTTAACAAGGTTACAATGGTTCCTCCGTAGCCTAGTGCATGAGCATTAGTGTTATCAATCTGGAGGTGTGCGCTCGATTCACCCCTAGACCCTAGTTATTCCTTGTGGTATCACAAAGGCCCTAAGCACTGGGTTCAGTGGAGCGTTCTCCGTCGGGGAGGGTCCGCCATGTAACCTCACCTAACCTTACTTGTAGTAAGAAGAAGATCGAATCATAATAATAGATCTGTATGAATAGTGACGGTTCCAAAATAATCCGTTTTTAAAGGCCCCATTATTAATTGCTTCCCGCTAGATACAGCAGCTGATGATAATGATCACAATAATAAAAATTTATTTTACAATAAACTATCATTATGATGTGTTTGTTTCATGACTCCGTATATGCCTCAAAATGTACACATGCCAAATGTTGCAAGTTGAAACACCAATAATTCGTTTTGTTTGTTAAAGAAGAGTTTTTCTATGGAGCCTGAGTTTTTTTATTAGATTTTTTTAGGATGAATAAAAACATGCACATATGTACGTACATTCCTATGTACTTGTTTATTCAATAATCATGGAAACGTTTTAAACTGGCATTTACTTTTGACAAGAAAAATATTGGAATGACAACAAGTGATGAATTGTGGCATAGCTTGAAAGAATAACAACATTATTCGGAAGCAGAGTGGCGGTCGTATCATAATATTGGAGCTTTTTGCATGATACCAGTGAAAACTGAAATTGGTTTTATCGAGTCCTTACATGCATGTATAGTGTCGTCCGCAGAGGACTCGGACTCATACAAAAATAACACAAATGTATGGAGAAAACATGGTCTATTTAACATTACGATGTCCTAGGGTTGGACCATAGAACCCACAGTTTACGTGAAAATCCTCGACTTTCAATACGGAAAAGAGCAGCCTCGCTGGGACTTCCAAGAGCGATTATTCATGAAATTTTAAAAAAGGATTTGAAGTTCCATCCTTAAAATCGTTCAAGATCTGAAAGAAAGTGACTTTGATTTACGCAAATTTTTGCGAAACAATGTTAGAGCGTTTGCGCTCTGTAAATCCCATTTTTTGGAGCGACGAAGCTCATTTTTCCTTAAACGGCCACGTCAACAAGCAAAACTGCCGTTACTGGTCTCCAAGAACCCGCAACCCTCGATTGAAATATCGAAAACCATTGCATTGCCCCAGGGTAACTGTTTGGTGTGCCTTGTCCACGCATGGGATAATTAAACCATTTTTTTTTCGAAAATTGTCGAGGCCAGGCGACGAATGTCAATGGTAAAAATTATCGACGCATGATTACGGAGTTCTTTTTGCCAAATCTGCGAGCTCGTCGATCGTACTATTCACATACGTGATTTCAACAGGATGGGGCGACTGCACATACAGCCGATGAATTTGCTTCGGGAAAATTTCGACCAAAAAGTGATCAGTCGCTTTGGGGACATCTCATTGCCACAGAGGTGGACCGATCTAACTGCCATGGATTTTTTTTCTATGGGGCTACCTCAAAGATAGGGTTTATAATGATAATCCCCAATGTCTTGTGGCTTTCAAGGAAAATATTCGTCGAGAAATCAGCTCAATTGAACCAAGTTTACTGCAGCACGTGGCGCCGAACACAAGACTCCGTTTTGAACAGTATGTTCAACTCGACGGGCACAATATGGATGTCATACTATTTAAAAAATAAAATTCGAATTTCCTTTCTATCGTTCAATGCAATAAATAATAAAACTTTGTGTCAATTATTACGTTTTTTTTAAGTTTGATAATACAAATCTGCTACCAGACACCCTGTACCATAGAGCAGAAAATCCAAGCCGGTGCTAGTTATGCTGGCTATACCATAGAGAAGAAAATCACTGCGTAAATACGAAGAAAAATACGAACACTTATCGTACAACAATAAGCAGTTGTTTTCTATGGCATGGTTCACAGCCATGTTTGTATGTAGTCCACGTGGACCACGTAGTCAAATATGTGCAGCGTAGTGCAATGTCTACTACAACTACACATTAGCTTCGTTCTTATTTAAAACAGCTGTTTTTAAAGCATTAAGCACATTCAAGATAGCAGGCTACGAGCTACAGAGACTACAAATCTAGTTCTCTTCATTCGCTGCGTTGTAGTCTGCTACTTAATTATTTTGAACACAGCCACTTCAAAACTGATAGATATTTGTTATAGATAGAAATACATTTTCACTATGGCCACATTAAAATATTTTACATTTATAAAAATAAAATTCATTAAAACAATTCAATTTACTTCTTGATTATTAATACAATCTTTTACATTTGTGGTGGTGTTTTATCATTAAAAAATTAAGTATTTATTTGGCCTAATTTCAAATTTTTTTTTATTGGCAACAATAAATCTGTCGAGTGTTGCTCACAAAAATAGAAAATAGTCTAAATTAAAAAATTAATTCGATTTTCACCAGTAGAGAAATTAATAATATCAATTCAATTATTATTGTTGACTTAATTTCATTAATTTTCATTAAATATTTATTATTTAATTATTTAATTAAATATTCTGAATATTTCAAACAAATTTTTAATAGCGAAAATATTTTTTTTTGATTCAAATCGAATGCTTTTTGGGTATTCATTTCTATTTGAACATATAAAGAGTGTTGTATGTCATAAAACACTCATATAAGCACTTTAGTAAAAAAAGCTGTTATTTTGTGTATTTCTTAGCAAAAAAAAAAATTTATTATTTATTTATTTAAGTATTGACAGCAACAATTACTCAAAAATATATTGTTCTAATTAAAGTTGTTAATTAAAAAATAACAAAGTAAAAAAAAACGTTTTTTTCTGTGTAACTTTTGTCAGCTTGTTGTAGCGCTACTCGGTACGTTGTACTACAGAGGCTATTACATATGTAGATCGCTTAATGAAATTTTTAACTTTCCCTAAATTATGGTCGTTATTCTGCTTTAAATACTTCCATACCATACTTTGTCCATCATGTTTCGTCTTTTCAAAATTTTACTTTTTAATTATATTTTAAACTCTGATGGAAATTTAATATTATTTTCAGTTAATTGCAGGCTCTAGCCAATGCGCTGAAAGTAAAGTTTCATTCAATCAGTCAAACTTACGAGTATAGAAGACCTGCAAACTAATCCAAAACGAAAAAAAGTGATAATAAAGAAGAATTAAAAGGAATTGCATGTTGCATTATTAAAAAAAAAAAATTTTTTAGAAAAACAATCGAAACAAAAATCGCATCAAATAAGAGCGAAAACATGATTTAAAAAACGTCTTTATGGATAAAATTCCGTCTGTCCGTAATATTTGATGATCCTCCATTGTTTATTTTCATGTCCTTGTGAAATTTCGAAAATAATTTCCATCTTTGTTTCTTGTCATAAAAAAGTGTGCTATACACGGTATTTTGCTTTCTTTGTTTGCTTAATTTGAATCTATAAGATGCACAACAAATTTGGAAGGAAAAGATTTACTGCAAGAAGCAAAAAAAAAATGACGAATATAAAAACGAGGAAACAGAGAAAAATAAGACAATTAATCTTGCAATTTGCAGATTCCATTTCATTTTACAAAATGTACTAAATTAATAACAGGCTACCAACTGACTGCAAAAAATATTAGAACTATAAAAAGAAATTAATTACTTAAAGAATTTAAAAGTAAAAGTGTAACTTAAAGTTTAGAGTGTCCCACTATTAACGCAAGATTTGAGTCAAATAAAAAACTATTCTTTTATTGCACCATAAAAATGAAAATAAGATTGCGTTATTTATAGAATAGATTCATATAAATGGTATCAACTGTGTGCTGTCGCAGCAAAAAAATTTAATTTTTTTTTCTTACAGTGGTAGTCACAGGAACTACTTGGAACGGGATAGTGTAGAAAAGACACAGGTGATGATGGACTGCACTTGCAATTTTTTTTTCAAATTATAAAGCAGAGTTGCTGCGTCTCAGACGCATTAAGTCTTTTAAACTGAAGGAGACCTTTTTCCCCACGTTTTATTGCTCTAATAGAGTCTAATGACGGCACTGTTAGCATAGACACTTTAAAAAATTGCTGGTTGGACGGAGAATTGAACCCACGATATTCTGGTTTTAGTTCTGATTTTAGTGTTGAAGGAATAAATATCAGACTCCGCTGAACTTTCGTGAATTTATGTTTAGTATATTATGGTAAATTATCATGAACAGATTAACGCTTCATGTTGGCGATGGCTGAAGTAGGCTGCACGTTGAATGCAAAAACCACACAATCGTCTATATGAGCAAGCCATCCGCCGAAGTGTGGATGCGACACGTCGAAGGAATGTGCGTACTGAAGAGAATATAGCCACTGTAAACGAAAGTGTGCATAATAATATTACCGGTGGTTTGATGCGGTTTACACGCAGGTGGCACCATTGGGCCCTATTTTTTCCAAATTTAGTCGAAGTTCTCTTTACGGTGAATGGAGAGTGATAAAGAGTATGGTGAGTTACCACTTTGTGAGATATTTGGTTTCCGCAGGGCTCGCTCTACGGGAGACCTACTGGCTTTCCTTTCGGAAAAGTGGTGTTAATCCATACAAGTTTTTGGCGAAATTAAGGTGGTGGCTCTAGATATTTCCAAAGCTTTTGACAGAGTGTGGCATGGATCGCTTCTGTCAAAACTTGTTGATTTTGGTGGCGGTGATGACTTCTCTCGATTTATATCGCGTTTTCTCTGAGATCGTACTATACGACTTGTAATAGATGGCGTCTCATAAAACGAGTTCAGAATAAATTTAACCGCAAGGTTCTGTACTGTCTCCTATTCTACACTTATTTTTTCTCAACGACATTCGCTGTCGAACTTCCAATCCTATTGATTATTTTTTGGATGGCAGCAGCATTTGCCATTCCTATTCTTTTGACAGCACACCCAACATGGCGATTATTAATACCATGAGGCAGACTATGAATGCCTGAACTGCGTACACGAGATGGTGAAGAGGCTCATCGGTAACAGTGGAGTAGACAACTCTACTCGCTGGACCATCGTCGTTATGTGGGGTGTATCTCGCTGTTCTACTTCTGCTTCAATGGAATGTGTACCAATAATATCAGTGATCTCCTTCCCGAAACTGATTTTTTCTCCATTTCTCGTGTCAAATTAATGCATTCATTTCGAATCGCAATTTCAAACATAATTCTATTAAAATGTATAGGAATTTCGTTCGATATTGAATACCTTAGTGTTCCTTCTCAGCAATTGTCAGTCGTGATATAATTTGCAACTATATTTTGAATGCTGTCCAGAATCGTCCCATAAAATCGAAAATTCGTGCAAAGTATATTTTGTCTTTAGCTCCAATTTATACACCAAGAGAACGGGTCCAACAATATCATTAAACCTTTTTGGTGTCAAAATTTTTAAAGAAAATAGTCTGCTGGGTATTTCGGAGGCAGAAAAAGTTTACTTTAAAGTCTTCAGTTTATAGAAGAGAGGTGGAAAATAATTACTTTTGTTATTCATACGCAAAAGAGTTTCCAAAAAAAGAAAATTGAAAATCATGTCAAAAAGTTTATGTTTAAAAATCTATTGTATTTTCTATAAACAAAAACATAAATTTTCTTACATATCATACACTGCAAATTTTACAAATAAAATTTTAAAATTATGATATAAAAAAATTTCGTCACATATGAACTTTTGCTCAGCCATCTTTCATCAACTTTATTGTACCTGGAAAAGTTTTAAGTAAAAAACAGAAAAAAAGTTTCTACTCCTTAAAAAGTTTAAAAAATAAAACACTAACATTTTTCTAACAGCTTGTTTATAGCTTTTCTCAGCATTTATTTTTCTTTTTTCACACTTTCTAAGATATTAATGATGATGAGGATGATGATGATGATGATGAGTAACTACAATACAGTGACTGCTGTTTCAGCTTTTGCTACAACAACTACTCTCCATGAGACCAGCGTAATGCCTTGGTATTTGCTGTACCTTTATTATGATACCGTTAAAATAACAAAAACAGCATCTCAAGTACTACGTTTAGAAGTACTAAAAGTATTCTTAGTTGCACATTTGAGTACTTGCAGTGTAATTTTGAAGATGATTTATCATCACTTGTTCCCACTGAGACTGAGTTGATAACTTTTTTAAACACTTCTTTTTTTCTTACACGCATTTTCTTGCTAAACGTAAGAAGAAAATAAACTTAAAATGTATGTTTATTGTATGCAAAATGTTGAAAAATGATATGAGAAACAAGTAAAAGTGCGAAATGTGGGAAGGCACAGTGGATTGCATTTAAGAAAAGAACTTTATTAAAATTATTTACCTTCCTGCACGCGACTTTTTTCTGATTGTTTATAATAAAAATAATGAAAAAATTAAATTCAATTTATGGTACTGGAATGTACTAGATAATAATTTTGTTAGTTTCAGTTTTTTCTTACTATTTCAAGAATTTTTAAAATCGAATTGTATTCTTCAATCAAAGGGTGGCGATGGCTGAAGTAGTATGCACGTTGACTACAAAACCAAAACCGACCTCGGTTCAACCCCAGTTTCAGAATAAAATTATAAAAGGAGAAACCCAACCGCTGGACCCATCTTCCTGAAATTTTCACACCATTTAACTGGGACTCTTGAATGAATTATATTTTTTAACCACGACCAGTTTTACACCTACTGTTTTTAATTTTGTTATTCCTTTCACATGGTTTTTAGCAGATTTTATAATATAAACGGGCTTAACTTCGCGTTTGTGGACCAATTTTCAAAATAAAAAAGAAAAAAATTTTTTTTGGAAGGCGAAGTGCCCATCTAAATAATTGGTAATCAAATAACTTCCCCAATAACTTCCAAAATTAGTTTTCCATATGAAGAAGTCCCACTAATTTTTTTAACTTGGGGAGGTAAGGGAAAGTACCACCTCAAAAAATATCAAATAACATTTTCATAGATATTTTTGGATATGGAAAAGGTTTATTATTCTCCAAATATAAGAGGGGGCTAAGTGCTCGACTTTAAAAAAAAAACACCTCGCATTTTTCTGATGAGCATTAGTGTAGTGTGCCTTTGTGTGTCATTTGTTGTCGGAAGGTTTCAGTGGCGAAGGCATAGTCACTGATCACTGAACAAATACCGGCTTCAGCTGATAGTAATCCACAATCGCATCAGAACGTCCTCCTTCGTCTGTATTGTGTAGCACCGGCGAAGTAAAATAATAATAAAAAAGGCTATTCAACCGATGCTTCAGCACTGCTATAAACAAAGAACGTGCAAAAGGAGAGCTGTAAAATAATTAATTAAGCTTCACCTCCTTTAGTTTCTCTAACTATCCCTTTCCTATAGTTCCAGCACAGTGCAACGCATGTGTAGGGGTCATCTGCTGAGTGCTGGTCCGAGATGAAAAAAAAATGGACATGCAGAAAATTTTTTTTTTTTTTAATTTTAAATGAACAAAATTAACAAAATTGAGGAAAAAAAAATTATAAATGATATGAAAACGAATTTAAAATTTGTGGACTATGCTAGATTTCAAGTAGAAATAATGTTTTCAAATCCTCTGAAACCTTTTATTAGAAAAAAAATATATATATTGGTTTTGCAGTCAACGGGCAGTCTACTTCAGCCATGGAAGAATTTTGAAACATAGCATTTTTGCAACTTCTGGCCTACTGTGCAATTCATCACTTTCAAACATCATGCCAGAGAATTGGATAGTTATATCTGTCTGCTTCCTGCCAGCTTTATCCTCATAATCAAGTGGATGTATAGCACAAATCAGATGGTTTAAACTTGTACTTTGTGTTTTTTGTATAAAATTACAAAATAAAAATATAAAACAAATAAACTAAAAAAATATTGGGAAAAAATTAACATAAAATGTATGCTTGAATTTTATGTTGATGTACTCGTTCGTAGACAAACAATTTGAAAACATATTTTAAAATTTTACACAGTTTTTTATTTTTGTACTCCTGTGACATGCCCTCTCCAGGCAACCAAGCAACCAACCAAGCAACCAACCAACCACTTAAGTAAACCTCATGTGTGCATTAAGGAGCGGGTGTGCGTTAGTGTGTAGGTGTCAAAATATGCAAATCTGTTTCCGTTTTCCGGTTATGCATGTTATTTGGTTTTACATACTTCTTTCTTTTGCAGCGCCGAGTGTTTTTTTTCGTTTTTTCTTTCTATTCTTGCCTAATAAATACACACGCTTGTTTATACGATACTTAAGTGTTACTCGTACGTTTAGTGAAAATAAAACTTTTGCTATCATGAATAAATATTTTCCTGAAGAGAGTAAAGAATAGAATTTGCTTCTTTTGTTAGGAACAGATGATGCTAAACGCAAAGACTACATCGAAAGTTTAAGGGCAAATAAATATTAGTAACCTTTAGACATGAATGTTTTTTAGAGCATTTTTTCCCGTTTCGGAGATTGTTCACGTTTCGAAATGGCAAATTAAATTTATTTGTAAAGTAAAATAAGTATTCATATCTTCAATTTAAATAATTATTAATTTAGGCGTTTGGTTAGGTTGCTGGCAGTCATAAATTTTGTTCCCACATTTTTTATAAATAGAAGTAACAGTCAGACAATGATTAAATTGTGTGTTATCTTCTTCTTATACCTTTCACTGTAAGTGTAAAGGGTATATATAAGTTTGTCATTACGTGTGAAAATTCTTTAATATTCCTCTCAGAAGAAAAATTTATATATTTTCAGAAATGTTATGAATAGAGAAGTTTATCGAGCCATGTCCGTCTGTCTGTGTGTCCGTTGAAATGCCGTTTTTGGCCAAATTAATCATCATATAAAATTCGTTTTGTGTCAATCGGTCAGTAGTACCAATTTTTTAGCAGCCAAACCTCATTCTTCTTTGCTGTTTTTATAAATATGTACATTCATGCGAAAGAGTAACATTGCTTTTTGAACATTTCGTATGGAAAAGAAAAATCTTATTTTGACGAACAGTGTTGCCACGAAATAATGTTGGGTTTGAGTCGACATATAGATGATTATCCGATTTTTATTTATATATATTTAAATTTTTACATTTAATAAAAAAACAAAAAACTGAGACAAGTTTAATTGAATTGATTGTTAAAATACATAGTAGCAACGACCTAATTGTTCTTATAAGAGGAATCATCCGCTCCACCAAAAAAATTTGTAACAAATAATTTCTTTTTTTACAATTTCTGTTAAAAATATTTTACAAAATTTTAAAAAAGGTAGAATGTTTTCTAACTTGTACGTCTATGTGTGACTGTTTTTTGGACAGTAATGCATACAAATGCAAATATTGCCGCGGATATTAATGCGTGTCGCATCGGCTTAACGAAAGAAAATATTAAATCTAAAAGTGAAAATGCTGTAATGGCTACAACGGCGGGTTATGCATGCGAGTTAATGCCCTTGAATGTGAGTTTTTATTTTAAAAATATTTTCAAATAAATACGTGCTATCAGAGATGCTAACTATTCAAAACTAAAATACGCCAGCTGAGCAACCTAAATATGCTAAACTTTAAAAAAATAGAATTTTCTGTTGCTTCATGAATTTATTCAATTTAAATTTAAAAACTTCTGGATGTATAACATGTATAATAACTGATTTTTCACGGAAATTTATTTATTAATCCTTTAATGAATGAAATTAATAAAAATATAAATAAATTTGAATGAATTCGGCTGTAAGAATTTGTTGCATTAAAGAAGACAGCCTCAAAAAAAATTTTTAAAAAGCATTTTTGCATAATTTTTACCAGATATAAATAAGCATCTCAAATTTGTACGACGAAAAAAAGTCACTTACGCCGTACGTGTTTTAAACAATAATAGTGCTTTCTTTGCTGTAAAGCTACCAAAAACCATTTTGTGCTGCAAGTATTTCATATATTTCAATCAAGTACTCAAATATTACTTAGATTTTATGGAAGTAGAAGATTCCGCAAATGGTTTATTTATACTAAATAAAGCAAATCCGTCTGAAGAATAAGAAAAACAGTTACCATAGAAATTTTTTTATTATAAAAAAAGTCATGTTTATAAATAATCACAATACTTTTTATTTTATTAATTTCTTCTCTCTCCTGTAAAGTTATGAAATTTAAAGATTTGCCCTTTTCTATTTCCATATGTATGTATGAAAGTATATTTTTTTAATTCCTAAAATAATAAAAACTCATATTTACTCGTCAACGTTATTCACATTTTACCATTTTCACTACTAGATTTAACATTGCCTTTCGCAAATTGTAAAAAAGAATTTTAGTTTGATATCAATTTAACTCGCCACTATTTTCTGGCAACAGTGCTCTTCAAACTCAGATTTTTATTGGGTTATTAAGAAAAAAACAAAATGAACGATTTTAATACAGAAATACTGAAAAATATTTTGCGACGCAACTGATAGACAGGTTTTCATTAAAATTAAATCACAACATAATTTTGGTTTTAAAAAAATTTTAATAATGAAGTTCGCACTGAACTGGGCATTTTTTTTATTTTGCAAAATAGTAACAATTTTAAAAATGTGACTTTTAAAAAATTTGATTTTTTAAAATTTTCCAGCAACATAATGTATTAAAAATTTTCCGATTTTTCAAAATTTATATAATAATAGTAAAAGAAATAGCATTCAGTGTAAACTATGACAAAGTTTGCAAATTTGAATTCAAAATTTTATCAACGAAAAAAAAATTCTACAAGCTGTCGTCTGGTAGCAGATTCATATTTTCAATCTTAAATAAAAAACGTAATAATTGAGACAAAGTTTTATTAAGAGCATTGAACGATAGAATGGAAATGCGGATTTCATCTTTTAAAGAGTATGTCATCATCTTCCGTCGAGTTGAAGACACTGTTCAAAACGGAACCTTGTCTGCTGCGCCACACGCTGCAGTAAACTTGGTTCAATTGAGCTGATTTCTCGACGAATATTTTCCTTGAAAACCGCAAGAATTTGGGGATTGTCATTATAAACGCTCTCTTTAAGGTAGCCCTATAGAGAAAAATCCATGGGAGTTAGAATTCCGTAATCATGCGTCGATAATTTTTACCATTGCCATTCGTCGCCTGGCCTCGAGAATTTACGAAAATAAAATGGTCGAATTATCTCATGCGTGGATAAGTCACACCAAACAGTTACCCTGGGGCAATGCAATGGTTTTTGATGTTTCAATCGATGGTTGTGGATTATTGGATACCAGTAACGACAGTTTTGCTTGTTGACGTTGCCGTTTAAGTGAAAATGAGACTCCTCGCTCCAAACGATGGGATTTACAGTGCAAAAACGCTTAAATATCGTTACATAAAAATTTTTGCTTAAATGTCATGAATAATCGCTCTTGGAAGTCCCAGCGAGTCTGCTCTTTCCTGTAGGAAAAGTCGCGGATTTTCACGTAAACTTCTTTCAACCAGTTCAATACTTTCGGGAGTCCTTGAAGAGCGACTGGGGCCTTGCCGCGGGACATTCATAGCCGAAGCTGTTGCGCGGAATCTCTGCATTCACGAACGAATTAAATTTACACTCGGTCCATCACTTATTCGCCGAATACCGAACTTTGAACAAGATTTTCGACGAGCAATTACGTAAGAAACATTACTCTTAAAAAATGTCTCCACAGCGAACGCGCGATGCTCACTCGAACACTGCAACATTGTGACTGACAAATCCGCACAATCGATATTTCCAACGGCGCTAACCTCCGCACCGTTTATTAGTTTTTGAAATAACCGTATTTTAAAATATATATTTGCCACCAGACACCCTGTACATTTATGCTTTTTATGGCAGTTTCATAAACAGATATATTATTTCCTACACTGTTGTTTACACCTCTTTCACAATCCGTTATTAAAAAGCAAAATAATGTCAACTCTCAACTACATACAGTATAAAAATTAAAATTCAATACATAAAATTCCGTTTTACATTATAATTAAACTTTTAGAATGTTAAAGCAACGATGCAATCTACTGATCAATGCAGCAAAATTCAAAATTTTCGTACAAGGATAGACTAATGTACAATTAACATTGAATCAGGGAGGGTGGCGATGGCACGATGGATGGTAGTCTGCACGTTGACTACAAAACAGACCTGGGTTCAACCCCAGTTTCAGACTAAAATTATATAATAAAAATAAACATCTCGCATTTTTTCTGATGTGTGTTTTTTTGTGTCTTTGTGTGTCAGTTGTTGTCGGAAGGTTTCAGTGGCTTCATCCGGTTTCAGCAGATAGCAATCCACAATCACATCAGAACGCCCTCCATCGTCGGTATTGTGTAGCACCGGCGAAGTAAAATAATAATAAAAAAATAGCGACTAAACCGAAAGCAGAACTGTAAAATAATTAATTAAGCTTCACCTCCTGTCGCATGTGTAGGAGTCATCTCCTAAGTGCTGGTCCCAGATGAAAAAAAAAATGATTAATAAACAATGTTAAATAAACAACTGTCAAATTGTAAATCAGCTTGAAATTACTTTAAAAATTTCTTTTGTTTGTATACTCGGTAATTCACAAATCCATTGGCATTTTTTTTAAGGAAGTAATACTCAGCCCACAATTGCCTTCTACTATGTATGTGGTAACTTCTCTAGAAAATTGATAGTAAATAGAGCTGACAGGTGATGTAACATTTATTAGTTTTTCAAGAATTTGGTTGAATGTCTGCAGATATGTTGACATTGGCATCACGAAATATACATATAGAGTAGCTTAACCATACAACAAACATAATAAAAATAATACTAATATTAAATTGGTTTTAAGTTAACAAAAAAAATCATATTGATTCAATATCAAAAATATTTTGTTTTATTTTGTTTTTAAACAAGTTTGATTCAACAGGATGTGACAGGTTGTTTCAAACTTAATTTAATGTTAAATCTTAAATCTGGCTTCATTAAATCATCATAACTTAAAGATATTCTAAAGTGAAATCCTGTTGTTTGCATGTTTGTAGGGAACCCTGTTTATTTAACTATAAAGCAAAATCGATGCCGGAAAATGTTAAATTTGCATGATTGTTTATGGTTTTTATAATGACATTTTTCTGTGTGTACAGACCAAAAATCATATTAGTGCGCTCATATCCACACACAATCTCAGCACAAAATATGTCAGATTGCAATTTCCAGCTCTAGAACGGCGTTAACCACTCTGCTATTTCAAGCTCCATTAATGGCTTTTGTTATTTAATTATTACACAAATTTCCATATAAAAGCAAATGCCTCACAACTTTCCAAATTTTTGTTTCTAAAACAAATTTTTAGTTATTGACCGAATTAACAAACATGATAAAAACACAACATAATTACCCTGTTTTTCTCATCACGCAACTCAAAATATTATTAAAGACTTTGCTTTACAAATTGAAACAACGGCTGCTGCCACTGCTGCTGCTGCTGTTACGTGCCACAACACATAAACTAAATATGGCAGGGAGGTGTTGTTACTCAGTATGTCTAGTTCGGAATTTTAAACTGTATTTTAGATTTTATGAAAAGAAATGTATGAATTGCAGTGTTGAGACCGAATGGCAAAAAGAAAAAAACAAAAACAAAAGTGAAAAGTTGTATGAAAAACAACACACTTGTTAAGTTGGTGTTGAGAACGGAAAACCACCGTGCAACAACTGAGCGAACAGAGAGGAAAACACGAAACTAAATTCAGTAAATGGACAGGAAACCATTGTGAGAATGTATGTAAACAGTGAAATAGAAAGCAGTGTAAAATTCAATAACATTTTTGGTCTATAGAAAAAAATTTACGTTAAAATTAACGTTCTTAAAAAGTTACTTTTATTACAAAACGTTTTTTTTTTTTATTAAAAAATTCCTTTTTTAAAAAGTCGATTTCATTCACAACAGTGCCTTTTTAACAAAAACCCTTGTATTTCAAAGGTCACATTACATTCACTTTTTATTAAAAATGTATCTTTCAAAAATAGAATCAACAAGGTATGGAGGCAATTCCTGCTCCTCCGATACTCTCCAATCCTTTTAAAGAAATAGACTTGGACTCTGAATAATTTAAAAGCAGCAAAAGAACGGCGTATGGATCAATTTCTACCTTCTTGAAGTTTAACTTTTAAACATTAAGCGATTGCAGTACCCAATTCACCTTCCTTTTTCCATTACAATCATCAAGCCGTTGGCCCATGCACTACAGGTGTGCGGTTTAAATTTAGAAAATTTGTGTTTTTCGCACGGCTAGTTGCGTGTTAGAAAGCTGAGCAGCCAAAAAGTTATACGTTCTTACTGAAGGGAGGAACATAAAAATAAGAAGAGTTCCAGTTAGTGTGCTGTGGTTAAAGTCACGCGGGGAGATTAGTCATTGGTCTATTCTGGACATATTAGTTGTCTTACGATACACATATATATGTTTTGATTTGACTTTTACGAATCTAGGAGCTGTTGCCATTCAACACTAGTCAGCGGAGGGTGTCTTGGTCTATATTTGTGGAAGTTCATAATGCTCTGTTCAGTGATAGAGATTGATGAATGGAAGTCTGTAATAAATATCATGGCGTTAAACTATCTAATGTGACACAGGGTTTATTCAGCCCGAAACGCCTCAGCAAGGTGTAATGTCATAGACAAAGGAAAACTATGACACTTCGATTGCAACCTATGTGTACTTAGTTAGTCAGTCATCTACCCTGAAGTGCAGCTTAAATAATAAAATTTCTACTAATTAAATTGTATATAAGTTGTTCAATATGCATTAGTTTTAGGATTGGTTTAAGAAAATAAATTCATGTCGAAGGCCCCGATTTGGTCCAACTGCCGTTCATGTAGCGTTAATATTTTTTCCGTTTTTCTATATCCTTTTTTGGGTATTGCTCCTTGAACAAAATATTTATATTGAGTAAAATAATGAAAAATTATGAAAAACACCGGTTTTTATTCTAAATTCTATTCAACTTTACTCTTTTTGTTACTTAAATTTATATTTTCGAATTTTACCAAAGTATTTTTAGCTGGAAATTTTTTCGATAATCTGGCCACGCTGAATATGACTGCCATGAACAACAGAAGAATTAAGGAAATTAATCGCCATTTTTTTCTTTTTTTTTTGTTATGAACTAATTACGGGGGTAATAAAACTTTAGGCTTTTTAAAATAAAATAATAAAAAAAAAACCAAAAGAGCAAACAAATTCTTAAAAATATTCGTATTTCATTTTTTTTTTTTTATTAAAAAACGGAAGTGTTGTAATTTCCTAGGGCACACAGTGTCGTGTTTTCATACAACAAGAGGCCAAAAATGGAAAGTCTTATTGTAAAAAGTTGATTTTGGCACACCTTTTTTAATTTAGAAACATTAAATCAATTTAAATCGAGTAATAATACAATAAGTATAAAAAAAATTTTTTTTAAACAAATATTAGGTTGGTTTTGTTTGTATATTTCGTAATTCTCGAAGATTTGTTGGGAGTTCTTGTATAAGTTGAATGTGCTGCCGACTATTTAACACTGTTTGATATCAAAATTTTGTGAATTATTTTGACAACGTACAATGGTTTCTGTGGTTGCGAGACTAGTAAGTTTGCATGCTATGAATTCGTCTTGATTAGAATATTGCACATAAAACAAAGTAATTTGTTCGTTTTAATTCAAAACTTTTTTTTTAATTTTTTTTGCCGGCTTTGCGACAGTGTGCGGTGTTTGTTTGTGTTTTTTTTTTTTTTTTTGGTTAATTACACAATTTTTTTTGCCACGTTTTTACATTATGACCTACGAAGCTGATGGATTGAAGGAAGGAAAGAATTAAATCTGAGTAACAAAAATTTCCAAACATTCTTTTTTTTCGCCAAATAAAACATTTTTATACCCTTTTAATTGCTGTGAGAAGTTTAGTTTTTAAACAGTTTCCTTTATTTAAACGATGAAAATATCCTGATATTTTACAACTCATTCATTCATAGAGACAATGAAAAGGGAAGAGTACGTTTGGCAACACAAAAACTGGAAAAATCTAGAGAAGTCAAATGAATTAAGAAAACAGCCTGTGGGTGAATTCCATAATGCCAAGGAAATATTTATGTACGTGTATTAAAATGTTGCAGCCAAAAAGGATGAGTTTTCTTAAAGAGAGCCATATTAACATACTTCAATTGTACAATCAGTCTTTTCTTTTCCTTTTCCTTTCCCTTCTTCTTTTCTTGGACGGCGCTGTGTGAACTCAACCCCAGAAGCAGAATGCGTTAAGCATGAATGGAAATATTGGGGAATGGGAATTCGCCTAATTTAATAGATGAACTGTTAAATAATTTAATAGATTGTAAATCTTAAGAAAGAGGGAGTTGCTGAAGTGTTTTAATTTCATTTTCAATTACTTTTTGTTACAATAGTCTATGATTTTAGGCAATAACGGTGGCACGAAAAACGTCAAGTTCGCCAGGGAAAAAAGTATTTTTTGTTACTGAAGACATCAATTAAAAATGAAAATACCTTGAGGTAAAAAACAATGTTATTTTATAGTAAAAGTTCCCTTCGGAAATTATGATTTCTTTTAGAAGTTAAAAAGTTTTTGCTACAAAATTTAAAATCTCTAAAAATTTATCTTGACTTCTCAAAGGAAATTTATATTACCAACTTTTATCGTCCTTTAAATATTTAATTAATTTAATTTCTTGTTTTTTTTAATTTACTTTCCAAAAGTAATAAAGCACAATTAACAAAATGTAGTAAAACGAAGGACTTTTGGTATAGACTCATTTCCTTATCATACGATTACAGCAACAACAATTGAAAGGAAATTATAAATTTTTAAGACCGCATAATTAAATTGTTTATGTTTCAGGATAATTTTCTTATTATTTACCATCAACACCGTAATAGACTCCAGTTGAATATGATTTTTATTATTTTTTTTCTTTTCTTAAATTGTACGGAAACCTGGACAAGCTTTGCTTCAAATTAAGTTAAAAGAAGAAGAAACAGCAGTGCGTGGGTATGTGAAAATGTTTACAGTTTTTTTCTTATGACTACTGCACGCGTGTATAGTCGATTCATTTTCGGCATTTGAAGCCTAAAAAAGGTTTTAGCATAACTTGTCGTTGTTAGTTTGCTTAGATAAGAAAATTGGAAAAAGGCTTAAATGTGTAAATTAAAATTCATAAAGTATGTATGACCAAATGTAATTGTACAGGAATTTACCTAAAAAAAATTGTTTAGAAAGTTTAAAGGAAATTTATTAAATCGCTTTATGGGGCAACCATGTAAAATGTGTTTACACCATTTATGTGGGTGCCGATTAAAATTTTAATTTCATTTGATTAAATTTATGAGAAAAATTGTGTAAGACTTGTATTCTTACTATGAGTACAAACGAGCTTTAAAACAAATCGCCTTAATGAGTCTTACACGATGATCAAAACTAAGTTTTACTTGCTGAATTTTCGTAAACATAACATTTACATTAACCTAACTTTTTGTTCGCGTACCAGTACTCAGACAGCGGAGAGCAATTTAATTTATTATTTTTTTCATTATTTTACTTCACTGACATTATATTGCTCAAATCTAGGCGAAAGAATGCGCTATTAATTCAGATACATCAGAAAATGTATCCGGCTAACGGAGAAATTAATCGGCGACCATCTGGTTGCAGGGTATACGAGCTAACTATTTAGCAGCCAGAAATTCGACATTCGGCGATTGTACAGTAACATAAAAACAGTACACGCTCGTTATTCGCGACTACCCATTATCTCGACGGTTCAGTAATTGCAACAGCCTAATTTTAAACATTGAACGTTGTATAATTGCAACAGTTAGCAAAAAAAAAAAAGATATGTATGTATATGTACATGCATACAAAGCCAAGCCGTCAATACTAGATTAACTGTGAAATTCAGCCTTTATTTTGCAACAGGTTTGGTTTTTAATTAGACGCGAAAACCGACCGTCCACTGTAAACTGATTTGATTCAGTCGTCCAATTATTGTTAAAAATACTTGCAAAAGCATCACTCAAAAGAGTACCATAAGTTTGTATTTCACCACAAACAATATTTCAATGGTCGCCAGAATGCTTAAACAATCACTGTGCAGTAACATAAAAACCACTCGCAGAGCAATCATGATAATGACTCGAAAAAATATAATTTGAAAGAATCGAATTATTTGACTGCCTGTCTGACTCGATTCGCCGAAGAACAAAATATAATTCTACTCCAATAATCGTCTGGACGATTAAATGAAGAGTAGCGAAATGTTCGGGATATCTTCCAAATGCCAGCTCAGATACGTATACTCCGGGCTGGCATAGAAACCAATATTATCTTATCTTATCGATTTTATGTTTTGAACTAGAAATATTGTCGGTTTTAGTTGTCACAGAAATCAATGTTATTGGATTTTTATTGGAAATAAACTAAGCTGCCGGTTGCTGTCGCTTTTCATTTGCAATCATTTAATTTTATTAATTCCATCAGATATTTTGTTAAAATGTTCTAGATTTATTTACTTAAAGTAATTAAAAGCTACATTTTTCATTTTGTTTTTCAAGCTGATTTTTATTGCGAAAATGTAAGTAAATTTTAGTTGATAAATTTGTTAAAAAAAAAAACAAAGTATTTATCTCCATGTTTTTGTCCTTAATAGTGGAAGACATAAAAATAAAAAATTTTTTATTGTTATAAATTTAATTTTAAACAGCATTTTTTTATTTTCAATAAATTCGTTTCGCATATGTGTTTTCACAAACAAATTCAAGCAAAAATTGCATTAAAAGTAGTAAACAAATGAACAAAACCACAAAACAGCTGATTGGAATATCGGTTTTATTTCCATTCAAAGATAACAAAACCGACACGTTTTCATGACATCAAATTAAATCAATATCGGTTTGTAAAACCGACTTGTATTCTATGACAGCTCTGACTATGTGGACTTGCACATGAAATAGTAAACAAACGTACACTGTACATGTCTCGAAGTCATCACTTTTATCGATTGGTTTTGCTGACTTTTTGAGACATAGGCAATGAATCGTTTACACTTTTTACTTTGGTTTTGATACTCGTAAGGCGAGACGAGAACGTATCTTTCTATTTACGGTCAACGACGATTTTTATTGTCTCATTTTATTGTGGTGAAAATATGGCGGTTGCCCTCAGTTTCAGTGACATGCACTATAGTAAATTACATTACCTGCGGTATAACAAGTCACTAGTATTGATGACTAAGTCAGTAGCAAATCAGTACAGTGTTACTATTGCCATTTACTGCAGGGTATGTATGAACATACATACACACATATTAGCATGCATATAAATAAACAAACAGCAAA
Organism: Dexiosoma caninum; assembly: GCA_963924685.1. Taxonomy (NCBI): domain Eukaryota; kingdom Metazoa; phylum Arthropoda; class Insecta; order Diptera; family Tachinidae; genus Dexiosoma; species Dexiosoma caninum. Next base: position 70,221,049 of record OZ004727.1, read on the forward strand.
GAGTTGCCGACAAAAAAATTAGATTAACAAACTAAAAGGACAACCTTCTCTTCTGGTATGTACATAAATATCTTGTGCATTTCTTCCACAAACAAAAACAAAACGAAACAGAACAAAAATCCGATTATGAGATATTTACGACAACAATTGCATTCTTGGCAAACTCTCTTTGAATACAAAACATGTAAGAAAATGCAGTTAAACGCAAGTAAGTTACCTTAGAAACTTAAACTAAATTTAATCTGTATTTTTAGTTCATCCTTCTTCTTATTATTCTTCACAACTCGAAGTTTCTTCATCAAAAACTTTATGACACATCATTTTGATGACTTCAAGCTCAGGATATTTATAACAGTTTCAGTTCCCTCACTTTTATATCTATTTCTGCACAAGTACAATGTATTTTGCCAAACAATTTTATTTAATTTTTTTACCCGCCAGCCATTTAGGATTTATTTCCTTTTTCATGCTCTCCATTTCCAGAGCCGGTGTTAAATAAACGTTTAAACAATTTATAACTTGAGATATCAAAGATGCATATATGAACATACTTATAGTTTTAATCCACATAAATATCTTAATAATGCTGAAACTATAATTTATTCATACTCGTATTTATTTTTTTTAATTTACTTTTAACGTGTCAAAAATTTGATGATTTAAGTGTTCATCAGTTCTAAAAAAGCAAATAATATTAACAATTTATAATACATTTTGACGATAACTATGCAATTTAGGCGAAATTATAAACATTTACAAACCCTTTCCAAATCCAAATCAAGGCCATGAACATGAACAACTTTTGTGGATAAATATACTTTTTGTGAAAATATGTACTTTTTATGGAAAAATTTATATTTTATGCAAATTGTACTTTTTGCAGGAAAAGGTAAAGGATACTTTTGTGGAAAAGCTACTTTTTGGAGAAGAAGCTATTATTTTGGAAAGTCCTTTGTGGAAAAATTTAATTTTTGTGGAAGAGGTACATTTAGTGGAAGAGGTACATTTTGTGGAAGAAGGTGGTCTTGTGAAAAAGGTCCATTTTGTGGAAAATTTAACTTCTGTGGAAATGGTAACTTTTATGAAAAAGAAACTTTTTGTGGAAGAAGGTACTTTTTGTGGAAAAGGAACATTTTTGGAAAAGGTACTTTTGTGGAAATGTCTTTTTTGTGGAAAAAAGTAACTTTTTTCAAAAATGGTAACTATGTGGGAAAAGGTAATCAAAAAAAAAAAATATACTTATTGAATGTGCTGTTGGCTGAGAATTTGCGCGTTGTCTCATTCAGACCAATCATTTTTAAATTGTGTATGTGCTAACAGTTTTCTCCGATGATCTGAGAGTTTCTGTTTCCTGCAGGCTTCCAGATAACTGCAGTATCTTCCTGACGCTATCTGGCGGGTTTTCCTGATGCTGAGAAGGCGGCGCCTGGACTGTACTGGTGCTATTCCTTCTGATAGTCAGGCGGCGTTATATTGTTAGTGAGTGTAGGGAGGTGCTGGCTCCGGGATTTCTGTGCCGTTTTTTTTTTGTGTGGGTTCAGGGGCATAGGAACATCAGGGGTAATTAGATGGCTGACGAGCTGGCAAGACTGGGTTCGCCCGGTTCGCCAACCACTGTTATTATTTCTGATGTAGGGGTCGCTTCTGCTGTTGCAAAGGTGCAGATAGAGGATTTTTTCAAGACTCAGGCGCGGTGGGGTCCTATCTACGGCTGCGCCATAGCAAGAACTCTGTGGCTTCAATGCCCGGGGTAGGGGCTGGGGGAGGATTGCCAGAGGGAGACTGTAGTGCACTTTTTCTGTGAGTGCCCCGGTCTGGCTATGTCGAGGCTGAGATTGCTTGGGGCACTTTCCTTGACAACTTGGGGCTGTGCTCTCGGTTAGATGTGACGGACTTTGTGAGGTACGTGAACGACACAGGGTGGGTGTCGTGCTCTGTTTTCTAGGCTAGGGTAAGAAAACGGACCCTACGGTGCTACTTGAGTGGACCCATCTTCGTTACCTGCCCTATAACCTAGCCCATGTGCTGACATCGCCCTCTTTCGTCGTCATTTGGGCAATAAAACGTCGGCGAAGTAAAATAATGAATGGAATTGTTCTCCTCTAATTAAAAAATTAATTAAACAAAATTAAAAATTCATGCAATACTGCAGCAGAGGCGCAGCAACCTTTTTTAAAATTCACTTTTCGTATTAAAAAGTAGCTTTTGTATAAAAGGTTTGTTAATTTCTTGTTTTGTTCCATTGAAATGGTGCTTTTTGTAAAAAAATCTACTGTTTTATAAAGAGCACTTTTTTATAACAATTATAAAAGGTTCTTCATGCAATTCCTTCTGAAATTGTGAAAATATATACATCTTAAATGCCAAACTACAGTGGCACTTGCTATCATCTGCAAAAATGGCAGCCATTTCCAATTATAACATTACTTTTGCGCCACTCTCTAACACTGGTTTAAACAAACATTAATCAAAACTAAAAATACTTGATGACAAAACTTATCACAATGCTTTATGAGGTAATTTAAAAGCATGGCATTTACACTATTCTCTAGTCCATAAAAAGTGAAAAGTTGTCGGTAGAATGATGACTGAAAAGATTTTCCACTCATAACCCAGTTACAAAGTGGCATTGCTTTTAAACAAACAGCGGGTGAGTCACTAGACAAAATTAATGCATGCAACATCTTTAACCCCAACCACAACTTTTTCTTTAACTTCGCTAACAACTAACTGCAAGTACCTATTACACGAATACTTTAACTGGCAATCTAGCAAGTAATAATGCTGTTTAAAGTAGAGTAGCAATCGCAAGGAAAACAATAGTTGCGATAACAATATGGAGAATAATAATAATGACAGTGTGATAAAGTAGATAAGCATCATCACATAATCATACCAATCAGCGTCAATGTGAAAATATCATCAAGGTAATTATATATATTGTGCTACAGTTACAGGCAGTGAATTACCACAAAAAAAATTTGATATAAATTGCGATACATATAATAAAAAATAATGAAATAGCATTGCTGCATTGCTTTTATTTTACCTTTAACTGTACTGCGGTGCGTTGTAGCCTACGCCTTACGAAAGTTAAGTTCAGCGAAGTACCACCCAAACACACACAAATGTCGGGTGTTTTTTTTAGCTGCATGACAGCTATCGATATCGATATATAACTATGGTTTGACAGCTGAGAATGTCAAACTGTGTTGACATTTCTGTTCAGTAAGGTTTACCAAGTCATCATGAATCGTTTTTTTTTATCTGGGACCAGCACTCAGGAGATGACTCCTACACATGCGAAGCATTGTGCTGGAACTATAGGCAAGGGATAGTTAGAGGAACGACAGAAGCTGAAGCTTAATTAATTATTTTACAGATCTGCTTTTGCACGTTCTTTGTTTATACTCGTAGCAGTGCTGAAGCTTCAGTTTAGTAGCCATTATTATTGTTATTTTACTTCGCCAGTGCTTACACAATACCGATTAAGGAGGGCGCTCTGATGTGATTGTGGATTGCTATCAGCTGAAGCCGGTATTGTTCTGTGACTATACCTTCGCCACTGAAACCTTACGACAACCACTGACACACAAAGACACACTAATGCACATCAGAAAAATGCGAATATTTTTTTTTTTTTTTAGTCTGAAACTGGGGTTGAACCCAGGTCTGCTTTTGGTTTTGTAGTCAACGTGCAAATTATCATCCATCGTGCCATCGCCACCCGCTTCCAAATTCTGGAAATTTTATTCATAGAGGACTTCCTTTATGGTCAACATGATGCGCAGTTGTTGATCTTTTCGGTTCAAAAACATGTGCCTACCGAGAGCTTATTGCTGCTGTAGGCGAAGTATTGAAATGTCGATTCGTCGTCTTTCTCAACTTGATGGCCTTTGTCCATCGACTACGTGGAAAATTATACGTCAAAATCAATGCTTCTATATGTGACTCTATAAAATACAGCTTGTGCTCAATAAGCAAAATTTGCCCTATTTGAAGCGAAGACAATCCGAAGTCAAGACGCTAACAAATCACCATTACATTCAATAAAATGTTTGGTGACGTCTACACGCTGTCATCATCATCGATCTTTATTTCTTTCGAAATGAGCAAGAAGCTGCCGTTACGAGCCTGTGCTGCGAGCGGTATCGAGCCATGATGATTGACTTTTTGTTTCCAAAAATTAATAAGCTAACAATAACCGATTGAGACGTTTTACCGCCTCTGGATTACTTTTTATGGTACAATGTTAAGTCATTGGTCTATGCCGACAAACCTGTAACTCTTGAAGCAATGGGAGCCAATATTCAAGTCACCTTTCACGTCATACGTTCGGATTTATTGGAAAAAGAAGTAAAAAGTTGGATACAAAGGTGTTTTTGGTGACAATGGCTTTACTTTGCTATTAAATGTATTGCATTGTAACGTAATTTTAACTACAATTAAGGGCAGTGAATTACCGCCCAAAAATTCAATACTAAAATGAGAGATACGTGCACTAGTTTTCATTTAGCTGATTCTATTTTGCCCATTACTGTAATGCTTTGTGACGCACCTCTTTCCCTTTACAAAAATGTGAATATAAGACAATGTGGGAAACTTTGTCGCTCAGTCCTTTGTTACTTAAATGCAATTTAAAGTGTCTCAGTTAATTTTCATTAACCGTAATCATCTTCATTAGCATTATCGCACAGATTTTGATGTTGTGATTCTACGAGTACGAGTAGTTTTTAGTATCTCTATGTAGAATGGAAACGCTGATAAGCGCTATTAGGTCACTTAATTTGTAGTTAAATGGGCGACTACGTCTGTATGACAGTGAGCGTAACATCTTTTTAAACGATGCCATAAAAGTCAATTGTGTTTCATGTATAAATGACACTTGATTCTCTAAACAGAGAAGTTTCAACACAAAACATTAGACGAAATTAGTGTAAAATACAGCAGCAACAACGAAAACGTTTTTAAGTATTTTCTTTTTTTCTAATTCGCTTTCGCAATAAGATTGCAATTTAAATGTAGTTATTCTTTATTTGTGAAAGTAACCAGTAAAACTTATTCAAATTTAGTTCAAGAGTAAATTAAGTTAGACAATTTAAATTTGTGTATTCTTTCAAATAAGAAAAATAAATACTTTTTTTTGTGTAACTAAATAACTTAGGGCCATTATTACAACTAAGCAATAAAGTTACTGATAGCTGAAATTAACTTTAGGTAAAATGAATAATAAAGTGACCTTTAACTTGTTTTCATTATTACAACTGTTCGATAAAATAAAATTAATATTTTTCAAAATATGGCAGTACCAGAGTAAATACCGACTACTTTTGACAAACAAAAAAAAACTACTGGCAACGACAAGGTTTTATTTTATTCTTTATTTAAAAATTAATTTGTATACATTTATACTTTCCATGTTGCCATATTTAAAGTGTATAAAATATGGCAGCTTCAAATGCTTTAGTCCACTTGAAAAGTTACAGGTAGGATGAACTTTCCGTTAGCTTGTCGGTCACATTAGGTTAAACTCAACTTGTAATAACGAAAAACTAATTATTTGTCCGATAGCATCCCAACTTTAGCTATCGGCAAGTTATAATAATGGGCCTTAGTGGTCTAAAGAAGCGTAAAAATCTTTCAATTATTTTTTGCTGTAGGTTAAAATTTAATGCCTGTACAAATTCCAGGAAAACAAGTTCGTTCATAAAAAGAATATAGTTTGCACTCCATTCTTTTTTTAGTGAGACATTTGAAATTTAACGCAATTATTGGAAATTCGTCGCTTTGAAAACTTCACATAAAATTTTGCTAACCGTAGTTTTAGGCACCGACAAATTAAAATTATTCCCAACGTTTAGTTGGTATGATCCTTGTGCCAGAAATAGCAGAGCACTTGCTAGTTTTATTGCCATCGAAATTCCAGAGTTACATACTATGTTGCATTTAATTTGTGCACATATATGTTCTAGGACGTATTCAAATGCAATTTCATTCAGTCTGAATGTGTTCACAAAACATAACGTTTCCCACATTGGATCGGGAATGGCAACCAACTATATGAACGTGTTATCACAACATATTCCAATGAATATTTATATTCATTATTTCACCATCCTCACTTGCAGTTGTAAAGTAAAATCAGGTACTTGCAATTTGATGATTTTTCTTTTCAAATCTCTTCAAAAATTTTCCATAATATCAAAAAATAACCAAGTAAAATGTAACAGTGCCTCATCATTTGCATAATTTATATTTTTGATGCTGCTTTAAAAATTAAAAAAATACCATCAGTCGCATAGACTAAATTTACGTGTCACATTGGTCGGGTGACACTAATAACTTTTACTGTCTGTTTAGCGAAGACGAGTGAAAATCGTTGGGCCATTTATATTGACAACAAAAACAATTATAATATTTTTATTGTTATTTTCAATATAAATTAATGGCTGCAGGATGATCTGCAATAAACAGTCCGCTATCAGATCTCTGGTGGGAAATCGAAAAGGCGACTCTTTCGTCCTCTTCGCACTCAAAGGAAGTTCAAGGCGATGCATCAGCTTCCATAATTACACTTTATTGGTCATTAGTCCCTTCCATATCGTATGCCATAAGTCAAAGGACTACGGAGTACATTCAACAATTTTTATTTTATCCTGGACCAGCACTCAGGAGATGACACCTATTCAGGCAATGAGGAAAGGGATAGTAGGAGAAATGATAGGAGGTGAAGCTTCACTATCTACAACTCTGCTTTTGCAAGTTCTCTGTGTTTATAGCAGTGTTGAAGTGCCTCTGATGTCAGGGAGCCGTTTTCAATTTTGAAGCTTCGTTTTAGTAGCCATTTTTAGTATTTATTATACATCGCTCTCGGTGCTAGACAATACCGACGAAGGAGTTCGTTCTAATGTGCTTATGGATTGGTTACAGCTGAAGCCGTTACTGTTCAGTGACTATGCCTTCGCCACTTAAACCTTCCAACAACAACTGACACTAAGACACACCGGAAAAATGCGAGATGTTTTTATGAGTCTGAAACTGCGGTTGAACCCAGGAAATTTTTTGGTTTTGTAGTCAACGTGCAGACTACTTCAGCCATTACCACCCTAAGATATAGATATAACTAACGTTTCTAGCGCAAACTACTAAGAATTTTAGGAATAGCCACATATATGACGCTCTCTCAATTTGATGGCGAGACAATTAGCATAAGGCAGTTACAGTTCCTCCCGCCATAACATGATCGATAGAGGTATAAAAACAAAATACATACATATAATAGAAGTAGTAAAACAAAACGAGCAGCATGCCGGTTTATAGATGCAGCCAGTTAACAGAGACCCGGATAACCCAGGTTCAACTGTGTATGAAAATATTCAGCTAAAAGTTTGTATCGGAAAAAAAAACCTTAGCTAAATTGTGTACGATCTGAGATATTGCCTTTATTCTTCTTATATTAATTTCAAAAGATTTACCCCTTAAAGTGTACATTAAAACCTATTTTCCCATACAAAACTGCTCATTCAAGTAGACAATTATTTTAACAATAATTTTGTGCATAATAATGACCATTTTAACACCAGAGAAAATGTCAGCTGATAATCATCTGACGCAATGAGCTTAGCTTGTTCAATTCGTCTTGGTTAAAATTACAAACTACTCTACTACGTACATATATTGAGGAAGTACAAAAACGCATAACACCAATATTTAGTTTTCAGTGTCAAAATATTCACTTTTTTATATAAAAAATAAAAAAATATAAAACTACACTATATATATATATATATATACACACATATTTCATTGCCAATGACACACAAAAAATTATACTGAAATGCCAAAAATGTATTTATAAATACAGCACATGACATTATCAATAAATAATACAAATTAAAATATACTTAATACTTCATTTCGTTAGTCATAAACGTAGTAAAAGATACAACATTCCACATAGTACAACGCATTCGTAGGCATTCAATCGCAAATAAAAATTAAATGTCATTCAGCAACAAACATAAAACAAAAAACCTTAAAAAATGTGTTCCGTGTAAAACGTGCGTGATTGAAATTCTATCGTTTATTTAGCATTCAATCAATCAATCCCAATGTGTAATAAAGTAGTCGACAAGCAATATAAAAGTTATCAGAATTTTCAATAATTTAATTTTTTATTATTTTTCATATCTACATACATACATATATATATAAAGCTGAATGTGTGTTTGTCTGTTTGTTTGTTCGTTTGTGTGTTTGTACCTTATAGGAGACCAAATCGCTGAAATTTTCACACCATAAAATTGGGACTCTTGAATGAATTATAAGCTACTTTTTTTAATCACGCCCACCATTACGCCTACTCTTTTAATTATGCTACTCCTTCTACATGGTTTTTAACAGATTTTATAATATAAACGAGCTTAACTTCGCCATTTGTGGACCAATTGCGATGAAATTTGCTGCATTTAGTCTGTGCAACTCCGGGAAGGTAGGGGGCAATTTCTGCCCCTCCGAAACGTTAAACGCGATTTTAATGAAATTTAGGAACATAAATAGATCTGCATCTAAAAACGCTCATAGGATATATACATACATTTTCAAAACTAGGACCAGGAAGGTGATAGGGGAAAATTTCGGCCTCTCCAAAACTACATAGCCGATTTTGATTAACTTTAAAACTTGGATGTAATTGGCAATTATGGAACTCCGGGAAGATTATAGGGTATTACTTTTTTTTTAAACTAGGACCACGAGGGGCAATTTCCAAGCCAGCGAGACCATCTAACCGATTTTAATGAAATTTAAATGTATTTATATTTTTGCGTCTAGAAGGGTACATATGATACATATATATTTAAGCAATCTATTTTTTAAGCTTTAAGGTTTTTTCTCTTTTTATTTATTCTCTCTTTTTATTTATTATTTTTATATTTATTTTCGATATTTCGTTAACCTTTGGTTAACATCTTCAGGAAGTTATTAAATAATAAATAAAAAGAGAGAATAAATAAAAAGAGAAAAAACCTTAAAGCTTAAAAAAAATAGATTGTTAAAATAATAAAAAAGGTTAAAAAAAAGTATTAAGAAAAATACATATATATTTTTAAATAGAACGAGGAGGCGACGTAGCGGTAAGATATACTGTATAACCTATGGAGATAATAACGGGAGCGAAGCCGCGGGTAAAAGCTAGTTGTATATAAATTGGATTTTCAAATTAATTCGTGCTTAAAAGCACGTTAAACCCATTAAATCAACTGACCGCCGAAATATGTAACAAGTTTACCTGGTAATAAATTTGCTTTGTACTGAAGTACTGAAATCCCGGCATGCATTGGTCATACGTTTAGTTCGCTTTATATAAATTATTAATTTTTTAATTGTACGTATTTTCAGCAACAATTACTACAGCTACGACTTTTGAAAATACAATAATTTAACCGTAATCTTGTCTTTTCAATCAAGAACCCAGCCCTCAATACAATATCCCACATACATATAAAGGAATCACCTATTGAATATGTAACAGACCTAAAAGCACAAATAGAACATAGAAGCCTGCAATATCAGGTGTCAGTCTGTTGTAACGGTAACTGTAAGGGTTGCTTTGGTAACACAATAAATTTTAAATTTGCTGTTCTGTCGGACAAAACTCCATGTCAGTGTGTAGGAATATTTTTATATGTCCTTGATACTGTTATTGTAAAATTTTAATTTTGATATAAGAGGAACCACACGTGCCCACACATAAGACGGCACAGTGGGAGGAAAATTAAATAGTGCGAAAAAATAATGAGCATTACATGAGAATTAAAAACAAAGAAATATATGCGCCATTAAAGCTGAAAATATGCTCAAAAATATATATTTATACGAGCGTGCGTGTTTTCAACAAAGAAATATTTTACTCGTCATCAAATACATTCATTATGGCATCCGTTTCTTCAAACTGCCCTCAACAGAATTTTATGGCTTTTAATCGAGTTCCCCTTTTCATAATTATTGGCAGTAATGAAAGAGGTACGTACCTTAGTAAAATTTTTATAAATTAAAAAAAAAAGTTATGAAAGTATCTCAGGATACAGAAAAATTTACTTTAAAACTCGTGATGCAATGAGTGAATTCAATTGTGAGATTAATTCAACATGTTTTTAATTTTAGGTATAAGCACAAATGAAATGTACATATACACCAGCTTATTAGTTGCTTAACTATAGAACAACATTATAAAAATACGAGTAATTATTATATTTCTTAAGAATATTATTAGAAATTTTAAATCAAAACGGATGCCTGATAGGAAGAAATTAAGATTTGAAATTCACAAGAAGATTAAAATGACGCAACTCTTAATTGCTTTAACGTCCAATGGCATGAACTGCTCTTATTTTGAAGATGTCAAGTTAAAAAAGGTCGATATTATCAAAGAATAAATATTTACATCATCAACAAGCAACTCATACAAGAAAAATGTTCTATGGCGGGGATTATCATTACACCCGCACATTGTTTAATTTCTCTTGCTCTTTTTCTTTTACTCTCGCTTACAAAAAAATGTACAAAAACAATAATGTCCCAGGGACGCTGAGACACAAATCATTGTAAAAAGTAATAATAATAATAATAAAAGTAAAATTTGGATTAAAACAAAAAAAAAAAAAAAATTTTGTTTTTGGTTTATTAACCCAACTTTAATTCGTCAAAGTATATAGTACATACAAACATATGTACAACATATAGAACCCACTTGACCACCACATTTGATAACAATATTCCGCTTGAATGTTACGCAAATATTTCTCGGATAAAACATTCGAGAACGACCGTCACCCTTCGCTTAGCTTGTGCTGGCAAATCGTTCGCTTTCGTAAGTTTACTCGACATCGATAGCGAATTTTAAGCAATATCGAAAGCCAACATTAACGATATCGCTAAACCTTCGCTAAAAAAGAATCTCTGGTCAATCGGGTAATAATGAAATGTGCAACTGTTCATATGCAATCAGTGATGTTATCCGTACGGTAATTAATAATAGTACGCTAATTTAGATCTCCGAACATTAGACAGGCAATTTCTATATTTGTACGGTAATTTTAAAGTTTTTTTTCTGCCATATTCATAACGACAATTTTTTAATTATAAAAGATTTATCAGATAAATTTTCTTACAAAATTCAATCAATACACCTTCTATAAATCCAAAAAAAAATTTTATGAATATGGCAGTTAATTTCTAAATGTAAAGCCCCAAAAGTTTTTTCTCTTAATAACTATGCAAAATGACGTCAATTGTAGTTAAATTCTATGCGTTTTTGACATATACCCCGTTTATACGCTAACTAATCGCAATTAAAATTATCTTGCAATTAATTAACTCATTGTTTATACGTAGATAAGAATACATACACACATTTTAGTGATGCCGGTAGAGAAAGAAAAAAATAATTGGCAATAAAAACACTAGTACTATCCCCGTTGATCTTTTGTGTCTTCACTTCTCCAAGAGCAACGACCGCCTTCCCTTTTAATTTTTAACATTTTGTTGTCTTTGGTGCAAAATTTATTTTAAGATTTATTATTACATCAGCTGTCATATTTTATCACGGCTACCTGATCATTGAAAACACTAGTACAGCTAAAAAAAAGTGGCAGCACTTTAGATTTTAATTGCAAGTAGTAAAATTAATCGTGATTAGGTATCGTGAGTAAGTTACTTGCAATTAAGAAATTAACTCACCGTTTATACGTCAAAAATTTCTATTCAAAACATTTTTAATTGCAATTAAGGGGTGCGTATAAACGGGGTAATAAATAGCTACATAACACCTTTTAGCTGAGCTAAATATTATAAAATATATATCGTTACCTTAATATTCACAAGAACTTAAGTTTACTTTGAAAGCAATTTTTTATTAAATTGTCTAAGAAATAGTCAGTAGGAGCAGACTAGTTTTTCTCATCGAAGCTTTATTAGAAATATGCAAAAATCGCGATTTTTTTAGAAACATATGATTTTGTAAATTGTAAATTTATCATATTGTTATTACTACTAGTTTCTTGAAGTTTTTCTTGTTGTTTTAATAAATATATTGAACTAAAATAAGGTATAAAGCCGTTTTAATAAACAATAATATTATTATTTTTGTACCAAATTTTGCGTAAGATAATTTTACCTGAAAGCGGTAATTTTCCTTATGGCTGTACCGAAATTGAAATAAAAAAGTTAACGTCACTGTATGCAAAACGAACGATGAGAGTAACGAATAGCTTCGCTCTTTCCAGTTGTTCCTTTTTCCTATATACCCCCGCGTATCTTTTCCATGCTAAATAAAAATTTCATATGTTTTTATGAGATGCGCATTACATATTATATATCGTCAGAGAAAATGCTAAAAGCCCTAACAAACATTTTAAAAAATTTTACAGAAGAAGCAAATAAACTTTTTTAAATAAGAAATATATTGAAAAATTTTGCAATAGAAGTAAAATGGATTAACAAATTTAATTCTGCAAAAAATTTAAATTTTGTGAGTTGACTTATTTAGACAGACTAGAACTAATTAGTCAATTTTATAATTTTAAAATGTTCGATAAGGATTTTTGTATTTTTTGTGATGATATATTTTTTGATATTTTGGAATTTGGCCCCACTGTAGCACTGCTAATAAATAATTTCGTTAAAAACTCAACTCTTTGAATATTTTGCTTTTCTTTATTACATTCCCTAGACAATGTAAATGATGAAACAATTAATGCACTCTTATGGAGTAAATGGCTGTGTCCCAATACTCATGCAAGATTTAAATTTTAAGAAATAGAAACCAAAAAAAAATTTTGGAAATTAACAATCCAGTCGAAGTACTTACTGATCTATATATGTTACTAACTGACTGAGGCATCACTGCCAGCTGCCCAAAGCTACAGACTTGGAACAGTGATGCAAAGTATGGCACAATTGGGCAATTTGTTGCACTTTTGAATGTGTGATGCCCCTGTGGTTGTTTCTAATATACCTTGGCCTTTCCACACCGAAGAAATAATAGTTAAATATTTTCTCAGTAAAATTTTTTTTCCCAATTAATAATTTAATTGAATCCACGTTTATTTTAATTGATGTTGTTGCTCTCTCAAAATCAAAATACCATAAAATTATCAAATGGAAAAGAATTCGCACAATTTCTTCAATTTGAACTACTATTTGATGCCACAATTTTCGTCACAGGTTAAAATCTAATTATTAATTTAATTAAATCTTCGTTTTTATAATTGAATTTTGATTTTATATTTCTCTGTGCTGTTCAAAATACAACGAAGAAATTGCAGGAAGACATTTAAATTATGTATGAACATAAAAACAACCAAATATTAATTTATTCATATGTAATAGTTATACGTCAAATATATATCACTAATTGTGAACATTTATGAAATTAAATAAATTGAAATTATTTTTCATAAAAATATTAAAAGACTAAAAATTTGTCAAATTGGTTCTAATTAAGGTCTGATTCAGATGAAGGCGACGAATTAGTGGTAAAAATAATATGGAGCAACATGTCAACATATTTACATATTCGTTCTCCCTCTTACATTTTTCAAAATGTTAAATGTACTGAAGTTCGGTGGACATCCACAATCGAGCCATAAATAATTTTTTTTTTTTTTATCTGGGACCAGCACTCAGGAGATGACTCCTACACGTGCGAAGCATTGTCCTGGAACTATAGGAAAGGGTTAGTAGGAGAAACGACTGGAGGTGAAGCTTAATTAATTATTTTACATATTGAAATTGAATTGATGAGTCGCAAAATGCAATTCAGTGATGAGCCAATGTTTAGCTCAATGTACATATCCAAAACTAGTTTTGATTACTTAAAACCGGACATTGTCACAGCAACAGCATGATAGATTGCAGTAGCAGTTAAAATTACCAGTGACATTTATCCGGCAAACTATTTTTTTCTTAGACGTGTGCAGAATGTTATTGCGGAAGAGAAGGTTAGCTTCTGCATGGACAGTCAGGCAGCATTTAAGGCATTGGGGAGAAACACTGTAAAGGCGAAAGTGCTTAGCGATTGCAGGGTCTTTGGTGATTTAATGCATTGGTGCAGTAAGGTCATGCTATGCGGGGTACCAGGGGGTTGTTCTGCAATTCGAATCGTAAAAAATGTTATCGTTTCCTTTCGTATTATAGAGTGCGACCCCCATTGCGGAATTGAGGGTAATGATACGGCGCATGAGGTAGCGAGGGTGAACTCATTATACGGATAGGTTGGGTGTAGGACAGCTGATGTTGTCCAGATATGGGACCTGGCGTCTTCTTCTTCTTGTCTGCTCTATTCTCTCTTTTTGTACCCCGGAGGGATTCATAATGGGCACTGTGGTTTTCCAAAAGGAAATGTTTCAATGCTACTTATCCTAACCTAACTTAGACTAGTTCTCATGATACCAATGTATGCTATGCATTGTTCCTGAGCTATGGAAATATATTTTAGAAAGGAAGATAGAGGGAGTATTGTTTGTAAACATTGGACTTGCACTTTCCAACATCGCACTTATGCAGATTTATTTTATAGAAACTAGTGGGAAAGGAATAGTGAAAGCTCAAGTGATAGAAAGTAATAGAGCTTAATTATTGTACAACAGAACAGTCATTTCATTTATTTTTTTTTTATTTTTTTTTTATCGCTCAAATACCGATGTAAGAGGACGCTGTTAGCATAGACACAAATTTAACCTACGATCCTCTGGCTGTAGAGTGAAAGCCCTAACTGCATCATATTGAACATATGGAAATTATTCGACCTTATTTCGTAAAACGATTGACTACTGTTTGATGAGAATTATATTTTCCAAAAATATCCGTTATTCTTCAGACAAATGGAAAAACAGATCAGATTACATTTTGGGGAACCTCTTACATTCACCTACATACATACTAATTTTTTTTTTGTTCAAACATTTTTCTGCAATTTAACTTAAAAAAAAAACTGTGAAAAAAGAGACTTCTCATTTTGTTTCTTGTGCCGCGTACATATTTTTATGTGTAACAGTTTGTATGACTTTTACTGCCAAAAGTGTCAAGATATTTTTTAAGCCAAGTTAGGTAATACTACATGTGCAGACAACCACCAACAACAAAAATATATAATTTTACTTTCTTTCCATCGACAGTCACAAGAAATTAAATTTGTGTGTGCCATTTTTCTTTTGGTAGAAACTTTTTAAAGGTTTTACGTCGCTTTTTTATGTTCTCCATTTCTTTTTCTAAGAGATTGTTATGCCATTACACGTTTGTATTGTTAAGCTCCATGGAAATTAGTTTTAGAAACGTATAAATGTTGCTTTTAAAAAAATGATTTAAAAAAAAAATACTAAAAATAAATTGAGACTGAAAGCAAAATTATTTGGTGTTTGGTTTTGCTTTCAATGGCAATTGAAAGCACTTGAATAACAATTTCGAAAAGTCAAGCGTGAGAGCAGATTCATCTGCAGTTTCTATAGTTCAAGTAAAAGTTGTTAAAAAAAATATTTATACGATAAGCACTGCAAATTTTTAGTAATTTCCATACAAATTTTTTTGGACAAGCACTACTTGTGTTATAGAAACACCACCTTATTTGAATTTTAATTATTGCAGTCGATTAAATAATTATTGAATTGTTTCTGTGTATTTCATGCGTTTTTTATAACCGTTTATTAGATGCCTGTGGTGTATGTGAGTTGCTTGTGCCAATCATTAATAAATATAGAATACGGGAATTAATGCCAACATTTGCAACTAAAAATATGAGCCAAAGCGATTTATAACTCACGGCAGTCTTTAATAATTATTGAAATATTGAAGAGAAATGAAACCGCAAAACATTAAATATTTAATTGATTTCCGACCAGTAAATAAATAATTAGTTCTCCCATTCAAATACTGCTGTTTCGAAAACTTTGCGGTGAAAGTGGTGCACTAGTCATGGGCATTGTCTTATATGAGATTGTCTACATATGAAATACTTCGAATGAGGATTCTTTTAGCTTTGCGGGTATGATATCCATCGAATTGGTTAGCGAGGGCAGTGAAGATGTCACAGGTTTGTGTTTACTTAAGAACCAGGAACGTTGGCCTGGGACATAAAATATTGATTGTGGAGATCAGCACATGACTAATAAGAAGACAGGGTGCTTTATTGTATCACACAGTTTCTGCGCTTCAGGTCATACTTGTAACGTTACGGACATGACAATTCCATTCTGTTCGTACTTTAGTCGTGCTGTTGTGGAAGAAGCAGAGCATGGCTTCTCTCTCCATCACATTTCCCAATTTGAGGTCAGCTTTGGTGTGAAATTTCGGGCGCATCAATAGACCGGATAACATGATTTTAATTATGTTGGAATATGGGTATATAACTTTGAGAAATTCACTCTATTGTAACTAAGAAGGTTAGAAAAGATTTGTAGAAGAATATCTATGGGTGCAGATCGGTTCTAGTAGTTTAACCACACCGTAATGGAGAGCTTTGTGGCAGTTGCGCGGCGATCGTATAGACCAGTGTACCGAGTTAGTTTAGCGCGTTAAAAACTCACACTCCTGGTTTTATCTTTGTCAGGGTCCTTTGATCATTTCACTTGTTAAATAACTAAAATTTTAAAACTCACGTTTATTACAAATGTGACTTTTTTCGAAACAAAAAACTTAAACGTATGTATGTATGTAGATATATCTGTTATTCGCCATAAATACTTTATACCGTAAGAAATCTTATCTTATGTTGTTTATTTTTTATATTTTCAAAATGAAATTTTTAGTAAAAAAAAAAATGGGATGAATCTTTTTTCTACAATATACTATTTTGTCTTTCGGAAAATGATGATTCGAAATCTTCAGTCAACGTTTGTGTTCTGCTCCTTTGTACCACCCCCATACTAACGTCTCTTTAGAATGAGAGCCCTAGTATCTCTCAACATGTACATAAGTGAATATGTTAATGTTCGTACCATGGTTTAATTAAGAACTTTACATAATTGCTGATGTAAGCAATATTTAGTAGCAGTCTGTGATGATTCTTTTGCTTATTTTCCTGCTTAGGTTTAAACCAGAGATGCTGCAAACCGCATATTTCACTTTAACAAAACTTGCAACGACATATTGTGTCAGAATGTCACCATTGTTGGCAGGCATCTTCATTTCGGTCGAATTCATATTAGTAAATATATAAAGATAGCTCATCCCAGTGATATTAATAATATAACTTTCTTCTATTTTCAATACATTACACAGTTGATTGAGCGATTTTATGAAAATTAATTTATCGTATCCGAATCAATCACTGCAACAGTATTTCTGTCACCGCGACAAACTTTAAAATAATTTCAGAAAATATTAATGACTATTTTTAATACCTCTTCCACACCCATTCCAATAATAAATTTAAAATTAATTGCTGTAATAATAAATAAATAAATACATGACGGTGCAAAGAAGAGGGACAGAAAAAAAACAAACCTCTTAAGCAGGCAAATTTTCGTAAAAAAAATTCATGTGTTTCTATTAAAATAACAATTTACTAAAATCATACTGGCGTGATTGTATAAAACTAAACACTTGAAATTTGAAGACAGTGAGAAAAAGCATTAAGAGCTCAAACTGAAAAACATAGTTAAAGGCTTCTACAAAGACTTCAGAACTAAGAATAATTTAATGGACATGGAAGTGGTTTGTGTTCAAGATTAGCGTAGCTACCTGCCAATATGGCTCAACCCCATGGTGATCTCAATACCTCATTATAGTTACCCTGACGACAATAATCACGATGTTAATTGTAAATAAAACAAAAAGTTTTCAGACAATTATTTTAATTTTTTTTTTTATTATTATTTTTTTTTTTATATTTTTTTATTATAATTTTAATTTTTTTATTATTATTGAAATATGACAATTAGGTGTGAAACAAAATATCGGCCAAATGCCAGCTTCCCACCATCTGATGGTTGATATTTTCAATGACTGCGGGACATAATTGAGGTTCAATGTCGTTAATGTGCCAAACTGTCTCATTCTTTAGCTCTTCAATTGTTCTCCGTTAATTGACGTACTTTTACTTTTTAATATACCAAAAGAAAGAAGTCCAACGGTATCAAATCACATGATCGTGAAGGCCAATTAACATCGCCACGACATGAGATAACATGGCCATTGAATTTCTCGGTCTATATGGCAAGTGGCATCAACCTGTTGGAACCACATTTCATCTCCCAATGTGGACATACATACATAGTCGACCAAAAAATCACGAAATGCGCGAAATGCATTTTGATTTGAACGGTCATTTTCGTAAAAGCCTTCAACAATCTTAACGCGCTGCTCAATTGTGTACCTCTCCATGGTTGAATTTGTCAAATACTGAAGCAAAGAAATGTCAAATGAAGTTGGGCAAAAAACTTGACGTTAAGGTGGGAGTCACAATTAACATCGCGTATTAAGGTTGGAACACCCTGCTTTCACCTTACGCTGACCGTGACGCCCTCTGGTGATTACTGTTCAATGACAACAGCACCTACATTAGCATTGAGTCACAACAGAGCACATGTCATAAAGATGACGATGTGTCTCGCATTGGACTAAAAACTACTCTGCATGCGTATCTTTAGGTAGCAACCGCAGGCGGCACAAAGAACAACTTGAGATA
The DNA here is from genome assembly GCA_963924685.1 of Dexiosoma caninum. Lineage (NCBI taxonomy): Eukaryota > Metazoa > Arthropoda > Insecta > Diptera > Tachinidae > Dexiosoma > Dexiosoma caninum. Next base: position 70,239,731 of record OZ004727.1, read on the forward strand.
TTGATGTGGGGCTTCGTCTGGCGTCTCATCAGTAGATCACTGGTCAGACTTCGCAGTGACTCTTACGGTTATTTCTACATTTTCACATACATATCAGTTCCACGGTTACTCTGTTATTTCAGAGATAGTGAGCCTGGGTGACCCAAACTGACCGAAGCGATTTGAGCCATTATTTCCCTCGCAGTATGCGCTGTGGCTCCATCCTGTTGGAACAATACTTGCGGATGATTTTCCACGGCTGGCATTAAAAAATTTTCCAACATTGTCCGATATCTAACACGAGTGATGGAAACGGCGACGCGTGTTTATTTTCAAATCATCCTTTGCGACGAAACACCGCACCAATCGCTACACTGAAGTTGGTATAATTCTCGCTGTTGCCACTACTCTTGGATTTTCCGTATCTATTTTTGCATACCCCATCCAATTGGAAATGGGCTTCGTCGCTCATATTTAAATTATGAATAAAATCATGATTTTCTTCTGAAATAAAGTTATACGATTTTGTCCTGTTGTTCAATTGTGTAATGTTCCATTTTAAATTCCATAAATCTTCTTTGGTTTAAACAAGTTTTCTTTACAAAATTTGGTTTTGTAGTTCTAAATTCTCCATTTGTTCATCTTCGGTCTCAGAATATTGTTAGTCTTCACTACGCAAAAAGGTAATGCATTAGCCATGAAATGGCATTGTCATGACTTCTTAAGCCCTTCTTTATCTGAATGAATTTTTAATTCCATCTGAAATGTTAGCAATATTATCCGTTTTGGATCCATGGAACACCCATTCAAGTCTGCCAATTAATTCATATGAACAACTGCGCAGTTGTAATTTAATTTTTGTTTTTTCCGTTGTATTCATGGCGAGCTGTTTTTTTAATTATTAAAACATGCTAAATCGTAACCAAATCAATGAACATACGAGTATATTGGTTCTGAGCAGTCATATAAATGACGCGTTGCTTTGTTAAATGTGAACACATGCTCGCAAATTACAACCCTGTGTTGGCTAATTACTCCACCATCAGCACCGCCAATTAACCACATAATGTCTGCATATCTCAGTACCCATTGTATTTGGACGATGCGTAAAAGACATTATTCTGATACTGAACAAGCCGATAAAAAAAACTCACTTAGAAAACTTTTCTAAAAACTCAATTTAAAACTATTTCAATAATTATTGATTTTTTTTTGTTTTAATGTTAATATGTACATGCCGAGATTAGAATGTACAGCCCGGTATATGAAATTAACGCTGTGGCTTACAACAACTGCTGAACAATTAATACCTTTCAATTCGATTATAATTTACAATGACTAACATCGACCAACCACTGTGCAGATAATTTGACTAGCCCACACATGCAGGTACAGTATAGTCCACAAAATAACCCAATGTATGTTATACTTAACAGTACGATGTCCTCATATAATCCACCTTTCCATTACTTCGGACCAACCCAAAATGTTACTACTTCCTGGATCACTTCAGAGAGTAATTTTAATGCGACGGCGCAAACGTAAATACGACGTGAAGCACGAGCACTTGTCGTATTTCAATGACATGGTCCACGACTGCATTACATAGGACCATGTTTATAACCAGCCCATTTCAGCTATAGTGGAGCACGTAGTCTACTATCATCTGCTGGATACTCATCCGCTCGACGTAGGAAGATGATGTAGCCGCAACAAATAAAACAATTTGTTACAAGTCACTCTGCGTTTTATCTGACTTTCAAGAAACATTTAACACACAAAAATTACAATTTATATAAATAATGTTAACTGAAGACACAAATTTTAGCACAAAAAAAAAATATTTTTTATAAATCAGTCAAGTAAAATTCTCACATTCGAAAGGAAGGTGGAGCTGACGATAAAAATGTTCATGATGATGACATTTGAGTTAAAAATTATTGGTTTGATGATGTGATGACGACAACGATTTTGTTTTTATTTACGCCTCATTTTTGTTTTTTTCTTTTTTGGTTTTAATTAAAATATACAATTTCAATGAAATTGCATTGTAGTTAATTACACAGAGAATACACTTGTTATAAGCAGGAGCATTTTCTATTGTTTTATTTGTTAAATTGATGCATAAACATACGAGTGTATTGCGAATACGATAAATAAATACTAAATGAATAATGGAAAATGAAAGGCAGAAATGGGTTAATTGTGGCACGTGCCACATATTCATATACTATATGAACATATACATATATGAAACTTTTTCGAGGGAATCTATCGAAGCTATAATCTTTTAGTAACAAAATATTCGTCACAATTCCATTTTTGATGCAATCGAGTTTCAAAATAATCTTTACAGTTTTTGATTGCAAATCACGATTCCAAAAAGTTCTACTAATAATTTCGAATGGCAAAGATTCATCTTAAATTTAATCAATTAATCAATTAATTGAATGTACAATTTCGAAAAGGGCTACATGTCTGAATATTTAAGCTCTTAAACTGTAGTATCGAATTCCAACGTTGACATATTTAAAAAATTATTTCTGTAAACGCTGTTATATCGACAGCAGAACGAATACTTTGATGTGTATTTTTCGAACGTAGTAGGCGAAGAAAATCATAGGGTGTGTTCAGCTCAATTCCTACAAAACTTAAGCGGCCCACACATTTGCAATATAATTGTGCAATTTTTCGTATTGTACAATAATATAGTCAATGGGCATGTCATATTAGAAGGTGATAAAATTATTGGCAAAAATTCAAAAAATTATTATTTTTATTTTACATCCAATACACAGTGGAATGTGTTGGCATTAAAAAATATAGTGCCACTTATTGCATAATATAGGGCAAAATTTAAATAACATGACGAATAATATATACATGATGTGTTCAAGATTTGCGTGGACACGTACGTATAGCATCTTATTCCACGGTGCTCTCAACACTGAGTGAAATTTAGACGACCACAACCAACCCCATAGCACTAGGAGTTACAAAATCCTTTATTACCACCAGTGCACGGGTGGCAAATCAATCATAGTTATCCCCGGTATATAAATTGCACCTGGCTGAGGTGTTTCGAGCTGTCCAAACTCTGTGTCACATCAGAATGTTTTTGAGTCAAGAACTCTTAAACAGTAATACTGTTAGTTCGAGACACACTCCGGTGACTACTGTTGAATGGCAACAGCACCTAGTTAAGTAAAATTCGTCGTATCAGAATATATGTGTCAAATTCACACACATATCCCGAACAGACCAAAAACTTAACTCCCAGCGTGACTTTTGGTAGTAATCACAGGCACTACGAATCCGTTCGCAAGCCAGCACACAACTCCAACTTTTCGGGGTGGACACGAAGTACTGACTTAAGAGTACATCAGTCATTAAACCCTTACTGAACGTTCAAGCTGTAGGGCTTAGCTGGCCCCGTAGCATTAAATTAGAATAGAACTGTATTTCTACAGTCACACGGAAATGCAAGCATAACCTCCTCAATCTCTAGTCAGATTTCGAAGAGTTGCCTCTTCTGTCATTTTCAAACTCCTGGGGAGTTTAAGGTAATGCTAGACCTTTAGCTAGGTATCGCGGGCTTGCTAAACAACCGTAGATTTAGAAAAAAAAAGTTCAAAACTACCCTGCGGGGTATAACATATACACTAATATTGTATAATGAAGGGGCATTAGAAACGGCATGATAAACAATAGTGGCGCAATAAATATTTTAAATTAATTTAAAGCCGCCGCCAACTTTAAAAAAATCGATCAAATAGTAAAAGTTCCAGTACAATGAATCGCATGTGTAGGGGTCGTCGATCCCCTGAGTTAAAATCCTAATTAAAACTATTTTATGAAATATTTTAATAATATAAATAATTTAATTAATATAAATGTTGACAATATGTTGACTTCATGTGGCGAAAAATATTTTATGATGGATAAAATACACAACTGTTGAGCTGAGCGGAATTTGTCAACTATTGCTGTTTTCCATTATGGTTTCACTTTATTTATTAAAAATATTGACATTTTACTCTTTTGCTATACAGCCATTTTATAGCACTTTAAATGAGAATAATAAAGTGGAAGTGTTTTTAATATATAAAGGGACAGTTACTGTGCACCTTTACAGCATAGGAATCACCATAAGTATGCGTTTCTAAGCCAAACACTGAACAATTGCACAATAGCTACGCGGATGAACATGAACGCTGCCGTTTAGAACACATTGATATAGAAGAACGTATTTTTCAAAATATGCGAATAGTGAGGACCCTTTTCAAAATTACATGTTCATCATACGATTATTTGAACCTGGAAATTATTCAGCCTTATTACTGTTGGCGTAGTGCTTCGCTCTTCGAGATTAGAGAAACGCTCTCAATTTTTATTTAATCTATTGCAAACAATAGAGTCTAGCAGACGAAATAGAACAAAAAAAGAAAAACAAAATTTCACTTACCAGTCATAAACACACATAACGTTAAGCTGAAAAGAAAATAAAAATTGAAAATATTTATATGTAATTGTGAAATATTTCATATTGTACAATTATATCGCCAATATGTGTGTCATATTGTCATCAAAATGCTTTTGATTTTTATTATACATCGAAAAGAAATTATTGCCTCTATTATGATTCACTACTCAACTAAATTTCGTTGTCAATATTACAACTCAACTCAACTAATTTTTTGTATTATGATTTACAACCAAATTTAGTTGTCTTCGTTAAGTTATTGTCATGTAAATGATAATATGAGTAATGGATTAACGATGACAACTAAATGAAGAGCTGATTGAAAGTTGAGTTGATTCATAATAAGAGTGCGACAACTACGACACAACTAGAAATTTAGATGTGAATCATAATATTACTAATATATACTTATTGCACAATACAGCGCAAAATGTAATATTGTATAATGGATCGAACGCTTAAGACACTTTTTTGTTGTTCTTTCTTTAATACATTCACTTCTTAAAGGTTTGTACACCCCTGTAGTTTTTTAAAAACAATACAAGTGCAAATATTAACATTATTGCAATTTGATATGTATGTAATCTGATGCGTCCCTATATTTTTTGTAATAAAAAAATTTCTTATTTATCTGTTGCATTGTGTTTGTTCCCGTCAAGTACTCAGTTTTGTTTTAATGTCCATTAAAAAATTTATTAACATGTCACTTTTGTTTGTTGCTAATTGCCACAATTAAATAACAAACGATTTAAATAAAACTTGGGAAAAACAGCTAAATGAAATTGCACGCAAAACACTGATATTTTCAATAATAAAAAAAGGAAATTTCATAGAAATGTAAAATAGAACAACAAGAGCAAGATTTTTCGAAAAATATTGCAAATTCAACATGAAAAACAATTGTTTCCAGCTTATTAGTGGAAATCACTCGGTCGCTTATACCATTTGCACTTTGGAATTGCTGTTACCTGAGAAATTATCGTGTTGACGGTGCAACCAGAAAATGGGCGGATCAAATCTCAAAGCGCCCTCCTTTGTCGGTAGTTGAGTAATAAAACGTCGGCGTAATAAAATATTAAAGAAAATTGCTCTTCTTTAGCTTAAAAAGTAATGCGTCAGCATAACACCTGAGACGCAGTAACTCTGCTTTACGAATTCTCAAAAACACATAACTGCCTGTCTCTTTCTTTACCCCTATCTAAAATCTTACGAGCTAAATACTTCGAAGCTCAGTAATTCTGTTATCGTTAAGTTTGCGATAATAATTCATGTGCTGTTTATTTCGTCGACAAATATATGTTGGGCTTAAAATGCTGCTGTTAGAATATTTGGGTGGGAGCATGCACACATCCATTAAATGATATGCCTGTTTGTTTGCTACGTATTTCCAAAAACATTTACATGTTGCGTATATAAATATTTTAAATTACATTTTGGAAATATAAAGAACAAGTAAATACTAAATAAAATAAAATTTATAAAAAAAATATTTTTTAATTGTTACAATCCATACATATGTATGTGTTTGATCTTCGGTTAATGCAATTAGTTAAAATTTTTCGATTTCAAATATGCTAATTAATCGACACCATACTGTAGGCAATGATAGTTACATACTACGAAACAAACTAAAACAAACTAAAACAGTATATTCTCACAAACATGCCACTTGGTTTTAATATTTATCCAGTACCGTTAACCGCAAGTTAGAGAATCGCAGAATCGTTAGTGCAAGCAGCTTCAGATGTCGACAAATTTAACGACTGTCGAATCGTTAAAATTTACTGAATCTCACTGCTGCACCAAATGAGAATTATAAATATGTTTGATTTTTGACAAGCAATTAGTAGATGTTCGTAAAGTTGTTGTCCGTATGGGAGTTACATGTAAATATTAGGTTAGGGAACTTCTTGGTCTCACAGGTCGATATCATACTGGAACTAGTCAACCGTTCAGACCACACAGAAAGCCTTCGCAGGGATGTTAAAAAATAATGCTCGGAATTGACAGCTACTTATATTCAACAGATGAGTTGTGAACGAAGTGAAAGTTTTGAAAATTGCATGCTACAATTTTAGATTTTAGATTAGATAAAAACTCTGTTATTTGAGATGCTGGTTTGAGTGGCATGGGGTATCATGGGTGATACACACATATGTAACGACTATAAATGGTATGTACTCGTCGATCCCTAGTGGTGGTTGAATGCTGGGTGTATCTGGATGTGAAAGCAGCATGCGTCCTGGGCACGTAGGAACGTGTGCAACTGTTTGGATGTATTGGATGATTCGATGATTAGCCAATCTGATGGCATTCCTATGAGTCATTGTAAGTCATTGATTAGGCGCGTGGAGTATGTAATTACTCAACGTAGCAACGTAGACAATGAGGAGACTTGTCTAATGGAACGTACACTATTCCCCCCCCCCTACGATGATTGCAGAACTCGCGGGTTACTGGGTTTCGATAAGGGTCATATTCGATTACTGTACTATCGATTATAACCCATATCTTTCTAAAAAGAAGGTAACACACATTTTATCTTACACATTGTTGGTAGGCATTGAATGCCTAACATTATGCCATCAACAAGTTACTAACGTGTTCATGATTTGTATGAATAAACAACTTTCTGAAACTAGTTCATGGCTGAGATGCAACTGGACTACAGTATTAAAACAAAAATTAATACTGGTCAGGCATTGATATTTGGAAGAAACTCTTTGCTGCCGCATTATTTGTGCGTGTCTAATTATTTTGACCTTTCTCAATGTTTTCCTGAGTGAAATTGGAAACATTTTTTACAAAGTCTTATTTGTTTAAAAGGAATTTATGATGATGAATATTTTTAATTTTATTCATGCTTCGTAAATTTTTTGATATTTCGTTCCAGAACAAAAAGTTTACAATTCAAAAGACAGTCTATAAACCTTATCAATGCTTAATTGTTTTTAAGTACAATAAGTCTTTTCTTTTCACTTCTGCTTTAAAGTCTTACAAAAGAAGTTTCTATTGCATGAAAAAACTTTTCTTTTACAATATTCTATAAAAAGAATACTTTTCATTATTTTTAAAGACATCCAGTTAAATAATTTTTTTGGATAATTTAAATTTAATTAACCTTCTTTGTAACGGGAAATTGGTGGTTTTCCTATAGACCACCACCTATAATAAAATGGAAAATTCAATGACAGCATTAAAGTTTTCTTCAAGAAAAGAAAGATGGCAGTAAAGGAATTATGTATGTATGTATGTCTTGAACTACGTATATTGAACTAAGCAAATGACACATACTTACACACTAACATTTCCTACTTTATGCTATTTGACACATGCAAAGCAAATGATAATAAAGAGGCATTTACTCTCCCTTTAAACGTCATTCAGCAGACAAATGTCTGCTGGGCTTAATGAAAATTAATTGCTTAACAAAACGAAAATGTATGGTCGGTTAAAGTATCTAAATATTATTTTAAAGAATTTGTAAAGTATGACTTCCTTCGCCTCCTCGGGAAATACAATTCTAACAACATGCCCACAATTTTAGCAAAGATATCTGTATTATTGAACAGAAAGTACAGTGTGACCTCAATTATCCGTGATTCGATTAATTCGAAAGAAAGAGAAACTTTTATCTACATTGATTTAAAGTTTCATTATCCAGAATGTTCCCGGTTCCAACGAATGCGGATAATCGAGATCTCAGTGTAGAGAAAGTCCGCACTGGTCAGTAAGTGCGCGAATTTTTCGGTGAAACACAGTTTTTTGGATAAAAATGCATTTATTTTTCATCGATGAGCTGGATACCAGGGGCTAAATTCGGAGCACATGCCGGCTGAGGGAGTAATTTGTAGTCCAATTCATGGATTTTTGCTTGGAAACTGCCACCCATTTATTGTTCTGGGGAAAAAGAAGTTTTTCATTGGCCCAAAGCGTCGTTATTTTTTTTTTTATCTTAAACCAGTACCCAGTAGGGTTCATACACATGCGGTGCATTGTGCTGGAACTAGGGGAAAGGGATAGTAGGAGAAAGAAGGTGATGCTTCACTATCTTACAACACTACCATTTGCACGTTACTCTTGTTTTTATAGCAGTCTTATAGTCTCTGATGTCAAGGAGACGAATTGAATTTTTAAGCTACATAATACCGACGAAGGAGTCTGGGTATTGGAGACAACTGTAGCCGTTACTGTTCAGTGACCAGTGACTATGCCTTCGCCTCTGAAACCACATCAGAAAAAATGCGAAATGACTTGTTTTGTCAAATGTGAACCCGTGCTCGCCAATGACACCCCTGTGTTCAAATCATACGATGTTCAGCTAAGTTGAATCAGTTTAATTGCAATGTAACCCGTGCTTTAACTATTGCTTTTGCATGTCTTGTTTTAAATCCTTCCGATAACGATCAGATATTTTTCACAAATATTTAAATAAACACATTTTTAGAGTTTCACTCATATTAACGATTTTCTTTCTACTGCATATTTAGCTGATTCACATATGTTTATTCTGCAGAGATTAAGAAAATATTTGAAGGCAAAACATGTACTCGTGTGTTTTAAAAATAAATTAACATAAAAGTATGTATTTTTTCAAACATCAGCAGCTGTAACAATCAACATGAAATAGAATAGAAGAAAATCTAAATACTAAACAAAACTAATTTGAAAAAAAATTTAACTCAACGATTTGCATTTTAAATAAAATATTATCTTTCGAAGAGTCTTCCATACTTCTTTCATATTTCAATTGATAAATAAAAAAAGAAGACGCGTTTTGTATACCAACATTGGATTCCCAGTAGTCATTAGGCAAGCATGCATACCTTCTGGCATGTCATTTCACAAACATATCAATGAGGAATGCTGTGAAAATATTGCGAAAAGAGACTTAAAAGTGAAAATGCTGTAGAAAATTCCTGAAAATTATTATTCAAAATGCCTTAAGATATCGTGGTTTGCCTCTATTTACGTCTCAGGAGAAAACCCCAGCGCTTTAATGCGATATGCTTAATTGATTCTGCTGTGTGAGCTCAGTTGTAACTAAAACATGGAAATGTTGAGTAAAAAATTAACTTGAGCATCTCGAAGTGTTCTCAAACAGCCTGTTAAACATCATAATTCTAAACGAAGGCAGATTCGATGCATTTCCCCTTATCAAAAAGCATTTTTTTTTTATCTCGGACCAGCACTCAGGAGATGACTCCTAAACATGCTAAGCGAAGCTATCAGCTGAAGCCGGTATTGTTCAGTGACCAGTGACTATGCCTGCGCCACTGAAACCTTTCGACAACAACTGACACACTAATGCACATCAGAAAAATGCGAGATGTTTATTTTTATTTTAAAATTTTAGTCTGAAACTGGGGTTGAACCCAGGTCTGTTTTTATATTCGTAGTCAACGTGCAGACTACCATCCATCGTGCCATCGCCGCCCTCACATAATGGCAAGGTCCCAGCCATGAAATAGAAGTCTCATCGAAATCATAGCTTTAAGTTGAATAAAACTTTACTTTTGAAACCGAAAAATGGATAACCCTGTATATTATTATAAGACTGTTAAGACATTTTATACATGCCTCTGATCAAGGGTGTCATTTTTGTGGTAGAAAAGAAATCACCATTAGGTGCTCATTATTATTATCATTATCATTAGGCTCAGTTTGGACCCAATCATCTCGATGGCATTTAGTTATGTCGAATTGCCAAAAATTCGAAGACGTCCACTGAAAACTGTGATATTTATAAAAAGTATAAATCGACTCTGACGCTAATCAAATAGCCACCAGTAAACGAAATTATAATCATCCATTGAAAATAATGTACAAGGAGGTTCTCATTTCCATGAAAACTAAATTATTCTCCATATTCCCCGGATATGAATAACTTTGTGTTTGTTTTGAAAAAGTCTTCTTGTAATATTTATTTTTTTTGTTTGTTTTTTGATTACATTCATATTAAACATGTTTTCATATGATATATGGGGGTTGTTTAAGCAATTTCGAAATGGAGGCGGAAATCGTGTACTGTAATTTATATTTCCTAAGAAACCTGATTGTTTTCTTCTATTTATTAGAGTGTTATACGGGTAGAAGAAATGTACACTAAAACGTTTGCTAATTTTTTTGTATATTATTTTTTTTCGGTGCTTATTTATAAATGAAAACTAAATTGCTGAGTGTAAAATGTAAATTATGATGGACAATCTCAATTTTAAACTGGGAAAAAAGAAATTATTAGACGTACATATTTTATTGCTAAATAGAACGTAAATTGAATAGACGACAAAAAACGTATACATTTCATTTGAAATCTAAATGTGACAGAAGACAAGCGACAAGCTTTAATGTTTAAATTGGTCTAAATTGGCAAAAATATTTCATGAATATTGTGAGGAAATCTGATTTTTTTCTCCAACGCATTTCTTTCAATAACACACAGTGTATTAAACTTTTGGCAAAGCAATAGCGTAGAGAGCAGACCGGTGATGAAATGATAAAGTAGAGCTTAATGCTTCCACAAGTTGGCTGCTTGTTGGCGCTTTGTTAATTTGTAAGTTACAGCTGCAGCGCGTCTGGTGTTGATTAGATGCATTAATTTTTTAAGCTATTGCTGACAAAAGAAGACCCCGTTGTGTACACTAGTATATGTTAAGGCAAGTGCAAATTTTCATGTCTGGAGCAGGATTTGAACTTTACGCCTTTCAAGCTGTAGAGTCAACGGCGCAAATACTTCAGCCAACAGCGAGAACTAGAAGTAGTATTGACAGTATCCTTTTATTTTGTATTTTTAGTCGCTATTAACACATTTAAATACACTTGACATACATACATATATAATGGCGGATATGTAACGCATTCATAAATGTATCGGATGAGGCCATGAACGTTGGTCTAATGCTGAAAAGAGGAAATGGACTTATACTTTGATACCAGACATCAGGACATGGGCAACAAGAAGAAACGGTAACATGAACTATTGGGTTCAGTTAGGTAAAGTGGCTGCTTGCAGGAAGTTAATAAGAAAAAGGACCCCGACCACTTGACTGCAATTCAGTATGGCTCCATTGTGTTGTTGCGCGTGATATATTATTTATATCTCGAAAAGTTTTTTACAACTAATATGCAAGGATGCCTCTATCTCACAATATGTCACATGACGATCCCGCATTCCATCGATGTTTTGTTGCACAACAACCGATTTTCACGACCTTCACGGAATTCGTCGGCCACTGAACTACGCCCTCGATTGAATTCCCTATACCAGCGATATGATGTGCTTTTTGATGCTGCTTTAACGCCATACAAAGAATTGAGTTCATCGACACATTTTTGTTGAGATAATCCACGTGAAAAATAATCTAACGAAAATCTTCTCTAGAAATTTCCGTTTTTGGGTCAAATTGGTCAAATTCTTAACTCATTGTAAACAAAAGAAACAGCAGTTGTACATCACACTTTATTGTTTATTGTGTTGCCAGATTTTCGTTATTGACATTAGTGTTGCCAGCTACCGAAATATAGTACCCATCGTAGTGAAACAGACCAGAGAGTCTCTGCTAGGAATCAAAAACCTAGAACCGCCAAAGTGATAAATAGGCGCAGTACTCTCTATAAACTACCGGGCCCCACCATGAGTTCTTATGTCAGACAGTTTCGACTGGCCACGGATATTTCAGATGTTATTTGTACTGCATCTGGTCACTGAAGAGTACCGGCTGCAGCTGTAACCAATCCACTGGCATATCAGAGCGCTCTACTGCGTCGGTATGGTGTAGCACCAGCGAAGTAAAAGAATTACTAAAAAAAAAAAGGGCTACTAAAACAGAGCTTCAAAATTGAATACGTCTCATTGACATCATAGGCGCTACAACAGTATTTTAGGCAAAAAAAGAGTGCAAATGCACAGTCAAATATCAGTGAAGCTCATTCCCTCAGTGCTGATCCAAGATATAAAAAAAAATTTACACAATTTGTGATTCCATAAAATTAATAAAGCATTCGCAATATAAGGTCGTTAATGTAAAAAAATTAGAACAGATTTTCATTAAAGCGAGATTCGTTATACCCAGATAATATTGAAAAAAAAAAATGTTTGTCGAATATTCTAGCCACATCCAATGCTGTTATAGTCGGTAATCAAATGCAAAAGCTTTCTAAACGCGTTGTTTTCATACACTTAGCCCTTCTTTATGAATTCTTCTTTATATGTTTGCTTTACATATGTATATGTATATATTTGGTCTAGCTTAATATAAATAATGTTAGATTTAAGTTATGAATACCTAATGGTTACTTCTATTTATATTGTAGATTCCACAAACGATAAAATATATTTATATAAGTCGCAATGGAAACGTATCTTTAGATTTTCTCAATATGAAATACTTTTATTGCAGATGCTTGAAATGAATTTGTTATTAATTTCTCTTACTTATTTGTACAATGTAAAAACCACAAGAATTCGTTGTTTTAATTGATGGCTTGTAATACGTTTAGAATCCAATACATTGGTAACATGGTAAATACATTTATACCACTATCTACACATACCTAAACCTACACAGGAGTACATAGAAACAAACATTAATGTGGGTGTATACCCAAGAACGATGCGGGATTTTAACTAGTCATTAGTGTATAATATGTTCTAATAATATGTATATGTAACAACAAATAGACACATTCATTCATACATAAATATACAGTGTCTTGCATAACTTTATTGATAACATTTTAAATTCACTGTAACATAATAAAAGAGTTGTTGAGGTGTTTAATTCCTGACAAAAGCGGTGATAATTTCGCAAGCAAACGCAAAATAATTTTGAATGCAGCCCATGTGTTACACATACATACTTCTATAACTTCGAGCCTTTTCATAACAATGTTCAAACTTTAATTGAAAATAAAATAGAAAATTAATATATTTTATGAAATTGTATATTAAGTGAATTTGTTTTGGGAATATTTATATATATATATATATATATATCTAACGGATAAAAGATTATGGTTCTATCTCTAACTGTTCAGATTCTACAGCTACAAATTTGTTTATTGCCTCCAGCTATTTCCAACAATATTTATTTGCAATTATGAAATATTTATTTTATGACAAGAAATTTACAAACAGAAAACATTACAAAACATGCCTCTTTATTTAAAAACTCTTGTAAAAAAATAACTTTAGTAAACGAAAATACTATCAAAAAGATGGCTCAAAACTTCAAATGCATTTTTCTCAGTTCACGATTTTTTGAATCACGACGATATTGCACCAAAGGCTCCGAAAAAAAAGTATATGAAATGTATTATTACATACTTTATGATATGGCTCATAAAGTATTTTTGCATAAAAGCAAACTCAATAATTGAGGAGAAAATCATATCCATATAATGTGTGATCCATTTCGAGGTTGCCTACTTTTTTAAAGAAAAAAAAAACACAGCAAATTCAAATTTAATGGAGAATGTTTATTATCATTTGGAAGAACATTCTTTGGCATATATTTTTTGAAGATTCTGTCTATCAAATGTTGGCCGTGGCTACGTCGCAGATGGTCTATCCGTTGAGTCCAATTTTCGAAGACTCGTTCGAGCATTTCGACTGGTAACTGGCGAATGACACGCGTGATGTTTTCCTCCAAGGCCTGCCTGAATCGAAGCGGGTTTGTCCGCATAAACTTTAGACTTTACATATCCCCACTGGAAAAAGTCTAACGGTGTGATATGACACGATCTTGGTGGCCAATCGACCGGCCCAAAATGTGAAATTATGTGCTCACCGAAATGTTCTCTTAATAAATCCATTGATTGATGCGATGTGTGGGAAGTGGCAACATCTTGCTGAAAACAAATGTTGCCGAGATCACGAGCTTCAATTTCAGGCATCAAATAGTCGGTTATCATGGCACGATAACGGTCGCCATTGACGGTTACGTTCGCACCGGCATCATTTTTAAAGAAATATGTACCGATGATTCCACCGGCCCACAAACCACACCAAACCGGTCGAACATTATCCAATAATGAATGCTGGGTCTCAAAATAGTTGATGGTGTTGCGCATAGTACAATCAGTAGGCCGATTACGTTGACCATAAGTTGAGCGAAGTGCACGAAACACATTCCTCACTGAACGTGAATTTTCGTAATACAGTTGAACGATTTGTAAACGTTGTTCAGGCGTAAGTCTTTCCATTATGAAATGCCAAACAATACTGAACAAACCGAAAACGTGACAGCATAACACGGCTCACACGTGATCTGTCAAAAAAAAGGCTATTGAAAAAAGTATCTCTACTTGAATCACCCATTATTACAATTACGCTCAGCCTTAGTTAGCTCATCAGTGGACTTTTCATAATTTCTGACTACAAATCCAATATTCTTATGTTCAAAATTGAACTAATAAATCGAGTATTAATAGTTGAATACCGAACACAAAACCAAAAAATCTATTAATAAAAACATAACAATCCATAAGTTTACTTTTTTTTACATTTTTCTTCTCTTCTTCACTAGGCTATTCGTCGGTCAGCATACTAATGTATTTAGAATCATTTCATATATTTTTTTCGGGAAAAAGCACAATTTTTAAATTAGAATCATATACATATGTAGAGTATATATAAAGAAATTCCCAAAATAAATTCACTTAATATACAATGCTACATGTGCACGCTGTTTGAATTTAAAATTCTCTTGTTTTATTCTTAAATTTTTCATAAATAATCTGTAGATAGCATCGTTTACATCCTTTGGGGACAAAGAACATGTGTCTTTTGGGCAATAACATTGTCATAAAATTAATTCATGGGTTTCGTGATCTGTATGGAACCAAAGAAAATTCATATAAGAAATGCTCATCGCATATGAAAAACGAAATAGTTTGTGAAAGCACTTTATGATACGGCCATTAAAATATTATATTTTTATAAAATTTAAACTAATAATTTCGGGATTATGGATGGCCACCGAAATTCAGTTGCGTTGCTATAAAAGCAATTGAAATTTTCAATTCTCAGTTGGCATCCTTAATGCCATATTGGGCAACTGGCCTCTCATCTGTGGTTCTGCTGCCTTCCATAATAAATAGAAGAGTATAATAATACAAATGTATCGCAATACCATACCATGTATTATGTTCTCATTTCACCGTTTTTTTTTAATTGTGAATTCTACTGAATGCCTGATAACGTCTAGAATACTACCAAAAATGTGTACGCACCTTGGGGCGATCGTATTTCAATATGGGAATTTCAGTTATTTTTTCTTTTTCTCTTTTTTCTCTTTTTTAATAGAAGTAGCCTAGTGCATGAACATTGGTCTTATCAATCTGGAGGTGCGGGTTCGATTCCCACCTAGACCCTGGGTATTTCTGCTTGTGGGATTACAATGGGCCTAAGCTCTGACCTAAGTGGGGCTTTCTCCTTCGGGCAGAGTCCTCCAGCAAAACTAATCTAACATGCACGCAATTAAAATGTCCATCGATTTGAAAGGCACAGCGTAGAGAAGAAATAGTTGTTGTGGCGCTGAAATAGTTCATAAATCTTTTTTCTGTTGAATGAGTGCATTACGTTTTAAGTTAGAGCTTTGCAGAAAAGATATTGGCCAAAATCAAAATGCATTTTTGGTTTCCATAGATGTCAGCAATATCTACTTCTACAAATGCAGGGCGAAGCAGTTTTTTTTTTAATAACAGCGTTTTCTATAGTTTTCTTTTATTAACAGTCACTGTTAAATTCAAATTCCAAGGGAGCATGAGTACTATTGAGCCCTGGAAAAAATTCTTAAAAAGTGCAAATTGCCATAAAATAAACTAAAAAATAATTTTAGTTCAAAACTTTTTTTATTGTATAAATGTCTTATGTTCCTCATAAATCAGGCTGGAGAGAATCATAAATCTGACCAATTATTAAACTGTTTCATAAACCCACATTAAATAAAGAACTATAAAATACATTAAAGCTAAACGTCTATCCAAATGTCAACTAACTACTCAAAGGAATAAGAAATTTCAATATTTCCTTTTTTTTATGTTTATTTTTTTTTTTACTAGGTTCATTTTTTTTTTGTTTCTATTTATTTATCTCCCACACATCCTCTTCTTTATTGACTTTTAATTGTTTTTCTTTGTAATAAAAATTTTTCTCGACTCGTCTATTGTTTATTTAAGTAAAAGAGAACGTTTGCCATAAGTTTCAGTTAATTCAGTTAATTGTCCAATAATATTGATAAATGAAGGACACATAAAATTAAATTCAACGAAATACATATGTATGTATGTGTGATTTTATTTGCACGATATTTAACTAGCTTCATTTCTGCAAAATAAGAACGGGCATTTTTAATGAATTCTTTTAAATCTGTCAATTTCTATTGCGATGTTAAAGCTAAATGCGATAAGACGCCAATTGCGTACTCTCTATAGGTTTCGCAAAACTTTTAACAAAAACCTCAGCAACACTGTCTACAAAATTAAAGATGGCGATGATACAGTAACGAAATGTTAAAAAACATGTAACAAAAAAATTAAGGCTTCTTGTAGAAGTTTTTAATTATAATAAAATTGACTGTCTGTTTCGTGATGTCACATCAAGTTTGACTCGTCGAGTCTTCAGTTTCTGTGAGAGAAGGAAAAAGTAGACCGTATCACCTTACAGGCAAACAAAACGTGCTCCGTACACCCCCTAATGTAAAGTATTTTTGGCCAGCAATTTAAAAAACAATTTTTTTATTTTATATTAGGGGGTGTACGGGAATTTTATGAGGTACGGTCTAGTGTACAGACTTGAACGTACTGTTGAATGTGTATTGTCCTTTTCGTTTCCGTGACAATTGAAACGATAAGTCTACACTCAAAACAAAAATATAAATTTAACTGAATGCTAGTTATTCGGAAAATTTGCGGTACAATTAAAAATTGATGAGAATTTAGTCATTTTACGAAATCTTGGTATTTTTAACTTTTTGTGTATGTTTAACGCAAATATTTATTAATGAATTTCAGTGCAGTCAATATTTTCAGTTATTTATATTTACTGAATACTAAAAGGAAATGTAGTTATTCAGAATGATTTGTGAATTAAATTTTTCTTAGCACATTTTCCTTTATGGCAAACTTCAAAAATACCTACGAAATATTTAAATAATAAAAACTTAAATAAAAAATGTTAAATTTAAAAACTAAAATATTTTTGCGAATATAAAATGTATCGCCCAAAAGAAAGGAATTTTTATATGGATGTAGAGAAGTGGTATTTGCATTCAACCTCTCTAACTAAATCATTGATTTAATTTTCTGTTTCATATAAACACACATACATATATACTCGTATATATGAGTATGGAAATGTGTATGTATGTATGTCTTATATTTTCAGGAATAATTTCTCACTTCTTGACGAATGTGTGGAGCTTAATCCGCGTGTAGTATGATTAAGAAAGCATTTCTTTTAATAAATAATTAGTACATTTATAAATTTAATTAAATTTAAGGTCACTCTTTCTATTTTCCCGCTGATAAGCCGTATTTCAACAAACAGGAATATTTCTAAGGTTATCTAATTAAAGTAAATTATTTTTTCAAATGCCATGGATGGAAGGATGCCAAGGGTCCAGTTAATGCAATTACATTCTTATCTTTATTATTATTATTATTATTATTAGCATCATTTGGTTTATTTTGTTTTTTATATGTCCTAATTATGAACGATTTTTTGGGAGTTCTTGTATAAACATGAAATTTCTAAGCTTTTTTCAGGAATTTGCTTAAAGGTCCACTGATGGCTTTTGTACTGGAACTAGTGGAAAGGGATAGTAGGAGAAATGACAGGAGGTGAAGAGCTTCACTGTCTTGCAACACTGCTTTTTGCGCGTTATTTGTTTTTACAGCAGCGTGGTAGCGTCAAGGAGACGTATTAAATTTTTAAGCTTCGTTTTTAGTAGCCATTTTTATTATTATTTTACTTCGCCGATGCTACACAATACCCACGAAGGAGGGCATTCTGATGTGATTGTGGATTGGATATAGCTGAGGCATAACTGTTCAGTGTACCAATGACTATGCCTTCGCCACTGAAACGTTCCGACAACAACTGACACAGAGTCACACACAAATGCACATCAGAAAAAATGCGAGATGTTTTTAGGAGTCTGAAACTGAGGTTGAACCCAGGAAAATTTTTCGTTTTGTAGTCAACGTGCAGACTACTTCGACCATCGGCACCCTCAATGCTAATTTTAAAATTGTACTGTTTCACGAAAAAAAATATGTGAAATGTATTATTATATACTTTATGATATTCTCATAAAGTATTTTTTATAAAAGCAAACTCAATAACTAAGGAGGAAAGCATATCCATATGGTACTATTTCGCTGGATCAGTAGAGTTTTCCTAATTTCTGAATACAAATTCAAGATTCTTATGTTTAAAATTCAACTAATCAATCAGGAATTGAAGTTGAATACCGAACACAAAACCAAAAATCTAAAAAATTAACATTCAAAAATATTCGAACAAATCAATTGATTTAAATGAAATGTAGCTGGTCCGATTTTAAAATGAAAATTATATTGTTTTAAAACATTTCGCTTTCGAATGTGCCTACATAATTTTTTGAGTGTTCGAAGGTGCGAAAATTGTTGAACAACATTGATTGTTCCGTACGAAAAATTGGATATGTACCAAATGTAATGCACCTGGCAATTTTTAAAAAATTTCGCTTCTGTTGCCTAAAAGTATGCAACATTGTTTACTGTAAGTTACCGTTTTTTTATAAAAAAAAAATGATATAATAGTGAATGCTTTAACAAAAACCATTATTTTTGAAGAAAATAAATTCATATTTAATTTAAATACATTTCAACATGTACATAAATTTGTATTTATATTCATAACATACAAATTCAAACATAAACTGATGAGCTGTTGCTAAAAATTGCATGCGAAAGAAGTACGCTCATATTATTACGCAGCTGGAAAAATAATGATGCCAGGCACATTATGCATTGAAAAACATGCTTACAGGCACATTTAACGTGTTTTTCGTTCTAAGAAGAGAGTACATACTACTCCGCAACAATATTTAACCGGCATTTTATAAATAAAGTACCTGACTATTGGTAAAATAAGCGAAAGTTGAAGAAAAAAAATTGTAGGGTCTTTTTTACTTTTTATTTAAATTCAGTTTAAAACATTTTAATATTCACGAACTTAAATAATGAAACACAGGAAAATATTTTAACGCTTCACTATTTCGTATTACATTTGTTTATCTAAAGAATATACCGAAAGTGGCACCACGAATATAATTTTTTTTTTTTAATTTTTTCTAAAAATCAATATTTACGTGGAGAGTGCTAGCTCACGAATTCCACAGCAAAGTCCTCCGTATGGTTAAAAATTAAATTTTAGAGAGAAGCGACATTATGTAAAATATAATATCTAGATTTACAACAACATTTTTCAATGTGAATTTGCAAAAATAACGGTCATTTAATAGTAGTAGTAGTAGTAGTAGTAAAATGTTTATAAGGAACAATTCATTTACTACGAATCACATTGACAAACTGATGTAATATCGGCAAAAGTTGCCGATAATAAAGTATAAAGTTTCTTGAATTATTTTTTTTATTGCGTTTAAAATAAGAGAAATACAATTAAAAATAAGAAACGGGTGTAGCCTGTGTAGGTTGGTATTGATTGCCTTTAGCTTTTCCTTTGTTTCTTTGTGTACACATCGAAAGAGGAGTCTACATACCAAATTTCAACGCTCTACCTTTAGCCGTTTGCGCTACGTGATGATGGGTCAGTCAGTCAGAAACATTACTCTTTTATATGTATGCCTATAGATTGCAAGTGAAGTTTTAAAAATCTTATTTATATTTCCGAAAATAACAATTCAACCAGGTCCCTTTACAAGTATTTCTTTAATATCGCACAGTGCAATTGCATAAATTATTACAATTTGGTTTTCTATAAATCTTTTGTGTAGCTTGAAACGACAAAAATTTAGAATGGAAAACTGAAATTCCCCACAGATTACACATCGCCTATACTTGTAAGTAGAAATTTTAATTATAATTCAATATATACAGAATTTGGCAACACTGCTAGGAAATGTATACTGAAAAATTTAAATTAAAATTAATTTTGCTGAAATAAACAGTTGATATCGGTGGCGTATGGGCATTGAAAATAAGTATACGCAACGGCTTAGACCTCCAAGACGAAACAAAAACGAATAATTAAATAGTTTTCTCACTCCCCTAAGGGTATGTACAGAGTGGCAGCTTGTTGCCGAGCCGAGCTGGTTGACGCTTATTGCGAGAATTGTTCATGCGAGAAACAAGTTTGAGTGCTCATAGTGGATGCGAGAATCAGCGCTGATATTTTATCTATTATTTGTGTTTTATGTACATATGTTTGTGTGCATTGTAATTTGTTGTAATTTTTTTCTTTAATTTTTTAATTTTTATTTTCATTTTAATTTTTATTACTTTTTTTAATTCTTTGATTCCATGTTTTATTTACTTTTTCTTAAATTTTTGTTTTTAATTTTTTTTATGTTTTCCAAACAAGTTGAAATCATAACAACATAACATAAACAATGTTATCGGCGCTGAAATACGCTTTGAAACTGTTTTCTCGCATTCAATCAGCTTTGCGCTCCGACCAGCTCGGCGCCCACTATGACCGCTTCGCGCTTGTTTGTACTAATTTGTATAGAACCAGTTTTCTCGCATTGGTTCTCGCAATAAGCGTCAACCAGCTTGGCTCGGCAACAAGCTGCCACTCTGGACAGACCCTAAATCATTTTAAAAATTTCATTTTAATCTTCTGTTAAAAGTCCACAGATATTTCCAGTAAATTTTTTAGCATTCACCAGAACTGCAGGGGTTCATAAAAAATTAGTGTAAATTCGTTACATTTATACCTACTTATATGTATGTATATGTATCTATCGGTATTAAGTGCGTATGTATATTTGTATGTGTGTGTTAAATGTATCGTAACAAACATACTCACCCGTAAATTTAATCCCTTTGTAATTCTTTAAGTATTTCAGTGTAAATTAAAAACATTATTGTCTAGCTTTTTAAAATAAGTGATTTTAATTTCACTTTAAATGAAGACTAATTAAGTGCTTTAAAATATTGAGGTAATATTATCTTCAGCAATTGTTTAGTTTAAAATTACCATTCAAATAAGATATGGCGTTAAAGTTGTAGTAAATGAAAACTGAGATTCTTTCAAATATTTTAAGGAACAGGAATACTCATAAATAATTCCTAATTCCCCAGTATGGTTTTTGCCCCTTTTTATTTAAATCTGTACTTCTCACACAAATACCTTACTTTACACTTATGTAGTCTTTTAACAATACGAAATGAAAATAATTCCACAAGAAAATTCAATATTAGCGGTTTGATTAACTGAAGGCTAAAAGTTTGTTTTGCAGCCTCACCCATTTACTTAAAATATTACGATACGACTGACTTGGCAGTACTATTTCTTTGTATTCATTCAATTGAGTAGATCGCCTTGTACGCCAATGAAAGGCACGAGAACGATCTTCCACTGTTGAATAAGAATAAACATCTCGCATTTTTCTGATGTGCATTAGTGTGTCTTTGTGTGTCAGTTGTTGTCGGAAGGTTTCAGTGGCGAAGGCATAGTCACTGGTCACTGAACAATACCGGCTTCAGCTGATAGCAAACCACAATCGCATCAGAACGCCCTCCTTCGTCGGTATTGTGTAGCACCGGCGAAGTAAAACAATAATAAAAATGGCTACTGAACCGAAGCTTCAGCACTGCTAAAAGAATAAACAAAGAACGTGCGAAAGCAGAGCTGTAAAATAATTAATTAAGCTTCACCTCCTGTCGTTTCTCCTACTATCCCTTTCCTAGCACAATGCTTCGCATGTATAGGAGTCATCTCCTGAGTGCTGGTCCCAGATAAAAAAAAAAAAAAAACCTAGTCATGTCGCAAAAAAGATTAATTTAACAAAATTCCATTTCAAAATGTGGTCTTAACTGCGTTGCAATAAAGTAGCGATATAAAAATAGGGTGACACAAAAGTGATGTTGTATTTAAATTGGCTAAAAGAAATCTCTTATGGCTTGACTGATAATTCATGGGTTTTATACTCAAATACAGCGACCTCTCAGAAATACGGATCATTGCACCATTTCTGCCTCCTTTTCAATTGCAGAACTTTGAAACGTTTCAAAGCCAGCAACGAAACTTTTGAAATATATTTACGAAAAGGTACCTTGGATTGAGCTCAACAGTTCTTTCCGGCATCTAAATTGGAAGCTTTGCTTTCTTGACAATTCGTAGTAAATTTCGATTAAGCCTAAACCAAAGTCATGGTTTAATTAGACATGCAGACTTGCAGACAGATCCAGAGAGGAAGCATTCATTATCTGGCGTAATAACACAAACGCAGATACTGTTTTGATGCGCAAAAAGGCGAAATCTTTATGTGTCAAAGTGCTACGACGCGAAATAGCTTTGTACGAGCAGCTTCTTCGCGCTAAAGTTCTTACATCCCCACGGGGTAGTAAACGCTTTTGGTCATTCGTTAAAAGAGTAAAGGAAAATGCTAGTTCTTCTATTCCGCCTCTTTTAAAAGATCATCAAATATTCACTGAACCGGTTGATAACGCTAACCTACTAGCTGGAATGTTTGCAAGTAATTCTCACTTGCCGGAAAGCAATCAACAACTGCCCGCTTTCGAGAGTGTATCCGTAACTATGCCTAAGATATACTTTCCAGCTCGTACATTTAAAAGGGTTTTAGCGGCCCGGATGGAATTCCGGTTGAAGTTACTCGACCGTTTACAGGAAAGGTCCAAGAAAAAATAAACCTTGTCGCTAATCAAATTGGTACTTCTTCGCTGAAAGCAATTAGACAACATTGAAAGTGAACGAACAATTTTGTTTTCGTTTTCTATATTTTTTTTTTCTTTCTAGCCATACATACTCTAACCCGTTCAGTTAATTCTTCTGTTTATAGCGGAACAGTAAAATGCAAATGATTTAAATGCATAGGGCAAAATTGGGCAACACATACAGCGTACTTTTGTTTCAAAAGAAAACACTCTTAGATTCAGAAAAGGTGTTAAAAAAAAGCCAGCATATTAATAGCTGTTTATTCTTTAACATATACGTCTGAATAAAAATGTTAAACTAAACTTTATGTAGTAAAATTGGACATGGTTAACATGTGATATCAACAAGATGGTATGCCTTGTGGCATTTTTTGTGGAACATATTGAGGAACATATTGAGAGCAGAGTTTGGTGAGTAATTAATCTCACGTTTTGGAGCAGTACATGGACCGCGATTTAACCCTACTAGACTTTTTGGGAGATACGTGAAGTCCATCGTGTACAGGGACAAGCCAGCCACAATACTCGCGCTGGAAGACAGCATTGCAAATGCAATTGTTGAGATACCGTCCGAAAATCCGGAAAAAGTGTACCAAAATTGGAGCGCACGGATGGCGTAGCCGCGTGCATATTTACATGAAATAATCTTCAAGAAGTAACTGCCAGGCATTCATTTATCGACTCAAATAAAACTTTAGCAAATTTTCAGTGCTTTTTATCAAATTTCAAAAACCTAAAAATTGGTGCATTTTTAACCGCGTGCGTAAAAAGAAAAACTAATATTGGAATATTTGTCAGACTCTTGAAGGAGTGCTTTAATGAAAATAAAAATTTTTCACTTTCCTAGGAAGCAGTTAAGAAAGTTCACATCAAGTTCTGTGAGAGTCCTAATTCACTAAATTTTTCCACACAATATTCTTAATATTTTATTATTGACTAACTTTTTTAGTCACTTAATAAAAAAGAAATATTAGAAACTCTCTTTTATTTCCTGTTTTGTTTTTTAGTAAAAAAAAAACCCAATTTAAAAAAAAATTCCAACCGCCATTCCTTTCCAATTTGTAACTTTAATGAAAAATTCTGAATAAAATATTTTATCACTGAATTTTCTAAGTTCAACAAATTAAAAATTGTAAGAAAAAAAAACTATCAAAATAACAAAAAAAAAACACTAGACAAGCAATTTAAGTTCAACAATCAAAAAAGTATTAAAAACATTACAAAATTAGTTAGTTGACCAAATATAAAAACAATGGAAAACTATGTACGGGAAAGTTTCGATAAGAACTTTGTCAAAATATCACGTTATACTGCATGTTGCAACGCAGAGATGGAGGACTAGTAGGTGAAATTGAAGCTAAATGAAAACATATACACACGCGCTGCCTCAGGAGATAAGAGCCCGATTTTGAAAATGAAATAAAGGCCCAAAAGCTACACAGAAAACAAAAACACAATCTTTTTTTTGTGCTTTTGTAAATTTTTTTTAGATCTGTTTTAATATTTTTTATTTTCGAGCGATATTCTTAAATATGAAATACAGTGGGATCTCCCTTAACGGACACTTCCCATAAGAGGCCAACCTTTTATTTGATTATTTATGTAAAATACAATACAACAAGAACTAGTCTTCCAGTACAGTATTGTGTAGAACTGCGGCACACAGTCATTGGTGTAAATAATATCGACATTAATTCATGATTTGTAAGGAAAAAACAAGACTTAAAACTAAATAAAATTGTAAGAAAAAACAAAACAAATGCTATTATAATAATAAATTTAAAAAAAATTGAGAGTTATATACATAAATACATACAGTGAAAGCTCACATAAGCAGACGCACGTCGTCGTGGTATTTCTGTCCGGTTATGAGAGGTGTCCTCTTATAAGAAGTACACATTTATTATTTTTAATATTTTCTTTATTTTATAACGCTAGACTAGTGATTTGTGATTGAAAAAATTTATTCAGAATAGATTGAGATTTGAGTTTAAAAATGGTTTTAAATGTTTTTAAATGCGATTAAAATCATTTCTAGTAAAATACTTCAAACCGATAATTGCGGAAAATGCTTCATCTCAAATATTTAAGGAATCAAGTACATGTATTTTTCATTTTTTCTTTAATTCACAAAATATTTATTTTGTGCCATTTTGTGACTCTCAAGCTGAGCAATTTCTATGCCATTCTCAACACATGAGAATGTACATTCGTGTCAACACGGGAATCACAATTTTCAAAGGCATTAACACAAACACAAATATGAATCAGAGTTGAAAAATGAAGAAATACTATTACGGTTGGTGAGTTCCAATCAAGGCGAATTAATTAAAATTAACGCTTCTGTCCGCTTATGAGAGGCTTTTTGCGTACAATTTTTTAAAATTTAGTGTCCGCGTTCGATTAATAGAGTGTTCGGTTATGAGAATACATTTTGTACTGAAAAACTGATGAAAATTTCGGATCTAAAAAGTTTGTTCGGTTATTGGCGGTGTTCGGCTATAGGAGGTGTCCGTTAGAAGAGGTTTCACTGCTTTTACAAAAGCAAAGAGAAAAAAAATTAATTAAAATAGATTATTGTAATTTATGTTTTGTAGCTGAGGGTTAGTTGGCTTTGGTTCTTTATATTCCAATACACAATGCAATGCAACTATTCGGAAAGAAAAGTAAAGATATTTTACATTTCATTATATAAAATTTAAATTTAATTAATATGATTCGCATTTAAGGCAGTAAGAAAAATAGTAACGCAATATATTCATCAATATTTACCGTAGCCACAAGGTTTACTTTCATCAAAAAATTTTTGAATTCTGTACCGCCACATGCATGAATTTTAATTTATTACATACGTCAACAAAATCAATTCTTTTCTTTTGTGGTCTAAGATTTCATAGTCAATTTGAATATATATGGTATTGTCATTCAATGCTTATAAATTACTTTTTTTTGGATTGCGGCGGTTGCACCACGTAATTTGCAATAACTCGAGAATTAGCTCTTCGATAGAAATAACAAAAAATGGAAAAACCGAGAATAAAATAACCTTTAAATTATGTTATTATAGATTTTTGCAAATCCTTATAGTTTAGAAGATATTCGGAATGTTTTAAGAAAAAATAACACTTTTTTTCTAGAAAATAGAACTCGTCGAGAAATAATGAATTAAGCTTCACCTCCTGTCGTTTCTCCTACTATCTCTTTCCTATAGTTCCAGCACAATGCTTCGCTTGTGTAGGAGTCATCTTCTGAGTGCTGGTCCCAGATAAAAAAAAAAAAAAGTAACCAAAAAAATCAATGATGATTTACTATGAATAAAATACACAAGCAAGAAATTATTTCGATGTTGAATACAATTTTACTCATTGCTGAGTTTTGTTGCATGATTAAATATAAAAACTTAATGGATGGTGAAATCAAGCAAAATGTGACTTTTCCCATTCTCTGATTTGTTCATTATTTAACATATTATTGGCGAGAACCTTTGACACCAAACATGAAATTTTCCGATTGGTCCGACCATAAAACGTATATAACAAAATGTCCACAACTACTATTATATTGACCCCAACTGTATGTCACCAAATTTGGGACCATATTTCACTTAAGATTTCGCGACATTTTTCATTCTTGTGGGGCTATTTTCCTTAATAAAAATGGCCCCGTGGATTATACCGTGGGCCCTTAATTCGCAGCTCCATATACACACAATATAATGTGGGAGGAGTTTGCCTTGAATAAAAATTAAGCCAAAGGAAGAAAATATGTACGTATGGAGTTGTAAGACAAACAATAAACTTAGAAAAAAATACTACAAAATAAAATAAATTTACAAATAGACGGGAACAGAAACCAGCTCCAGAATGCAAAAATAAATTGGGCTGAAGAATTCGGCGATCAATAAAATCAATTAAAAAGTCGATTCGAATTTAGAGCTCAATGAATTCCAAAATACACATGCTGCTACTGCTCTTATGGGCCCAGAACCTTTTTGTGGCGTGAATTGGTTGAATTTTCCTCTCTGCAAAATTATTTTTTATAATCGAAGCGAAATGGGGCAGGCTGAATGAGGCCTTGTAGAAACCTTTGTTGCATAATGGCATTCTGAGCTTCGATAGGAGGGACTTACGTCTGTTTACAGGTGTCATGTTTGGACACAACACGCTGAACTACCTTTTGTGAAAGTTAGCTCAAGCTCATCCACTTCTATGCCTTTCGAACATGAATGAGGATGCGACGACTACAAACATTCACAATTAATATGTAACTTTTTTTTTCATTCTGAACTTTTGTTTTCAAATGGCATAAGGAGGACTTCATCATACTATTATGAGAGTTATACAGAATTTTGATTAGTTAATCTGTGTTTACATCTCTTTGTTTTTGGACCAGTGCTCATGGGATATCCCTACGTATGCAATGCATTCCACTGAAACTAGAGAATAGACAGGTGGTAAAAGGCCGCCATTTCGTTTATTATTTTACGTTTTATTGCTCAAATAGCGATGAAGTACAGTGCTATAGCACACAAAAATCCAAAACAAATTTTTACTTGTCCGGACCGGTAATAAACGCAGCAAGTTTTTTCTATTTTCTTTTAAAGTTGCTTCGAAACTATTGTCGCTTTTACATTTGAATTTTTTTAAAGCATTTATTTTTTTTTCAACTTTTAAATGATTTAAGAGAAAAATCAGCTTATAAAATGGAACGTAAACAATGAGACTGTGTTGTCTAATAAACGTGTTCTACCGCTATTAATTGATTAAAACTACTTATCAGTATTGCAAATGCAACTTTTATAATATATACGAGTAGTTATGGCCATAAAAAAGTATTTCTTCACCTCAATACACCAAAAGTACTTTTTATAAAAACGTACTTTTTGAAAAAGGGAATTAAAATATTCGAGCAGTACTACAACGATTAGAAGAAGCTTAAAATTTTATGAATTATAAAATGTACCACACGACAACTTTTTTTCAGGAGAATACGACATGAGCATCATATCTTTTTAATATTCTCTGCTATAATATATAAAATTTTTTCAAGAGAAAATTATATCAAAAATCAGTTTTTCCTTTTTGACAATCTTAAATATTGAAATATTGAAAAAAAAATGCGCACTTACTTTAAAAAGATTAAACCATTTTGTATGAATTTTAAAGAATCGTTAATTATAATTCCAAAATTTTAATACAAAAGTTTTCTTAAAAATGAAACGTTTCTTTTTCTCGAGCAAAAAAGATGACAACACTTTGAATTTAAAAACGAAAACAAGTGGGAAAAAAATTGCTTTATCAGGCATCGGTATGCAACTTTTTCACCCGATTTCTTTTCTACACCGCTTGCTATCGATCAAAAAATTGTTTGCAAAGTTGCGGCGTTTATTGCAAGGTGTAAATATGGTCTTACTAATCTATGACACAGAAGCTTCATAAGATAATGCTGTGTCGGTCTTTGGGTCAGATTTTATCTTGTCTAATCGAATTTAAAAATTCAATGTACATATGCAGACCTCTCACAGATCTAAATGATTTATTGAATAGTGACCTCACGAAAATATCGCAATGGTGTCAGGCGAACAGGTTCGATTTCAACGCTGAAAAGACCCAATGCTGCATGCTTACACACCGACGCATGCCTGATCGTGCTGGTTCACCTTTAGTTATGGCTGGTTTAAATATTGAGGAATAAGAATATCTTGATGTTCTTGGCATGAGGATTTAGTGTGATGTTCGATGGACTAAGCACATCTTCCACGTCTCAAAAGAAGCATTTAATGTATCGGTCTTTTAAGACGATGCAAGACATACTTCAGCCCAACTGATCTCTTTACTATTTATACCACTTACATCCGACCGAAGATGGAATATAACTCTCATGTATGAGCCGATGCTTCAAAGACTATTTTAAAGTTACTCGAAACTCATTGAGGACGATAGGGTAGCATCGTCGCAATGTGGGATATGTTTCGTTGTTCGATCGTTACTGTAATGTGATGTGCTCTAATGAAGTCAGAGAACTTGTTACCGAAACCCGCTCATTCTTGCGCACAACGCATTCACCATTAAGGACGCATCCATCTGTGGTCCATTTAGCAGCGATTTGCATGCTGCATGAACATGCGAAAATTCTAATCAAATGTCATTCATCCCTCTCCCATAACCTAATTTCCAAGTTCCAGCACAATGCATCGCATGTGTAGGGATCATCCTCTGAGCGGTGGTCCATGATAAAAAAGCTGTTTTCAATTGCATAAATTTCTTCCCTAGAAAAGAAACAAGCGGCACAAATCCCCTTTGGAAGCTATTCAAAGTGGATTTTGCTATTTTTAATGATTTCCAAAAAGGGTATGAAATATGAATGCGTATCAAAAGAAACAACTTTTTACAAAACACTTAAATAGTTTATTTGATAATTACGAGTATTTTTAAAAGAAACGCTAAACAAGTTCCAATGCTCTTTCACAGAATGCCAATGTTAACTATTTTTAGTCTATTGTTTTTAGCTGAGATGAATACATGTGGCTTTGTCATTTAGTCTAATACTTTTGGTTTTTTGTTTTTTTAGTTCCTGCTGGGGGCACTGGATATTTAAAACTTTATGCGAATATGGGAAAACAACGTCACATACGAGATGTGGGCGCATCACTTTCAGCCAGTTTACAAAAACAAAAAGAAAATGTCAAAGATTCTTTGCAACAGAATTCCTCAACAGAAGTCTCATTAGACCAGCCACAAGGTAAGGAAAAAGGAGAAAAAAATAAAAATATTACAACAAAAAAAAATAAAATTAAAAAAGGCCTTGTAATAATAGTTTCCTTTTTGTCACTCACGAAAAAAACAGAAATATGGTTGGTTGTTATCTTGTCTTCTTTTACAAGGTCCTTAAATTGTTCTTTTTTTCTTTTCTTTTCTTTTCTTTTCTTTAACTTTCTTGCATTGTTTTCATTTTCATTACTAAATGACATTCACTTGTGCCAACGATAACGATTATGATGATGATGATGATGATGGTGATCATGATGTCGTTTTTGTTGTCTGTCGTAACTTATGGGCCATTGTTGTTGTTTATGTTGTGTTGCAGGCCAATGTCTACTGGATGGTGAATATGTGCCAGAAACAACAGTAGTCTGTGAGAAGCAACTGGATTGTCTTGCCATACATAAAACAGGACATTGCTGCCCTGATTATATATGCGGTAAGTCTTAGCTTTTGCATGTGTTTTGTGGCGTTGCGGGTAAAAAAACGTCATATACGAAGGAGTTTGTTTTTTTTTTTGTTTAACATGCATTGTTATACGAGTATAATGTGACCGGAATTGCTTTCTAAAAAACGTATGTACTCGTATGTACGGGCAAAAGTAGTTTATTCAACGTGTGTACTGCGAATAAGTACTTTTTACATGCACGAAAGACTAAAATAAATTATTTTAGAGTTTCGAGCTTGAGGTGCTTTTTCTGTACCAAAAAATTACATGTACATATTTATGTACTATTTTCAAAATGTCGCTGTCCGTTTAGATTTTTTTTTTAATTTTTAAAAATTATTATTGCTTTTAAAAACGTTAATTTACAAAAAAAAAAAAATATTTTGAAAAAGCAACTTTTAATAAAATACCTTATGATAAAGTACCTCCTATTAGTACTGGTTCAAAGCGCCGTAAAAAAAAACAATAAGTAGAATTTAAAAATAATTTACTTTTGCGCAGATGTTCCATTCAAAGGAAGTAGGTCGAGCAAATAAAGTTTTAAAATATTCCCACTCACAATGGTACATATTAACTTAAGTGCATTTTTAAAGGTTTACAACATTTCAAATCTGTTTTAAGAAAGATTCGACAAAATTGGAGCCAAAAAAGAATTTTATCTTAAAATATCTTTTTGTAACCCAAAGTTCAGCAATTATTATACCGTCAGTTTAACTAATCAAGTGAATTTTGTTTGCCCCTTTATGTTTGTATACCGTGATTGTCAAGGTTAGGTTAGATGGCGGACTCTCACCCACATAGGCGCATTGTGATACCACAAGAAATACCAAGGGTCTAGGCCAGTGATGTTCACCATATACAACATTTGTTGAAAAATTTACACAGACAGTTGTTATTCTCTTTTAAAAACTTTCATTCAGTCGTCGTTGAGCAAGCGATGAATACATATGCGGATGGTTATTGTCATTTTTTTTAGAAATTTATTAAGCATTGTTGTTGTTTCTTGATAGACGTAGCACAATAAACACACGCGATTCAATTAGAATTGAATATGAAAAATATTAAAAAATAATAAAAGTTCACGAAATGAAATGTGAAAAGTATTTTATGGTAAACGGTGCTTTTCAAAACATTCAATGCCTTTTATGTTACAAAACATTAAAAGCGGGTAATGAACACGTTTCAATCAGAGCTAATAATACTTAGATCTGAGGTAAAAGATTTCAATAAAATTAGAACTCTAGAGTTTTGGAGAAATTTAGATGTTGCGATATGTCCCCAGCTCAAAAAAATGTATTTAAAATATTTATAATTTTTTTCCACTACTTACTTATGCGAACAAATATTTTCAGACATGAAAACCGTTTGTTCCAAGCAGCGAAATAAAATGACCTCGTAGAATTTAAAAAATATTTTACTAATTCGCAATTGCCATGCAAGTATTAACATGGAATGTTTAATTTAAAATTTTCAAAGCGATTTTAAAAATTATAATGAGGAATGACAGATGGTTAAACTTTTTAGTCTAATATTTAAGCTCAAAAAAACTGTTTTATATGAATTTATTCTTGTTTTTTTTTCCCAAATAAGTGTTCTAAAATTATTTATTAAAATTGATAACTGCTATTTATGGTCCCTGATGCTCTTATCTTGTTCTTAAAATTTAAATTACATTCATTTAATAAGTTAAATGTTTCTGTTAAATGAAATTTCTTTCTTATTTTAAACGTTTGACATTATGTTTGCTGGGCAAATTCTCTCATCAATACATCTTTATTTTATTTTAGAATACCACTGGTCTAGGCGCTAATCGAACCCGCACCTCCAAATTGATAAGACTAATGCTCATGCACTACGCTACGGTGGCACCCGTAAAAATATGATTACATTTTAAGCGCGACATTGTTATTTTTACTTCTTTGTTTACTTTTGGAAAAGTAGTGCAAAAACAATTAATACATATGTACATAAATGAAATTTATGCTTTTTTTGTTATTGTTGTCTGCTGTTTTTGACAACATCGTAAACATTTTACACAAACAAAATGCCTGTTGTTTTTCATATTGTTGCATTGTTGTAGAGTTTCATCTACTTGTTTGTAATCGGGTGTAAATAAGCAAATTTTAAAAATTAGTTGTACCCATGTTTAATGCTATTTTAAAATTACATCGTAGATGTTTTGCTGTGTGTTTACAGCCCCCATTAGACGACATGATTTTTACATGTGGCTTGCCAAATTTGCCACTGCAATAAATTTTAAAAGTTATAATGCGTTATTTTTAAAATTAATGGAAAAATTACGAAAAATTTTTTCGTACATAAACATTCCATTCGGAATGCTTTTAATTCCGTAGTTATCATTCCGTTAAATTCCGTTCGGAAACGAAATTAAATTCTTCTTTTAGTGTTTCAGAAAATGAAAAAACTAAAAAAAAATTTTCGAAATGAAATCACTTTTAAATACCTAAATTGAATTGATAGTTTCTGTGTCTTAAAGTAGAAATAACTATTTAAAACTACTTTTTATTGGAAATAAATTATTTATTTTGCATATTTTTAAAACTCACTGAATACTTTTGCCAGAAAAGTAAATTATCGAAATTGATTTGTGGTACATTGCCAAATCTCTTTATTGTGCACACATTTGGACAAAATTATCATCAAACGAAATCATAAAAGCTCAAAACTGATTTAAAAATTTCAAAAAGTAATTTAAAGTGTTTGCATTTTCTGCAAAAAAAGAGTTTTAGAAATTTTTTCGGTATGACAAAACGATCGGAATCTGTGACACTACAAACGAATTCGAACGGAATGGTGAATACGGAATCAAAACCAATCCGTACGCAATCTGTGACTCGGCTATATTTACTATACGTTTGCAGCACTTATTTGCAACGTAACAGCAAACAATAATAAAAGAAAAATAAACTAGACTATCTCCAAGAACCTACGGATGTAGAAGTAGGAAAAATAATACTATGTTTCTTAGCAAATATTCTGCTACAAGTCCTCCGGTTTATTGAAGATAAAATTTTTACAAATCAGGGCCCAAATCGTCGCTTTCGTGATCGAATGAATTTTATCGAAATTTTACTTTTTGAGATCGTCATATTCGTTATCGAATAAGACGTATCGAAATTTCAGATCGTGGCATTCGATAACGAGCAGTCGAACGAGTATATTCTCTCGAAATGTCATTCGATAGACTAAAAGCTGTCGTAAACTAGTTTTTTGTTTGCTATTTAAGAAAGAAAAATTTTATTTTATTATTCAGTCATTTTTTTTTTATTAAACATGTAAGTACCATACATAAATAAATAAAAAAAAATTTACTAACATCAAAAATTTTCATTAAGACAAATTATCCAAAATATGCCATAATCAATCAACAAGTCGATTTTGAATTCTTCGTTTGTATAAGAGGTACTACGCCTACTTGTCCAATCCCTCTCAGTTTTTTACTGATGATTTGTTTTAAGTTCAAAGTCATTTGGACCATATTCAGAAACTTAGACTCCAACCGTTCGCAAGATATACAAAAATAAATATTTACTTTTTATGGCCGTATCAACGCCCTAATGGAATTTTTGAATTTTATATAGTTCATTCCACATACCAGGGATACTGTGAAAATTTCTAGAAGCACACATACATACATACAAACATGTCATTTTTATATATAAAGATTGTAACCATTTGTTTTTATTCTATGACAAATTTCGATTCGAACGCTATCGAATGCCTCGATCTGGCTATTCGATACGTCACGAAATGTTATTCGATACGAAAGCTCATTCGATCACGAATACGGCGATTTGGCCCCAGTTGTCAAAATTTTTGACAAGCATTGCAAACTGAACCAAAAAACCCGTTCACAAATGGTGGCAAACTTTTGCAATTGCAATCTGAAATGCACAAGAGTTGTGCTAATATTTTCCTGAAATGCGACAAATAAAGAAAATATGTAGAGATACGAATACTTTGTGAATCAATAATCATTGTTTGGCAGAACTAATATACAAGTGATAAATGAAGAATATAGTGTTACGATGCTCAGTAAATGTTTTTTTTTTTCGTAATTAATAATTTAATAGAATCCACCTTTATTTTAATTGATTTTGGGGTTCTATCAAAACAGTGCAATCAGCAAACAGTGATCCAGCAATTTTGGTGATAAGCTGAAATCGAATTCTTATTTTAATTGAAACTTCGTGTTTTTTAATTGAATCTTTATTTTACTGTTTTCTGTGCAAATAAATAAGTAGGTGGTCACATTAATCTTTCTTTTTGCACAGTAACTTTTACCCGCTTAAATGAATTAGATAAAAAAAAAAGGTTTCTGGCAGTGGCCAGTGATTATTTACGGCGGCAGAAAATCGTTTTCGTAGTTTGTTGCAAAATAACACGAAGCGGTTAAAACAAGGTCCATGCTATAACTACTCGCGCTAGTGTAGCTGTTTAATGAAAACTCTTTCTTTTTCTTTTTTTTTATGCAATGTAAATATTTGTTTAAAATATTCTTAATAAATTTTCTTTCGCTTTACATATAGATTGCCAAAAGGCTGGTAAAACTTATTTGAATGGAGATAAGTTGGTAGATCCGGAGACACCATGCAAAGTGTGCTACTGTCAAGGTAAAGTGGGAAAGTTTCAGTAACACATGCAACAACAATTTTCCTCTGTGGCTACCAAGAACTACTGCCACAGTATTGTTGCTGGTTGTGTACGCAGTAGTCTGTCTGTCTGTCTATCCAGTTATAGACTTTTGCACTCACTACATGGCGGGTGGTTTAAAAAAAAAATATGCAAATATTTTCTATAAAATAAATTTTCTTTTTTCTTGTTTTATTTTGTTTTCTGTAGGAGGAGAAATTTTATGCAGTTCTGTTTCTTGCTTTCATCGTGATGATTGTACGCCCAAGTATATACCAGGTGTTTGCTGTCCACACTATGACAATTGTCCAGGTTAGTTTTAATGCACTAAATTTGTAAATAAATTTAATGACTCTAAATGATGCACAATTGCAGTCACTTGCCGTAGGTAGACAAATACTGACAACAGAACAACACATAAAAAAAATAGCCCGGAAGAGGATACAATTTCAACCAAAGTGTTGGAGAAAATCCAATAATAATTGCGCTTGTGGAATCTGCTTCTGTGTTGCCTTTGCCACTACCAAAATTCACAAAGCGAAAAAGCTTCTATGGTTATTTAGACGTTAAATATAAATAATCAAGTAAAGAAAGAAGCAAATATATGACTTGATGAAATAAATGAATTCAATTGAGCTGATTTCAAGTATGGGACTGCTCTTGGTTGCGGTACGAGTAGTTACGGCGTTTAGTATACAGCCGAAAGATTATGGGTTCTAACCCTACACTATTCACCAATAGTGTTTCTGATATACATTAGTGTATGTTATAATGTATAGGGGAGTAATTTTTTAACCGTTTGGGTTTTGAAAAATGAAAAAAACACAGAAAAATGTTGGAAATAAGATTGGTGATGGCTGAAGTAGTCTGCACGTTGACTACAAAACTAAAAGTTTCCTGGTTTTGACCCCAGTTTCAGATTAAAATTATAAAAAAGAAAACATCTCGCATTTTTCTGATGTGCATTAGTGTGTCATGAAATGTTTACTAAAAATGGTGGCTACTAAAACACAGCTTCAAAAACTTTAATAGATCTCTTTGACATCATAGGCGCTTCGAAATTGCTAAAAACAAAGAACGTTCAAAAGCAGTGTTGTAAGATAGTGAAGCTTCACCTCCTATCAATTCTCCTGCTATCCCTTTCCTATAGCTCCAGCACAATGAATCGCAAATGTAGGTGTCCTCCCCTGAGTGCTGGTCCAAGATAAAAAAGAAATTGAATGAATACTTGCTGAGCATTTTTGCCATTACACCATGGCACGAATCTTTTTTTACACTGAAAAACCAATTATTAAAAAAAAATCAACCGATACATCCATAGAGAAGTATCTAACACATGCTCAATGATTGCCTACTACACACACAGCAAAAATCAAATGAAAAACGTAAAAAACAAGGTTGAATTAATATTTTTCGGTGGTGGTTTTGTTGCATAAGAGCTTTTTATATTAGTTCAACCTGATTTTATAATTTATAACTTGAAAATAGAATTTTTTGCTTTTGAAAGAACTGTAATTTCTGCTGATTTAATGTCAAAATGAAATTTATGTTGAATTCATTTCCAGTTAGAGTAACGTGAAATATATGTTGAATCAATGTTATTCGAATTTCCTTTCAACATGAAATTAATTTAAAATTAAAATAACCCTTATGTTAAAACAATTTTCATTCACAATGATTATAATGTTGTTTTATTATAAATTATTTTAGAATTAAAATTGCAATTAAGTTGAATTAACGTGTAAAGATAATCAGTACATATATATTCAAGCGCATTCTTGAAAAATCTAAGAAATCTTACATGTTTATATAAAATATGTCAAAAAGTCTGGAGAATTCGGAGTATACAAACGGAAAAACCTGTTTCAACTATTTTGCAGCTGATTTAAGTTTTATTTAAAATTTGGCATTTGTTTATTTAAAATTGCTCAATGTTCATTTTACTGATTCAATGTTAATTTAACATTCGTTTAAATTTGTACGAAAATCTTGAATTTTGCTGTACTGGTTTAGTAGATTGCAATGTTGCCTTAACATGATAAAACTTTAAATTTAATATACATAAAACGATTTTTTTTATTTAACATTTTGTGAAACGTTTTATTTATAACGAAAAATGTTGAATAAATTTGAAGGTAATTTTAATATTTTTTTTTCTAATCAATGTGCATCAGTTTGAATTTAACATGATTTTAATCAACATTTAGTCATGTTAATTTTACATTGAATGTTTCTTTTCTGTGTGTAGGTGTTACCTTCTATTTGAAAATGTTGGTATTGGAACAATATGGAATAATAATATTGAAGTCAGTTTTTATCTATTACAAAGTTTCCATTTTTTAATTGTGTCCCTCTTGCATTTGGTGTGTTATGTGTACACTGGCGAACATAAATGTAACCAGTTAAACTGAAGTGAACCAAAAATTAACTAAAAATATTGCTTCAGCTAATTCTGTAGAAATGAAGCAATTAAAACGAAAACGGACCGTATTTTCCAAAGTAAAAAAGAGAGTACGGCAGCAGAAATTTATAAAGTAACGGTAAATAAGTTTTTTGTAGAAAGAAGCAGACAAACAATTTTCTCAGTACTAAAAAAAACTTCGCTGTGACACTGCTTACAATTTTCACATTGATAAATCTGCAGCTTATTCAATTAAACGAATTCGAAGAAAGGCGAATCACTGAAAAAGACAAGCATCTTGTCGTCAAATTGTGGACCGAAAACTGCATAACGTCATATAAAAGGTAAAACCATCTAACTACCCATTTTCAGATTTTACAGGAGAGGAAAAAAACTCAATAAATCAGTCAAGTGGGTAACCCGAGAAAAAAGTTTCTTCAAAACATGCATGAAATTAAGAGAATCACCTATAATTATAATATTAATTGACCTTTTTTATTATATTTTTTGATATATATTTATTAAGCCTGAGGTCTTTTTTTATTTTATTTTGTTTTTTATTATTCGATATTTCGTTAACAATAATTTCCTATTATTCCTGATGATGTTAACAAGCTGTTAACGAAATATCGAATAATAAAAAACAAAATAAAATAAAAAAAGACCTCAGGCTTAATAAATATATATCAAAAAAAAAGAATCACCTATATTTTGACAAAAAAAAAAAACAATTTTTTTACGGAGTTAATTTACACATGGTAGAAAATATTCAATGGAGAAGCCGAATTAGAAATGTTTGCTACTTACATGGTTTTACGTTTTATATGACGATAAGTATCTATAGACTTTTGACAAAAGATCAAAAGTCGAGATGGGAAAATTTAAAATTAAAATGGTGAAGGAATCTTCACAAGATCTATTGTGTACACTAAAAAGCGCCTTTCTATGAATTTTAGTTTTTCAGATATCACAGAAAAAGTAATGAACTAATCTGGATTTGTTGTTGATTTAATTTGTAAGCTTGTTTTTCATGCAACATTATTTAATTTATGTCTCCGTCCTTAGACAACGAGGGACTCCTTGAACATGGCTGCTAGTTGTTATATTTATTTCGAATGCTGAACAATGTCAATAGAAGCTAAAAAGAATTTTTTTATTTTAGGATTCTTTAGTGCCCTGCAACAAAATATCTGCGTTTAATTCCATATAAAGGATTATACTCTGACGTGTGAAAAAATTAAAACAGTTTTAAATGAGAATCGAATGATTTTATCAATGCGAGTTTTCCATTTGAAATTACAATACAATCCTTGTGAATAACTGTGTAGCACAATTTCATTCGAATACTGGCCGTTCAGAATGTAATTGATGCAATGAACCGACCTTTTTAGCACTTTTTTCACTGCATGGAAAATATTTGATAAATGGGAGCACTTATTTCATTGTTGGGACGGTGTATTGTTCCGGAATGCTTTGCGTAACTCCATCAATGACTATGTACAAAGCCACAAATAAATATCTAATATAGAGTAATCTTAGCTGATTCACCATTTCTGAACTAAAGTGCAAAATTTTAAGTACTATTCAAAGGAAAATAAAATAAACAATTCCTATTGCAACGATATGAGAAATGTATTACTCTTCAATTTGTAAAAATAAAATTTTAAAATAATAAGGGTCATCATGAAAACGCTTAAAACCCTTGCAAACTGTGCAAACTGAGCATTTTTACAGTCACGCAAATGAGCTGTCGAAATTTTTATGGCAATCCTTTTATACAAACTTTGTAAACTTGCCGAACAATTTTGACTCGTAAACTTCCTCTATTCAATTGTGCATTTAGTAAAACAAAAATTTTAATTTTAATGAAATCACAAATACAGTTATAATTGTATAGAATGTATTATTTTAAATTTTTGCGCAAAAACATTCTAAAAATGTATACAATTGGTTAGAAATTTCCAATAAATCATACTGCAATTATTTCATGAATGTCAATTTTATTCACATTTAATTGGTCATATTCACCAACATTGCCTATTGACGTATCCTTTTAACTAAGCAAGATTTTTCTGTTTATTTTCGGCTAATCAACAGAGTTTTAAGATTAATGTGTAAAAGTTATTGCAAAGCAACGTAAAAACAAATTTCAGCTTAGATGTTTCCCATATAAAAAAAAAATAACAAGAAACCCCGTTATTTTTATTATATTTCAATTATTTATTGTTTTATTGGCATTATTTCAGTTGCTACCTCAGAATCGACTAACAACAAAACAATATTAACGACGACAACCACCTCCAAGCCGGAAATACAATATCCAAAAATAACAATAAAAGAGATCACAAAACCAATTGAAATTCGTATAACGAATGATAACAAAGCCATTCCCATACAACAAATGCTGAGGCCTTCATCATCATCCACTACATCAACAACAACAACAACAACAACAACAACAACAACAACACCTAGTGCTGCTATTTACAGCAATGCAACTACAACACCAACACCACCAACAGCTTCAACGCATATTAGCACCGTATCAACACCAGTAGCGACTCATACAAGTGCTATAAAATCAAATTTCAGCACCAGCACGGACAACAACCAAGAGAAGGCAGAAAGCTTTGAAATATTTAGTGTGGATAACAGCCAGCAAAATAAAAGTGTTATTAACACGGCTAAGGGACTCATTAATAGTGGTGACATTTTAAAATTAAGTGCCTCAGTAGCATATCCGTCGGCTGTTTCGGCAGCAACTGGAGAGATTGCTACAGCTGCCCCCTTAGACTACAGCATAGAAGTAGACGATCCCGTACCAGTTTTGTCAGTTTTCAGTACCCAAGGCTTGCCCGAAGATCCTAGTAAGGTGAATATAAAACGGGAGTATTTTATAACAACCGAAGGTATTACATCTGGTGCGGCAGCAGCTTTTGATGGTTTTGGCAGTGGTGAATATTCAAATTCTGAATTGATATTTAGTCAATCCGCCCAGGGACACAACACCTTCAACAATGCTGGTTTACAGCAATCCTCAGCAGAACAAGATAACGATACTGCTGATAGTGACAATATTTATCACATCATCTTGACCACTGACGGTAATAGATTCACTTCTACCTCGGAGAATTATTTGGCACTAAAGGGTGTATCAACAACGGAAGGTAAGTAATGGGAAAGGGAAAGGCACTTTTCTACAAATTTGGTTTTCGTAAAAGATCTTTTTCTTAAAAGTCACTTTTTTAACTCAAATGTCATTTTTCTAAAATGCAATTGAAAACTTTTTAAAATTGAAAAATTTTAAAATATCATTTTAAAGGGTGGAAAAGGTAATCCTTTTATAAAGTTATTTTATAAAAAGGTTTTTTAAATACTTCAGATGATAATTTATTCAACGAGCTTTCGTAATTGACTTTTAGAGATCAACATGGCACGATTTTTTTTCGTCTATTTTTGGAAACACAATTGTGCTAAAAAATGATTTCACTATTCAAAAACTGAAGAAATACGTTTATCGTTCACATATTTGAAACAAAATAATCTTTCTTACAGGTTTACCTTCCGATGACTTCTCAGGCAGTTCGTTTAGTCCCCTGGATTTAGTGAAAAAAGAACTCAGCACAGAAAGGCCGTCAAAGCAAGAATACTCCACGAAAACATCTGTCGAATCGGCGCTGCATCAACATTTAGATGATGAAGACTCAGCCATACCAGCGGAAAGTAATCCAGCCTATCCCTCTTTACCTGAAGATGATTTCAGTCTGAGGGACGACAATTTTCAAATCAATGATTCCGATGATGTGGCCGATGAGCCCAGAAGTATAGGAGGGGGCGCCCATAATATACCATCTAGTTTGGATGCCGTAAAGAGCACAAAACATTTAGATGATCATGTGTACGGAAGTGGTAGTGGCATGTCAATAGATGAATTAGCCTTAATGCATACTTTCTCCACGGACGGTAGTGGAGACTTAACACTGCAGCAATCGACAGAAAACTATGGTAAACATAAAACATCGCAAGTAATACAATTAATGTACTCTGGTGAAGATACGTCCGAAGAGACAAGAATAACCAATACAAGTGATTTTCAAGCGCAAAAATTTACACACAACAACACAAAAATATATGATTCATCCTCCTCAGAATCGTCCGAGTCTACACAACAAATGGAATTTGACTTGGGTTCAGGTTCGGAAGAAATCAAATCAGCTAAACCACAGAAAAATAGAGAACGTACAACAGCCAGACCGAAAAAAATCACAGCTGATATTGATATAGATGATATAGTCGATGCTTCGGGTAATGGCCCCCACGATGATCCTAAACTGGATGTGGAAAGTTTGAAACTAGATGAAACTGACGATGATTCATCCACAAATCCTGACAGGGCATCTAAAAACAATATTTTATCAGCTAAAATACAAGCAATTCAAAAAATTTAAAAAATTGTATACAAAAAAAGAGTCTTTTTAATTTTATTTTATTTCATTTAATTTTTTTTTTTTTTTTTGTTTCTTTTGTTTCTTTACAACAAGTGTAGATACAGAAGGAGAATTATGAAAACGTACTACTATGCGCACTTAGAGAAAACAATTAATGAATTTTGTAGAGACTGTATTTAAAAAAAAAAAAAGTTTTAATAATTACAATTTAGCATAAATGCTCCTCCCTCTTATTAAATGAAGGATAAGTAATTAGATTTGACAGATCCTATTTATTGTTTAAGTTAAAATTCAGAAAAAGCTAATTTAAGTAAAAATATCGAGTCATTGTTGCAATATTTTAAGCACTAAAGAGTAGACAAAACGAGAGAGTGTTAACACGAAATAAGAAAAATAAGCTGGGCTCCCATATGCAATAAGTTTACATAAATGAAAAGAAACTCTAAATACATAAAAGCACAAAAAGCTTTAAACAGCATATGTAACTGTGTTTAAAGCTTGAAAAAGAAAATTATTATAAGAAATTAAATGGGGTCTAATATGCCGCCACCAGTTAAAGGAGCAGGGCCACATGTTATGAAAAGCGTCGAAACTGTCGTACGATGATCCTGTAACTCCTGCATTGATAACATTTTTATAAAATATTTAGGAAAATAATGATTATTTGCTATGCAACATCTAATTATGTTCTACTTTTAACGTATTTATTCACCGAAAATAAATGGCTTGAATAAAAAATTTCAATGGCGATATTATGATGAATTAAACACATCGACAACAGCAGGCGGCGGGCTACAAACTGTCTAAAATAAAATTCGCGTGCACACATTCAAATGAAGGTGATTATTTTGAAGCCAATTCAGCTACAGACTACTCGACCAACTTTAGACTAATTTTTATTCTCGAAAAAGGCAATTAGTAAATTTACCCAATATAAAACGAAATCTATATATCGTTAGGTGAAAGGCAAAATCACGTAACTATCATTTTTAATTTTTAACAGGATGTGTGTCATAATCAAATAAAGAATCAATTTCCAAATTTTTGTTAGTTACATAGTTTTGCATTTCAGCTAACGATATATAAAAATTAAATAGTCGATTAATGTTATCACACCATTTGAGAAGCGTTTGATCGATTTGCCTGAAATTTTCTCGAGATGGTTTGCATGAAGAAAAATTTTAAAATTTCCGTTAAAAGTCGGAGAACTTAACGAGTGTAAATGATGTTTTTCCCATGTAAAAGAATCAGTTATATAAAGATGTATGTATGTATGTAGACTCCTCTTTCCATCCACTAACTAAACTCCCTTCTCCGAAGCGTCCGCACAGCCGTTACACCGAGACACCACCAAGATATGGGTATCACATTAAAAGGATTTTTGAAGGGAGCATAAAATATAATGAAACCTCTGCGAGCACTATATGGTGGACGACTATATTTCTATCAACATGAAAGGAATTTTTGAGAAGAAAACTGAAAATAAAAAAAATTAATATCAAGACCAATACAGAGTGGATACTTTTCGGAAAACCTGTGTTTTGAAAAATGTATCTTTTTTATTTTTTTGGGAAAGGGATTGGTGATATAACATTAAAAGTATCCAAATTTGGTGCAAATAACGTGGGTATATAAGTTGGTGTGGAGCAGCGAAGCGCCCCGTGTTAATCTTGTGTGAAATAAATAGGAGCATAGAAATATTTTATTTTGTTAGTGATAAAGGACCAAAACATATGTAGAACATTGTAAAGACATTGTACAATCAAAATATTGTAAGCAAATAAATTGTTTTTTTTTTGCATTTTACGTGATATATAAATGTAAATAATTTTAATGTGCCAATACTGAAAGTGTATTTCTACAACAAGATCTATCAGTTTACAGCTGATTGCGGTGTAGCTGCCGTCATCAAAACATTAAGTAGCCGATGACAAGGCAACCACTGGTGTCATTCAATTCATTC
The DNA here is from genome assembly GCA_963924685.1 of Dexiosoma caninum. NCBI lineage: Eukaryota > Metazoa > Arthropoda > Insecta > Diptera > Tachinidae > Dexiosoma > Dexiosoma caninum. The sequence goes on from OZ004727.1 coordinate 70,283,773, forward strand.
AAAACCCGAAGTGACTGCAAATTTCAGTGTATTTATTTATTTAACAAAAACAAAACATTATTTTTATCGAATAACTATTTGAAGATTTAAACTGTCGGAGAATATTAGTGGCTTTAAAAAAAATACGATTAAAATAAAATCTGAGTTGTTCATTTCCAGGGCGGCAGGAATCATTACAAATTTCAGCGACTTTATGAGTAGAAATATTGCTAATTCAAGTGATTGATATTTTTTCTGATGCCCTATACAGCTGAGTATAGCACTCAATATTCTCCGAAATAAACAAATGTGTCCAAATTCTAAAAGTGGGGTATTTTCTTCTCTTCTGAAAAATATATTATGTATTTTCAAAATTTGCAAACACTTTCTGTATTTAAACAGTACTTTCTCCAAAATAATACCTTTTTTCAGAAGCTTTTTAAAAATGTATTTTTCAAGATTATAATTTTTTCAAAAAATACTTTTTTAGCGAGGTACTTTTTAAAAAGTACTTTCGCAAATATTATTTTTAAAATTTTTGGCTAGTTTTGCCAAAAGCTACTTTTTTCTAAATGAACTTTTTCAAGATTGTACTTTTTTTCGAAACGAACTTCTCCAGAAAGGTACTTTTTTAAAACGTACTTTTTCAAGTAGTAAATTTTTCAAAAAGTTGGTTTTTTTATAAGTATTTTTCCCAAACAAAACTTTTTTCAGATTATACTTTTGGGTTTGTACGTTTTTAAGATTGTAATACTTTTAAGACGTGGTTATTTAAACAGAAGATACTTCAAAATTTTCTAAGTAGTAACTTTTTCAAAAATTCAAGAGGTACTTTTTCCATTGGGAATTTTTTCAAGTTGTACTTTTTCCACTATCTCCAAAAGACACTTTGTTAAGAGGTATTTTTTGTTAAACATGCCTTCATAAATGTTTATTTTGCAAAACGTAATTTTTAAAAATTAACTTTTTAGAAAGACACTTTCGTGGTACTTTTTTTTTAAAAAATTTATTTAATTTAAAAAAAAATAATTTCTTAAAAAGGTACTTTTTCGGGGTTGTTCTTTTTTTAACATGCTTTTCCAAAGGTACATTTTCGAAGAATACTTCTATAAAAGTAAATTTTCTAATAGATACTTTTTTTTGAAAGAAAACTTTTTTCACTGCTTACTTTTTCAAAGTTATTTTTCTTCAAGGTATTTTGTTCAAACGGTTTATTTTGCAAAAAGTTTATTTTTAAAAACGTTTTTTGTTTGCAACAGAGAAGTTTTTCAAATGCGCTGCCTTGTCTACTGTACATTTACACAGAATTGAGCAAATTTAAATTAATTAAAAATACTGCAATTATTTGCAACAATTTAATACACGATTTTTGAATTATAACTGTTCATCACAGACTGCTTATTAATGCAGAACTTCTAAAGAAGATCAACTTGAAGTCCTTCTGAAATGTTGTGATCATATCAACGATACAGTTCTACGCATAGCTCTATACTTCTAATGTGGCTCTGAAATTTTGCTGATATTTTCTTCTTTAATTAAACAAAAAAAAACATTTCATTTAGTCTCAAACATTTTTATATAATTTTTCATTGCCTGCCATTTTTGATTTTGGAAAATATTAAAATAGATTAAACGAAGTAATAGGATAGGCGAATTGAATTCACCTTGGTCGAATAAGAATTTTCACGATTTTGTCCAAATGAAGAACAATAAAACAAATAAACGAAATGAATAACAAAATCAAGAGAAGGCGACATGAAAGCTTTTATTTTATTTGTCATTTAAACATTAGACTGAATTGAATAAAAGTTTCTTTATTATTTTAAATTAAATTATAATTCATATTTAGTTTTAATTTAAAAAAAAAATATTCTTAGTATTAAATATATTTTTAATGAAACAATAATAAAAGAAGTCATTTCACTTAAGATTTTTTTTTCTTTAGTTTATAATTTATATTCATTGGTTTAATTATTTTTAACTTTTAGCATTAAGACAAACAAATTATTTAACAAGCAACACTATATAATTTGATATAAAATATCCTTTATTTAAACCTAAATAAATGGTTCATTCATTTGCTTCACTATCTAGAAATATTAAAATTTTATTTTATTTAAATGTTGTGTAAGTTATTTTTAAATTTAAATTTTATTTGGATTTTTGCCGGAAAAGCAAATAAATTCCTTTATTTAAAAAGAAAAAGTAGTTATTAAATAAAAACAGAAAACAATAAATTTGTATGTTGATGAAATAAATTTAATAAAATAAAAACAAATCATAATTGTTTCACTGTTACCAGCTCAGCAGATTTATATTTGCGACAGGGATTATTGTTTTTAGTTTCTTTATTCTCAACATTTATTTTTATGAAAGAATAAATATTTCAAAAGTACGAATTTCAAGGTTTTATTTTTTAAAAAAAAATTTTTAAAAATAAGAAAATAGGGACATCGTTTGACCTTGGAGGCCATATTTGGAACTTTCCGTTAGATTTAACTCATTCAAAGCAAATTTTCATATTCATATTTTAAGTGCAGAAAAATTAACAAACTATTTCTTCAAAATTTTTCATCCACAATAGGTCTCGAACGAATCAACCGATTTTAGTTAAATTGAAAGCAATCGACATTTCTACTTAAGGTTAAGGCTGGTTTGATTAGAAGTTCATTGGAAAAAACAATCAATTGAACCGGTTCATTATCCAACGACATCTAAGTGAGCTCAATATCTTTCAAATATCGCGTTCTTAAGTTATGATACGTTTACGTACATACATTCACACACACACACATGCATACATCCATACTGACATCATCGCGAAAATAGTCAGAATCTATTCTCAGGACCTTAAAACTTCGAAATATAATGAAGACTCGATTATCGCATGCTAAGTAGTATGATCAAAGTTCATAGTCGTTATTTATTTACTAGGTCTTGAGGAGGTGACGCACTTAATATACTGTATTGATGTCTTTTTTCATAATATACTAGGTGATCACGCCACGCGTTGCTGTAGCTGTTATGTGTCCATCTACATGCACACCTGTTGATGTTTTACCTCTCCTCCCTACCTCTCTGCCCATATTAACAGTGCGCAGCCGTACATCTGATAAAAATTGCCAATTTTCTTATTTTTCGCATTATTTACTTTCCCGTATACCGAATTTCAGTCATTCAGACCAAAATGAGAAACTTTAACTTTAACCGTTCTCAAAATATAATGAAATCAATATTTGGTTTGTATGGGAGGTACCACGCCCAGTTGTCCAATCGCTCCCAATTTTTGACTGCTAATTTCCTTTAACTACAAAGTCATTTGAACCATATTCAGAAACTTTCAGAATGTAAATGTAGTATAAGACAATAGAATTAAATACAGCACAATCAAACTATTTCTGTACTAACTGGCGGTCTAAGCAACCACACTTAACCGTCTCATTTTAAACTGGAATCCCCATTTGTTCGTATTATTATTCAAACTATATTCTATTTGTATTTTCTATTAATTTATCTAATAATAATTGATTTCAAAAAATGTTAGAATAGCTGCAGCCCAGTTTAAAAAAAAAATTAAAAATAGTAAACCAATTCAATCATAATAAATAAGCCTTTCATTTCTTTTAAAACAAAACTTGATCGCAATTATTATCTAACAGAAGTTGCTTTCGCAAGAAGAAATATTAATACAGAAATAGAGTACAATCGCTATGAAAAGTCCATAATTAAACTGAAAAAAAAAATAAAAACCCAATCAGTTGAAAGGCAAAGAAAACCAAGAAAATCAAGCTGTCAAAAAGCATCTTCAAGTACTTGCGTCTGAATCTTGATAAATGCGACCAACTAATTGCAATCTGCTGCTTTCTGATTTTTTTTATTCAAAAAACAATAATAATAAAAAAAATATAACATAAGAAACCCTAATTTGTATGAGGAAAATGTTTTTGAAGGGAAATTGGATGCCATTCGAAAATATGAACAATCTATCAAAATTGCATTTGTTTTAATTAGGTCATATTGTTGAGAATTCACTGTATACATCTATATTAGGTTTGTTTCCATTGCATTGTCATAAACTATTTGTACTGCGATGTTGATATTTTTCAGCCATCATGCGAAAATATAAAATTAAACACAAAAAAAAGATCATCATCTGTGTGACGAGGAATATAAGAGCAAAAAAAAAAATAAAAAACGAGTACAACATGATTTACAGCATTTCCAGCAAAAGTAACTGAAACACCAAAAAATAAAATAAAAATGCAACAATAATAAAAATAAAAAATAATGTAGAGGCCACAAGTACTATTGCATAATTCAAAGAAAAAAATACAACAAAATTCATTAAAAAAAACCATGAACATTACGATTTTTTTAATGAAGAGGATGTGTGTGTGACTGTAATGATATTATTTAACTTTTGGACACAATTTTTTTTAAACAGTACATTTCAATATTAACAATTAAATAAATTACATAATGCATAAAATGAGCACAATATCACGCACACATAAATATTTACATATGCATTTGATAATGGTTTCGGGAAACACTACAAATAAGTAAGCATTTATTGTTTTATATACGAATGTAAGTGGCACTATATCTCATTAAAATGCATTAGAGGTAATAATTTCATGTGCATATGGATATATGTATCTATGTATGTGCGTTTGTGAAATTTCTAACACAAGACATCACTGAATGTCTGCCATTAAACGTAAACACTACTAAACACCGCCATACATACGTAATGAATTAAACATTAACAAAACTGCATGAAGTAGTTGTAAAAGTAAAAGCAAAAGCATATACTGAAAACACATTAAATAAGCAACAACAAACATGGGAAGCAGTAATGGCATGCTCTTTTATTTATGTTTACAAAACAACAATAACATCAACCAATTACAAAGCCAGAGTTTCACGTGAAAGTGAGAGTAACAACGTCAATTAAAAACAATTGAATTGACTAATTTAAAAGCCAAACACAAAATGTGTAAAAAACCCAACAACAGCTACATGTATATATGTAAGTGCACACACATGAGTGTATTCTTATAAAAATATATATGCATGTGTGTACATAAATGCATACATGTATAGTATTTTGCATACAAGAAATAGTATTTTCTAGAGGATATTTTATTATTTTTTATCAATAAAAACTAGAAAAAAAACTTATACAAATAATTTAAATTTAAATATGTACATAAACAGAATAAAAATTTAACAACAATATTTTTCGAAGAATAAAAATTCGGTGTTCGTTGCCGAGGATTTTAATTTTGTTTCGAGCATAAATAACAATATAAATGCGTATAAATTAAAATGAAAAAAATTAAATAACAATTTACTTTATAGGTTTATTAATTTCTACCAATTTGATCAACTTGAGCCTGCAAATTGTTGATTACCTCGGAGGGAACTTGATCGCCTAAAATCTCAAAGAGATTTATGCGTTGATTGCCAGGAATTTGTTCGTATGCTCCCAATTCAATACCTTCTTGTACATTTTGAATTTGTGCATCTTTGGGTATTAAGAAAGTCTGTTGGGCTTGTCGTATGGCCTCGTTGGTATAGGCAGCACCCTCACGTTGTTGGGGTAGACCATAAGTGAAGGCTACAAAGGCTAATACTACTAAACACACAGCACGAGATTTCATTTTGTTTTTAATACAATTCTGCTTTTTTAGCTGTAGAAAGATGTTAACAATAACTTTGTTTTTTCTGCAAACACTTTTTTTTGGTTTTTTGTTTTATCAAAACTGAGATGATCTTACCTTATGCACGTTCCACACGTTAATAATACTAGTTGTTGGCATTTTACCACTGTTTATAGGCTTTACTTTAACCAAAAAGTAATACTGTGCTCTTTTCGTGGATAAGTAGGTATTCATTTGAGTTTTAAGAGAGGTAAGTAAGTGTTCATTTTAGGTTTAACAATTACAAATTCATTTCAATAGCTTTTATTGTTTTATTTCCATTTTATTGTGAAGACGATTTAATTTTTCTGTTTTTTTGCAAAATATTTTTTTAGCGAAACTCATCTTCTATGCAAAACACGTTAGATAGTCAATTATTTTTTAAAGTGGTCACATCTTTCTACTCGGTTTGCCCCCTTCAAGAAATACGAAATTTAGAAAGTAATGTGTATCACATATCGATGTATGTACTACATAGGAGTATGTACATATGTACTGTATTCTCAGTAATAGTCTTGAACAAATTTTATTTCTGTGGTGGGTTTGTTATGAATATCGATCGATTCACCCTTATCCACGTTAAGAAAAATTTATACCAAATTTTTAGTTTGATCATGAAAATGGAAGGCAAATGAAGCCGAATGGGTTAGTATTTCCTCTTCCATCATTAAATGCAGCAAATGTTTCATATGGCGATTTGCATTCTGGAAAAGTGCATAGCACTTTTCGCTTTATGTGTTAAAAACGTTCTCACTTTATTATTATCATTTAAAGAACTGTAAAATTGCTTTATAGCGGCAGAAAAAAGTTTCAAAATATGCTACGTAGGTATAATAGTACCTTCTAATTAAGTTTAAACAAATTAAATTTGTTTACTTTGTAATCTTTAAATAAGACTGTAAAAAAACAGTTTTCTTACGTCATCTAAATTAACGCCAGAATTCAATTTGCAGCCATTTGACAGTCTATTGACAATTATAAAATACCACAAATTTGACACCTGGTTGTTTAAATTTAAAAGTTGTAGCGCTTCACAATAGAACAATGCATTCATTGTCCAAACATATACACATATTTAAAAAGTAATAAAAGTCGGTTACACACAAATCTTATGTTAATTTTCGAGTAACCTTTATGAAGTGAATCACTTGTAACAGGGTAATATTTGGGCGTAGACCTGCCATGACTTATTGTCCTTATAAGGCCGTGGTGGAACCTACTCTGCTTTACGGTTCCTCGTGTTTTGTGGGATGGTGTACGATGCTTATTTCTATACTTGATTGCATGCTGTTTAAAGGGCTAAACTGGTGGCAGTAAAGATAAATGCAGTTAACTCCTGGCCTAAACTGGACTACGCACACGCTGCGATCCTGTAGTATATTAGCGTCGACTATATGGTCCCTGATAACTTTCTAGGAGGAGCATTTGAATTCGAAATTCCGAATAGGAACTTGTGGTCTGACAATGCGGAGGTTTCAATCACATTTTCTGTCATGTTGACTGCACGCCCCCTGAGGAGGATTTCGGAAATAACGAGATTTGTTTTGGAGTCGGGGTGATTTCACGTGGGAACTGTCCGATCCCCGGGTTGAATGGTTTGTGATATCACGTTACATTCTCCTTCGGCGAGAGTCCACCGCAATCAGAAACCATAATAAACATTTCATATTTTGTCCAACTTTTAACCGTAAATCTTTTTGTAAATATGCTGAACAAATTAAGCAAAAAAAATTATCTTACAAGCAAAAGTAGGCTATCGCAGCTGCGTACTGAACTCACTAATCTAACAATACCCAGGCTTGAAAAATCAAAATTTGCTTAATAATATTAATTATACAATATCAATTAGGAAAAAGAAGTTGAAAGTCATGCATCTTTATACAATAGTAGCAATTTAAAATTTTGTGCTTAAAAAGAAACTTGAAATTTATTTGTATTTAATAAAAGCACGCGAATATTTCACTGACCTTGTGTTTTGTAGTCCTTCAAAACAACCACCATAAGAAGTGGTTTTTGGAAAGCCAACTGTCAACTACTTAAAAATCTTGTTCGTTGACTGGCTACTCAACAACTTCCAATCAAAGACTATAAATATTGCACATAGTATATTTAAATTTTTAACGTTTTTATTGCTTCTCTATAAAGAGGGGGAGAAACAGGGGAAACAAAACTTCCATACTCATATGGATGTTAATTGTGAGAAAAGAGCAACAAGTTTTTCATCTTTTTTTTTTGTTCAAAACTTATTCAACAAAAAATAATACAGTTTTTTCATATAATTTAGGAGCAACTAAGCTGGGATAAGATACATATGTTACCGATTATGTTATTGTAGGGTACAAATATATGTTTTATTGTTGTACAAATGAAATTATTCTAGGAGCATTATTTTTAAGGAAACAAAAAATTTAAATAATTAAAAACAAAAAATTCTATGCTACAAAAGACACCAGGGCCTAAATAACGGTATTGGATACCGAACGGAATTCCTATGCATTTAAATAGTTTTTTGTTTGAAATTTTGATTCGAATGTCGTAATTTCGCCGCAGTTTAAAGCATTGAAATTTGTTTGCAACATTTAGAGTTTTGTTCAAAAATATATTTAGATAATAAAAAACAATATAATTTCTGTAATGCATTATGAATAGCTAAAGGCAGTATAGCTACTCATAAGCATTAAGCACATAGACAATACTCATAAAGTATTAATCTACCTTAACGGCCCGTTTTTAGAAAACGAAAGCAAAAATTCGTTCGTGTATTTACATTGAAAACAAAAACAATTTTTTGAATTTTATTGTTGTTTTCAATATATGTATAGGTTGTTACTCTCAAATTGAATATTTTCGCATTAAATTAAAATTTTGACAAATCAAACGCAATTTTTTTAATACAAATTAAATTTCATTCGAAACTAATTAAATTATTTTCAACACAAATTCAATTTTTTTTAAATGAAATTAATTTTGTTTTCATTTTAAATTAATCTTTATTGTTAGAAGACGAAATGTTTCCCTTGTTGCACCTATGAACATACATGGTATTATACATAAGAAACTGATTGCAAATCCTGCGGTTAATACCAGCATCTTTCCTTGAAGAATTATTCAGTAAATTATGTTAATCCAACATCATAGGTGCTTGCCTAATTCTTGACAATGAAATTACTTATACACAAAACCCAACTGATGACAGATAACATTGCTGAGTGCAGGATTCAACTGTGCTAAACCCAATAGAAAAATTTTTCTCAAAAATAAACCATTTCTCGTAATTTGCCAGCTGATTACTAAACAATCCGTTAAAGCCGTAACATCTTCAGATTGCAACAATTTTTAAGACGGTGTAAGACATACTTCAGCCCATTTGATCTCATTACTATTTATACCGCTTACATCCGCCCGAAAATGGAATATAGCTCTCATGTATGAGCCGGTGCTTGAAAGACAATTTTAAAGTTACTCGACCGTGTAGAGAAAATAGCGAAAAAACTCATTGGAGATAGTAGGGCAGCCAACTCTATTGACTCTCTTGAGCGTCATCGCAATGTGCCATGCGTTTCGTTGTTCGATCGGTACTATAATGGAATGTGTTCTAATGAAATCCGAAACCTGGGCATTCATGCGCATAACGCATTCTTCATTAAAAGCGCATCCATTTGTGGTCGACTTCGCAGCGAATCGCAATAAGCATTACAGAGAAAATTCGTTTTTTGGCCGAACAGCACGTTTGTGGAATAGACTACACGCGGAGATCTTTTCTGTCACTTTTGACATGGGAAATTTACAGGAAAATACAAATCGAATATCCATAAACACTACTCCCTCTACATTCCGTCCCAAAACCTTATTTCTTAGTTCCGGGACAATGCACCGCACCCTGATTGCCGGTCCACGAAAATAAAATAAAAAAATTATTATGTTGATATTACCATAACTTTGTCATTAGCTGCATCTGAAGAACCGCTGCAATGAATATTTCACATCAGATGTAACGGAACATCTGGAGGATGAAAATACGAATTTGTTTTTTTTAGTATTTTTTGTTCTTTTTAACAAAATCTAATTTGAAGCTAAAAAATAATTTTAAAAAATTTGTGTAAAATATAAAAAAAAATTCATATAAAATAAAAGAAGTGAATTTGAAGTCGAAGAAAAATTAACATGTATTGAAAATAATATAGTTTGTTCAGAATAACATTCAATTTGCACAAATTTGGTGGCTTAGAGTGAAGTGAACTGTATGGTAGAGTTCAAGGCGTCTTTAACTAGGTGGTGGTGCATCGTGTTGTTGTACAACAATACACGCTTTTTGTCCGCAATATGTCAAAAACAACTGATACTAATATTACATAGAAAATGTATTTTACTGATGAACAAAAAGTCTGTGTAAGATTTTGAATTTTTTGAAACATTTGATTTTAAATACAAAGTTTGTTCTGACCAAAAGTAGAATTTTTAAACAAGCTTTTGACATTTTAAGCACAAACGTAGGTACAGCAAAAATAAATACCAACTGTTTTAACAACACCACCTTGTTTGATACGCCTTGGTTGAGTTTTATACCATGTTCAGTTCGGCCACTTGGCACGGTCTCTGAACCAGTTGCCAACCATGGTGTTCATACAACTGTTCTTGGTTCAGTTTGTCACTTCGTTTTCTCAATTTCCTCTTTTTTGCATTTTTGATAGATATGTATTTATTAATTCTTCTTTTTATTTGACCTTCTATTTTTACTGTAGGTAATAATATAATTTAGCACTGTAGGTCTTTTTTATAAAAAAATAATAAAATACAAATAAATAATTTAAAAAACTTTTTTATAAAAAAGACCTACAGTGATATGTATTTATATATTATGTAAATATATTATGTATTATTTTTCAAAAAGGTTTCCTTTACTTTATTTTAAACACTTTTTTCTTTATTGTTATTTTGTTTTTTAAGTTAGATAAACTAACGATATTTTTTTTTATCTGGGACCAGCACTCAAGAGATGACTCCTACACATGCTAAGCATTGTGCTGGAACTATAGGAAAGGGATAGTAGGAGAAACGACAGGAGGTGAAACTTAATTAATTATTTTACAGCTCTGCTTTTTGCACGTTCTCTGTTTATAGCATTGTTGAAGCTTGGGTTTAGTAGCCAATTTTATTATTATTTTACTTCCCCGTTGCTACACAATACCGACGAAGGAGGGCGTTCTGATGGATTGTGGATTGCTATCTGCTGAAGCCGGTATTGTTCAGTGACCAGTGTCTATGCCTTCACTACTGAAACCTTCCGACAACAGCTGACACACAAAGGCATACTAATTCACATCAGAAAAATGCGAGATGTTTATTTTTATTTTAACATTTTAGTCTGAAACTGGGGTTGAACCCAGGTCTGTTTTTGGTTTTGTAGTCAACGTGTAGACAACCATCTATCGTGCCATCGCCACCCTCAGCAAAACTAGGTATCATAGTAATTTGTACGTGGTTCGTACTTGGTTCAGAAAGAACGAACATGGTTCGCTCTCAAATTTATGTATGTGGAACCAAGTAGTTTCAGTAGAGGGTGGCGATGGCACGATGGATGGTAGTCTGCACGTTGACTACACAACCAACTGTTCAACCCCAGTTTCAGACAAAAAAATTTTTAAATAAAAATAAACATCTCGCATTTTTCTGATGTGCATAGTGTGTTTTTGTGTGTCAGTTGTTGTCGGAAGGTTTCAGTGGCGAAGGCATAGTCAGTCACTGGTCACTGAACATTACCGGCTTCAGCTGATAGCAATCCACAATCACATCAGAACGCCCTCCTTCGTCGGTATTGTGTAGCACCGGCGAAGTAAAATAATAATAAAAATAGCTACTAAAGCGAAGCTTCAGCACTGCTACGAGTATAAAAACAAAAGAACGTGCGAAAGCAGAGCTGCAAAATAATTAATTAAGCTTCACCTCCTGTCGTTTCTTCTACTATCCCTTTCCTATAGTTCCCAGCACAATGCTTCGCATGTGTAGGTGTCATCTCCTGAGTGCTGGTCCTAGATAAAAAAAAAAAAAAAAAAAAAAAAAATCATGGTTGGGGTACGAACCACAAATATTGCTGTCCGTGTAAAAATGGTATTAGCCACCCACATCTTACCCTATTGTGTGGTTGTGTATGTGTACATTAATATCGGTTGACGAATGTGCAGAGGATATGGACAGATGAATAAATATAAATGCATCTCGAGTACAATATGAATTATATTTATTCGATAATTTAACAATTTAAAATTGTATGTAAATGTATGTACATATATAGTTAGTTAATTACAATTTAAGAAATTGCTGTTTTTAGCTTGAAAAGCAATAGATAAGTAATTTTTTTAGATTTTGGCAAGGTTTTAAAACTAGTTTCTTAACATTGACAGCATGATATCTCATACACACTTTGTTTTATTTAAATTCAAAGATAGGAATCCGCTTAATGAAATACCCTATATAAACAGAGTTTGACAAACTAATTGGTGTGGCGAAAAACTCACCTTAGCCGTCGAAACGACATGGTGTGAATTTGTCTTATAATCGAGAATGGAACACGAATAGTAATGAAATGTAGCATATATGTAACACTTTTCTCAAAAAGGAAAATCCCATATGTTGACTTTAAATTAATTATTACAAAAAGCAATTTATTTTGCATTAAGATTATTACAATATTAAATTATAATAATTATTCAATTATTCATAACCACTTTTCTTAAGTTTTTCACAACAGTAAACAAACTTTTACGTTTGGCCTAAAAATTCGTTAGAAACTGCGCAATCAGCCAGCCAATGGACGAAAAAGCTAATGAGTTTTCCTGGTAATTATTTTGCCCTGGATTACACCTTCTCCGAAGAACAAAGATCTGGCAACGCGATTTTGAAATTATTGACAATTACTAGCATGTGTAAAAGAATTGTCAAAACGTGTTGAGATAAAAAAAAAACAACAGCCAAGTGAAATATAAAAAGCGGCGTGATTTAAAAAAAATTTGTTTATTAAAATCACCAATACTTTAAATTAAATATAAAATTAATTCAGCTTTAAACAACTATTTATACACTTTTCAAATATATAATTTTATAAACTAATACAAAGAGGAACTATAAACACAAAATGGAAATGGAAAACGGAGAGGGTCATGTGCAAGTACATTTCAAAACTAAACAAGAACAGTAAGTGAAGTAAAAAAGATTAAGAAAACGATATGAAAGCATTAATTAAACAAAATTCCACTACTTTTTCAAGATATGCTGTGCCAAACGTCCCGTATTCGATTGAGGCTACTGTGACGACTACCGAACTAAATACCTTTATCAACACTCTCTTAGAACATGCTTCTTTGGAAGAACACAAAAAGAGCAATGTGGAATTTGACTTCCTGGTGTTCGAAGAGTACTTACGAGGTCGTCTTTGCGATCATCTGAAGGAAAAAGCGATTTCATTTGAAGATGCCATAGAATTAGAATATGTTGAAAGATTTCCAGCACCAGAACCCCAAGAATGTCTATTACATGATGATTGGGTTTCAGCAGTGAAGACTTGTGGCAAGTGGATATTAACGGGCTGTTATGACAATACTATTAACATATGGACGATAAAAGGAAAACATGTCTTAACTATACCAGGTCATACTATGCCCGTGAAAGCAGTAGCTTGGGTTTCATTGGATAATGAACGTGGCAAATTTGTTAGTTGTTCACAAGATCAAACGGCTATACTTTGGGATTGGTTAATAGAATCTAATTCAGTGGAATGTGTATCCGTTTGTAAAGGACATGAGCGTGGCATTGATGGTGTTGATGTGAGTCCTAATAAACAGAAATTTGCTACTGGCTCGTGGGATACCATGTTAAAAATATGGTCTGCTGACATCAATGAAGCCGGTGAGGGAACTTCTAAACGTGCAAAATCGGATACCGGTTCAACAAGGGTAAAATAAATCGTCATTTGATTTCGAAAAAGCGATAGGTTACAAAAAAAATTGTATCAAAATACATGTTCCTACAAAATTTTACATACCTGAAATTAGAAATAACGTTTTTTATCAACAAAATTCGGAAATGCATAAATGCAAGTCAAGAAGTTTGAAGGTATTTAGATTCCATAAAAATTTTTCAATGTAACTTGGGCTTTCTGAATTCATATGATGATATGTACTTTGCGTTTCTATATGATTAAAATTAACCTATAGCGCTGAGATGCATTTAAAATGTTTTTATAGACACCACAACTGACTCTACAGGGACATCGGGAATGTGTGTCAGCTGTTCAGTGGATTGATGATAATAGTTTATTGACTAGTAGTTGGGATCATACCATGAAGATATGGGATTTAAATTTGGAAGGTGTAAAAACAGAAATATCAACAAACAAATCTATATTTGATGCTAGTTATTCAAATATAAACAAACTGATAATAACCGCTTCAGCTGATAAAAATATAAGACTTTACGATCCCAGAACAAATCGTAAGTAAATAAATTTGGGGAGAATAAACACAACACATTTAATATTGTAATTGTAGAAGGTTCAGTAGTACGCAACACTTATTTAGGCCATCAGCAATGGATACAAACTATAATGTGGTCAAACACTGAAGAATACCTTTTCGTGTCTGGTTCTTATGACAATCAAAATAAATTGTGGGATTGTCGAAGGTTGGTTTACTATTAATTGGTAAATTACTTGGTTATAATAAAGCGAATATTTTCTTTTTTGCAATCCTTTCAGTCCTAAAGCTCCTTTATATGATTTAATTGGTCATGGAGATAAGGTAATGGACATTGATTGGTCTAATCCTAAATACATAGTCTCAGGTGGTGCTGACAATACGGTACGTGTTTATAAGTCACGTAAAGCATTAAATCCCTCTAACTCCAGTGTGGACATCAAATAATTGAACTAGTATATTTATATGAAAATAAACAATATTTCTAGAAATATTTCTTTCTGTGTGATGTTAATTTAAAATTTTTGAGCCCAGATAAAGGAGACCATAAAAATTATAAATATGTATAGCATTTTGTTCATGGGAGTTTCCTCTGTTTTGGTAATAGCATGGCCTCTTTGGAATTGGTGCTTGGTGTTGGCCAATTTAAAAACATTTCAAAAGGAAAGTTAATATTAGCTTCACGATTCTTTAAAAATTTACATATATTAAGTTTTCTTCAAAATACAACATAGTTAGAAATGTGGATGGCAGTGTCACCGTCATAAAACTAGAACATACCACGTTATCGCAACGGGCCGAAGTGAGGCGTCTCCTGTACGGTCCGCCACCTGCATTACCACGTTTTAAATGACTCTTCCAACCATTCATCCCAAAGTAATGTTAATATGTACTAATAAACAAACATAAAAAATCCTAACTGTCAGGCCCACGATATCGATAGAATTTTTTCATTGGTTCTACTACATTCAAAACAACAATATTTTAGAATTTAAGAAAAAAAATTTGATAAAATTCCTCCTTTTGTAGAAAATTTAAAATTAAACAGGACTTACCTTCTGAAGCTGGGCTTATCCCAATGTTACTTGGTATTACATATAATAATAGAAGTACATACGTATATTTAATGCCAAAACATGCAAATTATGTGATTCTTTATGTCTTCTTTTTTACCGGAAGCGATTTTAATTCTCTTATAAAAACACTTTTAATTTAAACTAACTGACTATCGCATGAAAATATTATTTTACACTTTTAAATTAACTTCATTAACTTTTAAATGATATTCATTTTATAAATACGAACATTTTACTTCAAAATATTTTCAGTTTTCAGGCGTCACATTTGACCTTTATACTCTCAAGTTGCAAAGAGATACTGAACTGTTTTACATCTTTGATACAAATAAGAACTTTTATTCTTGTGATATTTTACTTGCTGAAGCGGAAGATTTATAAAAAAAATATTATTGATAAAATTATGCTAAAAACATTGAAACGCTAAGGCTCAAATATTTTGTACCATTATGGTAATATAAAATGTATCACTTTTTAAAGGCATTGACAAACTGTAGCCATAGAAAATGCAACATTTATTTTCAGAATGGAAACCATTGTGGTAATATAAAATGTATCACTATTTAAAGGTATTGGCAAACTGTAGAAAGTGATACCCATTGAAATGACAACATTTTTTTTCAGAATGAAAGTCACATTAAAATTTGAGAGGATATTAACGTTATTAATTACCGCTTTGTTTTAGGTTGCCAGATAGAAACATGAAAAACTTCCAAAACTCTGGCAGTTTCATATTATTCTATATTGAATGCATAGACTGTGTGAATGATATCTGTGATTGAAAGCACTTACAATTGTAGTGGTTGGATAAATTGCAATGCCAGAAAAATATCAGAATCGTTCATGGAACTTTATTACGACATATAAGTATGTATGAAGACTACTTAACGAGTAAATTCTGTACAAAGAAGTTCCTCAGTAGACACTAGACTGATTATATAATTGCAACAACGATAAATGCAAAAAAATTCTTAAAAAAGCTCCTGATAACCGCTACAATACTAAGAATTTTAAATATTTTCAAAGTTTTGAGCTACTGTTGATTTGGCCAAAACACCTATAACAATAGGTGTGTTTTTTTACTTTTCTGGTAAAGTTCGGTAAAATGAGAGTAAACTATAATTTATCTCAATAAGAGACAAAAATGTACAAAAGTAAGAAAACGCAAAAAACCAATCTTGAATTTTTAGTCAAAAATTGGGAAAAGTCCACTGGTGAACTCAGTAAGCATTAGCGACATAGTACTATATGGATCTGCTTTCCTCATCAATTTTGAGTTTGCTTTTATATAAAAAAAATACTTTATATGAGAATACCATAAAGTATGTAATAATACGTTCACATATTTTTTCGGGAAAAAGCACAGTTTTAAAATTAGAACCATATATAAATAAAATAAACTTTTTTTTATCTGGGGCCAGCACTCAGGAGATGACTCCTACACATGCGAAGCATTGTGCTGGAACAATAGGAAAGGGATAGTAGGAGAAACGACATGGCGTGAAGCTTAATTTATTATTTTACAGCTCTGCTTTCACATGTTCTTTGTTTATACTCGTAGCAGTGCTGAAGCTTCGGTTTAGTAGTTTTTAATTTTTTTTTCTATCTTGAACCACTACTCAGGGAATGAACCCTACACATGCGACGCATTGTGCTGGAACTTCGCCGGTGCTACACAATATCGACGAAGGATTTCGGGCAATGTTGTTATGCACCTGAAACAAACCTAATGTATATGACAATGTACAATTACAAATCTACACACATGCATACATCTATAAAAAGCCAATAATTTGGTTTATACATGTTAATTAAAGAAATCCCAAATAATTTACAACTAAATCATGGAATAAAATTAATTAATATTAGTTCATTGCATTGTTGGGAAACTTAATTTTACTTTATTATTGTTAACTTATAAACCAGCTGATTGCTTGTTCTTCTTGCCCAAACTAGCCCAAAGATAAAGTACGGGCTGTTTCGTGCAAGAAGAAAAAGAATATTACTCTCTCAAAACGTCTCTCATGTACCCATTTTTTGTGTAAGAAAACGTTGTCGGGTAAGCTTAGAGTAAAAAACACACCTAATATGTGCAATTTTCCCATGGTTTGCTAATACTAGTTTTATACAACTGTTAACAAAAATTAAGATAATCAGAATCTACCGGCTTATTGACATTTATTATATTGTTATCTCAGTTACTCTTATTAATTAAATCGCCATGTATGATATATTGCTACAATTTGCCAGATTGTTTATATTTGTAATAATGCCCAAAATAAAATTCAAGGCTCACGATGGCCGAGTTATAATTCAATCGCTTTGTCGCTGTCCAGACTTGAAATTTTTGTTACAATAATCTTGATTTATATTTTTGCGAACGGATACAGAATTTCATGTGCGCTTCAATTACATTTTGCTTTGAAATTCTCACTATTGCAGCTGAGAATTGCAAAACTGGAATTTTATAATGTCGATACTAATATAATTTCAAATCAGAATTTTTAAAACTACAAGTCTGAATAGAGACTTAAATGCATGCAAAACAAACCCAAACTTTTAAATTTAGTTAACGGGGGTTACAGGTTCAAATTTAAAAACTCGCTCATTGTTTTATTATTGCACTCAAGCATGTAAAATTTGTTTAGTTTGCTTGCAAATTTTCTGTGCAACTTGTGTTTTAAATTATGGGAAAGAAAACAGCATGTATCTATTCTTATGGACAGCGAATGATTTTGCTTTCAAATTACTCAAAACTCAAAACAGCTATAAATGCACATTGATTTTGAGAAGCTGTATGTGTAAAAAATTTGAAAGCAAAAGTAGAGGGTTTGGCTGAAGTTTTATGGCAGTTAATGTAAAATAAATCTTTTTCAAAAAGATTCTTATATACCTGCACGCAGTTGACTGGTGTAAACGTTTTGCATGCCTTTCGTATTGTTTTTCGTGAAAAGTGAAAAAAACATAATTTTTAGTAGAAGAAAACAAATATTTTATAAACTGATTTAAACAAAACAAAAAAAACAAAAATTAGACATTTGTAAAATTTCAAGGAAAAAGTTAAACGTGTGGCTGCAGTTTTAATGGTGAACGGGTAAAATATTAATATTCTTTCCCATTTTTTTACGAACGGTTGGAATAATAATAATCTGGCATCTCAAGTTTTTCAGAAATGACTTCTGTTTTGCGAAAAAATCAAAGCGTTTCGAAAGAAGTTTGTTGGGAAGAACGAAAACTAAAATTTTAATTTAAGTAAAATTATTATCATTTGAAAAAAAAAATATATTTTCAATATATTGAAGCTGTTCAAATAGCAATAATAAAAGTTGTAAATAAGTGACAACCGAGATACCAGAAGACGTGATAAAATATAGTGTATAAAAACGGTAAGACTACGACAGCAACAAATCAAAGAGAAAAATTCAAGGAGTGAAAGAAACTATTGCTCAAACAAAGTCTTAAATGGTGAAATTATGCAAATTGTTACTTATTATAGATTAAAGAAACTTTAATCATAAGTAGTTAAATCAACGCAAGAAAATAAGATTAGTATCAAAGAACTTCTAATAAGTTTGCAAAAATAAATTCTATTACTTTATCTAATTCTGCTGCTGTGGGCTGCGGCGGAGCAGCACGAGAAAATTTAACCAATAACGGACGAAAAAAAATTCTTTCTATTTCGCCTTCAATATTTTTTAAATCAAAATACTTTTTAAGAAGTAATTAAATGTAGTATTAGAAAAGTGTGAACTTAGTTATTTAAATTGAATCATTTCAAGTGTATTTCCTTTGCAGTAAAGGGTTCTCTGCTTCTATTTGTGCTATGTAGTATTATTGTCTGTCGTAGCTGCTATTATATATTTTTTTGCATTTAATACCCAAAATGGCTGCTTTAGTCAAGCAACTTAAATATTTTTCTCTTTATTTTTTTGTTTTGTCGGTTGGGGGACGTCATAATTTTTTAATGATTGTGTAGAAATCTTTCGTCTAACATTTAGGATTTCATTTGGTGTTTTTTAAAGTAGAGTGTGATTTATGAAGAAGAAAGAACATGACAGCACTGTAAAATATATTTCAAATTTGCATTTTTAATGGAAAAGGATATCTACATACATATGTATTGTATATTTCGAAGGCTATTCATTTTATATATACATACCGCCTTACAACTTAAATACAAGTATGTACATGCCCGTCTGAATTATAAAATATATAAACTTACGTTCATAAGTTCTTAGAAATTCCAAATTGAGCTAATCCATTCCAGTCAGTGGTCCTAGCGATTAGAAATACCTCGCTTACTGATGTGCGAAAATGTGAGAAGATATTAATCATAGCTGTCTGTTGGCTTAATGCTATAATATGCACATATAATAATATATTTAATATATGCACATATATTTTTATTAGCCAAACCAAAACACATATTACAAAATGAAAAAAATAAATAAATAATATGATTTATGAAAAGACATTGACGTAAAAGCTAAATTGGAAACTTTGTTTGCTAGATCAATTTAAAAATAACAAATGTTTTTAATTAATCGGACAAGGAATGCAATGCATTATTTGCTAGACAACAAATACACAATTAATTTTTAAACTTCAATCTGTTTTCAACATTCTGTTCTGCAGTTATTTTTCTTAAAGCATACAACACTTTTGGCTAACACTTTTTAGTGCCGCTATGTCTTCGACATCAACGACTGGCAGTGGTCCATCTGCAAATAATACCACAGCTACGTCGACTGCAACACCTGGTATTGCAACCAACGTTCTACCAGGCACTGCCAATAATATGTCTGCTACCAATACCACAACAAATTTGGCAGTCAATGCTAATCGTGGTCGCAATGGTAATAATGCCATTGGCGGTGGCACCAACAATGCTGTCTCATCGGGTGCATCAACAAATTCTTCCACTGGCATTAGTAGTGGCGGTGGTGGTTCATCATCGGCTGCTGCTACGGCCACAACCAGCGAAGAAACACGCAAAGATCCCAAACCAAATCCAAAAATCTCAAAAGCTTTGGGTACTTCAGCCAAACGTATACAAAAAGAACTTGCCGAAATCACTTTGGACCCACCCCCTAACTGTAGTGCCGGTCCCAAAGGTGATAATTTGTACGAGTGGGTGTCGACCATTTTGGGACCACCCGGTTCGGTTTACGAGGGTGGTGTTTTCTTTTTGGATATTCATTTTTCTCCAGAATATCCCTTTAAGCCCCCCAAAGTTACGTTCCGAACTCGTATATATCATTGTAACATCAACAGCCAAGGCGTTATTTGTTTAGATATTCTCAAGGATAATTGGTCTCCTGCATTGACCATATCAAAGGTGTTGCTTTCAATTTGTTCCCTGCTGACTGATTGTAATCCTGGTAAGTTTTTGTTATTTATTTTTTTATTGAAGAATTAAAACTTACTGGAAATTTATTCTTTCTCTTTTATTTAGCCGACCCTTTGGTTGGTAGTATTGCTACTCAATATTTACAAAATCGGGAAGAGCATGATAGAATCGCTAGACTATGGACAAAAAGGTGATTAAAATCTAATACATAATTATGTTGTCTTTACTCACT
Organism: Dexiosoma caninum; assembly: GCA_963924685.1. Lineage (NCBI taxonomy): Eukaryota > Metazoa > Arthropoda > Insecta > Diptera > Tachinidae > Dexiosoma > Dexiosoma caninum. The sequence continues at coordinate 70,304,583 of OZ004727.1, forward strand.
TATTTAATTTAATGAAAGCTTTATGAAAAAATTTAAAATATCAGACTAAGTTTGACACGGCATGTTTTTTACATCTGACAGATGAGTGACAATGTCAGAAGACATAATTTCAATAAAAAGGATTTCTATTTTGATCCGACAAAGTATGTGAGATCAACTGTTTCGGATTACATAAGTTTGCAAATTTTTTTAAACCAAAACTAGTTTAAACTAATTGAAAGATCCCTTTCCTAAAAGGAATTTAATGAGCCTTTGTTCTTCCATCCTGATAAATGCTATTGCTCTCGGTCGACAAGGCTGATTTTGATAATGATTTTTTCTCTCCTTTCAGGTATGCGACATGATTTCTTCAATCATATTTATCATCTAACGAATGTTGTAGTTGTAAGAAGAACCTCAAACATAAACTTAATGCAGACATATAAAGGTATAGGAACGTACTACAACAACCACAACAATTTATTATATAACATTTAGAATGAAGAAACAAAAAAAAAAAAGAAATAAAGACGAATCAATATTTCAAATCAATTACTCCAGAACTATAAAATTATTTAATAATTAAATACAAAGAAAATAAAATTTAAAAAAATCTTAAATCTTATTAATTAAAAAAAAAAAAACAAATAAAAAACGATATAAACTTACCCTAAAAATTAATAAAATTTTAATGTTAAAGTAAAAAAACCAGACAAACAGAAGGAAATGGCATTAAGGAAAATAAATATTCAAACATACACACACACTGCATTAAAAAAGGCGTATCCGACGGAAAATATCTAATTTGAAAATTACTGAACAAAAAATATAGTAGTGAAAATTTGATTTCGTGAAATACAAGGCTTAATAAAACCTAAAATTAATTTCAAAAATAATTATTAAAACAGATGACAGAAATATATTTCTTTATACTTCATTTATTTATAAAATTAAAAAGCCTTTAAACTTGCAAGAGAATATAGAAATATTTACTAATTATATATTTTTATTTTTAATAATCACCACTATCATGAATACTTTTACACGTGAAATATTTCTGTTTCTTAAATTTGCAATCGTGAATAATTTCACCTCCAAATAAAATTCCCTCTATCGTGAAAGATTTGTTCCTTGAATTTTTCACTTTTCCCTTTATTTTTGCTGGGTAATTGCATACAAAATATAAGTAAATTCGTCTTTTCTTTATATATTTTGATAAATATAATTTTTTATATCAAGATCAGCTAATATAGTGGAAACACCTAAATAATAAATAAAATTCAAACCAACGGACCAACTGAGTGTGTTTTGTTAGAGTTTACATATATATCGCTGCCCAATTTTGGAGTTTTCTTACGGATTAACTTAAACTGCTAGTACATCATAGTTAAAAGCATAAAAACTTTATTTAAATTGTTGCAGTACTCAATTTTTTTTTCTTTTATTTTTAAATTATTTTATTTTTACACTTTTGGTTATTCTTGCATTTATGTACTTTTATTGTTCAATTGCAATACTTTTTATGCGGGTGATTAATTAACTGGCTCCTGAATATTTAAAAACACAACTTAACACTTAAACGCACTAATTTTTATTTCTGTATCAAATTTAAATTGGTTCGCTTTTTAATTAATTTGTATGGTTTTGAAATCTTCACTTTTCTACATTCACTGAGAATGATAACATGAAAACGTTATTGCTGGTGATTTCAATGTTCATAATTTATCATTCGCCATTCGAACTATACAACTTCAGAAGGGCAATATATTAAGCTATTCGCATCGCACGAGCACCTTGCGCAATTGGTGAATGAGCCAACACATTATCCGTGTGTTGTCGGGCATCAATCTAACAACCTCGACCTCCTCACTTCACACCCGGATAGGTTAGGTTAGGTTGGTAGGTCGCCGGTGAAAATAAAGAGCCCAGCCCAGTTAGGTACAATTTCATCATCGCGTTGTGATACCTATGAAGAGAAGAAAGGAAAAGGGGTAGAGTAGTAGACGATAGGATAGAATAGATCAGAAACGATGAACATCACCGGACTGGGATACAATAGAGGGGCAAATGTCCAGTAGCAACCGGGATACCGACATTCCCGTGAATGCGGCGGTGTCAACCCGACAGCGAGCTGCTGTCCCGATGAAAGACGTCAGCTCCCTGAGCCCCATCTCTGACAACTCCGATAAGCCGCCGAACGATTCGGCCCCCAGCACACGAAGGCGCAGGTTCCCGAGTTCAGAGCACTCGCAGAGGAAGTGAGCCACACTCTGCACCTCATCGTTGCACCCAAAGCAGATGTCGTTGTACTTCAGTCCTATGTGTCTTACACGAATCCCCATAGGCCAGTGTCCAGTCATCGTAGCGGTATTGCTCCGCAGCCGGCGCCTCCGAAACTCCAACAGCCGTCCAGACTTCCTGACATTAAACCAAGGCCAAAGTGTTCTACCGATCGCACATGCCGGCTCATTGATCCACCTGCCGCGAGTCTCCTCCAGGAAGTGCTAATCCAAGGGCCTCCAGCACGATGCGAGGGGGAGCCCGCAGAATTCATCAACGTCCCCGTCACCAAGACGGGCGCCCCCTATGTACCCGCACTAAGGATACCGTGGAGCTCCTCGCCAACTCATTCACCGAAGACTCGCACAAGCGGCAAGGTCGGATGCGACATAAACCACTGTGATTGACATTATAGCATGCTTGTTATCCGTCATGATGGCGACATCCGCATCCGATATCGCCCTATACCTCAACCAGTTCGCAGCCCTCCTCACCGCCGCCACTTCGGCCTGAAGAACGCCGCACTCGTCTGGCAGCCTGAAGGACATTCTAACCACGAACTCTTATACAAAGACGAAACCCCCAATCCTAGCTCCGCACCTGGAACCATCCGTGTATACATGGATGTTCCCCGGAGTTGTGGGCGGATTCAACGACAGAGAGGCCCGGAATCCCAATTCGAAGGAGGGTCTCCGGATGCTGTAGTCCCCGCATCATCCTCTCAAGCTAGACCTGTTGCTCGCAGAATCCAGCGGCAGCCACCACATGGCGCTCCCGTAGAACAGTATCGGACCGATAACTGTCCTCATAAGTCATCCACCCACCTTAGGGTCGATGTCCCAAGTGGGCCCATGGCAATCTTGCAAACATACATTGCCACCATGGCAATGGGCGCGTCCCCCAGTGTGGACGCAATCGTCCTACGCGTAAGCAGATTCCCTACAATTCCGCAAATCGATCGGTCAATCCCCGCGCCTCACACTCAGATTACTGTACCATTTCTGCCTCCTTTTCGATTACGCAACTTCGCAACGTTTCACAGCCGGCTACGAAACGTTTGAAATATATTTACGAAAAGGCACGTTGGGTTGATCTCAATTATTTCTTTTGACATTTCAATTTGAGGATCTGCTTTCTCGACAAACGGTATTATGTAGCACCGGCGAAGTAAAATAATAATAAAAATGGCTACTAAACCGAAGTTTCAACACTGCTATAAACGTGCAAAGGCAGAGTTGTAAAATAATTAATTAAGCTTCACCTCCTGTCATTTCTCTAAACTATACCCTTCCTATAGTTCCAGCAGAATGCTTCGCATGTGTAGGAGTCATCTCCTGAGTGCTGGTCCCAGATAAAACAAACAAAATGCCAAAAATCGTTGAAAATATAATATTGCTTAGTATGAAAACTTTCATACCATCGAAGCAAATTTCGATTAAGCCCAGACTGAATTCTTGGTTTAATCAGACGTGCTTATTGACCTTTCTGTCAGAAAATGATGACCTATATCAAACTTTCAACCCTATCCACACTTTTGCTGAAGACAGTGGCATCTGTCACTCATATTCATATTGTCGTAGGCCGACATCGACTATGATCGCGTTGCTGAGGCAGAATATTAGTGATTCATTGAATAGTGACCTCACGAAAATATCGGGTCGATTTCTATGATCAAAAGAATCAATGCTGCATGCTTACACACCGACGCATGCCCGATCGTGCTGCTTCACCTTTAATTATGGGTGGTTTAAATATTGAGGAATCAGAAGCTCTTGATGGTCTTGGCATGATGATTTAGTGTAATGTTCAATGGACTGAGCACATTTTCCACGTCTCAAAAGAAGCATTTAATGCCTCGGCCTCGGTGCAAGGCATACATCAGTCTTAACTGTTCTCCTTACTATTTATACCACTTACATCCGACCGTAGATGGAATACAAACAAACAAACTCTCTACAGAGGTCTTTCCTGTCACTTTTAACGTGGGATAATTCAAATTAAATGTCCATAAACACGCATTTCCATAATCTAATTTACTAGCATAATGCATCGTATGTGTAGGGGTCATCCCTTGAGTGCTGCTGGTCCAAGATAGAAAAAAAATATGGCTCGATTATGGATAGCAACCGAACTGTTGTTCAGTTGCCAGTTGCTAAAAATGATAATGCAGATTTACCATGCTCCATATCCATAATCGAGCCAATATTCTTGTGTATAAATTTTTGTATTTGGACAATCCGTGAGAATGTGTGAAACTGTGAGTGTTACATTACAGAAGGCGCACACTCCCGGATCAGTTTTGTCGTAGTAGTGCTGTTTTGTAAATCATGTTTTTCTAAACCTTAAGCGGCCTAGCATGACGCACTGTCTGCGAGTAAGATTTTTGTGGTATTTAGGGCTACTTGTTTCTGGGTACTGTTGTCTCATAATGGCTCTGAAAGGATTTGTAAGAGCCTTTGAAAAGCATGGTGGACAAGCTTTATCGCCCGCCTCATTTCCACCAACCCCAATATGTGATGGAATCGACAACAGCACTATTTGAGCTTCGCTCTCTGGAAGATTTGTTATATTATCAAATATACCTTTTTTGTTATTTTTCTGTCCTTTAACCCACTATAAAAATAATGGTTCTTGGCTTTTATGAACGGCATAATTTATTGCATATTTCAGAGACAAAAATACCCACATTATCAGGCAATCGATTTTCGTATATCACATCGAAATTAACATTGTTCAGGATTTTTACCAGAGAGCAGCTTGATATACCATTTAGGAAGGATCCATCAGTAAAAAGTAGGGTGTGTGGTAGGAAGTTTGATATTTTGAAAACAATGGGGTGGGTGGTATTTTTGTTCTAAACCGAGAATCTGTTGCCGACCTTTAAGTTGTTATTAGAGATGATAGGAGTTAACGCCTGTTTGGCAATAAAATTTTAGATTTTTTCAATAGTTCAGCTGTCGATGAAGTTGTAGATTCAATGTTTTCCCAAAATGTGTTGTGGAGACCATGAGAGGTGATCGTAATGGATCTTGATGCCATCCCAACTGACCTTTTCTCAAGTAGGGTTTTAAAGTCAATATAGTCAGCTTCAATTCTTAAAAGTTTTAGCAGCGTTGCTCTCAGTAGGCCAGAAATTCATCTTCTAGAGAAATTTGAAATTTCAGTAAAAATAATTTTTTTTTTATGAAAACACCTAATGTTAGAGCTTTTGGCCATTGGATATCATAAATGGCCACAACAGCTATAAATTCCAGCATTTTTCATCCGCCCATCTTTCTCCAGTTTCTTGGAATATGATGCAGTTTATATTTTTGTGCTCCTTTAATTTGTATCCATTTGGTCCAAAAATGTAAGCGCAGTTCCATTTGGAATAGGTACATCTCGATTTTTCATGTTAAGGCAGCTCGTTTCTGTCTAGGGTTTCAATTTCGAAATTTATCTTCACACAGGTTTTGCTCGATAGATAAATGGGAAATCAACACCATTTAGTTGAAAAAAAAACGTTTTCTTTAATATTTTTCTACCATTGCGCACAAACTCGTTTCGTGTTAACCTAAAATTGTTTTGTTCCGCAATTCTAATTTAAATCACTTTAAGTTGCAAAGAACTGAAAATAAATTTTGACTTATTGCCATTTTACTAACGCATAAAATTAATTTCACTTGTAATTTTCCACTAAAGAACGAAAGTTTCAAAATTCTAAAAAAAGACGCAGCAACTTAACTGCTAATGAACCCGAATTAATTTTACTTTTCCACTGCTTTCCCAAACGCAAAAGTTTTGCAGCAAATGTTTCATAGTTTGGGGAGGTCTAATGGATTTTTCTTAGGCTCCGGCATTTTTTTCTTCATAAAATAATTGTGTTTCTTAAAAGAAGTTTTTAATAAAAATTCAAATTTAATAACATAAATCCTTTTACTTTGTATTTTAATAATTTATTTTCATTTAAATTTACAAAAAAATATACTTAAAATTATTGACTAGTGAATTGATTACATAGTAAATTATCGTCACAACTAGAAATTTCTAGGATTTAAGTTGAATTTTTAGAACATTATTATAGAGTCCTTTGGTATTTCTTATATTTAGCAGGGTCGGAGTTTTTTTTTTTTATAGATTTATTGAAGAAAAAGACATCAAAAAACATACTTTTACATTAAAAATTTTTTATGTTTTTTTTTGTTTTTGTTGTTATTTCAATACATTTTGTTTAATTTTTTATTATTTTTAACGTGAAGCCAATATAAAAAATATATATAATTTTTTTTACAAATACATGCCATTCACCAGGAAATCAGCTTCGTGTGAGTATGGTGTCTTGCCGCCCATTCGTCGGGCCCGCCTACCCACAGTTCTCATCCGGCAACCAATTAAAATGGCCAAAGCCGCGGTAATTAAAAGTCCCAAGGATAGTGATAAAACCGCACCACCTGGTCTCTCAGACTGCCCATCATGGTCACGAAATTCAAGAGCCATATTTTGATGTATCAATTCGTATTGCTCGTGCACCGGTGTTATGGCTGACTTTATAGAATTAATGTTATCTGAGTTGAGTGCGGCATCATCGACTTCGTTTTGTGATTGTTGAGAATCGTTTAACTTGGATTTGGGTTTTTTGTGTTTGTGCTAAAAGAAAAAAGAGCAGAAAATTGCATTAATTTAATTGAGGGTGGCGATGGCTAAAGTAGTCTGCACGTTGACTACAAAACCAGACATTTCCTGGGTCCAACACCAGTTTCAGTTTAAATCATAAAAACATCTCGGATTTTATGGGATGTCAAATGCATTACTGTATTATTTGTTATTTTCAAAACACATTGCATTTACACTATCAAACTTGCTCCTAATACTTGAGTTGACATGATTGATAGCATTTGCATTTGTTTGGAAGCGAACGGGATAGAAAAGTAAGAAGCTTATACAAATAGACACGATTTCGTTACATCATATTTAGTTGTAGATCAGACTACAAATATCGACTGTTGTGCAAGAATTATCGAATTACTTCCTTAGAAAACATCTATTGTTTTTTTTGCGACCGTTAATTTTCTGACATTATGGGCGTACATTAGGGTGGTAGAAACGGAGATCAGGCGGATAAATACTAGATGGGGTTACTGGAAGTCAATGTTCGGTCATTGATGCAGAATTGGGCTTCTCGAGACAAAAACATTCTTCATATATCATTCTTTAAGATCCGACTGCAAATACCAAAGATATAAAGACAAGTTTAAAAAGGCGACAAAAAAATTTCTTTTTTAAATTACTGTCAAAAAATACGTTATATTAACCGTACGATTCATAACCAGCAAAACTCCTTCAATTTCATAACCAGGTACCCGGGTACCCGAAGTAGGTTGTTTTGCGTTTATTGAAATAAAATAATATTTTCCTGTAAATATTTTTGTTGTTGATTATATTTTGCGTTCTCAACTGTACAAATTTGATATTTGGAAAAAAACTGGTTTCTGTTCGTATATAAGTACCTAAAGCGACACAAGTAGGCAGAAACTGGTTTTATGTAAGGGTTGTTTATTTGCTTATTTTGCTTATTTTCGGTACCTACTTGCTTAATTGCTTTTGAATTAGATAGCAGATGTTCATTTGTGTCGTAAAATTGAAATATTTCATTTGCTTCGCCAGTCTGTGTTGAATATTTGAACAGTGAAGTTGGTGAAAAATGAGCCGCAACGACCGATATTTGTCTACAAGGGAATACTGGAATTTGAGTGATGAAGCAAGAACCACATATATTCAACGTTTATTTGAGGAAGTGACTCAAGATGAGGACCTTGAAGTGGACCCTGTGGAAGACCAAAATGAAGGAAATGTGTCCTATACTGGCGAAGTTTCGGAATCAGAGAATGAAGATTTGAATGTTGACAACGCAAACGAAATTGCAGCTGCTATTGACGCACCAGAGGAAATTTTCTTTGATGATGAAAGTGAAGATGATGATATGCAAGAAGATGCACCAACAACAAACCCAGCAGACTACATGACTGCACGTGACGGCACACAATGGCAGCGAACACCACGTAGTTGCCAACAAGTGAGAAGCCACAATATATTCAGAGACCGCTGTGGTCCAGCGCGGATTACTGAAAATATGACGCCTTTGCAGTGTTTCAAATCATACCTCACAGTGGAAATGGTGGATATAATAGTGCGCCACACAAATAGAAAAGCGCATGCCACATATAATGCGTACAATGAAGAGAATCCCAATAGACGTCAGTTGAAGTGGAAAGACACGACAATCAACGAAATTTATGCGTTCATTGGAATGGTTTTGATGGCTGGCACAAATCATTCTAATGACGAAAACGCAAGAGATTTGTGGACGTCACAGGCTCACCCAATATTCCGCGCCACCATGGGAATAAACAGGTTTTTCGATTTGCTGCGTTTTATGCGGTTTGACGACCCCAGAACACGGGTAGAGCGGCAGCGTCAAGACAAAGCGGCGCCAATTCGCGATATTTGGATAATGCTCAATGCAAATCTTGCCAGATATTATGTGCCATCAGAATATTTGACCATTGATGAACAATTATATCCATACCGTGGTAGAACCAAATTCACCCAATATATACCCTCGAAGCCAGCAAAATATGGCATAAAAGTATGGTGGATTTGCGATGCCAAAAACTCATATCCACTTCATGGCCAAATATATACTGGCAAACAAGAAACTGGTCGTGAAGTTGGTGTTGGCGAAAGAGTGGTGAGAGATTTAGTTGGGCCATACTACGGTAGCGGACGAAATATAACAATGGATAATTTTTTTACGACGCTGCCGTTGGCTAGGCAACTAAAAGTAGAAAAGCTCAGCATTGTGGGTACACTCCGCCGCAACAAAGCTTACATCCCTGCGGAGATGAAAGAAGACAAAAAAAAAGGCGTTGGTTCAAGTTTATTTGGCTTCTACGACAACGTAACACTGCTCTCATATAAGCAGCGGAAGTCCAACTCGGTCATCCTTCTTTCTAGTATGCATGATGATGCACAAATTGACGAGAATGGGAAACCAGAAATTATAAATTTGTATAACCAAACAAAAGGTGGGGTGGACGTAATGGACCAAACGCTCCAAGAATACACGACCCAGCGACAAACAAGAAGATGGCCGATGGCATTTTTCTATAACATCATTGATGTGAGCGCATTTGCATCACACATCATATATTATGGAAATAATCCAACTGCACGATACACCACGACGCGCAGGAAGAATTTCCTGCGTCAACTGGCAGAAAACCTGTGCATTCCTGTTATAGAAAATAGAATTTCAAATGTGCAAAGCGTGCGCCAATTTTCAACAAAAAATGCAATTGAAAGCATCATCGGAAGGCCGTTGCAGAGTGTGCTTTGTGCTGCAGGTCCGTCAACATCTCCGTCAGCACGACAAAGGGGCAGAAAAGTACATACGGGCGTGTGCTACATGTGCAACCTTCTTCCAAATAAGCACAGAAGAAAAACTAGAAAAAATTGCAGCATATGTAGCACGCCGACATGCGATGAGCACGCCATAACAATTACTAAATGCTACAATTGCCACAATAACAACGATAGTGATTCGGATGAATTATAATATAATATATATAAAATATGATAAAATAAATAAAAAAGACATTTATTTCCAATAAAAACAACACAAAAAAACGTTTTTTCATTGACATGTCAGGCATTTACATAGGAATTGCATTAGGGTACCCGGGGACCCGGTTGTGTGTTTATGGGGGTAAACATTTAAAATCATTTTTTAAAGAAAATATTGAAAATATTTTGAATTTTTTCGTATTTAAATCTTAGTTTAGCCTAAATCTCTCATGATTCGGAGTTTTATGTCCATATCTCAAAAATTATAGGCACAGCAGCACTTTTAAAGTCAAAAAGGTACACGGGTACCCGGTTATGAATCGTAGGGTTAAGGGGTGTAAGGAGCACTTTTTTTTACCTGTAAGTTGATACGGTCTAATGTGCATGTATGTATGTACTATATACGTACATTTGTCAATAATTCCAAATTATTATATAATTTTGTGTGATTTAATGTAAAAATAATTATTTTAATAAAACCCAATTTCATAGATATGGATTTTATAAATTTGTTTTGTTTTTACTATTCGAAAAAGTGAATATTTCGCAAACGTGTGGTCTGTTTCATGCAAGAAGAACAAGAGCATTACTCTCACAAAACATTTCTCATGTACCCATTTTTTTTTGTGTAGAGGAACGCTTTCTGGTAAGATTGGGATCCCGGGGGTTCCCAATTTATAGTAAAAAAACAGGCTTAATGTGTCTTTTCTTCTCATGTTTTGAAAAAGTTGCATTTATTGAAACAGTGTAGCTCCCTCCCATTTCTATTACCTCCCCCAGAAAACTCAAAAATTTCTCTTCAAATGTTTCATAGTCTCGACCGGCACTTTACTAAATAAAACAAAAACATTTTTTCCCTTGGTAAATTTTTTCGACAACAGGTGTGTTCAGAATAAAATGTTTGAAATATGTAATTAGTATTTTTGTTTCTACCGACGTAGAAATTATTTTTACAAGCTCTTTTATTTTTGACAAGAAAAACGCACTACACGGAGACCAACAGCCTGTCAGTTGTTATGTTTTTTACAAAAATAAAATGACATTCGCGATGTACGGCAGCAAACTTGATTTATGTATATCCGTGTTATAGGCATATTGTGTTCTAAAAACAGGCTGTATAATTACCTTTTTGGGCGGTTCTGTTGATTTTTCTTCAGAGTCCTCATATTCATCGGAATCTATTAATTTTTTGTCAACAGTTGCTGCTGCATTTGTCGAAACTGTTCGGGCTAGTGACAATGGTCGTTGTTGTTGTTGTGTTACAGAAGGCACCACATTTCGGGCAGGTGTTTGTTGCTGTTGCAGCTGAAGTACCGTATTTGTTATTTGGGGCTCCTGCTCCTGCTGCTGAGATTTGATTGTTTCGCTTCCTTCAATATAAGAAGCAGATACTTTCGGCAGTGTTTGCTGTTGCTGTGGCGTCATCGATTGAGCAACAAATTGTTTTTGTTGTTGCTCTTGTTGTTGTTGTTTTTGTTGATTTAGTATTGCCAGTTGCTGCCAATTAGTGTTCAAAGGAGCTGGTGGTGGTGGAGGAAGTAATGGAAGTATATGTTGCTGTAGTTGTTGCTGCTCCTGTGTTGTATAAACATTATTTGTTATATCCTGTGCCACATGTGGCATATAGAGACCACTTTGTTGCAATGTTGATGGGCCTTCACCATAAGCGACATTATTTTGTTGACGATTGTTGACGTACGAAGTAAAACTATCGGTGTGTTCTTGTTCTTGCTGCTGCTTTTGTAGTTGTTGTTGCGCTGTTAACTTTTTAAGAAGAGTAGATTCTGGGTTATCTAAAATTAGAAAACATTTTGTCTGTCTTTAAATAACTTTCTCTAATGTTGTGCTTCGTTTGTTTGCTTCGAACTTTAGAAAATTTCTTTTATTTATCAGTTGGGTAAATCTTCGGCCCACAAAAGAAATAGGAAACACTAACTTTGTTCCCTTTTAATGTATTCATTTGTTTTGTTTGTCTTTTTTCTGATCTTTTCCCATTGCTAATTACTTTGGTTTGCTAAGTTTTTACACTAGAATGCCTATTTGTAACTACAATAGTTTGAATATAATTTTTCATTCATGTGAAATGTTTTTACTGTAATTTTAGTTCTTGTCATTTCATGTAATTTGCATGCCTCTCTACGATGGAAAGAGAACTTCCCTAACGGCCATAACATAAATTTAATTTTACAAAAGTTGGTTTTAGGTTAAATGTTGATACAGTATTTAAAATGCGAGTATAACGAAGCATTAAAAACTATTTTTTTTTAATCGATAAAACCATTTCCTGTATTGCAATAAATTATCGAAATTGAAAAACACCAAAATCTGTCGCAAGCAATATATTGCACATATACGTACAAATGCTTATAATAATGTTGCCGAAATGCCCCAAAAGTCAGCGAATACACTGTTTATAGCAGTACAAATGCTTAAAAATGCATTCATTTGCATTTGTTCTTTTGGATACATAAAGTAATGTAATAATCATCCATTATAAAAGCGCAATAACAAATGATTCCATTATGTTGTTGTAACATTGCAAGTTAAATAAAAGCTTTTAAAAACCAAAGCAAACCGTAATTTTTGGAATGATACCAGCCGTCCGTCCCATGGTGTATTAAAATTCAAACATTTACAAGAATCCAAATATCGTCAGATAACCATTTGAATAAATTTTAAATTACCTTTTTCCTTCATAATAAGTTCAATTCTAATTTAAGACTATAAATTAATAAACAATATATTTTAAAATTGATACTGACTTCGCTGATTCCACTTCATTTCCCCAAATTACTTTACCAACAATGGACAACAACAACAACAACAACAACAACAACAACAACAAAAGAAAAAGTATCTGAAAGGCTTTGTGATACTTTTTTTAATTAAAAACTATAAAATGCAACTCAAACATATGAAGAAAAAAATATTTATAAAATCCACACAAACAATTAACGCAACACAGTCACATGAAACACCCATTCCTTTTTCGTTCAAAACTATAAATGTTGATGTAATAAAGTCAACGAATCGCACACATAAATCGAAGTGAACACAAGGAAAAGAAGCGAGGAGTGTTTCTAAAACACTTACGTAATAATGGAGGAAACATAAAAAAACGCTGTTAAACTACAGAACAGACGTAACACAAAAGTGTGTTTATACGGTATGCATTGTGATCAAGCGGACTCGCATGTCTTATTATTGGTGTACTCACGACATGTCCATCGCTGGCCATAGAAGTCTTAATTCATAGAAATCGTATACTCTACACAGTCTGAGAACGGAAGCGGACCTCTCTGCCCATATATGTATATGTATGTACATATGTGGAGCTGCAGAACAAAACGTTCCTTTTTAAAGAAATTTTTTACAAATTGGTTTTTTTTTTGGGCTTTAAAAAAGTCGCTGCATAACACAACGACATTTTTTTAGTTTTTTTTTTTTTTTTTTTATCAAAACGTATGTACTTTTCTAAATATAAAATAAAGTGAAAACCGAGCAAAAGCCCGATAAATACTATGGGGACTCTGCACCATCGATTTCAATGGTAAAAAAGTGGTTTACTGACTTTGTTGTGGTCGCACAAGTACAAACGACGCTGAACGTTCTGGAGGGCCAATTGAGGTCACTACACCCGAAAATGTCGAAAAAATCACGATATGGTGATGGTCGATCGAAGAGTAAAAGTGCGTGAGATTGTTAATGCCATAGACTTTTCATATGGCAGTGTGGTTTCGATTTTAAATGATCAGCTGGGTTTAAGAAAGTTGTCTGCAAGATGTGTGCCGCGTTTTCTCAATTGACCATAAACGTAAACGTGTGACAAGTTCAAAGGATTGTTTGGAGTTGTTTAACCGCAATCCGAATGAGTTTTTGCGGCATTTTGTAACTGTGGATAAAACATTGGTCCATTACTGTACTCCGGATTCCAAGCATCAGTCTAAACAAAGGTGAAACTGCTCCGAAGAAGGCCAAGGTAAGTTTGTCGGCCAATAAGGAGATGCCAACAATTTTTTGGTATATATAAGTATAAGAGTATAAAAATAAAGAACGTGCGCAAGCAGAGCTGTAAAATAATTAATTAAGCTTCACCTCCTCTCCCTCTCCTATATTTACAGCACAATGCTTCGCATGTGAAGAAGTCATCTCCTGAGTGCTGGTCCCAGATAAAAAAAAAACAATAAACGGCGAATATTATGCCATATGAATATGAGGATTTAAAAAGAAAACGATCCCATATGGCCAAGAAGAAAGTTATTTTTCATCAAGATAATGCACGGGTGCGCACATGTGCAGTCTCAATGGCAAAACTCTATGAATTGGGCTACGAATTGGTACCTCATCCGCCATATTCTCCGGATTTAGCCCCTAGTGACTACTTCCTATTTCCAAACCTAAACAAATGGCTCGGTGGAAAGAGATTTATGTAACTCCAACGATGAAATTATTGACCAAACAAATGCCTATTTTAAGGACCTTGAAAAATCCTATTTTTTGGAAGGGATACAAAAACTGGAGAAACGTTGGACAAAGTGTATTGAGTTAAAAGGAGATTATGTTGAAAAATAAATTTTTGTTTTGCAAAAAAAAAACTGTGTTTCATTCAAAAAGTCACGGACTTATTGATCCGCCCTCGTAAAACAGGACATCGAATTATCGCCGAAAAAAGTAAGGACGAAGAACGACTTTTAATAAAACAGTTTAGTAAAGAGTGAAGTACTTTTGTACAAGGATATTTTGTATTTTATTTTACTTTTTTTATTTAAGTTAAAAATTACATTATCTGCCTGTACATAGAATGCGCGTTGAAAATAGTCGTTCGACCATTTATATTGTAAACAACAGAAAAAAACCTCAAAGGGTTTTTGTTTTCAATAGGCATGGCCGAACTATTATTTTCGCTTGCCTTTTATGAGCAAGGCAGTATGTACATACAGTCGAACTTCTCTATAACGTAGCAGTTGGGGATCGTCAAATTTCTACGTTATAGAGAAAATTCGTTATAGAGAAACTGCAGAAAATTTTGACTACATTTTTTTATGTAGAAAATATATTTATTAAGAAAAAAAATTGTTTTTACATGAACACATAAATTTTTTTTTTATTAATACATACAAAAATGTCGTGTTCACGAATTTTATTTGTTATAGAGAAGATTTCGTTATAGAGAAGTTCGCTATAGAGAAGTTCGACTGTACATATATCTAGTGTACAAAAACTTAACATCTAAAAAAAACTCTCAAAAATGTATTTTTTTTAAAAAAACGTGCCGTTTTCAAATTAAAAGTCCTTTAAGTTCACACATTTTTGCGACTTTTTATTCCATTTTTAGATAAGGAAGAAACTTGATATATTTTCTGGGTTCTTGCTATTGAATAATTGGGTGAAAAAATAATTTTGGATTTCCCAACATTTTCAAATAATCAAAAATGGGAAATAAGGGCACCGTCTAAAAATTACACCCAATTTAATTATGATAATTTTTTTGCTCTACCCTGTATTGAAATAATCATTTTATATTAAAAAATAAAGAAAGCATTTGTCTATGCCATTAATTTTTTTTGCTTCCTACTATATATATTGCTTTCGGGAAAGCAAAATTTTTCAACAACCATATTCATACTGTTCGTCACAATTGACTAAAGCACTCTTGAACTGATAAATCCACCAGAATTGTGGATATGAAAAATAAAATAAAAGTGATAAAATTTCTCTATGAGAAATATACATCGTGTAAAAGAAAATGAAATGTAATTATAAATTTTCACAAACATAATTATATTACGTGCAGGGAAACAATAAAAGCGGGTAGAAATGAAAGTAATGTTTACTTGATAGCGACAGCTCATGTGAAATTATACTCGCAGCAATTAGCACATTGTCTGCCGCCAGACCCTTCTGTTGCTAAAACATAAAAACAATACTAACAATAACATGACAATCAGCGAGCAAATTAAAAGCTAAATTGGTTAAAGTACTTCTTCATGTTCAACGAGTCTAATGAACAATATTTTAATGCGAATTATGTATGTATATAATTGTGGCAACGAAAAGAAAACTTGTGAAAACTTCAAGAATAGAGATCCTGTTTTTATTTTTTATGTGATGAAAGACTAACGTGGTACGATTTTGAAATTAATTATATTTTGCCTGCAGTATATAATATTGTAGTTGGTAAATTTCCATACATATGGCTGATTGAATTCGCTACTTTCTTTTAAATTTCATCACTTCCGAAATGTTCGCATCCATATTGTTCATGTTGTCAGAAAATTACTGTTCTCGTCGGATTCTATCAAGAGTATTTGTATCGGTGTTGCTATGCATGCATATGTGCTGGCTCTAAGGCAGCTTACACACTAATGCAAGGCAATAGATGCTGCCGACTCAAGCATGCGAATATATTCAGGATACATACAAAAAAGCCAATCAATGAAACTGATCGCAGTGCGACCGGCATGTCCAGTGGAATGCAATCAGTTTTTTTTCTGCGATGTCTTGTGCTGGAACTAGGAAATTAGGTTATGCGAAGGAGTATAGAGAGAGTAGTGTTAAAAACCGAGGTACTTTAATGCTTCTTTTGAGACCTGAAAGAGGTGCTCAGTCCATCGAACATCACACTGAATCTTCATGCCAAGAACATCAAGATCAATATTTATACCATTGATAATTTTAGGTGAAGCAACATGATCGGGCATGCGTTGGTGTGTAATCATGCACCATTTGGTCTTTTGATCATTGAAATAGGACCCTGTTAGCGTGACCCCATTGGGGTAATTTTGTGGGATCTATATTCAATGAATCACTCATATTCTATCTCATAATCGATGCCGGCCTACTACCAAATGAATATGAGTGACAAATGCCGTGGCCATCTGCAAAAGAGTGGGTAGATTTAGAAGTTTTATATTGAAAGGCAGTAAGAAAGATAAGGAATAAGGTAGGCGAAAGAATGGTGCATTGTGGTACCGCTGAATTTATCTTGAATCTCGTTACATGAGATCCCATCTACAGGGTGGCGCAGAATGAGCTATATGGTTTAAATGGTTTATAACTTTTTTATTTATGCGATTATTATAATTTTTTTTTTTAAATACAGTATATTATTGGGGCATTTGGGCATTTTTTGCTATTAGCTTTGAAAAATGATATCCTGTAAGTGATGTCCATTTTCTGCTGCGCACATACGTGCTCTTTTTAGTATATTTTCCATTTCCATGTTGCCCTTTCGCAAAAGTTCGGGTGTAAGGGCCATGACTTCATTTCGAATGTTGGTTTTTAGTTGGGGTATGGTTCTTGGTTTGTTTCGTACGCTCTTTCTTTCAAATATTCCCAAAGAAAACTGTCTGGTGAACATGGAGGCCAGTTAAAATCGCTTAAATGTGCGAAAAATGCGTTCGCCGATATGTCCCTTTGATTCATAATTAATTCCCCAAGTCTTCTTCACAAAATGCTGAAAAAAACAAAGAAAAAATAATAACTAAAATAGTTATAAAGAATTCAAACCATATAGCTCATTCCCATATTGGTCATATTCGCGGTCGTTTAGTGAATTGTTGGACTTTAGATATTTCATTAGGTGGAAGTTGCGTTGCATTAGTGCGTAAGTTGCCTAAGAGTTCGATGAACTTTTTTATTTTGATTTCCGTTTAGCCGTAAAAATATTACCGTTTTTTTTTTAGGTATGTAAAGTTTCCTACCAAAAACAATACTATTTTCTTATTAATTATTTATCTATGTTTGTTATATGGTTTAGCTGATCTATATGTATATTTCATTTGGTGCCAATACCAAAATTGTCATTAGACCTTTAACCAAATTCCCGAAAAGTAACTTAAGAAATATAATTTTTCGGGAATTTGGGTAAAAGTTTTTTGTTTTTGTAGTAATGCCTTCCTCTTTTATATTTACACTACAGTATGTTTTTTAACTTCTTCAATAAATTTTTTCCACCAAAAATTTGTTTAATTTTTTCGTTTTTATTGTCAACTGATTTTTACAAACTTTCAGCGGCAGACGCGTCATAATATTTTCTTTGTTAATAGTTCTATGGAAAAACACTATTTAAACTTTTTGGACAGATGTCTACAGCAGGCCTGCGTAGTAACTAACGCTTGTTATGTACTTTTACATTCAAAATTATTGATATAAAAATTAGTTGGTCAGCATTTATATCAAACTATCCAATATTCAAATCGGTACTTTCGAGGAGGTTTAAAATACATATTAAATTTTGAATTCTAAATCAGTGTGTCGCTAAAAGCGAAAGTTTTTGAATAGTTCTTATAAAGTTTTTAATACTCTCTAATATGGTGATAAGATTCTTCAGATAACTGTTTTCTTTTCCTTACCGAAAAATCTCTTTTGTCACTTTGCATCTCAGTGATGAGGTAATGAGGTAATTAGGTACTACAGTTCGCACAGATGTACATGTGGGTCCGCGCTCTTAAAATTCATAAAATTCTTTTTACAGATAATTTTTTTATTATTATAACGTTCTGTACAAGTTTCCTATATACATATGTGTATTTTCTGCCGTATTCAAATAATATATGTTTGATTTACATATAAAAACTTTAATAAACAAAATTCCATACAAAATTAAATTTTTAAATGTTTTATAAAACTTTTATTTTTCACATATTTTACAAGGTTATGTACTGCATACTATACGCAAATAAAAAGTACACGCGGAATATTGGGCGTTTCTTAACGTTTCTACAATCTTAGTATTGGGGCTGCCAAGAAACCCTCTAAGCAGGGTAACCTTCTCACTTTCGGTATTTAGTAGACGGTTAAATATGTGTAATATTACCAGGGAATACTTGGTCTGAGACTGGAAGTAGTGAGTTGCTTGAGAATTCCAGCAAATGAATCGCTTCTGGTTCCCTCAAGTGAATAACATTCATAGAGCTTTCTATACCGAAGTGCACAACTGAGGAACGACTCCATCCCCCACAAGTTTCTTATAGTTACCTTTAAATAAAAGTGCAGTCAACTTAAAAAATTTTCCAATCTTTCTTTTAACTTAACTAATTAGATCCTAGTTCAGTAATAAATACTCAATAAAAGTAAATTATTAACTAAATATTTACAGACAGCCTTTTATGATTTTAGATCTCAGAAATATTTATGTGGCCATTCATGCCTGCCTACTGTGTAAATATTAACATCTTAGAACTAAGGAAATTGTAAAAAATAATAAAATGTTTCAATAAACAATATCTTTAACTTTACTAAATAATATTTATTTTTCAATCACGTTAAAGTATCCAATATGCCGCATTCGCTAATTTCCCATTGTCTCAAAATAACATACACTAATAATATTTAGTGAAACAGGGGAATGTTCATATTCGATACTTTGGCAGTGCAGTACTTATTATATAAACGCAATTATTGGATATTTGATCAAAGGCATTTCTCGAGTTTCAGTTAGACCGGGGCATTCAACATTTTGCCACAATAACTGTCACACACAATGCAGAACCAAGGTAACGAATCTGAAAAAGCGAATTTTTCCTATTGGATAGTTTGACATGGTAGGGACGATGTGTAACATATGGAATACACGACCAACAAGTTTGCCGTATCTACTGTCAAATTTGATTTGAGATGTAACGAATATTTCTACCCTACAAAGTCTTAGCTGGAAGTGGGTAACCGGTGGTTGCAGACAGAATACATGCGTATGGTGTCGCAATGCATTTATTTTATTTCCCTTGTATACGATAATAAGCGTGTAGTAGTCACTAATTTTTTTAAAGCACCTAAAACGCTATAACAACTCGTTAACGCGTAGACTGATTTAAACGATTGTTTCACTATTGGATTGATTTGGAAGTTGTCTTTACGATGCCCCTAGCACATGGACACCTAGAACAACAATTTTATTTATTAATTGTTGACAAAGAGTGCTTGCATATATAAAATGCAATTTTTAACTTAGTAAAAGGGAAAGTGAGTGGTACAGTTAAAGGCCGACCATCTTTCTGCCCTATCTTCAGATCTATCCAATGGGGTTGATGAGTTCGGACTTCATTTAGTCTAGCTTTTGAACTTATGCTTGTGACAATCACGCGGACCCGAGTAAGGCTATCCGGAGTTTGGAGACTATACCTTATACTGATATCGCGAAAAACTCATAATCGGCGGCCCAATTTTTGCTATCAGAGCAACGGCGAGCGATTATGTTTAAATCGAAGAATCTTAGGATACGCTAGTCTCCAATGGGTATAAGGAATTTCCAGCATTACCTTATACAAGGTTGGCCCAAAAATTGCGAAGGTGTTTGAATTCCTTATAACTTTTTCATTATAATTTTAGTTTTTTTTTGTTTTCTGTGTTTTGTAAAGAAGACTTGGGGAATTTAAAATGGAACAGTAGTACAGAGTTGAAAAACGTACCAAAATCATTGAACTTTCTGGGCAACGAAGCCCATTTCGAATTGAATGGGTTCGTTAAAAGGCAAAAAGGGCTACGGAAAATCCAAGAATAGTTCTACAGCGAGAATTACACACACTTAAGTGTACCGTGTAGTGCAATATTTCGTTGGAAAGGATAATTGGCCCATATGTCGCCGTTTCCATCACTAGTGTTAGATATCGGACAATGTTAGAAATTTTTTTAAGGCCAGCAGGAGAAAACCATCCGCAAGTATGGTTCCAACAGGATAGAGCTACTGCGCACACTGCGAGCGACACAATGGCTCTTTGAACTCAAACCCCTTCGGTCACTGTGGGCCACCCAGTACTTTTACTACAAAACGAAATCTTGCAGTCCAATCTCTGATTGGGTCGCGGCCGTATTAAGACCCCAGATGGTGTGCCGACACGTGTTGGCACGTTTCTCATAATCCAGAATAACTATGATGCGGATTGAAGCTTATGTATACTTAGGAAGTCACTATCCCTAAATACCCATAGGCTCTCTAAGTAGGCCATATTGGCTGTTACCCACGTTAATCTTAGACACAATCTGTTCGTATAGTGGGTTCTGTTGTCTGTGGAGTTATCGCGTTTCTCTGCAACTAAAATATTCTCAGTTCAATACCCACTCAGACCAATTCTTTTACTACTGTATCATCCCATAACCTTTGCAGATTGTGTTTGTTTCTGCTTCATTCATGTCTTGTCTCTGGTAACTCAAATCCGATATGTGGTTCAGCAGTCATTATTGTTGTTATTTAAGGCAAATCAAGAAATCTTTGCAATATATGTTCCTTGAAGTTAATTCTGGTTATTTCGTACATATTCCATGGATTTTGGAAATGCACAAACAATTGCCGAAAGAATATGAAACATTAAATGAGAAGAAAAAAAAAGAAGCATTTTCCCACCACTTTAAAAACCATATTACAACATATTACAAATACCACACTGGTCTATCGTACGTAGAAGAACGAATGCATGAGAGCAATGAATGAACACATAACAAACGTATTCAATTATGTGCATAATAACTAACCCAACCATCCCATTGCAACCAACCATGGAGGTACGAACGATCAACTAATGCACACTCAGCGATCAACTAAAACGCACGCGTGTAGGCCATCAGTTACATATTTATTAATTGCTGTGTAACTGAATACGTGTGAGTAAATTAATAAATTAAGGATGTGTGTGTGTTTCTGTGCCTGTTCGTTCGCCCTTCCCACCTGCTCGCCAGACTGCAAATATGAATGACTTGAATTATCTCGGTGATTAGTTTGCGTGTCACAAGCACTTGTTTTCGGTTTCTTTCCTTAAATACACTCAGACTCACTTGCATGCTGAAAGACTTTAAATGTTTACAAATCCATCTTTACTTTTTTTTTCGAGAAAATATGTTTTCTAAATAAGTTTCCTTTGTTTTTAATTTTGATTTTTTCTATTGCAACTCGTTGGAAAACACATGCAGTTTTTAAATTGAATTTATTTCCCTTTTGCAGCGAAAAGTTGAATAAACTCTGCAGTGATTGATGCTCTAGTTAAGCCGTAATGCTTGAACATCTGTTTTCTGCAACACAAAATGAAGGAGTGGCTTCAGACTGAGATTGCGATTCTGTTGCTGATCAAGTTTCTAATTATTTGTTAATCATAAAAAAAATACGACAATCATTTTAAGACATTTATGTATTGCTAATCGGCGCACATTGGGGTTTTCGATGCCGAAAATGGGAATTAATTGATTGATTGAATTAATTAAAGTTGTGTGAACCGAATAAATTTTTGTGTAAAAATACACAAAATCCCCCACATCACTAGGAAAAAATGTTGCAATAAAAATTGCAATTTGTGGTGTTTTAAGAATTTGCTTTCCGTGCTCTCTGAAGTGAAAAAATATAATAATTGAGCTTTCAAGCTCGGGTTAGTAATATTATGTATACGTTTTGTTTATGTGAAATTTGTTTTATTGTTCTTAATTTGTTTTCACGTGTAAGCCCATAATTTAGGAGTTTTGGGGAAAAATGACGATAAATAGTTGTGGATTATGCAAAATTAAGTAAAAAACTCTTTTTCTTCTTAAACTTAAACAGTTTTGAAATATTTTGTAAATAAACATTTTGCACCTTTTTGCTCATTTTAAAATAATATGCAAATGTATTGTTGCACTAACTATCTATGTACCTACTGAACAATAAACACATTATTGTTTCTTTTATTTTTTGTTTTCATGCAGGCTTACATTTAATAACAAGTGAAATTTTTGTTCACGTGAATTTTTCATTGCGCTCGAGGTGAAAATTTGTATCATGAAGTTCACGTGGAATTTTTTTCCCGTTATCATTCTCACTGAATGTAGAAAAGTGAAGAAGATTTCAAAAACATACAAATTAATTAAAAAGCAAACCAATTTAACTTTTAATACAGAAATAAAAATTCGTGGGTTTAGATGTCTTAAGTGTTAAATTTGTTTTTTAAATATTCAGGGGCCAGAGTAATTCTTCACCCGCATAATGAGTACCTGACTGCAAGAATTAATAAAAGTGTGAAAATTAAAAAAGTTGAAAAATAAAATAAATAAAAATAAGGTTAATTTAAATAAAACTTGGAACTATGATGTACAGTTTAAGTTAGTCCGTAAGAGAACTCCAAAATTCGGTCGCGAAGTCTTTGTATACTCTAACAAAACACACTCAATTGGGTTGTAGGTTTGGATTTTATTTATTATTTATGTATTTTTCCACTGTAATAGCTGATCTTGATATAAAAAATATTATATTTAACAAAATATATAAATAAAGGAAGAATTTACATACATTTTGAAGGGTGGCGATGGCACGATGGATGGTAGTCTGCACGTTGACTACACAACCAAAAAACAGACCTGGGTTCAACTCCAGTTTCAGACTAAAATTTTAAAATAAAAATAAACATCTCGCATTTTCCTGATGTGCATTAGTGTGTCGTTGTGTGTCAGTTGTTGTCGGAAGGTTTCAGTGGCGAAGGCATAGTCCACTGGTCACTGAATAATACCGGCTTCAGCTGATAGCAATCCACAATCACATCAGAACGCCCTCCCTCGCCGGTATTGGGTAGCACCGGCGAAGTGAAATAATAATAAAAATGGCTACTAAACCGAAGCTTCAGCACTGCTACGAGTATAAAAACAAAAGAACGTGTGATAGCAGAGCTGCAAAATAATTAATTAAGCTTCACCACCTGTCGTTTCTCCTACTATCCCTTTCCTATAGTTCCCAGCACAATGCTTCGCATGTGTAGGAGTCATCTCCTGAGTGCTGGTCCTAGATAAAAAAAAATTCCCCAGCAAAAATCAAGTGAATAGGAAAAGTGATAAAAAAACTCACCGCAAAAAATCATTCACTATAAGGGGAAGTTTATTTTAACATAAAATTATTCACGGTGCATTTGTTCACAATTGCACATTTAAGGAAAAAGGATATATTACCAGGTAAAAATTATTAATTTTAGGGGTGATTAACTAGTAGGGATTAAAAAGGTGCTCAAAAAACGAAATCAATATGTATGTCCTTGAAACAATACAAAAAAAAAATATTAATATGCAGAACTGTTAATAATTTTAAGAGTAAGAAATAAAGTAATAAATAGACAATTAATCAAATTCGCATTAAAATATAATTAAAAAAGTATACATTTTACTTCTGTAAACTTAAATTAGAGACGGGGAAAGCGAACTGAATTAATTCGAAATTTTATCATAATACTTAGGTGTTCTGTAAACCGAATTCGCAAAATTTTACTCGGTTAAAAATCGAGTAGATAAGTCCGGTCGAAATTAAATCGAATGTACTATCTTTCTAATAAATAACTGATAAAAAAAAACATAAAATAACAATTACCAATTTTTACTTGAAGTCTTTCTTTTATTAAATTAAATCAAATTTTTTTAATACAAAATAAGCAATTTAAAAAAACACTCCAATATTTCTCCATGTTCTTGTTAAAGTATGCATATAAATTATTTTCAACAAATTGCCAGTAGCTTTATTGACGTTTAAAAAATCTTATTCAAAACAAGTTCGAATGTTGGAAACCGTGAGATTTATAGAACAACAAATTAGCATTTATTCGGTTTTCAGAAATTATTCGTTTTAAATCGACTCGGTTTACAGAACAGGGGGCAATGTTTATTCTTATTTAAAAGTGACGTTTTAATGATATATCTAATGAATTTAGTGAAAATGTGCTTTTAATCATCCATCTACTTTATCTGCATACCTTAACAAGAACATGGAGGAATATTGGAATGTTTTTTTTTAAATTGATTATTTTGTATTAAAATGATTTAATTTCGACCTAACTTATATACTCGATTTTAAACTGAGTAAAATTATGCGAATTCGGTTTACAGCATACCTAAGATGTGTATTCGTTTTAAAAACGAAAAATGTTTGAGGATTTTGTTTACAGAACATACGGCGTAAATTTTTCCGGCATTGTTAAAATTTTCGAAAAGGGCGCAAATATATTGTAATGGGAAAATTAACTAGACGCAAAAAGTACAACCATATTAACCATATTGCAAAAACCTCAAATCATCTACTAGTATTATCGATAAAAAATGAGTAACATTAAAAAAAAATGTACAACGTTTAATCTTTCAAAATATAGTTTTACTCGTCTATAGTTGGCCAAAAATGGACTTTTAACAAAAGTATAGTTTAGAATTATTAAAACACACTTTAGTGTTAACTATGGTTAAGGTCCAATAAATCCCGAATGGCAGACTGAGGCAGTGATGCCTTACCAAACAGAAATTTTAATACTCACCATGATTTGCATTGCCTACTGTTTGCTGGGGAGTGCCTGATACTATTTTACGAGCTTCCCAAACATTAGGATCTTCACGATTATTAACGAGAGTTGGTATAAAAGCTGGACTTTGAGAATGTTGTTGCATGCTCTGCAACTGCTGCTGTGGTGTCTGTTTGGACAATGAAACCGGATATTGGGCCATTACTTTATTTGAAGTCGTAACGTCTTGTGACGATTTAGTATTTGTATTTAAATTATTATTATTGGCACCCGAACATTCGGGACCTTCATCACTGCCATCCTCACACTGAGGTATGCCATCACAAGCATTATACACGGCAATGCATTCCCCGGAATGACAAGCAAACTGAAAACGACCACATTGAACAGAATTATTTACTGCCAAGAACAGTACAATTTGTTAGTTTATTTTCGAATAATTTTTAATATAAATCAAGAATGCAAACCTTGTCGTGCTACACTGGACTCGCTGCTCGCAAAAGATTTCTTATTGCTGCCATTTAAGATATTTACTATACCGCCACCACTTGGTGCTATATCATTGGCATTTTCTTTTATGTTTGGTTTCAATTTCAAGTTCGTCAGCTCCCATTCTTGTTGCGATATATTAGAAGAGACGCTGTGACCCGAATGACTAGCCGATGGATGTGCTGTAGCCACTTCATTTATATGGCGAAGTGGTGTTAGTACAGCACTAGTGTAATTTGCGTGACGGGTAAATTTACAGTGGAAATTTTCGGGCGTACCACATTCGAATAGATAACAGTAACCATTTTTTTTACTTTCGAAAATATAAACATCGCACGAATCTGTTTCACAGCACAGGCGCTGACATTCTTCTATGGTTTCTAATTCTATGCCTTGGATATATTTTCCGCCGATCGCTTGAGATTCACCCGTACGTATGATGGTATTTTTGTGAACATCAAATTGACCTAAATGCATTAATAATAAAAAATAAATACAGACATGAACAATAAATGAAACATATTCGAATTGGCATGTGCAAATAAAAAAGAAACGAAAAAAAATAAATAAAGTTTGAGTAAATCTAATTTTGTATTTCTTACCTAAACATGATTCCAAGTCCAAGTGTCTTGTTAAACGATGCGTTTCAACATTATTATCTTCGAATGTTGCAAGGTAAGTGGCCGCCGCATAACTGCCAATTTGTGCAACATTTTTTATTAAAATTAGGAACACAATCGTTAAATTTGTATTTTTAAACATTTTTTATATTCTTCTTTAATTCAATATTATTCTTCTAAATTGTAAAGGAAATTTAATTTCCGAATTTTTATATTTGTAAATAATTTTTATTAATTAAATTCTGAAGGTTAAATGTTGCAGAATGCAGTGAAGAATAAAAATAATAAAATACTTTTTGATAAACAAGTGATTTTAAAATTCTTTAATTTAGCGAGCAGCCACAATTTGCAAGTATTGATACTTTAATTGTTGTAGTAAAAATTTTCAACCTTTTGGCATCACAGAAAAAGGTAAAATCATGATTTAATTAAAATAACGAAGCTTCCGATTATGGCCTATTAGGCTAGGGGTTTTTGAAAAGAATTAAATAATGAAAATGATAATAATAATCCGATTTCAACCTATCACGAATATTCTAGGATCTATTAACAGTTTTAATTAAAAATATTTCACGATTGTTTTCCATTTGATCACTTATTATCGTATTTTGATTGCACTGTCTTGAGAGAACAACAAAATCAGTTAAAGTAAACGTGTAATTAATTAAATTATTAATTAAGAAAATAATTTACTGAGTAAAGATTTAATTAGAAAAAGTTTAATTATTATTTTTTCTGTGATGGTCTGAAATTACTGTAAAAAAATTTAACTTATAAAATTGTTCATGCTTCCGTAGTGTAAAAATGGTATAAATGGCCTTCTTTGCCATTGCGTTATCCTTTTACTATTGACATGTGAAATTCTGTTGCGCGTATTGATTATATCATTCTTTGATTCGGGTGATTTGTATGATGTAAAATATTGAACACCGTTTTTTAACATTTCTGCTCTGCTCGTTATAGTAAAGAACACGAAAGTTAGGTTAGGTTAGGTAAAGTAAAGCGGCGGATCCACCCCGAAGAACAAGGTCCGACTTATTTCAGCGGTTAGACCCTTTGTGATACTACAAAATAATCAACCCGGCGATCAAACAATTTCCACATGAAACCATCCGACTCCAAAATAAGTCTCGCTATTGCACTGACGCATACGGTGGGCAATAGTCTCATCCTCCCCCACAAACCCTCTTGCTGAAATCCCGCGAAATAATGAGGAAACTATAGGGATTCCTTCCAATGGGGCAATGGCCCGTGAGAGCCGACAATTAAGTACACGAAGGAACAACGTTTTCGTTATAGTCAAATTCTGAGTCGGTGGTCGTAACTTTTTCAACAGTTATAATCGTCCCATCCGACAAGCTGTTCGTGCTACAAATATCCACTATTACATGTTCCCGTGCCAAATTGAGGCTGTACCGTTCAAAGCGGCGAAACTACCATGGCCGAAATCGAATTGCATTCTCAAAATGTATCATTTGCCCCACACCTACAATAAAAATGAAGTAGTTATTTGAAATATTCTGTTTTTCGTTAATAGATAAAATTGTTATGTCTTGAATGGAAAATCCGATACATTTATCTCTGCGTTAGTGTGAGGGCCCTCATAAACTTACAAACGACAGGGCCCGGTTCTAATAAATACTTTCTGTGCTTCTGTGCTTACAGCTTCGTGTGCTTGTTCAAGAATAAAGCGGGCAAGTTCGAAATATGTTCTCTTATCTTATCCAGCACTTAGGAGATAACCCTTATACATGCGATAGCTAGAGAAATGACAGGAGGTGAAGCTGCTTTAGCTCGTTCTTTCTTTTATAGCAATGTGGAAGCGCCTCTGATGTCGAGGAGACGTATTAAATTTAGAAGCTTCGTTTTAGTAATTATTTTACTTCGCCGGTGCTACACACTACCGACGAAGGAGGGCGTTCTGATTTGCTTATGGATTGGTTACAGCTGAAGCCGTTACTGTTCAGTGACTATGGCTTCGCCACTTAAACCTTCCGACAACAACTGACACAGACACACTAATGCAGCACATCAGAAAAAAAAAATGCGAGATGTTTTATGATTTAGTTTGAAACTGGCTTCGAACCCAGGAACTTTTTCGTTTTGTAGTCAACGTCTCAGTTATTTACGATTGAATGTTTTGTGTAAATGTATCTAACATATGTATGTACTTATGTATGTACAAATTTATCATAACTACTTATTTAAGTAATTCAGAGTAATGCTTTAAAAAGTAAATAAAGTTGTTGCAATAAATATAGATACACAAATCCATACATAGGAATGTACATACGTACATGTACATAGAAACAGCCATTCTACATCACTGTCGGAATTGTTAGTGTAATTAAAGCAATCTACACCTTAAAATGTGTGTAAAATATTGATTTTTTCCACAGCGTTGTAACCAACACTTGCGAATGTTTCTGTAATATGCATTTTCACTTTCAACACTTTTTAAGCAACAATCGTCTTACATTTGTTTAAATTTTAATAAAAATTTTTTGTATTTAATAAATATCCTTTTTTATAAATTTTTATTTTAAGGTCACTAAATTTCTGCCGTTTTCAATGGCTTCACGTTGTTGTTCTCTTTATGTACCGTTACAAACAAATAACAATTTCTATAAAATAGAGAGGTGTAACAATTTGTTTGAAGAACGAAAGAAAACAGCAATGCAAAATGTATTCTTCTTTTAATCACGTTAAACAAGCAAACAAAAATATGAGAAAAAGAGAAAGAGTTTCTCAATATTGTAATGGACAAGAGGAAACGGAGATAAATATATAACCACCCCATTTTTGTTGACATGTGATTATTTCTGTTTCAAAAAAGATAAAATACAGAGTTGTTATTATACAGTGGTTTTTAATTGTGGTACAGTTACCATTAAATGAATAATTTTTTAAAAGTGGTATAGGCAGGTACAAATCGCACACCAGAGACTCTCAGAAAATTCAAAATGTTCAGAAGGGGTTAAAAACTGTTGATGCGACCAAGCACCATAAATACAGATATAACGGTCCAGAAATTTAAGCGCTCTTCAGAGGTTTGTTCTGTGACCAGGTTTATGGAAAAAACAACAATTTCGATAAATTTTGATTTCTGACAGACTAATCAAAAACTCCGGCTCCGAACATTTTGGATTATAGTAACCACGTTCGATTGAGACTATAGTTGTGGTGTTCAGCTCTGAGCTAACTCAATTGAACGATTCAGTAAACTGAGCGAAGTGAGCGCCCACTTTTTTTTAATGATTCTAGTTCAGTGAAGAGCTTGCTATGATATTTTTGTTCGTTCATTTTAATGGTTCATCAGTGCTACAAGAACCAAAAAATTTTCTTAAATAAATTTTGTATAATGCCAGATGCGAATATTTCACGTCATTTGCGATTTAGTGCAAACACTATCTTTTCTTAAACATATTTCTGTCTTGTAGTTTGTAGTTATTTGATTGATATGTAAAACAATTCACAAATTTCCCTAAAATAACAAATTTCAGCACCAAAAACATATTTTCTCTTTCTATTACTGATTAAAGCTGCCTTGGTGCTGTATTTGATTGAATAAAATGAGCTAAAAAATCAGTTCAAAAACAAAATCAATTGAGCGACAAATTCAACTGAGCATCAAAATCAAATGAGCTAAAAGTCAACTGATACTACTGAACAAACTAAACGAACCAGCTCACCAAAAAGAGCGCTCACTTCAAAGAGCTCATGAACCCAACGCTACTTCTATCACAAAACGCCATTATTGGGTGAACGGTGTTTGATTAGACCAAATGAAAAATTTTTATAAAGGAAATGATACAATCAACAAAATAATCGCAGTTGCACAGATGCTTAAAGTTTACATTTCAGTCAAGTGTCAAAGTTTGTATACAAATTGGTTGAGTCATCGTATAGATATGTTTTATACATACATACATATCTCTATCAGACACTGTTTGTTTTTTGCATCCACATACAATTGATTTTGATAATCTACTATCCCCGTTGCTATTTTTATACAAACAGACAACCAGTTTTCTTAACTTTCTCACAAAAGTAAACAAACTTCGACGTTCGGCTCAAAAAAAACAAGTTACAAATTCTTGTATCAGCTGACGGGCGAATTTACTAGTGAGTTTACCTGGTAATGAATTTGCCTTGACATTTTTTAAATATGAAATTTATAGAGAGGGACAGCAAAGCCAAGAGGAAACAAATACAATGTAATATTTATATTTTTTAAATGTTGCCTCCTATTTTAATTTAAAAAAAAACGCTAAAGCCCAACAGCGCATACATTGTGCATAAATCGCTTATACCACAATTTAAATTGTTGAAAATCAACGACAATGAACCAGTAGCACAATATCATTCGTTAGAAATAAACTGAATGTTAGTATGTATTCTTGTTTATATTAAACTTTTTTCTTTTTTCATGTACATTTCTAAATAATTCATATTGAATAAATTAAGAATAATTATAAAATTTTTTTTTTTAAAGAGAAAAATTAATCGAATTAAGTTTTTGTCTCCTTAGAATGCTCTATCAACTTCTCGTTTGGTATCTTCATTCGTCCACTCACCGCATTTGGCAAGAACATCCATTTCGTTTGATATTTCTTGCTGTGATTTTGCAATAAAAAACAAATAATGAAATTGAAATCATAGCATTTTTTAAATTTATTGCTGGCATTTTTTTTAACAAACATTAATGGAACACAAAGGGAACTTTGCCAGCAAAAAAGTAATTTCTTAGCGCATTTTATAAAGAAAAAGTATTTTTATGAATATATTAGTTTATATATGTATATTCACCATTATCGTATTTGGCGTAGACGTATTTCGACTACTGCCGTATTTGTAGTCCCATGTATTGTATATACAATTACCGTTTTCGGCAACTACGATGCAAATATGCCAAACACGATAAGGGGATTATTTGTCAAATATTTTTATACCTCTTTGTCAGTAGCAGCCAATTTTGTAAACATGTTAGCATACATTTTTTTTTTCTAGTTGGTAGTTTTTTTAGTTCCGCCTTTTAATATTTGTAGTTGATACTTAGCCGTCTTATTTCCTGGATCTAATTGCAATACTTTGTGAAAGTCTTCTAAAGCCTGATTGTAATAATGTATAGCCAGATTACAATGTCCACGATGATTCAGAATTTTTATGTTGTCCGGTTCTAATTTCAGCACTTCATCACACTATAAAATTCATTTATTAAAAAAAAAAAAAAATTTTTTTTAGTAATAATATTTGAGGAAACATTACCATTTGTTTGCTATGAAGTTCTTTATCAGTCTTTTTGTAACCCAAAGCTAGATTACTATAGGCAGCCACTTTTATTTTGTTACTATCAACATCATCTGGAAAAAAGGAACAATAAATAGATTGCGCTTGAACAACAAGATTGTGTTAACTCAAAATTTAAAAATTTTTAGTACAAGCCATATACTATTTTTCTTTACATTTGAATTGTATTTGAAAATCCAAATACTTCGTGGTTTTTTGAGATGAAAAAGTAAACTAAATAAGATGAAATTTTTATAGTAGATAGATATTGATGTTTAGTTGATTTCTTGCAAAAAGTGAAATTTTAAAAATTTTGAGTTAATAATTCCCTCTTGTTGTTTAAGTACGATATCATTATCGAATTTTTCATAAATGTATTAACAAAAAACTTACCATTTTCTTTTAAAATACTGAGACATTTTTTGCACATTTTAATGGCAAGTGAATAGCTTTTTTTTTTTAAATATTTTTCGCCTTTTTCTTTATATATCAGCGCATTTTCAAGTCGTTCTACTTTTGTACACTTCGAGTTGTCCTTAACGTCTTCAAAGTGATTTAATTGAATTGTATACTCCACGGTGGAGTGTGGTGGTATTTTGTATTCTACGTTACCCTCGCTACCATAGGCATATTGATTTAGTATTTGAAATCTATAAAAATAAAGATATAAATACAAATGTATGTACATACATACATATATGATAATTATACACACTCAGTTTTGTAGTAAAAAACTTTAATTTAAATTTTAACTACCTAGAAACTTCACCAACTTCCATATGTTCTATTGCTATTTCAACACCCTCTATGATACCAAGATCGCGCCCTTCGTCCAAATCAAATTCTACATCGCGAACATCAAAAATATTGTCTTTGTATTTACCAGTAATATGAGCTTAAAGATGCATTTTGAATTATGTTAATTTAGGTTTATACATTATATATTATATTTTATGTAGGAAATTGAAAAACTGTACTTTATGTACAACTTTAATTTTTATCAACAAAATATATTGTTTTGTTGGAAAAGTAACGTTGAACAACAGTGTACGTAGAGTTTTCTGTGGCAGTGTATAATAGAACATAAGGTACGGATAAATACCTAGATATACCGTTACACATTTTTATACAATAATAAAATATGATGTCGATAACGGGAACGAATTAAATAACTTGGTTTAGAATATTTCATACATACATGACTGCAAAAAAAAAATTTATAAAGTCGTCTGAATTAAAATACCTTTTACTAAAGCTCCTGCGTTTGGTCTGCGATTTTTCTCACCACTTTTCACAAGAAATTTTTCAATGCCTCCATCTAATCTTGGACTTATAAATTCACCTGACCAAGCCATCACTTGTAGCTATGCCAAAAAAAATATCCCCAATTGGTTCTTGCATAGTTAAAAGGCATTATAAATATGTATATGTACCTCAAATATTACTGTTGAATCTGGCGGAATCTTTGGCGGAACACCTGCTTTTCCATACGCATAACTAGGTTCACAAATTAATTGACATTTTTCTCCTAGTTTCATAGTAGGTACTCCCAAATCGAATGCCTTAACTACGGTATCTAAAATCGATTGAATATGTTGAACGATATTTTAAATAGCTTTTGAAGATATTTAGTTTACCTTTGCCCAAAATAAATTCTAATGGATAAGAACGAGTAACGCTGGAATCAAATATGGTACCATCGGTAAATGTACCGGTGTACTGCAATGATACTACGCAACCTTTGCATGGCCTCTGCGAACCCTGACCCTCTTCAATAATTATCTTTCTGACACCATTATCTCCAGAAATATCAACGGCATTTTCCCACTCTAAGGAGATCATATTTTCAAATAAAATTTTGGGAAATCTTCGAACACTACAATCCTAAGCACGTTTCAAACCACAGATACTCACCCTCTTCAAGAATTTCTTTTCTGACACCATTATCTCCAAAAAAATCAACGGGAGTTAACCACTCTAAGGAGATCATATTTTCAAATAAAATTTTGGGAAATCTTAGAACACTACAATCCTAAGCACGTTTCAAACCACAGATACTCACCCTCTTCAAGAATTTCCTTTCTGGCACCATTATCTCCAGAAATATCATCGGCAGTTTCCCACTCTAAGGAGATCATATTTTGAAATAAAATTTTGGGAAATCTTCGAACACTACAATCCTAAGCACGTTTCAAACCACAGATACTCACCCTCTTCAAGAATTTCCTTTCTGGCACCATTATCTCCAGAAATATCATCGGCAGTTTCCCACTCTAAGGAGATCATATTTTGAAATAAAATTTTGGGAAATCTTCGAACACTACAATCCTAAGCACGTTTCAAACCACAGATACTCACCCTCTTCAAGAATTTCCTTTCTGACACCATTATCTCCAGAAATATTAACGGCAGTTTCCGACTCTACGGAGATCATATTTTCAAATAAAATTTTGGGAAATCTTTGAACACTACAATCCTAAGCACGTTTCAAACCACAGATACTCACCCTCTTCAAGAATTTCCTTTCTGACACCATTATCTCCAGAAATATTAACGGCAGTTTCCGACTCTACGGAGATCATATTTTCAAATAAAATTTTGGAAAATCTTCGAACACTACAATCCTAAGCACGTTTCAAACCACAGATATTTCTATCAAGAGTTGTGTCGTTCAGCTCGGAGTTAGCTCAATTGAACGATTCAGTAAACTGAGCGAAGTGAGCGCTCACTTTTTCTATGAAGAGCTCTTGTCATGTTTGTTTTTCGTTCATTTCATTGGTTAATCAGTGCTACCAGAATAAAAAAATTTTGTTAAATAAAATTTGTATGATGCCAGATGCGAATATTTCACGTCATTGGCGATTTAGTGCAAACACTATTTTTTCTTAAATAAATTTCTGTCTTGTAGTTTGTATTTATTTGATTGACATGTAAAACATTTTACAAATTTCCTTAAAATAACAAATTTCAGAACCAAAAACATATTTTCTCTTTCTATTACTGATTAAAGCTGCCTTGGTGCTGTATTTGATTGAATCAAATGCGCTAAAAAATCAGTTCAGAAAAAAATCAACTGGGAGACAATTTAAACTGAACATCAAAATCGAATGAGCTAAAAGTCAACTGATACTACTGAGCTACTGAACGAACTAAACGAACCAGCTCACCAAAAAGAGCTGAACTGATAAGAGCTCTCACTTCAAAGAGCTCATGAACCGAACTCTAATTGAGACATACAATTTTTGGTCAACTCGTAATAACATGCTGAGAAGACCATTTAATTGAAATATACATGTGAAATAATAAAATTTGGTATTATAAGTTGAAGATTATATGTGTATGTAGGTGTTCAAAAGAATGTTACAATTAGGGGGGCAAACGATACATCGATGTTAATGTTTTCTTAACATGATATTAACATCGATGTTTATGAACGATACATCGGTCTCAGAACTGAAATTATTATTTCACCATATACATATGTATGTACATATGTATATCTTGATGAAGAAATCCTTACTATTTTAATTATTTTAAAATATTTTTAAAATTTTTTAATAATTTCTTAAATATTACGAATCTTAACATTATACTTGGCTGGAAGTATGGGGAAGCATCATCAACATATGCACATACATATGTCTTTTTAAGTATCAAAAACATTATTTTTGGAGAAAAATATCGTTACTGTTTGCTAGATATGTATAAAATATTCGAACATTATATTCGACACACAAAAATATTTGAAACAGTTATTTGAGTAAGCGGTGACAATTAATTTGGCAATCAACATGATTAAGAGCAAAAACTTTTGTAAGAATAAAGTGTTCAAAAATTAAAGAAATAACGCTGAAAATAGCTCAAAATTATAAAAAAGCATATTAAATTGTTTTATTGTATCTTATACAAGGTGGCGCAAAATGAATCATACAATTTTGGTTTTGAATAACTTTTTTACTAAATAAAAAATACACATTTGTGCCCGTTTTATCGCATTTCCCATAACTTTCAGCAATATTTCTGGTTATAACTATTCGCATTCTTGTCGAATATTCTCCTTAAGGGCTGCCATTGTCTGGGACTTGTTCCGCGACTTCAAGTACCCCCAAAGAAAGAAGTATGCGATAGTTAAATCGGGCGATCTTACTAACTATTCCAAATCGCCAAAACGGGAGATTATTCGGATACAGTAATTAACAGGCGACTGACGTTCAGGAGCCATAAACTGATATACTGTTTACACTTTGCATGGGAGATGTGAAAGTCTTTCACTAAAATTCCTGTAGGACCCGCCTGGTGACGCCCATTTGGGTGGCACGTCGTATGGTTGATGTTTATTTCTTCTTAGCAGCTGTCTAGTTCACAAATGTCAAATATGATTGATGTAATACGCCATTGACAAAAGCTATTACATCTTGCGGTAGGGTGATTTATTTTGTGCCACCCAGCATAAAGTAAACATAAATATAAACGTTTTCTTTTCACATAATTTGGATATAAGATCGATTTTTAACGAATAATAGGGTATTGAAAGAAACAAAATTCAAATATACATAATAAATCGATCCAATCTTAAAAAACAATGAACTCAATTTGATTCGTAGGCTCAAAATTATACAAAATCAACTATCTGAATCTTTCCCCGAAAAAAGTTCCAAATACGAACCCAGTATAATTAATGCATTCATATTTATTGGTATTACTTAATTTATGAAAAATCTTTATTAATCGGTTAACCGATTAGTATCATCTTTATCCGATTTTTAACCGGCTAAACCAAAACATCGATAAAGCATACGCTCGACTAAATGAATACATGCGTATTAAATCTCTTAATGATAAGTAAAAGGAAACATCGCTGTATCATTTTTATTAGCGATGTGTTTTAACATCGATGTATACCAAGGAAAAAGATTTTATGTGACTTGTGGTGCGATTATGAATGGCAACTAAATTTTAGTTGAGTTTGAGGGCACTTTTCATATTGTAAAAATGGATCAAAGATCCTGAAAACGGGTCCAAAATCATATTATGAATGTCTGCTATCTGGCGTCACTTTTACTCGAGGTTGAGGACCTCACTATTTTTTGGTTTGTCATTTAATAAGACCGAACACCCAGCACAACACCACAACTACATAATTGGGTGTTCTGGTAGCGAAACTCAGCGGGTTAATCTAGTATGTCAATATAATTGTTGATAAAGAGAAATAAATTAATTGAACATTGGAAAGTAGTGTTTTGACACGGAGGTGTTAAAAACTACACCTGGAAGCAATTCCTCATGCTTTACAATTGAGAGCAGAAATTGCAATAAAGTCGGGTAATTACCCACTGACTTAGATTTGCTTTTTCCTTCGTTGTCTTATTTTTTATTTTTTTTTTTAAAGTATAAAAAATATATTCACGTCTATGTATATATGGCGATTTTTAATTTGTTTTGGCGATGGAATTTTCAGTTTGGCAATGTAAAAAAAAAATTGGCAAAATTTTTGGTTTTTTTATTTTCTTAAAAGCATTTCTATGTTGATGTCACAAAATTGTCTACTGAATACTACATCAAATGTAAATATCAGCTGGATAATTAGATGTCAGCAGTTGTTGTATATGAACTGCAGAATTGTCAAAAACTGAGTAGTAATATATTTTGAAGTTCTTTTAATATACCAACCTGAGCGTTGCGGTGAAGTCGTATCACAGAAAAGAATATGCCAAAATTTTTTTCAAAGATATATCTTGTTGAATACGGTACAAAAAGTTAACAACACTTAGTATTTCATGCAAAGACAATGTTTATCAAAATTGCAACTTAAAAAAGTCAGAATATAGAATAAAAGTTTTGTTTGATTTCCACACAACTTTTAATTACAAAATTTTTCAAAACAACAAAAATCGTCGTTGGAAATATAATTTATATCAACAATTTTTTTCTTTCGTTTGAAATATTTTTTTATTGAATTGAAATGGAAATATTTTCAGTGTCGAAGGCATAGTCACTGGCCACTGAACAATACCAGCTTCAGCTGATAGCAATCCACCATCACATGACACCGGCGAAGTAAAATAATAATACAAAAAAATCGCTACTTAACCGAAGCTTCAGCACTGCTACGAGTTTAAAAAAACAAAGAACGTGCGAAAGCAGAGCTGTAAAATAATTAATTAAGCTTCACCTCCTGTCGTTTCTCCTACTATCCCTTTCCTATAGTTCCAGCACAATGCTTCGCATGTGTAGGAGTCATATCCTGAGTGCTGGTCCCAGATAAAAAAAAAATATTTTCAATAAACGAGCAAACAAATTTTCTTTACCAAATATGCATTAATCGTCATCACAGAAAATTCAAGATAATTTTTGTTGAATCAATGATTTTCGTATTTGAAAATATGTAAAACATTTTTTTCTGTGATACCTAAACAAAAAGGTATGGTAATGTTCATAAATACATGCATATGTATATATTTTGTTTTTTTTTACTTCTACAAATCTATTTCGTTTTTTTTTGCTTTCTGGAAGATAGTGTCACTAGTCCATACATGCATGTAAAATGTAGGCCACGGGGACCTAGGACTATCCCAAGACTAACTCAATGGATGGCATATTTAATATTACGTTGTCCTAGGGGTTGACAATATAACACACCTGTGCATTACATCGGACTAACCCAAAAACTACTCTATGTTCTTAATGCAACAGTTCAGAGAGTAATTTTAATGCAACGTGGCGTTGTCAAAATCCGATTTTCAAACCGCTAAAAACAGTCAGACAACGCTTGCCGCTAGGTTGAATTATAACATTATCGTGTTAAGAAAGGTAACGGTAAAAATAATAGTTTAGAAGAATATATCTATATCACACAGAAGAAAAATGTAAATGTAAAATTAACACGACTAAATGTTGATTAAAATCATGTTAAATTGCTGCTAAAATAATGAGATATGTAATTTATATTGATTCATATTGATTTGAAACGAAAAAAATTTCTAGGCTACCTTAAAACAAATTGATTCAATATTTTTCTTAGTAAAAATAACGTTACACAATGTTACTCTTACTAATCATTACAGCATACTTAAAGATTTTCGTACAAAGATAGAATAATGTAAAATTAATATTGAATCAGGTAAAATGAACAATGTTAAATAAACAAACAACAAATTTTTTTTTATCTTGGACCAGCACTCAGGAGATGACCCCTACACATGCGGTAAATTGGAACTAGAGGAAAGTTAAAAAGAGAAAAAACCATACATACACCATGTAACAAAACTCTACATACGATAGAAAATTATTTTACATCCAATTTCACTTAATACCAACGACAGTTTTTCATTGCAGACGTAGTAATTGCCGAAGTTAAAATTGAACATGAAAGTTCTTTGCTTGAAGAACTAGAAAAAAGCTATTTTTATTAATTATTTTACTTCGCCGAAGCTAGACAATACTGACGAAGGAGGGCGTGCTTTTGGATTGGATACAGCTGAAGCCGTTACGGTTCAGTGAACAGTGACTACGCCTTCGCCACTGAAATCTTCCTAAAACAACTGACACAAAAACGCACAACAGAAAAATGCGAGATGTTTTTATGAGTCTGCAACTGGGGTTGAAATTAGGAAAACTTTTTCTTTTCGTAGTCAACGTGCAGACTACTTCGACCATCGCCACCCTCAATTTTAAATCAAACTTGAATCAGCTGAGAACAGCTTTAAGAATTTTTTTTCTTTGCATACACGGAGTTCCCAAACACTTTTCGAGAGTTTCTATATAAACATGTGCGATCCGATGTTTTTGTTTTTTTTTCAAGAATTCGGATGAACAGTACTGATTAATTTAAGTGAACTGCAATTGTACTTTTAAAATGATGTATAGTTAATCAATATTATAATCATAGGGAAATAAAATTGTTTTAACATAATCGTTATTTTAATTTTAAATTTATTTCATGTTGAATGAAAATTAAAATAATATTGATTTAATATATGAGGAGGTTCATAACAAAACGCAAGAAATGCACATATTAAAATATATACAGCTATTGTTATAAAACCTATCAATTGTCAATAATTATATTTTTATTTAATAACAAATATAGAGATTCAAATCGAAAAGAAACAATTCCACATCCATGTATTTATTTTAAACCCTCTACACAAGTTCGTATGCAATGTGTAGCGAAGGCTTTGAAAATTACAAATTTGAACGTATTGAAAAATGTACAAGCTATTTAAAAAATGCAAAATACCGTTTGTTAGCTAGAATAAGTTCTCCTTGGCGTTGCAATCAAGACAGAAAACCAAAAATTTATTATTAAATTATGGATAACATGTCCGATCTAGAATACTATACAAATATACTTTAAGGACATCAAGAAAATGGTGCATATGAAATAGAGGACATAGGCTAGGTTGTTAGCTGACGAACCCTCCCCGAAGGAGAACGCCGCGCTAAGGCTAGAGCTTAGGCCCATTGTGATGCCACAAGAAACACCGAGGGTCTAGGCGGGATTCGAAGCCGCACCTCAAGATTGATGCATCAGGTGACATAACCTTATGTAATTGTTTGGAAGATGACATTTGTAAAGTTGAAATTTGAATAATAAATATTGTATATATAAAGTAATGTTAATTTTCCGATAAAATTTATGAAATTAATGAAAAAAAAAACAAATAGGTAATATTATAATATTATGGAAATGAAAAACTTTCATGTCCACATGAAACTTTTGTATTGTGTTCATATCAGAACGAAATTCTTACTATGAATTGGATTTAAACACAACAATTCCAAATTTGTTTTTTAAATAACTTCAAAACTAATTGGCATATAAATCAATTTACTTATTATTTGTATTAATAACACAAAACGTATTAATAGCACAACAAGTGTTTAAAAATACATATACATATTCCTATTGAGTTTAATTCATATTATATCTTTATCCAAAAAATTCTTATAGTTGAATTGTTGCGTTTTGTTTAGGACCTCCTCATATATGTATTACACGTGACTCTAACTTAAAATGATATTGAATCGCCATGATTTGTGATGATAATTCAACATATATTTCATTTTGATTCAACTGTACCAACATATAAAATCAGCAGGAATTAAAATTGTATTTTCAGGTTATTATAAAATCGTGTTGTACTGACATGAAAATTGCATGAAGCAAAATCACCAGTGAAACACATGATTTTTTTCTGTGTGATTGGTAGAAAAAAGAAAAATTTTACGTTCATCGTATTTTGATTTATTTTATTTCTAGATATTAAAATTGTTTTTTATTAAATTAATTTAATCAATGAAAGCAAATATTTGATTACAAAATAATACAACCTTTTTTTGTTTGAAAATAATAAAAAAAAACTTTTTTTGGTAATTTTTTGATGTCTTTTTGATTGCAAAATAATCCAAAGAAATTTCTTGGCGATTTTTTACTATCGTTTTGTCGATGGAGCTGAAAAAGGATCTGACAACCCTGCATGTATACTATTTTATTAACATTTCTGTTAAGTTTTCTCCCTAATGCGCAGATTCGGTAAAAAATATAGCTCATATCCTGTTGATTTGAGAAAACCAATTCTCTCATATTGAGTAGATATCAACCCAAGTCCTTCATGTTCGGCAGAATAGAGTCTATTTAATAGACAGAACATGTGTATCCATCATATCAAAGGAGTTACCCCTCAACATATACAACATTAACAACCCACAGAAGGCAAATAAATCTGCGATTTTAAAAAGTCAACAGTAAAATGGTAGTGAATAAATTGAAAATAAATTGCATGTAATCTTTGCCATGCTATTTTGATTAAGCGGCGGCCTTCATTGATAGTGATATCCTAGATTTTATGCATGAGTTATTTTTCCGATAAATGTTGCTTTACTACGGTATACGATTCCAATTTCGCCAAACAAGTAAAATCATTCCTTTTGAATTTTGTAGATTGTATTAAAAAACAAGTATGCTATCCTGTGCAACAATCGAGATTATGCCGTTTTTTCTTTTCTTTTGCCTGAATTTTTGAGATTGACATTGCGCATTGGACCATGAAAAATTAAACAAATATTACCTTTGCTCATAACTCGCATAGTAAAGGGGAAAACGGTGTTGGTATTTTATAATATTAGGGAGGTTTCTTTACTCTAAATTAGCCGACCGCGGGATACCAATCATACCAGAAAGCGTTCCCTTATACAAAAATTGTGTAAATGAGATACGTTTTGAGAGAGTAATGTTCTAATTAACATGTGTAAGGCAAATTACTATTTTTTTTATATGGATGCATGTGGGTATATTTGTTTTTCTGTATAGATTTGTGTAGATTTGTATTATACGT
Source organism: Dexiosoma caninum (assembly GCA_963924685.1). Classification (NCBI taxonomy): domain Eukaryota; kingdom Metazoa; phylum Arthropoda; class Insecta; order Diptera; family Tachinidae; genus Dexiosoma; species Dexiosoma caninum. The sequence goes on from OZ004727.1 coordinate 70,346,403, forward strand.
ACAAGATCATATACATTGGCGCTTCCATTATGTGGTAAATTGGGCGGTTTTTTTTTGTGTTCCCGTATTTTGTACATTTTTGTCTCTTATTGCAGTATATCATAGGTTACACTTATTTTACTGAACTTTCTTAAAAAAGGAAAGAAACATATCTATTATAATATTTAAGTGCATTTTAAGAAACTGATAAAAATGTTGTGAGAAAGCGGATCATAAATGTCTAGCCACAAAATGCCGTTGATGCATTTTATAAGTAGTGTCTTTCTAATCAGATCTGCTAGTATTCCATCTTTTTTTTTTTTTTATCTGGGACCAGCACTCAGGCGATGACTCCTACACATGCGAGGCATTATGCTGGAACTATAGGAAAGGGATAGTAGAAGAAACGACAGGAGGTGAAGCTTAATTAATTATTTTACAGCTCTGCTTTCGCACGTTCTTTGTTTATACTCGTAGCAGTGCTGAAGCTTCGTTTGAGTAGCCACACTACACAATACCGACGAAGGAGGGCGTTGTTTATTTTTATTTTAAAATTTTAGTCTGAAACTGGGGTTGAACCCACGTCTGTTTTTGGATTCGTAGTCAACGTGCAGACTACCATCCATCGTGCCATCGCCACCCACACCTGAGACGTTCAAACGACAATTCCTGTTATAATTACAATAAGTAATTATTATTTAAATTTTTTTTCTTATACAGTCAACTCTCGATAATGTGAAATTCAAGGGACCAGAGAAAAAGTTCAAATAGTTGAGAATTCAAAGTAACAAGAGTTTAATGGAAAGTAAAGCCCATGGTAAAAACCATTGTAATACAAAACAACAAAAACATAAATACATTCACACTGCGAGTTCAAATTATAGTGTGTAGAAAAGACAAATTTAAAATTATAGAACGTCGGCGCCCAAGATGACATTTCTCTATGTGACGCGCAAAATAGAAACGGACCTAAGGGTAAAAACCGGTTTTGTTCAGGAGAGCCATTTTAAAGATTTAAATACGTGTATCTTTGGTGTACCATCACTTTCATAAAACGCGCATATCTCTGGGAGGGAACACTTTTGGGGCATGGGATCGGTCTCATTCGTTGCTCAGATGTTGTCCACATCAAAAAAAAAAGTGAAAATTGCTTTTTTTTACCCTTAGGTCCCTTTCTCTATGCGCTGTCACATATATCGAAGAATCCATATAAAATAACATAAAGGATTATTTTGTTTTTATTTTATACTTTGCATGAAACAAAACACATTAAAATAATTGAAATTGAAATTGAAATTATTTAAAATTACAGAGAGGAACAAATCAGATGCATTTTTTCACTTTATTGAATGTTTTTCAAAGAACCTGGAAATCAATTCAAATTATCGCGATATTCAAATTAACGAATTTCGAATTATCAACAGTTGACTGTACCAGAACTTAGGGAACGTGCCCTACATATGCAATGTATAGCACCGGAACTATTTGGAAAGGTATAATGTAGAGAAGCAATAGGTGTCAGTGATAGAACAATAGAGAGCTTGATTTTTGCACAACTGTGCATTTGCACGTTTTTGAGAATTTGTATTGCAGAGTTGTTGCGTCTTCGATATTATGTTGATGCATAAAGCTAAATGAGAGCCTTTTTATGTATTATCTTAATTTTACTTCGGTGACGTTTTTATTGGTCAAACACCGACGAAGGAGGGCGCTGTTAGCGTTAGCACAGATATAACAGAAAAGCTTTTAGTGTGACTGGGTACTGAACTCAGGATCTTCTGGTTGTAAAGGGTGGTTAAATTTTAAGGGCCGATGTTGAATGTGAACTACACTTAAACGACAAGTTTTTTTTTGCATTTCATTTGACATTTCTCAATTTCAGACTAACTCAATTTGAAACATGAAAATGCTCACAGTCGAGCAACGCGTTAAAGTTATTCAGGCTTATTATGAAAATGGGCGTTCAAATCAAAATGCATATCGTGAAAATTAAATGAGGCACATTTTCACCTCAGTGGATTCGTCAATAAGCAAAATTGCCGCATTTGCGCGAATGAGAATCCAAGAGTGATTGTCGGAAAACCGATGCACCCACAAAGAGTGACTGTTTGGTGCGGTTTATGGGCTGGCGGCATCATCGGGCCGTATTTTTTCCAAAATGAGGCCGGTCAGGCAGTTACTGTGAATGGTATTCTGACTTGAACGCCCATTTTCATAATAAGCCTGAATAACTTTAACACGTTGCTCGATTGTGTATCTTTGCACGTTTCAAATTGAATTAGTCTGAAATTGAGAAATGTCGAATGAAATGCAGAAAAAAAGTTGACGTTTAGGTGTGGTTCAAATTCAACATCGGCCCTTAAAATTTAACCACCCTTTATATTCAATGCGCTAACTACGCAGCCAAAATTTCAGCATTGTATCATTGTTACATTATTGGGGGCAAATTTTGTGAATATGAAGAGCAAATTCGGGGGACTGTAAGGTTTTATGTCACAGGGGATATGACCAATTGGGTAAGCACTTATTGGAGGAAAGGCTGGAACTCAAGGCAATTCTAACATTCCTCAGGGATCAAATATATCTCTTAGGTCACGGTATCCTTATTTCCCGTGATTTATAATTATAATGGTCAGCACTTAGAATGCAATAACAATATGAACCGTATCTTCGGTTTAAGATATGGCTAAGTGTTCCTAATGTTTCCGTTTTATATAAACTAGATTCCCAGTCTCTTATGACAACGCTGATTTATTATTTCTTTCCCGTTCTAGGTCTCTGCTCTTGTCTGCGTGTATGATTGGGTTACTAAAGAGTATAAAGAACCGCATGCACCAGAGCATTTACTTACATTTGGTTAAATAAGAAGGATGCTACAATAGCAACAACTATGCTGCAGACAATGAATATCGAGCAGAAGTGTAAAAAAGAGAAATAAAATGGAAACTAAACTCGCATATTCCGTGTAAACAGAATGGTGGAAATTGTTTATTGTAGACATGTAATAAGCATGCTTTTCGAAGTGCTGTGGCCAGGTAGTCGGTGGTGCTTTACAAAAATATTCATATGTATATGTGCATTCAAGTCAGCAAAGCCAACATATAAATGAAAAAAAAAAATGGGAACATTAAGGGAGGCTACAGCATTTTATTTCTGTAACGTCTCTTCAGAAAAATCTCTCACTGTACGTGTCTGCGTTGCCACTTTTATCCGTTTATAGTCCAATTTGTATTCGAAATTTATGTTCACAATGTTTTTGAAGCTTTTCTTTATTATGAATTGAAGTAACAATACAATACAATACAGCGGAGGGTGGCGATGGCTGAAGTACACGTTGACTACAAAACGAAAAATTTCCTGGGTTCAACCCCAGTTTCAGACTCATAAAAACATCTCTCATTTTTCCTAATGTGCATTTGTGTGGCTTTGTGTGTCAGTTGTTGTCGGAAGGTTTCAGTGGCGAAGGCATAGTCACTGGTCACTGAACAATAACAGCTTCAGTCATAAGCAATCCACAGGCACATCAAAACGCCCTCCTTCGTCGGTATTGTGCAGCACCGGTGAAGTAAAATAATTACAATAAATGGCTACTAAAAACGAAGCTTCAAAATTAATACGTCTCCGTGACATCAGAGACGCTACAAAAATACTATAAAACAAAGAACGAGGGTAGCGATGGCACGGTGGATGGTAGTCTGCACGTTGACTACACAACCAAAAAACAGACCTGGGTTCAACCCCAGTTTCAGACAAAAAATTTTAAAATAAAAATAAACATCTCGCATTTTTCTGATGTGCATTAGTGTGTCTTTGTGTGTCAGTTGTTGTCGGAAGGTTTCAGTGGCGAAGGCATAGTCACTGGTCACTGAACAATACCGGCTTCAGCTGATAGCAATCCACAATCACATTAGAACGCCCTCCTTCGTCGGTATTGTGTAGCACCGGCGAAGTAAAATAATAATAAAAATGGCTACTAAACCGAAGCTTCAGCACTGCTACGAGTATAAAAAAAAAAAAAAAAAAAAAAAAAAGAACGTGCGAAAGCAGAGCTGCAAAATAATTAATTAAGCTTCACCTCCTGTCGTTTCTCCTACTATCCCTTTCCTATAGTTCCAGCACAATGCTTCGCATGTGTAGGAGTCATCTCCTGAGTGCTGGTCCAGGATAAAAAAACGGCCAACAGAAGCTGGTTTATAATATAGATTGTTCTATGGTTATTTGTACTCAAACAAATATGTTCACTAAAATGAGTTCAATAATTTATAATCGTACCTTTGTAAAAAATTTTACAAATACATAATTTTATTTTGTTTCAAACAGAAGCAGTGCGCGACATCTGAATTCCACAACATATTAAATTTTATTCTGCATATTAAATCATTTCGCCTCAAATTTTTTTTTATAAATAATTAAATTTTCGCTTTTTTGTCTTACTCGTATTTTCGTTTTAATTGCATTTAGTTTTACCAGAATTGACAACACTGACATTTATATGCACATATAAATATATTGTATATACATATATTTAATACTTTTTTTTGGCATAAAAATAAAGACGAGACATGACTAACAAGTCCTTGCATTTAAGCAAAATTGGTATTAGACTGCTGATGCTGTCAGAGGCAGGGAAGAGGTTAAATCTCTTAAATTTTTTCATTTCGCAAACTTTTATGAAGGTTGTGATGTTTTCTATTGTTTGTTTAAAACTTCAAGTGTTTAATATTTACAGCCTACATGTAAATAAAGCAAAAATAATAATGGAAAAAATGTATGTGCAGAAATTTTTTGTAGGAGCCATGGAAAAAAAAATCAAAGTGTAGAATGATACCAAATTAAAGCAGTTCAATGGAAATATAAATGAATTTTTCACGCTTTAAACCTTGAGAGTTTTTGTTATGGAATTAACAAAAGTTTAACTTCGTACGATTGGATTAAATTTGTTAGAACTTTCAGTTGGCAATGCTACTTGATATGCATTTCACCATTGAATATAACTATAACATCTGCAATTGTGCGGGTGATTCAATTCGATGAATTTATAGCGCTTTTTGTCTATTTTATAGTGGTCATAATTCACCAACAGAGCAATTAAGTCCAGCTATAATACATATATCGTTTTCTTACAACTGTCAAAAGTTTATTGACTTCCGAAAAAGGCCATATTTAGTATTCTTTGAGGAATCGCACAAAACGATGCTTTTCAAAATATTACAATTAAATGCTGAAAGCTAAAGTACTATTATCACGAAATTATGTTGTTAGGCCTGCCATTACACATGCCACTGATTGCATGCCACTAGCAAATACATATCATCGAAAAATTCTTCGAAAGACTCGAATCTCTTCTGACTAGGTTTTATGTTTACAAATGCCACTGCCAATTCATTTTAAAAAAGTCGTCGATGCGTAAACTTAAAAAACATTTTTGTTTCTGAAATTAAAAAGAAATTGAAAGGAAAACCTTTTGCTATCGATTCATAAGCACTGCTCTTTAAATCTCACAAAAGTGGGTGCGAATGGTACAAATTTATTAATTTTAAAATATTTGCGTAGCTCAAGTTTGCATACATTTTAAATTTTTAAATTCTTTAGAAACGGCAAACATTTGTTATTATTAATATTATTTTCATAACATTAACGCTCTATAAAATTGTTTATCGTTCTGCAATTTGTTTTGACATTTAGTGGCATGCCACTAAACGTAAACGCTAATTAACAAGACGGTGCAAGACGGACTTGGTCGTATGCCAAAAATCGCATTGTATTAAAAATGGCAAATAATTGTCTTTCAACTGACGCCGAATTAAATACAAACATACACACATATGTCCATAAATTTAAAGAGTTTGAAATATTGTAGCATTTTCAAATACTTCACTAACGCCCTTATGATCTAAGAAAGCAAACTTACATAAAACTATCCTGTCTCATAAGTTGCAATTCGGTCATAGCTTCTTGCAACGATGAACACCGCTTCCTGGGTCCAGATCTACTGAATATCTGATATTGCTCAACTTTGGGCCGCTTTATGGTCTGCTTTATTCTGTTGATCACTATATTACAACAACACATACATCAATATCGATTTGATTTAAGGCAATATAACTCCACAAATATTTATGGGGGCACTCAATAACCATGGCGTTTACATAAATTGAAGAAACTTCCATACAAATATGCCGTATGGCTTCGAAATAAACACAAAATTCGTCTCCCGGTAATTTGTGATATTAAACCATCAATCACTTGTCTCCTTCCTCAATCGATTTTGGACGCTATTAGATCCTTTAAGACTCCACTAGTGCGCGTTCCCAACTCCCGTAGCATTAAAGTTATAGTCGTTGGATAGAATTCGGAAGCGTATTTTATAAAACAGAATCTTCCTACCAAGAAAGCTTCCAACATAATGGAATTCCAAGAATTTCTGGGCCATGTTTAAACCTTTAGATGAATTAATCGCGGGGTAGCAATGCCCGTAAGTTTACAGAGATTAGCCGCAAGAACTACGCATGCGGGATACAAGCGAGCAGAAATTAATCGGTTACCGATTAACGGTTAAAGAACTGAATATCCTGCTATGCATTTAAAAGTTGAAAAGAGAACAAACCATACATACACCATGTAACAAAACTCTACATACGATTGAAAATTATTTCACATCCAATTTCACTTAATACCAACGACAGTTTTTCATTGCAGACGTAGTAATTGCCGAAGTTAAAATTGAACATGAAAGTTCTTTGCTTGAAGAACTAGAGAAAAGCTATTTTTATTAATTATTTTACTTCGCCGAAGCTACACAATACTGACGAAGGAGGGCGTGCTTATGGATTAGATACAGCTGAAGCCGTTACGGTTCAGTGACCAGTGACTATGCCTTCGCCACTGAAATCTTCCTAAAACAACTGACACAAAAACGCACAACCGAAAATTGCGAGATGTTTTTATGAGTCTGAAACTGGGGTCGAACCCAGGAAAAATTTTTCGTTTCGTAGTAAACGTGCAGACTACTTCGACCATCGCCACCCTCAATATAATATAATTTAAAAGTATTATTGTTAATTTGAATTCTTGGTTATTGGAATTTTTTCGGTTTCTTCAATTTAAAATGATCGAGAGTAGATTGTACATTGTTTAGGATTTCGATTGCAAAAATCCTTTAATAGTGGGCACTTATTCTAGTGATTAACTGTATGCATCTACATACATATTTACATACATACATATGTATGTATGTGTATAATTCTGTATGTATGCATTCGTGCATGTAGCTGTCAAATATTTACAAAGGATGCCTGCAAACTTGACTTGCACTTGAAGTGGAGTAGACGCAGAGATTCTAAAAAAAAAATAAAAACTTTTTATGGCTTAATTTACCAGTAGTGAAGGAAAAGAGTTTTACCACAGGGGGTTTCGTTTGTTCTTTGTTCCATGTTGCCTGCTACACAACTTGAACAAGTATAGAATGAAATGCTCCCTTGTTGTTGCACGATTAAAGATTTCAGTACGAAAACATTTTTAACAATTTCCATTCTCTTTCTTCATCTGTTTTGTGTGTAAAATTTAAATTACAAACTTTCTTCAATGTTTTTTTGGCCAGTTGTAATTGTTGGTTTTTTACCATCCCAATTCCTTTTTAACCAAATCCTTAATAATAAATGAACCAGGTGTTTTCTTTTTACTATTTTTCCTGTTTGTAATTCGTATGTGTGTTCGAAGATTCTCTCTGTTCACCATTTTTCGGGGGTGACTTTGTTATTGTTTAGTTTTTTTAAAAACCAAAAGTATTATAAAAAAACAATTTATTTAAGCTGAAATAATTGTTGTCTATAAATAATTAAGTTGAAGCAGTAGCACGTGTTATAATGACCTGGCAACAGCCGCGTTAAAATTGTCTGCGCCGTTCATAAAAGAAGTTTAATTTTAATCTTTTTCAGAACATTTTTCACCACGGAGATGTGTGTTTTCTTATTAAAGTATACCATTTTTTAGAGGCTTTAGATCAGGCAAGATACGCGAAGCTGACATAGGAAACTTTGCGTTAACTTCAATCCAAATGTGTAATGTAATGTAATGTAATAGTCCTCCGCCATATTGTGTTTTCAGCGATATCATTATATTTTTTGCTCCTTTCAAAAATCGCTATATAATATGGATATCAAATCAAAGCGGTGTTTCAAGATAGTAAAGGTCTGCATCATAAGCACTATTTAAATGGGATAAAAGTACAAAGGTACAATTTTACTTCATATATTTTCGAATTTCGAATAAGTAAAATCGCACCCTCGAAATTTTTTCTATGCCCAATACTCTGGGAGATATATGGTTGCAAAGAGAAATACCAAAATAGTTTTTTTTTTTAGTTTTACCCACATATATGGAAAGAGTCCGAAGCACATATCAGCAGCATTTATATGCTTCTAAATTTTATTCTATTTGTCTTAGTTTCTGAGATATTATACCCCCTCAAGATTATAATATCCGAAAATCCCTTTTTAGTGGATCTAAACATGGAGAAAGAGGACTACATACCTAATTTCAACCGATGATGGTGGGTGCGGGATCTTTTTCCCAATTTAAAAAAAAAAATGTTGCGGTATTTTCCATTTCAAAAAAAAATTCTCTAATTTCCACAATGCAGAAATAATTTTGAAAATTGTTCCACAAATAGTGAAGTTATTTGATAATCAATTTTTGGGATTGCCAATTTGTGACCACGTAGAACTATTTGGCTGGCTTGGAAGGCGCTTCTCCGTGTATGCAATTGATAGTTAATCTTTTCATATTTAATGACTGGAAGTTGCTATTTAAAGTTGGAATCATACAGATCTAGTAGTATAACAACCAATGTATAATTTCTTTGAGAAAGTTCTGAAGTCAAAGCCGATTGCCAATAATAAACTAAGCACGCAGTAGACCGGAAGTAGGAAGGGCAGGGATAGTAAATTGTAGAAGTACCTGGTGGATTAATTGTTGCACAACTCTGTACTTGTGCGTTTTTTATTTGTAAAACAGAGTTACTGCGTCTAAGATGTTGTATTGACGAATTAATCTTTTTTTAAGCTAAAGAAGAGCCATTATTATTATTTAAATTTTCCAATGTTTCATTTCTCAAATACCTACAAAGGAGGCGTTTTATCAGGGGTAATCAGCACTGACACAACATAAACATTTTTTGCTGTACGGCGATTGAATCCGTTCCCGGGTCGCCTCATCTCTCGTTTTGGCGATTTGCACTGGCCCGCAAGATCGCCCGACTTAACCGTTCCAGACTTTTTTTGTGGGGTTTTATGAAGTCCCGTGTTTATGTGAACAAGCCCGAGACAACATTCGACACGAGTGCGAGAATCTGTCGCTCGAAGTTCCCTCCGAAGAGATGAAAAATGCCGTAAAACGAACCCGTATAGCAATCAATTGTGACGTCACCCATTTGGCCGATATCATCTTCTCGACTTGACCAATAAAATTCTAAAGGTTCAGATAAACATAATCAAAAAACAGAATCGAAGTTTTTCATTTAGAAAAAAAATGAGAGCCAAACAACATCGGGTGACTTCTTTTGGGCCACCTTGTATATGTTGACAAATTACCGATTTATGCACAATGTCTGTTATTTTGAGTTTAGTTTTTGACCGTATATTTTTCTTGAGTTTTTTTTTAATGAAAATAAAAAATTTAAATATTATATTGTATTTATTTTGTTTGGCTTTGCTGTCCCTTTCTGTCAATTTGATATTAATTAATGAAAAAGAAATGTAGTTTCATACAGTACATATTGATATGTTTTTTTTTCAGTGTACATACATTCATACATATTTCAATATTTGACTGAACTGGACTGAAAAACACGCTTTCCCAAATTTTTATTTGTTTTTGTTTAGTTAAAGCACCAAATTTACCAAGAATTTTTTCTTAGTTCACTATGATTTATTTATATTTCGAAGTGCCGCGCTTAGATTTCTGAAAGTTTTATTATTTCATTGTTTCGTTTTATTAACATATTTTAAGCGTATTTAATTTGTAACCGGATATTTAACTTAATATTTTTGCATTCAGGTGATTTCATTGTTTTAAAATTAGCTGCTTTTTCACATTTGCCTAACAAATTTCGACAATGACTTTATTTCTATGGATAATTTTATCAGAAAATATTTCTTTAATAACCAAAGCAATCAAAGATGCTTATCAAATTCTTTACTCATATTCATATCTGAGAGCCGTATTGGGTTAATGTTCATAACTCCTGTCTATCACTCGTAGGATTGTGGATTTAGATTCTAAATCTTATTGTATATGTGCTGTTAGATGAAGATCGCGGCCTCAAAGCCTACAAGAGACAACAATTGTATTGATTCGTATCTATTCTAATTTATATCAAGAATGCCGTTCTACGTTAATAGTTCAATAAAAACGGCAACCAAGTAAAAGAATGTACCAGAGACACAGTAAATATTGTAACTAATTACTAGAACGCGAGTTTTGCAAGAATTAAGGCCCATTTACTTCTCCATTTCTAAAAAAAATGTTCATTAAGCATCTTAATTTTTTTTGTCTTGGACCTAAGGTTTTGGGAGAAAGGCTAGAGGAAGTAGTGTTTATTGACATTCGATTTGAAATTTCACACGTCAAAAGTGACCTCTGCGGATAGTATATTCCACATACGCGATGTTCGGCCAAAAAATTAGTTCTCTCTGTAATGCGTAGAGCGATTCGCTGTCAAATCGACCACAAATGAATTCGCTTTTAATGATGAACGATCAAGTTTCCTGATTTCATTAGAACACATCGTATTATAGTAACGATAAAACAAGGAAATGCCCTAGTGTCACTTTTCTTACAAAAGCATTAATATACGTATGTAGTTTCAACTAATGTTAATCATAAATTTAGTTTTTGTCTCAGCAAAAATATGATATGCAATTGTACAGTTCAGAAGCCCTTTGTATCGCATGTCTAATACAAACTCTCTGTCTGAAATCTGTGGACTTATAACTTTGTGAACCAATCTTGAAGAAATTTTCATCTTATGTCTGGAAGAAGCAATAGTTTATGTGTGAAAGCATGGAATCTAAAAACATTCATTCAAATTCGTCCGTCATTTCATTATGCTCGTTGCACTTCCTAAATTTGATCATTGTACCATTGCCTTACAAGATTGCTTTTTAATATGCACTAAAGTAAAGGAATGTATAAAACACAAAAAATTCATTTTTTTTATTGTTAAAGAAGCCAAGAACAATTATGTATTTTCTACTACAAATTGTTGCTTATGTTAAGGCAATACATACATACATACATATGTGCTTACTGTAAAGCACATTTAGAGGGCAAAAAAATAAATATTACTTACAAAATTTTATTAATTATTTAATTATTCTTTCAATTATTCAACGTTAGTCAAAATTCATTACGATTATTATCTATGTTTGTTTATGCCACTCGTTCATCTTTTACAAAAGCAGTTGGCGAACCGGCCGAACCCAGTCCCGCCGGCTCATCAGTAATATCATTACCCCTAATGTTCCTATGCGCCGGAACCCAACCAAGGGAAACTAAGTTGAGTTGTTAATGTTACAACTCAACTCAACTAAATTTTTGTATTATGGTCCACAACCAGTTTTAGTTGTCTTTTATCATGTAAATCATAATACCAATAACATCTCAACGAAGACAAATGAAATTTGCATCATAATGCAAAAAAAATTAGTTGAGTTGTAACATTGACAACTCAATTTAGTTGAGTTGTGAATCATGATAGGAGCATTATATCATTTTCTGTCACTGTAATGTTTGTATTTCTGCAAATAAAATACTGATGCTGTTTACAATTTTATTATCAGTGAAATTGAATTAAATAATGTTTCAACATAACTCATAAAAACTCATCTTCTTAGCGGATGACACAGATATAATAAACACAATGAATACAGCTTAAAGTATCGTTATACTGTAGGGTAAGGCATTTAAAAAAAATTTTGATATCGTTAAAACCTAAATTGGAGGTACTGTTGCTGAGCAGTTAGCGCGTTGATTCTACAACCAGAAGATCGTCGGTTGTTTTGTATAAAAATTTATAATTGACAGACCTCTTGTGTTACATTTTGTATAGAAAGACTTTTCGTATTAACACTTGTTTAAAGTCGATTAGATTTCAGGACCAGTATTATTGCCATTTCTCTCTAAATTAATCATCATTATTTATAATTTTGGATTAATCAAATAAAAAAACCAAAGAAAATTTTATTTACGAATTTATTTCATGTTCAGTATTATTTTTAAAACCTAAAAAATTATGTTTACAGATGTGTTTATCACTGAAACTCTAAATTTTGTTTTCTTCTTTTCTTCAAAATACCGGAAACACAAGCTAAAAGAAACATTTTTCTTTTTGTTTATGGATTATCATCGTGTCAGAACTAAATAGGAAAGAAAAAATAAAAAACTTATGAAATAAAACATCTTCCTTGCATTTGCTTTTACAGTTGATGTTTCTACCTTTTTCGTATCAGTTTTTGTAGTTTTCCTACAAAAACTTATCAGAAAACTAGGAATATTTGTTGTATTAAGTTTTCCTTCACATGCCAAGTAAAGAAATTTACCAACTTTGATGTCGTCATGTGGGAAAACAACAAAAAAGTTTAATAAGAATTTTCAATTATTTAAATTTTAATAAAAAAAATTAGACTAGACCCGACAATCTCTGTTTTGCCCAAATCTAAATTAGCTTAGTAGTTTAGTATGTAAAAGTCTTATAATTTTGAAAGTAACCGATCCAAGGACACTTCTTAAAAACAAACTGAAAACTGGACAATAGTGCTCAGACTCATAACAACATCTCGCATTTTTTCTGAAGTGCATTTGTGTTTCTTTGTGTCAGTTGTCGTTGAACAGTAACGAATTCAGCTGTAACCAATCCACAGGAACATCAGAACGCCCTCCTTCGTCGGTATTGTGTAGCAGCGGCGAAGTAAAATTATTACTAAATATGACTCTAAAACGAAGCTTCAAAATTTAACCCGTCTCTTTGATATCAGAGACGCTACAACATTGCTATAAAAACAAATAACATGCGAAAAGCAGTGTTGTAACATAGTGAAGCTTCACCTCCTTTAATTTCTCCTACTATCTCTTTCCTCTAGTTCCAGCAATATGCTTCGCATGTGTAGGAGTACTCTCCTGAGTGCTGATCCAAGATAATAATTGTGAAAACCGGTCCAGCTGTTCTAGAGTCGTAAGTGTTCTTACAAACACGACTTTGTTTTATACATATAGATGGAGAAGAAATATATATAAAAATAACATAAATAATAATATTTCTTTCTTGAGCGATGGTTTTTTTTATAAAAAGTTTTTTAATTATTTATTTTCAATATTTCGCTACCAAATATGTAACATCGTCAGGAAATAATAATTTGTATGAACAAAAACAATTTTTCTAAAAAGAAGAAAAAGAAAATATTTTTTTCCGTTTTTATTTAAATAAATAAAAAAATAAAAATGTTAGAAAAATTTTAATATATACAAACTTCAAAAAAGAAAAAATTTTAAAATAAAAAACTTCCTGAACCGAAGGTTAACGAAATATCGAAGAGAGAATAAATAAAAGGAGAAAAAACCTTAAAGCTTAAAAAAATAGATTGTTAAAATAAATAAATAAAATATTGAAAATAAATAATTAAAAAATTTTTTATAAAAACGACCATCGCTAAAGAAAGAAATATAATTAAAAAAAAAATTAAATAAAGGTCAAATAACAAATAGAAGTGAGACTAATAAATAATAATAATAATAATATAAGAGGCTTACAAATTTTCTTTGTGTTACGATATGAGTACACACATATGTACCTTGGAGCACAAGAACTAGTGGACATACGGCTTTAAGTCTGGATCCAGATATATTTACAAAACAATTTTAAATAAGTGAATAAATACATATTCGAATATTGCGCACGATTGCGAATTGATTAATTTTGTCTTCCATAGTACTGTGCGAAAAATTTTATGGTTTTCTTTTCGCACAAATGCGACTATAATCAATCTATGCCAAAACAATGTCAAACTCTTTATTTGGTTTTTTATTTCCTCACTTTTGTCCTTTTTAAAGGATGCTTATTTTATATATATATTTTTTCATATTAAGATAAAAATTAGCATACATTTTTGGGATCTAATTGCAGCAAATATGAATTTTTTTTATTGGTTAAAATTTAAACACTTCTTCATAGGTCCTTAAAGTTTGCATTTTTTCAAATTCTTCTATTTTTTTACCTCTTTTTTTCAAATCATTATTCATAAAAAAAAAAAATCGCTCAAATTACAAGGAAAATCGTATTCTAGGGATCAAAATAAGAAACTTTGCCGAAGGAACCATACCTCTACAATGTATTTTGATGTCCCGACTTTTCACCCGAAGGGTCTATTTTGAAAAATCTCACTTTGACCCATTTAGAGTGCCTCAATCGAGTCAAAATGTATGACCGACCCCCACTAACTTTGGAGGGCCGACCCACCTATGCCAGTGGCACACCCCCTGGAACCACCCCTGGGGGTTCCCCATACAAACATTTCAAAAAATCACCATTTTTGGCACTTTACAAGAAAAAATCAGCGAAATGTCTATGTTTTTTTATTTTTGGAGTTTATTTTTCTCTAGAAATTTATTTATTCAGAATGAAATGAAAAAATTAATTTTACTTAGTAATTGAAAAGAAAATAAAAAAAAATTATTGTCCGAAGTCTTTTTTACGTTCATTAGAACTAGAAAACGGACAGTTGTTTAAAATTCGAAATTTGAAGGTAAAAAATATTGATGAAAATTATGTTCAAAAGTTACTTGCAACATGGCAACAACACTACACCATTTCTCTTTTAAACTTTTCAGTTATAGATATTTGAGGCCCCGTCTTATAACACATGTCGTCTAAAGGGAGCTTAAATGAACAATTTTCCCATTGTTTTTTGTTTTTGAAATATGTGTATGAAGTTTTAAAAATATTTTTGATTTTTTCTTTTAAGGGAACTGTGTATTCTCAAATTTTTTTTATTAAATAAAATATGTACATGAATTTGAATTACATTACATACATTCCTATTAGGATGGGTCACTGATGTATGAGAAAAAATAAAATTTCTCGAATCATATTCTAATAAACAAATAAAAAAATAAAACAAATAAAATTGCTAAAAAAAAAAGTTTAAAAAAGTCACATCTTGAGCCCGCGCCGGGGCTCCTAAGAATGAAGTATTTTTGAAAAAAAATAATAATTATAACTGAAAACAGTTTTAATTAAACTTAAAAAAAAATAAAACTTTGGTTCTTATACAACATAAAACAAAAAAATCACGAAATTATATTAGTTACTTTATGGCCACAAAATCTTGTTTACTATCAAATCTGGGTATCTCTCGTCTGTATTACACCTTCTCCTGATTTTTTATCGCATAAAGTCATGGATGCTTCTGACACTATTTTCACAGTTCGTTACACCGCCTGAGTATGGCATGTCAGCTTGGCAAAAAGTAGATTGTCACTTTCTTGACACTCAACTGCCGCATTTATTTCTTCAGTATTGATGTTTCGAAGAATTGGTGGATCGAAAAAGTTTTGATTGCAATTTATAACTTCAAAGTAGTTACTTGCGTCAAAATTGATAGTCGGCACCTTAAACACGTGAGGTTGCTTTCCAGTATGAGGTGAGCTTCGTGCTTCTTGAATTCGTTTGACTGCCAATTCTCTCACTGTTTTATTTTCATCCAACAACATCGATAGAAGCAAGTTTTCTGGGTGAACAAATTAGGCGTTACGTTGAATTACGGGATCTATTACTAGTTTTAACTCGTGAGTTTTTTTTACCAATTTCCAAAAATTTTTCCCGTTCAATTAAAAATTGAATTGGAGATTAAAAAACTTAAAGATTTTTATACAATCTTTCATTTTATTTACAAAAATTCATTTGTTTAGCAAATTTTTGCTATTGAAACTTTTGTGTATACCAAAACAGCTGGTGTCAGTTGCTTTGTCAGTTCAAAATAGAACACGCTCTAATCGAAATTTTGTCATCTGACCTTTTTGTCTGACTTTTACTGAAACAATGTTTTAAAAGTAACACACGACATCTACATACATACGTATTTTGCATGACAAGTAGCATTTAAAAACAATGTCGTCTAATACGGACTTAATAAAATGGCAAAGCAACAAACAATTTTTATTTCATTATATAAACACCACACACTCCTAAAAAATTACATATAGCCATATGTACATACATATGTATGTATATGTATGAATGCATGTTTGGAAACATAATTGTGCAGGCGCAATATATTTTCCCTTGTGTGTTTTGTGGCGAGACTAAAAGAAACATTAAAAACATTTACTCATAACACAAATATAACAAATTTGTAAAAATTGTTATCAACATATCCGTACATACACATGTACTATATATGTATGTAGTATGTAGTATGTACTATATAAATTGAATAACTTGAAGGCAACTTTAATAACCATTTTATTTTAATTTCAGTTTAAACGTTCATACTGATGATTTTCTCTCTTTTCTTTCTCAATCCATTTTTTACCTTAAAAATTTGCTTTAAAATAAAAAAAATTATCTGCACAATTTAAATAGAATACAAGAATAATGAGGTATGAACGTGCGATAAAACAAAGAACTTTTAACTTATTTACCCCTATTTTTATATATTTGCCAACAAAAAAGAAATTCATTCAAATAAAATGCTATTGAACTTCATAAGTTAATTTTTAAAGGTTCTAAGAGAAGTAGCTGGAGACGCAAAACAATGAGAAATATTTGGCAAGTCACTTAATGAATACAAATATGTGCAACAAACCCAAATAAAGAAATCTTAAAGAAGATATTGACTTTTTTCCAAGGACCCTTTTACGCATGACAACGAACCAGAGCACGATGTCGTGTTTTGATGCAACGAGCGGGAAAAAGAGAAGAAATTTTTGTAAAAAGCTGAAATTTGGCACACCTGTTTTAATTGGCGAAAGATAAATCAATCGGTGCAAGGATTTGCATCCTTCCCATATACATATATTGAAATGAAACAAAATTTATAAAGTATAGAATAAAAGTTCGAGCTTCATGATACTTTTGTATATTATTTAATTTTATAGAGCGATAAGACAATACTGATGTTCGGTATTGCACATCCTCCTTTCAAACTCTATACAATATCTAATCTTTGGTAGAGCGCACAACATGCCTGTTTTGGGCATAAGTGTAATTCCTCTGTTCAACCTATCGATTTTTATACACAAAAAGGTTTGGCCACGTTTTATCAAAATCAGAACAAATATACGTCAAGCTAAAGAATACCTTTATTGAAAAGAGTTGAACAATTCCATACACGAATCACTTATAACAATCTTAATGTGCATTAAATTTGTTTTTCGATTCGCAGCATGGATGTGAATAATAGATGAAATTAATTCCATTACCTTTTTTTTTTGCTTCTATCTCAACCCTGTCCCTATGCTGTTACTGGTCCAACCTGAGTTTTGCTTTTGCTGGGCTCCTAAATTAAATAATATTCAAAAAGTGTTTAAACTCAAAAAATTGTTTTTTTGACACCAAAACACCACCACATCCTAGCAAATAATTTTATATTATCATAAAAAGTACTTGCCACATAATGACTTGTGATTGCCAAATTAAATCTATATACAATAAAAATGAAAGTGTGTTTGTTTGTTTGTTTGTACCTCATAGGCGCCCAAACCGCTGGACCGATCTTCTTGAAATTTTCACACCATATATTTGGGACTCTTGAATGAATTATAGGCTACTTGTTTTCAATCACGCCCACCTTTACACCTACTTCCTTATTTATGACACATGGTTTTTAACAGATTTTATAATATAAACGAGCTTAACTTCACCATTTGTGGACCAATCGCGATAAAATTTAATGCACTTAGTCTGGGCAACTCCAGGAAGGTTATAGGGTATTACTTTTTTTAAAACTAGGACCAGTAGGGCGATAGCGGGGAATGTTCTGCCGCTCCGAAACGTTCAAACCGATTTTAATGAAATTTAGAACATGGATAGATCTGCATATAAAATTGCTCACAGGTAATGTACATTTTCAAAAGTAGGATCAGGAGGGCGATAGGGGAAAATTTCGGCCTCTCTAGAACTATATAGCCGATTTTGATGAACTTTAAAATTTGGATGTATTTGAGTTTAAAAGATACATTGACAATTGTGCAACTCCGTTAACGTTATAAGCTATTACTTTCTTTTAAACTAGGACCACGAATGAAAGTAGGGGCAATTTCCACGCCAGCGATTTTAATAAAATTTAAATGAATTTATGTTTTTGCATCTACAAGGACACATATGCTACAGATATGCCTTTCTGAAACTGTATAACGGATGGAGATGATAACCGGAGCAAAGCCGCGACTAAAAGCTAGTTTTTTATAAGTTTATATTCAGCAATGGATTTAACGGAGTCATTTCTATCCCTAGAAGTCGTAGATTATGGAACAGAATTTGAAAATGAACTCATGAAATGTAGATTTAACAGCAGATCGGACAATAGTTTTAAAACACAATTCCAAATTAGGCTGAAGTTTGTAACGCTTTTAGTCATAAAGAATGATTCAGAGATAACCTGCCAACGGAACAAAAGAATTGAAAATTGTTTGTTTTATAGTTTAGCTGCAGCCTTTCATTTGCTGCTAATACCAACAGCTTCAGTAGACCTTTAACCAAATTCTTGAAAAAAGCTAAGAAATTTCGCATGTTTATACAAGAACTTCCAAAAGATATTTGAGAATTATAACTATACAAACAAAACAAACAAAACAAATAGCTTCTTTAAAAATTTTCCTTATACAATAAACATTTTATTATTTGATTTTAAATCTATTTAATTTTTCTAAGACTTTCTTTATGGACCAGCTAAACCTTATAACAAACATAGATAAATAATCGTATGGATATTCAACATTAAATAACTGAAAGAATAGTTGCATAATTGTTTGTTTTACTTAAAAAAAGAGGCTTTATAAAGAAATTTTGGACCGTTTACTAGAAAATATGAAACATTTTAGAGTTTGCAAAGTATTTTCAATAACAAATGCAGAAATCCGATAATGAATAAAAATTTTGTATTATTCAAGATGCATTGAAATTATTTTGAACACATACATATGTAGTCCAAAAGTTTCAATAGGTAAATATGAACTTCAATGGTCGAAGTTGTGCTAGTAATGTTTAAAATTCCTACAAACTTATTAGAATTTTGGCCTTACATTTATAATTATAGGACGCAGTGGGTATATTTCATTTCAAATAAAGGGCTTTGGGCGTTGTAGAAAGAGTATTTTGGATTATACCAAAACTAGTTTGCGTAACAAAATTCTGTATGAACTTTTAGATGTTTTAATTAGAGTAATAAATTATATAAATGTAAATAAAATTTGCTGCAATACTTGAAAATATGATTAAAAAATTTAATTCCATTGCAATGAACTCAAAATAATTTAACTAATACTTCTTCTTCTTCTTCTGAATCACTTCTTTATCTGAATACATTCTTAATACCATCTTAAATGTTGATAACAGTAACAGTATTACCGAATAATTCATGTGAACAACTGCGCAGTTGTAATTAAATTTTTGTACTTAGCATTATATTCATGACGAACTGTTTTATTAAATGTTAACACATGCTAAAAACGTATGAAAATCAGGGAACATTCATGGGTTCTTTGCACGCATTTAAATGACAAGCTGTTTTGTTGAACGCGCACAGGTGCTCGCCAAAGACACCCATTAGTTAAATTCATTAAATTCCTTCTAAATTGAACCAGTTCACTTCCAATAGAACCAATGCATTAACTATTTCTTCTGCACGTTTTTTTTGCTGGGAAGTGTATATCTAGATATATACATACATAGTACATATGTATAGAAGATATAGAAGTCCAAAGCGCAACATTTCGTTAATTTAACAATCAATTGTGATGAAATGTGTGTGATTAAATATGAATTTATAAAACATTTACAGTGCAATGTGCATATTGGTAGAACACAATTCTCGTATTCATTTTAGTTATTGATTTGCATAAGCATTAATTTTAATCACATACCACAGAACCACATTGAAAGTGATAAAGACAAATAGATGAGAAGATTTGTGGCGACTTCTTAAAATATAGATGTTATGTTCTGCTGTAGTGTAAATTGTGACTAATTAATATCTTTTTGTCTGTTATTTGATTAAAGTCTTGAATATTTAAAATTACAAAAATTTTCCTTTTGTCTTTTTATTATTAAAATCATATTGTTATGTTGAAGCATGATGTATTCAAGATACATATAATATTTCACTCTTTCTTTGTTTAGTTTTGTTTGAAAAGAAAAGTTGATTAACTGTAAATAATAAAAAAAGCTTAAAAAGTTCATCTAATATAACAAAATCAATATAACCCAAAAAATAAATATACTTATGTATGTATGTGTGTGTTTGAGTATGTACCGATGTATGCAGTAAAGTTGTATACATGAAAATTTATGCTGCTTTTCATACACATTTTGAAAGAGGGGAAATTTAGTAAATTTAATTCATGGCGCTTAAAATTTAACTGAAAATAATTTTCCACGTACTGTATAAAAAAAAACTTATGTACATGCATATTAGTGATGTTACGAATGCCTATTTTTAATATTCGCGAATACGGATGTCTGCGCCAATATACTCCGCATTCTAATATTCAATATGAAATTGAAAAAATCTCCGCCTTGCGTCAATCTCATTTATGACGGACATTATCTACTTCGCAACCTGCATGCCACTGCTGAACATTTCTCAGATTAGTGTGCAAGCTCCTACTCATCCTTTAACCCTGGATGGATAATCTTCGAACATCATTTACTCTTTATCACATAACTCTTTTATGTGTGATCATATTACGCTCTTTTGGTCAAAAACGTTATAAGATACCGAAATCTTTAAGTTTCTGTTGTTTTTAAAATTTACAAAAAAAAAACCAAAAAGTTGAAATTCTATCGAAAAATTTTTTGTTTTTATATGTAATTTTTTTCTTTATTTTTTTAAAATGCTTAAATAAAAGACATTTTTGATCTTAAAAATCGTTCGCAAAAAAATTTTATTTTATATTTCGTCAATTCGACTAAGAGTAACTTTAATGTACTAAAATAAAGAGTAACCATACAGATTTAATTCAAAAAACTTTCGGGGGATATTTTGGGAAAAATTGGGCGGGAAATGACGTCAGCTCACTGATATGGCGCATACTGAATAACTAAAAATACGAGCTTCTTTTACCTATAGCAAAGCAATGTTTAGTGACATCACCGACGAACGAGTGTTCCGAGCGAGGGAATGTTTATTGATGCAGGGGTTATTTACACACCGCAATGTAATAGGCTTGAAGGCGAAAAGCATTCAATATGTTTATTACTCAAGTTGAACATTCCTTCTATTGAGATTTGATTATTGACACAACATGATGTGAAAAAATAAGACTTTTTCATTTTCATTCAAGTTGTGATATATATTTTGTTTGTTTTTTTTTTAATGACAGAAAATGTTCGTTTCTTATTACTTTTTTTTTTCTCCAGTTTTGGCTCATAGCTGCCAAACTGTGGGAAATTCAGTAAAGTATGCTTCAGAGAAAATATTCCTTATAATATGTTTCATAATTCTTCAGAACATTATAATTCAAAATTCATCGAAATGGCCGTCAAATGTACAGAGCAAATTTTTTACTGTTTGCATCACGCAAAAGCATTTTTTCAAAACTCAGCAATGGCGAAATTAAAAACGGTATTTTTGCGTATATAAATATTTCCATATCTAAGTTTGACCACTTCGCTCTATTCGGATTGCTATGAAAGTTTTCCAAATTAGTTTTTAATTTCCAGAGGTTTTCTCAATGGCCCAGATATAAAGTAAATTAATGAAAAGGGAAATATTCACGAACGTATTGATGAACAACCACAGGAGAACGTGGACAGCAATGCCCTAAAAGCTGTAATCAAGGCAGTTTTAGGCGGCCTAGACACTATCAAAACGCATGTCACATGTCAAATTATTGTATTTGTGTTTAATGATTGATGACCCATAAAGCACCCATTTATTTTTTTTATGCATAAGCACACATATGTATATAAGTATATATAGAAGCTTTAATTTTTTGTGTTATGTTTTAAAAAAACTTAGAACTATTGATTTTTGATACAAATGTAATTACAATAGTGGTATTAGGTCTGCAAAAAATGAGAGAGAAGAGAAATAGTAAAAGAATTTAATTATTTGTAATATTTTTTTTCTTCATCCGTAACAGTAACAACCTTTCGCCATACTGATTGATAATTATTTTGATAGTGTTCGGGACGCTTTAGAAAAGAATCGTCTACAGGAAGACGACGCAAAGAAATTGGTGAAAACAATGCTCAATTACTTTCATAAAATCAATGCATCTATGACATTCGAATTACATTTTCTGCATCACGACTTCGATGAGTTCTTACACCAAAAATAGCGATTCCATTCAGGTCACCATGCCCATGGAAAAACGATAGAATTGAAAAAAGCTGGATGAATCACGGGCAGATGTTTCAATATCTAACTTCAAAGATTTGTAAATTATATTATAAGAAATGTTTTTTTTTTTTTGAAGATTACTTCCGTGAATAGTAAAACACTTTACAAGCTGTGAGATAAAAATGATGAGAAAAAGAAAAAAAAAATTTAATTTTTTTGACATTTTAGCAATTTTAAGGCACTGCATGCAGTTTTTTCGGATTACTTTGTTTTACAGTTTTTTGTTTCAATCTATAGCTACAATTGTTACGAAGACAGGAAAACAAAATTCCAATTGGTTTCTGAGATATAGCCGTGAGAAATTAAAAATTATTATTTTTGCTTCATTGTACGCATTTTTTTAAACTTCATGTATTTTATTATATTTCTTTGACTAAACATTCGCTTGAATTTGCCTAATACGAATAGGATTATTATGAAATTGGCGAATATTCGGCTATACGAATACGAATATTCGTAATTTTACTAATCCATATGCAAACATACATACATTATTACATACATACATACATACATACATACATACATACACAGACAAGGCGAGAGCAAATAAAAAGAGAGTTATTGTATACAGAAACAAAATATTGATTTTCTATATAGCCAAGTTCATATCAACAAGAATTAGGAACAAAATTATACACACTGGGTAAAGAAACATAAAAAATTGTCAATAATCGCCAATAAAGTCTATAATAATAAGCAGACATTCTTTCATTCATGCTCCAATACCCAATTGTAGACAAAATTACGCGCCCTCACACACACACACACACACATGAACTAATAATGAAGGTGGAAATCTATGTTGCCACGTATAGGAAAATTTTGCAAAATGGGCAAAAATTACATTACGATATATTTCACATATTGGGAAATATTGTTTTATTGGCGATTTCATTGCCGTTTTTTCGCCTCCACAAGTTCTACTTTGGGTTTCTTAAAGTAGACTTATAGAATATCGGAAAAGCGCTTTTGCTGAGTAGAACAGATTTCAGCCTTTTGACGAGGTACTTTACAGGTCATTGCAGCCTAAGGAATCACATCAACAAGTTCGGTCGATTTTTTGGGAGTGGCATCGGAACACATGCTCTGCACCACTTTGGTGCCTCCGCGGATGTAGTGGAACACCAAACCCCAACTAGTGCTTAATGTAGTGGGCTTTGCACAATAGATCTTATTTGGTGGCAGTGCTTTCTGGCCCGGATAGTAAGAACAATAATTAATTAATCCACTATGCACTGGCAAAAAATTCGAACAGTTCGTACCTGGAATAATATCCGATACAATCTTCCCTATTAATATCAATGTTGATACATGTAATTTATATGCACACAAACATTACAGCTTCCCTTTCCTTCCTTCCCATAATTTCCTTTCTTAGTTCCAAAATGGTGCATTGCAAAATTGGGAGTCATTCTCTGAGTGTTGGGGGCAGACAAAATATAGTAACCATTCACACACCCACACATATAAATGTATGGCATATACCAGCATATACATATCATTTTTATTTTCATTATTTTTTTGCCTTTGGCCAAATAATGTTTGTGTTGCAAAGAGTCAGACAAACATAGGCAATTTATTTATTGACTCGTACATATCTGCATATGTATGTGTGTATTATATAAAATATTTTGCATTTGTAGGTACAAATATTCATAAACACATAAAATATACAAATTGTTTTCATTTCATTGTCATGGGCAAAATTTTGGTTTGGAACAAACAAGGGCGACGTGTATATCCATACACACCTAAATAATTATGAATATATTATGTGTACATGTAGTGCTGCAGTGCACCTCTCTGGCCAAGCCAGAGATGGCATTGAGAATTTTACTTTTTTGTCCTTAATTGCACTAAAAGAAATTGTTTTAATTCAAATTACTTTTATATTTTATTTATTTCATTAAAAACACAACAACCAGGTACATTTCTTTTGTATGTAGTATAATATAACAAATAATATAGTATAACAAATAACATACATAATATAACAAAAACAATTCAGTTTTGTACATAAATTATTAATTAAGATATACTTACATAGTATCATACATACATATATGTATAAGGTGGTACGTACTGGTTTTCAATTCAATTTAATCACTTTAAACTTTTTTTTAACTAAAAACTGTGATTAAAAAAACAACGAACAAAATTGGTTAAATTGTATTCCGTGGATTAATTCATGTATGTATGTCTGTCAGACAAATAAAATAAAAAAATCAAGTCCAACAAAGACTACATCAGCTCTTTGAGCGCTGGGTATTACTTCCTCATTCCGATCTAGTAAGAATGATCCGATCTGAAAGAATGAATACAAAAGTGAAAAAATTACTTCTATATATTTATTATATCTATATATCGTAATAGGAAATCGAAAAAATCTTAAGTTATACAAAATTCAAAATTGATTTCTTTATTGATTATGATTCACCTGCAAAATTTTACACCGCTATAATTTAAAATAATGTTCTTATCAAAAAAATTCTGAGAGACCTAACTACAAACACATATAATTAGGATATTTTAATTTAAGAAATTATTTCAAAAAGTAATAAACGGTGCGGAGGGTTTATCGATTGTGCGGCCTTGTCAGTCACGATGTCGCAGTGGTCGAGTGAGCATTGCGCATTCGCTGTGGAGACATTATTTAAGAGTAATGATTATTATGTATTTTGTTCAAAGTTCGGTATTCGGCGAATAAGTGATGGACCGAGTGTAAATTTAATTCATTCGTGGGTGCAGAATTTCGTTGAAAAACGTAAAATTTTATTTAATCGAATAATCGTTTAGCCGACCCAAATTAACTGATTTAATCGTTAAAAGAAAATCGTCAACTTGAAATTAATCGAATAACGATTAGTCGATTGGATAGCCCAATCATTATGGAAAATCTAAAAGTTATTCATAGAGTTTAAAAGATATAGAAATGCCAAAATAACCATGACTACAGCAATAAATAAGAATAATTATAGAAAAGGGCAGCAAGAAAAACAAAAATATAAGGGCGTCTCATACAGTTTCACTTATGCATTTTATGTAAAAATTACGGTGAGATTGTGTGTGTGTGTCTATGAATTTGTATGACACAGGGTTGGCAAAATTGGTACATTGGAATTTTTTGGTACTATTCAAAATAGAATAGTAGAATATGTAAATTACACATGACTGCGTTCCAAATTACATAAATAATTATTAAAAATAAATATACAAAAAATTATATTAATTCATATATGTATGTATGTCTGTATGCATATTGTACATGTCTATTCCCGCAGGGGGCTTTAGACAAGTTTCAAACCTACGGGTGTTTAGCAAGCCCGCGGTACCTAGCTAAAGGTCTAGCATTACTTTAAACTCTTCTGGAGTTTGAAAATGACAGAAGAGGCGACTCTTCGAAATCTTTTTTTTTTTTTTTTTATCTGGGACCAGCACTCAGAAGATGAATCCTACACATGCGAAGCATTGTGTTGGAACTTTAGGAAAGGGATAGTAGAAGAAACGACAGGAGGTGAAGCTTACTTATTTTTGCAGCTTTGCGTTCTTTATTTATACTCGTAGCAGTGCTGAAGCTTCGGTTCAGTAGCCATTTTTATTATTGTTTTACTTCGCCGGTGCTACACAATACCGACGAAGGAGGGCGTTCTGATGCGATTGTGGATTGCTATCAGCTGAAGCCGGTATTGTTCAGTGACCAGTGACTATGCCTTCGCCACTGAAACCTTCCAACAACAACTAACAAACAAAGACACACTAATGCACATCAGAAAAATGCGAGATGTTTTTATTTTTATTTTAAAAATTTTTAAATTAAACCTAGTGAACGTTGTAGCAGTTTTTGAAAAGACCAATATGTAAGCATTCCAAATTCATACAATATTCACAGTTGGGAAGCGTATAAATATCTGTAGTTTTTGTGCATTACAGAGTTCAAAAAAATTGACATTTCTTTTTTTCTGGTAAATTTTATGGTTTTTTTCGTTTTCTTACTTTTGTACATTTTGCTCTCTTATTGAGAGTAATTATAGCTTACTCTCATTTTACCGAACTTTACCCAAAAAGTAAACGTACAGACCTAATATCAGCAATTACACATAGATTGGTAGCACTGATTCTAACATTATTTTTTAGGACTAGACAAAAAGTATGACGCATACCGAATAAGGGCACATTTAATGTTAAACATTAAATTAGACGTGACTTATACTTTTGCCATAGCCATATCTATGAAATTTTTATCGCCAATTAGTGCTGTCATTATTGTTTCAAAAGTGAGAAAATATGGGAGCAGCGATTCAATTTACCGTTTACATCGCTCAGTAGTTTATGGTTATGACAGAAAACTAAAATGCAATTGATTTCTATGGTTATGGATGTGGCTAAGAATACAATTGGGACGAACGACGAATTATTCGTTGCGAACTTTCGTCACATTTGTGCATATGTAAATTAAATAACGATACGCTTGGCTAAATGAGCCTTTAGTCAACCATAATGCTGATGTAGTTGCATCAAACCATACGATTTGATGTATGAAAAGGTATGGAAATGCTTACAAATGTCACGTAACGACGAAATAAAATTCTATTTTCGACAGTTACGTAACATTTCGATCAGGTTTTCATATATCAAACATTATGGTTTGATAGATGAAATGTTTACAAATGCATTTCAGTCAAACAATCATTTCGTGTGAACTCACACTTATCTTCTTACGAAAAACGTGGTGTCAACTCTCATACGACATTACTTTTTTCTATTTCATTTACTGTATCTTCATAAAGTCTTTAGTGAACTAACAATAATTATTCAAATCTTAGAACTAAATAGTGTCATTAAATCCAGCCAGTGCTTACGCGCACATTTAGTCAGGTAAGTAGAATTAAAGTAATCGCATTTTTTACTTACCTGCACAAAAATCGTCAACAGTTGATTGTGCTGCTAAGTCTAAATTAAAGTGTAAAAAATAATTTCTGTGCCGATGTGTTACAGCAGTTAATTCGTTGCTGGTGAAAAAAAAACATAATTGAACATTTCGTTAACATTGTATTAAAATTGGCAACATACTAATTTTACATTTGCTTAAATTATGCTCAATGACTGTTATTGATTAAAGTTAAATGAAGAGATAAAGAGATTATGGTTTTGAAGAGAGAGGAATAGCAAAAGAAATATCACGGGGAAAATAACGTTATGAAAAAGCTGGCCGCAGTGCGGTAAACAGTCTGTTTATGGTGCTCAACGTAGATTGTGTTTAAAAATTGCATACACGCGGCGCTACAAAACCAAAAATTTTTTATAGAAAAATAAAATAAAAGCGTTAAAAATATATATAAAGAAAATTGCTTGTTAACATACGGAATACGCGTAGACAGCAAATATTCTGTTTCAGTGGAAAAAATTAATTAAAGAAAATATAAAAGAAATTATTTAAAATTACAGAAGAAAGATTTACAAGTGTGTATAACAAAAAAAGATTGCTACTTTTAAAAAATACGAAACAAAAACAAAATTTTAAAAATAAAAATTCTTGAAATTGCAGCTAGATCCAGTGTTTTCCATCAAGTTTAAAAAGTAAATAGGCATACTTATTTATTTATTTAATATGAATCATACAAAATCCTACATTAAATTCTCGTTTAAAATTATTTAATTTGTAAACATAAAAAAACCTTTCGGCAATTTGTTGTATCTACATACGTACATACTTACATACATACATATGTAATTCAGCAACAACTTCATGAAGAATTTCTCTTTTTTTATTCTACAAGTCCGAATCAAATTGTTAATTTGAATTCGGACGGTGTGATGCTTTTTAATAATTTTTCTTAAATGTGTTTGATTAGAACGAAATTATGGAACTGGTATACACGCACGAAAACACACACATAAATACAAAATACCCTGCAGGAAATAACTCGAATAAAACTGCAATCATTTGCTATTGACATAGTCACCAGCGCTATTGGCTTATTATACCGCAGCAATGAAATTTACTATAGATAGACATTTAACATGTGCCTGTCATTGAAAATCTACTACTGGCGTTCGCCCAACGCAGTCAATAGTAGTAGTAGGTAGTTCTTGTGAGATAATATGATATACTGAGACTGAGAGAGAAACGTTCTCTTCTCATTAAAGACAAATTCAAAATTGTGCGCGATTCGTGGACAATGTCATTAAAAAATCACCAAAACAATTGACAAAAGTGATGACTTGGAGACAATTGGTCCCAGCCTTCCTACAGGGTATGTAGTTATTGCGCGTAAACATAACACCAATTAATGCACAGAGAGAAACATTTAAGCTGTTGTATTATGTAAACAGAATCGATTGAACAAAGTTCTTAAACTTGGGGTTGATTTGCAGGGTGTCTTCATATGGACGCATGAAATGTGTCTGCGACACTTCCATTAATTTTCACGATGAAAAACAGACCTGGGTTTAGCCCCAGTTTCAGACAAAAAAATTTTTAAAATAAAAATAAACATCTCGCATTTTTCTGATGTGCATTAGTGTGCCTTTGTGTGTTAGTTGTTGTAGGAAGGTTTCAGTGGCGAAGGCATAGTCACTGGTCACTGAACAATACCGGCTTCAGCTGATAGCAATCCACAATCACATCAGAACGCCCTCCTACGTCGGTATTGTGTAGCACCGGCGAAGTAAAATAATAATAAAAATGGCTACTAAACCGAAGCTTCAGCACTGCTACGAGTATAAAAAACTAAAGAACGTGCGAAAGCAGAGCTGCAAAATAATTAATTTAGCTTACCTCCTGTCGTTTCTCCTACTATCCCTTTCCTATAGTTCCCAACACAATGCTTCGCATGTGTAGGAGTCATATCCTGAGTGCTGGTCACAGATAAAAAAAAAAAAAAATATTGCGCAGCAATGATATATACGGTCTATATTTTAACAATTCACCATCTGGGTCTTCTCTAGGCTATTAATTTCCAACTAGTTGCGCTGCAATGCCATACGTAGACGACACCCAATGACCACTGGTCCAAGGAAAAAAAGCATTGTTTTACATTCTACCTTACGAATTGGTAGTTTTGTCGCAGAATTCTGCGAATAAAGCGGTATATTTTTTCTTCGGCACTAACCGATAGATGGGAAAATTTAAGTGAATTTTAACGCAAAATAACATCGCTACATTCTAAAATACTTATTTATTTATTATTTTTTTTGTTAGTAAATTTTGCTAACGAGCATAAATGTTTGACTCGTTCTAATGAAAGATCATAGTCTTTGCTGTGATTCGCAGCTATTGGATTGCATTACACTGGAAGAGGTGAGCACACGAAATAATTATTATTTTTCTCCTTGGAGCAGTGGTCACGGGATGTTCCAAATTTCAAATAAAAAAATTAAATGAAAAATGTTGACGCATTCATTTTTAAGCAATTTAAAAATTTATGGTCTGATCGGGTCTTGAACCGTGGAGCTTCCGGTTGCATTGTCAACGCGTTAACTACTCAGCTAATAGCACCCCGTTTCCGTTGGTCAAGTTTTTTTTTTAACAATTGATGTCTGTTAAGGAAAATTATCGTGCATTTTATTACTTTTGACTATAAATTTAAGGTAAAATGTAGACTTTTACTATCAAGAGTCTCTGCAATAAAATTACGAAGAAAAATATAATATTTTTCAGTTCATTTAAAATGATGAACATGTGATTTTTAGTTTTAGATGACCCCTACACATGCGGTGCATTGTGCTGGAACTAGAGGAAAGGCATAGTAGGAGAAATGATAGGAGGTGAAGCTTCACTATCTTACAACACTGCTTATTGCACGTTATTTGTTTTTATAGCAGTGTTGTAGCGTCTCTGATGTCAAGGAGACGTATTAAATTTTGAAGCTTCGTTAATTTTTGTATATTTTAATTTTCTGTTCATTGTAAAATGTATGGGAACGCACATATTGTCATTGTACTACTTGTGCTCGTTGCACATGGATATGGAAACAAATAGTAAATTTGTGGTCTTTAAATTCCATAAATATAATCATTCCGAATTTGTTGGGTATTCTTTGTGTCATCTTCTTTTCAATAAATGTTAACCAGTTGTACAGTTGATATTTCATTATACTTGATGCTTTCTTCTGGAAAATATCTTTCATTTGATATCCATATCATGTCGGTGGATAAAAGTAGTGTATAATTTGCGTTTAAATGGCATAAAGTGCCAAAAATTAAGAAAACCCATTCGAGATTTTTTGTAGAAGAAAATAATACGGTAAAAAACTTTGTTCTATGTGCAATACATTTGAAGATATATGGTTGCAAAGAGATGTACCACAGTTCAGTTTTATTTCCGTTTTACCCACTAAAAGTATGTACATATAAGGAAAAAGTATCAAAGAAACGCGCTTATTTTTCAGCATTTTACATATATTTTTTATTCTATCTGTCTTAGTTTCTGAGATATTCGGTTATCGATTTTCACCCTTTCTTACACCCTCAGCATTCGAATATCCAAAATACCTTCCTAGGGGAGCTAGACATCGAAGGAGGAGTCTGCATACTGTATTTCAAGCCTCTAACTTTAGGCGTGCTGGGCGATGATACGTCAGTCAGTCACGTTACTTTTTTATATATATCATATATGTATTTGGTTTTTAAGGCGACAAAAAATTGTACGGTCTTTTCATTTTGACAAAAAAATTTACATAATTTTATTAAATCCATTAAGTTGAATTTATTTCATTCTACACCAGCTTTTTCTCTCTTGAATTCTTGATGCATGTAAACAATAACAATTTTAATTATAATTTAAAAGATTAAAATCTTTCACATTGAGATATCTGCTCATACAAGAAATAAATAGATAAATAAGAAATCAATCTGACCTTCGATTTTATCATAATTTATTAATTTTATTTTGGTAAAATACGGTATACGGTGTTTAAAAGAAAGATGAAAATAAAAACAAAAAAGAAGTATTATACCGCCGTCGACGCACGAATTGTTGCCTCTTTCAGGTTGCTACAGTAAGCAAACAGGTAATGACTGCGTATGAGTTTGTAGTTAGTGGCAGTCTGTTATTACACATACATATATATTTACAAGTCTATCGAAGACCTTACAAGAATTATCGAAATTTGCTTCAGACGTGTTGTTGCAAACTGATACCCAACCATTGTTAATGAACTACGCTACTGAAGTGCATATAAATTTTTTTATATTATAAACGGGCACGGATGACATCCCAGTACAGTACCAGAGCTGCGTTCAACTGGAGGAAAATCTCAATTTATCTCTTCGTAAAATAAAGCCTTTATTGAAAAATTAAGTACAATTGAAAGACTACAAAATATAAAAATTGCAAATCTTTAAAAACATGTTTATGGCGATCTTTAAAATTTATCTACATTTTCTGCTGAAAACATATTTACGGTTTGAGGCCCTGATTCACTACCCTACACAATCGCTAGATTCATTCACACGGGAATGGTCGGTATGTCGGACCAACTTGAAAAAATCGCTTCAAAATGGCGTTGTAAGTGCCAAACTATTATACAAATATTGAAAGATATAATAGTATGTACACATGTATGTATGCATAATTGAAAACTAATTTGTATGTATTACCTGTGCCCATTTTATTGATATATTTATCTTTATTGCCAACAGAATTTTCAGCTGTTTTCCTAAAATCGCATAAATATTGAGGGCTGTCATAAAATCCAAGTCGGTTTTGGAGATTGTCGGTGTTGCAAACCGATATTGGTTTCATTTGGTGTCATGAAAACGTGTCGGTTTTGTTATCTTCGAATGCAAATAAAACCGATATTCGAATCAGCTGTTTTAAGGGTTTGTTAATTTTTTTACTACTTTTAATGCAATTTTTGCTTGAATTTGTTTGTGAAAACACATATGCGAAACAAATTTATTGAAAATAAAAAATGCTGTTTAAAATTAAATTTATAACAATAACAAATTTTTTATTTTTATGTCTTCCCCTATTAAGGATAAAAACATGGAGATAAATACTTTTTTTTGTACAAATTTATCAAATAAAATTTACTTTCATTTTCGCAAAAAAATTAACTTGAAAAACAAAATGAAAAATGTGGCTTTTAATTACTTTAAGTAAATAAATCTAGAAAATTTTAACAAAATATCTGATGGAATTAATAAAATTAAATGATTGCAAATGAAAACCGGCAGCAACTGGCTGCTTGGTTTATTTCCAATAAAAATCCAATAACATTGGTTTCTGTGACACCTAAAACCGACATTATTTCTAGTTCGAACATTAAACCGATAACATTGGATTTCATGACACAAAAGTATTTTTTTATCGGTTTCAATTCCAATTCCGATAAGATTGGTTTCTAGGACACCCCTGATTATCACTGTCTTACTTTTTTTACACGCACGTCATATTTGGCAGATGGTGCGATTGTGTAGGATAGTGATAATGATAGGCTTTTAACAATAAGTGAAAAAACAAAATAATGGACGAAAATAGGTTTTGTGGAGAACGATATAGGGAGTAGCACTTGTGAACATTCGACTTAAATTTTCCAACCTCGTAAGCGATTACTGTATGATATTCCCCATCTGGCTCAACATCAAATATTGATATATAAAAAATATGAAATTAATAGTGGAAAACCAACCAACCATATACAAAAATAATGCAAACAATATAAATTAATTTTATTAAAAGCCCTGATTCACTATCGTATACAATTGTATGATTCATACACAAGGGAATAATACAGAAGAAAAAATTGCTTCAAAATGGCGATTTCATTTCATAAAATTTTTCAAATCACCCGACTTGAAAAAAAAAATCTGTAACACAGTCCACACTACCTTAATTTTTTAACCCACGTGTCATATTTGGCAGATCGTGCATGTAAGTAGGATAGTGAATCAGGGACTTCATGAGTTCCTTTCCGTGAAATATATAATGAAATCGATTGAATCATGCATTGCATTGACTAAAATAGAAGTCTGCGCAGATATCATGGAAAATATTGGATAATACTGCATAATAAGATTCTCTACTTCTTTCAGTGTATACGTCCACATTTGATAATAACTTCACTTCCATCATTATGGCCAATTAGCATAAATTACTAAAAGTGGGCAGCATGCAGCATGCTGCAATGAAACATGAACAAAAGGCTATTTCACAATGAAATGCTGAGTCAATTTTGTTTTGTTATTCATTTAAATCAGTTTTTATAAATGCCGTGGGTTTACTAATGAAAATGTAAATTGTAAAGGACAAAGTACAGTGGAGGCTCAAAAAGGAGAACTGTCAGGAATTAGAATTGTGCTGAAATTAGAAACTGTAACTTTTTTTGTGAAATTGAAAACGTAAAAAGGATATTCAATTTGGTCACCTAGTTTAAAATTTTAAAGAACCGTAATGTTCAGGTCGACTCCGTCCGTGATGGCTGTGATTTCAACTATTTTCTTTCAAAAACGACGGAGAAGCCAATTTATTGTTATAAACTTTAAAATTTAGATAACCCCACAGGAAAAGTTCATAGGAGTTAAATCAGTATTTTCTATTGCCCCGTAGGACGTATTGCCAAAAGTTCCCGAAATGTAAATAAACGGACGCAATCGATAACTTCGATAACAACACTATGTATTGTAGTCACAGTAGATTTACCCCGTTTATAGGTAAATTGAAGCCGAGGGAGTGGGAAATTCACGCGGTTATTTTCCCTTATCTATCGATCCAATATCTTCTCCATTGACTTTAGGAAACATTAACTGAGCCTTATCGGTCTGGCACTACGCTCCCCAAAACCAAAAACTCAGGAAAATTATTGTCCAGTAACAGTTTAGCAGTCTCACTCGGACTCCTGGTGTAGCTATCATCCGGCCTTCGACTGGTTTTTTAGTAGGGCTTTTTGAAGTATAAGTGCGGACGCTGCAGTATTATCTTCAAGCAGCCCTTCAAACGTCCTCAGATCGCTATTCAATTCAGTTAAGGCTGCCATGTATGGAGCGCTTAATTGAAATTGACTTACATTTCTTTCTTTTTTACTAAATATTTGTTCAATTTTAAGTTGCTCTTTAATTAAGTTTTGCAAAATATAAAACCCTTTTTCTTCCATACGAAGAAAAAGTATCGAATGGCAGGTCGAATGATGTAATGTGTTTTGTTATTCGATATCGAATGTTATCATCTCAAATTGCGACACATTTTATTCGATATCTAATGCCGTGATGCCAAACAAAGTAATTTCAATACGTTTTGTTCGATATCAAATGCGATGATTAGACCGCTGATCTCAGCTTGTAGAATTTTTAATTGATTAACTTTCCAATAAAGTGCTTATCTACTTGGAAATATTTTCAAATTTATTTGGGGGAAATTATTTAAAAATTGATTAGTTTCACATAAGTAAAACATTATTTATTAGATTTAATCTCTTCGAAAGCAGGCGATGAACGAGCGCATATAATTGAATTAAAACGTTTTAATGTCAGCACACACGATTATACTAATTAATGGATTTAGTTTTTCGAAGGTAAATATTCAGTTTTTTTTTAGAATTTCTTTCTTCAC
This sequence comes from Dexiosoma caninum, assembly GCA_963924685.1. Lineage (NCBI taxonomy): Eukaryota > Metazoa > Arthropoda > Insecta > Diptera > Tachinidae > Dexiosoma > Dexiosoma caninum. Next base: position 70,381,551 of record OZ004727.1, read on the forward strand.
AATATTAATTTATAAAAATATAAAATGATCATTAAGTAAACACAAACCAAATATTTAATTTTTATTCCAAGTCTTTTTAGTATTGTGAAAAAATACAACTGCAAATAGCAGAATGTTTGTTCGGTCTAATGATCCCATTAATGTCGGATTTCTTTTTTTTTTTTTTTTTACAAATTTAACAATAAAATAGATTTATGCTAAAAAAAATTGTATTAACGAAAAGAAATTCTCTAGCTTTTATACTCATTTATGAAATCCAGAAATTCAATAAAGAAATATTTAAGGCTACTGGTTTTTGAAAAAAATGCAGCGCAGGAAATTACTAAATACACGACAGAAATTATTGAATGCATTTACTTTTATTTTTTGTAATTTTATAGTTAAATTTTTTTTAGTCGGTTAAATTATTTAAATATTTTTGTTGCCACGTTTTCAGATATTTTCAGTAAGTATTAACTTTTTTAAGTTTTTTTTTAAGTTATTTATATTATTTTTTGATATATATTTATTAAGCCTGAGGTCTTTTTTTTTATTTTATTTTGTTTTTATTATTCGATATTTCGTTAACAGCTCAGGCTTAATAAATATATATCAAAAAATATAATAAAAAAAGGTCAATTAATAATATAATTAGTTATTTATATTATTTATTTAAGTTATTATTAACCAAAAACGATTGTTTAGGTTAACGTCCCCTTGAAGTAGGAAACCAGTTTTAACATACAGTTTTAACAATCGTTTTTGTATAAGGCAGTAACTCTTTGAATGCATTTTTTCATTTGGCGATCAATTTGTGTCGCTCTAAAATACACAAAACAATAAATACTTTTTATTTCGTAACAATTTCTTAAAATATTTCTACTGCGTTCAAAAAGCACGCATTTAAAAAAGAAAATGAACTTGATATGTGCGATTTTTTGAATAACTTTATTTCAGCAGGCACTTATTTTTTTTTATCTTGGACCAGAACTCAGGAGATGACCCGTACACATGCGTTGCATTGCGCTGGAACTAGAGGAAAGTGATAGTTAGAGAAATGACAGGAGGTGAAGCTTAATTAATTATTTTACAGCTCTTCTTTTGCACGTTCTTTGTTTATAGCAGTGTGAAACTTCGGTTTAGTAACCATTTTCATTATTATTTTACTTCGCCGGTGCGTTCTGATGAGATTGTGGATTGCTATTAGATGAAGCCGGTATTGTTCAGTGACCAGAGATTATGCCGTCGCCACTGAAACCTTCTGAGAACAACTGACACACTAATGCACATCACTTCTTTCAATTTGTATGATTTTTTTAAAGAACAAATATTGTTTTAATACCTTCATGCTCTCCTTAATTAATTACAGTAGGTGCGTTTCTTTTTTCTAAATTGGTTCCCCGAGGGATGTGAATCTTACCAGTAGTCGTTCTCGTACCCGAGAATTGCCTAAATGAAAAAGTAATGTTCTTCTTCTTCTTGCATGAGACAGACCTTTAGAGAATCGAAATTACTATAAATTACGAGAAGTTATTATACACTGCGGTCTTATGTTTTCCGGTATTATTTGATAACATATTTCCCTTAGAAATTTGAGAACCCATGCGTAGAGTGTCTACAACTATTGTATTTTTTTTTCAAGGAACACACAACATTCAATTGTCGATATGAATATGAAATTTTCTTAAAAAAAATTCTCAATTAATTTGATTCTTTTAGATACTGTTATTTAGAAAGAACGAGCACTCTGACTTGATTATGTTGGTACATTTATGTCTGTGCTCCGTTTATCATGCTCCCATCAACTTGAATGTGATGTCTAGGCACTGTGGGGCCACGCTAAGTAAATGTATTATATGAAGAAAACTTATTTCTTATTTTTAATGAAAGCAGATATGAATAAACATATGTATATACTTAATTTAACATATTGCATTAAATGTATCTGCGTTAATAAATATGTAAAAATATTTGTGGCCATAGGCTTAATTTATTTGTTTGGTCGGAGAAAACTTTTATACTGAAGAAAAGTTTAGCAAATTTAATTCCTTTACACCAGAAACTCCTTTATCTGTGGAGTTTTGCGAAAAAATCATAAGTCGAAATAGGAAAATTTCTTAATATTTTCATCGTAAAGAAAACTTCAAGAGACGCTTTGTTTATATGCATCTGCACCTTTCTATGAGTTTTAGTTTTTAAGATATAACACAAAACGTAATTCGTGAGTGTGATTTTAATATAGGTTTTAGTACCACGTACAATTACTGAAAAATTAAGCTTAGGTATAGTAAATTTATAAATTTTTTAAAAAGCAAACAATAACGCAAAAAAGACGAAACAAAACCTACTAGTTGAATAGGGTTATCGCTACCCTGAAATATTTTAATAATTCACTTCTCATGCTTTTTCAAAAGTCCACAGATATTTACTTTTCTTCTTACACCTGATAACATAAACATTTATTATGTAACTATTTGTTCAATTATTCAACGTCAGTCAAAATTCATTACGACTACCTATCTGTGCTTGTTATATGGTTTACCTGGTCCATATGCAGCATTTAATTTGGTGCTAATACCAAAATCTTCCGTAGACCTTTAACCAAATTCTTGAAAAAAGCTAACAAATTTTTGAGAATTACGAAATAGATAAACACAACAAACCAAATAGCTTCTTTAAAAATTTTCTTTATACAACAAATATTTTATTCTTTGATTTCAAATATAAGGTGGACCAAAAGCCACGCTTGCGTGTAAAAATTTAATAACTTTTTTGTTAATAATAATCAGGGGCTGTTAAGTCTGGTGAACGTGTTGGCCAATTGAATTCTGAATTTCTTGAGATAATTGTGTTGCCCAAATTCGTCTTTTATGGCAGTCAACTGGTACCTTGTGTGGATGCATGTGTAAACAACGTGGAAAAATGCGTCGAAGAGATGTTCTAGAGATGCGCAGTTGTCCAGAACGTCTTCGCGTTGAAGTTTCTGTATATTCTGTTCACTTGGTTCTGTACTATTCTCGGTCTTCCTGATCGTGGCAAGCCTGACAATGCACCTTGTTGTCGGAAACGTGCAATTAAACGATTAATTGCGGTTTGATTAGGTGCATTTCTGGTGTTGAAATAATTTCGATATGCTCGTTGCGTCAGGGAAATTGAATGCCCATTGGAAAAGTTGGTCGGTCGTTAAATTTTGCATGGTGGTGTAACACGGTTCGATGAATAAAATCTAAAAAAAACAATGAAAAATAATAATAAACAAAAAAGTTATTAAATTTTTACACGCAAGCGTGGCTTTTGGTCCACCTTATATTTGAAATCAAAGAATAAAATATTTGTTGTAAAGGGTGGTTAAATTTCAAGGGCCGATGTTGATTTTGAATAAAACACAAACTATTTAGGAAATTATTGTAATTTTATTTTATTATGATATATTGGTATTACTCAATTATGTATGGAACAAAATATCGGCCAAATGGGCGCCGAAATATATAAATATTTTGCTAACATAATCTCACGACTTTGGAGGTAGTTAGTAACGTCTTTAATTAACAGCTCGAAGGCGGATGTAATATGGTGGCAGGTATCGTAAGCACGGCTGATTTGGACCAACAAATGCTTTACGCTTTTCTACAAGTGCAAAGTTTATTAAAGTCAAGGGCAAAGAACAAATAAATTAATGAATTTTGTATGTACAATGCATTACACGGAAATAGTTGGGAAGAGATAGTGTAGAGAAGATAAATAAAATATAATATAAAACTTGAACAACTCTACAGTTGCGCGTTTCCCTGTTGTTTTTGGTGTTAGTAGTTTTAATTTTATGTTCATAAGTGTACAACTGAGTTGCCGCCACTTTTAAATTAAATAAGCTGATTTTGCATATAAGACAACTTCTTAAAACTTCATATTTCCCTAGTAGTTCTTAGAGAGTTTACAATTAATTAGCATTTTTGAACTGTTAGTTCCACGGTGCAATAGTCACAATCTTGTTTTACTCTTGCACTCGTAGTTGGAATCTGGTCAGTAGTTATCGACGACTACAAAAGTTGTTACCGCGTTATTATCGTTATTGTTGGTGTTGTCGTCTATTGTAAAGTACCTTTGTTGTTGTTGTTGCGATTACATTTGAAGCTAAAATGACCACAAAGCACGTAATACTAACGATTCAAGCGTAAACTTTGTGTTTTAGCTTTTTTTGTGTTTTTTTAATTTGGTTTTAAATAGAAAAAGAAGCTAAAAAAAAGTAGCCGGGTGTTTTGCTTCACTTGTTCTTCTTACATTTGGAGGTATCGAGTCGACAGAGTTAGTGGTAGTTTTTTTGTTTATTAGTACATCCGAATTATTATTTACATAGTATGTTTGTATGTAATTTTTTTTGCTACTTCTGCTCTTTATTAAAAAAGAAAAACCGAAATATTCTTGTTTTATAGAGTTCTTCAGTTTCTTCTTTCGGTTGTTGCCAATTTTTTTTTTTAAATGAAACTATTAATTTAAAATTTTAGTTTTGTAAGACAGGTGCAAGCATTTTGAGAAGTATAAAAACGCCTTCTTCCTTTGGGCGGTATTTGATGGAATATTGTCTACATCAGTGCCTCTTTCTTTATGTTTTTGCCCACTTTCTGCTGTTTCTTTTTTTTCATTACATCTGCAACAATGATGCTAAATGTCGGTGACGAGTATTTGTTGGCTGCTTGTGGAGTACACCAAGAAAATTAATAGTTCATTAAAATTGTTATAATATACAATAATTATTTAGTTATTTCTGAAAAACTTGGTTGAAGGTCTACTGATGAGTTGACATTAGCACCAACGAAATGTACATATACACTAGGTTAACCAAATAACAAGCATAAATATATAATTACGATTGCCTACTTACATACATATGTATGTATGTATCACTGTTTGTTATATGGTTTAGCTGGTCTATATGTACATTTCATTTGGTGCTAATACCAAAATCGTCAGCAGACCTTTAACCACATTTTTGAAAAAAAGCACCAAATGAAATGTACATATAGACCAGCTAAACCATATAACAAACATAGATACATAGGTAATCGTAATTTATTTTGACTCACATGGAATAAATGAAATAATAGTTCCATAAATAAATAATAATAATTATTTATTAAAAAAAATAAGAGATTTAGTAAAATCGATACACCATGGTATAAACTTTAGTGATAATTTTAAAGTATTAAAAAGAATTAAATATCACGTTTAATTATGAATGTTAATGACGCTATTGTTCTCTATTCCCTAGTTATAATTGTAGCTCTAGGAAATGTATAAATCCTAGCAAAAATATACACTTAGTCACAAAACTCTACATACGATATCGAAACTTCATTATATCTGATCATTATTTCATATGTAAAGTAAAATTTTTGAAAATCTTACTTGTAAGTATTTAACAAGGCATATTTATGAACTCATTTAAAACAGAAACTTATATGTATATAGAAGGACTTCCTCTACTTCTCCCTTGAAAATGATTTTAAAAGAGGAAAGGGAAATATTTCATCCGAAATAACAAAAAATTTATTTTTTTCGATGCCTAAAAGGCTTGAAGAAGTTTTAGATGCAAAAAGAGGCCATACAATCTATTAAATATTTTCGAAACTACCCCACAGTTTTTAGAATGTACCATCATATGTAGACTTTTGCTTTTATGAAATTTATTATTTTATTCATTCAATAATATTAAACCGCGTGAATGTTTATTATTTTATTTCCTGTAAAGATCGTTAATCCTATGAATTTCTCTTAAAAATTAAAATTTATTGAAGAAAATAAATCGTATGTAGAGTTTTGCGACTAAGTGTAGTTAATCGTAATGCAGCATAATGATTTCTAAAATCATGCAAAAAGATGGGTGCCTGCTAAATATTTTCTCTATTTCTGTATTCATAATTTATATTTAATGAGATAACAAAATATTTAAAAAAATGTATAAACGAATTATAAATACATTTACATAAATAAGTATTTCAGTACCATACAGCACAATCATAACTATAATAAATAATGAAATGGAAAAAAGAAGTAATAAGCAGTATTTACAATGCGGGTGAAATTAATAGCACCGTTAGTACTTACATGATTTCTCCTAATACCGAATTCTTAATATACTTTCCCTTTTCTTTTTGATTGCATTGTAATGGAATGTAAACGATATTTGTATAAAAAATATTTTTTAGTCAATGAAATATGGCAGTGAAGTACTTAAATTTTCAAATAAAATTATACCGTATCGAAATGACGCATACTGAAGGAGTAAATAAAACTTTCCAAAATAATATTGTACAGTATCAGATTATTAACCGCATACATACATATTTCTGCGCTTTGCTACGAATCTCTTTGCCCCGTATTTGAAGTTAACTTTTTGCTGTCAAATGCGTACGAAATTATCATTGACTTCTTCCTTTCTACTTGACAAAATTCTCACAACCATTACATAATTTTTATTTTGCTTTCGTAAATTTTTGCATTGGCATTTTCCTTTGAGCGCAATTCAAGTATTATTAGAAGTTTGAACCATTTATTAACTTTATAATAAGTCTGACAAGTAGTACTGTTTAATCCGATATGTACCCTTTTAGCAAGTAACAAATTTAAGTAATTTAAACATCTTATAATTACTATTTTTTTTTAAATATATATTGAATTTAAAATGAGGTTGTAATCATATATTTACAAATAATTATTAATTGATCAACAATTAAATTTCAAATTAATCTCAATGCGTTTAAGAAAAACCAATTCCCCTTTTTACATCAGGCCCAACACACAAAACTCAACCGGTGCAAGTCAATCAATAAATTGAATATAACAATTACTGCCAGTTTACCGATATCCTCTCATTTGTTCCGTTCGTACATTTGTATTGAAAACAAAAACTAAAGACTGGCGTTTAAACTACTGGTAGGCTATTTATTTGAACAGGTACTATTGATACAGCAATATTGTGCTTAGAACATGAAATATTGAATTCTTTTAAAGCTTTATAGTACACGGTTCGGTAGAAGTACGGAACCTTAAATTGAAATTGACGTGGTACCATAGCGATGACCTCTAATAGAACGGCCCTAACTCGTATTGTTTTATGAAATTCAGTTTTCCAGTGATTCCTATGCATTTTACACAAATAAAACTTGCCACTAAAATTTATTACGATAGTCTCAAGCATTTGCATTTTGATAATGGCACTGTAATAATAACATTTATCATCATTTATGTTTTAACCTTCTTCTGTAAATTTACAATTGTTTGAGTTACGGCCTTTCTACTTGAGACCAACGATATGCTTTATTACCATAAGACTACGTTATTGCTACAATCCCAAATTTTAAAGGTATCACTTCAATACAAATGCAGCAAAATTTGCCACCTCCCCTTCCTTCTAAAGCAGTATTGTGAATTTCTAATTGTTTTAACCCACATGCGAAAAAAATTAGCACCTTTCCACCACATTAGAAAAATTAAATTCTTTTTGATTATACCTACGTTTTAAAATGAGAATTTCTTGAAATTGGATTGGGTGCCGATTTTTCAAAATTTACAATTTTTCCACAGTTACATATATAATGTAAAATGTATATTTCCTCTAACCAACCTTCCTTCCTGGTAGATTTCGGTGGGTCCATCGAAACATTTTTCTGATATGTTTATGTTAAAAGCGTCTTCCTTCTTCAGTATTTGAGCATTAAAACGTAGGCGAAGTAAAAGTAAATAAAATACTCTCATTTTTCCGCACCTGCAGAGTTGTTCAAGGAATAAGTTTTACTCCTTATCACTTCTCGAACCGTCTCTTCACCATAATCTACACTTCTCCTCTCCGACAACTACTTGAAGTGGAATTTTGTAACAAGTCAACATATGTATATATTTTTAACGTGAAATTCATACTACATTATTTACTCTTATTTGTTACATGAATATTTCCCTAGCTGACTATAAGTAAAATTAATACATAAGACACTTCAAGCTTCAGTGCTATTTTCTAACCGCAGCTGTACATACAATACAATATGTTAATTTTACAACAATTTAAAAGAATTTTGTTTTTGCTGAACCGAAAAAAATGAAGCGATTTCTCTAATAATTTATTTTATTTTTTTTCATAATATACATTCAAACATTAAATAAAATAAATAGAAGGGAATATAAAGAAAAGTTTTTTCTATGATTTGATTCATGCACAACAAGTCTGACTGGCCAAGTTCAGGGTTGTCAGATTTTTTTTTACTTCCTTCGCCAAAACTGTTGTCAAAAATCGCCAAAAAAATTTTCTTTGGATTATTTTACAAGAAAGCAGTTGCCAATATTAAAGAAAAGTACATTTTATGAGCAACAGTTGACGATTTTCTTTTCGAAAAATTAATATAACAATAAAAAAAACATTTCGAGGGTGGCGATGGCACGATAGATGGTAGTATGCACGTTGACTACAAAACAAAAAACAGACCTAGGTTCACCTCTAGTTCATACTAAAATTATAAAAAAAAAACATCTTGCATTTTTCTGATGTGCATTAGTGTGTCTTTGTGTGTCAGGTTTTGTCGGAAGGTTTCAGTTTCGAAAGCATAGTCCCTGGTCACTGAACGGCTTCCGCTGATAGCAATCCCCATTCACATCAGAACGCCCTCCTTCGTCGGTATTGTGTAGCACCAGCGAAGTAAAATAATAATAAAAATGGCTACTAAACCGAAGCTTCAGCACTGCTACGAGTATAAACAAAGAACGTGCGAAAGCAGAGCTGTAAAATAATTAATTAAACTTCACCTCCTCTCGTTTCTCCTACTAACCCTTTCCTATAGTTCCAGCACAATGCTTCGCATGTGTAAAAAAAACAGGAATTTTGTTTGTGTAAAATATCATGGAGATTGTCAAAAAGAGCGAACTACATAGCAAAAAAACATAAATTTCATTTATGTATGTATTAATTGCTTTTGCAAAGCTCTCTCAAAATAAACAAATGAGAAAAATTCTTATTTGCGCGCTCTGTAAAAATAAACAAATGAGTAAAAATAATATTAGCGCGTTTAAAATATAAACAAATTTTGACAATCACGCTGTGTAAAACCTAAACCACAAAAAAAAAGTCACCTTATTAGTTAAGTCTGCTTGATAAATATACTGAGGTACCGCATATACTTTAATGATATGTCAATTGAAAGTTGTATGTATGATTTTTAGAAAAACAAATAAAATAAATAAAAAATGAAAAAAAAAACTGTAACATCAAATGCAGAATAAAGGAATACATTTTCATGCAGAAATAATAGTGTGAATCAAAAAGTATGAATCTAAGACGTTAAAGCACGAGCGGAAGACAAATTTGTTAATAAAAAAAAACTTAGGTTAGGTTAGGTTCAAAAGAAGGACATCTACGTCAACCCAATCCCATACGGTATTACACTTAGGTTCGAAGCGTTCTATCGGGGTACCTGCACCAAAAAAAAAATTAAATAACTTAAGTAACTTAAGTAACTATGTATATAAGACGCTCGTACAAAAGAAAAGATGGAAAGACATTTTAACACAAAGGATAAGTAATTATCAGATTAATTTAAAAAACCATAAGTAGACCTTTAAGCAAATTTTTCCCAAAGTTACTTAGTTGTTTTCTGTTTACTCATTCTCAAATAATTTTTGGGAGTTTTTATATAAAGATGTGATATTCTTAAGTTTTTAAAAAAGTTTTGTGACGAGTTGGAATTGGTACCAACGAAATTTACCATATGGACCAGGTTAACCAAACAACAATAATGAATTAATAATTCCTATATTTTTGAAAATATTAAATTTTAAAGTGTTCTGATATAATTATAACCTGTTCAAAGTATCAAATTATTTAAAACTTTACAATAATCGTTTGTTTAAAGTTTTTATTTGAATTAAATTGTTAGTTGTACAATTAAATGCATATATAATTATTAATATAAAAATCTATTGTCTTTTCAAAAACAATAAACTTTTTGTAAGAAGAATTTCTTATAATTTTTTTTTCCAAAATTTTACTATTTAAGAACCCTTGGCAACGCTTTCGCAGCTATAAATTTTGTGTTGTCATCCGTAATATTCTACACGAAAGTAAAAGAAGTGAAACTCTATGGAACAAACTGTTAAATTTCAGCACCTGTAGATAGATTTCTTAGCTAGAATATTTATTTCCTGCTCCATAATTCTATGTTCCTTTGTATAAATGTTTTTCTTTAAGTGTATGTTCATCAGTCCAGGCATTCCTAAATAACAAAACAGAAAAAGTTATTTCGCTTAGACGTGTATCACATTTCTTAAGTATAACCTGACCCCCATACGTATGATACATTGTATCATCGTCTATCAAAACTTAAATAAAAACTAAATTGGAAGCAGTAAATCAACAACAAGACCACAACGTAATAGTAATAACATACACGTACATGCATCACAACAACTTTTACTTGTTGTAATACAGAAGGAATGGAAAACTTTTTTTATACAGCCTATCTTTTATTGATTATTAGTCAGATGCAAAATGCTTGCCTTAATGGGTAATTGTCGTTCTCGACCAGCATCTTAAGTTATTCCTTCAGCTTTTAAGTTGCCACCATAAAAAGATTCATTAATATCATGAGGCGAGAAGACAAATTAAAATAAAAGAAATGGTGACAGAGAACGATCGTTGAGAAGGGCAAGTTTGCGGCACATGATGATACGAGCAGTAGATGTATCAATTATAGTTGCACTTAAGCCCACCGATAGACAAACAGTTGCTTCTAAAGCTTATTAGCATTGATGTTTAATATATATAATAATGTATTGGGGGAAAAAATTGAACGCATTTGTAGTTGGCAGACCGTATTAAATGCAGTCAGCATGCATTAAAAGCCAAAAGGTTGGGGAGAGTAGGCTCGAAACAGACTGCATATGTTTATGTGATAGATGGTAGTGAACATTGAGTAGTTAGTATTTTGAAATTGTATGCTTAAAATATAATTTCCTCTTCTAACAATCATATAAATAAGATCTATTGTGTGTGTGCATACAAATGAAAATAAAAGAGAAATTCGGCCTCTTCATGAGACAGCATAAAGCAAACATAATCCAGTGAAGCAGTTTGTTTTTTTCCCTTTGGGCCATATTGTCGATTTAAAAAGGTCAAAATACCTATGATAGGGCCCAAATTTTTTTTAATATATTTGATTATTTCTCGCCGTTGCCACATGCAAGTGCAAGTTGGAAAAACTTAATACAGTCAAACTTTTCTACCAATACAGTTATATATTTCGAACTTGCTAGTCTACGTACTATAGTGCTTACACGTGCAAGTGCAACTTCGAAAAACTCAATGCAGGCACACATTTTACTAACACACTTAAGGGTGCTTTAGACGATAAGATTTGTCGTACGTAAAATGAGCGAGAAAATGAAATGAAATTGCATCCGTATTTCAAAAAAAGAGAGTAAAAATCGAATGGTTGTTTTCTGGCTTTTTCACCATTGGTATGGATAAAATCAAGTAAGATGAAAACATTCTCATTTAATTTAACTACAGCTGTTTGCTTGTGTTCCTCAGGGATGGAGTTCTTGTGCAAATGAATTTTTTTTTTAATAACCTTGAAAAATATTTTTATAACTTTCGAATATGTTATTTTCGTGGTCAAAATTTTTAGTGTACTTTTAGAAAATATACGTATATTTTTAAAAATTGTGCTGTCGTGGTCTAAAATGTATATTTTAATTTTATAATTGGTATAAATTTATGAAACCAGTTTTCCCTCCCTGGCGTTCTCACATTTGGTTACATAAAAATGCATCCCTGATCTAATGCTGTGTGATGGTTTTTGAAAAATTTTAAAAAATGAAGAGAGCCATACGACTGTAAAATTTTCATCCGTATTTTCTCTCAAAATCTTATGGTTTTATTACATATTACGTTTAGACGATCCGACTTGTGCTCTTCTACACAAAAATTTGACATGTCGTACGACAGATCTTATGGTCTAAAGCACCCTTTACTGTTTTGGCACTTGCAGTCAAATTTCAACTCAACTTGCAAGGAATTTTACAAGAGACTGATTTTTCAGCACTTCAGCGAGTTCACTAAGAGTGTTGCCCTATTAAAAGTTTAAGACAAATTAAATAGGTAATTGGAAGATGTTAAATGAAGTGTTAAAATATAAATATAATTGCAACAATACGAATAAGGATCAGTGCTATCTGATTCCCTTAAAGTTAAATTTTTTTATGTTACTATCAATTCTGCATTTAGAAGTAATTAATAAGTTTTTTAGCTGTTCTACTCTCTCCAACTTTTTTAAAATAAACTTTCATGCTACTTGCAAGAAATTTTCGTTGATAATACACAGAACTTGCATGCATGTACTTGTACAAGTACGATTTTGCTAATAATTTACTAAATAGTACGTTGTTGATAGAAATATTTTTTTTTGTATTTATAAAAAAATAAATAAAATGAAACACAACTATACAAAAACTCGGCCTAATGATTATTTTAAACATTAATTTAACGTTTTTAGAAGAAATAATTTTGATAATAATATTTTTTACAGATATTATTTTACGATCTTGCCAACGTGTCAATACTGAACTTATAGTTATTTACAACGTATTTATTTCTTTATGATAGACCTTGGTAATTTAGCAATTTTTGCTAGAACTTTACTTTTTGACATCATTTTAAAAATGAACTTGCTCTGTGCTTTGTAGCCACTCAAAAAATTGTTGTGCATTTTCTAACATTTGAACTGTCAAATTCGCATCCGTATTTTGGTCAGATTCATAACATATTGTTTTTACATTATTATACTTTCCCATTTGATTTAAATTTTTGACATGTCGTATTACTCAGTATTACAATGTAAAAGGGTCCTTACATGTGGCACGTGGGTTAGTTTTTTATACAAAACAATGTTTTAAATTAAAGCAATGTTCAAAACAGGGAGAAAATTATATTGAAGTACGAGAAGTTACTGTCCTTTTATATTTCGGAAATGAATATTCAGACACACGAAGTTTGTTGGAAGGGGGGGACGAATATGTTATTATTTTTACTTTCTGAATCAGAAATTTTTAGCATAAATTTTGCGCACGGTATTAATTTGTTAATATTTTTACGAAAAATGACTGAAGTAGTTTCAACCCCAGTTTCAGACTCATAAAAACTTCTCGCATTTTTTCTGATGTGTATTAGTGTGTCTTTGTGTGCCAGTTCTTGTCGGAAGTTTCAGTGTCGAAGTCATAGTAACAGTAACGGCTTCAACTATAACCAATCCAAAGGTACATCAGAAAGCCCTCCTTCGTCGGTATTGTGTAGCACCGACCAAGTAAAATCATTACTAAAATTGGCTACTAAAAACGAAGCTTCAAAATTTCATACGTCTCCTTGACATCAGAGGCGCTACAACACTGCTATAAAACAAAGAACGTGTAAAAAGTAGTGTTGTAAGTAAGTGAAGCTTCACCTCCTGTCATTTCTCCTATTACCCCTTTCCTATAGTTTCTTCACAATGTATCGTATGTGTAGGGGTCATCTCCTGTTCATTTATTTTTTCTTACTTTAAAAGTTTTGTCTGCGTGCAATTTCTTCGTTTAATTTTGAGCTGCACACAAAAAAGTAAAATAACGATTCAATTAAAAAGAATAAAGTTTCAATTAAAAAAAATAAAAATAATTTAACCCATCACAAAAATTGTGACATCAACTAATAGAAAAAATTTTATGATTTTTTCCATTTGACAATTTTATCGTATTTTGATTGACCCTGTTTTGAGAGAACAACAAAATCTAATAAAATAAACATAGATTCAATTAAATTATTAATTAATGGAAAACAAACTTTACTGAGGAAAGACTTAATTGGGAAAGAACTATTATTTTTTTTTTGCGTGGAAGAGTCAAAATTAATTAGAAACTACCACAGGGACATCACACGTCAAACAGCGATATCACGATGGATGGTAGTCTGCACGTTGACTATAAAACCAAAAACAGTCCTGGGTTCAACTCCAGTTTCAGACTAAAATTATAAAAAAAGCATCTCGCATTTTTCTGATGTGCATTAGTGTGTCTTTGTGTGTCAGTTGTAGTCGGAAAGTTTCAGTGTCGAAGGCATAGTCACTGGTCACTGAACAATACCGGCTTCAGCTGATAGCAATCCACAATCACATCAGAACGCACTGCTACGAGTATAAACAAACAAAGAACGTGCGAAAGCAGAGCTGTAAAATAATTAATTAAGCTTCACCTCCTGTCGTTTCTCCTACTATCCCTTTCCTATAGTTCCAGCACAATGCTTCGCATTTGTAGGAGTCATCTCCTGAGTGCTGGACCCAGATAAAAAAAAAGAAAAAAGTGCCAGAAATGGCCCAATTGTGCCACATTTTGCATCACTGATGAAAGTTAATAGACATAAAAGGTGTGTTCGGAAAAGAACAGGAAGATATAACTTTCGCATGTTGGGACAGTCGGATTTCTAAAATTTTCTTTTATTATTTCGATATTGTTTATTCCAATGTATGTTATTTTAGAGAACTGAGTGACAAAAAACATCTGGGATGTGATACAATTTTTTGGTGTATGTTGTCTAGTACAACAACAATCTGGTTTTGAAATTTTTCAAACACCTCAAAAATCATAATTTTTGTCACACACTGTTAGTAATGAAATATTTCACATAAACAAATACTTAAGAGCTTATGAAAAAACTGATTATAAAATGCTTAACCTTCAGTTGAAATCTCTTTTTCCGAATACTGAACCTATAAAATTTAATAGCAAATTAATTAATTACAGTATAATTTTTACTGTCCTTAGTTATGTAATTACCCTGTAGGAAATGTCAATAGTGAAACAGTACTGATTCACTACTTCATTATAATTTAATTTATAGACATTTAACATGCGCATGTCATTGAGAAAGCACTAGTTTCATAAAAACTACTGATTCGATGCTCCACCTCGGAACATATGTAAATAATGGAACCAGAATTCTACTATACACACCTAGACTACTGACTAGGTAATTTTTTTTGGGGACATATGGCGACTATGTAGCGGTATTGGAACTTTACAATGTTCCGCACTATAGACATTTAACATGGGCGTGTCATTGAGACAGCAGTAGTACTATAAGTACTACTGGCTATGTACTACACTTAGGGACATATGTAGATATTGAGATTCAGTAGTACTATTTAATAATTCAATATCCTTTGGAAAATATTTGCAGAGTTTCTAGATTCGCGAACTTTGAAATAATGGGATTAAATTGTTTCTCATATTTTTTTTTAAATTTCTTCTACTTTCCTTATTGAGTTTTTGTACCTATGTGGCAATAATTCTCGGGGAAAACTTTTCTGATTGATACTTGGTTTTTGCACAACAAAACTGTTGCTAGAAGCGGTACCTCCACACATTCCGCCAACAATATATATAGACAGCAGATTATTCAAAGAAATTTTAAAAGAAGCTGTTTAATGTGCCATTTTTTTACTTTCACTAAAATTTATTTCATCATCTTCAGTACATATTTCTATTTTTATACAAAATAATATTTTGTGGCAATTTTTAATAAAAAACTTATTTTTTGGCGTAAGACATTTATTTTCAACAAAAGAAAACAATTAAAAACCCCAAAACGAAGAAGCTGTCAAAGTTTTCTCTACACAGAAACGGCAAAGTGAAAAGTGTAGGCGGTTTGTCGACAATGTCACCAATATGCGACAAAAGTGGATACAAAGATATACTTCAGCCCAGTCTTCCTTCAGGGCAAGTACAAATGGACAGTAATGTACATACACACATACACCCATACATATGCCTCGTCATATTTTATTTGTTTTAATTGAATTTTATATATGATTATTCACTGTCATCATGATTGTAAATGCATCAATTATTATTAAATAACAAAAAGTCATTGTACTTTTTGCTCTCTGGCGTTATAATAGTACAACAGAATAAAAAAAATTAAAAATGGAAATGGAATTATAAATAAAAATTACAATCCAAAGCATGTCTGGCCAGACAAATTGATGCAACTTGTGCATATGGAGTGAATTTTTTATGCATTTTCTTTGCTTCGCAATTTTTTTTCATATTTATAATTGAACTATTTATTAATTTCATACGAAAATTAAGAAATAGGTAAACAGAAATATTGAATAACACTATAAAGTCTTGATAATTTTACATTAAAATGAACCAATGTTAATAAAATGAAGAAGTCAAGGAAAGTATTTCAATTTTAAACTTTGCCTTTATATGTAGATACAATTTCTATCAAAAAAGATCGAATATTGTTACTAGCTTAAATTACTTCTTGCTGGGAGTACAGCATTTGCCGTAAGGCGACATACTTGTTTGGAATAAATAACGTAATATTACTCAGGATTGTTATTTAAGGGGGACGTGTAAGTCCCAACGGGATATTTCTAAGATTAATGTGAACAACTATCCTTCTTTTAACCACGTGTAGTAGCGAAGAAAACTTCACCCATATACGGGACAAGTATTAATTTATTATTGGGTATAAATAAAGAATTCCGCTCATTTCAAACCACGCCACCAGCTTTATCTGTTTATCACAAAGTGAGCAAGAAGTCTGCTGCAATCTGCCCAGCATTTTGTTCCTTACTGATTAAAAATAACAAACTACTAGCGACCCACTCTCGCTGCAAAATTAAATTCGTTTGAAATTCCTTTTTATCTCCAAGTTTATTTTTCCATTAATGTTTCTGTTGGTTGTACATGAGATTTTACATACAAAAAAAAGTAAAATAAGCATCTCTTTGAAATTATCACACGACATAATTTTCTAAAAATAATTTACAAAAAACATACGAGAAATTATCACAATAAATACATAGCAGGGTATACAGCTACACGACTACATAAATTGTGTTTTTATTATTATTTATTATTTTTGCAATCTATTTTCCAGAGAAACATTAAGCTAAATTTATAAAATTAAAAATTAAATCAATTTCTTGAGCTCCATTATAAATTTATTTATTAAAAAAATCTATTTATTAGATATTATATATCATTTAAGTTTAAGTTCAAGTTTATTTATTGGTTGGTTTATTTTCTATACATCAAGAAATATTGTTATATTTATAGCACGGAACCGGAATTCGTTATATGCATAAAGCACATACTAATCCAAATGAATCCGAATAAAGTTAAATTAAAAATTTAAGTATTTAAAAAGATAAAAAAAAGTAAAATATTGAACATAAAAATTAATTAACTACAGATATTTATCTAAAACAATCAACTATAAATTTTTTTAAATTGTTAGCGTTCATGTTCAATTGGTGTCATAGTGGCAGATTATTCCAAAGTTTCGCGGCATATAAAGCGGGTTTGTTTTTAGGTTCACTACTTTTTGTTAGCAACACTGCTTTATTTGATAACCCATTTAACAGCTGATAGTTGCTATTTATTTAGTTATGTTTGACATTTCATTATGGATAGACTTGCGCCAGAGCAACGCTTGAGAATTGTTGAAATTTTCTGTTCGTCAGACTTTCATTCCATTCAAAATTTTGTTCTCCGATGAAGCCCATTTTTAGTTGATGATAATCCACGAGCTTTTGTCGAAACTCCATTACATCCATAGAAAATTATTATTTACTGCGCTTAATAGCCTGGCGGCGTCATTGGCCCATGTGTCTACAAACACAATGATGGTCAGAATGCTACTGTCAATGGTGAACGGTACATGGACATGATTAGAAATTCGTGCCTCAATTAGCTGGCATTAATCTTGCTGACATGTGGTTCCAACAGGACGGAGTCAACGTTGTAAAGTTTCTTTTTCGATTAAAATACTAAGAAATTTTCTTAGTTCGACTGATCTTTTGCCAAAAATGCAGAGAATTTATTTACAATTTTGTATGTTTGCTCTCAAATAAAACGAAATACTTACCATAAGACTGGGAATTTCAATTTTGACAGATTGTAGTCGGTAGCCTACTGTTGGTTTTGTGTTTAGTGCTTCAGTATGGATGCAGGTATTCTTGCATATGCAGATCACTGTTAATATACTATACATATATACATACAAACATATGAAGACTTTAGAAGTTTTGCGATTAGTATTGTGATAAAAAAAACTGTGCCTTTTTTCAAACAAAGAAAGCACCGGTGATAAATTTTCAATAGACCAGACAAAATTTTCAGGAATTTGGCGCAGAAACATATTATCGGTGATAAATTTTGTTTTCAAAATTATCATCTAGAATCAGTTTATATGTATGTACAGTGTATTAAGTAACATGTGCATACATACATACAGACATACATTTGTATATAAAATTTGTAAACATTTGCCTTTTATGCAACTTCCAATATTTGATTTTTTGTTTGCATTACCCATCAATGTTTATTAAAAATAAATAAATGAATCTGTATTTTTTCCTTTCATAAAAGTAAGAAGAAATATCTGCAGTAAAAATTCAACAAGCAATTGAATTGAACCAATCGAAGAAATACTACACTGCAAAAAAAATTCATATTATCTGAAGTTCTAGATAGTTATAAATTCGTTATTAAAAAAAAAACATTTTTCTGCAAGCTCGCTAGTATTTTAATAGAAGCAATGAATATTTGTTGATAACTATTTCTCATTTGAATTGGCCTACATAAAGTTTTCAGTGTATGTATGTATGTAAGTATGTACCTGTATAAGTCAATATTTGTATAAAATGCAGATATTGATTTGAATGTTTTGTCTTACACACACACATAACACAAGCCATGCAAAAGGGTCTAATAAATCATGTTTGAAAAGGGTGGCAAATAAAGTGAATTCTTTGGATTCTCTGCAAATGTTTATTAAAGCTGATTGCAGTTAAAAACGGTATGAATTTAAATTACATAAAATAAAAAGAGTCATTCGGATTAACTGAAGTTGTAAATGCACTATTTATTCAGTATAAGATAATGTTTTATAATTTTTAACCGACATAAGAAAGAAGATTCACCAGGCGAGTATATTATTCATTTTTTCTTACTTCTACTGAACTGATTGCTATGAAACATGACAAGCTGTGCCACTATATAGGAAATAATAAGTACATATATTAATCCCAAATAAATTAACGTAGTCTCATTAAAAAAATAATTCAAATATTATACCAGAGGTGGCCATAACTTGATAACTCGATTGATTGGAGTGGCTCTCATGCACAATATTTAATTATCCTATAAGAAAATACTAATTTAAGAAAAAAACCTTTTTCACTTTAAATATAAAATTGAAACTGGTTTAATTTAAAATTAGATTTATCTTATATATATATATATATATATATAGCTAGCCAGCACTACTGTCAAATCGGGTCCTACACATTTATATCTTGGAATGGCTCAAAGTCGCGACAGGAAAAGGTTTGAAATTAGATGGACATATTATAACTGCAAATTAATTCAGTTGAAAAGTGGGTGGAAGTACACATTTGCAACTACCAGTGGTTCCACTTTAGCCTTTTCGAAATTTGACGTTTTAGCTTCATGATTTATTTTTTGCCTTTTATATTTTAAGAAAAAACCTAGAGTCAATAATTGAGCTCTTAGGGAGGTCAAGAAAATCCATTTCTTGATTTGGTTCATATAGTATTTAGCTATTTATTATTATCTTTCAGTAACGCTGAGGTTGAAAGACTTTTTAGTACCATGAAAATAATTAAGACAAAACAAAGAAATCATACAAGAATGCGTATTCTTTATTATACATTGGATACAGAAATGTGGCCTTGATTTCGTAATTACCGATGATTTAATAAAATTACAAGACTTTTGTCATATTTATACAAATGGTAATTCCGATTCTTCTGGCGATAAGGAATTATGATACTTGTTAACTTGTAACTAGCTTTTCTCCATCGGTTATTTTATTTGCGGAAAGGCATATCTTACCCCTACGTCGACTCCTGGTTCTACTAAAAAAATAGACATGTATGTAGCATATGTCTCCTTCTAGAAGAAAAAACATAAATACATTTAAATTTCATTAAAATCGGTTAAATGGGATCGCTGGCGTGGAAATTGCCCCAAGTGGTACTAGTTTTAAAGAAAGAAATAGCTTATAACCTTCCCAGAGTTGCACAATTGCCAATGTGTCTTTTAAACTCAAATGCATCCAAATTTTAATCTTCATCAAAATCGGCTATGTAGTTTTGGAGAGGCCGAAATTTCCCCATATCACCCTCCTGGCCCTAGTTTTGAAAATCTACATAGCCCATGTGAATTTTTAGTGGCAAATCTATCCTTGTTTTAAATTTCATTAAAATCGGTTTTAACAGTTCGGAGGGGCAGAAATTTCCCCCTATCGCCCTCCTGGTTCTAATTTTAAAAAAAGTAATGCCCTATAACCTTCCCAGAGTTGCTAATTGCACCAAATTTCATCGCGATTGGTCCACACATGGCGAAGTTAAGCTCGTTTATATTATAAAATCTGTTAAAACCCATGTGGAAGGAGCATTGTAATTAAAAAAGTAGGCGTAAAGATGGGCGTGATTAAAAAAAAAGTAGCCTATAAGTCATTCAAGAGTCCCAATTATATGGTGTGAAAATTTCAGGAAGACCAGTCCAGCGGTTAGGGCTTCTATAAGGTATAAAGAAACAAATAAACACACATTCATCTTTATATATTGTGTATGTACAAGGTGGACCAAAAGAAATCATCATTTTTTTTTTGTTTATAAACTTGAAGTGCGCTTTTGTAAAGGGTGGTTAAATTTCAAGGGCCGATGTTGATTTTGAATAAAACACAAACTATTTAGGAAATTATTGTAATTTTATTTTATTATGATATATTGGTATTACTCAATTATGTATGGAACAAAATATCGGCCAAATGGGGGCCGCGACCACGGCGGCACACCTCCATCCGATGGTCCAAATTTTCGATGACCCTGAGGTATAATGGAGGTTCTATGCCGTTAATGTGCCGAATTATCTCATCCTTTAGCTCTTGAATTGTTGCTGGCTTATCGACGTACACCTTTTCTTTCAAATAACCCCAAAGAAAAAAGTCCAACGATGTCAAATCACATGATCTTGGCGGCCAATTGACATCGCCATTACGTGAGATAACACGGCCATTGAATTTGTTGCGCAAAAGAGCCATTGTTTCGTTAGCTGTGTGGCAAGTGGCACCGTCCTGCTGAAACCACATATCGTCCACATCCATATCTTCCAATTCGGGCCATAAAAAGTTCGTTATCATCTCACGATAGCGAACACCATTCACAGTAACTGCCTGACCGGCCTCATTTTGGAAAAAATACGGCCCGATGATGCCGCCAGCCCATAAACCGCACCAAACAGTCACTCTTTGTGGGTGCATTGGTTTTTCGACAATCACTCTTGGATTCTCATTCGCCCAAATGCGGCAATTCTGTTTATTGACGAATCCACTGAGGTGAAAATGTGCCTCATCACTGAAGATGATTTTCTTCGAAAATTGATCATCCACTGTTGCCGTGGTCGCGGGGCCCATTTGGCCGATATTTTGTTCCATACATAATTGAGTAATACCAATATATCATAATAAAATAAAATTACAATAATTTCCTAAATAGTTTGTGTTTTATTCAAAATCAACATCGGCCCTTGAAATTTAACCACCCTTTATAATCACTTTTATCATGTTTTATTCATTTTTTATTAATAGTAAACAGAACGTTTGTTGATTTAGCTTTTTCTAGCTTTTTTAAAAAGCCGATTTAGGTTTTTGTCTCCAGTTCCTGGCAAAACTGGCAACTAACACTTCATATATATTTCCTATTTTCTGGTGAGGCTACAAAATGGAGTAGAGAAGTATTAAAAAATAAATACTGAAAATATAAAACTTGAATTATTTGGGATAATTATAGTTAAAAATAGGCCAAAAAACGGCAAAGATTTGTAAAAATATAATTATGCAGAATATCTTTTACGAAATTTTTTTAATTTAATTTAATTTATAATTCACGATCCACATGAAGGTTTAAAAAAGGCGGTGTATAATTTGCTGACAAAAAATTTTTAAATTTTAACGTCTTTTAGAACTTGTTTTTTTTAAGGTTTCTTAAGGAAAAATGACGCAAAAAGTTAAATGTGTAAATGTGTAAAAGTTAAATAGTATAAGAAAAATGGTCAGACTTAAACACACGTTTCAATTGCAACGTTTTGCATACTGATGTGAGAATTTTTTTAAAAAATTATTTTGCTTGAATATTTGTAATTTATTAGAGGGTGTGGTTTTTTCGGCATCGACATTTTTATGGCATTTAAGTTCAAGAATCTAAAAATATTTTCACGTTATAAATCTGCTGTTTATTGAAATAATCTTACAATTGCCAAAAATGCTTAAATTTCGGTCACTTTCTATAAACGAGGTTGTCAATAAAACTTTTCTTAATAAAGCTTGAGTTTGAATTGTCTTTGATCTCAATGGATACCCTGCAGCAGTAAAAAGAAATTATTTTCAGGGCGCAAATTAAGGCACACGATAACGATTGAAATTTGTGTAAAATTTCGAACCGAATCGAGTGCCATAAGTTGTTTCCTTGTATGAATACAATGCAATGCCTTCCACGGGTTAGAGGATAGTTCTGTAACTCTAGAAAAAACAATCGGCACTTTTGTAATATGTCAACTAATCCTAGTTTATTAATCGCATTAAAATGTTTTTCAAGTTCTCTCACATTGTAATTATCTTGCAACCAAATTGTCAAATATTTAAAACTTCTAGTTTGAATATGTACATATGTATATGTGTAAACATTTATGTACGATTATATGAATGCATATAGTATGTACAGAATTTGTTAAATTTATGGGTATTTTTAGGTAGATAAACACATATTTGAAATGATGACAAAATATTTTATTTATAAACATTTTCTCTGACTTCACATATTTTTCTTTTTTGTTTCTATTTTTCTTAATTTTTTCTGATGGCTATTTCTGCATTTGTAGCATTTATTGTCTTCGTTACACACAACGTTATGGTCGCATAAACAACAAATATGTCAAATATATTTAGTTACGAATTTAAAGAAAAAAAAAGTTCTTTGGTATTTTTCTTAACAATAATAAGCCAAATGAATGAAAATATTTGAAAAGATGTTCAACTGTTAAAAATGTTGGAATAAATAGTTAATTTTCGTTGCAAAGCACAGTGGCCGTAATGGTTTTTAGTTCAAATAAAACTTATAACTCAAAAAAAACCATGCTCAATTACTCAATGTATTTTGATCAATAGTGGATACTGTGTTGACTTCTAAAACGAAATTCATTTAATTTACCGAAAGAGTTCCAACTCATAATTTACTAATTCAGAAAATATTCACATATATTATACATGTAATCCGAGTTTACACTTTGGCATCCCTTATGCAAGCATATCATCATTTAAATACAAAAAATTCAGAATCGACTATGCCGATTCGATTATATTGCAACGTCTCGAAAATTTTACACCTCTACAAATAACAACAACGTTCGCATGAATTAACTTCTAAAGCCCCTAATTCACTACCCTACACAATCGCCGGATCTGCCAAATATGACATGTGCGCTAAAAAAGTAAGGTAGAGTGGACTAAAAATACTTCATTGTGGCAGATTTTTTTTTGCAAGTCGTACGATATGGAAAACGTTATGAAAAATTTCATGCGATTTTAGCCAAACAGATTAGAATTTTGTTGGCGCTAAAGATTTAAATTTAAAAAAATTATTAAGATGCTAAGAAATATTTGTTTTATTATTTTTTTATTTTTTTTTTTTATCTGGGACCAGCACTCAGGAGATGACTCCTACACATGCGAAGCATTGTGCTGGAACTATAGGAAAGGGATAGTAGGAGAAACGACAGGAGGTGAAGCTTAAATAATTATTTTTGCAGCTCTGCTTTCGCACGTTCTTTGTTTATACTCGTAGCAGTGCTGAAGCTTCGGTTCAGTAGCCTTATTTTTATTATTGTTTTACTTCGCCGGTGCTACACAATACCTACGAAGGAGGGCGTTCTGATGCGATTGTGGATTGCTATCAGCTAAAGCCGGTATTGTTCAGTGACCAGTGACTATTCCTTCGCCACTGAAACTTTCCGACAACAACAGACACACACAAAGACACACTAATGCACATCAGAAAAATGCGAGATGTTTATTTTTATTTTAAAATTTTTAGTCTGAAACTGGGGTTGAACCCAGGTCTGTTTTTGGATTCGTAGTCAACGTGTAGACTACCATCCATCGTGCCATCGCCACCCTCATATTATTATAAGTATATACCATGTATTTAACTATATATCGGCTGTTTTTCTTTGCTGCAGAAGCATTATCGGTATCGATAACTATGTTTTGACAGCTGAAAATGTCAAACTGTGTTCATTTCTCTGCAGTAAGATTTGGGAAGTCTTAATAAATTGCTTAACGGCAGAACAAAACTTCCAAATTGCGAAATTTTTCTGTTTATCTGTTCGCAGGGAGTTCATAGAACATTTCGTCCAATTTACGGTTAGCTGATGTAGCGCTAAGTATATAGATTCGTCGTCGTTCGTATGGGTTTTTGTTTTCAAAAGTTAGTCAGCTAAACAGCAACAAAACTTTTGCTCTCAACAAGACAAATCACCGCGCTTAACAATCGATTTATTGCAAAATCAATTTGGTGACGATAAACCAGCAACTCTTAAAGCATTGGAAGTCAATATTCAAGCCACCATTGACGCCATATGGCGAGATTTATTGGAAAAATTGGTAAAAAAAAATTGGAGTGATCGAATGACTATGTACCTCGTAGCTCGGCGTACAGATGGTGTAAATCATATTTAAAAACTAAATACCATGAAATTATTTAACAGATTATGGTAAAACAAATATGTGAATCGGTTGATCTTGGAGGCCATTCCCGCTAAGTTTAACTCATGCAAAGCAAATTTGCAGCATTCGACAAAGTTTTTAAGTCCAGAAAAATTAATGATTATCGAAAATAGATTTGACAAGAAAATACGCAGTAAAATTTTTTTTTCTTGGACTGGCACTCAGGGGATGACCCCTACACATGAGATGTATTGTGCTGGAACTAGGAAATTATGTTATGGGAAGAACGATAGAGGGAGTAGTGTTGACATTTGATTTAAATCTTCCCACGTTAAAAGTGATAGGAAACACCTCTGCGGGTAGTTCATTCCACATACGTGCTGTTCGGCCAAAAAACGAATTTTCTCTGTAATGCGTAATGCGAGTCGCCGCCAAATCGACCACAAATGGATGCGTCGTGCGCGCGAATGACCGGGTTTCGGGAATAAGTTCCTAATTTCAATAGAACACATCCCATTATAGTAACGATAGAACAACGAAACGCACCCCACGTTGCGGCGATGCTCAAGAGGGTCAATAGAGTTGGCTACCCTACTGTCTCCTGTGAGTTTCTTCGCTCTTTCTTGTACACGGTCGAGAAACTTTAAAATAGTCTTTGAAACATCAGCCCATACATGAGAGTTGTATAAATAGTATAAATTGTAAGAAGATCAGATGGGGTGAAGTATGTCTTACACCGTCTTAAAAAGCCGAGGCACTTGAATGCTTCCTTTGAGATCTGAAAAATGTGCTCAGTCCATCGGACATCACACTGGATTTTCATACCAAGAACATCAAGAGCTGCTGATTCCTCAATGTTTATGCCGCCCATAATTACAGATGAGGCAGCGTGATCGTGCATACGGCGAAAAAAATTTTTCCACATCAATGTTTTTCGAACCACTATAGATTTTTGTCAAATTTCCGTCATCCGATATATATTTTAAGTCCATAAAAATCGGTGAATATATAAACACGATTTACCGAATTATAAGTGAAAATGCGATTATTTCGACATTTTTCGTCAACATGATCTTGTACTGGATTAGTCTGCACATTGTTAAAAAAGAACAATTGCGTCTGCTCATTTTGAATGTTTTATTAAAACTTAAAATATCAATTACAAAATATTTACATCTTCATCTTAAAATATAGATCTCTTATATAAGTATTAGTGTAAAGACATTCTTACGACTATTAACATACATAATCTACGACAAACGTTGACTATAAAATCAAAAATTCCAGGGTTCGAGACCAGTTTCAGACTAAGTCATAAAAACATTTCACATTTTTTCTGATGTTCATTAGTGTGTCTTTGTATCAGTTGTTGTTGGAAGGTTTCAGTGGCGAAGCCTGGTCACTGAACAGTAATGGCTTCAGATGTAACCAATCCACAGGCACATCAGAGCGTTCTCCTTCGTCGGTATTGTGTAGCACAAGCGAAGTAAAATAATTACTAAAACTGGCTATTAATATAAAGTTTAAAAATTTAATACGTCTCTGTGTCATCAGAGGCGCTGAGTTAAGAGGCAGAGTTAAAAAAAACAGACGTTATTTACATAATAGTGAGGCATTTACAGCGCCATTTTGAAGGCTTTATAAAAAGCTTTTTATATGGAAATAAATGTCTTGTTTGTATACTAAAACATATGTACATATGAAAAGAAAACAATGAGCAATTGTTCAAAATATCTTACAGCGATTCGAATCTCGAAAAGTGTACCACTTTATTTAGTGGTTATATTTGCACTTTATTCTTCTCTTTTAAAGTTATATAGTGATGTCGGTGCAAGAATGGTTACGTTCCCTCGTATAGTCGAATAGACTTGGATAAAGTCCGTCGTTACGGGGAAATGAGTTTGCTCCAAATTACAATTATCTTAGTGATGATAGAATATAAAAAAATTAATTCTCAAATTAAGTTATTGTACATGTTATTTTATTTTCAAAGTACAGATAAATCGGGGTATAACGAACAGTGTAATGTCATCCGAATTCGTAATGCGAAAAACTTGGTTATAACGCAAAGTTTTTTTTTCAATTTTAGTTTTATTATAGTAGTTTTGATAAATAAAAAATTACTCTGTTCATACATTATATTCACAAATTTTTTTTTCATAAAAAATTCAATCAATATACCTTCTATATTTTAACAATCTATTTTTTTAAGCTTTAAGGTTTTTTTTCTTTTTATTTATTATTTTTATATTTATTTTCGATATTTCGTTAACCTTCGGTTAACATCTTCAGGAAATTTTTATTAAATAAAAAAAAAAAAATAAAAAAAAAAAAATAAAAAAAAAAAAAAATAAAAATGTTCTGAAGATGTTAATCGAAGGTTAACGAAATATCGAAAATAAATATAAAAATAATAAATAAAAAGAGAAAAAACCTTAAAGCTTAAAAAAATAGATTGTTAAAATAATAAAAAAGGTTAAAAAAAGTATTAAGAAAAATATACCTTCTATATATCAAAAAAAAATTAATTATGTTAATTCGTCGGGTTCTATATAAAAAAAATCCGTGATTGATGTTTGGGTACTCTTTTGACTGCTTCTTCCTGAATTTTGCTGAATAGTAACGATTTCAAAATGACATCATGAGTTAAATTATACTTGTCTCTAATTGTTTTGTAATTTGACTTTAAAGTTTAAACGGATTCAGTAAATCAGATCTGGATGATAAATTTTTTGCATATAACTTCAGAAGTTTAATCCCCTATTTGTTTTCTAAAATTATTCTAAATAACCAGCCATCACGTGATGCGAAAACAAAATTATGAATTATTTTATGTATTTATCTGGCTTTTATTTCCATTGAGCCAATCACATTATAACAATTTTTAAGCCGCTCAATTTTTGTTCTTTCCAAAACATGCGAAACTAATTCATCTGGCATAGCTTTCTGTAGGCTAGTATTTTATTTATACATTTCGTATTTTGTATGTGTATATGTATTAGTTTGTGTGGTGCTGCTAATGCGGGGTTGCATTATTTTTGAAATTCACCGAATTTGCCAAGAAGGTGTCATGTTAAGCCAGCATAATTGTTCTCGTCTGAATTGGGTCATTTATTAGCAAATGTTTTTCTTGGATCGAGAAACCAATCATATAGCTCCTCTGCCCTGCGATGTACTCACCATTTTTTAAAGAAGGGCGATTTCTTTACCCATCTTCGTTTTTTCCAAATTGTACAAAATTTTTTAATCTATTTTGTTTTTTAATTTTGCAATGTTTTTTTTTTACCATTCGTTATATAAGATTGTTAATGTAAAAAATTAAGACGTTCGTTATATCGGATTTCGGTTAAAGCGAGCTTGGTTTTACCGAGATTTGCCTGTACATATGCATCTTACAAAGCAAAATATAGTTGAAACAATTTCGAAATATTTTAATCTGTGAGTTGCACATAAATTTCAAATGTTCCCAGTAACACAATTTATAATGATGATTAATTTGCAACATTTATTATTTAAAATGGGCTATTTCACATAAACGCCTTTGTGTTGAAGCAAAAAGCAACAAAAACCGACTATGTTTATGAAAACTTTATTAAACACAACAAACAATATAAAAACGGTATCCCGGAAATTTCTGCATCGTTACGCGTTCGTTGCAAAACCACCTCCAATATTTCAAATGGTATGTTTCTTTACTTTTTTCATATTTTTTTTCTTTTTTATTAAAAGTGCACAAAAGCCATAAGCACTTGTAAGCAACTTTTGTATAAAAAGCCGTAGTTGAACACAAAACAAAGTATGTTTTTCTCAAGTCTTTCGTCAGTTTAAATTAAATATTGAAAACTATTTTAAATAAAGCCAAACTCAAACTCTGAGATAAAATGAATTGAAAGAGTTGCAAAAACTTGTAAAATAAAAGAAAATTTTCTTAAGAGTCACATAGAAATTAGTTTTATTGTTTGCTTATGAGTTCATATTTGCGATAATTAACATGCAACATGTTGCATATATTATTTTTCTTACCATAATTATAAGTATGACGTTAAGTAGTTTGTTATATATGTGGCATTTATTTTTGAAACTTTTCTTAGAGCTGGGACAGAGGTTGCCTATAAAAGCATAAATAAATAAGAACAAACATTTGAATTAAATTTACATGAAAAAATACACTGTCGTCTACTTGAATAAGATAAATAAGTAGAAAAAATGTTTTGCAATTAAAAATTTCAAATTTCAAGTTCCGAATGAAGTAAGTCTGTGAAACCAGCAGCTACTGAGCTCAACATGTATTAAGCCCACAAATTTTCTGAATACACTAAAGACTCTGATTCACTATCCTACACAATCGCACGATCTGTCAAATCCCATTTAGCATTTTGAAGATCATTTTTTCTAAAATCAGATCGATTACTTATGGTGATCAAAAAATGTTTAATCACTCACACCTTTAAAAAAGGAGTCGAATATGACACGCGCTTATGATCTAAAAGTCGTAAATGACTCATTAAGAAGAGTCGCCGGTCGGGTACCAGTTTCGCCCGACAAAGGTATATTTTATGATTAGTAAATGGGCGGGCGCATTTTCTGTTTTTTTTTTAAATCGCTCAGCAGAGTCAACAAAGTCTCGAATTTGATTAATATTTTCAAAAAAATGCTAACTGTTTGACATGTGTGTTAAAAAATCACGTGATTTCAAATCACCTCAACGAAAACATAAAAAAACACCTGGTTCCCTTATTTTAACTGTGATATAAATCACAAAACGAAATGACAATTTTAACAACAGAAAAGGTATTTTTTAAATATTCAAGTGTGTTTTTTTTTATAAAACAACTATATAATTGTTCATGAAAATTAACACATTGAGTAAGTAATTTATTAAAACATTTTATTACAAAGTTCGTCATATAATAGTCGCAAAACTAAGCAAGTGATTTGAAAACATTTCAATATCAGAACATTCTATGCACAGAACACTTTTTTGTTGTTTTAAATCACTTTAACAAAATCTAATTTTATGAAGATGGCTGATAATTAAAATTTTTTAAAATGAATCGATTATTTGTAAACCGATTTGTAAAACAAAAGATTATAATTATTGAAAGAAATACAAGCTTTCGGTCTAAATTGTATGTTGTATACAAATTTATTTAAATATTTACACAAAGCTGAAGCGAAATATTGAAATAAATTAATAAAATTATTTGTATTATTAAATTAATAACATTATTCAAGTGCGATGTTTGATAAACTGAGCACAATTTTCAGGTTCCAAAGAAAGCATTCAAGTGCCTCGGTTTTTTTAAGACTGTGTAAGACTGCATCTGATCTCCTCACTATTTATACCTCTTACATCCGAGCGAAAATGGAATTACAACTCTCATGTATGGGTCGTTGCTTCAAAGACTATTTTGAAGTTACTCGACCGTGTACAGGAAAGAGCGAAGAAACTCATAGGAGGCAATAGGGTAGCCAACTCGATTGACTCTCTTGAGCATCGCCGCAACGTGGGGTGCGTTTCGTTGTTTTATCGTTACTATAATGGGATGTGTTCTGATGAAATCTGGGAACTCGTTCCCTAAATCCGGTCATTCACGACACGTTCATCATTAAAATTGCATCCATTTGTGGTCAACTTGGCAGCGAATCTCACTACGCATTACAGTGAAAATTCGTTTTTTAGCCGAACAGCACGTATGTTGAAAGGACTACTCGCAGAAATCTTTCCTGTCACTTTTGACGGAGGAAAATTTAAATCAAATATCACTACTCCCTCTATCCGTTCTCCCAAAACCTTATTTCCTAGTTCCGGCACAATGCAGCGCATGTACAGGGGTCATACCCTGAGCGCTGGTCCAAGAGAAAAAAAAATAAGAAATAAACAATTATATAAACTGACAAACACGCATTCACACTAATGCAACAATAGTAACGTAACATAGGCAAAGGATTAAGATAATGATAATTATCACACAAATACTCATGCAAATTTAAATTAACGGATTTCTGAAATATTCTACACAAAAGTCAAAGTTTCTAGACAGTAACAGAACATTCTACCAAGAACTAGTATGAAATGTCCCGAGTATAGATTGCGGACAATCGTAAAACAGTTGTAATAACACTCTTGAAGCGAACATTTAAATTAAATGCCTGAAAGTAAAATACAGTTTGTGAACATTATTCAATTAAAGTAGCATTGCGAAGAAATTATTAAGTAAAAGGACAAATAAATGAAAGCTCATCAAACTATATTGTAAATTATCTATATCTATATAAAACTAAATGTGTGTTTGTCTGTTTGTTTGTTTGTTTGTTTGTGTGTTTGTACCTTATAGGAGCCCAAACCGCTGGACTGATCTTCCTGAAATTTTCACACTATATAATTGGGACTCTTGAATGAATTATAGGCTACTTTTTTTTAATCACCCCAACCTTTATGCCTACTTTTTTAATTATGCTACTCCTTACACATGGTTTTTAACAGATTTTATAATATAAACGAGCTAAACTTCGCCATTTGTGGACCAATCGAGATGAAATTTGGTGCACTTAGTCTGCGCAACTCCGGGAAGGTTATACGGTATTACTTTTTTTTGAAAACTAGTAGGGCGATAGGGGGTAAATTTCTGCCCCTCCGAAACGTTCAAACCGATTTTAATGACATTTTGATCCATCTATCTGCATCTAAAACCGCTCATCGGTAATGTACATTTTCAAAAATAGGACCAGAGGGCGATAGGGGGAAAATTTCGGCCTCTCCAAAACTACATGGCCGATTTTGATGAACTTTAAAACTTGGATGTATTTGAGTTCAAAAGACACATTGGCAAATTGTGGAACTCTGGGAAGGTTATAGGATATTACTTTTTTTAAAACTAGGACCACGCCAACGAGACCATCTAACCGATTTTAATGAAATTTAAATGTATTTATGTTTTTGCGTCTAGAAGGACACATATGCTACATACATATATATTTTTTTAATAGAAACAGGGGGCGATGTAGGGGTATGATATGCCTTTCCGAAATCCATGGCGATAATAACGGGAGCGAAGCCTCGGGTAAAAGCTAGTAGTAAATAAAGGAATACTCGTTTTAAAAGGTAAATCGTAATAATTCGGTATTTTATTTTGCAATCACGAGATCAAGTAAAATACAAATTTTAAAAGGTAAAACGTCACAACATCAATCGAAATCGATAAATTTTCATAATTATTTTAAAGTCTGTAAAAATTTGAGCTACTAAAGTACGCTTCTCTCAATCTTCTGCACAAGAAGTAGAGAGGTTGATTTTAACAATGCGTACATATAGAGATATAACCGGCTGTACGAACAATCGCCCAAAATTGTTGGGTGAACCACCACAGTGAAGAAACACCCATTGGGCCATTGTTAATTTTGCACTTTGGGCTATTGTTAATTTTTTTTTTGCGACTTGGTGGTTTTTTTTGAGTGTTTCTTATCTGTCATGGTTCACCCAACAATTTTGGGCGATTCTTAATTTTTGCTATTTGGGCACTGGGGTTTTTGGCGATTATTCCTCAAAATCAACCAAAAATCGCCCCAAAAGATTTATTTGGGTGATTTCACATTTCTTTAAAATTTGACAAATGGGTATTATGAACATAGACCCAAATATTTCAAATCGCACAAAGCCAAGGATAATCGGCCAAAATGTTTTCCAACACTGTTTGGGCGATTGCCTTTGTGCGATTATTCGTATAGACGACATAAGCGGCTTTAAAAAAATGCTGCTAAGTTACGACATTAACGTGTTCTTTTGCTCTCCTATAAAACTAGTAAAAAACTCTTGGCTGATTTTGTACAGGCAACACCGAAATGTTATGTTACTTAGAACTCATAAATAATTGTCTTGATTAGAGGAACCTGATTATTTGAACTGAATGTAACTTCATTGGACTACTGTATATACATACATACATGCATACATATCTAGAAATAAAGTTGTCATAACAATTCATCTGAGATGTTATCGCGTTGAAGATTCACAGCGAAGAGGAGTGGATACCCTGGCGATCAGAAATTTTTTCATGTGTATGTTTATGCTTCATGCATTTCACAGCACGGTACTTCATCGGTATTTCAACTATGAACGAAGATATTTCAATATTAAAACGTCGACAATGTAAAATAATGAGCAGAATGGCTCTTCTTTAGCTTAAAAGTAAATATTTATGTTGAACAACTGGCATAAATGTATATCCTGTAAAATTTGCCATTATAACAATGCTTTTACTGTAGATGAGACCCAAGAACATGGTCACACCAAGATTTCATGGTAAAAAGTTATAATTTAATTTTAAAACCTAGTGCTTTTTTTATTTTGGAATTGAATTCAAAATTAATTCCAAAATGGTTAACATTTTTAGCCAAGAAATAAAATTTATATTTACGCGAAATAGAAATAACACCAAAATTTTAATTTTAAATTTATTAATTTAATCAAAAAATTGTTAACATTCCGACGTGCGATGTCTACGTTTAGGATCAAGAAATATGTATACGAACAGTCTTTTGGAAGAACATGACAACATTAAGTTCTTCGTTGACTTCTTATGGTATGAAAGTAAACTTTGTATTTTTTGATTTATTTTTTAGTTAGTACTACTTTCCTTTCCTCGTATGCTGTAATTTTATTAAATACAATAGGTTTGCTAGACACTCTTCCTAATGCTCCCCATTTAAAAATATTCATATTCATTGAAAACCAGCCACAAATGTCAAAGGAAATTTCAATGATCTAAATAAGTAAATAAGTACATTTATACGTTAAAGCTTCCTTATTCTGTTTGCCTGCAGTATCACTTGATAACTACTATTTTTAAAAGCTTCATTATAAAATAAATTTTTTACTCTAAAAGAAACTGCTCATAACTTGTGTATATCGTTTACAGTAGTTATAGATTTTTACCTGCTTTTTGATGTCAAGATGGTGCAATATTGTGTATTAAATACGCAACTGCGTATGCACACGTTTGTTCTGAATATTTTCTTGTTTTCGCTTGCTTTGTCAAGAATACAGTCAGAAGCTTAGGTGTGAGTGTGATTGGAAATATTTCTTTTTTAATTAAACGGCTTGTCTGCATAAAAAACTCGCTTCTTTGGAACACCATAACTAATATTACAATACAGTTCCTTCTCGAAAGTAAGACTAATCAGAAAGATTTTAAAATTTATTGTATATCTCAAATACAACATGACATGCAGACATATTGTAACACATATATAGTTTGAACATCATCGTGCGGTTCGGCCTCGAAGATAGAAGCCGGAAACTTGAAATTCGGTATGTATGTACCTTTCAATCGACGTGTATATAATAAAAAATAAAATTTGTATATTTATTTATGTTTCGTAAAACAGCTAAAAGCCCTTCTTTTGGTAATTTTTTGTACTCTAATGTGTGAAATTTCCCACTGTAACATGCATACATGGTGTTTAAAAGCTACAAAAATTTGCTTGTGTGAAAATGAGGGTGGCGATGGTTGGTCGCATGTGTATATATATATTCGACATGATGGGTAGGTGGAGGGTGGGTATGGCTAAGGTAGTCGGGACGTTGACAGCACAACAAAATATCCCGGGTTCGAGCCCAGTATCCAACAAAGTCAAAACACTGAACTTCTACAGGTTCTACATCATAGCAGACAATATGGAGTTGAAGTCCGTATTACTTGCCGTTGTGCAAGTAAATACTTCTCACTCTTCTTTTCCCTCAAACTGAAAAGTAAAAATCTCGATACCTCGCTACTCACAGTCTTCCATCAATCGTTTTTGTAGTTCCAATTTATTGTAGTAGGCAGATCCAATTTACCCGGTGGCGACGTCTGACGTAGTCTGCACATTAGCTATAAAACCAAAAATTGCCTGGGTTCGACGCCAGTTTCGCACTGAATCATAAAAACATCTCGCGTTTTTTCTGATCTGCATCAGTGTGAATTTGTGTCAGTTGTTGTCGGAATGTTTCCGTGGCGAAGACATAGTTACTGAACAGTACCGCCTTTAGGTGATACTAATCCACAATTAACATTAAAGCGCCCTCCTTCGTCGGTATTGTATGACATCATCGGCGAAGTAAAATAATTAATAAAATGGCTGCCAATCAAAGCTTTAAGATGTGAATGCTTCTTCTTGACACCAGATACTCTGCAACACTGCCATAAAAACAGAAACGTGCAAAAGCAGAGCTGTAAAAATAATGAAGCTTTCTATGCCTCCTGTCATCAATATCGCTATCCGTTTCCTATAGAGGTTAACATATAGTCGTAGACAATCATTGCCTAGCAGTTACTTCTCTTAAAAAAACACTTGCAATCCCATTATAAACACACCTCTGCTGCTTATATGCATGTATTTTTCTTTTTTAATTTTACTGAAGTATTTTTTTTTTGTTTCATCAAAACAATTTTTATGCAAATTTTCAAACATCGCCACCATTTAAATCAAGTTAGAAGTGTCTTAAGTGTAACAATATTTCATGTTTTATATCAACTACATCATGGTAAATTGTGTTGAAAATTTGTGATGGGAATTTATAATGGAGTGCGATACTAGTATATACAGATGTATGTACATATGTACGAGTATGTACATGAAACCATATTGTAAAACACAATTCTGCTGTGTTATACAATAATTATTTAATAATAATATAACACAACAATAATCTTATGTACATAAATGCACTAATAAACAAGTGCCTGCAACTATGAGGCAAAAATAATGGCTGATGTTGTAAATGCTCCCACGTTATATTGAGTAACAATAGGAAAAAAACAAGAAAGAAAAGTTAATTGTAACAATTAAAAAGAGAATTTTATTGTTTAGAAAATATTAAATTGCTGCTAAAGTCCTTGTATTATTAAAATATTTGTATAGTAATTGTCACAAGATTTGGCGATTAAAAATATTAAATTCTAAACGTAGAAATCAATGAACTCTCTAAAGAAAATAGCCCAGCGTTAAAGCTATGAATAAAGTGGGATATATAAAATAATTCAAATGAATAAGGCAACTTCAAAATATTCAACGTCGGAAAACGACACATATTATAAGGAATTAAACTTGTTTACGACGAATGCAACTCGAACCCAAGAACTAATTGAATCACCACAGCGTGGAGAAGAAACATTTGGTGAAATGATAAGATGGAATAGAGCTTAATTTTTGCACAACTGAGCGTGTTTTTTGTGAATTTGTAAGCTGGAGTTGCTGCGACTCAGAGACCTATTTTACTTATTATTTTACTGCGCATAGACAGATCAGGAAAATTGGTTGGCTTGACGGGAGATTGAACGCAACATCTACTGGTTGTAGAGTTATCGCTCTAACTACTCATCTAACAGGACCACCACATTGCAAATAGCTATTGTTTTCGACTCGTGAGTTATAGAAATAGAACTGGTCCATCGAGTAAAAATTTTATTAATTTTATTTTTTAATAAAACAAATTACTGCGCGCGGAGATGACAAAATACAATTTACGGCGCTGTGGACTAGCAATATACCTTTCCAATGCTGTTTGCTGTGTAATTGGCAACTAGGAGAACGGCGTTCAAAAAATAAAACAGCATCCTCCTTCGTCGGCATTAAACATTAACACCCGAGTCCCAGAAAAAAAGTTATGTATTTAAAATTGCTCGTAGCAAATTACATGGAGCTTTCTTAATTTATCGAATGGTCTTCCAAGGATCTGTAAAACATTTCAAATTATCGAGAAATTGAAATTAGCGAGTTTAAAATTTTTGATAGTCGATTGTACTGTCTTATACAAATATTTCTTTGACATACAATAACAGAAATTACAAAGAATTGGAATTAAACTTGTCGTACATAAAAAAAATCAAACTAAATTATGATTAATTAGATTTTTACCTATAAAGAAATTAATAATATGAACTTAATTATTATTTGTGACTTAATTGAATTAATTTTCAATAAAGTTTTAATAATAATACATAAAAATTTAATTGAATAGTTTGAAAATTTCCAAAAAAAAATTTTTAATTCAAATCGAATGCTTATTGATTATTGAGTAATTTCTATTTCTATAAACAGTGTTCCATATATGAAATAAAACAATCAGATAAGCATTTAAATAAAAATTCGCCGTCATTTTGTGGTATTCCATAGAAACAAATTTATGATTTATTTATTAAAGCACTAGCTGAAAAATTAACTAAAAATTTAATTGCAGCGATTAAAGTTTTAATTTAAAAATTTATTATTCTGCTTAAAAGTGTTGTTTAAAAATAAAAATAAGAAACATTGTTCTCTGTGTAGAATGTTAGATAGCGGAACACACGATAGTTTTATCAATAATGTATTAGGGAACTATCAATGGAAACTTGTAAAAAAAACCAAATAAAAAAAAAGAATTTGGATCTTCCTATTTTAAGGTAACGATATATCGTGCATACCAACACATATTTACAATTGCACAATTTGAATGAAATATTACAATACAGTATATTAAATAAATGGAAAATACCAAATGAAACACTGACTTAGTATAGTGAATTTGTCAGTAAATACGCTCTTTGAAATTCTACGACATTCGATATTCCAATTTTTATTGATAAAATCCCTACTTTGCGTCAATGACATTCCAATGGCTGAATATGAGATTATCAGCTTCCCACCTGAATGCCACTGCTGAACATTTCTCAGCTTAGTTTCCAAGCTCCTCTCATCCATACATAAAAACCCAATGTTTATTAAAGAAAACACAAATAATTTTTAACTCAATCATGAAATTAAATTAACTATTATTTGTTCATTGCATTGTTGGGAAACTTTTAATTTTACTTCATTATTATTTACTTATAAACCAGCTGATTACTTGTTCTTCTTCCCCAAACTAGCCCGCAGAAAAATACGGGCTGTATCGAACGTGTCTCATTTATCAAATTTTTGTGTAAGAAAACGCTTTCTGGTAAGATTGGGATCCCGCGAGTGCCCAATTTAGAGTAAAAAAAAGCACCTAATATACTGAATATATACATATACACTAAGCAATAGTTGCATTTCGAAGTACTACTAGATTTGAGTACATTTTCTCCAAATCTGGTGGAAAAGTACATTTCGTATAGTTCGAGTCAATGCATGATCTAAATATATAAGGTCTGCTTGACAGTTCAAATTATTTTTACTGTGGAGTCAATGTAAATGGCACAATTTTTATTGAGTTGTCATATTTTTTTTTTAGAAATTTGTATTCTTTTTCACACGAATATAATGTATTGGAAAATGTACGCTCACGAACTATTCCAATAAAGACAGCAAATTTGCAAAATACAAATTTGCACAACCATTATCATGAAAACCCGTATTAATTTTAAGGAAATGGTAATAGTTAACAAAATAGTAGAAAACATAAGAGTTTAGCTTCCAATTAAGCCTGTCTGAAAATATCTCTTTCATTTTGCAGGTCATTACTTAATACGTTTGGAATTTTTAACCACGTTTAATTTTGATTCCCTCAGATTTTTGTTTTCGATTTTCCACAAAACATTGACATGCATTTCATTTAAACTCACAAACGTACATACATACTTATGTATGTATCGTATCTCTGTGTATGCTCCTAATGATACACTTCACTTAACACACACCAGAAATGACTAATGCTTGGTTTTGTGCCATTTACCAGTTGAATGATATTCCAATTCCGCTAACAAGAATTAACAAAGCAGCCAGGTAGTTGGAATAAAGTTGCCAATATACATGCATATACAGAGACAATCCTAAAATGAAATTTCCAAAATGAAAAATAGAAACGTTATGGTTTCAACGACGCATGATTAAACATTCTGCGTGTAAGATTCTCATAACTTAAAATCGGGTCAATGGGTCCAATTTGCCATATTCGCTTAATGCGTTTAATTTTCAACCAAAATCACATTGCATTTCTTGCCCAATTTGGACCTATTCATTAAAAATATTTGCACTTTATTGATCCGCTATTTTACAGCACTTCAAAGTGACCAATAAAGTGCAAATATTTTTAATAAATAAAGTAAAAAGTGGAATGCATTTTTCGAAAACCGAATCGCTATTAGATGTCGTGCAATAATGAACCGATTCCGATCAAAGAAACGTCGATGGCTGCCATTTTACTAAACTCTGGTAATTCGTTCGAGAGATATAGTTGATGAAAAATTAAAATAAATAATCGTTTTTTTTATCCATTTTGGAAATTATAGTTATCGCTGATTTTTGTAGACTTAAGAAAGTCACAGGCGATACAACAGTTGGTACAATTTGAAGAGGTTGTACACTCAAAATAAAAAGCAATCCGTCCGTGCTTAAATTAATTTCGAAGCGGTGTCAAAAGTAAGTTGTTATTTTCTTAAATCAAGTACAGAATACTTAATTCAATTGCGGATTCTTCAAGCGCTAAATACTTACTTTTAGCCATTTTTAATCCCGAATCCGTATTTTAAATAAGCCGAAAACGATATTGATTTAAGAAATACCGAGTTCGATTCAAGTCTAAAATCTGATTGATTCAAGAATTTTGAATTTCACGAATCCGTATTTGAATTAAACCAAAAACCCAAATGATATAAGAAAAACCGAGATTGAATCAAGTCTAAAATGTGCTTCATTCAATAATTTCTAACTGTTGTATTTGATTAAAAGACTTTATTTAATTTTTAAAATGTATTTACCTGTTGTATGGTTAAGCTACTCTATATGTATATTTCATTGGTTTTTATACTAAGAAAAAAGTAAAATATCTCACATATTTATAAAAAAAAACTCCCAAAAAATGTTTGAGAATAACAAAAATGCAAAATAGAATCTGTACTGAATTTGGGATTTTTTCTTGATTCAAGAATTCTGTACTCATTTTAGGACTTTCCTGGATTGGATCTCTCATGTAATCTTATTCTCGGCTTGTAAGTACAAGTCGTACTATAATAAGTAAAAAAACTTAAATTTAGTACTTAAATTGTGTACAAGAGATTGCAACATTTGAGGGCTCGTTGGTTGTACGAAAAAGTTGGTACAACGGTTGTATCATGTACGGCTTGCTTTAAAAAAATATTTATCGGATGCTGCAAGTTTGACAAAAATCTCTAAAGTGGTTCGAAAGATATCGATGCCGCAAATATGTGAAAAATAATTTTTGTTTTAATTTCAAATCCTTTAAAAATAAGGGAAAACTTGAAAAATGGTAACGCTGTTGTCAGCATTGACACATCAGGAAATTTTTTTTGCTTTGACGGCGAATTTAACCAACGAGGTAACTACTCAGCTTCATACGCATTGCATTTGGAGGTATTACTATAAAATTTTGTGTCCTTTTCAATACATCTGTAGTGCATTCAGTACCTTCTAACGATTCGACGTTTCAGATTGTTTACAGTAAAGATTGTGCGATTCTGTAACTACATGTTAACGATAACAGGTAAACATTGAAATCAAGTGGCATCTCTCTGAAGATACACCAAGAGCAACAAACGAAATTTTATTTTATTTGTCATTCTGTTTGCAATCATTTTCATATTTATATGCACAAAATGTAAATTTTTTTGGCAATCCGTAGCAAATAAGCAAATATAATCACTCCTAAATATCCTGAAAACAACATTATAAACACATATACATTTTATCGACAAAATAAACAGCACATAAATTATTGTCGCAAACTTAACAATAACAGCTGACTTGAAGCGATATCAAATATCGTAAAAATTTTACTGATTTGCAAATTCGATAAAATTTCGTTATATTTATTTTAACAATACGATTATCGTAGTGGTTTATTCATAAATTAATATGAATGGTGAATGTAAATGTAGAATTTAAGATCGTATAAGAAAAACAAAAAAATAGCCCAATTGTAGAAAAAAGAATTTAATTTAATGAAGATTTAATAAGGATGGGGTTTTAATCCTTTCAGACCTTATTTACATTTCTTTAGAATCCATTTCTTGGAATTCATTCATTAAAAATCACCATTCATTAAGAAATCGCATTATGGACACCAAAGCCTTTTATTATCATTTTAGAATGTTGAATGCTGGATACAACTTTTGAAATAATCTTGGACTGATCTAAAGATGTTCAATTTTCTTAAAAATTTCATTTAATTTTATAATTTTCCTGAGGAATTTTTTCAAATTTGCCGATTTTTGAGGCTGCCCTCGCAATCGACACACACCCAAGCAAAATGAATCATCCATATACAGGTCGACATAGTACATAATTATGTGTGTACATACAACATACTTAAAACTAACAAACATGCAAACATAAAACAGTAAAATCAGGCTATCAGACAGTTAAAAACTGCAGAGAGATTATGATTTATAATATCCTTTATGGTTAACCTTTTTGCACTCGTAACTCTTAAATAAATAACTCCACAGCAAATAAATTGGCATGAATCATTACTAACAGAAAAACTAAAGTATACATACATACATACATACATGAAATAAGTGTGCATATGAATAGAACGCAATTAAAAGATATAAGTATGTATAATTCATTTATTTTTAATATTTCTATGTCGAACTTCCACGCAAATTCCATTGCAAGTTCTATGCAGTTCTACAACAATGCAAAAACAAGAAGAAACGCACATCAGAGCGCGCTCCTTCGTCGGCATTGTGCAGCACTACCGAAGTAAAAGAATTACTAAAAATGGCTACTAATACAAACCTTCAAAATTAAATACGTCTCCTTGACATCAAAGGCGCTGCAACACTGCTATAAACAAAAAAACGTGCCAAAGCAGAGTTGTAAGATAGTGAAGCTTCACCACCTGTCGTGGGTCTCACTATCCCTTTCCTGTACTTCCAGCACAATGCATCGCATGTATAAGGGTCATCCCTGAGTGCTGGTCCCTGGGTGCTGGATAAAAAAAGAACCTAAACGTAAAAACGTGCCCAAATGTGTAAAAATAATAATGACACTCTTAAAATGTAAACACAGTATGTTTATGGGGTGGTGTAGTTTCCAAACCATATATCCTTTGGTGGATGAACTATATGCCATTAATAATCTTTCGTTAGCAGAATTAACATCGCGAGAGAGGCCGTGACGCACATCATGAATAATACAGTGAACAGGGATCTTGCGACTAGTTGGCTCATGCAAATATGGTCGATTTTAACCGCTGGACTAACAATAATTTTCGTGTCTCAAAAGAAGCGTTCAAGTGATTTGGCTTTTTAAAACTGTTCAAGAGATACTTCACCCCATCTGATATCTTTCTAATCTACATCACCTATATCGAACCGAAAATGGAATACAACTCTTATGTATTGACAGTGCACAGGAGAGAGCCAGGAAGCGTGACAGTAGAGTAGCACTATATACATATAGTGACTGAAGCATCGTTATAACATGGCGTGCAACATTCAGTGGAATGTGCTGCAATGAAGTCAGGGAACTCGTTCCTAAAAGTGGAACATTTTACCTACAACAAGTTTGTCTCAGATTGTACATAGTATATGAGTTCATATGTGAAATAAACTTCTTGACGTGGTCGTCTCTGTCAATTGTGATGGTGGAAAATTCAACTTCAATATTCACTGTTACCTCTTCCCTCCCCTTATTTGCCCAGTTCCGCTGCAATACTTGCATACATAAATCGCCTCAACATTGATTTTAAAAAATATACTGTTATTGTTCGTTCAATTAACTAAAATTAACCCGTTCGCTGAAAAGTAAATTTTTGAACGAAATTACGCAATATTATGTATACTTACTTTTACCAGAGACTAGTCAAATGAAATCCCAATATTTTCCAAACAGACTTGTGCCAGGTGTTGTGTCTTACTAAATGGCAGACCAAAAAGTTAGTTCAGTTTGATCCATTTTTACCCTATGAAAAGTTCCCTATATTTTAAGTTTGATCATAAAATATCCATCTACTAAATTTCATAATCTGTCCAGCGGTTTTGGCGGTATAGTGGAACAAACATCCAAACATTTACATTTATAATATTAATAGGATATATACATATGTATATGGGCCCAGAAGGAATAACTGCTAAAGTTGAGTTAGGCCAAAGTTTAATTTGTTTTGCTTAATTTAACTGTTATTGCATTATAAAATACATCGAGTTGAGAAATATTAGCTTTATTAGAAATTTACTTTATTTTAGACTTAAAAATACTCTGCTGAACACTTGCCGAAATCGAGTTTAGTTGTTATTCCTTGTGGGCACAGATGTATTGATACGTCAAACACAAGCACGTTCTTTTTGTC
This sequence comes from Dexiosoma caninum, assembly GCA_963924685.1. NCBI lineage: Eukaryota > Metazoa > Arthropoda > Insecta > Diptera > Tachinidae > Dexiosoma > Dexiosoma caninum. Next base: position 70,424,612 of record OZ004727.1, read on the forward strand.
TTTAAAAATAGCTGAAACAATTTCTCATTTTATCATTTTGAAAGTGATGTGAAGAAATTTTTTATTACAGTATAAATGACTGCAACAATTTTTCTTTCATTAGAATGTGGAGGTTGGCGGTGGCTGTAGTAGTTAGCACGTTGATTACAAAATCCAATGTCCTGGGTCCGAGCCCAATGACCGAGTAAGTCATAAAAACACCTCGCCTTTTTTCTGATGTGCATTATTATGGCTTTGTGTCAGGCACATCAGACTGCCCTCCTTCGGCAGTATTGTGTAGCATCGGCAAAGTAAAATTAAAAATTTAATACGTCTCCTTGGCATCAGCGGCGCTCCAACACTGTTATAAACAGAAAACGTGGAAAAGCAGAGTTGTAAAAATAATGAAGATTTCCTCCCTTGTCCATTTACTACCTGACATCTGTGTCACTGTATATACATACATACATAAATATGTATATTAAACTTGAGTAAGTATAGTATAGTACACTCATGATTCATACAAATGAAATAAACGAGAGTCACATAAACACATCCTAATGAGCGATAAAAGATTTCGAAACAACAATCAGGGCTGCCGATTTTGGTTATTGCTAACCAAAATTGGTTATATTTTTTCCAATGTGTAGATGTGAATTCTTTTTTGGTTTGGTTACTTTTTTACAAAATGTATTCAGTGTAAAAGAATTTGATTTTAAAAAGAAAGCGGCCCACAAATTTGCAATATAATTGTGGAATTTTTCGTATTTTATAATAATATCGCCTATGTTTATGTCATATGTGACACAATACATATATTGGCAAAAATCAAAATACTTTTGTTTTTATATTGTACATCCAAAAGAAGTGCAATAAGTTCTTTCTAGTTCCAAAATAGCTTTAGAATCGTTACTGTTATCTTTTCCATATTTAACAGGCGGTTATATAGAAAACATTTCAATCCAATGGAAATTACTATGATTTTCCAACATGGAACTAGAAAGCGACACTTATATATATATCCATACAAACTTATGTATCAGAATTTTGGGATAATATATGCACGAAATACAAAAAAGGATTACACGAAAAGTGTTTTGAGGACCGTGTATATTTGGTACAATTTTAATGTCATTGCCACATACTTAGTTCACAGCATAGTTTAGTAAAAACTAATAGAGAAATTGAGAAAAATTCGAATCAGCGCACATTGTGTATAATCTGGCAAAAATATTTTTATAAAACCAGCAAAAGTGTGATCTCCAAATGTAATGGCATTAGCACTAAAGCAATTCAGGATACAGAGTGCTTAACCACACAACAATCGTAAATTAATAATTTCCATTTATTAGAGTATATTAAATTTTAAGCTGTTCAAAGTATCAAATTATTTGGAACTTCACAATACGCAATCGCTTTTAATTGTGTTTAACATTTTTATGTGAATTGAATTGTTAATTGTAAGATGAAATATATTATTATTTTAATAAAATTCTATTGTGTTTAAAAAAAAACAGTTAATTTTTTAATGTGACAAGTGTTTGACGATTAATTTTTAAATCTTTACGATTTTATTTCCAAAAAATTAAAATTTTTGGGGAAAAAATCATTGGCAGCCCAACTCTTAATACCATACCATATATTTGGTTCGTATTTTACCTACATGCACAGTTTTAATAAAAATAAATTAAAAACACACATAAAAAACATGCAAAAAATAGGTGTACGTAATTTCGAATTAATATGTTCATACAAGTATATAATGGGTGATTTTTTATGAATTAAGTTTTTCGGATTGGCAGCACTGTTTGGTAATTGTTTCCAACGACATCTGTGAAAGTGAAAAGTGTTCAGTATACTCTGCCATTTCATCATGGAGAAACTCACAAACGAGCAACGGCTGCAAATCGTTGAAATTTATTATCAAAATTCGTGCTCTGTGACAAATGTCCATCGTTTGTTACGACCTTCTTATGGTCGTCATAATCGACCTAGTGAATCAACAATTCGTGCTATTATCATCAAATTTACTTTGTTGACATTAAACCGCCGACTCGCGTTCGTAGAGTGCGTACCGAAGAAATATATTGCAGCCGTAGCGACCAGTGTTATTGAGGATAGTGAAATGTCAGTTCGTCGCCGTTATCAGGTGTTTGGCATGTATTATTCAACCACGTGGAAAATTTTACGTGTCGATTTGCATTTGAAAGCCTATAAAATCCAACTCGTACAAGAATTAATGCCGAATGACCTACCAAAACGTCGAATTTTTGGTGAATGGGCCTTACAATAGCTCGATGGAAATCCACTGTTTTATCGAAAAAGTGTGTTCAGCGATGAGGCTCATTTCTGGCTAAATAGATACGTAAACAAGCAAAACTGTCGCATCTGGGGTGAAGAACAATCACATGCCGTACAAGAGTTACCGATGCATCCCGAAAAAACGATAGTTTGGTGTGGTTTATGGGCTGGTGGCATCATTGGTCCTTGGACCTTTTGAACCGGAGCCGGGAGCAATATTTACATGAAGTTATTTTTAAAAATTAAATGGCAAAGACCAATTTATCGATTCCAATAAAAATTTTGAATATATGATGCAAATTTGAGTGTTTTATTAGATTTTTAAAAAAACTACGGTCAAAAAGTCACCCATTAGATATGTATATCGTAAATTAAAAGACAAACATCCTAATCAATTAAGAAAAAAAACTCAATCAATTATTTAATAAATAACAATTCTGTACTTTGTGAAAAGCATAATGTTAATTAAATTTATTTCTTTTAATTTACAGTTAAAAAATAAGTTCTTACGTATTGCAAAACACTCAAAACGCCCACATCAAAGTGAGCGTGTGAATATTAGACGAGGCACACAAGAACTACAAGTGGAGACAGCGACGTCATCTCAAAAGCGGTGACTTACACCACACCACTACCAACGCTTAATTCGGTTTTATTTTCGATACATTAAAAAAACAAAACAAAATACAAATTAATAACAACGAAGTAATCGTCTGATTTGAATTGTAGTTGTAGTCTTGACCATACCAAAGATGCAGTGCGGCTTAGAACAAATGAACGATAGTGAACGTTCACCAAATCGAACAAATTTACGAGTAAATTTCAACGAAAAGGGATCTGAAGTTAAAGAACGACGTGAAAAGTTCCTCACCGCCAAATATGGTTCACATCAAATGAGTTTAATACGCAAACGTTTGGCAGTTGAGATGTGGTTGTACGATGAATTGCAAAAACTCTTTGATCCGCCGGTAAGTTAAAAGTGGTCTGTAGTGTTAGGATGTATGTACATACATATTAGAGAGCTGCACAAATATGGCAGAATTATGTTCTTTCAGTTAAAGCCATGCCAGATAAAACTTTTGCTTCGCGTTGCGTTACAGATTCGATTTGACATTAAATATGAAATGTACATACTTATACGAAAAATGCCCCATAAAGCACTTTTAACTCACCGTGAAGCGAAAGGTTCGGCAACTCTTTACTTTTGGCGTGCTTTGACAATCAGCTAGAATAATTTTCTTTACTCGTGTCTTCCTTTCTATTCTCTTCCTTTTAAAACAGAAGAACATTGTAAAATATACCGTCAAATAATATTATTGATTTTTATTTTTATAATAGAAAAATAAAATTTAAAAAATAGAATTTTACGAGAAAATTCATCGTATTCTCCCGGTTTACACTCTCATTTGTCGATTTTGAAGAAATTAAAAATGCGAATACATGTATCTGATTCTAAAAATATTCATAGGTTATACATTAAAAAATAGGAGCACTGCGCGACGTAGGGGATAACATATGACGTTCTGAGCATATGTATCATATAGTATTACAATAAATACATACATGAGTATAATGTGTATTCAAACTGTTTTGTGTAATTTTTTTTTCTTTTGCACAATGAAACGAACAGGGGTCCGCTATTTAAAATATAAAATTGAAAATCTATTCGATTCTTTTTTTTTCTTTCATTCAAAATTTCTTTAGAATTAAAATTGTAACGTAATAATTTTTAAAACTTTTATAACAGTCACATTGTCAAACCTGTTCAAACTTGATGTGTGTGAAACAGCTGTTAAGAAAAATTAAATAAATTTTTTTTTTCAAAATCATTTAATAAGGTAAGATAAGTTACCGCTTTCATAATTCGAACTAGAAATTCGTTTAGCAAGTTTATATTAAAAATCGGCTGAGTAGTTGGCGCGTCGACTCTACAATCGAAAGATCAAGACCCGGTCAGACCAAAAATTGTTTAATTGTGTCTGTGCTAAAAAAAACACAACTACAGAGTTGTGCAACAATTAAGCTACATATCCTTCTATCATTTCACCAGCTGTGTCTCTACACTATGCCTTTCCAACTAGTTCCGGTGCAATGCATTGCATACGTGAGGACATCCCATGCACAGAGGTCCAAGAAAATAATTTATTATATGATTTCTACAAAAAGTTTTCAGACGAAGGGACAAGTTGTTCTATAAAATGCTAAATAAAGAACTCAAAATACTTCATTTAGCAATGTTGGTCTACTTGAAAGTAAATTATAAGTAGAGAGATCGAACTTTTTGTTCCTTCATTTTTATTAATTGTCTGTTTGTTTAAACTTTATAATTTATTTTTGGTGCATTTTTTAGAGCGAAGCCATTGATGTGGATATTGATGAAATTCTAGATATGGATACAGACGATATAAGAAGATCTCATTTAATTGTAAGTAACAAATCAAATAATTTTTTTAATGAGCTGAAAGTTTATTAATTTAAAATGTGCATATATATGTAGATGGATCCTAAACCAAAAAATATTTAAATAGCCATTAATACCTTTTGCGGAATTAGAAGAGTTATTTTCAAATTGAGTAATATGTATGTTTGCTATTGGCTGAGTAGGTATTGCGTTGTTTCTACACAGAGAAAATTCTCGAGGGATAGTATTCAATTAAAGGAATAATTATTTCCAGTATATCTTTTCAAACAACTTTTTAATTGCGACAATTAAATTCCTTAGTTGAAAAAAATTATAGATTATAGATGCTTTCATACATTTGAATGTGAATATGTAAGAATATATAACATTTAAATTGACTTTTAAAACGTTAATTGATATGAACAATTTGTTTGTAACCAATTTAATTGTCAGAACAATTTACTATTACAGTTTTTAATTGAAGCTCATTTTCGATTTTAGCTCAGTCAAGAACGTTTTTAATGTGTGTTTCGTATCAAGTTTTTGTTTCATCAGTTCTACCAGAACCAAAGGCTTTTTATAAGAGAAATTTGTAAATAGATATGTCTCGAGATGTGACAATCTAATTTCATTGGCGATTTAGTGGAAACAAAAAAAAAAAAAGTTTGCTGAAGATGTTAACCGATGGTTATCGAAGTAGAACAAATAAACAAGGGGGTGCTGATGGCGAGTAGTCAGCGTGTTGGCTCTGCCACCAGAAAGACCCAGGTTCGATTCCCATCCGGGTCAAATCAGAAAATAGTTTTTTCTGAGTTTTCTGTGCTACAGCACCCTCCTTCGTTGGTATTTGAGCAATAAAACGTCGGCGAAGTAAAATAATAAATAAAATGGCTCCATTAGCTTAAAAATAATGCGTCAAAAAACATCAAAGACGCCGCAACTTTGCTTTATAATTTACACGCAACTGCAGAGTTGTGCAAGAATTAAGCTCTATCTTCCTACCACTTTCACCACCTGTCTATTTCTTCCCTATCCTTCTCTCTAGTTCCAGTGCAATGCATTGCATATGTAGGGGATAGGCCCTGAGCACTGGTCCAAGATAAAAAAAAAAAAAAACAAACCTTTAAGCTTAAAATATAATATAAAAATTGTTGGTAAAATAAAAAAGGTTAAAAAATAAGTATTAACAAATTATTTCAGTTTGTTACAACTAAAGTTAGTGTACTGCAAACTTTATTAGAATTGACAAAAAAGAATTTTAATTTAAAAATGGAATGCCGACAAAACACCAACATAATTTTCTCTTTGATTGGCTGAAATGAGCAACAAATTTAGTCTTTCGAATTTTTCACACATAATCTTTTAATTTGTCAGCTGTGACGTAGGCTGCATCCAAATTTTAAGCAATTTAAGAGCAATTTTAATTTCTTGCCTTCAATTTGAAACAGACAATTGAAAAGAATTTTTGACAGCAACTTTCCAACAATTTTTAAACCCATAAGTGAAAAAGTGTGAAAGGATTGAAATCTGAAAGGCAAAACTGGATTGTGTATCCCCCAAGTAACAACATGTGCATGAGGTCAAATAATGCGTGACGAAAGCTACATTCGTTCGTGTTTTCTGATTAACTTGAGGGTTACACGTTCAAATTTTAAAATTCTTAAATTTTTTACTATACTATACTCATACTTGGAAAATTTGCTTTCAAATTCTCTCCGCAAGTTTTATGAAAACAGCTGGTACCTATTCTTATGAACAGCGCAGCCTTCTTGAGAAATGAATTTGCTTTTAAATTGCTCAAAACTTAAAGCCTACGTCGCAGCTATATTTTGAGAAGCAATATGTGTATAAAATTTGAAACCAAATTTTTATCGTGCAGTGTAAATTAAAAAAAAAATTTTTTGCCCTTCAACCTTCATACGTTCAACTTATGCATATTGCTTCTCCTTTTAGTAAGATTGAAGTATACTTTAATGGTATAAAATATAATTTTTTAAATATATTTGTTGCGAAATTACAAATCCCAAAGTTTTGTGACGCAAAAAACGAAAGTAACTTTGAGAGTTGAAGAGCGTTTTCGTAATTTCTGGCATAATATAGCACACAAAATCGGATACCTACGAGAAAGATTAATATAATAGAAACAATTTATATTAAGGAACGTTAATAAAAACAAAAAATAGGTGTAGATGCTTATTGCAACTCTACTTTGAGAATTAACAATGCGCTTAACAACAGAGTTATATAAGATTTAATCCCTACTCCATCACTTCAGCCAACACTTCTCTACAGTATCGCACGAATTCTTTGATTGTAAACATTGTTTTTGGCTAAGCGTTCCTTATAATATGCTAATCTTCTCTGAATAGTTCCAATTTTAACATAAATATAAACGTTTTGTTTACATTTTTTTATACTATTTGATTCTTTCTGGCATCTGCTGTTTCTTTCTTTCAATACTATACCAACACAATGGTATATTTGCTTAAATTAATATTATATTTTTTTTAAAAATAAAAAATCCAAATGAAAAAACTTTATTCACAAAATTTTTAATCTTTCATTACAGAGATTATTATCAGTATGCAAACGCCCGCAATCTGACATATCGGTAGGATTAACTTTATAGCCGGAAAATTGTTTAAATTATTATTAATTATTTAATTTCATCTTTTATTTACAGAAATTCATCAGTGATCTACTGGATCGTGCTAAAACGCTGTAAACAATTCATTTCATCTTGCACATCCACAGAATACCAACTTTCAACAAATAAAAAAATAAAATACTTGGCTTAATTTAAACAAAACTTTTATTTAATTCTAATTATAATTCCTTTTATTACCTTTCCCTTTTTTGTTAATTTATTTATCTTTATTTTGTAAGTTAATAAGATTAAAAACAATTAATGTTAATTTAAGTTTCTTTTTATAAGTAAACACAATAAAACTTAATTTAAATACACCCAATTTATTTTAAAAATAAATTGAAACCAAAAGATAAAAAAAAACTTGAAAAACAAAATTTCACATAAACTTTCCAAAAATATATTTTAAAATAATCCTCTGAATAATTTAAAAAGAATTTTTTTTGTTTCTTTAAAAAGTATTATTTTCTTAGGTTTAATTACAATTAACTTAAAGTAGAAACTAATTATAATTATTTTATAAATTGTTTGTAAGAAACAAAAAGCATTCTAAATTATTTGTATACTTAACCAAAAAAGAAATATAATTATTGTTTCGAAAATCAGTAAAATGTTTTCAAAAACTACCAATTAACTATTTTGAAATATGTATCTCATGGCAAATTAAGGCATTCGATATCTATCAAAAGTTTCTACATTTAAGTAAAATTTTGTTGGAAATTCGATCGATGTCGAATGCCGTAATTTGCCACCTGAAATCAATTTTGTATTAAACATGTTTATGTGCAAAACGGTGAATAGTACAAAATAAATAAAGAATAAACTATTTCAGAGAATATTTATTTTTGTTAGTTTTTAATTTTGGAACTTGTATTTGTTTAATATTAGAAGTGCTATTATTAATGAGTGTTTCACTGTACCCAGTATTAAGAATATTTCAGAGAAATGAATAAGATCCGGATTTGGTGATCGCGAAATAGTCCAAACCCGAATCACGAAATACAAAGTAAAATAAAATCGTTGAGAAAAATGCCTCACTCTAATTGATATACTGTCCATGTTACGAGTATCACTCCATATATTTGGAAACCTACATGCAGAAAATGTTAAAGTTTTTTCATAATTGACTTTCTATGGTATATTAAATTGAAATTCTGTACGTATGTGAAAAAAGGTCGAATCGAAGAAATTATTATCATCATAGTATATCAACTAGACTTTTATCTTTTACAGACAGTGATTGTCAAAATTGTTTATATTTTAGGCGCGCCAATATCATTTTTACTAATTTTTTTATTTTGAGAGAGCGCGCAAATAACAATTTTTCTCATATATTGTTCTAGAGTTCCGTCTACTTGATAAATATACTTTGATTACACTATGCAACACGAAGAAACCGCACTGATATCCACTCTTTGTTTTAATCCGCTGTGGTCACACAACTACAAAACTCACCATTATTTCAAATTCTATGGTAAGGTTTTTGTAAAACAAATTTTTTTCTAAAATTGGGGTTTTCTGATGAGGCTGCTCCCTATGTCTAGTCGTAACTTTGGAAAAACTTATTCAATCCTGTTATGCAATTCGAAAAAAAATTTTAAATTACGCCAGCTTTAAGTTTTGATATTATCACTTATGTATTTAGCCATTAGTTTTGAAGTTATTGAAAAAAAATTAAAAAAAAAATTTTTTTTGGAAAAATTACCAAATTTTTGTTTCAAAAAATTCTTTAGAAATAGAAAGCTCAAAATAGTTACCAGATTTACTACTTAATCGTAGAGGTGAATATAATAGAAATAAAATAAACTTTATTTCATGAAAATCCATGAATAAATGCGTGTTTTATTGCCGATTAAGTGAAAAGACTTACTTTTTGACAGAAAAGCGCTGTTTTTACTAGCACTATCATAAATTTAAAGAACAGTTAATTTTTTTTAGCATTTAATAGACATTTTTTAACAAACAAAGTTAACGACTAGTTATATTTCAATCAAAAAGATGGACAAAGCATAATCTTTTGTTTAGTCTCTTATGATTTGGAGATATTGATTCTCTAATAAGGAACCAAATAAAATCTCCCATCATATTTTCATTCCATAGTCCCTGGTAACGTTGCTCCATGGTGTTAAGTTCGTTCACCAAGCTCTTCAGTTACGGCACCTAGATTTTCCGGGTAAAAGTCCAAATGCGAATGTAAGAAATGTATTTTAGTGATAGCTGATAACAATCCACATTCGCATCAGAACGCCCTCCTTCGTCGGTATTGTGTAGCACCGGCGAAGTAAAATAATAATAAAAATGGCTACTACTCCGAAGCTTCAACACTGATACGAGTATAAACAAAGAACGTGCAAAAGCAGAGCTGCAAAATAATTAAATAAGCTTCACCTCCTGTCGTTTCTCCTACTATTCCTTTCCTATAGTTCCAGCACAATGCTTCGTATATGTAGGAGTCATCTCCTGAGTGCTGGTCCCAGATAAAAAAAAAATTTTAAATTTCGAAAAATAAGCAGACATGAATAAAAAAATTCAATAAATCAAATCACGTACGATTTCCTTGTAAATTGGACTTCTGATGTTTCCTAAAAAGTTAGAAACAATTTATCGAAATGAATTCCAGGCAACTCTTTTCATCTGGTGGTAATAACTCTTCAAAGGTAGGGTTTAGAAGCAGTTTTCGAATTTGAGGACCGTCGAAAACATCTTCACAAATTTTTGCAAATGAAAGATTTGTAAATATTGTTTTTAAATAAGCAAAGGCTCTACTCTCTTTGTCTAGTGCTTTAACAAAATTTTTAACTAAAATCAGCTTTGTATGTAGTGGTGATAAGATTACATCGTCATTTTTAATCAATACTTAACATTATGTAGACCTAGCGTGCTCTCGGATCTTGTTTTCCAATCTTTTATGATGTAGTGATTTTTCCGATTCCGTAAATTGAGTTACTTTTGTAATAAAATGCTTTATGATATTTTTCATACTGTATGAGAATATCATAAAGTATGTAATAATAAATTTCACATATAGTTTATAAGGGAAAAAGTACAATTTTTTTATTTAAGTTTACATTCTTGCTCTAGTGTCGGTATGTCAAGTTTAGCACAGAATACCATAGTAGTTTATGATTTGTAATAATGTGTCAGACCGTAAAGTTGTAGTACTACGTATGCACAGTGTTGCATTTTTCATTCAACTGGCGAGGGAACGATGTGGCATGGAAATGGTAGATCCGATATATTTGAATTTTAAAAAGCCACTTGCTGTTTTTATGATACCCTGGTGCAGTATGGTTCGTGATAGGATTTAGCGGAAGGATATATATATAATATATGGGGAATAATATGGAAAATATTGTTAGGAAGAAAAATTTATTTATACGGTTTATTTAAAATCTGGCCGTGAGCATAGAGAGGGGAGATCTTTGCAACGGGGGATTTGAAAATGGGAAAATGGATTTATAGTTCCGGCGCAATGCACCGCATGTATAGGGGTCATCCCCTGAGTGCCGGTTCAAGAAAAAAAATATCCCTGGGTGTAGAAATATCGGTATATGGGTAAGTGGATATATATGTATACACACATATACATATAAGAAAACGGAATAATTTGGAAAGGTTAGCTAGAAATATTTTCCAGGTGAGAATGAGGCGGGAAGATTTTTTTGGAACTTTGAGATCGCGATGAATGATCCAGTTAGCTAGAACTTAATTCCCGACAGACTGTGAGGTTGCATGGACAGCAAGGGGACAACTTTTTAAGGAAAAAAGAAGAAAAAGATGCAGAAAATTTGCCTAGTGAAGAGGAAAGTCTCCTGCGAAGACACATTCAAGAAAACCAAAGTTTTGAAAGCGAGAAGAAGAAAGTGAATAATCTCCAAACGAGGACAGAGTAAATAAAACGGAGAAGTAATTGGGCCTGAGCCGAAACCAATCCAGGATCATCGACGGATGTGACAAAGAAAATATATATGCATCAGTACGTAGCCAGGTAATGAAAATTAATTGTGCCAGTACGACAAAGTAAAGGGGAGATCCAGAATAAGGGGGAAGAACAGTTCTTATGAGAGTGATGATATTAAAGAATGATTGAAAAAATTTTTGCGGGAAAATAAATTATATAGAAAATAAAAGATTTGAAAAAGCAAAAGAAAAAAAAGGAAGTATTTTAAGAAAAAGAACAATTATGAAAAAAAAGGAAAGAAAACACAACAAGAAGAAACCAAATTGCTTAGGGCAATGAACTAAACAATTGTTCGTGATTTTAATTTAAACTTTTAAATTAAACTATTTTTTGCTATTTTTTTAGGTCTTAAGATTAATATATTTTTTGTAAAGTGTTTAAAGCAAATTTTTCATTTAGATCATTTTTTGCCGCGTCTGTAAAATTTGTACCCATTACATTGTACAGTGAACGGTTTAGAACCCGAGTGAGTAATTACAGTAATTACAACAGCCAGAGTGTTAATATTATAGTCAGACAGGTTGCATAGAGTTTCTTGCCAGAGTGTAAAAATTATTTGCCTTTCTTTTTTGTGAATCGCGTATTTGAATATAGAACAATTTAATTGAGTGAGGAAGTAATCTAGCCTTAGACAGCTCTTTCACGGTAGTTAGAATTAATTATCTACGCCATTATCATTTTGAGCTACCGGTAGGAAGCCGTAGAAATTTTTGTGTATGTTATATGATCATAATGAATCTTGTGCTGTACTAAATTGTCGTTATATTTTTATGAAGTATTAGTTTTTTCCAATAAAAAAATTTTTTTTTACAATTATATACTTAAGAATTTTTTTTGTGATTATAAGATTTGAGTTTTATTTGCATTATATAAAATTTTGAATAAGTTGTATATATTTTGTGATTACTATTTTGAAATGATTATGTCTTTGGCTTAAGCGGAAGAAAATAAGGTAAGGGAGGAAAAGTCGGCGCAATTATGGGTCACATAAAGGTTACGGATTTATATAAGTGACATGGTTGGGTGGGCTACGGTAGAGGTGAACATTTGCCTTTAAGAGAGCGGGAAGCCAAAATTCTTCATGTGTGTGTCTGTGTTTTATTTTCATTTATTTTTTTTTTGTAGAATTGTCGACGAGATTCTGTATAAATTTTTGATGTGCAGCGCACCCAGTGGGAAGGGTTTCAACCCTTCTGAGAGTAGATCCCGATACCTGTGCTAGTTGGAAGTCCCGCTGGTCACTGCGGCTGTAACATAAATGGCGCCCAAACTGAATCTTAATGGGGGCTGCCGCCTGAATGGCGCCAGAAAATAATGTTGAAGCTTAATGGCGCCAACGAACTTGAAGCACGTAATGTTATCTAGGACGTGGGAAATAATCCACTAGCTTGTGTACAATAGCCCATCGGAACCATTTAACAACCGATGCTGGAGTGGATTTGACTCCGTAGCCTGTGGGACAAAAACGTCCTTCGTAGTTGTACGGATAGATGGGGAATTATTTAGTACCAGTAACGAGGGGATTCCGAGTAGTTCAGGGAGGGGAGGCCAATAGCTTGCGAAACGATTTTTTTTGTATTGATGGATGTTCGTTTAATTGTATTGGTGCAACCTTTCATTGTAATTTAGAAGAATAGTTTCAGCTTATACTTACGTGAATGTGGGGTCCTGTGTGATAAATGTGATAGCCGGCTGTTCAATGTGGACGAGATCTGTAGTATCCATAATCACGTTGGTCAGAATGCGTCCGTATCTCATGACTGGTACAGATTACTGCCAAGATTGTATATATGTGTGTCCACATTATTGCTTTTTTTTTTTGTAGAGTTGATTGCACAGATCGGATATGATGAATTTTTTTTGGTATTTCCGCTTTTGTTTGTTGAACCGCTTTGACGACCGCCACTTATCTTCATGCCCAAGCCAATGACAAAGAAGTGGAATATTAAGAAAGGCAAATTATTTATTTATATTTATTTATATAGTGATAGTACATACGGGAAATTATTGAGATTTGGTTTATTTAGGTAATTGTGTGTAGAAGTATAGGAGTTGTCAGGACTTTGTTGTTTTATCTGTTAAAAGTTGGAAAATTCTATTAGGTTATATATATTATAATTAAGTATTTGTATATATTATAATTAAGTATTTCCGGCTAATAATCCACTAAGTCTTTTTTGTTTCTTTTGGTGGTTGTGTGAGGAGGAGATTATTAGATTTGGGTTGTCTTTAGTATGTGCGAGGGTTCTCTGGAACCCGATTGCAGAAGGAAGTCAAGACAACTTCATTTTGATTTAAATAGATCGACACCCGTAGTATTTGGAGAGGCATATGAATCAGAGACCCCTGGGCATAAACTCAGCAACAATAGAGCCACAGAGATGGAGCAGGATTTGGGAAGTACGGTGCCCCCAGATAATAGACAAATCAGCTACTATAATTTCGAGCAACCAATCGACAGGAGCGGTACCTCGCAGAGTGTTGGAAGAACGGCGTACTACACGGTGGCGCAGAATGAGCAATATGGTTTAAATGGTTTATTTATGCGATTATTATAATTTTTTTTTTAAATACAATATATTATTGGGGATTTTTTGCAATTAGCTTTGAAAAATGATATCTTGTAAGTAATGTCAATTTTCTGCTTCTCACATACGTGCTCTTTTTAGCATATTTTCCAAAAATTTCGGGTGTAATCGCAAAATTTCGGATGTAGTGGCCATGACTTCATTTCGAATGTTGGTTTTTAGTTGGAGTATGGTTCTTGGTTTGTTAACGTACACTCTTTCTTTCAAATATCCCCAAAGAAAACTGTTAGGAGCTGTTAAATCTGGTGAACGTGGAGGCCAGTTAAAATCGCTTGTGCGCGAAATAATTCGTTCGCCGAATATGTCCCTTAACAAAGGCATTGAGTAGCTGCAGTATGTGCTGTGTTCTATCGTGTAATGATCCATAATTATTTCCCCAGGTCTTCTTCACAAAACGCTGAAAAACCAACAAAGAAAAATAATAATTAAAAAACTTATAAACAATTCAAACCATATAGCTCATTCTGCGCCACCCTGTAGTAGAACACTCGTTGGTAGAGTTAAGAAGACAAATGACCGAGTTGACAGCGACGGTTGGTAAGATGAACCTGGTATTGCAACACACTCAACAAGAGAGCAGAAAACTCTGCGCCAAACCGGAAGAATAGTGGAAGTGTGCAGTCATGGGAATTGTCGCCTCGAAGCTCGGACCAATCCACTCGCGCAGCACGGGAGCAAGCTACAGCACCCGAGGGAAGGACGTAAGGACGGTAAGGATTTATAAGTGATGTGGAGTTTGATAACAATGTCAACAAATTAGCGGTGGAGGACTTCATATTTCGGGTGGAACGTTTACAACGACAATATAACGTCTCTTGGGGTGAGGTACACGACAACTTTCACCTGTTAGTCAAGGGTAACACGGAGAGATTGTATTGGCTATTTATTAAGACCAATTATGTGACGGAGTGGGGTACCTCAAAGGAAGCACTCATGAAGCAATACCAGCTTTGAACTGATGGGTGAAATAGTAGGGAGAAAGCAGAGCCCTGGCCAAAGTATCGATGGCTACTTCTTCGCAATGTTCCAGAGGAGATCCCGCCATGATATATCGAGACCTGAAAGGGAGATGGTGAAAATTATAAAGCAAAACCTTAGGGAAAATTTAAGGGCTAGGGTTTACCCAATTGCGATTATTTCGGTTGAAGACTTGCAGCAGGAATGCGTGGAGGCAATGAGAATTTTTGGCCGCAAACATGTCAGAAGTTTTCACGCGGCTTTACCGACAAGTCGATATGTTATGTAGGTGAGTGAAATAGTTGAAAGTCCGGCCGAGATTGTGTATAATTTAGCGGAAGCTTGTGAGGAACTAGTATCGATAGACGCCAACGCGAAAAATGTTCAAGGCCCGAAAAATGCGCTTATTTGCTGGAATTGCCGTAAAAGAGGTCGCATTTTTATATATTTCTCGTCAGTCGAGAGAATGGTGTTCTGCTTTTTATGTGGAAAGCCTAACGTAAAATCGCCGAACTGTGCCGACTGCAGAGGAAGTTCTTTTTCCAGGAGCGTTGCGGCAGCAGGCAACCATCGTACCAGAATGATCCCGCAGGCGATGTTGCGCTAACAAAACTGAAAGGAAACAAAAATTTAGTAACAGTTGAGAAAAACTTAGAAAATTTCAGACCGGAAATGCGAACACACATCCACACGTGAGGAACGGCAGAGAAATTATGAAGAGGTCCGAGCCAGGATATTTAACAATCAAGCGGAAAAAGGAGCGCACAGTTCGGATAGGATTAGGAAAGTGCGAGAGAAATTTAAGCAGGAAAGAGAATTATATAAACGGATTGTTGGCTCTATAGAGGCGATATAATGGAAGGAGGACCCAAGGGTTTTTGCCGCGGTTAATATCGGGCATTTAGTCATTAGGGGCTTGTTGGACACTGGAGCTTATGGGATCACCAGCATCACCATTTGTAGCGGATATTGTGATGGAAAAGCTATTAGATTCTTGTATTGGAAAATTAATTTTAAAACCGAGAATATTAACTAAATATGTAGATGATCTATTGTGTATTATTGAGGATAGTCAAATGGATTATGTTGACAATTTTTAGTAATTTAACCAGGATATTAAGTTTACGATAGAGAAGGAAATAAATTTACAACTTCCATATTTAGATGTATTAATTGGGAGAAGAGGTTAGAATTTAATAATAGATTGGTATCATAAACATACATCCTCGGATAGAATAATAAACTATTTTTCAAAACATCCAAAGGGAGTTTTAAATGAATACGGCAGGAAATTTAATTGACAGAGTTTTGAAACTTAGTAGTAATCAATTTCATAAGAAAAATAAGGATATGGAATAAATTGATATAAATAAATATAAATATATTTAGAGAAAATGATTTTCCAATACGAGTTATTCTTAAATTATTGAAAAAATACGGTAATCGGGATAATATTAATGGGAGTAGGAATATGGAACCGAAAATTTATAAATCTTTGACATATATACCTAATATGTCGGAACAATTTGTAAGATCGAATATATTTAATACGGAAAAATATGGAATAACATATAAAACATATAATACTTTATGAAAATTATTTAATAAAATGAAAGATAGAGTTAAAAACACAGAATTATCTAATTTATTATACAGGATACCTTGTGGAGGAAATAATTTAGAAAGTTGTAATAAAGTATATATAGGAACAACAAAAAACAAACTTAAAACTAGATTAGCAGGACATAAGTCAGATCAAAAATACAGACATATAAATACACAAAAAACAGCATTAACTACACATTGTGCAACATTAAATTATTATCAAAAATTTGAAGACACATCTATATTAGAGAAAGAAACTAATTATAAACGACGTTTTTCGTTGGAAATGTTACAGATAATTAAAGTACCTGCGGACAATAGAATAAACTATAAATCAGAGTAGATACTTTAGCACAAAATTATAGATATTTAGTTAATACAATTGAGATTTAGATTATGTATTATATATATATTTTTATGCAAAAAATAGAGTTAATAATAGATAGTCATAGGTCATTTATTAAATTATTTTTAATAATTATGTTCTATTGTTATAGTTATATGTTATTATTACATTGTAGAAATATGTTATTTTACATACATGTACAGTGCGAGCCCGATTTGCGCAACCACCGATTAGCGCAACACCCCGATTAGCGCAACAGGCAATTTTTTTACATTACAGTCTTTATAAGTGCAACTTTTTTCAAAAAACAGTCTCGATAAGTGCAACTTTTTCTGTTTTATTAAATTTTAAGCGTTTTTCTCTCTGAATTTATTTCTTCAGAAACGTAGTTTTAACAAGTACTTAAGATTTCAGCAAATAACCCTTCTTAAAAATGTTTTCCACATGTCAGTGGTGGTACTTTTTTTTTATTTATTTTATGCTCTTTACTTTTTTGTGCTCACGCAGGAGCGGCGCTTGAACAGTTTTCATAATCTCAATCTTTGCAATGCGTTGCACGTTTAAAGTTTTACATGAGTTAAGTGAAGATCATTGTTAAGTACACATCATTTAAAAAATATGGGAGTAGTAAAAAAAGTGATTAAGCTAACAATTAAACAAAAATTAGAAATTTTGAGCAAATTGCAAAATAGTGAATCTGTTAAAAAGATTTGTATTGATTACAAAGTTAACAGTCAGCAGAATCCAAAAAAAATGAGCTTGCGATACGAACTGACTTCAATTACACCATGTATTTCGAATTTGTTACATGATATTTTACCGGATATGAACTTGACAGATGGTGAAATCGGTGAATGGATCAGAGAAGACTATACAGATGAGCCCGAAGCTATAGATCTTTCAGACGAAGAAATTGCAGAGAATTTGAATTGTACAAATTGAAAAAACACAAAAAGTTAAATTAGATGATGCCATTAAAGCCCTTGACATTTGTATGGAGTGGGCAACAGAAAATGATATTCCTTATGAAAAATTAATTGCTCTTCAAGAAATTAAGGAAGCTGCGATTTCCCAAAAGGTTAAAAAGTCTAAAACTCAAACCAAAATTTCAACATTCTTTTCCTCAAACTAAGTTCTATTTATAATAGAACTCACATAGATTCATATATAAACGTATAAAATATGAAGTTAATTTTTATTTTTTGTTTTGCTTTTTATTTAAGTATGTACTTATGTATAAAACATTAATTTTATGCTTAATTTATGTTAAACTAATAAAAATGAATGAATTTAAGTTAAATAATGGTGTGTTTTTATATTAAATTTTTAGTGGTCGGTTATTGCAACTTTTCGGTAAAAGCAACAACCCCCATTTCCTTTCGGTTGCGCATACCGAGCTCGTACTGTATATACATACATATGTACAAAAGAAAATAATTTTGAAAACATGTTTATTTATGTATACATGTACACACATTTATACATGTGTATAAAGAATATTTTTAATATCAATGACAAAAATTTTCCATTTCCTTTATAAAATATTTTCTTTTTCTTATTTTAAAAAAACATTTTTGTTAATACAAATTATTATTTCCTGACGATGCTACCTATTTGGTAGCAAAATATTGAAAAATAAATAATTGTTAAAAACTTTTCATAAAACATAACACCATCGCTCAAAAATAAATATAATTAAAAAATTTTAATAAAGGTCAAAATGAAATGAAGTGAGACTAATATAATACTATACAAAAAATTTGACGTTTGGGTAAAACCAAGGTTTATTAATACAATGTTGTCGAAAGGCGAATTCGTCAATTCGATTTTCGTCCAAACGTCAAATTTTTGGTATACATGTGTTTTGTTAAATATAACATAACCTAAAAAGAACGTGTTAAATTAGTGTAATATGAGTTCAAATTAAATTAATTATTACAAAAAGTAATATATTTTACATTCGTAATATTATAGTATTATAATTATTAAATTATTTACAACCAGTTTTCTTAACTTTCTCACAAAAAAACTTTCTGCTCAAAAATACGTTACAATTTCTTCTATCATCTGACGGGCGAATTTGCTAATGAGTTTACCTAGTAATGAATTTGAGATGGGTTTTACCTTGTGTGTACACGTAAACTATTTCATTGCAGAAGAATGTAATCGCGTGTATAAGTACGGAACAAAAAATGTTAGACTAAAAAGTAAGGCCGTGTGTGATGGCTCTATGATGTGATAACACACCGTGTAAACATAACTTAATACGAGATCATGCAACTTTGTGTTTATGTGACCGGTCTATATTTGCGCCTTTCTGCTAAATTTACTAATAAAATAAATAATATAATAACTAGTGCAAGTAGTTATTCAGGATTTTGAAAATAAGTATATATATTGGTATTGTGTAAAATTGTAGAATGTTTGGAGGTTCTTTTGATAGCAAACGTTGTTTGGGCAAACACGAAGTAACACAACGTGATCGAAATGGAAAAAATGATACCGTGAATTGTTCAATTACATTAATGTCCTGTGAGCTTCAGAGAATGCTGGATCAATCTAATTTAAATACTACTGCAATAAGTTCCTCTTTTAATGCTACAGGTCTTTTCGACAATCAAAGTTTATCTGATCCCTCTACAATGAATCAAACCAACAGGGATGTTTTCAAAGAGAAAGCGGATATGTTGTTTCCTCAATTTTTGGAAGTATTGCAGGGACGCACCAACGACTCGGAAGTTTTTGATACTGTTCAAGAGCTAATACATACTTGCACGGGTGTAGCAGAAGAGTGTCAAAAGGAAAGTTTAAAATATGGTGAAAAAAAGGATTACGCAAATATTGAATGGTTGGAAACGGAATTAAAAACTTGGAAATTATTGTATGCTTTGTATAAAGATCGCATATTAATACAAAACACAGAGCAAATTATGGACTACGATGGTCTTATTGTTGCCGGTTCGGAAAAGGAAATTATAGGACAGCTTTACAACTATAATTCCACACTGAGGGAATATCAATTAATAATCGATTGGCTTGAAGCCTGCTACGACAATAAATTATTGGGCCCACAGGTGGGTCACACTACCGATAGGACCTCAGGATGGGAAAATACCACATTTCAATTAAAAAAGCAAGAACATGTCGCCTTCAGTTCAGGAGCAGAAATAGTTAAATCATTAGATCCTGACGCGCCAATTCGAGAAAAAAAACCCCTACATACTTTAGATGAGGAAGATAACATTCGTCTATCACGTTGTGTATTTCATGAAATACGTCAGGGGCGAATTGATGAAGCCATGGCCTTGTGCAAGTATTGTGGTCAGTCATGGAGGGCAGCCATTTTGGAAGGTTGGAGATTACATGAAGATCCAAATTATATGGCTACTTACGCCAACAATAGAGAAAAATTACCCATTGAGGGAAATCCTAGAAGAGATATTTGGAAAAAGTGCGCTTGGATGATGGCCGACTCAAAAAAATTTGATGAATACACTCGAGCAATAGCAGGAACGTTCTGTGGGCACTTGGATTCTTTGAAAGCTTTACTCAACAACTCATGGGAAGATTTATTGTGGGCTCATTTAAAAGTTCAAGTTGATATAAGAGTAGAAAGTGAAATACGAGCCTGTAGCATAAAATCCTTTCAAGTTTTACCAGACACATATTGGAATTCAAAAATGTCTTTGGAACAAATATTCGATGAGCTCTTAGTACATAGCGATGCTTCTGTACGCCATTATGCCCAATCTAAAGTGTGTATTATACAGAAATATTTAATACTTGATGATATAAGTGAACTTCTCCAGTTAATGAGCACATGGATAAAAGAGGAAGAATGCTGCAGTGAAAATAAAACTTTGAGCCCTCATATGCTTAGATTTTTAACACACATAGTGTTATTTGTGCGCCAGATTGGTCGTGTAGATAAAGAAGATGCAGCCGATAGTGTTATTTCAGCCTATGTGGAATGTTTAATGCAAATGAAGGACTCCAAACTAGTAGCCTTTTACACAGCTGCTCTACCCAATAAATTACAAATTGAGTTGTATTCTAAATTTTTGGAAACAATTACTGAAATGCAACAACGCCAAGTAGCTTTAGAAGAAGCAATGAATGCGTCCTTAGACATAGAAAATATAACACGTCGTACAGTGGAGAATATAAGTCAGCGACAACTTACAGAAGTAGATTTGGAGCAGCGAGATTTTTTACAACAAGGTGATATATCCGAATTTGACCAATGTAAAATAAAAGCATTAGAATGGCTTACTTTTTTACCTACACAAAGAGGTGATCTTCTTTGGCAAGGTAATGCAATGATACGCTACTTCTTAGCTGAAAACAAATCCGAATGCGTACGCTCTGTTTATAATATGATGCCACCCGATTCGATTTCACAAATCATAAATTCGTATGGTAACAAGGATAATCTCCCTTGTCGTGAAGATTGTAGCATTAAGGAGTACCTTAGTTATAAAGTCTACTTGGCCGCTATAGATGCTTTTAATGAATGGTCACGATTATATCATAATCGTCCCAAAGAACCTCAAATGGTTAGCGCCAGCGCCAATTTCACGGAGCGTATAGCTTCAGAGCACAAGGAACAAGTTTATAGAAATGAATTAAATAGATGGAATATATCGTTGGAGGAACAATCTAAAAGTAAGTGACAATTTGCATTTTAGCACTTAGTAATTGAATATCACTTTTCTTCCATCTAGTTTGTCGTGACGCTCTTTACAACATTCTGCTTTTCCCCGAAAAAGGTTGGCTTATTGATCCAGATACTCCAAAAGACCCAACCAATATACCGCAACTTGTCTGGTTTAATCGTCAAATTCAATTGGATAAAATACGTAGAGTATGTATACCGGAAATAGTGTTACTCTTGCATAAAGTCTTACATTTATCTGAAGACTACAAAGGTTGTGTAAAATTGGCCGATGAAGTGGCTTCCGAAAGTCGTCAATTACATCGTGTGTACACTAAACACAAATTGGCGGAACTACTATCAAAAATATCAGAATCTTCACTGGAATTGCTAAATAAAAAGTTAGATCCCTGGGGTTATCCCACAACAGTTTAATATACATACTTATGTTATTATTGAAATGTTAAATAAAAATTATTAAATAATTTGATTTATTATTTAATATTTTTATAGAGATAGAAAGAAGCTTTCATCTATATACTGTCGGATAGTCAGGCGACTCTTAAGGACCTTCAATCGACCAAAATCACCTCCAAAATTATGTGCCTAGTGCCTAGACCTTTCAAGAAGGCCTGGGTTTCTCTAAGACCAACGTCTGTTAATTTTGTGAGGGTCGCATTGAAAGCTCGTAGCACGTATCACGTATCACTCTAAAGGTTCAAACTATATTTACTATTACTTGTCTATCCTTTCACGGAGATACTATTCAATTTAGTTTATTTCAATGAAATACCCTCATAGGCTATAACCGGTCCTGTCATACAACACAAATAATAATTTACATGAACATTAAATATATGTGTTTAAATGTATACAGTATAGTCCAAGATAAACCATCAAACAAACAATCAAATCTATTAGTAGTAGACTTTCATCTTCTCTACAAATTCAATCAAATTATTATTTAAACCAATAGAACAACAATTACTATCATCACCAAAAAAACATTGCCTAGTAGCATTAAATCTTATTAAAACGTGCGATCCTTCTTCGCATTTCATTCGATATCGAATGCTGTAATTAGGCCTCTGGTCTGAAATGTGTACTTGTACTCCAAATCTAACCTAAATGTGTACATGCATAAATACATGTTTTTTTTAAATGTTCCTTTTCAAATAAATAAACGTCAGTATAACAAATTGTCTATTTATTTTGTACGACTTTTCTTTTAAAATCCAATAGAATTTCTCCGCAAAACTATATACGCGTACATATATTGCAAAGTTGTCGATTATGTACCGGACTGTTTATCAAAATGGTTGTTTTTCGGTTTTTTATAGTGTTGGTGGTCAACCTTTAAACAATTGGGCAATACATGTAAAATTTTAAATTTCTGAATGCAAATACCTATTTAATGGTTATGTTCTTCTAGACAAAAAATGGTTACATTAAGCGTATATTGGACGAAGATATTAAGTCAATGGTTTTGGAAATCATAGGCTCAAATGTGTCCACAATGTATATAACATGCCCGCGAGAACCTAAGCAAATATTAGCCATCAAACTCCCATTTTTAGTATTACTAGTTAAAAATATGCATAAATATTTCACATTTGAAGTTCAGGTAAGATTATCTTATGATTGGTTGTGTGTTTGAGCAAGAGACTTTTTTGTTTTAAATTATGACTTGAAGTATAGATACTGATGAAGATTGAAGGTATCAGCAAAATACATGTATAGTCGACTTTCGATAATTTCATATCCCAGAACGCAGGAAAAAGTTGAAGTATTCGCAATTGAAATTACCAGGAATTTGATTAAAAGCAAACAGCTAGATTATTGCTCAGGCTGTATGAAGTGCACACAAACTATAACAAACGTTTTATTATTTATTGTTTATTTAAAAAACATGAAGATATAAAATTATAAAATTTCAAGAAACAAATCTATAAGTGGAAGGTAAACTACACCAAGTCACATTTTTTTTAAAATACGTTTTTTATACCGTTGCACACAGAATATTTCGTCCTATCGGGGTAGGTAAGTTCCAATAAATCATATCTAATGTACTTTTCGAGATATTGAACAGTACCAATGCCATCATGGCAGATAAAGAACTCATTTTAATAAGTAACGGTAATATTATATGACGTAATTTTATTTCGGATATACAAATAGAAATAAAAAAATTGTATTCACTCATATTCTATGTTTTAATTCGAATCGAAATGTTCACCGTTTGCCAACTTTGGTATTCCGCGCTCCGTTTCTTTTCGATTGTATGTATTCTGCATGATGATCGTAACTAAGTTTTTGTAATTTGTAACTTTACTTTGATTTTTGTTTGTGTTCAAAAATGTAATTGTGAAATGCACTAAATTTAATTTTTAAATATACTCTTCTCTTATTCTTTTTCTTTCGATTAAGTTTTTTTCCCAGAATACCATTTTCGATCCATGCGTAACGTAATCGAAACACAGAATAAGAGTTATTATAGTTAAATATAATATTCAGGCTAAGGCAAGTTTTTAATACCGAGATTGAAGCATTTGTCATTTTTAACATGTTTTCCGGTCTTCTGTAAAATTTTAAAAATGTGGCTTGGAGGTCAACTACCACCTACAGAAATGATATTCTTATGTACATACATATGTATGTATAAATCATTATAGAACATCATTGGAAATATTGGATGCTAGAGCGTCGGCGAGCTGGATCCATTCCAATGATTTAAATTATTGAAAATCGGCTGTATGAAGACATACGCTAAACATTAAATTGGTAATATTTATATCAGGATTAATTTTCTATATTTACATGTAGATATGTACATATACGTAGGACTCTTGTAGAGAAGGCCTAACTAACATAACTTTACAGGAGAACGAAAACACATAATAGAAACTGCTGTTATTAAAATATTGCAATATATATAATATTGCAAAAAAGTTTCGTGATATGGTGAATATTGTCTGAAATGAATAGGAATCACTAAAAAAAGTACATTTTTAAAAAAATGCGAGAGGACCTATCTACATTATACAATTTTTCACTCAAACATTAGCGGAAACTCTGACCTTAAGATATATACATAAGTAAAAAAGAGGCGTTCGCAGAATTAAATCAGTTTAAATTTACGATTGCAAATTTTGAAAATTTTAACGGGTTCGGCCGGATCTGTGAGAGCGCTCTGAATACCACCACTGCTTCTATGTATGAATGTATTTTTATTCAGTTTTAAATTTCAGAACTCACCCTTTTTTAGATTCTTGATGACCAACGCTTTTTTCGACGCTTTAGAGTGTCAAATTTTCAAAGTAAGACTTCAGTAAAACCTTTTTGTACATCTATGCCGATGGGAATGTCAAGTGGTTGGAACCAGATACATTTTAATTTGGCTGACTTTACGCGACGAGCTTATGGTACCAATTACATGGAGACAGCACGTTTGCAAATTCATGCAAATGTAAGAATTAGACGCATTTATTTTACCGATCGTCTATATAGTGAGGAACAGCTGCCAAATGAGTATCGTTTGATACAGCAACCTCAACCAAAACGTTCAGTAAACTGGGGCGTGCCTGCTGCTGGACCACCATCGCCGCTATTACAACCGACAAAAGAGATACAGCCCAATGATATATCTTCAATACAATATTCTAAAATAAAACGTTCTGTAAATCAGAGTATAACCGCTGCTACGGCAGCACCACATCAGGAGGTTATCGCTTCAAATTATCCATCATCTCCACAACCCATAAAGGAAGGCAATCCTTCAAATCATACCAATAGCAGTAATTACGTACCAAAAGAAATTGATTAACATAATTGAAACACAATTAAATAAAAATCTTAGTTTTGTCTTTTTCAAACTTTATCTTTTTATAATAGTTTTATTGAAAGATTTATTTTACATAACGAATACTACAGACGAATTAGAAACAGTAATAAATTACACATACAAGTATGTGATCGAAATCGACGAAACTGTTCCGGCATTTTAAGACACTAGTTTCCGACTGCTTTAAAATGATTTTAGTATCATTTGATATTAATTATAAATTTCCATAACAATTCCTTTTAAAATCGATCGATTTGTATCACATACTTAAAAGACAGTATTTATTGTCTAATGCTATTTTCCTGGTTGGAAATTATATCACCTTCAGCCATCTGTAGTAAGTCATTATCTACATTTTTTAAACCATTTTGATATTCAGTAATTTCTAAAGCCTCCCATTCAGCTTTAAATGCTGCTTTTGGATCTTGCGGCATAGTCATAGCCGCACCAGTCATGGCATCTGATTGGGCTTGAGTCTGATCAGCTTGATTGTTTTCACCCAATACCAGAGTGTAAATTGAACGTAACCCAAAAACATTTAGGAAATACCACGAAGCCGAAGATACCCAAGCAGCGTCTAAAGATGCCAATTCCACGCCCCTTTGCAACATTGGTTTAAATCTTAAAGTCAAAGGAAATGGAACTTTCGTGGTCACAAACCCGGAAAACATCCAATTAATCCAACCGCCTATGACAACCATGGGCAACACATTTATGAAGTTACCCTTCAACATATCTGTTAACATGGCTGTCGAGTTCTGAGCCACTGGTGGCCTCTTCTGCGTTTTGAAATAACCAGTCTCTTCATTATTAAAGAAATTCTTTCGCATAGCAAATGAATGAGCTGTTAAATATTTACCATTTTCTCTCAGTAAACGAGCTCTTATCATAGCTTGGCTGCAATATAAATTATTATTCGGAAAAAGGATTTTCATTTGTCAATTTATCCACTCACCTATCTTGTATTTGAGTTATTTCTGCTTTTTTCTGTGAAGATATCAATATTGAAACATAGTGCCGAAGAATGCCAATAAAAAATGCTATTAACACTATAGGCAAAAATACCCACACCCTTATATTCGGATCAATTAATAATTCCGTCATAATTTCCTTAAAAATTATTTAAATGATAACTCTATTTTTCTTTCTGCCTTTTATACTATTTAGCATTTGTATAATTTCTTAGTATTTGTACTTATTTTTAACCTTTTTTAAAAATTTGTTAGTACTTCGAAAAAATGAGGTGCAAGGCGAATTCATGAACTCATCACGGCAAGCAAGGCAAATTCATACCAGGTAAACTCAATAGCAAATTCGCCCGTCAGCTGATACAAGAATTTTAACGTATTTTTTGAGCCGAAAGTAAAAGTTTGTTTACTTTTATGAGAAAGTTAAGAAAAGTGATTTAATAATTAGAATAATATAATACTATAATAAGTCGAAAAGCGAATTGCCGATACCGCATTGCGACAACGTTGTCTTAATAAAACTTGAATAAAACTTCATGCAGACACATAGTATGAATCAAGGTTTATTAATCCAAGGTTGTCGCAAGCCGAATTCGTCAATTCGCTTTTTTTGCAAACGTCAAACTTTTTGCATACATGTGTTTTGTTGAATATAACATAACCTGTTAAATTAGTGTAATATGAGTTCAAATTAAATTAATTATTACAAAAAGTAATATATTTTGCATTCTTATTATTATAGTAGTATATTATTATAATTATTAAATTATTTACAACCAGTTTTCTTAACTTTCTCACAAAAATAAACAAACTTTGACGTTCGGCTCAGAAAATACGATACAAATTCCTGTATCAGCTGACGGCCGAATTTTCTAGTGAGTTTAGATGGTAATTAATGTGCTTGGTACAAGGTTTATTAATACAAGGTTGTCGCAAGGCGAATTCGTCAATTCGCTTTTTTTCCAAACGTCAAATTTTTTGTATCCATGTGTGTAATATGTAAAATTCTCGTGTCGCGGTGTTTGTAGTTAAACTCCTCCGAAACGGCTCGACCGATTCTCATGAAATTGTGTGTGCATATTTAGTAGGTCTGAGAATCGGACATCTATTTTCCATCCCCCTAAAATTAACCACGCCCACTTTACTACCACTTTTTTTTACCTACTTTTTCCTCTTTTGCAATATGAATATCAAAAGAAAGGCTATGATGAGGAGATTTTGAAAAGTTTACCATCAACCTAAATCCAATATGGCGGCGGACCCTAAAACTTCAAAAACCCATTTTAATGCTTATTTGCAAAATGGGTATCAAATGAAAGGGTACGATGAGGAGATTTTGAAAAGTTTATCATCAACCTAAATCTAATATGGCGACTGATCCCAAAGGGATGAGAACGAAGCCGGTCTCCTGTTTTACTCACTATGCAGTTGATAGTAAAAATATTTATAATTATTTTTAATGTTTAGATAGCTATCGAGAATTGTAATTTAAGATATATTTGTTACTTTGATAAAGATTAATTTATTAACCTAAATAAAGCATACTTTCATAGTCTACAACGCTTTTGATTATAAGTAAATCCCCGCAAACTTATAGTAGATAGTTATTTTTTTTGAACTAAAAATATGTTTCCTAGAAATAATATACATGGCAAAACAACGTTTACCGGGTCAATTAAAAACGGCAAAACTTATTTTTTTTCTCATTAGGAAACAGATTCTGTTCGAAGGCGGGACGGTCATCTAGTATTATTATAATTATTAAATTATTTACAACCAGTTTTCTTAACTTTCTCACAAAAGTAAACAAACTTTGACGTTCGGCTCTAAAAATACGTTACAAATTCTTGTATCAGCTGACGGGCGAATTTGCTAGTGAGTTTACCTGGTAATGAATTTGCCTTGTAGGAAATGATACCAGATGGAGTTAATGGAAATTAAAAAATTTTTAGTTTACGTGTAAACGTTTATTTTACTAATTGTGATTGAAATGGATGAATAAACTTCTTCACTTCAAAACAAAAAATTCATTGTTGACAGTTCACATTATTTTGTGGTAAAAATCGACTTTTCCTTCAAATAAAATAAATTGAAAACGTCTGCTATTATTACAGTAAATATTTTCCTAAAGATTTTTTTAAACCCAATACGACACGAAAAGGTACTTTTGATTAATTATAAAATAATTTTATTCATTTAATTTTGATTAACTTTTCTGAAAAAGCGCTATGGAGAAACCTGATGCTGGGCAAAACAATGTAAATTCAGTTCCGCCTGCTGAGCCTGCACAATCTAATTTACAAAACAACGCTACTAATAACTCTAACTCATCCGCAAATGCTGTGCAGCAATCTAAAAAACCTAGAAGTGATTTGAATTCTCTGCCCACAAGACAATATCTAGATCAGACAGTGGCTCCTATACTACTGCACGGATTGCAAACATTGGCACGTGAAAGGCCAGCAGACCCAATAAGTTTTTTGGCTTCCTATCTTTTAAAGAATAAGAATCGTTGCGAAGAAGCCATACCGGAAAATGTATAAAGTTTATGAACATAAGAAAAAACATGCCTTGCGGCTGCGATTTGAAATGAATTTTTGATTTTTTACCTACAATTTAATTTTTGTAATAGTTTTTAAGCTACATACTAACAAAATTATTAGTTTTATATAAGTTTAGATTTACATTTTTCAGTTTTAATCAACATGGAGAAAGCTCTGTGCACACATTCAAAAATGTGACTGAATTGAGTTTGAAAACAAAACAATTTCATACCGATTAAAATTTTGTTTTAATCAACATTTTCGTTTTGTATTCCGTAAGAAATTTGATTGATTTATATGTATTAATTTTATGCGTATGTAATTAAATTTCTATTTACTGTCAAAAAGTATCAATTACGCACTTATTTGAATTGAAAGTAGTAGTGAAGTAAGGATATCGCAAAATTAAAAAAGGTATTGATTTGTGTTATATTTAGAAATACTTATACACTTACATATTTACTCAATCTCATAATGAAACAAATTGTATTTATTAAAGCATTTTAATGCATGAAATAAATGTTTGATATAGAAAAGAAAGCACTGACTTTTGTTGATCACTAAATTAGCACACACGCCAGACTATATCCTATATATATAAAGCTGAATTTCTGTTTGTTTGTAACTTATAGGAGCCCAAACCGCTTGACCGATCTTCCTGAAATTTTCACACCATATAATTGGGACTCTTGAATGAATTATAGGGTACTTATTTTAATCACGGCTACTTTTTTAATTATGCTACTCCTACATGGTTTTTAACATTTTCAAAACTAGGACCAGGAGGGCGATAGGGGGGAAATTTCTGCCCTTCCGAAACGTTCAAACAGATTTTAATGAAATTTAGAACATAGATAGATCTACATACATCTAAAAATGCTCATTGGAAAATCCAACGATTTGTTTGTTTCTGCTTCACAAAAACATACTAAAAATATTGTAAATTCTAGAGCTTTACATAAGTTAATTTATAACAAGATAATTTTTTTTAACAATATAAACACTTAATTTCATTTTATAATGATGGGGGTAGCAAATTAGATCGGGTTAAGCTAGTAATAAATAAAATAATCTAGAAAATTTTAAGGGTTCATAGTATTTATTTGAACAAATGTGTTAAAAAGAAACATATCGCAGACATCGTAAACAGTTACAACGCAAAATTTATTAAAATCCTTTTTTTTCATAAACCACTTCACAAATAAAATCTCTAACGATCAAGAAATCTTCGTTTGCATTACTGTCTTCTTTAGCTGAAAAATAGTCTGTTTTATATTACTTGTATCGCTTGTACAACATCAACTAAATTGCACTATTCTTAGTTGTGACCAGGGTATTGATTTGAGAGTGAGTGTGCAGCACATGTGTCGAAATTGTATACATGGCAAATATACATGTGCCAATTACTGCTGCACATTTTGTGTTCCGCTCTTGAAATGTGCGGCACATAATAGCACACATGTACTTAGGACATATGGGACTGTGGTCAAATTAGTTTATTATTATTTATGCAATGCAAAATAATACTAGTCTATCGCATGCGCATCATAATCCCAAATGAAAATTCGTTCGGTATAAACAGTGAAATATATACATGTGTGTCATTATATGCTGCTCACTCTGTGAGCCAATCCGAACCCCTGTTGTAACAGTGCGCTTATGAGTAATTAAATAGTTTTCTTTCACCTATGTAATAGTATTATTTCGAGTTGTCACGCTATTAATGAAAAAAAGTGATAAATTTTGTGGATCATCATTTAGAGTTATGACTATTTAATTTGATAAAATACCCAGCACTCTATGAACAAATTTCGACTAAAGAGGCACAACTCAAAATTATCTCTTATTTCCAAAATTACAGTACAGAATTAAAAAAAATGGGTACATGGGATAATAAAATTACAATCAAGTTTTTAAAAATAGTTTTTTTCTTTCCTAAACTTTTGTGAATTTTGAGTTGTGACTGTTTATTATTTAGTGTGCGATATGTATGTGTATCAATTTAATCAATTTTGGCAATTCTCACTTTATTCGTCCGCTTCAACTTCACTCACACCAAACATTCCAGCAGTAAGAAATCCATAATTAAGAGCACTTGCTGCGCTAACTTCCATAGGAGGTGGTATGTGGTTCTCATCAGCTTGGTACACATACGGTAGCCGTAATACCCAGTAAGCGCTTTGTGACAGTTTAGGATGTTCTGGTAAACCCAATACAAAATCTTTATCACCCGTTCGCACTTTTGGATCGAGAGAAACATTAACAGGAGCTTTAGGGGTAACCACGTGAATACGCATTAACTGAGCCACATTGAAATTTTTTGTCCGACAGGGACATGGAAAATACAAAGGCATATTGTTGTATACCACTTTACTGCCGCTGTCACGTAAAATACCTTAAAATGTTAACAATTACAAAAATTATAATAAAATAACGAAAGTGCACAAAAAATACACGTACCTGATCCTCCCTTTAAAATTTTATCTGGTGACGACATCATAAATCTGTGACCCCTTGGACATTCGTATTCAAAACCCACAAATATTTTCAGGACAAACACCTCGCCCATTTTACGATACCTCGTTTTTTCATAAGCCCACTGCGCCGAGTTCTCCAAACGTACTTGCACATCCCAGGGTAACAAGAAATTTGATCCCGATAAAAATCCTGATTGAAAATGTTCTTGTAAACCATTGCTGTGACTATAAACTGAACTTGAGCCCACACAACACAATGACCAGCTCGGAAATTGGGGCAGCAAGCCGATGGGGCTGTGTGTATGCACCATACCCGGTAAATATTCTGTTGTTGAAGGTTGTCTTACAACACTTTTTTCTTTTTCTTCCTTTGAATATTTATCTTTAACTTTTAAAATTAATTCATTTAGTGCTTCTACAGAACTATTTATGTCATCATTATCTTCCTCTTCTAGATTATTTAAATTTTCCATAGAACCAGATAGACTTAAATTTGTATGAGTACCCGGAGAAGCTGTAAGAGGCTGCGAATTATATTGTTCATCATCTGTAATATTGGCCACAAAGTGCGATCCCATATCTGGCCGTTCATTAACGGTCAATTTGGGAAAAACTATATCAAACTCAGCAGCTCTAAAAGTTAAATGGATGTGTTGTAGATACGTATCGCACTTGATCAATAAGTCGAATTTTTAAAATTGTCATTAGAGGCTAAAAATAGTTTGTCGTTACATTTTAAGTGGATTTGAAAATCCAAATACGTTATGTTTTTTGAAAGAGTAAACTGATTAAGATGAAATTTTTACTGTGAATATACTCGTATACTATTAATGTTGTTGTTGTTTCTTGAAAAAGTAGACTTACAATTTCGAATTAATACCTTCTTGTTGATCAAGTGATCAATTGATAATGTTAGGTACGTTTCTTCACTCTAAATTGGGCACTCACGGGATCCCAATCTATTATTATTATTATAAATTATTAATTCGCCATATGGCAGATGGCATTAGCAAGTACGAAAATTGTCAGAGTATCCACACAATATATATTTAAACGACCTATGCCTCCACATAGGGAGTTAAATTATAAAATATTCATGAGTATGATGGTCGCCACCAGTAACAGCAACGTTTTTAATAACGAAAAGCCACAACAACCGTAAATGATACATTTACCCGTGGCAAATCCATGCATGCGTGTAGATTTGTATTATACGTACATGGTCATATATATTAGGTTTGTTCCAGGTGCAAAACAAAAGTGCCCGAACTCGCCCAAATTTATTTTATTTTTATTTCATTTATTTGTAACAATCAACCGAGCCCATAGGGCCATATATAGTTGGTGGACTACAAGTGTAAGATAAGAATAATTAAACATGTAGGCAACAAATGAGCTACAAAACAATGTTAATGAAAAAATAATAGTTATAATATTATGAGATAAGGCTACTATATAAATTGAAAGTTATATTGCGCATTAATTTGACTATATATGTTCAGAATCTAGTTCAGTTCAATTGGGAGAAATGTTCAACAAGCTTATCTTTGAAAGAATTACGTGTAAGATGGGATGTTCCAAATTTACCCAAAAGCCTTCCAGATAACAATTTTTGGCAATTTTGAGAGAAAATTAGAGAGGAAAATTTTTCATTTCCTGTACAAAGTTGGACGAACTTTTTCTTTGAGTAAGTTCGGGCTACAATTAAATTACTGTTTTTTATTTAGATATGAAAATAAGACATTAATCAAAAATTTGCAAACGACAAACGTTTTAGTTAAAAATTTATGAAAAAGCAATATGGAAGATTTTTCAAATAAACTTGAAGTTGTAAGTACATATATATATTTGTGCATATTTATTTAATAACAAATGGCTTTTACTTTTTTTAGTTTATTTACAATCATTTTACCGAACTTTACCAAAAAAATTAAAAAACACATATAATTTGCTGTTCTGTATTCCATGTGAAATCAAACCAGTCGGAATTTTCATAGTATTGTTGTTGCAAATAAACATTTATAATAACAAACAATTCGTTTATAATTCCGAGTGGATATATTTTACGTGGAACACCGAACTGAGGCGATAATCTTTCAAAATGAAACTTACCGGTAATCATTTATCGAAGGTTCAAATATGGAAAAATTAACTCTCTTGACTTTGACACATAAGTTGCAATTACTTGCCATGTATTCATAGAAATCATAATTAGCATGTCTAATGCTATAAGGATCTTCACGCTTTCCTTGACTTTTGCCACAATTACAAGCTGATATGAATATTAAAGAACTTGTGTGTTCTGTAGGATTTTTAGCTGCGTGTTTGGGTCTGGCGCACGGATTACCTCTTAAACTAGGATATTCGCATTGCTCTTTACCGTTTTTCCAACAGCTTTCGCACAATTCTCGTAATTTAGATTCATTAGTTGCCGTGTCTGGACCTCGCGCATATTCCTTGTATAAAGAAATTGCCTCCTCTACCTAAAAAAATAGGAAAAATATCAAAAATCGTGTGTCATCTCCAAATTATATCATTAAAAATAGTTGTGTTGTTGTTGGTGCTGTTGGCCCGCTAAGATTAACTCATTCAAAGCAAATTTGCAGCATTTCAAGGGGTTTTTAAGTCCAGAAAAATTAATACGCATTGATTTTACAAGAAATTACGGAGCAATTAAAAACAAATTTTTCAAAAATGTTTGACATCTTTCAAACCACTTCACAGGGTTTATTTTGTCAAATTTCATATATTACATGAAAGTCGGTGAATATCTAAAACAGATTTGACGAAGGCTTATGTAGTTATTAGGAAAAACGATTTTTGGAAATTTTTCGTCAACGATATCTCTGGAACAAATGACTCGTCATATTGGCAGCAATCGATGCCTCTTTTTGAGGTTAAGATTTGATTAGATTTTGAACTTGATCGGATTTGTAGTTAAAAATTGATTTGGAAAAAACAATTTTTCGGGAATTTTAATTTCAAAATCTACTGAACCGTTGAAACGTTAAGTTATACGATGTTCACATACAAACACACACATATAGTACATACGTCCCTATTGACATCTCCGCGAAAATAGTTAGAATCGACTCCCAGGACCTCAAAATATCGAAATATTATAAAAACACGATTTTCCATTTTCTACAGCGGGAAGTAAAAAAAGAAGCAGTAGCTGTAGCCTAGGACACCAGAGAAAGAACCAGCTACAGCTTATTTAACATGCCTACACTATTTGCGAAATAGTTTTTTATCATTTAATGCGAGAGATTAACAGGAATTTATTAAATCTTACCATTTTCTTGTGCACTATACCACTGTAATAAGTTAAGTTAGGATTATTATACTTTGAAAAAGCCTTCTGGAGACCTATATCACAGCAAGCTTTAAAAAATCTAGAAAATATATATTAAATTCATTATATGATATTAAATATGAAACAAATAATCTTACTCGCTGTCATAATTCAGAATTTTATCAAAATTCTCCAAATATGATTTCTAAATTAAATAAAATTGTTGTATGTACATACATACAAACATATGTATATTATTTTTATTTTTGCATTTTCATTATGTTTACTTACATAATCCGGGTCATTGGCCTCAAAGCATTTGTTATCGGGATTTTCTATAAACAGTTTATGCATAATTTTAAAGGTTTCAAACCAAGATTTAAATGATAAAAGCTTAAAATAGAGAACTTTTTATTTAATGTACTATTTAATGTCAGGTCATAGGTTTACCACAAAATGATTTTTGCCCCTGTATTTAGTTAAATTATCATTAAATCCTATGTCAAAAGCTTGATCCACGTGCTCCTTTAACAATTGCGTAAAATTACGATTTTTAACATCTTTGAAAGAGTCCGTCTTACTTTCACAATTCTTGAAATTCAATGGTTTACCAAAGCCCTTAAGAAATTTCGCTTAATAATTTGACTGAAATATATAAATATATATGTATTTTATAGACTTACTTTAAAGGGCAACAAGTCATCTAGTTCTTTATCATCTTCATGAGTACAAATCGGCTTCTTTATTAATTCCTGCAACATCTCTACAGATTTCAATAACGGATCCTCCCTTAATTTATCATTCAGATTATAATATACAAACCGTAAATTAGCGGGTATAGAAAACAAAGAATTATTACTATTATTAAGAATAACAAACTCGTTACGTAACATTTTGTAAATATTATCTTCGATATCGAACTCTGATTTTGAGATGGTTTCCTTCGTCTTTCCTATTGGAATAGATATTAATAAAAAAAATTTTAATAATTATTTGTATATTATACTCTACCGTGACCATGTGGCAAATTTTCAAAAAGAAATAAAAGTCTAGGTGAACATAATCTGGCAGATTTACCCAACATAAAGCCAGTGCTAGAGTTTTTCATAAATTTTGGCAAAAATTTTAAAACGTGACGATCTCTAACAGTCGAAAAAAAACAATGGGTATAATTTGACAATTTGGTAAAGATCCATATCTACCTTATTATTTTTAAAGCTTTAAAGACACCCAACAGTGAAGAATCAAAAGTTACACTTAATTCTACAAATATTATCAAATGACACACTTGTGTAGCAAATAAGAACATGCGAGCAAAACGATTCCGAATTTTTTGATGGAACGTTAAAAACTGATCAAAAATATGTTGTTCCAAATCAGACATGAGCATTTGTTGAATACAAGCCGAATCGTATGTAGTCTCAAAGTGTAAATATAGTATAGACTCATTAGGTTTATAATAAAATTGAATTTGGCCCTAAAACCAATAAACGTATTATATTTATTCGTCATAAAAGGAAACCTTAACATACCTCTTTCGGTTCATGCTGTATAAGGCTTGGATGTCGGTCGAGTACTTCCAAAGCAACCATTTTATTACAATCAGGAAATGCTGATTTGCCAATTACTCCAACTATAACTAGCTTATCATCGTTTTGCATTAATAATTTCCTTTTAATCAGAAAATAATAAAAATAAAAACATCTACGAATCTAGGAATTGAAAAAACCTACGTTACTTCTGCTGGTATATCTGGATACTGCCAATACATGTATTCCATCATTGTATTATTTTCCTTTCAAATAATCTCCTTCCTATTGTAAGCAAAATATACTTTCTGCAAACATATTTTTCTTTCTAAATAAAACAAATAAATGTTTATTTAAACACAATCATGGTACTCTCAAAATGACAGCTAATAGTGTTTACACTGCGCAACTTTTTCTAGTCGAAATTAAGGGTTGGGAGCAAGGATAATTAATACAAGGTTGCGGCAAGGCGAATTCGTGAAATCGCTTTTTGTCCAAACGTCCAATTTTTTGTATACATATGTTTTGTTAAATATAACTTAACCTAAAAAGAACGTGTGAAATTAGTGTAATATGAGTTCAAACTAAATTAATTATTACAAAAAGTAATATATTTTGCATTCTCATTATTATAGTATTATATTATTATAATTATTAAATTATGTACAACCAGTTTTCTTAACTTTCTTACTATCTCTCATTATTATAGTATTATATTATTATAATTATTAAATTATGTACAACCAGTTTTCTTAACTTTCTCACAAAAGTAAACAAACTTTGACGTTGGGTTTGCCCATATCAAAGTTTATTAATACAAGGTTGTCGCCTGGCGAATTCGTCTATTCGCTTTTGTCGATACGTCAAATTTTTTGTATACATGTGTTTTGTTAAATATAACATAACATAAAAAGAACGTGTTAAATTAGTGTAATATGAGTTCAAATTAAATTAATTATTACAAGTATAATATTTTGCATTCTTATTATTATAATATTATATTATTAATTTACCTTTTTTATTATATTTTTTGAAATATATTTATTAAGCTTGAGGTCTTCTTTTTATTTTATTTGGTTTTATATAATTGTTTCCTATTATTCCTGATGATGTTAACAAACTGTTAACGAAATATCGAATAATAAAACAAAATAAAATAAAAAAAAAACCTCAAGCTTAATAAATATATTTCAAAAAATATTATATTATAATAATAACACTAATTATTTTAAGCCTAAGGTCTTTTTATATATTTTATATTTATTTCAATATTTCGCTACTCCTTTGTGTAGCTTCTTCAGGAAAATTGGTTTTTTTTTATAATAAAAAAATTTTTTTAAAAATTTACAATATAAGAAGAGTTCTTGTCAATGAAAATTCAAAATAAAAATATAAATATATAATAATATTAAAATAATTAGTGTTATTAATATAAAAAAAAGGTCAAAAAACTAGAAAAATTATTATATTATAATTTTTAAATTATTTGAGATTAAACAGTGATAACCGGCGGTCAGCTGTGCTATTGAGTTCTCTGTTATGAATTCGCGGTGAACATGTCATGAGATTCAAAGCAATTCTTAAAATATTGCTTCTGGCATCACTTCACGTACGTTATAAAAATTTGGCAACTCTATTAAATAAAAAAAAAAAAAAAACAGTCTCCATAATTTATTACAAAGAACACAGTTTATTACACAAAATAGATTAAATAGATTACACGAAATAGTATTCTATGGTTTATTATTTACTAACCAAGGACAAGTCGTAGGAGCTATCGGACAGATCACAGTTTGCAGATTCCTATTGTATTTAATTTTGTAATAGAAAAAAACTAGTAAAATGGGATGTGATGGAGGTACAATACCGAAAAGAGATGAGTTGGTACGCATGAAAAAGAAACCAGAACAGGTACATAATAAAATAAATTGTGCAAAGTCGTGTTATTTATTAATTATTTATTTTCAGAAAGACAAAGATGCTGAACGTGAGTTTCGTTGGTTGCACTGCGCTTTGAATCAACAACGCTTACAAGAACCTGTTGTCATGTGCGGATTTGGGCGTTTGTATTCGAAGCAAACTGTTATCGAGCAATTGTTAGAAAAAAATAAAATGCCTGAAGCTGCTCAGCATATAAAAAGCATGAAAAATATAAAACAGTTAAATCTTACTCCTAATCCGGCATATAACGAAGAAGACAAAACCGAGGGTTTATTAGACACTAGACATGCTCCTTATATTTGCAAATTAATTGGTTTGGAAATGTCCGGAAAATTTCGTTTTGTGGCTTTATGGTCTTGTGGGTGTGTTATGTCGGAAAGAGCATTGAAAGAAATCAAAAGCAGTTCTTCAGGAACTTGTCCTCTTTGTCAGATGCCATTCGCTATAGAAGATATTGTGATCCTAAATGCAACCGGTGAGGATTTCGAATTGATGAAAGTAAA
Source organism: Dexiosoma caninum (assembly GCA_963924685.1). Classification (NCBI taxonomy): domain Eukaryota; kingdom Metazoa; phylum Arthropoda; class Insecta; order Diptera; family Tachinidae; genus Dexiosoma; species Dexiosoma caninum. The sequence goes on from OZ004727.1 coordinate 70,463,148, forward strand.
AATGGAAATGCGGCATGTCAAGAAGAAATCTGGAAAGAAGGATAAAATCACAGCAAATACTGATTCAGATTTACCTTCTACTAGCAACACATCGGGAGACGTAATTTCAAGTGCTCGGTCAACACAAAATGGTATCTTAACTTCATCCTTACAATCTTCTAAAAGGAAAATTATTGCCAATCCCAAACGATTGGGAATTACTTCGGGCGCTCTGGAAGACCCTGACCTGAAACGTTTAAAAAGTGATTATAGCGTGGCTAAAGATCCCAAAGCCAGTGATGTGTACAAATCATTGTTTACTTCACATAAAAGTGAACAAGAACAAACAAGAGCACATTGGGTTACTTACAATCCCTTTTATAATTAGTTCATTTCGAAATTCATTATTGTTTTTAATTTTAATCAAATAATATATAAAGTATAACATAAATAAAGAATTATGTATGTATATCATAAATTTTGCTTTTTTAAACTACTTTATTAAGCTAGCCATCTTTTTGTTCCTGAAATTTTGCCCTCCTACGATATGGGTACCAAAGGGATTGACAAGAACAACTTTAAATATCGGCTAATGTTTTTCAATAATAGTAATATGGGTATCAAATCAAAGGTCGCTCTGAAAATAACTAAAAAAAATTAAAGTGATGTCACGCTACATATAATATGGCATATGACGACGGTTTTATATGCTTTCGTAAGATATGGGTATCAACTGAATATACTTGCTGAGAATAGGAATTCCAAATCAACGACGAAGTTTCTACCTAACTACATATGTGCCGAATTCAAATATCGGTATTGATTGATACATACATACATGTGTACTTATTTAATTTTTTTTTCCAAAACGACGACACTGCGTCAAGGCGGACTATACATTTCTACTTGTAAAAAGTTTTCAAATTTCTTTGATATATCACAATGCCTCAACACGCACTGTACGTATTTACGTGTAACAGGTAAATGAATACTCAAATAACAAATTTATCTTCAGATTTGTGTTTTGCACTCAATTATTTTGATATAATTTTTTGAATTTTTCTCCTCTATGATATAACAAAAATAAACTCAGTATTGAGTACGAAAACATATCCATGTAATACTATTTCGCAAAAAAAATTTGAGGTTTTAGTGGATATTAGTACAGTACATCAAGGCACACGTGTTCACAAATTTTTAGCTTTCTGTTTTTAAAAATAACGACTATTGAAGAAATTCAAAAGACTCTTATTATTTATTAAGCGTATAAACTAAAAAAATTTGCATGCATTTTGTTTTCTTTATATTAAAAACTTATATTTTGCAAATTAGTCCTATTATTTGAAAAAAAAATTAATAAATAATCAGCCCAATTCCAGTTGTCAACGACGTCGAAACCAATACTTAGCCTCTCTCAAATCGATATGCAATATCTTTCAGTTAAAAGCTTAGTCGACATTTACTGAAAATGTAAATTTTTTAAATGCAAATTTAAATGATTTTTAATATTGAGTATGTTATGTTAACATCATAAAAGTTTAAAAATTCAAAACATTCAGTTGAATTTCTACCCCATAACTTAAATAAGTCGAGTTTTAAAATAAGACATAAATGGTTACGATATACTTACATATTTATTAATTTAGTTTTTTGTAGTCATTCATAATATCCTTTCTATATTATTTTACAATTTGTATTTTGTCGTTTGGAAGGTATCTTTTTGAGAGGTAATAACTTGAGATTGATTCAAAAATCCTCGCAAGATCGTTTGAAATGCACGACCGCTTTGAAAAAACACTAATCAGTTGGTAATCTTAAGAGCAACTTAAAATTATCAGATTTAAATTAAATAACATGATTGAATTTAAAATTACAAAAATATCTTAAATGTTATATGCTATAAATTATTCCTCTGTTTCAACTTCTTCTTCGGCTGCATAGTCATCATAATCATCGTATTCAGCGTCTTCTAAAAATGGATATTCCGGTATTTGTGTATATTTCATTTCTGGCGAAAAACCACTATTGGCAGTAATTGCACGTTTGTTGTTATTTGCATTTAATATTTGAATATCATTCATGTGATTTTCATCTTCGTCTTCTTCGAACTCAGATTCGTCCATATCTTTCCGTCCGTTATTGACTAAAAGCTTTTCTCCGTCATATTCATCATCATATTCATCCTCCTCTTCTATTTCTTCTTGATCCACTTCACCGTCCACATTATCAATATTTTCCCTATTTTCTACTTTCAATTTAATTTCCTCTAGTTCTTTCCCAGGATGTCCATAATTATTTTCTTTTATATACTGTACTTTTTGTACTGTAATATTCTCATCATTTTCCGGCTCCTCGTCCATTTCTTCTTCCAGCATATGGTTAGAATCCTGTAGTTGTTCTGGCTGTTGTTTTAACATTTGCTGCTGCATCTGCATTAACAATTTCATTTGCTGTATGTATTGTTGTTCCTGTTGTAATCGCTCCATGTCCGATGTATCTCCATTATTGAATTGTTTATTTTCTTTCATATTATACAAAAGAGTAGCATGCTTTTGTGTCACATGTAAGGCTAAGGAAGTAGCATTTCGATGCAAATCACCACAAACAATACATAATAATGTTTCATTAGATAGTGGGCAAGAAGGTTCAAGACCCTGTCTTTGAGCATCCACATGATGCTGTATATGCTTGTTAAGATATGCAGCCTGGCTATAGGATTTCCCACATATGTGACAGGGAAACGGTTTTTCGCCGGAATGAATTTTCATATGAACACTTAAACTAGAAGCCTGCGTAAAAGATTTATTACATACTTTACAGTTGAATGGTTTTTCTCCGGTATGAATTCTCATATGAATATTAAGACTACCAGACTGTGTGAAGGAGCGATCGCAAATGCTACAAGTAAATGGTTTCTCACCCATATGACACTTCATATGCTGCACCAATTCAGAGGAACTGGCGAAGGCATTACGACATATGGAACACTGATAAACTAGTGTTTGATTATGCATACGCATGTGTTCTTTAAGTTGAGATTCAAGCTTGAAAATTTTATCACATTCTGAGCAAGAATATCTGGAGCCTAACTTATGGGTTTTCAGATGAATAACTAGTGATGTATAGTTGACAAAACCTTTATCGCACAAATGGCATTGATGAGGCTTTTTGATGGAATGTGATCTTAAATGAACCATTAAACTGCTAGACTGAGTAAAAGCCTTAGAACACAATTCACATTTGTAAGGCTTTTCACCGCTATGTATACGTATATGGGTATTTAAACTCCCAATGTGGGTAAACGTCTTTTCACATATAGAACACTGAAAAGGTTTGTTGGTGATGTGACAGCGTACATGTTTGGAGAGATCACCAGCGCTGGGAAAACTGACCTCACAATGACTGCATTGGAAACATTTTGGTTCGCCGCTAATTAAAGATGAGATTTCAATAGCGGCTTGTTGAGCAGCACTACGGCGACCTCTACCTCGCCGTACTGTCTGCGTCAAGAGTGGAGGCATTGCGGTATCCGCTAATGTATGATTTAAAAATATAATCGAAGTTGATTCTCTGGGATCAGCTACTTTTAACTGTATGGAGTTTCGAGATTGCAAAGACGCAGCCTCCGTCTCTTCATAAGCACCCTCCTCCATTACTTCCATTGTGGTGTTGTCATCCATAATTAATCTTGGCTTATCAACTATTACAGAGTCTTTAGTCAGTTCATCTTGAGTATTACAATTATTTGTATTGGATGAGGTCTCAGATGATGATGATGATGAACTCGTTGAAGAGTCCGTGCTCGAATCGTCGTCCGTTTCAGAGTCATCGGAATCGGAATCTTCATCCTCACAATTGGCTTTTTGGCCATTTATTACATTTGGTCCACCCTCTTCGGCAGCCACCAATTCACATACCGGCTCAAATATCCAACTATAATCTTTTTTGTCATCCAACTCTTCTTCGGATTCCTGAGGTTTTGGCAAGTCAGCATGTTTTGTATTGAGATGTTCATACATAAGAAATGGACTAATAAAATACTCCTCACAACACATACAGTGAAAAGTTAAATCTGGTGGTTTCGGTGTAGATGCTGCCCTTTCTCCTATATCGACATTGTTCTTGTCTAAGGCACCTTCTGTGATAGGTATTATCGTAAACGGAAATTGCTTATACTGATGATTATATGTTGCCGCGTTATTATACGAATTTATTTGTAAGGCCATTTTGAAAGTTGAAAACGCGTAAATAGTGCTGAAATTTTATTACAAATAGATAAAAGCGTTTCTCATATACATATATTGAAAAATTGTAATTGCTAAAACATTCAAAATATTTTACTAATAGCTTAATAAAACTATAAAAATATTCTAATAGATACCATTTAAAAGTTCAACATTTTTAAGAAAGCTAAAATGAGTATGTACATATGCATGTATACATACTTATGTAATTTAACTATTTTTATTTAATAGTTCCTAAACATTTCTTGGCCTTAAAATGATGTATAAATTTCAAAATTTTACTCTACGTATAAAACAAGATGTATTAAAGAAATACAGGTTATTGTTATACTTACATGAACTTTACACAAATTAACAATATATCAATGCAAAAGTCCTTTCTTTCTGTTTGGGTATAGATAAAAAATAATTATTGTAATTGGTTGCCATTTACTAAATGCTATGCAAATAAAGACGCCTTGCTTTTGGTAATAGCAAAACAATGTCCATTACGTTAATCTTCTTACACAATTAAAACTTCTCCAACAGAAACATTTTTTAGCCCTTGAAGATTTCGTGTCTTTAATAGTCTTCTAGTTTGAAGCTACTTTTAATTAACAAAAATCGAAAAAACAATAAATGTTGATTTTTTAACAAAAAGGATTCTTTATATGTTTGTTTACAGTGGTAGTAGTAATTTGTTGTATACAAGAGAAGTGTCAAACGAGACAGCGCTGCCATAGTACAATAAATAAATATCATTTTATTGTAGGGGTTTCCTACCACTAATGAGAAGAGTGATCAAAAGTCTTTTGGAGAAAATTATAGTTTTAAGTTGGGGAAACAAATATAAAAAACAAAATGCATAGAGCAATCTGGATAGGTTTTGAGACCCTGGGTGTGTCTGTAGACAATGTAAGATCCTCGCAGATTGTGTATTGTAATCAGTGTTGCCTAAATTGGTGGAAAATTCCTACATTGAAATTTTTTTTTGATACTGATGCAATGCTAAAAAATGCGTTTATATTTTTTTTTGTTAAAAAAGTTGAAGAAATTTTATTTTCCCAAAAATTGCTTAAAAATCATCTCTATTATATTCCATGAAATCCACGTAATGCACTATTACAGTGTGCGAATAACTGATTTTGTTGAGAAATATTTTTGCGAAAAGTTTTTAGCCAGAGAGAATTAGACATGAGACAGCATTCCAAGGGAACAACTCAACTAACAACTTATGCAACTCAAAAAATCATCTACATTATAGTATACAGATAATAAAAATTAATTAATCATTCTTAATAATTAATTAATCAGTTATAATAAACAGTAAAAAGTGTACATGAAAAATATAGATATTTATATATAGAGATATTATAAAATATTATAAAAATTCCAATTAGAATTAAGTTCCATCAGAATCATAATAAACAAAACACGTGTAAAATATCTTTCACCAAAAAAAGCAGCACTATAAAAGAAAGAATATCAACGTATATCAAAGGAAGAACTTATTTCTTATTTTAAATTATATTTCTCTTATTGGAAACGAAAAAAAAATTAAATCAAGATACTTTAAAACTTTATTATCATCAACTTTTGCCGAACCGTTATTTTACAAATTCACTTTAAAAAATATTATTGTAAATCGGGAGATTCTATTTTACATAATATCTTTTCTTTCTCAAACTTGACTTTTTACCGACACGGTTGACTTTTCTGTGGAATTCGTGATATATAAAAATAAGTTGCATTGTGTTGTGTTGCAATTGTTGAAAATTTCCTATGAACGGTGAAGACAATATCAAAATTTTTATGTATACTAGATTAAATTGTGCGCTTCGCTGCCCTCAAAAATTCTTTCAGAATAATTATTTTAATTTCACTATAAATTTTTTAACACTTTTATTATGAACTCTCGCATACTAATAATTTAATGCGTACGTACATATTTAAGTACATATGTATGGCTTCATTTTTTCATTTACTTAAAGAGAGAGCAAAACTCTTTATATTTGTTCCACTAAATTGTTCCTTTCTGCAAAAACACGTACACGTAAAGCAATGGTATATTTGTTTATGTTTTTACTTGCATCTAATAAAAAGGGAACACATTTGTTTAATGTTGTCAGTAGTAACTTTAAAATATATTAAAGCCCTGCAAATAATGTGACTAGGACGCACATGCATGTGCACTGTAGTTCATAGAGGACTAGGACTACTCCAAGACTAGTCGTAGGGGTGGACCGTATAACCCATCGGACTATCCCGAAAGCTACTCTATGTAACCACTCCTTGGAGCACCTCAGAGAGTAATTTTAATGAGATGGAGTAATCGTAAATACGAAGAAAAGCACGAAGACTTGTGGTAAAACAATACGCTGTTGTTTTCAATGACATGGTCCGCGGCAGCATTACATAGGACCATATCGTAACCAGTCCATTTCACATAAAATGAACCACGTAGTACAATATTATTTGCAGGGTAGGAAGAGGAGTGTTTGTTTAATTGTGTGGGTAATAACTTTAAAGTAGTTATGTCCAAAACCGAAGAAAAACGAAAACTAGCTCCAGTGGTAAGAGAACTACTCAGCATACATAACGTTTAACATTTAAAAAATTATGGTGCATTATAAATATTTTCTTATTCAATATTTTAGACTTTCAAACAAATATTTTTTCACAAGAATTTAAAAACATTACCATTTCTTTATATTGTTATATTAATTAAAAAATTTCAAATTAATAAATGTTTTTTAATGCGACGAGCTTATTTTATTGCGCTGCTTTGAACAAATGTTATGGCTTATTTTCATTTGATGAAATTGAGTGAATAGCGTAACTCAACTCGGTCAGGCTTTTGTTTGTTGCTTTGCCTTCGATAGTTTGCGTCTCGGTCACACTAGTTGATGGATTTCCCACGGCTTCTTGTGCCTTTTCGTTATTAACCACGTTACTTTTTCTGATAGAGACCATAATACTCCAAAATGACGCTTCAAAATTTAATACGTCTCCTTGACATCAGAGACGCTGCAACACTGCTGGAAAAACAAATAACGTGCAAAAAACAGTGTTGTAAGATAGTGAAGCTTCACCTCCTATCATTTCTCCTACTATCCTTTTAGTCTAGTTCCAGCACAATGCACCGCATGTGTAGGAGTCATCTCTTGAGTGCTGGTCCAAGATAAAGAAAAATATACCAGTCTTTTGAGCTTTACTTCCTGTATGACGGTACAGGTAATTTTAAGATCTTAAGGAAGGCTCTTACCCTGCCATTACAACTTTTCAGTTGCGCCATTTTATTATTTTTCGAGAATAGAAAAAAAATAAAAAAGTTATTGGATAGTTTCGGCAAAGCAGAAAGAAAATAAATTCACTTTGGAAATTATATAACAAATTGATTGAACAAATTCGTACATATTTATTAGATCTATTTTAAGATAATGGCGGATAATCCACATGTAATTAACGGCTTTCATTACAATTATAATCACGATTATTAAACTGAATATTTCATTCGATTAAAACTAACTAATTTATTTTTTGCAAATAATACATAATTCTTCTAATATAATTGTACTACATTTAATCGATTTAATTTTATATAATTTAAATTTGGCATAACCGTTTTTATATTAAATTCCTATTATTTTTAAAAAATAAATAACTACAGACAAAGTGAAATTACAAAATCAAGGCTAATGAAAATAAAAACAATACATTTGGATATATAAATTCTATATTTAAAATAATAACTACGTACATATGGATGCACTTTGAAATGTTAATTTTTACATTACGTTACATCCATGAAGGGGCAGTGTTTTACATAGGGGACATCCAAGCAGTGACAACCTCTTAAACTTTAATTATAAGAAAAATATGATAACATAATCAATCCTCGGAATTTATATAAGACTTACCTTTCGGGTGCATCAGACCCCATATAATATCCTTTTATTTGTGCTATCAATCCAAAAGGATTGTTCTTGCTAACAGGCAGTCTTTTGGCTGCTGTGATATCCACACAGCCATTTGGGCATGGTATACCCAGGTATTTTTTATGTTTAAAAGTGGCTGAAGCTAAATAGCATATACTTAAGAAATGCGAACATCTAGCGCGCCCTTAAGCAGTAAAACTTGATAAAATTTTAAAAGAATTTAGCTTACAAATATTTTACATACTTATTGGATTACCCTTGCAATATGGTTGTGTTCGTCCTCCATTTATACAGTAATTTAAATGTCCTGTATTGTCTTCCAAGCCTAAAAAGCCTGCATTTGTATGTATTACTTGTATTACAGTGGCATCATCCATTGTTAGTCGATAACGATTAGGTTTTTTACGTTCAATCAAAGGTCTAGCAGGATCAAGACCAATAATTTTATGCTGTTTAATATTTAAATGATTGCTGACCATGCCGCATATGTGAGCGCCCAAAGAGTGACCAACGCAGGTGATTTTTTCTCTTACCGCACCATAATGTGTTAGAAAAGAATAAATCTTAAAGAAAAAAGACATATGTACATATTTATTTCGAGGAATACAGGTTTCCATTAATTAGATCCAAATCATGATGTTTTGAGCAAATGAATAATATTGAACTAATTCTCATTTAATTTTTTTTTGTATTCGAATGTACCTACAGACGTTGAAATTAATTATTCATTTCCTATCGTTATTTAAACAAAAACTTGTATTCTACACGAAACAAAAATATTAGAAAATAACGTCTTTAAAACGGAAAATACAATAAAAGTTTATTTAATTACTTTTTTTTTTTTTTTTTTTATCTGGGACCAGCACTCAGGAGATGACTCTTACACATGCAAAGCATTGTGCTGGAACTATAGGAAAGGGATAGTAGGAGACACGACAGGAGGTGAGGCTTAATTAATTATTTTGCAGCTTTGCTTTTGCACGTTTTTTGTTTATACTCGTAGCAGTGCTGAAGCTTCGGTTCAGTAGCCATTTTTATTATTATTTTACTTCGCCGGTGCTACACAATACCGACGAAGGAGGGCGTTCTGATGCGATTTTGGATTGCTATCAGCTGAAGCCGTTATTGTTCAGTGACCAGTGACTATGCCTTCGCCATTGAAAACTTCCGACAACAACTGACACACAAAGCCACACTAATGCACATCAGAAAAATGCGAGGTGTTTATTTTTATTTGAAAATTTTAGTCTGAAACTGGGGTTGAACCCAGGTGTGTTTTTGGATTTTTAGTCAACGTGCAGACTACCATCCATCGTGCCATCGCCACCCTCAAGACCATAGCTTTTACTCGCGGCGTTCTAAATTTCATTAAAATCGGTTTGAGCGTTTCGGAGAGGCAGAAAGTTCCTTCTATCGCCCTCCTGGTCCTATTTTGAAAATTTTTAGTAGCTATTATGCTATCCTGAGCAAAGACGAATCCAAAATGCCAAAAATCGCATAAATCGGTCCTGCCGTTCTCGAGTTATAAATGGTGTAACTAACATGTTTGTCTTTTATATATAGATGTAGATATTAATGATACTAATTTTGCTTTTTCCCGAAATAAAAAATATGAAATGTGTTTTTACATACTTTATGATATTCTCTTAAAGTATTTTTCCTAAAAGCAAACTCAAAATATCCAAATTTTAGGAAATTTTTATTAAAAGAAATAATGATAAAATATAAGGATTAAAAAACTGGCATTTATAGAAATATTGTTGAAAAGTTAAAAAGTAGTATTTTATGAATTCGACATGGATTCTAAATGTAAACAAACAACTGAAGCCGAAAGAAAAATTATAATAAATTTGTCTAAAAAGAAACAAATTCCTTCGAGAAATTGGCGGAATTATGAAAAGACCATATCCTACTGTAAAAAAATAATTTAAAAATTTAATGATACAGAAAATATCAAAAATAATCCACGATCTGGTCATCCAAAAATTTTTTGGGAAACTGAAAAAAGATTTATTCCGCGAAATTAAAAAAAAATTTTAAAACAAGAGCAACAGAAGTAACAAATACTTACATACATACATATGTATGTCATTATATATAGCATTTGCGAAAAATGTGTCTGTCAATTCCGTCCGCAATGTGCTAAATACCGGCTATAGTGGTCGCGTTCAAGAAAAAAATCTTACATCAGTAAACTTACCAAGAATCAGCGGCTAGATTACGGCAAAGCATGGTTCGTCGTTCTGGAATCGTGTCATCTTTACAGTTGACAGCATATTAAATATTTATGGCAATGAAGGAATATACAAAATACTGCTCATTTTCTTCAATAACGTCATAATTCAAAATATACACTTTTTGAGTTAATAATGCAATTCTTCATATTGGCCTTTATCTTGTGTAAAAAATTCATGCAAATAGCGTCAGAACTGAACTTGTGACAGAAGAATATTTTTTCATTTCCCCATTAAGAGGCATGGAAATTGAAAACTTTAAGTACGTTCTTTACAAAACTATTTTTTTTTTAATTATGACGTTGTTGAAGTAAATTGGCGATATGGAGAAAAGCTAATGAAGATTTCAAAGAAAAAATATGTGTCCAACTCTAACTCGTATTGGGTTGTATGAGTTCAGTAGCATTATTACATGTAAACAATTGTATTATGGATCACTATGTATGTATATATTTATATTTTAAAAACTCATCTCCGATCCAGCGTAAAAAAACAAAACCAAGATGTGTTTGTTTCATAATACTCCAAAATGGATGATAGCACTCCTCTATAGCGAAACATAAACCCCATAGAAAATCTGTGGGAATTGATAGAAAAATTAGAGAATCCAAAATTCTCAATAAAAATGATTTGCTTTGTGTTCTACGGAAAGAGTGGGCTAAAATTCCAAGTGAAGTTACGCAAAATTCCATTCCTAGAAGGTTAAAATCAATTGTAAAAAACAAAGGATCACAAACTAAATATTAGTTTTCTATTTCTGTACTTCAATTCTGAACTGTATTTATAGTGAGCTTTTTGCAGCTAAATTTCGATGGTATTATAAATTTTACTTTAACGTGGTGCGCCTTGCTACCACCATAACTAATTATGTAGTTCTCCGCGCTAGGTGTTGTGTCTTATTAATTGACAAACCAAATAGTTAGTTCCTCAACCTCTAGTAAAATAGACGCGACGTTTAGACATTCACAATATAATTTTTGAAACATTATCAGGATCTTTGATCAGTTTTTACATCATCGAAAGTCCAATTTTTTTAAGTTGGATTATAAACTATCCGTCTGCCCAATTTCATAGAAATCTGAATAGCGGTTGAGGCAGTATAGTGGAACAAACATCCAAACATGCGCATTTAAAATATTAATAGGATATTACTAAAAATTGTTTCTCTTTTCTCTGGGGCCAGCACTCAGGAGATAACCGCTGCACATGCGGTGCATTGTGCTGGAACTAGAGGAAAAGGATAGTAGGAGAAATGATAGAAGGTGAAGCTTCACTATCTTACAACACTGCTTTTTACACGTTATTTGTTTTTATATCATTCTTTTATTTCGCCGGTGCTACACAATACCGACGAAGGAGGGCGTTCTGATGTGGCTGTGGATTGGATACAACTGAAGCCGTTTCTCTTCAGTGACTATGCCTTCGTCACTGAAACTTTCAGACAACAACTGACACAAAGCCACACAAATGCACCTCAGAAAAAATGAAAGATGTTTTTTGAGTCTGAAACTAGAAAATTTACGTTTTGTAGTCAACGTGCAGACTACTTCGACCATCGCCACCCTTTGTTCTATTTGCTTATAAAATTAATATACTTTCATGCAGATAGCTGGTATTGGGTCATAGGTGATAGTTAGGAGGAGGAGTTAATTCAACTTTTAAACCATATCCTACAATCGGATATCAACGGTTAAGAAATTTCGTTGGCGACTATAGTTTATTAAAGAAGAATTCGAGTTTTTTTTTGACCAGTGCTCAGGGCATATGTCCTTCGTATGCAATGCATTGCACTGAAACCAGATGGAGAGAGGGATAGTGTAGAGAATAGACAGGTGGTGAAAGTGGTAGGAAGATAGAGCTTAATTGTTGCACAACTCTGTAGTTGCATGTTAATTATAAAGCAAAGTTGCAGCGTCTCTGATATTATTTTTGACGCATTATTTTTAAGCTAATGAGACCCATTTTATTTATTATTTCACTTCGGTGACGTTTTATTCTCAAATATTTAGTGCTTTATTTTTATTGCTTATTTTTATTTTTGTTTTGACCACCATCAGCACCCCCAAAACATTCTGAGCAATTTTATTTTTCTCTCATTTTGACATTCACGCCTACGGTGAATACTTTTTCACTCGAAATATTTCCCCTTTCCATAAATTTGCAATCGTGAAAAATTCCACGTGAATAATTACACATCAAAATAAAATTCCCTCTATAGTGAATGATTTTTTTCACTTTTCACTTTAATTTATTCAGTTGATTTGCTGAGGAATTGCATAAATATAATTTTTTTATATCATAATCAGCTATTATTTGGAGTTCTCTTACGGATTAACTTAACTGGTCGTACATCATAGTTCCAACCCTAAACATTTTATTTACATTGTTGGAGTACTCTATTTTTATTTATAAATTTTTTTTTAAATTCTTTAATTTTCATACTTTTGTTAATTCTTGCATTCAGGTACTTTTATTGTTCAAATGTAATACTTTTTATGCGGGTGACTAATTAAGTGGCCCCTGAATATTTAAAAACACATATTAACATTTAAACGCAGTAATTTTTATTTCTGTATTAAATTTAAATTGGTTTGCTTTTTAATTAATTTGTGTGTTTTTGAAATCTTCTTACTTTTTTACATTTACTTAGAATGATAATGAAAAAAATCCACGTAAAATTCCCGATACCACTTTTCACCTCGAGGGGAATTAAAATTTTATGTGAACAAAATTTCACTTCTTATTTGCGATAGGGGTGATTAACTTTTTATTCAAATATATAAAATAGGAGATAAAAATAAGTGGGTACTAAATTTGCACTGTCAGGGACATTTTACTGGAGTGTTTTTATGTTTTAAGATAGAACATATTGAAGTCAAGTATCAAACATCAACTACATTTATTCTGCGCCAGACTTTCAATCACGGAAAATCCTTTTGGAAATTCTTATATATATACATATATATGTATATATTTGTATGTATTGTATCATCGCATAGAAGCTGACACGCGCTTTTATTCTTGCCATCGTGCTTATACACGGAAATACATCTACCCTCCTTCTATTCTCCTTTCTCCTCTCCCCCATAAACTCTAGACTTGACGATTCCAACTTGATGTGTGTGATCTTTGAGTTTTTAAATGTTTTGGCCGACAAGAGTTAAGTCTCTAATCGATTTATTTCGCAATAAATGCCCTTAGTATGAACAAATATTCGCTGGCTATCGAACAACGAATACCGAATGTTAAATTAGTTTTCTGAGTTGGCAAGTCTGTCGAAATTTTTGCTGACCATCGAATGTTTTATCGAATAGAATTTCACATTCGATGCGTATCGTGATATGTTAAAATAGTTTAAAATATTATATTTTCGCGATTGTTTTATTATTTTTGTAAAATATAATTTAAAAATAAATTTTAATATATTTTGTTGTTAAAAAGATTTTTTTTTAAAAAATAACATCTATCGAATGCGCCTAATACTACATGGAAATCCGTTCGATACACAGTCGAACATCGAACAGCGTTCATAATAAGGGCCAAAATTTATTTTGAGTGATTTATACATTATAATCCTTACAGTTATTATTCGTACTTACTTGTGCTGTACATTGCGCTGTTAATCTGGTATTTATTAAAGCACTTAGATAACATGGATACTGAGACAATGGCCTCCAGTCTACAGTGATAACATTAAAATCTCTTGATATATACGCTTAAAAAATAAAGTAATAGAAGAGGTAACAGACTTTATTTCTTTCTTCTTGTTAATAATCTACTCACTAACCATTCCTTAAAAACTGCAAATGCTTATCCATAGAAGTCCCATTGAAACCATGCACTATGAAAACTGTTTCACGGTGTTTGCCGAAACCACCTTGATATAATGGCAATGGAGAGTGTATATTCAATGCAATACCATAGCGTGACGATTTCCTATATAAAAGAAAATGAAAAAAGAAAATATTATTAAATAATTAATTATATAAACAAATATGATACCCATTCACATAAACGAATAGTTTATTATTGAAATTACAGCCTAGTTTTCCCTTTTCATTTGCATGGAAAATATTATTCACAAATAAATTTTCATATTCAAAAGATGAAATGACATGGAATGTATCACTACTTCATATCGGAGAGCATCTTACCGTTGAAGAAGCAACTTTTTCTTCTATACAAAAGAGATCACTGTGAAGAGGTCACTAGAATTAGCTGCTACCCAAACATATTTATGGGGGTTTGTTTATTTAAAAAATTACATAATTAACAATTTTTTTTCGTTTTGAGTAATTTTTCAATTATTATTGGCTGCGAACAGAAGGTTAAATTTGGTTTTCGTGTTTGGTAGTTTTTCTTTACCATTTTAGAACTACTTGTGACGCGAATTTAGCAATGATAATCTAAGACTTTAGGTGGCAGGGAATTTTGGCCTTCTAAAGATCCAAAAGCAATTGATGAGGAACCTTTGCAAACAGAACGTGTAACTCTATGCTGAGATATGTGATATATAGGTGCAACTGACCTATTTTGCTTTCGAAACTGATGCTGTATATGCGGTTACGCTTAATGGATCATGCTATCGATAGATAACTAAATTTGGATTTATTTTAATGATTTGGATATCACTGGCATGAGATTTCATGGCAGACGCTGTAATATGTCACACAGCCATCGAAGCAATAAATTTATTGCACCAATGATATAGACAACACACTTATGCGAAAATAGTTGCTAAATTTAAAGTCTGCTTGAAATTGGATTGTTGTATGGGAAAACCGGGTTTAACGTACACTTTAACAATCGTTGAAAGGTGAAAGTGTATACGAGTATACATGCTCGTATTGTGTCTTCCAATAATAGGTTTTATTTTGATATTTGAGAAATCATCATATGTTTATTAAATTGTAAGGACGAGGGTAAGCCTTAATTATGGAAGACTAGCATATCGTTTCATTTCTATTAATGGCGTAGTTTTTTACTTATCATCTTACATGTTAAGTCATGACAACTGTTAGAATGATGAGTTATTTAAAAAGAACGCCTTACTGGAAAATAGTGCCAATCGATTCGATTATATGCTTAACTCAAAATCAGTAACGAGAGTAAAGGTGTAAAACCTCAAACCAACGAAATTTACATATAGACTAGCTCAATCATACAGCGAGATTAAATAAGGCTACAAATATGTAAGTATTATTGTCCGCACTTGAATTAATTATTCTGTACTTGATTTAAGAAAAGCCGCAGTTATCCTATTGTTAAGCATTGATTTAAGTACGAATGAATTTATTTTTATTTTGAGTGTACATACTCATTATAACATTATTACATTTCACTTTTATAATTAAAAAATTAACAAAACGCAATACTTTGCAGTTGTGCAAGAATTAAGCCGTACTTCTTCCTATCATTTCCCAACCTGTCTATTATCTTTTTGTTGTTATTTTCTAATATTGCTTTTGAGTTCAATTCTGTTTCATTAAACTTGAATTAATTTCTAATGCTATGCTATTATTTTGCACGGATATGTACAGACTTTCAGATTTTCATTCATAATTTTGTGCTCAGCGATTGTTTACACAACAACTTCTGTTAAGCTCAAGGTATTGTTTATTTATTTCAGTCATAAGGGTATTTACTTACTTTATGTTGCTATAATTTATTAACAATTTTATTCGAATTTGTTCATATTTGTAGCTTCTTTCTTTCTTTTACAAAATGGCTTATGATTTTCATAATATTTTCTATCCGCTTTATTGTAATTTTTATCCATCGCGTGCTTACTTTCTCAATTTTTTTTTCATTTCAACAATTTTCAAAGTTCATTAACAACTGTAAATATTTCTGTTAAAATTTGCAATTACGAGTAAACAGTTTCGTCAATATGATGTTCAAGATACCAGACAAATATAAATTTAATGCAGTTGTACATACTTATGTTAAATAAAAAATTTTAATCATAACTTTATGTACGTGAGAAGTTTCCCAGGCCCAGGCAATAAGAGCTCAACTTATAAAATTAAATACAGCCCCAGAATTCAACACAGAAAACAAAAACACAAAATTTTTTGTAGTGATTTTGTAAATTCGGTTCGTTCTTTTTTTTAGTGAAATATTTTAAATATTAGAAAATAATAATCCAAATATAGTTAAAAAGCAAAAGTTATAGCGAAAAGACACGGTAAGATATTTCTCTACATATTTACTTGTTTTCTTCCCACAACTCTGCAGATAGTCTAGTTTGATCTGAAAACTATGTGATTTGAAAAAAATAATTATACTATAAGATGACTTTATTCATACTTTTCTTTATTTTCTCACAGAAAAAAAATTTAATTTTTCAATTTAATTAACAACTTTAATTAGAATATCTTTTTTATATATATACACCTGTAGTAGAGAATCATTGCCTGCCTGAGTGTTACTTCTCTAAAAAATAAAATATATTTCTTCAATTGAAAGTTTAATCTATTCAAATTCAATTTTTAATGAATTAAATATATAATTTATTTTTTGCTATGAACAGCAAAAAATGGTGGCTTATTTTATTTTTATACAAACAGAAATTAACACCCAATATGTATTCGAATTGAATTCAAATACTTTCTTCTTGCTATTAAATTTGTTTTTCAAATTTTCAAAATATTTAATTAAAATTTTAATTAGTATTATGAAAAATTTAATTGAAAATTAATTCAATTAAGTCAACAGTAGTTGTCGTTAACTTCATAATTCATTATTCTAAAGATTTTGAAATTTTTATTAACCACCTGATTATTGTTTCTCTTTAGGTTTTAGAATCAAATAGGATACTATTTCACGTTAATTTATGTTCGTCGAAATAACACTTTTTCTTTTACTTTTCCCTTTTAATTTCCATGTAATACTTGTTACTCTCCAATAAGTTAACGAAAAATTATTTAAACAAACTCACTGTTAAGTCTCAAATTTTCTAACAAGTTTATAAGTGTGTCACGGAAAAATTAAACAAAATTCAGACACACACTCATTTAAAAGCGAATAATTTCCAGGATGTAGTTTTTCATCGACAACAATTTGACACAGAAATAAAATTTCATTCATTGTTTTCTGGAAAAACTAGTCTTTCAGTGTCTTCAAAACTGAATGGTGATAGGCAGATCATGGCTGCCAGATTTGATGATTTATTGTCATTTTGACGATTTTTGGTCCCGAAAATACCAAAAAGAAGTTCTGACGATTTTTTCTTTAAAAAATAATATGCATGCTATGTAGGTAACATTCAAGAGCACAAGCATTTCGTAAATGAGTCAATTAAAATTATGTAAAATCAAATGAAATAAAAACAAATGTCTTTTTGGACCCTTTTTTCCGATGGTGTAATTTATTTAGTATTTCCTGTTTGACCTGAAAATGTACTTGTAAAATTTACAAGTACATTACAAATGTAATGCATAGGCACATTTGTTTTTTCGGTTTGTGAAAATATCGACATTTATTATTGATTTCGCGTAGTTCTACCAAGTTTGAAGTGCTACCCTTCTCACAACTATTTTTACTGCGAAGTCTGTTCAGTGAAAAAAAACAGCAAAAAGGAAAAAAGAGATAATCAGAGAATTATACCTCAAAACGTAGTTTTTCCCCAGCTGTTAAATACTAATTGAGTAAGTTAAATTGACTAAATGAAATATGTGCGAAGACTAAATTAAATTTCTAAAATTATCTCAATTAAAATTGCTTCTTAATAAATATAAAATAAATCTTCTTAATAAATATAAAAAAAAAATTTTTAAATACACATTTCCCGTTGTCCGATTTTTTTGACGATTTTACAAAGCTGAAATTACAATTTTTTATATGTATTTTATCGGAATTTTTACGATTTTTTGAGAATTTTATGTGGCAATACTGGGCTGGGATAGTGAGTAGAAAATATTTGGAAAATACCAAACTTTGTCCAAATCTAGTTTCTTCCATTACTTTCGTTTGAAAAAGAGTTTTATATCACAAGATATTAAAAAATGTTTGTCTACTGTTTAGCCCATTAATAATGAGTTTTCTTTTTTATTTATAGATATTTTTATAATGGCTTTTAAAAGGATATAGTCCCAAAACAAGAACCAGTACCTCTAATAAATTTTTTTAAATGTTGTTCCACATTGAAAACCTGTTCTATCACTCTATTGTAAGAATAGCGCAAAAATTAAAATCGTGCGTTAATATTGATACACCTTAAAAAATAAGAAGAAAAGTGCACAAAAAATTTAAAAATAAGTTTCAGGTATAATGTAGGTACATACATATGTGTGCATGTATTCATGTCTCTGAAGGAAGGCTCACATAAATTGGTGACATTGTCGACAAACCGTCTACACTTTTTACTTTGCTACGTGTGTTGTAGAGAAACTTTTGCCACCAGAAAACTTATGTATGTACATGAGGCACCTGCAAGAGACATTTTACTACTATTAACAATAATGAATTCAGCTTATTACTGTGATTGTATTCCTTCCCAACACACACAATATCAAAAAATATATTTAACAGCTTGCGTGGCATAGCTAATCCATATTTTTAATTTTTTAGCTTTTTCAAAAATTTGGTTGATGGTCTACTGGAAATTGCTAATTTTCAGAACCATTGAAGTACTCATATAGACCATCTAAACCATACAACACACATAATAAATAAATATTTGAGATTAATGCAATTTATTAGAAATTTTAATTCAAAATTATTATAATATTAGTAAAATTGAAATAAATACATTGATATAATTCTGTTCTTGATTAGTAAATTTCTAGTCAAATCAGTGCACGAAAATATCGTTGAAAACATAATAGAATTAAAATTATTTTTACATAATTTTTATAAGAACTCAGTGGCAGATGTGATCAAGATTATCGTGGGTACCTGCGCATAGCGTCTAACAGTATGGTGCTCTCAACACTGGGTGAATTTTGGAACGTTCACCGCCGCACCCATGGGCACATGGAAAGACAACTTGTGACTGACTAGGTACACATAGGTTGCAATCCGTAATCATAGTTACTCTCCGGTGACTACTGTTGCATGGCAACAGCACCTAGATTAGTAAAAATTACGATATGTCCCGAACAGACCAATAACTACTCTCCCGCGTAACTTGGGGTATTAACCACAGCCGCCACGAATCCAATCGCAATAAAACCGGAACACAATTACAACCTATTCGGGATGGACACGAAGACAAAGTTTTCAAATAGAAGATGCAGCCATATTGTCATCAGACTTTAAAACCCGTGGGGTAGCCATGAAGACTTGGTAGACAAAGCTCTACGAGCTAAGTGGTGGTACATCAGTCATTAAACCCGTACTTTGCAGTAGCTATGTGGGCAAGTGGTTTTCCGTGGAACCAGACTAGACAAGGGCTGGGGTTAAGCAGCCCAAGGCCGTAAAACAATCCAAGTCAGATCTCTGGTAGGATCTCGAAGAGTCACCTCCTCTGTCTGTTCTGGGAAAACTCAAAATGATGCATCACCTTCCCTGTTATAATGCTTCACCGCATCAAAGGCCCTGTATATACGAGTACGAAACTATCTTAAGACCGCAATGTACATCATCATTAAAAGAGTTGCAGAAAAATAGAGAAATATCTTAAACTAGTTAGCTAGGTACTGCTAAATTTCCTGTAGGTTGTGAATAAGTCCATAACCCCCTTGCGGGAAAGAACTCGGTGATTATGGGACCATCTTTAAAGTAAAACATCAGAAAAGGAGCTGTTTGGTAACGCTAGATTATAGACGCTAAAGTGATTCTCCGTCACGCTGCTACATTATTTGCCTCGGACCTAATACTGGCAGTCCTGACCGAAATTATTTATATATGTAGGTATATAAATTATTATTATTATTTTTAACCGTTTGGGTTTTGAAAATTAAAAAAAAACAAAAAATTTACAAACGTGAATGAAATATGTAAACATTGAGTTTTTTATTGTTGTTTTCAACGAAGGATGATATTTACTCGTCTTCGTTAAACAGGCGAAATCTGTTCACAGCAGGTTGAATTACGGCATTCGATATCGAACGAAATTTCTATACATTTAAATAAAATTTTGTATTTCGATTCGAATTGATTTCCGCAATTTGGTACCTGGTCGGAGAGTCGATTAGGACGACCATAAGATGGACGTAATTTATGAAACACATTTTTCACACTGCACGAATTTTAATAATAAAATTCAATGATTTGCAAGCTTTCTTCGTTTGTTAACCTATTCAGCATTTCTGGAATTGCCACATATCACGAACCTATTTTTGGTACTGAAAAAATTTACACTGAAAACCGATGCTTGATTCTATAATTATGATTCGCTGTCTGAAACACGATTTTTTCAGTTAGTTCAGATAAACTAGTGATAATTTGTTATAAAAATTGTAGATGATATTAATTTGTACGTGCTTCGTGGTGTCTTCAGAATAAAACTACATGGTTCGCTCTCAAAATCTTGTATAACGAATAATGATTGGGATAAGAGAGCAAAGCTCCAATAATGCTGTTCATTTGAACATGGTATTAGGTTAGGTTAGAATACAGCCGACCAAGACGGGTTGACAGAAGTAGTACCGTAGTTGCCGTTTTGTTACCTTAGCCCCGTAGAAACCAGAAGTGGTCACAGTCACCCTGTGCCGTTCACGTACCTCGATAAATCCGCCAGATCCAACCGATAGCACAACCCCAAGTTGTCAAAGAAGGCGCCCCAAGGAAGCTTAGCCTCGACCTGAATATGGTGTTAGAAACCGAATAATTGTTTCGGTGCTGTATAATACGGTGTTCAGGAATGCACCTTTATTCAGATTTTTGCTGTAAATGTCTTTGTGAACCTCAATATTCCATACTAAATGTGAATTAAGTTATTGAGCAATAAGTGCGAAATTGCTATAAATACATATTGACCAAAACTTGAAATGCAACCCTTCTCACAAGTATTTTTATTGGGAAGTCTGTTCAGTGAAAAGAAAAACATTCTGTACAATGCAAATGTCAACAGTAAATAAAAAAAAGCAAAAAGGAAAAAGAGATGACCAGCGAATTGTGCCTCAAAACGATGTTTTTTTTCCAGCTGTGAAATGCTAATTGAGTAAAGCCTGTATTACATTCATTTTTCATTAAATATATAAAATTGATAGAAAGGGACAGCAAAGCCGAAAAGAAGCAAATACATTATAATATTTATATTTTTTAAAAAAACGCTAAATAAAAACATATGGTCAAAAACTAAGCTCAAAATCGTATAAATCTCTCAGTTGTCAAAAAAAAAAGATTTTAAATTCGAAGTCATTTTTAAGTTGACACTTTTTACTTTTTTATTGACAGTTACTAATTTTTTATCGATGAAACTAGTGAACGATTTGGCGTTTTTGGCAATCTTAATATGGTTCTACTTTTTACACCGATTAATTTTCCCATTACAATATACATACATATGTATTTGCGCTGTTCTCCAAAATTAAGTTACATAAAATAATATAAATACATTTGTGGCAACACTAAATTAAATTGCTTAAATTATGAGAATTAAAAATATTGTTAAAAAACTAGATTATCGTCCATGTTAAAAGGAACTAGAAAGCAAAAACATTTACAATCTAGGTATAAGTTTATTCTCATAAAATATCAAAAGATATACATACATATGTACATAATTATTTGAAATAAAGCTGAAGTCAAAATTTCTAGTCCTATTCAAATGGCAGCGAGTGTATGTATGTACCTATTTTTCATAATTTGTTAATGACATCGGCATTCTTATGTTTGGTGGAATAATTACATACATATGAGTTTTAATATTGTAACAAAACAAATTTTCTATTATTAAGATATTTTTATTATTAATAATTTTTGGGGAATGATAAAAAATATTTACCGTTCCAACAGTAACCAAAACACACTACACATACTTATTTATCTATTAATTAATTTACCTCTGTATGTACATAAGTATGTATCTATGAATGTACATACTAAAACCAAAGAAGACACCGAAAGGGCAAAGACGTGACTGGTTTCCACAAAAACATATGAAAGTAAGAAATTTACATACTTTTATTTAAATAAGAGTAATAAATTCTAAGACTGAATAGCTCTGAAGCGATGTGATTGTCTCGTAAAAAGTAGATATTTAATGGAATGAAATTATGTATAAATTTTGGGAAAGATTGCAATAAAAACGTTATTCGTATTATGGGCTCCGTATAAAAAATTTTATATCAGATATAAAAAACACAATAGTTCTTGAATACTTGAGTAGGTCAACTTTAATCAGCGCACCAAGCGTAGCAGTGAATATGTAGCTCGGGTTATTAAGCTTTCAATGACATGCTAAAATAAATGCGGCAACATTTTGTTATGAACACCAATGTTTACTTATCTTGTTTATAAAAACTATCAAATAAAAAAAAAGAGATAAAATGAGTTTCACTTTTGATTTTATATTGAAAACAACAGCAAAGTACAGATATATTTTTCCAATATTAGTTCTAGAACGAAAGTTGTTTTACGTGTTCTGTGAGTAATCGTAAAGACGAAGAAAAGCATGAACACTTGTCGTATAACTATTAGCTGTTGTTTCCAATGACATGATCCATGGGTGCATTACATATGACCATGTTTTTAACTAAAATGTAAAGCAACAGTCCAATTGAATGCGATTTTGTAAACATAACAAAGACATGGCGACTCTTAAAGTTCCCTTATAGATTAACTTAATACTGCTAGTACATCATAGTTCTCAACAGTTTGTTTAAATTTTTGGATATACTGGGGTGTCCATTTTTGGGTTTCAAAAGTAAAGTTAAATAAATCATACATAAAGTCATGATTTCGAAGAAACTTTTTTATTTCATTATAATGCTTGGATCTTCTCATTATATACGAAATACAATGTCATTTAAATGACCGCCTCTAGCTAGGTTGCAGCAGTCGATCCTTTTGAGGAATCGAGCGGAATCTCAGCGATAGGTTAACAAATGTGAATTTTCGAATGTTCCAACCTTAGAGGATTGTCCGCCTAGATATGGTCGTAGCCCCACAAAAAAGTCTAACGCCATCACATCGCATGATCTTGCTGGCCTATTTACGTCGCCGAAACGCGAAGTTATGCGTTCGGGAAACTTTTCATGGTACCGTCTTGTTGAAACCACATATTGTCCAGTTCATAATCTTCAGTTGCAGGCGAAAACAAATCGGTTATCATACGCCCATAGCGCTATGAATTGACGTTAACGGTTATGCCACATTTTCACTAACAGAAGCGATATTTTAAGCCACGTGATATTTCTGACCATATCTGTAACGCTTCCAGTCTCTGCAAATTTCTCAATAATCTTGTTAATCATTGCCCGAGAAGTGGCCACGTTTGAACCACCACATTTGTACAGTAAATGTTAACTATTTTTATGTGTTCTTCGGTTGTTGAACGATCCATATTGGTAAAAACCAAACTTCTTACTAAATATATGATTGCCAACAGCTTACATCCTTGCCAGACTGGCGGTTTTGAAAGCTATAAATGGATAACCCGATACTAGGTATTTTTACATAGTATTTGTGATTGCCAAAAAAACACTAAAAAGCACGGTAATTTAGGCAACTGTAGTTAATGCGGTTTCGATTTGCATTACCAGTATTACCAATTTTAGCGAACTGTTCGGTTGCAATCCATAATCGAGCCATTAATTCGAGTACATTTTAGTGCTTTTCTGGCAACTAAAAAATTTCAGATTGCTAGCCGGCAGCGCAACTGAGGTTCAATTGTCACTCATAATTCATTCATTCGAGCCATTAAATTGATTTGATTTTTAATTTATTTTTATGTTTCTAAAAAATTTTCCACTTTCTCCATTCAGCTAACGCGAATATAATTCAAGATATCAATTTTCCCCTCGAGTGGATTTAAAATTTCATGGAAACTAAAATTTATTAACACTTAATTAGGCGCATGCAGTCAGGATAAATTAAAATTTAAAAATCCATGTTCGAGTTTTCGGTGTTCTCTCCCTTTATTTGTAGCTTTGTATCTCTTACGGGAGTACACACATTAGTTGCGATTCGATCATGATAGTGACACACGGTTGCTTTACTGGACCCCTTGCGACTTATTGCGTAACTTTTTTGGTTGCGGAAAGTACTTATTTTCGAGGTTTTATTTTGACTTTTTATTTTATGTATTTTCTGTGTTCAGTTGTAAAAATGTGCGATATTGTTTGTTCTGTGTGAATAAATGTATTTAAATTGTTTTACATATACATATACGAGTATACAGACAAATCTCGTGTGACGACGTTTGTCCGGCTTAATTTCGGAACTACTGGATTGATTTTAATGATATATATATATATATAACTTTGCCCAACTTAAAATACAGGCTATATTTGATTTCGATTAAAGACCGCGATTTTTTGGAAGGGCAAGTAGGGGTCAATATATGCCTCCCCGAAACTATACAGCAATCTATATAAAAATGAAACGAAACCAACTAAATTTAAAACACAAATAGTTCAGCGTCTAGAAGGAGACCACGAAGGTAGGTAGAGGGCAATGTGAAATGAAATTTAAAACATAGATAACTCTGCATATAAATAGATTATACGAGTATATATTTTTTGAAAACTATATTTTTCAAAACGACGACCACTACGGGAGGTAGGGGTCAATTTCCGCATCTCCGATAATAACTAACCGATGTTAATGAAATTTAAAACCTAGATAGGTACGCGTCCACAAAGACACATATATTTTTAAAAATAGGATCACGAGGAGACGTAGGGTATGCCTCTCTGAAGCCATCCAACCGATGGAGATAAAACATGAGCTAAGGCGTGGACAATATAGTATTTCAATAAATATATAACGTGAAATCAATCTGTTTTGCGTTTATTCTTTTTTTATATTGCACAGTGAAACGTGCTTCTGACGTTTTGTAGTTGTAGTTGGTTTTGTAGTCAACGTCGAGACTACTTCAGCCATTGCCACCTTCTTTTGTTTGTTTTCTTTTTTTAAAATTTTTTTTCAAATATACCCAGGATGGAGGTTAATCTTATTCATACCGTTGCAGGAAATATACCATATAAAACAGTCTTGGTCAAAAATGCCAAGAATGTTGAAAACATCGGTATATGAAATTGGTTTCGGATATGGTGCCAAATAGCGGAACTAGAACTATGCCAAAAATTGCAGAACCATATAGAATATAATTTTAAAAAATAATTTAAATAATTGTAAAAAAAAATCGAATAATAACTGTGAATTGTTGAATTTTTGAACGTAATGCTAATTAAAATTTTTATTATATATTTTTCTTTAAGTCCACCAACTCACATTGTACGTAATATATGTATACATTTTACAAAATTTGTGCAGGCAAGCTCCAAGGCGAATTCATACCAGGTGGCTGCATGACCTAAAATTCTCATTAGCTGATTTCTGTTCAGTTGTCAAAGTTGTGTTCTACTCAAAGCATGTTAGTACGTAAACTGTTTTGACAACTTAAATAAAATTGTTGTGTTTGTAAACAAAAATTGCTGTTGTTGTAAAAACGAGTTCACCAGTTACTGAAATATAGTAAAACTCCCTATAACACAGTATGTTAGTTGCGCCTTATAGGAAAACGAGCTGTACGAGCATTCTCGTACACGCAACTGAGCACATTATAAACTTCATAGTATAAAAATATACCGTGGGAAATCGCCTTATATATTGTAAAACACGTGTTAGTTATGCGAGGGACATAAAATCGCGTCATTTAAATATGCGTTATAAGATTACCGTATTGGAGGGATGATTACTGTACTGTTCAACAAAGAAAACGTGATTTTCTCGTGTCCTATTGTTTATTTATTTTATTTTGTTAATTCACTAACACTTTTTGAAAAATAGCGCCAATTTGAAATCTTGTTTGTATTTTGGAGCAGTTTTTATAATGCAGGTTTGCAACTACTTTGATGTTTAACTTGTACCTCTTCTCTTAAGCCGTTGAATCTTAAATTCATTATCAGGTGTTGTCAACAGAAATACTCGTACATAAATATTAGACTGGCTATTGATTAGAAAATAATTGCTTTAAATGGTATTTCCGCACTTTAAAAAAATTATTGCTATCGAATTAAATGGATTATTACAAACACTTTTTTTCCAAAACTTTCGCAAAAGTAGATTTTGGCATATAATTGTGGTCAGTAGGTCACTTTGACATCACCAAATGCCATTCTTCCCCTTTTGTTATTTTTTGTACAAAATGTCAACTGAAATCAAATACAAAATCCTCTTATGGAGTTTGTTTTGTTGAATAAAACTGTTTGCCATTTTAAAATGTTTTCACTTACGGTGTGTATAGACGATGAATTATATACGGATTTGGACACAAGTTGTTATTCCTTAAAAAACATTTCACAATATTAAAATCTAAAGCACCACTGCGCATGAAATTTGTCAAATCCACTTGATTTAAAATTATTGAATGAATCGTTAATACACTAAATAAAATTGCTATTATGCAGGTAATAAACATTAAGTTCATTTTTAATTTTTATTATTTTTTTTTTATTATAATTACTATTATTATATATCCTTTTTCTTAATGTTCAAGGCGTCGTTAGTTGTTGTGGTCATATAGTTTTCCTTTCAAAACAACATTTCCCCCTCTCTTTATTCGCTTGTTATTTTCTTTGAAATATATTTATTTCAGTTCTGATATTTTGAATTTTCATTTAGCGCTCGCGTTGTTGCAACTTGTTGCTTCCTTGACTTGTCGTTTCGTTGTGTTGACTTGAAAAAAAGAAGAGATACTTACAAACTTGTGTGTATTAAATGCATCTGGAGCTACACTTGAATTCCTGACATTTTCAATTTAACCAGCCAATTTCACTTCACTTCTATGGCCGCAGTTAGACAAACCTACTCTTGAGCGCATTTCAAGTTATTGTAATTGGCTCAAAAACAGTTGATGGTTGTTTTGTTGCTGCTTCTGAGCAAAAGCCAACTGTTAGAAAAAATAAATAAACGCTTAACAAACCATAACGTGATTATTGTGTTGTAAGTAATTTTGATGATCCTCGTTACGATTTTAAATTAATGAGTTTCTTTAATATGTTTGTTTCAAGTAAGCGTGGTGAGCGCTTTTCCACACATCACGTACATACGAGTTTTATTTTTCTTATACGAGTAATTTAAACATTTTCATTATATTGTGTACGAGTAGTTACCATTATTACATTTTTCATTGCTTCGTATTCCTAATGTAACAATTTTTTGGTTTTGGTTTCTTGACTACATTGACGTGCTTGTTATTGTAATTTTAATTTGATGTGGGAAATTGTGTATTTTTACACATTTGGCATGTGTTTTTTAAAATCTCTGCAACAAAATGTATGATTTTTTCACACAACTATGCGATAAGGCGCAACATAACAAAGTGACAAGAATATTTTTAATAACAAATGTGTTTCAAAAATTAGTCTGTAATTTATTTACAGTTGAACATCAGATATCCGGCCCTCTGCTAACCGAGTACATCCATTAAACTTTGTTTTATAACTTCTTTTAGCCGTGTTCTTTTTTTAAACTACCATCAACCGTGTATTATCTCTATTATCCGTGCAACATTTGCAGTTTTTTGTTACATACTCATGTCTTCTTGTTTTTGTTTATTTTTTTCATTATACAAATCACATTTGTGACTTTTGACTTTAGTCATTAAAACGAAGAAGAAAAGTTACTTCTTTAAAAGACAAAATTCCCTTAATTTATGGCTATCGAAAAAATATACCGATTGTTGTTCGAAAACTATGAAGTATTTTCTTTGACATCTATTTTCCGTATTAAGTTTGGTCCCGTGCGACCAAGATAATCGATGTTCAACTGTATTTTGTTTTTGTTGTTTTGCAATTGTTGCTACATGGTGGCGCAGAATTAGCTATATGGTTTAAATGGTTTAAAACTTTTTTATTTATGCGATTATTATAATTTTTTTTCAAAATACAGTATATTATTGGGTAATTTTTGCAATTAGCTTTGTAAGTGATGTCCATTTTCTGCTTCGCACATACGTGCTCTTTTTAGCATATTTTTTATATTTTCGCAAAATTTCGGGTGTAATGGCCAAGATTTCATTTCGAATATTGGTTTTTAGTTGGAGTATGGTTCTTGGTTTGTTAACGTACACTCTTTCTTTCAAATATCCGCAAAGACCACAGTCAGGAGCAGTTAAATCTGGTCAACGTGGAGACCAGTTAAAATCGCTTGTGCGCGAAATAATGCGTTCGCCGAATATGTCCAATTACAAAACTATTGAGGCACCTGCAGTATGTGCTGTGTTCGATCGTGTAGTGATTCATAATTAAATACGATTATTTCAAAAATTAATGAACGGTGCGGAGGGAGGGTAGCGCCGTTGGAATTATCGACTGTGCGGATTTGTCAGTCACGATGTCGCAGTGGTCGAGTGAGCATCGTGCGTTCGCTGTGGAGACATTTTTGAAGAGTAATGAGTCTTACGTAATTGCTCGTCGACAATTTTGTTCAAAGTTCGGTATTCAGCGAATAAGTGATGGACCGAGTGTAAATTTAATTCGTTCGTGGGTGCAGAGATTGCGCATTCCGTGAATGCCCCACGGCCAGGGCCCAGTCGATCTTCAAGAACTCCCGAAAACATTGAACTGGTTGAAAGTAGTTTACGGGAAAATCCGCGACTTTCAATACGGAAAAGAGCAGGCTCTGAATAAAACTTTTTGTCAATTATTACGTTTTTTATTTAAGTTTGAAAATATAAATCTGCTACCAGACACCCTTTATTTCTATAGATTGTTACTTTTGTCCCAACTGCAAGATGGTTCCACTCTTGCATGCGTAAATCTGGTAATTCTGCGTCTAGTTTCGTTAAATGTAAATCCAGAATTAGATCACTCAGCTCAGCTTAAGTCACTAAATGGCGTTCTTCATCAGCGTAAGTAATATTTTTTCGATTTTTTATACTGAATACAGCAACTTTTGTTAAACAGAAATAACAAGCGATTTGGAGGTTACTTGAGTCCAGTCATTTTTTTCCCATTAACAACATTTTTAGTTTTGATTACATATATAATAAAAAAAAAATATAAAAAATTAAACAACCTGCTTAATCGAATCAATCAAAACATTATTTTGCTAATTATTAACTTAATTGAAAAATAAACACAAATTAATTAATATAATGAGTGAATTAAATAATTCAGAAACTGAATTATCAATTAAATGCATATGTACTTATATTTTTATTATTTTCTTAATTTTTTAAATGATTGAAATATACTAAAAAAAAAGTGAAAAAAGTCATTAATTGCTTTTTTATTGAGGGAATTTGGAATTTAAGTGACATGACAGATTTGCATATTTATATTGTAGTGTACATATTATTTGCTTAAACAGCAATTGATTTTATCAACTACTT
The DNA here is from genome assembly GCA_963924685.1 of Dexiosoma caninum. Classification (NCBI taxonomy): domain Eukaryota; kingdom Metazoa; phylum Arthropoda; class Insecta; order Diptera; family Tachinidae; genus Dexiosoma; species Dexiosoma caninum. The sequence continues at coordinate 70,492,972 of OZ004727.1, forward strand.
TTCTTTTTCTAATTGCATGTAAATTCTAGGTTACCTCTCCCATTCGCGCCCCTATCATGACTGAAACAGCATGGTTCGCTATACAAAAGTTTAAGATCGAACAAAGGATTCCGTAAGTTCGTGTTCATATTATGAACTTGTATTCAAGGAATTTTGTTAAAAATATAGCAAAATTTACCTTAAAAGAATTTCTTGTAAGTACACATAAGTCTTTCACCTTTCTAGTGTAAACTTTCAGTAAATCAAGTAATTAATTAAATTAATTAATATATTAATTAAATTTTAACTAAAAATCAATTAAAAGTTAATTAAAAAAATTCATTTTTTATTTTTGATCAATTAACAGCATAATTGAATTTCAATATTATATTAAACAACAACTTTAATTGCAAAAAACTACTGTGCACATACTTACATATGTGTGTATGTAAGTATTACAATGACAATTGTATGCATGTATGTACTTATTTGTAGATAGTATTCAACAACAATATTTGTGAGAAGTGTTTTTGAAGAAAAATTTGTTAAAAAAGAAAGACCGAATGCTGCCATTTTCTAAAAATTTAAGAACGGTTCGCTAATTATTGCACCGAACTTCCAAAGCTAAGTTTAGTATTTTTAGAGAAAATACCAAAGAAACCGGTAATATTTCGAGCACGGTTTTATTCAAATATCATCACTATTTAATAAATTGTATTAGAATACAGAATACTAAAATTAATCCATTTTATATTACCGCTGCTGGCTTGTACTAGCTGGTTTGTAGTGCTAAATTAGTTTATGTAAATGTTAAGTTGTTCTTTCTCCTTCTCAGTTATTTAATTTCTATTAAATCCAACATAGTGATATCAACTTAATATTATTGTACCTTGTTGCCCTATGCATATTTAAAATTGCTAAATTGTTATTTCTTCAGTATTCTGTGTGCGATATAAGAGAATTCAAAATAATGCCTGTTTAAATCTTCATTGAAAGTATTAAGGCGAATCACGATGGTGGATGTGGAAATTTGCATTTTGATATCGAAAAAAATATGGAAACTCTTAAAAACAGTTAAGCGCTTTATATATGTATTTAATAATACGGTAGTTAATTTATATATCGTCACCTGAAATGCAAAATGGCGTCACAACCAAAAAACTCAAAAATAAAAATAACGACTTTATTAAAGAAATTAAAAGGCGGTTTTTACTAAGCTCTCAAAATCAATTTATTTCATGCTGTTGAGAAATAATGAAACAATGGAAAAACGTTACCAGTTTACTCTTTTTGAGACATAATTTTTTACGTTGTAAATAAACTCATAATTTTATTTGGTTGGTATTGCGAAAAAATCATATTCGTAACCACAACACTTTTCATTTTATTAAGTTTTTTGTTTTTCCTGTACAATTATCAAGTAATGATAGGCCCTTTTGCATTATAGTATAAGGGGCATAAGTAATTACCCGATGTTCTTTTGCTGTATTTTTATTTAATAAAAACCTTTGGATCCGCATGTATGGTCACCAACTCTGGCGGTGGCCACTTAGCCCATATCATAAGCAGTGCTAAGATTTGTCTTAAAAAAATAAATTTACAGCAAAAGAACATCGGGTGATTACTTCTGCCCCGGGTGATTACTTTTGGCCCACCCTGTACATAGTGATTGAAAAAAATGTGTTTCAATTACATATGTAACTGTCACACTACGACCTCTTCTTATTCTGAACAATTTTTTCTGGTCTCATGGAGTTGGTTATAACCAAGTTTTACAGTATACATTCTTATTAAGAATTATTTTTTTCTTCTTACAACTACCTACATACATACATATAGTTATTTAAATTAAAGTTAACTTACTTGCTATATAGTTGAAATTTTAAAAACTTATGCGGACATAAATCTGTTCTAAGAAGTTGACAATATATGGGCGCTATATTGATGTGCCGTTGTACAAATAAATTAAGATCTTGACGACTCCATACATTAGATGGTGCTAAAAAGTGTCCAATTGTTGAGATCATAATTGGAATTTTAAATTTATTCAATAAACAAAATAGATAAACACCTTTAACACTGGCAGAATGGAAACATAAAATGAATAATATTACATTGCAATTCGCTATACATTTTTTCATTATTATTTGATTATTATTTGATTATTTCTCTGCAACGTTTAAAACCACAAATAAATGCGCTTCTCTTACTTCATAGAAAAAAAAAAAAAAGTTACACTTTTTTCGGATGTTGGCTTGCTTAACGCACAGTTGTATTCAGACTAATTCTGACATAATTTAATGCTCAATATGAAAGTAGCAGCAGTCTTATTTTTGCGCTTTTATTTTTCATTCTTGCAAATCTAGTTATTCCACCAGTAATGTAAAGAATAAAAAAAGAAAATTATCTTTACGACTACATAAGTATGACTGACAATGCCTATTAGAAGCTATTGGCCAAAGAGGCCAGTTTTTTAGACTTTTTTAGTTGCTTTTGAAATGTTTTGACAGTTGGCAACATTATTATTCATAACACTGTTATTATTATTTTTGTAGTCGTTCAAGTATTTTCGTGCAATTTTTAACAAAATATTTGTTTTTTTTTCTCAATTTTCCAATTTTTAGTTTATTTAAATACATATATTAAATGCTACAATTTATCAAATAAAACTATGCAAACGAAAGCAACAATTTAATTATGTTGTATTAAATATTATTTCATATTATTTTATGTCGTTTTGACCAAATGCGGCTTCAGATCATCATTACGAAATATTCTTTTCAAGATTTGACACAGTTTTTAAGGCGTAAATTACGACGCATCTGTTTTTTTAAACCAAATCAATGAATGATTGAAATCCTTAAGAATGCTAGACTAAATGCGATTTCGATTAACAACAAGAACGAACAAAAGCTAAAATGCCTGACTGTCCATACACAGTCATACTTGTACAACTGTGAGTTGGGCCTCTTAATCCACAAGCATTTGCAGTTAAAGTAATATGCCTATAGTGAAAACTTTGTAGTGTACTTTTAGGCAGCATTGTATTGCCACCATCGTGAGTTTTTCATACGCGCAAGCATGAAATGCTTGAAAATACAACATATCAAAAACGGTATAACTTAAAATGTTATTTTCACAAATTAGTTTAAAAATTCTAATTCACATAAAGTTGTTTTCTTGCAGGTGTAGAAGAAAATAGCTCGGAGGAGCAGCGAGAGTAAGCACCGGAAAAACATTAGGATCTTTACTGGCAACCAAATTGCAATTCTTGCCTTGACTTGTAAGACATCATCTGCGAAGCTGGTCACGCGATGTAGAGAAACCCTGAGGCAGGTCTACTGAACGGTCAGATGACGCTACTTTTGGTGCCGGGCCGCTGCAATATTGAGGGGAAAAATGGCCAACAAGCTTGCTCGTGAGGGGACGACTTTATCCCACCCACTAAATGCAAATGTCCTGGTGCCTATACGGTAGAGATTATAGCAAAGTTGTTTGATAAAGGGGGAATACAGGTGGAGCGGTTTGAGTTTCTGCTCCATCTAAAGGCCGACTTGGCCGACCTATAACAGGGGGAAGAACCGACAACATTATACAGATATTAAGAAACCGGTTTTTGGAGAGGATCGCTGATGGCCTTGGAATACGTGGGAATACACTGTGCAGAAGCTGTGATGAGGTCGACAGTGTTGTGCGAGTGCCCGACGGTATGCAGGGGAAGACAAATGGCGCTAGAAGACACGAGCTGCTCCGATCTCAACAGTGTGGGGGGACATGGTTTCCATCGGAGTAGTTCAGATTTTGGAACTGAACGGCTGTGTATAGCCTCGTACGCATACGTGGCTACTACAGTCTACGTTAGCAGCTTGATTCCTTTTTGGTTTTCGCTAGTTTTCGTGATATCAAAATGTAACTATGTGCTAATTGATCACCTTTATCGTTGAGTTCCACCCGAACCAACCGACTAACAATAAAATTTAAGCGTATTTTATACAAGATAAACAATGAAGATTTGTAAGCATTGTAAACTCAAGGGTGGCGATGGCACGATGGATGGTAGTCTGCACGTTGACTACACAACCAAAAAACAGACCTGGGTTCAACCCCAGTTTCAGACAAAAAATTTTAAAATAAAAATAAACATCTCGCATTTTTCTGATGTGCATTAGTGTGTCTTTGTGTGTCAGTGTTGTGCTACACAATACCGACGAAGAAGGGCGTTCTGATTTACCTGTGGATTGGATACAGCTGTTGTTACTGTTCAGTGACCAGTGACTATGCCTTCGCCACAGAAACCTTGCGACAACAACTGACACACAAATGCACAACAGGAAACTGCGAGATGTTTTTATGAGTCTGGCACAGGGGTTGAACCCAAGAAAATTTTTCGTTTTATAGTCAACTTGCAGACTAATTCGACCATCGCCACCCTTTGAATAACTTCAACTTAATATGCGAAAAATTCTGCGAATTCTTGTTACTGCTTCGTTTGTGCGTATGTAAGAAATTTTGATTGACTGCTGAAGGCAATGTAAATGTAAACAATTATGAAAATCATCAAATTATTATGCACTGAATCAACTGAGTCAATACTGTATAGATCAACCTCGTTACAAATATAATTCATATTTTAGACTAGTCGAACACTCTAGCAGTGGGATAACTTTGTAGACATTTTTCGTTTTTACAACTATTTTTCATATGCAATTATGAGAGTTATCCCTAATCTAGGCAATGCTCAATTGCGTTTTCCAGTGGGCAGTGTGACCATATAAAAAATTTGCCATATAAAATTGCATAGTGAAACGCACTACAAGTCAGTCGTTTGTTTAACGTTTTTTGTAATAAAATGCTGAAATTGCGTTTTTTTGTTAATGTTGGAACGTAAAATGTAGCTGACCATAAATGTTCGTAAATTTTCTCAATTATGAGTTGGAGATTATGAGATAAGTATATGTACACGGAGGGCCAAAAGTAATCACCCGCGGCATAAGTAATCACCCGAAGTCTTTTTGCTGTAATTTTATTTAATAAAAACCTTTGGATCTGCATGTATGGTCATCAACTCTGGCGGCGGTAACTTAGCTTATATCATAAACAGTGCCAAAATTTCTCTTAAAAAAATTACAGCAAAAGAGCATCGGGTGATTACTTATGCCCCGGGTAATTACTTTTGGCCCCCCCTTACAACAAACCAATATTCTCAAAATTAAACCGTTCCATTATTGGAACAATAGGATAATAAAACAATGTAAAATTTTATAAAATTTACGTCATAAAAATATACGGCTGCTTTAGATTTAAGAATTACTTAATTTGTTTGTTCTGGATGTCTGTAAATGAAATTATTTCACAGTTTTGGTGGGTCTGTCTGTGGTTCTACATCTCATATCAAAACTGCCATACAGCTTCTATATGGATAACTGTTTTAGCTAAATCTACTAGACTAAATAACAAAATTAGGTAACGATGCAACAGGTACTATTAGATCTGAAAAATCCAAAGGAGCTGAAAAGGATACCTTATGATCAGTGCACAGATTCCGTATCAGATATTACTCTCGTGCGATACAACGATATTAATATTGTTCCTGTTGCATCAGCACAATGCGGTATAGAGCGCTTTGGAAAAGTCAAATGCTATTTCGATAAGTAACAGAAATATGTTGATCAACCTAAATGTATCATAAACTATAACAGATCCATGGGTGGAGTCTATCGGGTGGATAAAAATGTAGGATCTTACCGGATTTTTATTTATGGTCGTTATAATCGACCCATCAAACAGGCTATTCAAGCTCTTATGGCAAATTTTGCAGTTTCACTTTGTTGGACATTAATCCACAAAATTCATATGCGAAGAGTGTCTACCAAGGGAAATAATCCTTCTGTATCGGCCAGTGTAAATGAAGATCACGATATATCATGTTGTCAAGGTACTGACTATGTTTTTTTTTGCCAAAAATGGAAGAATTGGACTTGATTGCCATGTTATTTCAACAAGACGGTCCCATGCCGCACGGGAGCCGATACCATGTACCCATTGAAAGGCGAGTTTGGTGAGCACGATACTTTTTTTGTGGGAATACCTGTAGTATCTCGTGCACAGGTACAAGCCAGCCACAATTCCAGCACTGGAAGACAACATTACAGCTGCCTTTGATGAGCTACCACGGACATGCTAGAAAATTATTCAAAATTGGAGCTCACGAATTTTCTGTGTTCTTTTTTATAGTTTTCGAAACTCAAACCGTTAAAAAATTACCCGATAGCTACACATGCATTTATATTATTAAAAAATTTACGAAAAATTTAAAGACAGAAGGAAATTCATTTGGGTTTTTCTCAGCGTGGTGTTGCAAGAATAGTTAACGCGTTGACTCTTCAAACGGAATATGCAAGGTTTAAGATCCGGTCAGAGCGAAAATTTTTCTATTGCGTGTGTACTAACCGCGTTAAACATCAACATGCTTGACTGCGAAGCGAATACACGGTAGGGTATTGCGATATATTTATACTATTTCCTTTGTATGATGATGACGAGAAGCGTGTAGTAGCCAGTAATTACATGAAACGCTATAACTCGTTAACGCCAAGATGAATTTTAATGATTGTTTCACTATTAATTAAATTGCGATGTTGGCTTTACGCCGGCTCCAGGCATGGTGACAATATTATTTGGCAGAACAATATTATTTGTAATTTGTTGAGACAGAACTGTTGCACACATAAAATTAATTTTATGTTGCCAAAGGCAGACAATTTTATGAAACATCAGAAAACCCATATTGGTTTAACTAGTTTTTACTTTTGTTCAGTGTAGATCATAAAATGCACATGTCTTCTACTATTGGTGTTTTTAATTCGTCGGCGTCAGATAGTGCCCTACAGTTTATGTCAACGTTTTAAAAATTTACATTTTCATATGAAAATATTTTAATCTAAAGTGTTGTAAAGTATTATGAGTTGTCAGTACAATGAATAAATGGTAAAAACGTGAAAATAAGGAAAAAAGCAAAAAAATTTTATCAAAAATTGGGAAAATATGTGGGAGTGGATCCAATTTGTTAAGGGCGTCGTACTACGTTATTTTTTTAAGTGAAATGTCATCAAAAAAAGTACGATCGTATCAACTTTACAATCAGTTATGCACATCCTGCGTACATGTCTACAATTTTGCTATTTTAAAATATTTACAATTAAAATAAAATGGTTTTAGTTAAAAAAATTAGATATTAAATTGTTATTCGTTGTTATTATTGTGATCAATAACAAAAGATAAAATTTAAATTGCCACGATTAACACAAAAAAAAATAAATAAAAAAATATTTATTTAGAATGCAAACAAAAGTTCTGTTTAAACATTTGAACATTTGCTCATGTTTGTGGGAAACAAACAAGTTCAAGCAATATCGAGTGTTAAATGTTTAACCAAATTGTACGGATTATTTCATATATTTTGTGCCTTCTTATTATAATTCAATGTGAAAATAAATTTAAAACGTCTGCCTGCATGCCCAGAGTATCAGTATTAAGTGGCGTAGATGCATTTCTTTGTAATTTTTTCCGTAAAAACTATATCAAGAAGGATGTAGATGAGACACCAAGTGAAATAAATGGGGACGTATTATCAAATCAACAACTTAATTGGACTACAGTAAGTTTAAGGGCAAAATGAAATGTCTAACAGCTGCTCTCTATATGTTACGTTGTAAATCAAATTGTTGCATCTCTTATTTCATTATTTTACATCATTGACTTTTTATTGCTCAATAATTGGCTGGACGGGAGATTGAACCCAAGATCGTTTTAGTTGTTTACGCATTCTTCACATATTTTCAATTGGATTAAAATCAGGAAATCCGTCGAATTGGGAGAACCACGCATAAAATTTGCAAAATGTGAATGCCTGCCATTTACTTTTTAAAGATTATTTCATGTAGGCCCGGTATGTGGTCCATCCGTGAGCTGCAATTTTGGTATACTCTTGGTAGCATTTCGGCAGTTCCCTCAGCAATGGCGGCTGCCTTCCAAGGGTGGATTTGTGGCACGTTTGTCCCTCTACACGCCAGACAAAAAGAGTATAATGAGGTCGAATCGCATGACCTTAGTGGCCAATGGACTGCTCCAAAACGTGTTCTACCCAACTCCCTTCTCAATAGGTTCATGGTGTCGCGTATCGTGTGGATTATGGACCGTCTCGTTCAAGCCACGTTTCAATAAAGTCAAAATCTTTTATTTGGGGAAAAAATTTTTCAGCTGATCAATGACTATGGCGACAAACTGACATATTACGATTTTCTTTGACACTGGCCCATACAGCAGCAATATTTTCCTCGGTACGCACTCTTCGCATACGGGTTGGTGGATTAATGCCCAATACAACGAAATTTGTGTCGCAACAGCTTGAATAGCCTGTTAATTTATTAAACACATTTCTCACACAGCTCGAATTTTGATAATAATATTCAATGATTTGCAATTGTTATTCGTTTTGAAATGGCAATCCTTTTTTACACCGAAAAACCAAACAGCAAAAAAATTATACGATACAAATTAAACCTCCATGAAACGTCTATGACAAGTACAGAGCGAAATTTTTTTTTCTTGAACCAGTGTTCAGGGGATGTTTTCGGAGGAGGATAGAGGGACATGTGTGTACATTCGACTTCATTTTTCCAACATCGCTATAGACAGAGAAAATTTTTACGAACGGTTCGGGTACAAATATTATTTCTCTTAAAAATTTTTTCTTCCGACTTACACTGGTCTCTCTCTTTCACTCTCACTCTCTCTCCCTCTCTCGAGGAGATAATATCCAACCATTTTTTTTGGTGTGTGAGGTAGGGTTGAAAATGCCTTCGCACTTACAGAGACCGTCGTCAGCTGCGTCGACTGGTGTTACCAAAATTCCCTCCTACTCCTCTGGGTAGATTCCGTCACGGTACCGCTTTATGCATTACTTCGGGAAGGCCCAGAGTTACGTCCTCATCAGGACCGCCCTTACTCACCCACGCCTGGGTCCGCCAAGTTTGCAGCCGGGTCCCATCCGGCCCCTCCGCCCTGGCCCTCTAAGATCCGACGGTGGCAGCCGCCCGCTTGGCCGGTGCAGCCCGTTTTGCAGAGGGCGCCGGACAGCCAGCAGCGGTTTAGCGGGGGCAGCCGGAGCCCTAAGCCGTCTGGAGGGGGCATTCGGGCCATTAGCCAGTTTGGTGGGGGCAGTCGGGCCGTCAGCCGCCCGTTTAGCCGTAACCGTCGCAGCAGCAGGCGAAAGCCCCCTGAGAGCTGAAGTCCGGTAGGGACCCGGGAGCGTCCCGTTCCCCTCAGCTGCCTTCCACGCACGCCTGCAATAGAGCGCGCCATCAAGCAGCTCGGCCATTTTGGCCACGCCCCCCTTCACCTCAACGCTAATGTTCCTCTGCCGAACACAAGCCTCCCGCATCCCGCTCAAAACAGCCCTGCATTGAGCGAATGCGTCCTCCTCCTTCAACCTGATATCGCGGATACGTCCCAGTCGCGGCGATCCCCTGTCGGTCGGTGGGCAGACAACATCCCGCAGAGTCCGCCCATCCACAGGCGAGGCACAAGCCGCCCGAACCGTGGCCACCACCGGGGGCGGGAAGCATTTCACAGGAGGCGACCTCAGCACCAAGCTGTTCCTCCTGAAGGCCACACTGCTCCCCTCACCACCACCCGGCGGGCTGGTCCCGAAAATCACCCAGCGCCGGGGAGCGGAGGAGTCTTGGACACCGTTGCACATCGCGCCCGCAGCAGCGGCCATACGGCGCCATTCTATTAACATCTTTGTTAATGATATTATGAATATCTGTGGCTAAAATATACATACATATATAATAATTTCATTTTTTATCACTTCATTACATTTGTGTAAATTTAATTTAAAATTTTACCATTCAGAATGATTGGATAACTAAGAACAACTATTCATTGGAAATTTACCATATTTCAACATCAGATGGTTTCAATTTAACATTGCATCGTTTGCCGCGACCAGGTCGCCGTCCAATATTGTTAGTGCACGGTTTGTTAACCTCCTCCCTAGCTTGGGTTATCATGGGACCGGCAAATAGTTTAGGTAAGACTCAAGCTCTCACCCAACAATGCCTACTTTGCTAATATAACAATGCAAGGCTTAGTGTTTTCTGTTCACCCACCAATCCATTTAATGTTTTTCATTCATTTAGCCTTTCAGCTATTTAACAATGACTATGATGTTTGGTTGGCAAATATGCGTGGTTCTTCCTGGTCGCGCATTCATTCACGTTTCAAAGTTGAGGATAGTGATTTTTGGAACTTTAGTTTTCATGAATGGGGTCGCTATGATCTGCCAGTCATTGTTGACCACATACGTAATGAATCATCGTTTCAACAAATTTTACTAATTGGTCATTCACAGGTGGGTTCCTTCTATTGCATGTAGTTGGTGATTTTGTTGCTGTTGTTTTTGCAGCAACAGTTTTGCGTTGTGATATTTATTGAGAATAAAAATAATTTTTTTTCTACGTTTAACGGGGTCATGCTGCTGCTGTAGGCCTTTAATGCTGTTTTGGTAATGTGTTCGTTACATCCGCAATATAACGAACGTTTGCAATTTGTGCAGGCGTTGGCACCAACAGTAGCATTGAATGGGCATATTAAGGTCGGCAGTAGCGACATCAGAAAGGTAATGAAATTTATGAAGGTAGTTATGGCATGTTTGCGTAGAAGAAAATTTATTTTAAAATTCCCTATATTCTTTTTAGCTCAAATTTAAATCGCAAGATTTTGAATTGATGCCTCGAAATTTTATGCTGGATGAATGTGTAAAATCTTCAAAGAGAAGAAAGTGTTTTCAATGGCTGAATTTATTAGCAGGATATGGACAACAGAAAGGGGTAATTGTTATATGTCTGTAGTAAGCAAATTCCATGACAATTTTCATTGAACATTTTTTGAAAGCTTTCAAATACTCTTCTGTATGGTCAATTATTGCAAGGAGGCTCCATCAAAGAAGTACGTCATTTGCAGCAAATCTGGAAATCGGGAGACTTTGCGGCATATGATTATGAACCAGCAGGAAATTTACTGAGCTACAACTCAGTAAACCCTTTAAATTATGAATTGGAAAAGGTTTTGGTACCAATTACTTTATATTTTGGAGAAACTGATGCCTTAGCCTCTCCAGCTGGGGTCCATCATATTTATGCCCATTTACTGAAAGACGTTAGAGGTGTATATCGAATAGCTGCCTCCAAATTTAATCATTTAGATTTCCTCATATCATCCAAGGTGAAAACTTTAGTCAATAATCGTTTATTACAAGATCTAGAAAATTTTTTAAAACATCAGCTTAAATATGTAATTGAATAAAAAAAATGTCTTTTTATGCCCTCATCATTTAAAAGATCTTTGACATTTGCAGTTTTTTGCAACTAATTAGAAATATTTGTTATATGTAAGTACTACAGTATCCAATTATTCGACTTTTACTTTTGTTAGAGCAGGGAATTAATCGAATATTGCTCGATTAATCGATTAAGGCTATAAAATAACTCGTATAACACGAATAATTAAAATAATTTTACAAATAATTGTATTCAATAACACTTTTTTGATAAAAACATAAAAGACACCATAACACAAAAGTTATGTTAGTTAAAAATAAAATATGAAATTAAAAAATTAGAAAAAAGTAATAGTAAGTATGTACGAGTATATGTATATATTTACATATGTATATAAAATACGTTTAATGTATAATAATGTTTAGTTTCTTCTTCCACAATATTGCACTTTCTATAAGAAATATTTTCGCTTTATTTTTTTTTTTAATTTACATACACATTCATGAGACTTTTTTATTTGCCTTCAATGAAATCTTGTTGAGTTGATTTTAAAAATGTTCACTATAATCCCATTAAAAAAAGTTCTTCCAAAGAAGTCAATAAGATCCCGAACTTGTGCTCCGGAAGTAGTCGGATTAGTTCAACTTCTTTCTGCTTAAGGATGTCGTTGATGGAATTTTGCTTTTTTAATGCCGATTCATGCTCGTGATGCTACGTAAATCTACTTTTTCAATCTTTTTTAATCAGTGCAATTTTTTATTACTCCTACGCTGCTATGAAAAAATTGTTTATCGTTTAGTTTTAAGGTCAATAATAAGAATCATATTATTTTTCTTTTTTTTTTATCTTGGACCAGCACTCAGGAGATGACCCCTACACATGCGGTGCATTGTGCTGGAGCTAGAGGAAAAGGATAGTAGGAGAAATGATAGGAGGTGAAGCTTTACTATCTTACAGCACTGCTTCTTGCACGTTATTTGTTTATATACAGTGTTGTAGCGTCTCTGATGTCAAAGAGACGTATTAAATGTCGAAGCTTCGTTTTTAGTAGCCATTTTTAGTAATTATTTTACGATGCTACACAATAAAGACGAAGGAGGGCGTTCTGATGTGCCTGTGGATTACTTACAGCTGAAGTCGGTACTGCTCAGTGACCCGCGGCAATGCCTTCGCCACTGAAACCTTCCTACATCAACTGACACAAAGCCACACTAATGCGCACCAGAAAATATGCGAGATATTTTTTTGATTTAGTCTGAAACTGGGTTTGAGACTAGGAAATTTTTGGTTTTGTAGCCATCGTGCAGACTACTTTACCCATCGCTACCCTCTATTTCTATTTAAAATATTATGGGGCGGTTTGGTGACAAATTCCGGTTTTCGGTTCCGGTTCGAAGCTCTGGTTTATATCCACAAAGCAGTGCTCTTTGCATATTCAAATGTTAACCCTCGTCGAACTGATAAAGTACAGTTATACCTTTTTTATTTTGAAATTGTAATAACTTTTTTCTCATATACAACATATACTCGAAATTTTGTGACAACTTAAACCTTTTGGTTATAGCTATATTTTAGAAATTTCAAATCAAAAACTCAGCTACTTCCCTTTGATATAGAGCCTAAACTATTTTATACCCTTTAAAGACTGTAAAGGTACAATTGTAAAGGTGCGTAGAATAGATGTATGTTACAGAACAACCTGTTACAATTACACAGGGTGACTGTTGACATATATTTAACATAAATGTTACATAAATAAAACATGCATATTACTCATCTAAATTTATTTTCGGCGTTCACACATAAAATAATAATGCACATATATTCGTTATAACTTAGTTTTAATATTTGCGTGTACCTTTAAAATTTTTAAATTTAAGCTGAAACACAATTTTCGCTATTTGTTTAGCTATATTTCGTTATAAATATGTAATTAAAAGCTAATTTCAATTATTTTGGAAAGAAAAAGTTATATATGTAGTAACAAATATAGCTTAAAATTCTTCTGTTCGACGAGGCTTAAAGAGGGTAAAAAGTGGAAAAACGGATAAAATCAGTGATGTAATATCTCTGAAACTAGAATTCCGAAAGCACACCAAAGGCTGAAAAATAAGAGAATACTTTTTGGTACTAAAACAGCAAATACTGATAATTGGTAACTGTTTTTGCACCCTTATATCTCCTAAGGTATTGCACGTAGAACGTAGAGTTTTTTTTTCACATAATTTCTTTTCTCTAGAAAACAAAATTCGCATGAGTTTTTTCAAAATTCTAACATATAGGGCTAAAATTTATCTGATACATGTGCACGGTATTGAATTTTGATATTCTTTTGTTTTGTTTCATTTTTTAATTTTTTCATTTGATTCAAAATACATTAGTTATACTGGACGATGGCAAGCCTAGTGTAGATGAGAATAAAAAACTAAAAATAGAAATGTGAGTATGTTATAAAAGTAAACTCATGGATTGTTATGTTTTTGTTTATAGATTTTTTGGTTTGTATGTTTAATATTCAAACAATTCTCGTTTGATTAATTGAATTTTAAACATATAGATCTTGGGTTTATATTCAGACGTTGGGAAAATCCACTGATGAGCTAAGTAAGCGTTAGCGAAATAGTACTATATGGATATGCTTTCCTCCTCAATTTTTGAGTTACTTTTGTAATAAAATACTTTATGATATTTTTCATACTGTATGAGAATATCATAAAGTATGTAATAATAAATTTCACATATAGTTTATAAGGGAAAAAGCACAATTAGAATCATATGTATAAATAAATATTCCCAAAATAAATTCAGTTAATTTATCTGATACTTTTATGACGTAAATTGTTTACTATTACAATTATTTGAATATACTTGTTGTATGGGTAAGCTAGTCTATATTGTCACATAAGTTGCAAGAAGCTCCATTTAACATTTTAAAAATGCAAACTTGACTTATAGTTCTTGTTTGTTAGGTCCAAATAATATAGTTTTTTACTTACATATGTATATTGCAAAATTTTGTGGTATATGTCAATATATTTTTTATCTAAACAAGTATTATGTATCTCTTCTAAAATTTATAAAGTAAATATTTGATAGGGCTGTGACGATATGTACAAATCTAAAAATGCTTGTACAAAAAGTACCACCAAAAATTTGAGAATTCCTAAAATACAAACTGAATAAACCAAGTAGTGTTGGTTTTTTTTTTTTTTTTGTCTTGGACCGGCACTCAGGTGATGACCCCTACACATGGTTGACTGTGATTGTATATAAAAGCCAATGAAAAATAATTTTTGCAATAAATATGTGTTTTTTCTGTTTGCATTTTAGTTATTCTCAAAAAATTTTTATACCAACAAAATGTAGATATAGACAATCCAGCAAGTATACATACATATGTATATACAGGGTGGCACAGAATGAGCTATATGGTTTAAAACTTTTTGATTTATGCGATTATTACAATTTTTTTTTTAAATACAGTATATTATTGGGGAATTTTTTGCAATTAGCTTTGAAAAATGATATCCTCTAAGTGATGTTCATTTTCTGCTTAGCACATACGTGCTCTTTTTAGCATTTTTTCCATTTCCACTTTTCCTTTTCATTTCATTTCGAATGTTGGTTTTTAGTTGGAGTATGGTTCTTAGTTTGTTTACGCACACTCTTTCTTTTAAATATTCCCAAAGAACTCTATCAGCAGCTGTTAAATCTGGTCAACGTGGAGACCAGTTAAAATCGCTTGTGCGCGAAATAATACGTTCGCCGAATATGTCCAATTACAAAACCATTGAGGAACCTGCAGTATGTGGTGTGTTCGATCGTATAATGATTCATAATTAATTCCCCATGTCTTCTTCACAAAATGCTGGAAAAAAAACAAAGAAAAAATAGTAATTAAAAAACTTATAAAGAATTCAAACCATATAGCTCATTCTGCGCCACCCTGTATAAACATTTGTAATTCATTCTGCCTCCCGTTCAATAAAGAAGAACAAAAATATTTGTTACTATTTTTATAATATGGGTATCAAATTACAGGGATTGTTAAGAGAGGAACTAAGAATAAAGTGGAATGTATACTTTTCGGAAAAACTGCCTTTTTGGTATACAGTAGAAGCTCGAAAAAGTTTATTTTGTTTGGGGTGCTTAACTTTAAATAAGAATAAATTTTTATTTACACATTGTATATACATACATAAATATGTTTTTTTTTAATTGGTATTTACACAGCTAGCATTTTCATTCGTAGAAGACTCTTCCACTATCGGAGCAGGGAATTAAATTATTCGTCCGCGAAGCCTTATACCCATCGTGCACGTTAAATACAACGGGAGAAACTATATCATGATGGCGACTCCTCTATATGAATCGTCTACGATACTCCGGAAAAAAGCCTGTAAGATTCTAAAATCCTTACTGCAGCCGAGTTGAAAAGAAGCAAAATTAATTTGTTATTTGATGTTATGTCGACACATTATTTTTTTAAGCTATACGAGAACCATTTCATTGCTCAAAAGTGTAGACACTTCAGAAAAATATTTTACGACGCGGTATTGAGTATTGAACCGAGGTTCTTCTGGTTGCTAACTACTTAGTCAACAGCAGATACAATGCGTAAATGGCGATTTTGAGGTAACATAAAGCACACTGTCTTGTTTCAGACTCGCAAAAGCATCATTCAAATGAGTAAAATACGATTGTTGTGAAATATTTCAATGGTCGTCAGAATGCAGAAACAAGGATTGTGTTCTATAATAAAAAAACACTCGTCGAATAATCATCAAAATGAGTTCCTGAAATATCATTTGGAAGAGTCGAATACGTTTCTTGACTACTCATAATCTCCCAATTCTCGCCAAAGTGCTTAAACACCGATTTATTTCTTCAACAGTTGTCTGGACGACTAACAATTTTCCAAATGCCAGAAATAGAAAAATAAAAACAAAATTACTCAAACAAGTACCAGTAAACTTTCTAGAGTCCCGTGAGGTCACTGAATGGTGCTTAACTTTTCCGAATTCGTAACTTTTTGCAACTTGAATTTTTCAAGCTTCTACTGTATAACTTTTGGAAAAGGTATTTTTTGTATTCACCAGATATACTGTAACAGTAAAAGTATCCAAATTTGCTGCAGAAGGCCTGGTTATCGTAACAATACCTATAAAAAAGTGAGCAAAATTAGACAAGTTGGCGCACCGGGTTAATCTAGTGTACTATATACACAGATGACAAATCTTATTCAAACTTAAGTGCGGTACTGACAGTTTTGCTCAAATTTGGCTTGATCGATATTATAGCTACTAATTTTCGTCAGGCAATAGTCAACCACAAAAAACTCTATAAAACAAAGATGTGTTGTTGTTGAATGGAACGTTGTCTATGAAATATTCATGGACAGGATACATAAAGCGTGACATTACGTTGAGTTGTTAAAGAAATTTTATTTTTTTTAATCTGGGACCAGCACTCAAGAGATGACCCCTACATATGCAATGCATTGTGCTGGAACTATAGGAACGGGATAGTTATAGAAATGACAGTAGGTGAAGCTTAATTAATTATTTTACAGCTCTGCTTTTGCACGTTCTTTGTTTATAGCAGTGCTGAAGCTTCGGTTTAGTAGCCATTTTTATTATTATGACTATGCCTTCGCCACTGAAACCTTCCGACAATAACTGACACACAAAGACACACTAATGCACATCAAAAAAATGCGAGATTTTTTTTTTATGCGTTGAACCCAGGTCTTTTTTGGTTTTGTAGTCAACGTGCAGACTTCTTCAGCCATCGCCACCCAATTTTCTAACTTTCCATTGTTACTAGTAAAATTTTTAGCCTGCATGGCTATTTTGAGCTTCAAACATGAATGATAGTTTGAAGAGTCTCAACAATACTTCAAAACTATTGAATTTTTGAGTGTCATTCAAGTTCGTTAGTTTGTACCGCGCTTTAAACAATTTTGAGGGGTTATTTCTATAAGTAACTGAAAAATAATTAAAATAAAGAGACGTGCATGTAAACAATTTCTGTATTAGGTAGGCACTCACCAATATGACAAAAAGAAAAAAATACATAAATTTAAATATATAATTGAATTGATATTAATTCTCCAATTAATTTTTTATTGTTAGCAAATTAAAAATTATTGAGCGACTGACAAATAACAGCAAAGAAAAAAAAACTTAAGCATTCACACACACATACACTTTAGTTACATCCATACATACTTTTAACATTAAACGATTAAAAACACGTTAACAAAAGATGTCCACAAGAGGGCTCGATAAAAAGAAGCAGAGGGCCGCCAAGTGCACAAAACTGACCGACACAATCAAAATAAATAAAAAAACGACAAAAATATAGTTTTCTATAATAAAAAAATAAACGGAAAGTTTTTGTGTCTTTTCATTTATTTTTAGTTTATTGCAAATGAAAGAAGACAAAATTAATTGGACGATTAATACATTTTGGTAGCTTCATTTACAACACTTGGCTTGAAACCGTCAAAGAGTCAGTTTGGGTGCGAAACACCTTAAGACAAATTTCTTTCTGAAGAAGTGAAGGCAATTGTAACTTGTAAATTGAACAGCCAAATAAATACACAACTCAAAAAGTGTGTGAATAAAATCAAACAATAATTTCACTTTTTATCTCACTCGAGCAAATGTTACGTAAAAATTTCCAAAAGTGTGTTTTATTTTAGAAATTGTCTAAGATATATTACGTACCATATACACAGCGAATAATTTCAATTACACCTTTCTTTTTATATTTCGGACTGATAAAGAAAACAAATGTTTTTACTTACAAATTCTTTTGTGCGAAATATATTTTTGGGTTTATTGTTAATAAATATTTTTATAAATCGGACAAATTCTCAATTTATTGATGAAGACGAGGATGATAGTAGCGAAGATGAAACTGAAGAGGAAAGGGCTGAGCGTAAAAGTATTACGGAAGATTCATATTTATCAGTGGTAAGTAAATATAAATAAAAGTAAATCGATTTCGAAGCAACGTACGTGGTACGTGCTCACATTGCGATATTGCGGAGACAGATCCAACTCATCTTTCTCCGCTTAAATACTCGTATTTCAAATACAATTGTAATCACGATAATCTGATTCTAATTTATATTTGACCATTAAATTAATGAATTCATTAAATTTAAATTGAAAACTAAAAAACACTGCAATACACGATGAAAAATGTTATTAAAATGTTATTTTCAAAGAAAATTTCTTTCTAATTGGTTTTCATAATTTAAGCTGTGTATAAATTTACCATTTGACGTGCGAAAACTCCGGAAGCTGAACCAAAACTTCAAACTGTGTCAGAATTTTATATGTCTTTTTTTCTTGGGCTAGTGCTCAGGGGATATCCCCTACATATGCCTTTTGCACTGGAACTAGACAGAGAGAGGGTTTGTGTAGGGAATAGACAGGTGGTGAAAGTGGTACGAAGATAGATGTTAATTTTTGAACAACAACTCTACATTTGCGTGTTAATTCTAAAGCAAAATCGCGGCGTCTCTGATGTTATTTTTGACAGGATACGAATTGGGAGTAAGTGTTCAACACATGTGCCAAAATTGCATACATGGCATATGTGCATGTGCCGCACATGATTGTGCCAATCCGTACCCGAATTTTTGACACATAATTTTTAAACTAAGGGGAGTCATGTTATTTATTATTTTACTTTTTATTGCTCTAATGACGATGACGGAAAGTACTGCAGCAGAGAAAAATTAAAAAATATTTTTGACTTGACCGGACCGGGAATCGAACCCAGATGCTCCTGGTTGCAGAGCCGGTATTGTGAACCACCGGCGAAGTAAAATAATAATAAAAATGGCTACTAAAGAAGCTTCAGCACTGCTACGAGTATAAACAAAGAACGTGCGAAAGCAGAGCTGCAAAAATAATTAATTAAGCTTCACCTCCTGTCGTTTCTCCTACTATCCCTTTCCTATAGTTCCAGCACAATGCTTCGCATGTGTAGGAGTCATCTCCTGAGTGCTGGTCCTAGATAAAAAAAAAAAAAAAAAAAAAAACACGCTAACTACTCAGCCATCAATTTGAATACTCCCAATTTAATACTTTTTTTAAATTGTATACAGTTAGAGAGTAACAACTGATTTTTTGTACTTTTTTCTACCTAATAGGTGTGTTTTTTACTCTAATCTTACCCGAAAGAGTTTTCTTACACACAAATTGGGTAAATGAGAGACGTTTTGAGAGAGTAATATTCTTGTTGTTTTTGCACGAAACAGCCATACTTTTTCTTCGGTCTAGCTTGGGCAAGAAGAACAAGCAATCAGCTGGTTTATAAGTAAACAATATTGAAGTAAAATTAAAAGTTTCCCAACAATGCAATGAACAAATAATAATTAATTTCAAATCATGATTTAGTTAAAAATTATTTGGGGTTTCTTTAATTAACATGTATAATTGTACATGGTCCTATACATTAGGTCTGTTCCAGGTGCATAACAACATCAAGAAAAAATCTATAAACAAAAACATAACAATCCATGAGTTTACTTTTTTTATTACACATACATAATTCTCTTTTAAATTTTTCTTGTCATCTATATATATATATATATAGGCAACAAATAAGCTAGAAATATTTTTCATGAAAAATATAATAGTTATAATATTATTAGATAAGTTATATTGTGCATGAATTTGATTATATGTATATATTCAGAATCTAGATCACTTCAATTGCGAGAAATGTTCAACAAGCTTTTCTTTGAGTGAATTACGTGTAAGATGGAATGCTCTAAATTTATCCAAAAGCGTTTAAGATAACAATTTTTGTGGAATTTTGAGAGAAAATTGGAAAGTAAAATTTTTCATTTTCTGTACAAAGTTGCACGAACTTTTTCTTAGGGTAAGTTCGGTTTAGAATTAAATTATCGGCTGTATTTTATTTAATTTTTTTTTTTTTATTTTGGACCAGCATTCAATGCGATGGTTTGTGTGAAGTTCTAAGTACATATATTTGTGCATAGTTATCACTTTATTTTACAGCCGTTGCCAACTATTCAAATGTTTTGCTTTTCAAATATTATGCATTTGAAGCGTCTAAAATCCCTAAAATAAAATCTATTTGGGCACTTTTGTTATGCACGTGGAATAGACCTATTTTATGGCTAATTTTATGGTTTTTTGCGTTTTCTTATTTTTGTAAATTTTTCTGTCTTATTGAGATAAATTATAGTTTACTCTCATTTTGCCGAACCTTTCCAGAAAATTAAAAAAACACACCTAATGTGTCTGAATATAGGAACATTTTGTATTTGTCGTTTTAACTTTTCAACACTTTTAGAAAATTCGAAAAAATATTGCGTAAAAATAATATACTCTTCACCACTTCTTTCTTGTAATTCCCATACGAAATTATTCAATCGATATCTATGAAATTTAAAATATAAGCCGATTTGCATTTGTTTGTGAATTTCGTTATTAATTAAGTCACTGCAATGAATTTTTTTAGTTTCTTGATGGTGCACAAAAATCTTGCCGAAATGGGTAAAGAAAGAGAAATGCAATTTATAAAAAATTATTGGCGCAGTAGAAAATAATTAAACATATAGTTTTTAAGTCACATAGATTTCAAGCGATATGAAGAGTATCTTTTATAACATTAGCGTGAGATGCGGAATAAGTATAGGTATAGGGATGAGCAAGTGAAAAAAATATATTCAATCATATTTATACGATAGATACATAATCCCGAAAATTCGTAAAAGAAATAGAAGAGAAAAAATACACTTTTATTTAAAAACATTGATTTTTATTAATTCCAGTTACATATCAGTTTGATCAAACTAGTATTCTTCCGATATTGAAATGATATGATCGCTTGTCAATCGACCTCATATATACTGTTGAAGAAATTCTTTTGGAAGACACTGAAGAATCCTGGGAAAATAATTATTTGAGGGCGACTTCTAAAGGAACTGGCGGAGAAATTCTGCCAATTTATACAAAAAATTAATGGATCAGCTTTTCTGCCAAGTAGAGGGTGATTTAGCTGTTATTTAAGCTCATTGAACGTAGAGTCAGAAATCGGCACCTCTCGTATAGTTGTTGACTTGACAAGGATAATAACTTTTCACGCCCAGACCGAATTGAAAAAGCTTCAGAATTTTTTTATACCCGTAATTGGGTCGATCGAATTATCGAAAATGATAGTCGTGAATAAGAACCGATGTATTGATATACCGGTTCTTAAAAAATCGGCGATATATATCGAAATTTTTTCTTTATTAAATATCGGTTTTTAAAATATCGGCAATATGTATCGATATTTAAGAAACAAAATACTTACATATATATATATTGATATATCAATATATGTTTCCCATCCCCATATATGTTAAATTATTTGTGAAATTGTTGAATTATTTCGAATCATATTTTATGCAATTAAATAATTTTAAATTTTTTAATTTTTCATTGAGGAAAAAGAAAATTCAACGGCGATATTAATACGTTAGACTCGTATACTATTAACTGAAAAGATCACATATAATAGTTAATTATTCACATCTTCTGAAAGAACACGAAGAACGCTCAAGGTGAAGATGTAGCAGCATGTTGTTCCCTTCCGCTAATGTTTGTCAGTATGATTTATAATTTTGCCTATGATTAGTTTGCTTCTTGCAACTTATCGATCATTACCTTTTTTAAAATGAGAAAAAAACATTAATTAATTACGTATGTATGAGAATATGTAGGTACTTTTTGTTGTATGATTTTTTTTTCTCGGACCGGCAGGGGATGACCCCTATATATGCCGGAACTAAGGTTTTGGGAGAAAGGATAGAGGGAGTAGTGTTTACTGACATTCGATTTGAATCTTCCCACGTCAAAAGTGACAGGAAAGACCTCTGCGGGTAGTCCATTCCACATACGTGCTTTTCGGCCAATAAATGAATTTTCTCTGTAATGCGTAGTGCGATTCGTTGCCAAAGAAAAGTCTCATTTGAAAAGGTTCTTATGGAAGTGGAATAAATACTTTATGTAAAATATACTGGAAGTGTTTTTGGAAAAGCCATATTTTAGAAAATATACTCTTGAGAAAAAGATAAATTTTAAAAAAGTGCTCTTTAGAAAAAGGTAATTTTCGGTAATGTTCATTTTGATTTTTTTTGTTTGGAAAAGTTTGTTTTTGCAAAGGCACTTTTGGAAAGTGTAATTTTTGTAAAGGTAAATTTTGGAAAGTATAGCATTAATGAATGAAAAATGTTGAATTGAAGTGTTTGCCTCGCTATAGTTGTTGCATGCAGAAACTTCTTTTTTCAACCGCTCTGTCTGCACTGTTGCTTGTATGTCGGAAAGTATTAAATAGTTGCTGGCTTGTCGGCGAAGAATTTGACGCCACATAATCGGAAAAATTATCCATAAGCGTTGTTTTTGCTGTAGAAATCTCTTGCTCAAATCAAATGTCACCTTCAAAACCATTTCAGGCAGCACTTCGCACGATGTTGAATCGATTGAATGTACTGTTCACCTATACTCCATCACTTCACCAATGTTCTACTCATTGAATACAGCCAATATGGTATTCAATTATTTAATTTTAATTTAAGTTGTAAAATAAAAAAATAAAAATAAAAAACACCCTTCTCGTATGGACAGTATGTTTAATTTGTCCTTCTTTTTTCATTTCATTCCTATCTTTTATCTTCAATTCCTGAAAAACAACAAAATAACAAAAAACTATTTCAAGGATAAGTTAATCGCTAAATATGGGTATCCATCTGAGATTCATACGGTCACCACAGCTGACGGTTACATATTAACCATGCATCGTATACCTGGCAAACCTGGCGCGCAACCATTTTTCTTGCAACATGGTCTTGTTGATAGCTCAGCAGGTTATGTTCTAATGGGCCCAAACATAAGTCTTGGTAAGAATTGATTCCATTTATTTGTTTATTTATTTTTGGTTCTGGGTGGCATTTACATTATCATTTATTTGTCATTTTTATTTATATCTTTGTTTTATGTTTTATTATTATTATTATTATTATTATTTAAAAGAAATAAGAATTCAGACAATTAAGGTGCCAACAAACGTGACATTGTTACCTTGTGTTGTTACCTGCTGTTGTGCATTTTGCTTATTTGACCCATCTCTGGTGATGAGTAGCCAGATTAACTTTTAACCTGAATGGAATCAATTTTGTTTTGTTATTTTACTTCTCCGATATAACTTTGCACTCTAATGCACATCAGAAAAAAATTGGTCAAAGGTTTGACACCCCGACTTTCATACTGCGAACAGTGGACGAAACGGTTAATCCATCGTCGTTTAATTCATATTTGAAATGTGGAATTGTGAATTGTTTTTTGGTATTTTTGATAACTAATATCCCATTGAGTTTATCGATAACGTTTGTTTTCTCATAACTAATAATTTCGAACAGCTGTGATCTTTCAAATATAAAGTATATTTCAAAAGTTGAATCAATAAATTTTCAAGGCATTTCATATAGTGCAGTAGGAGCACACTGTAAACAATAAAAGGATTTTTATATTTCCCAAGTTAAGGGATTTTTTTAAGCTTGTGGTATGAACGACTATTAGAAAAAGTGTTTATGGCTTGTTTTTTATATATTGTTGTTACTAATATTTATCAGTAGCAAATAGCCATCGTTGTGTCCTTTAGTGAATTTTGTAGAGCAGATCTGCTGTTGTCCAAAAGTTTCCGGTTCAAATCTTGTTTATTTTGTTTTTACTCTTTTTTGTGGATGTAAAATGCCTACCATATTCTGCACCTTTTTGTGACTCTCATTTTTCACCCATTTCGTAGGTGCAATTTCAGTTTCAAAACGAGAACTTTTTTTTAATATGTTATAACAACGAACTGTTCCGTCTGAAGAATTTTTGGAAGTAGAAAACTACATATTTAAGAATATAATTATGTAATTAATTAACAATAATGCCAAATGATATTATGTCGTAAGAAGCACTTGAGGGTGGAAATAAAGACGTTCTGCACTCCACCCTCCAGGTTCATACACTGATAGCTCAGATTCTGAATAATTTATTTTACCACATTTTCTTATTACTATTTACTAAATTTATATAAAATAGTTTTAACATAAAAATACAAATACAAACAGTAAAAGCATCCAAATATGAGTATAAGTTTAAAAAAAAAATCGTATGGAAAAAACGAAATATTGGATTATCGTGTATCGATTTGTCCGATACTTGACCAATATATTAACAGATATACAAAAAACTATTTCTGAAAGTTTGGTGCTGATCGGATAAGAAACAACGGAGATATTAATGCGGTAACTACTTCAGCCAACAGCACCCGCATAGAGACTAAGGGATCGGAAACGCATTTTTAAAAATTAAAGAACCAAATAATCGAGTTATGGTTAATGGAAATTCAGTTACAAATTATTAGGAACAGATAATACTTTTATCATTGTGAGTTGGGCTGCGTTGCTGTTTAAGAGATATTTTTAGTGCTGGAATTTATTTCATATTCGTCGTGTCCTTATTATTAAATTATTAAATGGCAGTCGAGAATTAAAGTTATATTTAATTTTTCAACATTTTAAGTAGTGGTGCTGCCGCAGAGCACTAAAGACTCCAACTGAAGAAAGGCGAGTTAGAATATTTCAAACAATCTAATCTCATTGTTTCAGTGAAATATTATAAAAAGGTAATAATTGTAAATTGTTTCTAAGAAATCTTTATAATTGTAAGTAATTTTTAATACTCCCAACATATGTCGAGAATGTGATTCGTCTGCTGGAAAAAAATTCTTCTTCAGTTTACAGGTCGAGAAGGTAGCAAAAATTGCCGACTTGTGGTTACAAATTAATAGAACAAAAATTAATTTGAACAAAAATACATTTTTTCGTTATTGTCCCTAATAATTTGGCAACCACTGTATTTCTCTTAAAAACCGGACTGCTTATATTTCAATTAAACAATTGTTTTCAAATCTAAATTTCGTAAGATTCAGGCGTTATTGATTTATTTTAGCTTCAAAAATTATAATTTGTCGTTAGACAACATGCATATTTTATCGGCAAATAATTAAATTTTCATTAAATATTAACTTTATTCCATTTGATGTTATTCAATGCTAATCAAAATGAACTCAAATTATTAAATTTGCATTTGTTGTTTTGTTAATGTCAACTTTTCAGTAGACAAACAAAATTAACTCAATAAAATACTGCCCTTTCAATGAAAGTATTCTTACCAAGCTTTGACTGGTCTTATCATCGATGTTTTCCAAGCTTTTGATAAATTATGGCATTAAGTTTTGATATGTATGCAATATGTTCCCGTGAACATACATACGTAGAAACTTTTTTAACTGACCGAAAATTTCTTGTGAAGGAAGGAGAATTCATTAGGGATCGTAAATCGAGTGTAACGGGGCAAATGTTGCATTTGCTATACACTTTACGCTTTCCAGCGAGTATTGCCTTCCATACATCAACATTAGCTGAGATCGCAGCTACAAAAACGCCAAGAAGCATGCCGATATTTACAAGATTATATCATAGCCATAGAGATGTGGTTAAAAACAGAGGAGAACGAAAATAAAATTGTGAAAAAGCTGTCACGTGTTATTGAACTGTACCGGCTTCAGCTGATAGCAAACCCCAATCACATCATAGTGCCCTACTTCGTCAGTATTGTATAGCACCGATGACTAAAAATGGCTTCAAAATTTAATGCGTCTCCTTGACATCAGAGGCGCTTCAACACTAAACTAAAACGTGCGAAATAAGAGTTTTCGAATAGTGAAGCTTCACCTCCTGCCAATTCTCTAACTATCCCTTTCCTCATTCCCTTTAATGAAAATGAATGTGAACTTTTAGCATTATTTTTTCTTTTTAAGGGGAAAGCGTTACACTTTTAATACAAGACTCAATTTTCAGAATAGAACATAAAGAAATATAAAAGGCAGCAAAAATGTAGGAATGTACGCGTCAGTAGACTTACATAAACTTGGCGTTATCGAAATAGCAATTTTGGTACTCTCCGTCCGAATAGTGGAACTTCCCACTAACATTAGTGGGAGTAACTCCCGAAGCACACGGGTCTATAGCTGCCTCTATGGGAATATAGTAACCGACATTTTATTTTTTTCCCCTTATGAACGTTGCGGTCCCATTATATATATACTCTCGGCCTGCTAGAGAGCACTATTTCATGAAAAGCGCAAAGTTTTGTACAAGTTAACTATATGAATATTCTTCTTCAAAAGAAGTTGATTTCAGTCAAATTAGGTTGGGATTAATTTTCATTTATTTCAGCCTACTTCCTAGCAGACAAGAACTACGATGTCTGGATGGGTAATGCACGTGGTAATCGCTACTCTCGTAACCACACCACCTTAGATCCAGATGGAAAAAAATTCTGGGAGTTTAGTTGGCATGAAATTGGTATCTATGATCTGCCAGCCATGATTGATTATGTTCTACAAACTACGGGATTTAACAAAATTCAATATGCAGGTCATTCTCAAGGCTGCACGGCGTTCTTCGTTATGTGTTCCATGAGACCAGAATATAATAAAAAAGTTATTATGATGCTAGCCATGGCTCCGGCCGTATATGCTACCGAAACTGAGGACCATCCGTATATTAGGGCCATTAATTTATATTTTAATGTACGTAAAATATATTTAGTACGTTAAATATTATTCATACATACACATGTATTTCTGTTATTTTAGAGTTTGGTTGGTAGCTCCATATCAGAGATGTTTAATGGCGAATTTCGTTTCCTGTGTCGCATGACAGAAGAAACTGAGAGACTGTGTATAGAAGCCGTGTTTGGTATAGTGGGCCGCAATTGGAATGAGTTTAATAGGGTAAGTATTACTTATTATAAATTCAATCACTAGAAAATCTCTATATTTTTATTATTCTTTTTTTATTAAGAAAATGTTCCCCGTTATTTTGGGTCATTATCCCGCCGGCGTGGCCGCTAAGCAGGTGAAGCATTTTATACAAATTATCAAAACTGGGAAATTTGCTCCTTATAGTTACAGCTCTAATAAAAATATGTTGTTGTATAAGGAGCGTGAACCCCCACGTTATAATCTATCGGCTGTTACAGTACCCACCTATGTGTACTATTCTGCTAATGATTTACTTTGTCATACAAGCGACGTCGAAGATATGTGCAAAGATTTAGGTAACTCTATTGGAAAATATTTGGTGCCGCAAAAAGAATTCAATCATATGGATTTTTTGTGGGCGTTAAATGTTAGAAAATTAGTATATTCAAAAATGCTTCAGGTTTTGGCTGGTATAACATTTAAAAATGTAAGTGCATATTCTACAACAGAAGGGCCATATTCGAAGCAGTCATAGTACAAAATTTAATTTAAATATCGTTACTCTGTATTCACACTATGCAACACTTATTGATAAGATTCTTAGCTATTATTCTTCTTTGAACTATACTCGTATTCTGCCTTCATAAGAATGTACGAGTATATATTCGAATGGTTGGAAGAAATATTTTCAGAAATAGCAATAGGTTTCTGAAAAAGATTTTCCTTTAAAATTTTTACCCTGCCGATGTTTTCACAAAATTTCTATAATATGACAAGTTCTTATTTTGGCGTTACGTTACACGTTAATACGGACCAATATATTATTACATTTAAAAATAACTATGTACATCACACTTCTTATTTGTCTAGTAACTCCAAAGGTACAGCATGTACTCACCACGTTTTGAAATCTTGTTTTAAAACAGGCACAGAATTTTGTACTGACACCCACATCAAAAAGGAATAAATTATCATAACTTTTGATGTCGTCCTACGATTACTTAAACATTTTTTTTACAATAAATATACACAGCTCTCAAGGTTTATACACAGTTTTCGTGGAACTATTGTGTCTCGAAAATTATAATATCTAGACCGTGCGTAGGTAGCAATCTTATCAATAAGACTTGCGCTGTCTGAACACGGACCTAGTTCTTTGTTTTTAGTTAGTTTATAGTATATTTATATTAAATATATTTCTAAGTAGCTATAAATATATAAACTATTGTATATTAAATAAATTATTGATTTTTATCTGTTATTGGCAAGTGATCATTAGTACTTCTCTATGTTATGCAACATTGGTGTGTAACCTATTCAATAAACTGAAAAGTGAACGATTTAGAATTAAATTTTTGTTATACAGTAGATGCTAACAAATTAGAATTCTCAATAATCATAATTTTCAGAAATTAGAATTAAAGATTAGAAGAGATTTTTTTTTTATCTTGGACCAGTACTGATGTAATGACCCTTACACTTGATATGGGATAAGGAGAATAGATGGAGTAGTGCTTAAGGAAATTTTATATGAATTTTCCAAAGCTAAAAGCGACAGGAAAGACCTCTGCAGGGAGTTTATTTCACGCGATATTCGGCCGAAAAATGAGTTATATCTGTCATGCGTAGTGCGATTCGCTGACAAATCGACAACAAATAGCTGCGCCCTTAATGATGAACGTATTTTCCGTGGGAATAAACAGGTTTCGGAAAAGAGTTCCCTGATTTCATTATAGCACATCCAATTATAGTAACGACGGAACAACGGTTTTTACTACATATGTCAGTAAGATTCAATACAAATATGATCTTCTTTTGTCATATCAATTTCAAATACTATTTTTTTTATATTGGATCATTGGACCAGGGCTCAGGGCAAATCCCCTACATATGCAATGCATTGCATAGACAGGTTCACAAAATTTTTTTTTTGGAAATTTGATGGTGGAGGCGGTTGGCGCAAATTGCTTGCCCCAATCAACTAACTTTGTCATTTGTAGACCAATTATCAAGTGTGTCAGTTGAAGCAGCGAACGAGCAGAGAAAGAGACATCATCGGAACAGAAATTTTGATTTGTTGTTTCTCTCGCACAGTATCTCTGTTCGCTGGTTTCTTTTTCTTCTAAATTCCTCAATATTGTTGTTTTGTTTTGATTTTTATTTTCTAGATGTGAAAATTTGCCGGCTTTTTCATCTACTTTATGCTCACAATTTCGCAATATTTAGCAATTTATTTAGTTATAGGAATCTGTGGTTACAAAACACAACAGTGTGTTGTTTTGTGTTATGAAAATTATGTATTATTAAAATTAATTTCATTTAATAAAACAAATAGATACCAAAAAATCACAAGATCACTAAAATGTTATTTTATTGGCTTCTGCACAACAAATTTCTTTTTGGTAATTTTTTAGCTTCGCTATGTTTATTTTTTCGTTGCTATATTAACACAAAACACAATTAAAACCACAAAACACCATTAAAACAAGCTTCACTATGTTTTTATTTGCTATAATATTAACACAAAATACAATTAAAACAAATAAAACCACAAGAAATTATAAATTTGTTCTTATGCACAAATTGTGGCTTAAGTTTACAAAATTTTTCACTTTATGGCATTTTTCTTTTGTTTACTTTTCTTCTTTCGTGAAATTTGTATATTTGTCCCTTTCTCACAGTAACTTAGTGAAAAAGCTGATTCTAAATTTTTCCAGACCCCTGGCTGACACTTCTAGGTATTCTACGGCCGCGACTGCCCTGTGGCTATAACGGCTATAACTTACGGATCCACTAACCTTAAGTGATAACACGATTATTTACTATCTATGGAGGTTTAATTAAATACTTCTTTCTTTACAAATTTAATAAAATTCAATACAAAGTATTTTAAGTCCGATGATTATGAGTAATGAAGATTATTTTAATTTAAGAGGCTTTGTTAATAACCAGAACTGTAGTATCTGGGGTTCTGAAAATCAAAGAGGCATTTGGTGTACATTTTTTAGGTCCTGAGCTTGAAAACAAACATGAAATGTGATTTCACCAAAATAGAACCACTGCCCACACTGCCCACACTGCCCGAGACACAGTGGTTCTTTTAATTCAAGTTTTTAGAGAGTGAGATGTTTATTTTTATTTTAAAATTTTTTTATATGAAACTGGGGTTGAACCCAGGTCTGTTTTTTGGTTGTGTAGTCAACGTGCAGACTACCATCCATCGTGCTATCGCCTCCCTCTTTTCTACTTTTAAAATGTTATATTATTTTTACCCTTATATCGTCGACTTCGTCGGAGTCACAATTTTTTAGCACAAATTTTGCGCACAGCATTTCAATATGTTTAATTCAATACTTGTTCGCGCACTTTTCCGTATTTGAAATGTTGTGCTTTTGTAAAATTTCTTCTTTGAAATTTGAACAGCACATAAAAAAACAAAATTAAATTAAATATTTACATTTTAACCTATAACTAAAATTTTAACATCAATTATAAGTTTTAATTGAACAAATTTCACGATTTTTTTCGATTATATCTTTTTATGGCATTTTGGTTGTACTGTTTTGAGATAGCAATCAAATCAATTAAAATAAAGGTTGAATTAGTTACATTATTAATTCGGAAAACGAAATTTACTGAACAAATATTTAACTATTATTTTTCTGTGTGAAAGGCCAAAATAGATTAGAAAGAACCACAAGGCCATAACGCATTCAAAAGTGCCAGACTTTGCACCATTGGTCTGCGGTAAAATGAGAGTAAGCTATAATTTATCTCAATAAGATACCAAAATGTACAAAAGTAAGAAAACGAAAAAAACCATAAAATTTACCACAAAATAGGTATATTCCACGTGCATAAGAAAAACATTTGCATTGTTGGTAACGTCTGTAAAATGTGGACAAAAAAAAATTGAAAAAAAAAGTAAAAGCCATTTTTTATTAAACAAAGTGATAAATATGCACAATTATATGTACTTACATTTTGAAATTTATTTGAAAAGTCTTCTTTTTTAAATTAAAAACTTTTGTCGTTTCTTTGCAAATTTTCTGATTAATTTCTTAGTATCATATATAAATAAAAAACAGCCTATAATTTAATTCTAGATCGAACTTACCCAAAGAAAAAGTTCGTACAACTTTGTACAGAAAATTAAAAATTTTACTCTCTAATTTTATTTCAAAATTGTACAAAAATTGTTAATAATTGCTGGCACGCTTTTGGGTAGATTTACAGGATTCCATCTTACGCATAGTTCACTTGTTGATAAGCATTTCTCGCAATTGAACTGATCTAGATTCTGAATATATATAGTCAAATGCATGCGCAATATAACTTCCAATTTATATAGTAGCCTTATCTCATAATATTATAACTATTATTTTTTCATTAACATTGTTTTGTAGCTTATTTGTTGCCTACATGTTTAATTATTCTTATCTTACACTTGTAGTCCACCAACTATATATGGCCCTATGGGCTCGGTTGGTTATTCTTATAAATAAATAAAATATAATATCTCTTTTTAAATGATTTTAATTTTTAAAAAATATGTGAAATGTATTATTACATTCTTTATGATATTCTTATAAAGTATTTTTTTCTAAAAGCAAACTCAACAACTGAGGAGGAGAGCATATATATACAGTCGAACTTCTCTATAACGTAGCAGTTGGGGACCGTCAAATTTCTACGTTATAGAGAAAATTCGTTATAGAGAAACTGCAGAAAATTTTGACTACGTTTTTTTTATGTGGAAAATATATTTATTAAGACAAAAAAAATTGTTTTTACAGAACACATTAATTTTTTTTTTATTAATACATACATATGTGACTAAATTGATGCAAAAAATCGATTGCTGAAAACTTCGCAATGGAGAGATTATTTAGTGTGAAAAATCATATTTAGATCTTAAAAAATTGTACGTTACAGAGAGAACTTCGCTATAGGAAAGTTCGTTAAAGGGAGATGAAAATGTATGAAAATACTCACAAAAATGTTGTGTTCACGAATTTTATTTGTTATAGAGAAGTTCGCTATAGAGAAGTTCAACTGTATATATATATATATATATATATATATATATATAGATATATAGATATAAATATATAGATATAGATATATATATGGATGAGAAGAAAAATCTAAAAATAGAAATATATATGTGTTATAAAAAAAAGTAAACTTATGGTTTGTTATGTTTTTGTTTATAAATTTTTGGTGTTTTGTTAGGTATTCAAGTTCAATTCTCGATTGATTAGTTGAATTTTGAACATACAAATCTTGAATTTGTAGTCAAAAATTGGGAAAAGTCCACTGTTGAGCTAAGTAAGCTTTCCTCCTCAATTTTTGAGTTTGCTTTTATATAAAATAATACTTTATGGAAAAAGCACAATTTTAAAATTAGAATCATATATTTATAAATAAAATAAATTTGTGCCAGTTCGGGCAATTTTGTTATGAACCTGGAACAGACCTAATATATATGACCATGTACAACTACAAATCTACACATAAGCATACATCCTTAAAAACACAATAATTTGGCTTATACATGTTATTTAAAGAAACCCCAAGTAACTTTTAACTAAATTATGAAATAAAATTAACTGTTATTTGTTCAATACATTTTTGGGAAACTTTTAATTTTACTTCTGTAATTTTGCTTTGTTATTTTCAATGTTTATTATAAACCAGCTGATTGCTTGTTCTTCACTCCCAAACTAGCCTGAAGAAAAAGTACAGGCGTTCTCGTGCGTGAAGAACAAGAATATTACTCTCTCAAAACCTCTCTCATTTACCCAATTTCAGCGAAAGAAAACGCGCCCGCGGGCGCCCAATTTAGAGTAAACGAACACACCTAATGCAAGAAATAAAAACCTTTGGCATGACATTTGGTTTATTTACTTTCTTTCTTTTAACATAGTTTTTTTAGATTTAACATACATACATACATAACAAATGTTAATTGTTAAAATTCCAAAATTGAAGTTTTCAGCCAAGCAGTTTGCCTACAGCGCTACCAACTTTAAAAGAAAGCACATTTAGTTAGAAATAATTTCTTAAAAATGACATAAAAATTTATAAATAATAAAAAAATAATTGATGAAAATTATAAATGAAAAGATCTCAGAATATTGTGCAAGTTCATGAAAGTTGCCAGTAGCTTTTCGTAGATGAATAAGCACTTGTTTTTTTTCATGTATGTATGCATGTGTCTACAAGCCATGTTTGTATATTTTTGTGGAAATTAGTCCGATTTGTTAATCTTTTCAGAAAATAATTCTTTTCTATGCGATCGAGTTGCGTTTTTTGAAACAACTGAACAGAAAATCCTACAAAGAGAGTCTCGAATAGCGGCATTTATAAAAATCTGTTTATATGTGTATTTCTAAGATTCCCTAGGCAAATGCTGGAAGGGGTTTCGCGCATGTAGATAGTCTGAAAACAAAAGACCTATTGACCGTAACAGTAAAATGTAGAAGAGGGGCTTAAAATTTTTAGTAAAAATAATAACGCAATATACATTTCTTTTAAATATGTACGTCCATAAATATATCTATATATGTATATGCATTTATTATATATGTGCATGTTTTTTAATATAAGATGCTGGGGGATATTGGGTAAGTTTGAAAGCAGAAAATTCGCACTGAAGCACCAAATTGTAATTATGTATTTATATTAAGTACATATTAAAAGTAATAAAAATTAATTATTATTACAAAAAAGAAAAATTAAATCTACAAATAAACTTATTTTTCTTAGCTATTTATCCCATAATGTTTTTATATATTTGAAATTTTTTTTTCATCTTGGGACCAGCACTCCGGAGATTATTCCTACACATGCGGTGCATTGTGCTGGAACTAGAGGAAAGGGATAGTAGGAGAAATGATAGGAGGTGAAGCTTCACTATCTTACAACACTGCTCTTTTGCACGTTATTTTTTTTTTTTTTTATCTGGGACCAGCACTCAGGAGATGACTCCTACACATGCGAAGCATTGTGCTGGAACTATAGGAAAGGGATAGTACGAGAAACGACAGGAGGTGAAGCTTAATTAATTATTTTACAGCTCTGCTTTCGCACGTTCTTTGTTTATACTCGTAGCAGTGCTGAAGCTTCGGTTTAGTAGCCATTTTTATTATTATTTTACTTCGCCGGTGCTACACAATACCGACGAAGGAGGGCGTTCTGATGCGACTGTGGATTGCTATCAGCTGAAGCCGATATTGTTCAGTGACCAGTGACTTTGCCTTTGCCACTGAAACCTTCCGACAACAACTGACACACAAAGACACACTAATACACATCAGAAAAATGCGAGATGTTTTTATTTTTATTTAAAATTTTTTTTTTTTTTTTTAGTTTGAAACTGGGGTTGAACCCAGGTCTGTCTTTGGTTTTGTAGTCAACGTGCAGACTACCATCCATCGTGCCATCGCCACGATGCTTTTATAGCAGTGTTTGTAGCGTCTCTGATGTAAAGGAGACGTATTAAATTTAGAGGTTCGTTTTAGTAGCCATTTTTAGTAATTATTTTATTTCGCCGGTGCTACACCATACCGAAGAAAGAAGGCGTTCTGATGTTTTTATGATTCTGAAATTAGGGTTCAACCCAGGAAAAATTTTTCCTGCAGACTACTTTGACCATCGCCACCCAGAGACCAGCATCTCTGCTAGGAATCGAACC
Organism: Dexiosoma caninum; assembly: GCA_963924685.1. Classification (NCBI taxonomy): domain Eukaryota; kingdom Metazoa; phylum Arthropoda; class Insecta; order Diptera; family Tachinidae; genus Dexiosoma; species Dexiosoma caninum. Next base: position 70,527,847 of record OZ004727.1, read on the forward strand.
TAGAACCCCCAACTGATAAACTAGCACACTACTCACTAGACTACCGGGGCACCGGGGGTGCTTAAAATAATAAAAAACATTAATATCATAGGTTCTATTTAAATAGCATAAAAGTACAAAGGTGCAACTTTTCCCCATATATTCAGCTATTTTCTAGAAATTCTACTGTGTCTACTGTTTGAAGAGAACTTTCTTTCTGTTAACATAGCTCGTTTTCTTGTGAAATGAGTTCACACTGTTAAGCACTTAAGAACTTCTTCACAACTGGTATCTCAATGGCACCATAATAAATTTAACCCAAGTGGCCTGGGACTTTTCTTTACCTTTACATACAGCAACCTGCCGACCTAACCTAACCTACACCACCATTATATGGGTATCAAATTAAACGGATTTTTGAAGGGAACATAAAAGATAATGAAGTCTCTGCAAACACAATATGGCGAAAGCCCCAATAAAGCGGACAACTATTTTTTACCCATGACATCATGACATTTGAGAAGACAACTATAAATAAAGTGGAATGGGTACTTTTGAGAAAAACTGCGTAAGGAAAAATGTACTTTTTTCATTTTATGGAAAACGGACTGCCTACACAAAAATAGGACAGATTAGATAAGTTGGTGTGGGATAGGGAAGCGCACCGCGTTAATCGAGTTGTATATATTTTTCTTTTGAAATTTTTCATACAAATTGGTTAAAAATATTGCTTTTAAGTAGACGGCAGTATTCCCACAAATGAAGAAAGAATATTTTTCCTTTTTCGGCAATTTTTCACCGATATTGACACCCTGATTGCTTATAGCAACAAAAAAATATTTTTAAGATGAGTGCGGTGTTGGAAAAATTATTAGGGCAAAAACGAATTAAGTAAATTGCTTATGACATACACAAAAAATTTCACATTCGTAAGCAATTTCCGTTAATTGAGATTAATTAAATTCAAAATTTAAATGTGGCACAATATAGAAATATTTTTTAATTTATTCAAATGCGAAACTGCAGTATTGATTAAAATTTTTTGGATTTATAGAAGGTATATAGACTGAATTTTGTGTGGCAATTTGTCAAACAAACCGTTCATAATTAGGGACACATCCAAACTCTTACGTATGTACATTCATATTTAAAAAAGTTCAAAAGGACGGGAACGTGAAAAAACAGACTCTTTGCTGTAAAAATATAGATAAAATTATTCACATAAGTTCTGACTATCAGCACGATAGACCATGTATCGCAATTTTATTTACTTTTTATACTATAGGAAGTAACTTATTTCACCCCAATATTTTTCTTTGTTTTTGAAACTGTCGATTGCTTATCTAGTTGCATAAACTAATCTGTAGAAAAAGTCAGGTATGTTTCGTGCAAGAGGACGAAGTACTATACAGTCTCAAAGCGTCTTTTTTTTTAAACAAGTTTTCGAGTAGCGGAACGTTATTGTGTAAGATTTGGAAATCGTGGAGAGGCAAAGAGACCTTTGAATATCTTCTGTCAATATTGCAATTATTCATTGAAAATTTAGTTTTATTTTAAACACACAGAATCTGCGAAGCTTTTTTCCCTATCTGCAGAAGATACATAGGGTCTTGGCGGGAATCGAACCCTCAACCTTCATATTTATGGCTTAATAAAGGGTGGTTAAATTTCAAGGGCCGATGTTGATTTTGAATAAAACACAAACTATTTAGGAAATTATTGTAATTTTATTTTATTATGATATATTGGTATTACTCAATTATGTATGGAACAAAATATCGGCCAAATGGGCGCCGCGACCACGGCGGCACACCTCCATCCGATGGTCCAAATTTTCGATGACCCTGAGGCATAATGGAGGTTCTATGCCGTTAATGTGCCGAATTATCTCATCCTTTAGCTCTTGAATTGTTGCTGGCTTATCGACGTACACCTTTTCTTTCAAATAACCCCAAAGACAAAAGTCCAACGGTGTCAAATCACATGATCTTGGCGGCCAATTGACATCGCCATTACGTGAGATAACACGGCCATTGAATTTGTTGCGCAAAAGAGCCATTGTTTCGTTAGCTGTGTGGCAAGTGGCACCGTCCTGCTGAAACCACATATCGTCCACATCCATATCTTCCAATTCGGGCCATAAAAAGTTCGTTATCATCTCACGATAGCGAACACCATTCACAGTAACTGCCTGACCGGCCTCATTTTGGAAAAAATACCCGATGATGCCGCCAGCCCATAAACCGCACCAAACAGTCACTCTTTGTGGGTGCATTGGTTTTTCGACAATCACTCTTGGATTCTCATTCGCCCAAATGCGGCAATTCTGTTTATTGACGAATCCACTGAGGTGAAAATGTGCCTCATCACTGAAGATGATTTTCTTCGAAAATTGATCATCCACTGTTGCCGTGGTCGCGGCGCGCATTTGGCCGATATTTTGTTCCATACATAATTGAGTAATACCAATATATCATAATAAAATAAAATTACAATAATTTCCTAAATAGTTTGTGTTTTATTCAAAATCAACATCGGCCCTTGAAATTTAACCACCCTTTAGTAACGAAGCTAGGCTACGGGGGCAAGTATAAACAATGGTTTTTAGGGTTATTTAAGACTATCATTTATCATATATTTCCCGCTTTTCATGCGCTGCAGCCATGGAATTGCACGAAATTTTGAGTTTTCCAAATTAATGAAACACGTGAATAAGTTTAATTCTTTGAAAGGAATGAAATTGTAAAAATTGTAAATAATAGTTGTATACTTACGAGTATCAGCGGCTGTACTAACTACTCCACCTGAAAGAAAAGATCACAATAATGATGCTTTTAGAAAAATAGTCAATATTTATATAAGTAGTTTTTTTTTAAGCTGAATTTAAATTGAATTGAGTTGCCCCGTCATATAATATTTGCATAGTCATCTCGTGTTTGGAAAATAAAATTGTTCATTTTCATCCCTTATTGCACACACAATCTTTGAAAATAATTTAAAAGATGACATATGTACATACATACATATATACGTATGTATAAGTTTAACTGAATATGAACGCATTTATATACACACATATGCAAAATCTTTATCGTTTTCTTAACTTAATTTTTTTGCCAATAGCCTGAAAATTTAAAGGAAACACAGAGTTGTATTCTTGAAACACATTGTTTGAACGAAATTTAAATTATAAACTGTGAAGTGATTTATTGGTATGGAAATATCACGTACATATAAATATGGTGATTTGCAGTAGGCTTTTGCAAAAGTATCAATTACAAATCCTTAAATACATTCTCTTTTTTACATCAATTTATATAATGCTATCTTCTCTTCACAAGTACAAATAAAATACTCCTGTATGAGAAACAAGCATAATAAGCCTTACATTTGCGCCAAATAAATTAAGCAAATTTAAATGCTGAGAGAAGTAAGCAAAGTAAATATCAGATACATTTTAAGAAAAATACAAGCAGTATTTAATACTCGAGTATTTATGTTAGTATAATATGTTGTACATGCTTATTGCGTATTGTTTTTGGTACCGATTTTTGTGTAAGAACTTTAATTTGAACTAGGTTCAAAAAAGTATACTATTAATGTCCTGACAATGAATAAATAAATTTATATCGTATCTGAAAATAAATAATAAATTTTTTATCGAATTTTTTATAAAAATTTGTTGAAGTAATCACAAAAGCCGTGACGAAATAGAAATTAAGGGATAAAACTGAAATAAAGTTTCATACCGTTTTTTTTTTTTTTTATAAAAAAAAAACCTCTGCAACATATTTATTTGCAGTTAAAAAAAAGTTAAAAATACTTTTTTCTACGTAGGTACATATGGGATAGTAAGCAAAAATCAAAACCAATATAACAGAAAAACAAAGTCTTTATTTTAATAAAAAATAGTAAATTGCAAAAAAAAAGACAAATATATCCGATATATATATGTATCTGAAAAATACCGAAAATATCCTCATTGTAAAACAAAACCTACATCTACTTTCCTTAATTTACCATCCCAACAAGAACAGTTGTATTTGCTTTAACGTATTTATATTGAGCAACTATGAGTAAATACAAGTACTCTGAACGTATAAAGAGAATAAAGTTTGTGTTTGTGTTTTTTTTTTGACTTTGCATTTGTTGGCTTTGGTCATCATTTGTATGTATGTAGCTTTACACTGAAAATGTTTAAAAAAGTAAGTGTGTTTGAATTCAAATAACTTTGATGCTAAGGCAGAAATTTGCAGAAATTAACATGATTTGCCAAAGCGGCTTGCAGAACATGGCACACACTTTTTGTTTGTAAAAGCGAGTTGTGAGTCTATGGCGGTGTTTGTGTCTTTGACCAGTAGCTTGCACAAGAATCCAAAAATTTATATTATTTTTTTTTGTATTGTCTAGTCTGTGTGCAAATGAAAAAAGTATGTTTATCAAACGCCTTGTGTAGTCTATTTGGCTCATTAGCCATTAAAGGGTTAATAATTTCAGTTATAACGTTCATAATGTATAAAATAATATATGTATAAACATACCATTTCTCCTAATATCATCCACAACGACAACTGTAATGAAGTGAGAAAAGAAAGTAAATAGTTATTAAGAATACTTTTAAAGAACTAAATAACGGGATGGATACGTAAAAATATTGAATAGTAAATGAAACCCTCTACCACATATGATATTATTATCTAGAACATGACATATAAAGTTTTAGACCCATTATTACAAATTTTCAATAAGATAATAAGATAAATATTTGCTATCCTACCGTTAACTTTTTTTAAAGTGAACTTTAAGTGAACATTACACTGAAAATATGGTAACTTGGACAGCAGGTTTATGACTTCTTTATTTGGATTTTTTTTTAAATTTTAATCAAATTCAAACAAATATTCACACCACCAAATAACAAAAAATAAAAATATTCAAATATTTACAAGTGTAGTAGGCAATATGGTTGCTGCGGTCAACAATAGTCGGTATACACCGTAGTATTGCCATAAAATATACAATTTTTAATACTTATTTTATCGCACAGCTGCAATAATGGAAATAATTTAAAAGTTTATCGTTCACTTTACTTCAAGTTAACTCTAACTACCGAAAACTTTATCGATAAGTTGTAATATTGGTCTTTATAGTGATAAAGTTAAATATAAACATACCTCCAGGTTGAGCTGTTTTCATTTGCACAATGAGGACGCACAAAAAAAGAACAGATAGTCATTAATAAAAGTAGTATTAGAGATTTGAATAAGATAGAAAAAATTTTTTTTCGGTTATGGTAAATCCATATTCACATAAAGAATTTTTTGCTCAACTTTAATTCAATTTCAGAAATATTATTTTATTCTTTTGCACATAAATGAAAATTAAGCTCAAAATCTTTTTGTGAATTTCGATAAATCAATGAAAATATTATATGAATGTTGCCATAAATTGCTTCGTAGCTTCGGCAATAAAGTAATGAAGAAATGGAAATTAAAATAAAAGTACCTTGATACTGTGGATACTGTTGAACCGCTGGATAGCCTGGAAAGTAAAGAATTTCATATATGAATAAGAACTGTTTTAGACACTTGTTTAAAACTAGTCATAAAATTATCTTTCGATGATCTTATTGCTTAACTTTTTTTAAATTAAATTTTAGATATGCCTATTATTAGATTTAAGGATCAGTTATCTCTTTTGCACATAAAAATAAAATTTTATCTAAAAATTTTTGTGTAAATCTTGAAAGAACGATAAAATACTTGATTATATTTGCCTTGTGATATGTATATTATATAATAGAATATGTATTAAAGTGGAGAAAACTAAAAAAAAAATAAAACCAACCTGCAGACCACTGAGGAGCACCTACCACAACATCTAAAATATAGACAAACATAAAGGAAGAATAGTTATAGTGAGTTTAATAAGTAGGAACGATTAGTTAATATTAATATAAAGATTTTTGCTTAATTTTTATTATTATTATTATTTTTATCTTGAATCAGCATTCAGGCTATGACGCTGACAAATGGCAATGTGCTGGAACTAGAGAAAAGCGATAGTGAAAGAGATTACAGATGTATAAGAACTGTTTTACACACTTGTTTAAAACTAGTCATAAAATTATCGTTCGATGATCTTATTGCTTAAATTTTTTTAAATTAAATTTAAATATGCATATTGCACATAAAAATAAAATTTTATCTAAAAATCTTTGTGTAAATCTTGAAAGAACAATAAAATACTTGACTATATTTGCCTTGTGATATGTATAGTATATAATAGAATATGTAGTAAAGTGGAGATATCTAAAACAAAAATAAAACCAACCTGCAGACCACTGAGGAGCTTCTACTACAACATCTGAAATATAGACAAACATAAAGGAAGAATAGTTATAGTGAGTTTAATAAGTAGGAACGATTAGTTAATATTAATATAAAGATTTTTGCTTAATTTTTATTATTATTTTTTTTATCTTGCACCAGCATTCAGGCTATGACGGCAACAAATGGCAATGTGCTGGAACTAGAAGCGATAGTGAAAGAGATTACAGGTGGGGAGCTTCACTATTTTACAACTCTGCTTTTGCACGTTTTTTTTGTAGCAGTGTTGCAGCGCCTCTGATGCCAATGTGGCGTATTCAATTTTGAAGCTTATTTTTAGTAGCCATTTTTAGTAATTATTTTACTTCGATGATGCTATACAACAACGACGAAGGATGTTGTTCCTTTGGATTGGTATCAGCTGAAGTCGGTACTGTTCAGTGACCACTGACCGAATATGTCTTCGCCACTGAAACCTTCAGACAACAACTGACACAAAGAAGCTTCAGCACTGCTGCGAGTATAAACAAAGAACGTGCAAAAGTAGAGCTGTAAAATCATTAATCAAGCTTCACCTCCTGTCGTTTCTCCTACTATCCCTTTCCTATAGTTCCAGCACAATGCTTCGCATGTGTAGGACTCAAAAAAAATATACACATCAGACTTTATGACTTAGTCTGAAAATGGGCTCGAACCCCGTACTTTTTTTTTTTTTTTTTTTTTTTTTTTTTTCCCATGTTATTTTTGAATTTTGGATCTTTCTATATGAAATTAACAAAATGTGTTCAAATCTTAATCTAAAAATATACTATAAAAAAAAAAAAAAAATAGTTTCCATTGCCACTGCAATTTCAACCCAATGGTTACACAGAATTTTCATCCAATCAGATCAAACGTTTGGGTCCTTTTGAGTCTTCTGTGACCCTCAAAGACCAGCAATTCTCTAGCAAGTGGATTGGGATGCACCGTGATCTTCGTCCTATACTTCGTACAGACTTTTTTAATTTCATCATTAATTGATGGAATTTTTAGATCCCTGTGGATATTTACATTTTTCATGTACCATGGAGCACCTGTGATTATTCGTAAAATTTTTGACTGTCTTCTTTGTAATTTTGCAACATTTGATGCGGAAGCAGTTCCCCACAGCTGAACGCCATATAGCCATATGGGCTTTAAAATCGCCTTATACAACAGCACCTTCATATCTAGGCCTAGTGCAGAGTGTCGTCCTATAAGCCAGTAAAGCTGCGCAGTTTTCAACTTCAGTTGAGTGATTTTGGCCGCTATGTGACTAGTCCACGTAAGACGTCTATCGAGATGAATACCAAGATATTTTACGTGGTTGCCCTCAGGTATTGTAACACCGTTTATCGTGATGGGAGGACAATTGTCCCTTCTCAGAGTAAACGTAATGTGGACGCACTTTGAAGCATTTACTTTTATCTTCCACTTTGATAACCATTTTTCCAATCGGTTCAAATGCGCTTGAAGATGTTGGCTTGCTACTGCTGCATTCTTGTGTATGCTTAGAAAAGCAGTATCATCCGCGAAAGTTGATGTATGCGTCAATTGACTTGTAGGCATATCCGCAGTAAATAAAATGTACAGAAAAGGACCAAGGATACTTCCCTGTGGTACACCAGCATGGATATTTTTAATGGAAGATATCACCGATTTCGACCTTATATGAAAAGATCTATTAGTTATGTAATTTTTGAACAATTTGTGAACGTTTTCCGGTAGCAAGTTTACAATTTTGTGCATCAGACCGTCGTGCCAGACTTTGTCGAACGCTTGAGATATATCAATAAAAAGTGCCGAACAGTATTCTTTATTCTCGAAAGCCGATCGGACAAGGTTTGTTATTCTGTGTACTTGTGCCACAGTGCTGTGCATTTTCCGGAATCCAAATTGGTGATGTGGGATAACCGAATTAGTGTCAACGTGGTGCCGTAGTTTCTCGAGAATCAATTTTTCAAAAAGTTTGGACAGTATCGGCAATAAGCTTATTGGACGATAAGAAGATACTTGCGTAACATCTTTACCTGGCTTAGGAATCATTACGATTTCTGAGTGTTTCCATGCTTTCGGAAACGTACCCAACCTCAACATAGAATTGAAAATAAAGAGAATCAGCCTCAATGCTGATTGTGGCAGATTAGTTATCATTGCTCCTGTGATTTTGTCACTGCCTGGAGCTTTTCTGGCTTTTAACGTTTTTATAGCAGATTCGACTTCAGCAAATCGGAATTTCAGTGGACGTTGTACTCTTTCGTTTATGACAATCGGCGCAATACGGGAAGCGGTTACATTTGGTGTAAATACGTTTTCCAGGTGGTTGGCGAATTCCTCAATTTTCTCCTCTGTACTCTGTGCAAATTCACCATTATGTAACCTTATTGGGGCCTCGTAGGAAGTAGGTTGTTTCATTTTTTTTGTAGCTCTCCACAAACTATAATCTGTTTGCTCTGTTGTGTCCAACCTTTGCAGATATTCATTCAGTTGAAATTCTTTGTCCTCTTTCAGCAAAACACGCAGTTTCCGTTGGCATTTATTTAGTTGTGCCTTTAAGCCAGGTGAACGGAGCTCCTGCCACTGACGCCTCAACTGTCTTTTATGCCTTATCAGGGACTCAACGGTAGCATTACTGTTGTAGTGACGCCTACTTCTTATCAAAACGTTTGATGCGGAAACTGCTGTCGCTTCTTTCAGGATGTTTGTTGTGAGGATTACAGCATCCTCTACTTCAGACTCCGATTTCAAAGACAAGTGTTGTGGCAAGTGGGTACTAATGTACATTTTGTACTTTAGCCAATTTATATGTTTTTTATGATAACACTTATTCTGCTCTGCATTTTCAGAAGCGCGAAAAAAATTCAAAAAAGTAGGTGAATGATCCGACGAAAGATCCAAAGACGGAACCAAATGAAATAGTTCTCTTCTTATGCTGCGAGTGACCGCAAAGTCGATCACATCTGGAATTTTATTAATGTCTGTAGGCCAGTATGTGGGTTGACCTGCAGATATTGCGTCCAAATTGTGAAGGGATATCGCATCAAAAAGTTGCCTTCCTCTTGGTGAAATAAGTCTAGAACCCCAAAAGGTGTGTTTTGCATTAAAATCACCCGCTGCAATAAACTTTGTTCCTAACGTTTGAAAAAAGTTCCAAAATTGATCCGTAGTAATGGAGTGTCTGGGTGGACAATAAACGGCAGAAATCGATGTACCACAACGTGGTAACCTTATGGTGGTGGCTTGTATGTGATCCGTCGAAAATTCTGGTAGGGGAAAATGGGCAACATCTCTGTGAACCAGTATTGCTGTCCCTCCACAAGCTCTGCCACTTGGATGCTTTGTGTCATAATTATAATAATTTTTTATTTTGAAACAGTTCTTTTGAGTAAAATGTGTTTCGGATACGAGAAGTACATCAACTTGTTGTGATTGTAGGAACTGTTGCACTTCATACTTGTGCTGGCTCAGGCCATTAGCATTCCAAAAACAAATTTTCAGCGTATCCATTATTTTTTGTTCAACAAAATTTGCATCAGCATGCTCTGGTTTTGCAGCATTTGCTGGAACATACCCTGCATGTTGGACATAAAACTGTTCATAGTGTCTATCAATTTCTCGATGGCACTTTGAGTGTCGGGCAGTGGTTTGTGCTCACCTTCCTTCAAAACGTTTGCATACGAGTTAACTCGATGACTTTCTTGCGATGTATTACCTTTCTTCAACGTTTCAGCGAAACTAACGTGTTGCACATTTGTACCCTGAGCTCTTTGAGTTGCGCGGGCAGAAGTTGTTGGCAAATTAGGAAAATTAGTTTCCTTATACTCGAGTGGTACTGGCACTGATCTTCTTGCCTTGTTTGAATTTTTTAGTTGCAAAAACACTTTGCAACCACGATAATTGGCGGTGTGTTTTTCACCACAATTACCGCACTTTCTCACATTCGTGTCAGATTTCGGGTGTGGGCATTCCAAAGATTTGTGAATGTCTCCACATCTCACACATACGGATGGTAATTTACAAAAAGATTTTGTATGTCCAAACTCCTGACAATTTTGGCACTGAGGCGGACCCTTACGCTTAATTGGTTCCTCTACGACAATTCTTCGGTTCAATAAGAATTTTAAATTGTAAATGGGGTGAGTTTCATTTTTTTTCAATTTAGTTGAGTCGAAAGCAACTTCAACTTTAAACATTGGCTGAGGAATTTTCTCTCGGTTAATTATATTGAAAATTGATTTAGCATCGAACCCCGCATTCTTCAGGGCATCTTTAATATCCTCAGTCGGCACAGAATTGTCAATACCTTTAATGACCACCACTAAGCCCTTTGCACTCTTCAATTGGTAAGTGTAGTAACCTTTTTTTTCCGCATCAAAATTGTTCACTATGGCCCTATAGCCTTTCTCGCTGTCGGCCTGAATCTTTGTCTCCAGCACGTTACCTTTGCGAATAGAGACCACGTAAAAGTGATCTTTACCTATCAACTTTGACAATTTACTCACCAAAGAATTAGTACACACTTCTCGCAAATATATTGGTGGCGGTTTTATTGCTCTTTGCTCTGGCTTTTCCGTATTGTTATTGGCCATTTTGCCAAGAATGGCAAACCTATTTTGACCCTCATTGGTTCGTGGCATTTTAGGGTCGGGTTCAGTATTGGCGGCCCTAGGACTGGATTTACGCTTAGTGATCGTGATGTAGCGGTCCATTCCAGTAGGTATTTTATGGCTTGAAAAATTTGAACACGACGGAAGATCCGTACTTTTATTTATGGGAGAAAATGGGCGCGATACAATTATTTTATCTTCTGTACACTTATTCAAATTTGAATCACTTGCACTTTTTTCAGCAAAAATTGGACCAGTGGTCGGTTTCAGGGTTAAATAATCTCTATTGCATTTAGGATCGTAAATATTCTCACTACTCTTGCTTTCAGAGTTGACAATTATGTATGCATGTCTGCCGTTTTGTTTTTTCACATTTGCTTTGTTCGAGCAATCGCTTGCACTCATATAGAAAACAATGCACTGTACAGTAATGCCACGTACTGTTGTTGTTGTTGTTTATGTTTGAGTAGTATTTGTTGGTTTGTTTAAATTTATTTTTATATGTATTGTTTGTGATAGTTCTATTTTATATTTGTTATGTTTTTATATTTTAATATTTATTTGTGTTTAGTAAAAACTTCACTTTATGTTTTCTGTTTTCTTTTTTCTTTATGTGTGTTTAGAAATGTCCAGTTTGTATGTTTTAACACAACACTATTTATTTACAGAATTTTCAAAAAATTAACTGCTCCTAATTCCTTATTCCGATCCGGGACTATGATACACCGTTGGAAAGCTCAGAAAACGCCCTTTCCAACGATACTATCCGCGAATTTTCCCAATCAAAAATGTACGAGTTATTAATTCAATTAATTCAAAAATTTGTACCGATCACACACACGCACACGTATATTTATAGCATTTGTTTTTTATATATATGTATATAAGTACATATATAAGTACATATAGAATATATGCACACAGTTTTATTAACAATTGCGGCTTTATTTCACGATTTTCATTAAAAATAATAGTTGAATATTATTAATTTCACTTTTCTTTACACTTTTATTATATTTTTATAAATTTTACACCAGAATTTAGATTATTTTTCAATTTTTCTAAGGAGACCGTACTAAATGTGCGTGCACTCTTTAAACAATCTTTTCATATGACAACCCCGTACTTTTCTTTGGTTTTGTAGTCAACGTGCAGGCTACTTTAGCCATCGCCACCCTCTAATTTTCAATTAAATTTCAGAAATATTATTTTACAGAAGAACCAATAATCTCTTTAGCACATAAATGAAATTTAAGCTCAAATCTTTTTGCGACTCTTGATAAATCAATGAAAATATTAGATGTATCTTGCCATATATGGCTTCGTAGATTTAACAATAACGGAACGAAGAATGGAAAAATGGAAATTAAAATAAAACATACCTTGATACGCAACTTCATAGCCAGCAGGAAATACTGCATGGAAGAAAGCAAAGAATTTCGTATATTAAAATTGTTTTAGAAAATTGTTAAGAAACTAGTCACAAAATTATCTTGCGATGACTTTATCGCAAACTTTTGTTTTAATTATATTTTTATTACGAATATTTATCTATGTTTGTTATATGGTTTAGCTGGTCTATATGCAGCAAATATAAATACCAAATATAAGTACATAGATAAATAATCGTAATGAATTTTGACTAACGTTGAATAATTGAAAGAATATTTACATATATTTTTATTATTATATTTAAGGATAAGTTCTCCCTTTTGCACATAAAAACAAAATTTAAGCTTAAAATGTTAGTGTCTTTCGTGAATAACAAAAAAAAAAAAAATCTTGAACATATTTGACTTTTCTACCCATAAATAGCATTTTAACTTTAAGTTGTATGTTTTAGAATGGACAAAAAACGTTTATCAAGTTAAATAAAATAGTTTTGAAGAACTTAAAAATTCGTGATAACATTTTCTTTTTATTGCTTTGGGTTACTTAATTTAAAGTAGAGTTTTGGTTATGAAGAAAATCGAATTATAATGAAAAATACCTTGAGGGTCTGCAGTTGCTGCTACAGCCACAATTAAGGCGCACAAAATTAGAACGAATTTCATTATTATGAATAGTTTTAAAGAACTGAATAACTGTGCTGCAATGTTCCCCCTTTTATAGCGAAATTGCCACCAGTAAAAACCTTGAGCATATTACGATCTGAAATTTGTATAAAAACAAGATTTTAAACTAAACTATTTATAAAACAAACTTTATCGAAAAGAATTAAAAATATTGTTTATTTTTGAAACATATGTATGTCTTTTTAAATTAAAAAAAAAAATAAAACAGACCTTGGAATCAAGTTTTATTTCCTCATATTTTAACTAAAAATAAAATTTTTCAATTCCTTTACTACACTGCTTTTTGGAGTAAAGATTTTCACTGGAAGAGGGAAATTTCTGTAAAACATACTAGATCATCGTTAATTGATTATGTGATTATGATATTTGTGAATCAATATAGAGATTACAATCGCTGCAATTAACTTGAACATGAAAATTAGTGATCACGAATCGTTGCAAATGAATATTCCAATAAAGGAAAAAATTGAAGATGTACTGGGTAAGAAAATGAAAATGTTAAGGTACAATAGGAGTGATTTCCGAAATAAGTTTATGTACGGAAGAACTAACCACAATTGCCATGGAATGGCTAATGAATTTGTTACGTGTATAAATTACGCCCTTTCCCCGATGATAAAAAAAAATAGTAAAAACATCCTCCACAAATCCCTGGTTTTCAAATAGTTTGAAGCACATGAAGGAAGTGAAAAAGCAAATGTACCAAGGGACCGCATCGTTCAACAAAGACTACCAGTAGAAGAATTACATAGCGTTTAAAAATCTATAAAAAGTAGAAATATCAATTGCTAAAAATACTTATGTACATAGTCTGTTCAAAAGAAAAGGAGAATTTTGAATTTTTTTGAAATGTATTTATTTATTCATCAATATCAATAAAGCACTTATGGTAACGTTTATTCCAATTCTCGGAGCACTTCTAAAATGCGCTTTCCGGTATGACCATCAGCTCGTACTTCGATTTTGACTGTATCTTATCAATTGCGGCAAAATGCTTTCATTAGTATCTTCAGTTTTGGGAATAGAAAAAAGTCGCAGGAAGCGATATATGCTGAATAATGTAGTTGAGGCATGATTAGGGTGTTGTTTTTGGTCAAAAAATCATGAACAAGCATTGATGTGTGAGCTGGTGCGTTATCGTGATTCAGAATCTATGATTATTTTTTCCACAATTCCGATCATTTGAGCCGAATTGCTTCACGCAAACGTTGCATATCTTCCTTTTAGTATTCCTTATTAACCGTACGACCTGTTGGCAAAAACTATTGGTGCACCACGCCATTGTAATCGAAGAAAACAAAATTCACATTTTCTGTTGAACAAACCTTGTCTTAGTTTCTAAGATATTATATTATCGATTTTCAATTGCTGAGGATCAGTACTCTGAATTATTTAAATCGTTGGGCAATAGTTTCCTAGCTGCTGGCGACTTTAATGCAAAGCACACGTATTGGGAATCACGCCTGATTACCCCAAAAGGTCGCGTTTTATACAACGTAGTTTCCAAAATGTGTTTGACGGTGGCCTCAAGCGGACAACCAACATATTGGCCAACTGATCGTAACAAAATACCTGATGTCATAGATTTCGCAATCACAAAGGGCATTGCAGCTAAATCCATTCTTGTTGAATCTTCTGTTGACTTATCATCAGATCATTCATCAACTATAATTACAATATCACTCGCACAAAACTCACACGCGACTGAAATAGCTGAAAAAATAAAAACATACCCAAATTGGTTGAAATTTTGCAAATACCTTGCTACTCACTGCTGTCAAAACGTATTACTTCGTACACCAGACGATGTAGATGTATCTCTTACACAACTGGACGAAAGTCTCAAGCTGGCGGCACAGCACGCTATTATTAATTCACGCAAAATTAGGCAAGACAAAATTTGCTCCACAGACATCGAATTATTATTAACTGAAAAAAGAAGAGCTCGAAGAGAGTGGCAGCTTCATAGATCCCCTCAACTCAAAAGAAAACTAATAGAGTGTACCAAAAAGCTAAGAGAGATGTTACAATCCAAAAAAACTGATTATTTAAATGAGTATCTTAAAGGTCTTGATGCAACACCGCAATCCGATCATTCACTATGGCGTGCTACCAGATATCTCAAAAGACCGGTAATTCGTAAACCTCCATTTCGAACCCCAACTGGGGATTGGGCAAGCAACGACACAGAAAAAGGCAAGTTGTTCGTTGAGCACTTAAAAAATGTTTTCACCCCCAATGCACCAAGCGACCCTGAAGAACTTCCATCGATAGTTAGTTTCGATAAAGTTTAAATTGAAAGACGTCGAAGAAGCTATCGCCAACTTGAACCCTAAAAAAGCTCCTGGCATCGATAAAATTAGCAACAAGATGCTGCAAGAGCTCCCAACTACAGTAGTTAAAAGAATTCTCCACATCTTCAACGCGATATTGTGCATTGAATACTTTCCATCTAAATGGAAGATATCACTAATAACTATGATACTTAAGCCAGGTAAAGACCACACCAGAGTTGAGTCCTACAGGCCAATTAGCCTTTTGCCAAATTTATCTAAGCTTTTTGAAAAATTATTAGCTATCAAGTTAAATAAAATCATTAGCGAAAAGCGCTGCATTCCAGACCATCAGTTTGGCTTTCGAAGTAAACACAGCACAACTGAGCAAACACATAGACTTGTGAATGTTATAAAGCATACACTAGAAGAAAAAAAGTACAGCTCAGCCCTCTTTATCGATGTTTCCCAAGCTTTTGATAAAGTGAAAATATTTGTAAGCTACTGGAAAGTTACCTGCTTTGTCGCAAATTTATTTTAAAACAAGGTGATTGGCTGTCATCACCGCAGCCGATTGAAGCTGGAGTTCCCCAAGGCAGCATATTAGGTCCATTGCTGTACTTGATATACACCGCAGATTTGTCAACAGTCGCGAACATCCATACCTCAACTTTTGCCGATGATACAGCTTTCTTAAGCATTCACGAAAGCGCTGACGAAGCATCTCGTCGCCTACAGCACCAAACTTCGCAGCTGGAAAGCTGGCTAAAAAAATGGCGAATCAAAGTTAATGAGAATAAGTGCGTACATATAACCTTCACCCTGCGCAGAGACACATGTCCTCCTATTCTGATCAACAACCAGTTAATACCTCAACGTTTGGAGGTCAAGTATCTAGGGATGCACATTGATAAACGGCTAACATGGAAACATCACATCGATGCAAAATTAACTCAAATGAAATTAAAAGCAACTCAACTAAATTGGCTTATTGGTCGAAATTCTGTGCTAAAACTGGACTGTAAGCTTTTGCTTTACAAAGCAATTTTAAAACTAATATTGAGCTATGGTATCCAGCTATGGGGCACTGCTTCAGCTTCCAATATAGAAAATTTCAAAGGTATCAAAACAAAATACTGAGAATGATAACAGATGCGCCGTGGTATATAAAAAATTCTAACATACACAAGGATTTAAATATTCCGACAGTCAAACAAGAGATAACAACATACGCAACGTCATACCTAACCAAACTCCAAGATCATCCAAATATACTAGCCCGAAATATTTTAAGCGAAAGAGGGTTCATTCGACTGAAAAGAAGGGATACTTTTTCCCTAGCCCGAACGTAGTAGACGCGGAAATAAAACTATACGAGCAATAAATAATTTTGTACAGCTAGGCTGTACTTAATAATAATTAGCAATTAGTTCTTAAGATTTGAATACTTATTGTTATTTCAATTGATTTTGAAGATTCAATAAATAATATATATTGTGTAAAAAAAAAAAAAAAATATTATCGATTTTACTTGTTTTTACCCTTTTTTACGCCTTTAAATTAGAATATGTGTGTAGAATATTCATAAGTAGAATAGTGGGAGCAATAATGGCCTATTAGGCTCTGTCTTTTAGAAAATAATTAATAAATGAAATAAAAAATTTCCAAAAATACCTTCTAAATGAATCTAAACATAAAAAAAAATTTGCGGAATTTTTCCATTTGAAAAAATAATTTCGAAAATTGGTGCACAAATAACGAAGTTATTAGATTATCAACTTTTTGGGGCGGGTAATATGCCTTGCCTCCATTTCCCAAATTTAAAAAAGAAATTTTTTGTATGCAAAAATAATTTGAGAAATTGTTCCACAAATGGCGAAGTTATTTGATAATAAATTTTTTGCGCGGGTACTATGCCAACCGTCCATCCACATATCGTCTAACTTGTTCGAAGTTCAAGTGTTTGTTGAAATCAGAGGTACGAAACGTAAATTCAATCATCCTGTTCAGCTTGATTTGATCGATTTTAACGAAGTAAGTTCAGTTAAAAACACCAATCGCTTTACCATCTTGGGAGAAATTGAAATGGATACAACTGGTGCTTGGCGAACGCAAGAAAATGTTAAAAAATATTCAAACACAAAGTCTGAGGGTTCTTGTCCCCCAATTATCTTCATATGTAATTTAATTATAAAGAATCATTAGTGCATCAACCAAAAACAAAGAATGTTGATTTTAAAATTATCAAGAAATCGAAATACAAAAGCAAACAAAAATATTGATATTTATTCCTTGACCCAAAAAATATTGAATTAATAGAACATTGTATTGCGAGAATTTTGTCAGAAAACTGATGTAGATGAAATAAAAAGTGAACTTGAACAGTAAAAACGTACACATACATATGCATGTAGAAGGTTTTATTAAGTCAGAGTGTTACTTATCAGTCAGCCACGACAAACTTTATAGAAGTTCAATGTTGGCGATGTCAAGAGCGGGGACATTACTCTAGCAATTGCAACAGACCTCATGTTCGGAAAAACATGGCCCAGGTGAGTGTACGCTGTGGAGTTATTCTCTAATTCGAATCGAAAGAAAATTTTATCCTACTCCAATTTAAATAACATACAAATTATAATAATTTCGTGAGAATTCTAAATCTTTCTGCATAGATTGTAAAAATGTGGAATATCCTGCAAATTAGTGTGGAAGGCCTCACTTTTTAAATTATTCAAATCGAAAAAAAAGAATTAATACTCCAAAGGAAAGAATGTATTCAAGAAATGTATGACAATAGAAGGATAGATTTGTTCAATACCTTAATTGATGAGGCTTTTTTGCAGGAAACACGTATTGGAACAGGTAATTGTTATGGAAAATTAAATTTTTTTTAAGGACGACAGCTCATTACGATTGTAAAATTATATATTTCCTTTTCTAATATATTTCTGAAAATCTCCAAAAAAAGTTCTTCTTGGTTCGTTATATTTTTGATTTTTTTATTCTCTATTAAACAAATACCTTTATTAAACTAAAGCATTTGGGGTATTCACAAAGTAGGCATATAGTCATATGTTTTAAAATAATAACACAAAAACATATTACTGTTAGGAACAATCCATCTTAATTTAATGTTCTATTTCAAAAAATTCATTCAGCTGTTAAGGAAAAAATACTTACTAATGTTTGATATCAATATGCCAAAAATAAGTGAAAAAACTAAAATAATTGGGCTGTTGCCAGTGATATGAGCTGAATAATTTTTGGGACGGCGAGTTACACAAAGAAAATTTGCTCACTTGTATATCATTACATATTGTAATTTTTTTCTTCTTATAAAAGTAATTTATTTATTTATTTCAAAATTTTGTAATAATAAAAGCCTTCATCTGGCCAAAAGAATATTACAATAGATTTAAAACTTAGATTCTTAAAACATTAAAAGTAACCCTAAATTTATAACTAGATAACAATCGTTTTAATATCAGCATAGAATTTAAAAGGTAAAGATCATAATACGGCATCAATTTGTTAAAAGTATAATTTATCAAAAAAAAAAGTAAGCGAAAAATTGTAAGCCCGATGGCTGCGATATCACACCAACTTCCTGCGAGTCGCATATAAACAAACTATGTCATATTACCAACAAAATTAAAATGAGCAATGAGCAATCTTCGGTAGGTCTTGAAGGGGAACTGAAAAGATCTTAAAACAGCTGGCAAGCGATTCCATACACGAGCTGTACTTACGAGGAAAGACTTAGCCAGGAGGGAAGTGTGTATTCTGGGAATGAAAATTTGTGTATTTCTAAATGAATGACAAAATCGAACGCATTGAACTAAAAACGCAGGTGTAGAATTTCTAACAAGTTTATAAAGGCTCATAAGCAGCTTAATTGTTAAGAAATTAGAGAAACTACACTTTAACATTTGAGCAACATACTCCGAAACATGATCCCTGTATGTTAGCCGAAATACGAATCGCGTTATCTTATTGACCAATAGCTTAACTGTATTAATGTTACCATTCGTTGTGCATAAATACACCTCCAAACAATAAGATATCTGAGAAAATAGCAAGGCATGAGCTAACTTAAACCTTACTCGAAAGGGTAAATAAACATTCAGGGAGTATAAACGACGATCAAGCATCACACCCAACACTTTCAATCTGTCAACCCAACCAATGGGTACCCCTCGAATATGAACCGACAAATCCGGTACCGACAATGTCCCGAAGGAAGGTTTCAGCGGTAAAGACATAGTCACAGGTCACTTAACAGTACCGGCTTCAGATGATAACAATCCACATGCACATCAGAAAGCGCTCCTTCGTCGGTGTTGAGTAGCACTAGAGAAGTAATATAGTGACTAAAAATGCCTACTAAAACAAAACTTCAAAATTGAGTACGTCTCCTTATGATCAGAGGCGGTGCAACACTGCTATATACAAAAAAAACGTGAAAAAGCAGAGTTATAAGATAGTGTATGAGGTCATCTCCTAAGTTCTGATCGAAGATAAAAAACCACTATATTTAAAATTTTTTAATATGAAATCTTAAATGACACACACGATAATTTTTGTAAGCACATACGAAAAGTATACAAATTTTGATAAATTTTTTCTTGACCAGCTGAATATATCGACTGACATTTTGAATTTGTCACAAGCCGCTTAACTTGGTTCGTGTATAATAGAATTTTCGTAATGTGGTCATTGTGGGAAATAATAAAAAATAACCTTAAGTTTTATCATATAAGGTATAAAAAGGTAGTCTTCGGTATACCTCCACGAAGTCACAACTACAATGTCGGTCAAAAGTACTCACTTTTACAAATGATGTCAAATGTCAATTCGCTTTTGATAATTGTAAAGTAAACAAGCGCAAATCGACAAGCCATGAATCGGTTTACTCCGCAATAATTGTTTTTCATTATAGTTTTTCATAAAAAAAAATTACAGCGAAAAAACATTCCACCTTGTACAACCAAATGTAAATATCGTCGTAAGTTAAAAAGTGCAAGAAATAATATACTTTTGCATGACAATTTCTTTATTTATTTTTTTTTCCTTTAACATTGGTTTTTGGATTTAATTTACAATTGTTTAAATTCCAAAATTGTAGTTTTCAGCCGAGCAGTTTACCAAGAGCACCACCAACTTTAAAAGAAAACAAAATTATTTAGATTTAGTTTTTATAAATGATAAAAAAATTTATATTTAAAATTGTACAAAATTAGAAGATCTCAGAATTTTGTGCAACGTAACACAAAAGTTTCCAGTAGCTTTTCGGCGATGCTTTGCTCTTTTTACAACATTAGAGTGCTTTGTTAGTTAAAACGACTAGAATCAGTTTTACTGCGAAATATGTACATATGTATGTAAATAATGTTATATAATTTAAAAGAAAAAGCGGTAAATTTGCTTGTAGTTATATGTATATACAAAGTAATAACAAATATGGCACAAGTAACATCAGTGTCGTTACTGTCACAAAAAAAGTTGAAAATTAAATTTTTTTGCGCACTATATCAGCGTTAAAGGGGCAATGACCTTTTTTTTATGTATGTATGGATATGTATACAAGCCATGCACATTTTCGTAGATGTTAATTGATGATTTGGTCTTTAGATCTGTCTAAAATTGCAACTGTATTAAAATTGCATGTGCGTGTCAGGTCTGTCCGATTAGCTAATCGTTTCAGAAAATAATTCTTTTCTATGCGTTCAGCGTTGCTTTTTGTGAAACAACTCAGTCGAAAATTCTACAGAGATAGTTTCGAATAACGGCATTTATAAAAACTTGTTTATGAGGATTTGTAAGAGGGAATCGAACACGCAACAGATTGATAGTCTATTGCTCACGCGATAGACTACGGACGCACCGTCATAGAAATAAAAAAACACAAAGTTGTGCCATTTGCTTTTTCAAAATGTTTATTTCCGAGAAATCATAGCTAATAGTTAGTTTTTGAGAATGTTCGTATTTTTAAAAAATTCCAACAATTTAGCGAATATTTTTATATTGAGAATTCTTCGTTTCAAAAGAATCTCAGGTCAAGCGGGGTGTCATTTCCCTGGGCATAAGCATTAAATAATAAGCATTAGCATAAGCGATAATAGGGGTTGCCGGCCAAACTTTTTTTATAGCTGATTTCTTAACTGGTTTTGTTCCGAAAAGGCTTTTATAACGCGCGTTGTGTTTTTTGCATTTTCTCACGCGGTAAAATTTTTAGACGTATGACAAAATTCGATGAATGAACGCGGGTTATGTAAATTTACAAAGTAATGAAAGACTTGAATATGTTTATTTCATTCAAACGAATAAAAATATAATGATTGTAAATAATAATTGTTTACTTACCACCTTCAGCAAGTGTACTAACTACTCCAGCTGAAAGAAAAGAACAGAATAATAGTACTTTTAGAAAATTAGTCAATATTTATATGAGGATTTTTTTCTTTTAATCCTTGATGCTTTGTGCCCATTCGTTCCGAACAAAATTTATATCGTGATAAAATTTTCCCTGTAAGTAGTTTGACGTCTCTCTTCTTGAGAGAGAGAAACAATTTTTACGAACAACTCTCATGATACAATCAACCATGATACAATTTCTAAGGTGGCAGCATTAAAACTTTTAAAGTCGTTCGATGCCACCTGATTTACTTACATTATACAATTAACGAGGGAATCGTCATGGCTGCCAGATTTGGCCTCGAAAAAGGCAAAGTTACGATTTGACGATTTTTGCTTTAAAAATTGCAATTTTTGCAGTGGTCTAAATATGCCAAATATCTGCGTGTTCTGTAAACTTCATCGAAGAAAATAAGCATAAGAGTCAACTATAATTTTGTGAAATCAAATATGTCCAGCAGCAATTTAACTACAAATGTATTTTGACAGCGCTTTTTTGATGGTATAAAATATTTAAAATTGCCTGTATTATTTGAAATTTTTTTTGTAAAATGTGGGTGTTTTTGTGGTGTTGTACAGCGACCATTATTTTTATATTTTGTCTGTACAACATAGAACTGAGGTGCCAATAAATTAAATTTTTTCATACAAAATTGAATTGTGCTGCCCCATAATTTAATATTTGCATAGTCATTTGGTGTTTGTAAAATCAAATTGTTCACTGGCATCCATTATTATAAACACAATATCTGAAAATAATTTAAACCATGTATTTTGACAAAAATAAACAAAACAAAACATAATTACACGCTGTAGAAGTACCACTTTGTGAAATTAATAGATTTTGGTTTAATATGGCAGCTTTGATTTTGTCGTCTAATTTTTCGGGAATCGCTACGTTAAAAAATTTTTGTTCAGACAAAATTTGTGTTCGGAACAAATGGGTGAATTCAGCTTTATAGTATGTTTCGAATGTCTTAAAAGCAACTTGATTTGAGTAAATTATTGGAAAGTGTTTCCACTCAGGTAACGATATTTAATATGTTAAATTCGAATTTTCGAACAATATCTAACGTTTTAATTGAATTTGTTGGAATATATACCTAAGTAATAAATATATGTATATGTAAATATATTCTTAATCCACAGCAATTTTCACAGAAAAATATTGAATTTTTTTTCGATATACAGGGTGGGCCAAAAGTCACAATAGCGTGTAAAAATTAATAACTTTTTTGTTTATTATTATTTTTTATTGTTTTTTTTAGTCTTTATTCATCGAACCGTGTTACACCACCATGCAAAATTTAACGACCGAGCAACGAACCAAAGTCGTAGAATTTTACTTTTCCAATGGGAATTCAATTTCACTGACGCAACGAGTATATCGAATTGGCCAACACGTTTGCCAGACTTAACTGCCCCCGATTATTTTCTATGGGGTTATCTCAAAGAACGAGTATATGTTAACAAGCCCCAAACTATAGAGCAGCTAAAGCACAACACTGAAGCTGAGATCAGGGCAATAGGGCCTGAAAATTTGCGTGCAGTTATGCAAAACGCCTGATTAAGAGCCCAATTGTGCATCGATGAAAAGGGTAGCCATCTCTGATATTATTTTTCATAATTAAAATTTAGATCGTACAAAGCTAATATTATATTTAAAAAATTAAAAAATAATAATAAACAAAAAAGTTATTAAATTTTTACACGCAGGCATGACTTTTGGCCCACCCTGGACATACATATTTATATACTCGTACGTTTGTATACGTTTACATACATGCATATACAAAATCTTTACTGTTTTCAGATTAAACATAATTTTCCGCCAATATCATTAAGATTGAATGGAAGCACAGATCTGTATTCTTGCAACACAGTGTTGTAATAACTAAATTAATTTGAAAAATAATATTTTCGACATAATTTATAATTATGAAGGATGAAATTAACATTACATATTTTCTGAAATCATGTCAGTGGAGACATACTATTCGCCCACAATAGTGCACTTAAATAGTGCAGTAGCGAATCTTAAACTATTTTGAATTGAGAAACTTTTTCATGAAATATGTTATTTTCATTTGAATTTTTTTATAGTTTAGAATATTATCTTTCATTTAAAATAATCATTGATTACATGATTACATGTACTTTCAAGTTGGTTTAATTTATAATGATTTTTTTGTCACTACCCGAATTTTCTCTTCTGTTTTTTTAAACTTTTTTTCTATAAATTAAATGTAACTAACATTGCCAGACAAATGTATAAAAAACAGAGTTGCATTATCACAAGAACTTTTTTGTAGTTTGTCAGCATACGCAATTTATACCCGGTTTATGGTTTAGTTAAATCTAAAGCACTTTAAACTTTAAGAACTAGCTAAGAAATGTTTTCCTAAATTTTCATGAAAGTTCAGTTATAACGTTCATAAAGAATAAAATAATATAAAAACATACCAGCTTTGGCATCATCTACAACGATAACTGCAATGAATTCAGAAAAGAAAGTCAAGAATTATTAAGAGAACTTTTAAAGAACTGAATAACGACATGAATACGTGAATATATAGAATAGTAAATGAAACCCTCTACCAAATATGATACTTTTATTTAGAAATGATATGTAAAGTTTTGTTTTAACATTTAGCACCATTATTATAAATTTTCTATAGTTAAAGAGATAAATATTTGTTATTCGAACGTTAACTTTTCGACAACAGCCTTCTGTATTTTTTATAATCGGAGTTGTTATAGTCAGTTTTATTTTAAAGCATAGTCAGTTTTATTTAGAACACAAAAACTTCTAGTATTTCCAAGTGTCGTTGGCAATATGTCAACAGTAGCCGGTGTATAGTGCAGTATTCCCATAAAATAGAAACAATTTTTTAGTTATGAGACAGTTGTAATAATGGAAATAATTTAAAAGTGCTTTTATTGTTCACTTTGCCTAAAGTTAACTCTAACTATCGATAAGTTATAATAATGGTCCTTATAGTGATAAAGTTAGATATAAACATACCTCCATTTTGAGCTGCTTTCATACGGACAATAAGGACGCACCAAAAGTACAGACAAAAGTAGTATTAGAGAATTAAATAAGTTAGAAAAACAATTTCGTTCTGTGATGTTAAATCAATATTTACAAAAAGAGTTTTTTGCTTAACTTTTATTTAATTCAATTTCAAAAATATTGTTTTATTCAAGTGTCAGTTATCTCTTTTGCACATAAATCTAAATTAAGCTCAAAATCTTTTTGTGAATATTGAATAACCAATGAAATAATTTGATTCATTTTGCCATAAATTGTAGATTCGGCAATAACGTAGTGAAGAATGGAGAAATGGAAATTAAAATAAAATATACCTTGGTATAGCCCTGGTATTCCATACTCTGGAAAATAAAGAATTTCGTATATAAGTACTGTTTTAGAAAATTGTATAAAAACTCGTCATAAAATAGTCTTTCGATGACATTATTATGAATCTTGAATAATCAATGGAAATATTTGATGTATTGCGCCATAAATGGTCTCGTAGGTTCGGCTAATGAAGAATGGAAATTAAAACAAAACACACCTTGATATCCTGGATACCCTGCAAAATAAAGAATTTCGTATATAAGTACTGTTTTGGAAATTTATTTAAAAACTAATCGTAAAATTAACTTTGGCTGAGTTTATTGCTTAACTTTTGTTAAATTCTATTTTAGATATATTATTAGATTTAGGGATCAGTTATCCCTTTTGCACATAAAAATTTAAATTAAGCTGAGTTCGTCTTGACCATAAGTATGTCACTTTTCTACCCACATTTTATTTTATTTTAACCAAAAGTTGTGACTTTTAGAATGGGGAAAATTCAATTAAAATAACACGTTAAATAAAATATTTTTAAGCAACTTAAAAACTCGTGGTAACATTTAGTTTTTATTTCTTTAGGTTACTTAATTTAAAGTAGAGTTTTGGTTTTAAAAAAATCGAATTATAATGAAAAATACCTTGAGGGTCTGGTTTTGCTGCTACAGCCACAATTAAGGCGCACAAAATTAGAACGAATTTCATTGTTATGAATAGTTTTAAAGAACTGGATAACTGTGCTACAATGTTCCCCTTTTTATATTGAAATTATGGCCAGTAAAAACCTTGAGCCTATTACAAAATAAATTTTGTATAAAAATAAGAATTTGAACTAAACTATTTATTAAATAAACTTTATTGAAAATAATTAAACATGTTGTTTGTTTTCGAAAGACATATGTTTATAATTTAAAATTAAGCAGACCTTGAAAGCATTTTTTTATTTCCTCATATTTGACCTAAAAATAAAATTTTTGTGATTCCTTTACTATACCGATTTTTGGTGTAAAGAGATTCAATGGTAGAGGAAAATTGCTGTTAAACATACTAGAAAAAGACAGGCAAAAGCCTACTTAATGAATTACTTTAGGACAGCTAAACATTTTTAAGAAAACCGTTTGCGAATAAGAATATCTAAAATATCTACTGTTTTGCAAATTCAGAAAAAACCGGTAACCATTGTTTTTATTAAGAAAATAATTGTGAGTATTACGCTTTTTAATTAATTTTATTAAAGAAGAGTTTTAAAAATTCTTATGTTATACAAAAATTATTTTAATAATTAAACTAAATATATAATATAAAAATTTTTATACTTGAGACACTATAAATTTTTATAATGTATATTGGAGGGTTGTGTGAGACATCTCATTCAGTGAGAACATTGAACTCTTTGTTTATGAAACAAAGTGAGCATGATCTATTCGGCCAATGTGTTCATACGTTTTATTTCGTTATACTTATTCCCTTCTTTCACGCTTAAACCAAATTAGATTCATAGTTCCCGTTTTCTTCCCTCTATTTTTAAAAACACACAAACGAGTAATTTTCTCTACCTGTGTGTAACTTAAAATTATAATATTTACACAATTGTAGATATTTGTAATATAGTTTTGTGAATTTTAGGCTTTTAATATGTATTATTTATTTTTTACATTTTTAAAATAATACTACTTTTTAAATACGGCAAAATGTTATACTATCTTGCATTGCTTTGAGACCTATTGCTACGTTTTACCTTTTAAAACGTGCATTTTATTGGAATTCGTCATTACAAAATAAAACAACGAATTATTACGTTTTACATTTTAAAACGTGTATTCTTTTATTTATAACAATTTACAATTTACAATTTACAATTTAATTTAATAAGGTTTTATTTATTTGTTCTTTTATTCAATAATTTGTTTACAATTTATTGAACTTTAATTGAATAATGTTCACTATCTGTTGTTTACTTTCAGGCACTTAGTTTAAATGCCAGCTTCAGAAGAGGTTTTACAACTGCAGAAAGATCCTTTTTTATACTCAAAAGAGATTTGCTACTAGAGACGGTTAGAAAATTCTAGTGTTATGGAGCAACTTTGGTATTTGTATAGAATATTGCAGAAATCCGTTAACTTGCATTTACAATTGTGTTTATTCGTTAATTATTTTTATTTGTATCTCTATTTTTTGCTTATGTTATCTTACCATGGTTGTATTAGTGTAAATTTGTGTAGACTGACATAGACTGACTAGTCTATGTAATTGTTTATTGTTTTCGCTTTGCGCAAGTTTGGTATGTGAATTATGTGTTTGTTTATTATGTTGTCAGTCAAAGAAAATCTGGAACGTTCTTATGAAATATGATTATATGAGGGTAGTACACACATTGCTTTTGATAAATGTATTTCCGTAACTTCAGCCTGTGCGTCCCGAACATGCAACATTCTCCTTTTCCCTATCTATCAAGTTGTTCCATATGTACCACTTTTAGTTTGGTTCTTGGGTATGTATGAGTCTGTAGTTTAAGGGATAAGTTTTTCTTCCATTATGGGTTATATAGAAATAATTCTCCTTTGTCACTGACTTAATGCGAGTTCGCACAAATACAAGGAAGCCATTAACATATCTTTTCCTGGGACCAGAAATTTCATTCGGCTTTACTCCAAACTGCAAACCACGCGGTAATTTTAATTCGGTCTCCAATATTATTTTGCTGTGTGTTCGCGCAGTAAAGACAGGCACAGCTAACCTGTATGCAAGTTGAAATTTTGGAATACGTTCATCGCAGTTGCGCTTTTGCACGCTTACTACTTTTCGTATGTATTAAGCGTGCAGTGGTGGTGTGATTGTTGTCCGTATGCCTAACAACTCGTACATCTCTGCAAATATAGCTGGCTCGAAATTTCTGCCATGATCAGAATGTAACTCAATTGGAATACCATTGTCTTCCCTTCCTGATTTGGTGTGGCATATACTATTGGCCATTTACTCAAATAGTTCATTACTATCAGTATGTAGCAAATACCAGCATTGCTGATAGTGAAATTTCTTGTCACGTTCATCCCTATACGCCAAAACGTTGTATCAGAGTTGTGCTGTACCAATTGCCCACGATTTCACCTCATTGGACTTTTACCACCATGCATTGTTAGCAGTTCGCTATCCAATGAACTATGTCGTTTTGACATTCAACCCAATAGAAACGTTGTTCAAACTTTTCTACTATTTACGTCGTTCGCAGATGACCGCCACTTGATCCGATAAGGAACTCAGTTAGTACGTCAGTCAAATTAAGTAGGATGTCATGTTACCATCTGTAGTTTCCCAGGTGCGATTTATTAACCTCCAATTGTTCCGTAGAGCCCAACAAGATTTTACTAATGGACGTTCTGCTGATATTACATTGCGGACAGGTTTTGTGTTCCAATTTTTGCAAATGTAAAGTTTATTTCTTTGACGTACTGACCACTCATCATCGGATTCCAGATAAATTCGTTTTTGTTTTTATAGTAAATTTTTCTGTGCTCATATGATATCTCATCAGGCGGGCATGGAACACAAAACCTACAGATTCATAATAATTCTCACGTACTAGACTACGGAGGCACTTTCAGGGAAATAAAAAAACAAACGTTTATATTTGTTCTTTCTTTTCACAATTAAACATTTTTGTCAATTTAGCGAATATTAATTTTCCCAGAAATCTTCCCTAATATGTATTTTATATAATTTTTATAATATTCAATACTTATGTAGTAAAAAAATAAATGGTTATTTTTCAATAAGTGAATTTTCTACTTTAAATTTCTATTGAAATTCATGTTGTACCACCGCTTTCAAACTAATAGGGATAGAATCATAAAATTGTTAACTCTTATATATGTAGTTGACTTAGGGCTACAATTTATAATTAAAAAAAAAATTTGTGGAAACTTTCAACGATATGGAAGGATATTTTATTCAAAGGACATAAATTAAATATATTTCCCTTTATTTTGATACCAATATTGTTTAACAACTATTTCATCTTAAATGGAAAAAAATATTTAATAAAGGTATCCTTAAGAAATGTTAACTCCTTTAAAATGCACAAAAGATAACCAAATGAAAAACCAAGTTGCAGTTTGACTTCGTTTTGCGTCTAGATTAATAAGCATTAGTATGATCGCATTACTGTCAAAAAGAAAAACATTAAAATTTGTCGAATTGTACAAAATGCATTAGTGATGTATAAACAATTAAAACGAATATAATAAAATTCGTTAATCGACTATAAAATATTCACTATTTTTCTTTCGTTTATCCAAGAAAAGTTCGGATACATTTCTTGTTTAATAAACACAATATTGTTCTCTAATGGGAAAGAAAACAAATACATATGGGGATTTCCTTAGTCACGTTGATGACAGTTGAACGTTTCAATTAAATGAAACAAGAGGAACATTTTAATGGTTTTGTTAATTATCTGTTTTTTTTTTGCGTTAAACATAGAAGCTTTAAAAGAAAAGAATACTCGTATAATCCAACTACAACAGTGGGTGGCGATGGTGGAAGTGGTATGCACGTTGACTACAAAATTAAAAATTTTACTTAGTTCAAACCAAGTTTAAGACTCATAAAAACATCTCGCATTTTTTCTGATGTAATTAGTGAGTCTTTGTGTCTGTTGTTGTCGCAAGGTTTTAGTGGCGAAGGTATAGTCACTGCTCCCTGAACAGTAACGGCTTCAGCTGTATCCAATCCACAGGCACATCAGAACGCCCTTCTTCGTCGGTATTGTGTAGCACCGGCGAAATAAAATAATTACTCAAAAAGGCTACTAAAAACAAAGCTTCAAAATTTAATACGTCTACTTGACAACAGAGACGCTACAACACTGCTCTTAAAACAAATAACGTGCAAAAAGTAGTGTTGTAAGATGGTGAAGCTTCACCTCCTATCATTGCTCCTATTATCCCTTTCCTCTAGTTCCAGCACAATGCACCGCATGTATAGGGGTCATCTCCTGAGAGCTGATCCAAGATAAAACAAAAAACTTTTATGATATAAACAGCTAAATAGGGTGACGTAACGTGACAAAAATAGAAGTTCTTATTTTCTTTATTCAAAGAAACACAGAACTTTGCGAATTTCAGCACTTTCTTTTTCAGAAACGTTTTTAGATATGATTTTGGATATTCACCGACTGTTACACAAGAATTATGTACAGCTAAATTTTGAGTAATTTCCTTTTATAATCGATAGTTTGAAACGTTACGTGACATAGCGTTATATGACATAAATTTTCTGCGTGTGTAGTTAGTATACTTTCGTACACATTAAACTCTTTTTTTTAATTTTACAAGTCATTGTATATTTCTAAAATGCATGTGATTTGCCTCTAAATTAAATTAACTCACTTATTACTAGATATTTGACAGATGTAACACTACCATCTACATCTGAAATAACGAGTTCATCCCACACAAAACCATGAAATCAATACCAGCTTAATGATGTAACTAGAGACCTTCGATTCTCGAAAAGATCTTCTGAATTACTAATTAATTGCGTCCCGGAAGAAAAACATAGATCTCATAACTAAAGAAACTAAAGTTTCGTATTATCGTACCCGAGAAAAAGGCTTACTTCATTATTTTGTTGCAGACGAAATTTTGTGTACTGCACAAGTATTTCAGGTTTGATGGCTGCCATGGGCTTATAGAGATACGATTCAAACGAATGACATTTATTTATCGACTCATCAAAACGTAGCCAGTGTCAGAAATTGGGAAAAATGCATGGGATTAGTTTGTGTGGGTTATTTAAAATTTCTTAGGAAATAACACGAGTGGGGATTACGTTGGGCACCTTAAGGAGATGTTAACTCAATTCCAGAATCTTTAATGCAACATAAGCATCAGAGTACATTACCTGCACTTAGATCGTTTTCCTGAAAATCTAGGAGACTTGAGTGAGGAACACGGCGAACGATTCCTCCAAGATATCCGGACAATGGAGGAGTGATACCAGGGTCGCTGAGATGCACACATGATGGCTGATTTTTGGTGGAGAATGACAGAGTAGCACTTATTCCACAACAGTAGAAAATCGAATAAAAGAAAATTCCAGAGTTTGTAGTTTGCAATTATTATTTATTCATTTATTTTTTTTATTTTATTTCTTATAATAAATGTAAATAAAAAAATATAAATTTTCTACTTTTTAATACATAATCATCCAATTCAAATATATTTCCGAAGAATAGAATCAGTATTGTAGGTAGGGTTTTGCCAAAAAATACACGAATGTTACTATGCAATGCTTTTTCGATGTGAAAATTTATACATACATGGGGAAAATGTTTTCAAAATTCAATCAATCGAAAGAAGAACAATAACTACTCGATTTTTTGTATGTATATCAAACTAAAAACTATAATTTTGTGAAAATTAGCGAATTTACTTAACTAATTTTATTCTTATTATATGTCAGTTTGTGATAAAATAATAAATTTGAACAATTTTTGCCGTTTTCGATTTTTCATGTTTTTTTTAAACAAAGAAATTGCCTTTTCGCGTAAAAAATATATTTTTTGTTTACATTTTTTTTTATAACTCCGAAGCTACTGAGCCGATTGAAACGTAATATATAAACGGATTAAAGGTTATGTAAATTTAGTAAAATCTATAAGTTTATTTTAATAATATCGGAATAACTCTTTTTAAGATATCATTAATTATATGGAGAAACGTCTAAAAAAACTAATAATTTTACTTAAAAATTTAAAAAAAAACCTTTCCATAGAATTCAAAATTTGACTACTGGAACCACAATACACCGAAATTGTATATACAAATTTTTATACATTTTTTCTTGACCAGCTGAATATTTCGAGTGACATTTTGAATTTGTCACAAGCCGCTTAACTTGGTTCGTGTATAATAGAATTTTCGTAATGTGGTCATTGTGGGAAATAATAAAAAATAACCTTAAGTTTTATCATATAAGGTATAAAAAGGTAGTCTTCGGTATACCTCCACGAAGTCACAACTACAATGTCGGTCAAAAGTACTCACTTTTACAAATGATGTCAAATGTCAATTCGCTTTTGATAATTGTAAAGTAAACAAGCGCAAATCGACAAGCCATGAATCGGTTTACTCCGCAATAATTGTTTTTCATTATAGTTTTTCAAGAAAAAAAAATTACAGCGAAAAAACATTCCACCTTGTACAACCAAATGTAAATATCGTCGTAAGTTAAAAAGTGCAAGAAATAATATACTTTTGCATGACAATTTCTTTATTTATTTTTTTTTCCTTTAACATTGGTTTTTGGATTTAATTTACAATTGTTTAAATTCCAAAATTGTAGTTTTCAGCCGAGCAGTTTACCAAGAGCACCACCAACTTTAAAAGAAAACAAAATTATTTAGATTTAGTTTTTATAAATGATAAAAAAATTTATATTTAAAATTGTACAAAATTAGAAGATCTCAGAATTTTGTGCAACGTAACACAAAAGTTTCCAGTAGCTTTTCGGCGATGCTTTGCTCTTTTTACAACATTAGAGTGCTTTGTTAGTTAAAACGACTAGAATCAGTTTTACTGCGAAATATGTACATATGTATGTAAATAATGTTATATAATTTAAAAGAAAAAGCGGTAAATTTGCTTGTAGTTATATGTATATACAAAGTAATAACAAATATGGCACAAGTAACATCAGTGTCGTTACTGTCACAAAAAAAGTTGAAAATTAAATTTTTTTGCGCACTATATCAGCGTTAAAGGGGCAATGACCTTTTTTTTATGTATGTATGGATATGTATACAAGCCATGCACATTTTCGTAGATGTTAATTGATGATTTGGTCTTTAGATCTGTCTAAAATTGCAACTGTATTAAAATTGCATGTGCGTGTCAGGTCTGTCCGATTAGCTAATCGTTTCAGAAAATAATTCTTTTCTATGCGTTCAGCGTTGCTTTTTGTGAAACAACTCAGTCGAAAATTCTACAGAGATAGTTTCGAATAACGGCATTTATAAAAACTTGTTTATGAGGATTTGTAAGAGGGAATCGAACACGCAACAGATTGATAGTCTATTGCTCACGCGATAGACTACGGACGCACCGTCATAGAAATAAAAAAACACAAAGTTGTGCCATTTGCTTTTTCAAAATGTTTATTTCCGAGAAATCATAGCTAATAGTTAGTTTTTGAGAATGTTCGTATTTTTAAAAAATTCCAACAATTTAGCGAATATTTTTATATTGAGAATTCTTCGCTTCAAAAGAATCTCAGGTCAAGCGGGGTGTCATTTCCCTGGGCATAAGCATTAAATAATAAGCATTAGCATAAGCGATAATAGGGGTTGCCGGCCAAACTTTTTTTATAGCTGATTTCTTAACTGGTTTTGTTCCGAAAAGGCTTTTATAACGCGCGTTGTGTTTTTTGCATTTTCTCACGCGGTAAAATTTTTAGACGTATGACAAAATTCGATGAATGAACGCGGGTTATGTAAATTTACAAAGTAATGAAAGACTTGAATATGTTTATTTCATTCAAACGAATAAAAATATAATGATTGTAAATAATAATTGTTTACTTACCACCTTCAGCAAGTGTACTAACTACTCCAGCTGAAAGAAAAGAACAGAATAATAGTACTTTTAGAAAATTAGTCAATATTTATATGAGGATTTTTTTCTTTTAATCCTTGATGCTTTGTGCCCATTCGTTCCGAACAAAATTTATATCGTGATAAAATTTTCCCTGTAAGTAGTTTGACGTCTCTCTTCTTGAGAGAGAGAAACAATTTTTACGAACAACTCTCATGATACAATCAACCATGATACAATTTCTAAGGTGGCAGCATTAAAACTTTTAAAGTCGTTCGATGCCACCTGATTTACTTACATTATACAATTAACGAGGGAATCGTCATGGCTGCCAGATTTGGCCTCGAAAAAGGCAAAGTTACGATTTGACGATTTTTGCTTTAAAAATTGCAATTTTTGCAGTGGTCTAAATATGCCAAATATCTGCGTGTTCTGTAAACTTCATCGAAGAAAATAAGCATAAGAGTCAACTATAATTTTGTGAAATCAAATATGTCCAGCAGCAATTTAACTACAAATGTATTTTGACAGCGCTTTTTTGATGGTATAAAATATTTAAAATTGCCTGTATTATTTGAAATTTTTTTTGTAAAATGTGGGTGTTTTTGTGGTGTTGTACAGCGACCATTATTTTTATATTTTGTCTGTACAACATAGAACTGAGGTG
Organism: Dexiosoma caninum; assembly: GCA_963924685.1. Lineage (NCBI taxonomy): Eukaryota > Metazoa > Arthropoda > Insecta > Diptera > Tachinidae > Dexiosoma > Dexiosoma caninum. Next base: position 70,562,161 of record OZ004727.1, read on the forward strand.
CCAATAAATTAAATTTTTTCATACAAAATTGAATTGTGCTGCCCCATAATTTAATATTTGCATAGTCATTTGGTGTTTGTAAAATCAAATTGTTCACTGGCATCCATTATTATAAACACAATATCTGAAAATAATTTAAACCATGTATTTTGACAAAAATAAACAAAACAAAACATAATTACACGCTGTAGAAGTACCACTTTGTGAAATTAATAGATTTTGGTTTAATATGGCAGCTTTGATTTTGTCGTCTAATTTTTCGGGAATCGCTACGTTAAAAAATTTTTGTTCAGACAAAATTTGTGTTCGGAACAAATGGGTGAATTCAGCTTTATAGTATGTTTCGAATGTCTTAAAAGCAACTTGATTTGAGTAAATTATTGGAAAGTGTTTCCACTCAGGTAACGATATTTAATATGTTAAATTCGAATTTTCGAACAATATCTAACGTTTTAATTGAATTTGTTGGAATATATACCTAAGTAATAAATATATGTATATGTAAATATATTCTTAATCCACAGCAATTTTCACAGAAAAATATTGAATTTTTTTTCGATATACAGGGTGGGCCAAAAGTCACAATAGCGTGTAAAAATTAATAACTTTTTTGTTTATTATTATTTTTTATTGTTTTTTTTAGTCTTTATTCATCGAACCGTGTTACACCACCATGCAAAATTTAACGACCGAGCAACGAACCAAAGTCGTAGAATTTTACTTTTCCAATGGGAATTCAATTTCACTGACGCAACGAGTATATCGAATTGGCCAACACGTTTGCCAGACTTAACTGCCCCCGATTATTTTCTATGGGGTTATCTCAAAGAACGAGTATATGTTAACAAGCCCCAAACTATAGAGCAGCTAAAGCACAACACTGAAGCTGAGATCAGGGCAATAGGGCCTGAAAATTTGCGTGCAGTTATGCAAAACGCCTGATTAAGAGCCCAATTGTGCATCGATGAAAAGGGTAGCCATCTCTGATATTATTTTTCATAATTAAAATTTAGATCGTACAAAGCTAATATTATATTTAAAAAATTAAAAAATAATAATAAACAAAAAAGTTATTAAATTTTTACACGCAGGCATGACTTTTGGCCCACCCTGGACATACATATTTATATACTCGTACGTTTGTATACGTTTACATACATGCATATACAAAATCTTTACTGTTTTCAGATTAAACATAATTTTCCGCCAATATCATTAAGATTGAATGGAAGCACAGATCTGTATTCTTGCAACACAGTGTTGTAATAACTAAATTAATTTGAAAAATAATATTTTCGACATAATTTATAATTATGAAGGATGAAATTAACATTACATATTTTCTGAAATCATGTCAGTGGAGACATACTATTCGCCCACAATAGTGCACTTAAATAGTGCAGTAGCGAATCTTAAACTATTTTGAATTGAGAAACTTTTTCATGAAATATGTTATTTTCATTTGAATTTTTTTATAGTTTAGAATATTATCTTTCATTTAAAATAATCATTGATTACATGATTACATGTACTTTCAAGTTGGTTTAATTTATAATGATTTTTTTGTCACTACCCGAATTTTCTCTTCTGTTTTTTTAAACTTTTTTTCTATAAATTAAATGTAACTAACATTGCCAGACAAATGTATAAAAAACAGAGTTGCATTATCACAAGAACTTTTTTGTAGTTTGTCAGCATACGCAATTTATACCCGGTTTATGGTTTAGTTAAATCTAAAGCACTTTAAACTTTAAGAACTAGCTAAGAAATGTTTTCCTAAATTTTCATGAAAGTTCAGTTATAACGTTCATAAAGAATAAAATAATATAAAAACATACCAGCTTTGGCATCATCTACAACGATAACTGCAATGAATTCAGAAAAGAAAGTCAAGAATTATTAAGAGAACTTTTAAAGAACTGAATAACGACATGAATACGTGAATATATAGAATAGTAAATGAAACCCTCTACCAAATATGATACTTTTATTTAGAAATGATATGTAAAGTTTTGTTTTAACATTTAGCACCATTATTATAAATTTTCTATAGTTAAAGAGATAAATATTTGTTATTCGAACGTTAACTTTTCGACAACAGCCTTCTGTATTTTTTATAATCGGAGTTGTTATAGTCAGTTTTATTTTAAAGCATAGTCAGTTTTATTTAGAACACAAAAACTTCTAGTATTTCCAAGTGTCGTTGGCAATATGTCAACAGTAGCCGGTGTATAGTGCAGTATTCCCATAAAATAGAAACAATTTTTTAGTTATGAGACAGTTGTAATAATGGAAATAATTTAAAAGTGCTTTTATTGTTCACTTTGCCTAAAGTTAACTCTAACTATCGATAAGTTATAATAATGGTCCTTATAGTGATAAAGTTAGATATAAACATACCTCCATTTTGAGCTGCTTTCATACGGACAATAAGGACGCACCAAAAGTACAGACAAAAGTAGTATTAGAGAATTAAATAAGTTAGAAAAACAATTTCGTTCTGTGATGTTAAATCAATATTTACAAAAAGAGTTTTTTGCTTAACTTTTATTTAATTCAATTTCAAAAATATTGTTTTATTCAAGTGTCAGTTATCTCTTTTGCACATAAATCTAAATTAAGCTCAAAATCTTTTTGTGAATATTGAATAACCAATGAAATAATTTGATTCATTTTGCCATAAATTGTAGATTCGGCAATAACGTAGTGAAGAATGGAGAAATGGAAATTAAAATAAAATATACCTTGGTATAGCCCTGGTATTCCATACTCTGGAAAATAAAGAATTTCGTATATAAGTACTGTTTTAGAAAATTGTATAAAAACTCGTCATAAAATAGTCTTTCGATGACATTATTATGAATCTTGAATAATCAATGGAAATATTTGATGTATTGCGCCATAAATGGTCTCGTAGGTTCGGCTAATGAAGAATGGAAATTAAAACAAAACACACCTTGATATCCTGGATACCCTGCAAAATAAAGAATTTCGTATATAAGTACTGTTTTGGAAATTTATTTAAAAACTAATCGTAAAATTAACTTTGGCTGAGTTTATTGCTTAACTTTTGTTAAATTCTATTTTAGATATATTATTAGATTTAGGGATCAGTTATCCCTTTTGCACATAAAAATTAAAATTAAGCTGAGTTCGTCTTGACCATAAGTATGTCACTTTTCTACCCACATTTTATTTTATTTTAACCAAAAGTTGTGACTTTTAGAATGGGGAAAATTCAATTAAAATAACACGTTAAATAAAATATTTTTAAGCAACTTAAAAACTCGTGGTAACATTTAGTTTTTATTTCTTTAGGTTACTTAATTTAAAGTAGAGTTTTGGTTTTAAAAAAATCGAATTATAATGAAAAATACCTTGAGGGTCTGGTTTTGCTGCTACAGCCACAATTAAGGCGCACAAAATTAGAACGAATTTCATTGTTATGAATAGTTTTAAAGAACTGGATAACTGTGCTACAATGTTCCCCTTTTTATATTGAAATTATGGCCAGTAAAACCTTGAGCCTATTACAAAATAAATTTTGTATAAAAATAAGAATTTGAACTAAACTATTTATTAAATAAACTTTATTGAAAATAATTAAACATGTTGTTTGTTTTCGAAAGACATATGTTTATAATTTAAAATTAAGCAGACCTTGAAAGCATTTTTTTATTTCCTCATATTTGATCTAAAAATAAAATTTTTGTGATTCCTTTACTATACCGATTTTTGGTGTAAAGAGATTCAATGGTAGAGGAAAATTGCTGTTAAACATACTAGAAAAAGACAGGCAAAAGCCTACTTAATGAATTACTTTAGGACAGCTAAACATTTTTAAGAAAACCGTTTGCGAATAAGAATATCTAAAATATCTACTGTTTTGCAAATTCAGAAAAAACCGGTAACCATTGTTTTTATTAAGAAAATAATTGTGAGTATTACGCTTTTTAATTAATTTTATTAAAGAAGAGTTTTAAAAATTCTTATGTTATACAAAAATTATTTTAATAATTAAACTAAATATATAATATAAAAATTTTTATACTTGAGACACTATAAATTTTTATAATGTATATTGGAGGGTTGTGTGAGACATCTCATTCAGTGAGAACATTGAACTCTTTGTTTATGAAACAAAGTGAGCATGATCTATTCGGCCAATGTGTTCATACGTTTTATTTCGTTATACTTATTCCCTTCTTTCACGCTTAAACCAAATTAGATTCATAGTTCCCGTTTTCTTCCCTCTATTTTTAAAAACACACAAACGAGTAATTTTCACTCGGTCATCGCGCGCAGAACGCGATCATCATTAATATCTCATCAATTTGTTATCGGTTTGACAGCGACTCGCACTACGCATTACTGAGAAAATTAGTTTTTTGGCCGATCAGCACGTAGACTAGAGTAGACTTTACGCAAAGGTCTTCCCTGTCACTTTTGACGTGGGAAAATTCAAATCGAATGTCAATAAACACTACTCCTTCTACCCTTTCTCTCAAAACCTTATTTTCTAGTTCCGCCACAATGCACAACGTGTAGGGGATCCCCTACCGATGCGAGCCCAAGAAAAAATTATTTTTTTTTTCGACAGTTTATTGTTGACCTAATTGGGTTTGTTTTTAATTTTTCTCTATACCTACGTGTCTTTTCGTTCCTCTTATCTAAAGACTCCGTCTAAGTAAACCGTATATTCTCATATTGATAATATGAATATTTCAGTATGCAATAAAAGTCCTAAATCGAAACAGAAAAGTGCTAAAATGTTATACAGTTGAAAAAAATTTTAGTTTTTATCACATCGGTTTTTATTAATATGTAAAATTAAAAGCAACAGTTTAAATTTCATGATGTACATCTTGGAAAAATTTCCATCATTTAGGTTTGTAATCACATTTTACACACATTCATATATAATCTAAAATTACTTTTGATATTCGTCAAAAATTAAAAGAAAAAAAACAGATATTTATTTTGCCGACGATAAGTTTAAAAAATATTTTGCCGACGGTAACTTCTATATGTTTACACTTGAAAAAATCCAAAAAAAATTAATATTGAGGAGAAATGTTGACGTAGTGTGTCAGAGGCTTCAATATATATGTATGTATACTAACCCAAAGATAAATATTGAAGCTGAATATTGATGCGTGTAGCGTGCGCTTAACACTTCAGCATCTGCAAAATTACTCGCTCCTCTCTCTCACTCATTATTATATTATATTAAAATTTTTTTTAATTAACGCAACTGACTTCTTTCGATATTGTTGGCAAAAATTCGTATATGCGCAGTAGATATAATGTTCTTTGAAATTTTATATTTCTAATAAAAAATTCTTTTGAAAATTATAATTTTGAACAAATATATGATTTTACAAGAGAATTGCGTGATCTTCAGGGTGAAAATATAATCATCCAAAAAATATTAATTGAGAAAAAATTATACACGTTACAAGTAATTTTTATTTTGCTCGAATTACTTTAATTGTAACGGGTATATATAAGTTATTCCGTATGTAGTTTCTTTAATATTCATTTCTGAAAAAAAATTCTATATTTTCAGAAATGTGATGAATAGAGAAGTTTATTGAGCCATGTCCGCCTGACCGTCTGTCTGTGTATCTTCAACTTTGCGGCCAAATTTAACATCGCACAGAATTCGTTTTGGTATAATCGATCAGTAGTAGGCCTGAATCCCTGGCGATTTAAATTAAGACGAAACAATTCAATAGTTTTCAAGCTATAGCCGAAGAAGCACGACCACCGCGTTTTTTCTAGAATTTTAGTAAAAAAAACTTCCATAACTTCGTAACGGCTGGAACAATTTTGATGAAATTTAGTTCGTGTATATAACTAAGATGGCATAAGCTGCCGTATATTTAATAAGCTAAATATATTATTATAGACTTCACATTGTTTGTTGTAACCGACGCACTTTATAGTGATAAATGTTTTGCTAAATGATCGCCTATGGCTCTACGAAACTATGATAAATATCATTGAAATTGGACCACAAATGACCGCGATGTATCCAAAATATAAAAAAAAAATCGACTTCGAAATATGCATTATAAATCATAAATATATATTTCATAAATATATACATATGTATATAAAACACTTAATTTAAAACAAACTTACAATAATGTTTCGAACCATCAAACAAAACTCTACTAAAAAATTTGCATAATACATTTGCCTTAGTAAATTTTTTCTTCCATTTTCAAAAAAAAAAACAGTAGGTATATACATATATAATTAATATAGTATTGGTTTTGCCCGTTCCTTAAATCTCGTTTAAATTAAGTATAACCTCATTGTGGTTGTTGACTTGGTGGCTGAGTGGTTAGTGTACTAGCTCAACACGTAAGGAATATAATGGCTATTCCCGTCGGTAGCCAAAAACAATTATTTTTCGTTTTTTAAAGCCCGGAGAAAGTATTTTTTTTATTTTTCCGGATTTAATTTTTTAAAATTTCATTTTAAAGTGTAACGGCCGTATTCATGAAATTTTTATTTTATTTATAATAGGTTTATGACACACACTTTCATCAATTCAATTCAATCAATATAAATTAAAAAAAATTGTTTTAGTAAAACCATAAATATTACTGTTTTGATATTTGATATAGGATTGCAATAATTATATAATTCTAAATATCGTAAAAGCAAACAAATATGGTTTTCATTAGTTTCATGTGCATTATAGGACACTTGAATATAGGAAACTGACATTGAAAGATATTTAATGCTAAAGATTTATACGAGTATCTCTAATAAACATAGAGCAACTACGAAACATGAAACAGATATTGACTGAAATTTTTTAAATAATAATCAAAGTAACACAGAATATATTTTTACTTAAATATTTTTAAACAAAGATTTATTTGATTTTTTTCATGTTTCATTAATTACACAAACACACATTAAAATACAAAAACTAAAATTTTGTGAAAATGTGAATTCACTTAATCGGCAAGAAAACACGCATTTATCCATGTATAAAAAAAAGTTCATTTTATTTCTATATTATTCAGTTTTAAGATTAAGTAGTAAAATTGGTAACTATGTGGTGCTTTCTATTTTTTAAGAATTTATTGAATTCAACAATTTGGTAATTTTTTCAAGAAAAAAAATTTTTTTTTCACCTTTTCACGTATAACTCCATAACTAAATGATAAATCAAAAACAAAACTTAAAGCTAGCGTAATTAAAAATTTTTTCATTATTGCATAGCAAGATTGAATAAGTCTTTCCAAATTTACGGCCAGATTTAGGGGCAAGCTCTTCAAATTATTCTAATTTAAGAAAAAATTTTCTTTACAAAAACCTTACAAAATGATGGCTTTTATAATCCACAGCGGATTAAAAAAATAGTGTTTTTAAAATAAAGTAACTATAAAAAAATTTATGCATCAAAGAAAGCATCTGGATGAGACTTTTTGTTTGTTTGTTATTTAAGTTAGTGAGTTGGTTGAGTGCATGATCATTAGTCTTATCAATCTGGGGGCGCGGGTTCGATTCCCTCCTAGACCGTGGGTGTTTCTTGACAATGGTCCCTATGCCCTATGATGGGGCGTTCTCCTTCGGTGTGGGTCCGCCACAAAAAATTCAAAGTCAGTAGACTATATTACAGAACAGATATAAGATACGAATAAAAATATAACCGAATTCTAGACTCAAGTTCACAATTTTAAAAATCCATTAATCAAAACCCCTTTAGCTATAAAGATTTGTATCTTAGTTTAGCCTGTTTTGCGCAGAAGTAGAGATTTTATTCAGTTAAGCAAACTTAAATCAAGAATGAGCACAGAACCGTTGTGTTCAGTTATACGTATAAGAGAGGGTGTAAAATTACATAATGTTGCTGCCACTCTATAAACATATCGGACGATATTGTTAGAAAAATCGGTTCATCTGAATAGTACCTAAATCAATTGGTATAAGAATGAAGAAGATTAAAATAACATGATTGAAATTTTAAATATCTTCAATAACTAAATTTAAAATATATATATTTAATTATTAAGTTGTTAATTATTTAAGTTGCAGGTCCTTTTTATATATGTAATATTTATTTTTATTCAATATTTCGCTACTCCTTTGTGTAGCTTCTTCAGGAAAATTGGTTTTTTTCCTGAAGAAGCAACAACTTTCTTAAATCCAGCTGATCATTTAAAATCGAAACCACACTGCCATATGAAATGCTTATGGCATCAACAATCTCACGCACTTTTACTCTTCGATCAGCCAACACCATATCGTGGATTTTTTCTACATTTTCGGGTGTACTGACCTCAATTGGCCGTCCAGAACGTTCAGCGTCATTTGTACTTGTGCAACCACAACGAAAGTCAGTAAACCACTTTTTTACATTGAAATCGATGGTGCAGAGTCCAAATAGTATTTATCGAGCTTTTCCTTGGTTTGATTGACTGTTTTTTTTTCGCAAAAAATAATGTTTAATGAGCACTCAAAATTTACTTTTTTCCATTTTTAGAAAAATACAAAGTAATTGACGAAACTTGCTCAAAATTTGACAGTAGTCTATTAACAGGTGGTACAGGATGGGAACAGTGTTGCATTTCATATAACTACGAGGGAAGTTTGAAAAGTCACGGACTTATTGATCTGCCCTCGTATCTTATCACATAAGGTTTAAAAAAGGAGTCAGCGGTAGTACTTCACGATGGTAAAACTATAACCAAATGCAACTATCGTCGTAAGTTAAAAAGAGCAAATAAGAAAAAACTTTGGCATGACAATTTCTTTATTTATTTTTTTTCTTTTAACATTGGTTTTTGGATTTAATTTACAATTGTTTAAATTCCAAAATTGAAGTTTTCAGCCCAACAGTCCACTAAGAGCACCACCAACTTTAAAAGAAAACAAAATTAATTAGAATTAGCTTTTATAAACGAGAAAAATAATTTATATATAAAATTATACAAAATTAAAAAATCTCAGAAGTTTGTGCAATATTGCATGAAAGTTTCCAGTAGCTTTTCGTAGATGGATATGAGTTTCACTGCGAAATATGTAAGTATATCATTTAAAAATAAAAGAAGTAAATTTGCTTGTAGTTTCATACACAAACTAATAACAAATATGGCACAAGTAACATTAGCGTAGTTAATTCATATAATTCTAATAATAATATAATCACAAAAAAAGTTGAAAATTAAATTTTTTTTCCGCACTATATCAGTATATTGCTGTGCTTTGTCCAAGCACAAAGCTCTTTCTAACAAAGCATTTCCAGCGTTAAAGGTTCGCTGACTTTTTTTTATATTATGTATGTACACGGTGGGCCAAAAGTAATCACTTGGGGCATAAGTAATCACCCGATGTCTTTTTGCTGTAATTTGATTTAATAAAAACCTTTGGATCTGCATGTATGGTCATCAACTCTGGCGGTGATCACTTAGCCCATATCATAAGCAGTGCCAAAATTTGTCTTAAAAAAATATTACAGCAAAAGAACTTTGGGTGATTACTTATGCCACGGGTGATTACTTTTGGCCCACCCTGTATGTGTAACAAGGCATGTATATTTTCGTAGATGTTAGTGCAATTTTAGTTGGTGAGGCCTTGACTGACCATCATTAGATTTGCTTAAAATTGCAAGTGTATTAAAATTGTAGATCTAACCGACTTGCTAATCTTTTTAGAGAAAAATTATTTGCTATGCGATCAGACTTGCCTTTTGTGAAACAATTAAGCAGAATATTTTACAAAACTAGTCTCGAATAAAGGTATTTATACACAGTCTGTATATAAATATACCTATGTATGTTTGTATATCTGTATAGTATGTATGTATGTATGTTCATGCTTTTTAATAAAAGATACCTATTACATTTCTTTCATTTGGTATTTCATAAAATTTGTTGGGAATATTGGCAAGTTTGAAAGAAGAAAATCCATGGTATAATTAAATCTGTAAATAAATTTATTATTCTTAGATATTTGTCGCCAAATTTTTTTTTAATATCTCTTAAATTTATCTTTTTGCTAGATATTTTCTTGTCTATTTGAGCAAAATGTGTTTGAAAATTAAAGAACCGAAAACACATATTAAAGGTTAAAATTGCTAATCCTGTAGCCGATGAAAAGCAATGAGGAATTACATTTTACTTTATTTTTCATATTTTCCGAAACTTTCATTTTACAAATTACAGAAACACTTGAGTGAATATGTTTAATTCTTTCAAATGAATAAAAATTTAATAATTGTAAATAATAATTGTTTACTTACGGCCGTCAACAAGTGTACTAACTACTCCACCTGAAAGAAAAGAGCACAATAATGGACAAATTTAGAAAAATAGTCAATATTTATATGAGTATTTTTTTCTTTTAATCCTTTAAGCTGAATACACCCATTCGTTCCAAACAAAATTTAAGACAGGCCAAAATTTTTCTCGTATGTAGTTTGACGTCTGTCGTTTTGAGAGAGAGAAATATTGTCCTACGAACAACTGTCAGCGTAAACTGGTTTGTTTTTTAATATATTGTCTGTACAACATTGAACTGAGGTGCCAATAAATTAAATTTTTTCATACAAAATTGAATTGTGCTGCCCCATAATTTAATATTTGCATAGTCATTTGGTGTTTGTAAAATCAAATTGTTCACTGTCATCCATTATTACACACACAATCTTTGAAAATAATTTAAACCATGAATTTTGAGAAAAGAAAACAAAACAAAACATAATTACACGCTCCAGAAGTACCACTTTGTGAAATTAATAGATTTTGGTTTAATATGGCAGCTTTGATTTTGTCGTCTAATTTTTCGGGAATCGCTACGTTAAAAAAATTTTTGTTCAGACAAAATTTGTGTTCGGAACAAATGGTTGAATTCAGCTTTATAGTATGTTTCGAATGTCTTAAAAGCAACTTGATTTGAGTAAATTACTGGAAAGTGTTTCCACTCAGTTAACGATATTTAATATGTTAAATTCGAATTTTCTAACAATATCTAACGTTTTAATTGAATTTGTTGGAATTTATACGTAAGTGTTAAATATATATGTTTTTTTAATCCACAGTAATTTTTACATAAAAATATAAAATTTTTTTCGATGTACATACACATGTATATACGTTTATATACACACGTATACAAAATCTTTACCGTTTTCAGATTAACCGCAATTTTTTCGCCAATATCATTAAGATTGAATGGAAGCACAGATCTGTATTCTTGCAACACAGTGTTGTAATAACTAAATTACTTTGAAAAATAATATTTTCGACATAATTTATAATTATGAAGGATGAAATTAATATTATTTTCCGAAATCATGTCAGTGGAAACATACTATTCGCCCACTCTTACAGTAGCGAATCTTAAAATATTTTCAATTGAGAAGCTTTTTCATTAGATATGTTCTTTACACTGGCATTTTTGATAGTTTAGAATATTGTCTTTCATTTAAACTAAAAAATTAATGTATTTAATTTCATACACTTTCAAGTTGTTTTAATTTTTATTAATTTTTTTTGTTCAGTAACAGAATTTCTTTTCTTTTTTTTAACTTGTGTTCTATAAATTTTCAAGTGTAACGTTTCAAGAGAAATGCATAAAAAATAGAGTTGCATTATCATACGATTTTGTTGTTGTGTATAAGAATACAAAATTTATAACCGGTTCATGGCTTAGTTACATCTAATGCACTTTAAACTTAAAGAACAAGCTAAGAGATGTTGTCTTAAATTTTCATAAAAGACTAATAAGTTCAGTTATAACGTTCATAAAGAATAAAATAATATATTAACATACCACTTCTGTCATCATCTACAACGATAACTGCAATGAATTAAGAAAAGAAAATCAAGAATTATTAAGAGAACTTTTAAAGAACTAAATAACGACATGAATACGTGAATATATAGAATAGTAAATGAAACCCTCTACCAAATATATTACTTTTATCCAAAAATTACATGTAATGTTTTATTGTAACATATAGCACCATTATTACAAATTTTCAATAGTTAAACAGATAAATAGTTGTTATCTTTCGTTAACTTTTTTTAAAGTGCACTTTCTACTGAACTTGGACAACAGCTTTATGTTTTTTTTTGGAGTAGCCTAAGTAAGTTTTTTTTTAAACCACCAAAGAAAACAAACAAAATGCTAGTATTTCCCATTAACTTTGGCAATATGTAGTTGGAAAAATATGGAGGTGGCGATGGCTCAATTAGTTAGTACTTTGATTAAAAACCTGAGTTCGAGAGCGGTATCCGACTAAGTCACAAAAATCCACAGACAGAAGTATGTCACTTTTCTACCCACATTTTATTTTATTTGAACCAAAAGTTGTGACTTTTAGAAATGGGGAAAATTCAATTAAAATAACACGTTTAACTAAAATATTTTTAAGCAACTTAAAAACTCGTGGTAACATTTAGTTTTTATTTCTTTAGGTTACTTAATTTAAAGTAGAGTTTTGGTTATGAAGAAAATCGAATTATAATGAAAAATACCTTGAGGGTCTGCAGTTGCTGCTACAGCCACAATTAAGGCGCACAAAACTAGAACGAATTTCATTGTTATGAATAGTTTTAAAGAACTGGATAACTGTGCTGCAATGTTCCCCTTTTTATATCTAAATTATGGCCAGTAAAAACCTTGAGTTTATTACAAATAAATTTTGTATAAAAATAAGAATTTGAACTAAACTATTTATTAAATAAACTTTATTGAGAAAAATTAAACATATTGTTTATTTCCGAAAAACATGTGTTTATTAGTTAAAAAATTAAGCAGACCTAGAAACCAATTCTTTATTTCCTCACATTTGAACTAAAAATAAAATTTTGTGATTTCGTTGAACATACTTGAAAGAGACAGGCAAAAGCCGCCTTAATAAATTACATTCATCAGAAAAGGACGGCTAATAGCATTACTGCAATAAAAGGTGCTAAGCGCTTTGCCCTTTAAAAAAAAATAAAATAGGCCTTGAGTATGTTTGACAAAGAACTTATTTTATTGAAAATAATACGTAAAAGTATTTTATATACATTCATAAATACATATAACTTAAAAAGTAAACACAGCTGTTGAAATAAATTTTTATATTTCATAATTTTTTAATAACAGCGTAAATATTTGCATCTTTTAACGTAGTTTGGACTTTAAACCAATAACGCCGGATGGAAAAGAAAAACACTTCATATAATAAGTTAATGAGTTCCTTACCGTCATTATTTATGGAAAAATCAGGGGATCAAGAAGAAGTAAATTTAAAAAATTAAAAGTTTGTTATATGAGTGCCACTGCAAAATGGGAAGAAGGTATATCCCACAAATTCCCCCAATTCCAAATAAAACCGTATAATCTCGATAGAGAATATTTTTTTATAAATCCGCTATAACTTGATTAACTTGATAGATAGACATAGTTCAAAGTCGTGGGTATTTAAATACCCACTTAGGCATAAACGTGTTCCAAAACATAAAATTTGTACAGGGTGTCTGGTGGGAAATTTATATTTTTAAAAGGATTATTTCAAAAAGTAATAAACGGTGCGGAGGGAGGGTAGTGCCTTTGGGATTATCGATTGTGCGGATTTGTCAGTCACGATGTTGCAGTGCTCGAGTGAGCATCGCACGTTCGCTGTGGAGACATTTTTTAAGGGTAATGATTCTTATGTAGTTGCTCGTCGACAATTTTGTTCAAAGTTCGGAATTCGGCGAATAAGTGATGGACCGAGTGTAAATTTAATTCATTCGTGGGTGCAGAGATTCCGCGCAACTGCTTCGGCTATGAATGCCCCACGGCCAGGCCCCAGTCTATCTTCAAGGAGACCCGAAAACATTGAACTGGTTGAAAGCAGTTTACGTGAAAATCTGCGACCTTCAATACGGAAAAGAGAAGCCTCACTGGGACTTCCAAGAGCGATTATTCATGTAATTTTAAAAAAGGATCTGAAGGATCTGGATGACATACTCTTTAAAAAATAAAATCCGCATTTCCATTCTATCGTTCAATGCTCTGAATAAAACTTTTTGTCAATTATTACGTTTTTTATTTAAGTTTGAAAATATAAGTCTGTTACCAGACACCCTGTATTTATGTATAGTGTTTTGTTTAATGTAAAAATGCATTGATTTGTCTCTCAATTAATAAAAAAATTAAATTTCTATATTAATATTATTGTTCACTTGTCTCAAACAAAATTTATGCTCAATTATTAGGATTTTTGAATTTTTTGTTTATTTCTTGCAACTCCATCGTGCCAGCAGTGTAAAACAGTTCACTATGCACTTTGAGCTGACAAGTTCGTTTTTACCCCTACATTGCCCACATCGGCACGTTTCAAATTTGGCTAAATTTATTGGTTCGCATTGTTCACAAGTTTGCCAGAAGTGCAACACCGGCTTTCTGGAATTGTTACCAAGGCTTCAACAGCATACACACGAAAGTCTAATTGGTTCACCACACCTTGTAATTTTCTGCATATGAAGTGTAGTAAAAAGTAAAAAAAGTGTAGTTTGCAGGCATTCACCATGTCTGCATTCAAAGCATTTGTGAGAAGCGACCAATACCATTTTGTACCTAGAACTCGAGTTCTATAATTGTTCATGGCATTGTTCACCAGTTCTGTGGTTATTGGTATGTACTATATATGGCTGGTCAATGTTTTCCTTCTTCCGGCTTTTGTAATCAATTCTCTTAGTTCGGCACTTTGACTCTACGCCTAAGAATATAGACATTACAATGACCACCTGTAAAAAAGGAATGCATTTTTAGGTCCTTCACAATTATAATATTTTTTTAAACATATCGAGCCTTTGGTGCAATACCGTCGTAATTCAAAAAATCGTGAACTGAGAAAAATGCATTTGAAGTTTTGAGCCATCTTTTTGATATTATTTTCGTTTACTAAAGTTATTTTTTTTACAAGTTTTTAAATAAAGAGGCATGTTTTGTAATGTTTTCTGTTTGTAAATTTCTTGTCATAAAGGAAATATTTCATTATTGCAAATAAATATTGTTGGAAATAGCTGGAGGCAATAAAGACATTTGTAGCTCTAGAATCTGAACAGTTAGAGATAGAACCATAATCTTTTTTCCTTTAGATATATATTTCCCCAACGATCATGTCTGCATACCCAGCTCAAAAAATTCAAATTTTGAGTTACTGCGGTAGTGCACCAAAGGCTCGATATGTATACCTACTGAGTTGTCATTCCAGCGAACGGCGATCAAGTCATTGTTTTTATCATAAAAAAATCAGACGATTTTCTTCTTCATCAGTTTTGGTCCTCCAGCGTCGCGTGATTGGTAATAAGTGTCAAACACGTTTCAGAATATTTTTAACAGCATTTATATCCTTTTTGCATTTTGGTTCTATCTGCCTTAGTTTCGCAGATATTGCTACCGATTTCACCAATTTTTTCCCTTTTGTATCCCCTTATCGATCGACTTTCAAAAAGTCCGTTCTTAAATGAGATGTTTATCGAAAGAGGTATATGCGTATCAAATTTCAAGTCTCTAGTTTGGTGTTTGGGCTGTGCGTTGTTGTAACAAATGTAAATGTGAGGTTGTTAGTAGCACTACAAAAACAAAAAATCGCGGAAACGAGCACTGTTTGGGACTAAGTAAATAAAATAACTAAAAAAACCATTGGAGCTTGTCCACACAGATATATGCGGCCCTATGAGGATACAAAGTGAAGGAGGATCGCGATATTTCATATCGTATATTGAAGATTTTTCTCGCTTTACAACTGTGTATTTCCTTAAGAAAAAATCCGATACTTTGGCAGTATTTAAAAATTTTCAAAGAAATGCAGAAAGGCAGACTGGTTTGAAACTAAAAATTTTACGTAGTGACAACGGCTCTGAATATATAAATAACAATTTCCAAAATTATTTATCAGCAGCAACAGTATGTAATACTCCGCAACAGAATGGCATTGCAGAGGGGGCAAACCGAACACTCATTGAAATGGCACGATGTCTGCTAATGGATTAAAATTTATCGCACTCGCTATGGTCTGAAGCTTTAAATACCGCAGCATATCTGAGAAATCGGTGTCCAACGAAAGTTTTAAATAATAATACTGCATATGAATGTTGGTTTGGACGTAAGCCATCTGTATTTCATTTACGCATATTCGGCTGCTTAGCCATGGCATTGGACAAAAAACTTGGTCGTTCTAAGCTTATGCCAAAAGGTAAGAAATGTACGTTTGTTGGTTACACATAAAACACCAAAGGCTACCGTTTATACCATAACAAGAGTAAGACTATTATTTTGGCGCGTAGTTTTATTTTCTTTGAAGATAAAAAGAGCCAAACAGTAGATGTAAGTGAAAAGGTAATTGAGAATACTGTCGGTCAAAATAATAATGATTGGTTTGAGTTTACTATTAAATCGAATGACAAAACGGAACAACAATGCTTACGTAACATTTAGAAAATGATGAACAAGAGAGAACAATTGATGATGATAACACTTCTGAAGAGGAAAATAGTAGACAAGCTGGAGTTAAACGCAAAAGACGAAGACCGAGAATAGAAAGAACGGGAAATAGAGGTCGCCCCAGAAAGATTCGAGGGATTGAAAATCCAGAATGCCTAAATGGATTAAGTTCAGTAAGTAAAGATCCAAAAACTGTTAACGAAGCCATTGAAAGTGAGAATGCAGATTTCTGGAGGGACGCCATGCATGCAGAGTTTAAGATTTTACAGAATAACAACACGTGGGAGCTGGTAGAAAAACCCAACGATAAAAACGTTATTGACTGTAAGTGGGTTTTTGTCACAAAAACAAACTCATCCGGAAATGTCGAAAGATATAAAGCACGCCTTGTGGCACAAGGACTTTCTCAAAAACACCCAATTGATTACACTGATACCTATTCTCCCGTTGCCAGATATTCTACAATACGAATGTTGTTAGCTGTAGCTGCACAAAATAAAATGCTTATAAATCACATAGATGTTGTTGCTGCCTACCTCAATGGAGAATTGCAGGAGGAGGTGTATATGCACCAAAACCAAATGTATATTGATAAAAATTATCCAGATCGCGTCTGTAAGCTGAAAAAATCGCTTAATGGACTGAAGCAAGCCGGTAGAGACTGGTACCGTAAGATAAATCAAATACTTATTGATAATAATTTTATTCGTTGCAAATCTGACAATTGTTTGTACACAATGAATTCAAATGGAGAGTTAGTTTTGATGGCTATTTATGTCGATGACATATTGTTAGCATGCTCATCTCAACAAATGATGCAGCAAGTTGTTTCAATGCTTAACAAACATGTTGATGCTGTAGATAGAGGCCCAGTCAAATATTATTTAGGTATGGATATTGAAAGGGAGAGTCCTAGAGGTCCAGTCAAAATCCATCAGAATAAATACACTAGAGAACTTCTCCAACAAAGGCAAATGGACAACTGTAAACCATCATACACACCTTTTGCTGCTGGCACTGTTTTAGAAAAATGTAAGAAAGAAGGTAGCAGTGGTGATGATGTCAAAACCTATCAGTCACTCATCGGTTCGTTGATGTATCTGTCTGTCATATCTCGTCCTGATATTGCTCATACTGTGTCGAAGCTTGCACAATTCAGCACACACCCCGAAAAGGAACATTTTGCAGCAGCTAAGCATATTTTAAGATATCTTAAGCAATACATCAGAGGTACGTTAAGTTATCATTCTACTAATGGTTTAGTTTGTTATACAGATGCTGACTGGGGAACCGAAAGCATGACCGTAAGTCCTATAGTGGTTTCGTGTTGTTTTTGGCTGGTGGACCAATATCTTGGGCGTCCAAAAAGCAGAGTGTTGTATCTCTCAGCTCCATGGAAGCTGAATATATAGCCATGTGTCAAGGAGCTAAAGAAGTAGTATTTCATCGAAGCATTTTGTCTGAAATAGGCCTCGAAAATTATACAAAAACTCCGACAACGATTATGTGTGACAACCAGAGTGCTATGTTTCTTGTACAAAACCCAGTGGCGCATAAAATAAGCAAACACATAGACATTCGCTACCATTACATACGTGATAAATTTGAATCAAATGAAATCGATCTTAATTATGTTAGTACCGAAGAAAATATAGCTGATTTGTTAACTAAATGTTTAGGAAAGGGAAAACATTATAAATTTTGTAATATGATGAAAATATTAGAGCATTACTAGTATTTACATTCGAAATTTTTGTATATAATAAAGTTTTTGGATTGAGAAGGAGTATGTTGGTATCACCCTGTGATTAACCTATACAATCCAGTCACATTATTTCATACTTACATACAGTTTGTAAAAAAAATGTTTTCAAAACTTAGAAAAATTAAAAAGTTCAAGAGAAACTCTTATTTGCAAGTAAATTATATAACTTTTATTAAATTTTTTTCTTCATGTATTCAATTGAAGATGTTTATAAACACTTTGCACAAAAAAAAACAAAATTAATTTAAATAACAAAATAATAATTAACTTAAAAAATACTTCCAGTTTCAACGCTGTAAAATAAATGTTTTCAAAATTGTGTTAAATTTAATTAAATTTATTCTAAATGGTAAAAAAAAAGATTTCAGGGTGCTAATACTTGGTGTGCCCTCCTTTAGCTTTAATTACAACTTCTAAGCGTCTAGACATTGAATGGATAAGCTTTGGTATATCATAATTTTCAGGTATTTTATCCCATTCTTCTTTAATAAATGTTATTTGTTTTTTGGTGACCTTTTTCCGACTTTTTTCTTTGGCTGAACCCATGAATTTTCTATAGGGTTTAAGTCTGGGCTTTGTGCTGGGCTATCGATCACTTTTGTACAATTATATAACAACCAGGATCTACAAATATATGCCTTATGCTTCGGGTCATTATCCTGCTAAAATTTATATTTGAGCTTTTCTGGGTCAACAAAACCGAATTTCCGAGCACTTGCACTCAATTGCTTTTTTAAAATGTTTAGATAGACTTCCTTGGTCATTATATCCACTAATATTCTTATTTCGCCAACAGCCTTGCTCGAAATACAACCCCACACAATAACGGATAGTTTACCGAACTTTACAGTGGGTATTATATTTTTATTTTCTAAAGCCGTCAGGGGTTTTCGCGAAACTTTTTGAGGTCCATCATTGTAGTAAAGCATCACTTTCGTTTCGTCACAAAAAATAACATCATCCCAGTGCTCCGGAGGAAAAGAAATGTGTTCAATGGCAAACTTATACCTTTTTTCAATGTTTACCGCGGATAGCAAAGGTTTTTTCCTCGCAACTCTTGAAGAGTATTTTGGTTTTGTAGCACATTTCTAACAGTCTGAGAGCGATACTTACTCCACATTCATTACTGATGTCAAGTGCAATTCCTCTAGTGGATTCTAATCAATCATTTTCAAAATTTTCTTTTCAATTTGCCGAGTTACTTTTTTTGGTCTGCCTGGTGGGTCTTTTGGTTCCAGTCTACCTTCTTTTTCAGCACGGTTAATAACATTATATACCGTCCTTAGGTTAAGAGAGAACATTTTAGCAATTTCTCTGTGAGATTTTCCTTTATAGTAATTAAAATACACCAGTTGAGTAATGTCTTTGTTCAGTCGCTTTCCTGGCATAGTTTATATATAATTGGGTAATCATTTGTTTATTCTATGAGCTTAATTTAATGAATAAAAGACAACTGCTACTCTTAGCGTCCATATAAAACTATTATACGCAATACATATGCAAAAAACTAACGGTTCCTTCTTGTCTTTGCATTTTTGAAAACACTTTTTTTACACTGTTTAAAGTATGCAAAATTATTTTGTAGCGTTGTTGTTCATAAATTTGTCAAAGTTTCGACGCCTGCTTGTCGACAACATACAAAACAAAAAAAAAATTCACAAATATACTGATATTGTTGTTGTAAATATTTATTTAAATTTAAATTCTTAAAAAATTTTTGTTTTGAAAACATTTTTTTTACAAACTGTATATAAAAGTACATATAAGTGTCACTGCTGTTAGCTATAAGTAAATCTTAAGCATTACATATTATATTCATTAGTTCAATAAACGTCTTATATAAAAGTTCGTACTTTGTTAGACACATCCACATATAAACTCAAAACCCTCACATTACATACCGTATGATATTCTCATAAAGTATTTTTTAAATGGATTTTTCCTGATTTCTGATTACAAACTTCAGATTTTTATATTAACCTTCCTGACCATTTCGTCGGTCTGTGAGACCGATGAATCACTTTTGTGTTAATTTCACGAAAACAAAAAATGGAAACTCCGTCATTCTCTCAGTATCTTCATTATTTCTCATTATACAACGTTTAGTGTAACAAGTGCGTTTGAGTTGAAGTGTTGTACCGGTGATTGCTAATCGGACGGTCTGTGAGACCGACTTATAGTTGAGTGTTACATTTTCGTCAGGTAAGTTGGTTTTGCTAAATTAGAAATTTTTATATGAAAATGGACAATTTTATGATTTAATAAAAGAATTATGTTCAAAATAATTTATCGTGAGATTTTCTTTAGATATGGCAGATATTGAGCGCATAAGAGCTGTTCTGAATTAAATCGATTCAGATCCAGATTCGGATGTGGAAAGTGATACTGAATACGAAGATAATATTGATGTGTATGAAGCAAACACTGATACTGAACAAGAAGACGCCGAGGAAAGTGATGTTGAAGATTCACAGGACGCTGAAGCTCTAACGACTGATTGAAATTTACAAAGACTAACCTCATAATGAGGCATATATTTTAAGCATTTTTAAATTAAATTTTTTTAGTGTTCCTGTTTTTTCTTGAATTCATTTTATTTTTTTGTTTACTTTTAAGATATATGTTAATAGAAAAACAACATTTTATAAATGTTGTGTTTTGTAAATGAATTTTTTTTTATTTTTATTTATTATTTTTAATTAGGTCTAATATCAAAAATGCCAAAGTATTGTGATGAATTATAAATTGATGCTGTGAGCTAAAAAAAACTTCATTTTTGTTTTTTTCTTGCTTCAGTTATTACAAATTAGTTTCTTAAATATGTCCACTGCACAGGTTTCGAAAATTTTAGAATAGTTTTGAG
Organism: Dexiosoma caninum; assembly: GCA_963924685.1. NCBI lineage: Eukaryota > Metazoa > Arthropoda > Insecta > Diptera > Tachinidae > Dexiosoma > Dexiosoma caninum. The sequence continues at coordinate 70,583,241 of OZ004727.1, forward strand.
ATACCGAGAAATACTTGAAATCGGTCTGAGAGACCGAGAAATGTGAATGTGTCGCAAAAAATGAAAATAGTCAGGAAGGTTAAAAATTCTACTAATCAATTGAGAATAAATAGTTGAATACGGAATAGAAAACCAAAAATTTTTGGACAAAAAACATAACAATCCAATTTCAAACCTGAAAATCAATCAGAATTGCGTACTAGTATTCAGCATTATATACATAGTATATGTAAATATATACTTATGCGCATATGCAAGTACATACACACATCATTATGCTTTACCTGCTGATAAGTTACAAGAGCTTTCTAAATTTTATCGTGGTGCGATGGCACGACGGATGGTAGTCTGCACGTTGACTACACAACCAAAAACAGACCTGGGTTAGACTCCAGTTTCAGGCTAAAATTTTAAAATAAAAATAAACATCTCGCATTTTACTGATGTGCATTAGTGTGTCTTTGTGTGTCAGTTGTTGTCGGAAGGTTTCAGTGGCGAAGGCATAGTCACTGGTCACTGAACAATACCGGCTTCAGCTGATTGCAATCCAGAATGCCCTCCTTCGTCCGTATTGTGTAGCACCGGGGAAGTAAAATAATAATAAAAATGGCTACTAAACCGAAGCTTCAGCACTGCTACGACTATAAACAAAACAAAGAACGTGCGAAAGCAGAGCTGTAAAATAATTAGTTAAGCTTCACCTCCTGTCGTTTCTCCTATTATCCCTTTCCTATAGTCATCTCCTGATTACTGGTCCCAGATAAAAAATAAAAAAAACAAGTACGTTTTGCGGAAATGAATGAAAGAACAATAATAAAAGCTAAATCAGATATTGTCCATTGTGTTTTTGAAATTTTATTTTATTCAGGCTATTTTTAATCATTTACATATATACATACATACATATATGTATTAACAATTTTTTTAAATAATACTAAAAACAATTCCATTTACATATATACATATAATCTCCAGCGTTTGGTGAAATGAGCACAATATTTAACCCGGAAAGCCACCTCCACTGTTACTATTAGCTGATGCGGAAGCTGTAGCAGAACTGCTACCACCAAATCCATCAGAATTAGCATTAGCAGAAGCTATGGCAGACGCAGAATTACCACCACCAGGTCCAGCGAAACCAGGTCCGCCAAAACCAGGACCACCACCACCATAACCAGGACCACTCCCTCCATAACCAGGACCACCACCTCCATAACCAGGTCCACCAAAACCAGGCCCACCAAAGCCATGACGTCGATGCCCACCATAGCCACCACCGTAAGGACTTGCACTTACAGCTGCAATGATCATCGCCAAAACAATAAGTAATTTCATTTTGTTTGAAAGCTCGTTTACAACGTCTAAACTTATTAACACAACTAATAACACATCTAACGCGTTCGAAAGTATTTATACCAGATAAATTAATACTCCGTTCTGGAGAATATCAATGCAAAGATTAGCAAAAGATGGCTAAGTATTTATTGCGATTATTTTGTTATTTATTTACATAAATTTTGTTTCGTAAAAAAAAAAACTAAAAAGATGTTTTAAACGTCTGAATGAAATGTTAGCTACATATATATTCATATACATATGTACATACATATTTATTTATTTTTTATTAACTGAGTGTAAAGATCGTAATAAACTGACGAAACATTTATGGAACGTAAAGATTTACGAAAATTCAGATATTCGCAAAAATATTATATTTATTATTAGAACAAACAACAAAAGATAAACACAATGTTGAAAGCATGAATTCAGATTAAATACATATATTGTGTTGAGTCAAGCCATAAACACCCTTTTTTTTTGCTTGAACCTTTGCTCAGGCGATATCCCTCACGTATGTAGTGCATTACACCGAAACTGGTTGGAAAGGCATAATGTAGATAAGAAAAAGGTGGTGAAGTGAAAGGAATAAATGCAGCTTAATTCTTATACAACCCTGCAATTACGCGTTTTTGTGAATTTGTAGAGTTCCTACGTTTCTGATGTTTTGTTGACGTATTGATTTTTTTGTTTTAGCTAAAGGAGAGCTATTTAATTGATTATTTTACTTTGCCAAAGTTTTATTGGAGGGTATTGTGAACCCACGATTACGAAAATAATTATGTTCCGCCGTATATTAAAGTGGGAACTTTTTTCGGGATTATCATTCAAAACACTTCTTCCGAAGTGTATAATTATGGTTTCGGCACAAACATGTACCTGCTATGGAGTGGATATCGCAATTACCGGATTTGAATATCATAGATCACAACTGCCGACTTAAAACATGTGGAATAACATTCACGAAGCTCGGTACTCCTATTTTTGGGATATCTGAGATAATCTTGCAAAATCAATTGAGCGACCATGCCAGGAAATAATTAAAATGAATGCAGCTTCAACCAAATATTAAAATAATATTTGGATTCGATAGCAAAATTTAAAGATTTTCTGTAAACCATCAAATGTCCCTATTGATTCTTCCGACAAAATCTGCCAACAAAATCTCAGCTGTCTGCTAAAATCGCATGAAAATCATTATTTTATGAAAAATTCCATAAAGTTTTCCAAATCTCAAGACTTGCCAAATAAATTTATCACACAGAGATGCATTTTAATCCACACTACCTGACTTTTTTAACACAAATGTCATATTTTGCAGATGGTATGATTTTCACAATCGCGATTCAGGACTTTTTCGGGTATAAATTACATACACTGTTCAAAGCAACGATGCAATATTGTGAACGTGGTTAACATTTTTTCTTATTTATTGAATGATTTGAATTGTATACAGAAGTAAATAAATAAACAATCATCGACATTATTATAATCAATCATATTTGAGATGTTGTTTTATTAGCAAAGTATATTGTTTTTGGATTGTTTTTTATTAGCAATGTTGATTTGTTGTTTGCTTTGAGTTAATGTTAATGCTTCAAGTTCAAGGTTATAATTTTCTTATTATTCGATATTTCGAACAGACACGATCAATGTGAATTCTTTAAGACGGTGTTAGACATACTTCACCGCATCTGATCTTCTTACTATTTATACCGCTTATATCCGACCGAACATGGAATACAACTCTCGTGCAGGGGCCGGCGCTCCTCTCCGTATACACGAGAGAGCGAATAAACTCATTGGCGACAGCAACTATTGTAATTCTCTTGAGCATCGTCGCAATGTGGAGTTTGTTTCGTCATTCTATTGCTACTATAATGAGATATGCTCTAAAGAAATCATGAAATTTGTTCCTAAAACCCGCTCTTTCCAGCGCACAAAAATCCATTTGTGGTTGATTTGTCTGCAAATCGCACTACGCAATACGGAAAGATCTAGAGCGAACAGAGCGTATGTGGAATAAACTCCGTGCCTTTCCTGTCATTTTTGACAGGGGGGAAATTCAAACCAAATGTCCATAAACACTACTCTCTCTATAACTCCTTCCCGCAATCTAATTTCCTATTTCCAGCACAAGGAATCGCACGAAGGAGGGACCCACAAAATTGTCACCAAATTGATTTTGCAATATATCGAATGTTAAGTGCGCTATATGGCAATTTGCCCCGTCCTGTTGGAACCAAATGTCGTTTATGTTTAGCCGATTAATTTTTGGAAACAAAAATTCATTCACCACAGCCCGAAATCGCACATTTTGAAAGCGTTGTTCTAGCGTTAAACGATTAATGATAACATACTGAACAGAAATTTCAACACAGTTTAACATTCTCAGCTGTCAAACCATAGTTATCGTGTAGCTAAAAAAAAACCCGATATATACGTGTTTTGTAGTATGAGCTACTTACATATATGCGTCTAATCTAGTTCGTATGTAGCATTTACTTTCATGTGGTGCTAATACCAGAACCTTCAGTAGGCCTTTAACCAAATTCTTGAAAAATGCTAATCAAAAAAATATCGAATACTAAAATGTTTGTTCTCTAAAGAAAATTTTTAAAGAATCTATTTGCTTTGTTTTGTTTGTATATTTTTTGGGAGTTCTTGTATAAGCTTATGAAATTTCTTAGCTTTTTTCCAGAATTTGGTTAAAGGCCTACGGAATATTTAGTTATTATCACCAAGTGAACTGGGCATATGGACCAGCTAAACCATATAACAAACATAGATAAATAATCATTATTAATTTTGACTAACGTTCAATAAATGAAAGAATAGTTACATAATGAATTGCTTTTTTTTCCTTTTGGAATTTCGTGCAAAATTGTGAATGTTTTTGAAATATTTACAATTTTTAAAGGTCGGCAAAAGAAAAGACTATTGAGCGCTATTAAATTTATCAGAGAATAATTTTATGTATCGGGTGGTTAAATTGTAAGGGCCGATGTTGAATGTGAACCACACCTAAACGCCAAGCTTTTTTCCGAATTTTATTTGACATTTCTCTATTTCAGACTTACTCAATTTGAACCATGGAGAACGTGAATGGGCAGAATGGTGGCAAGAAATGGCAACAGTGGATGGTCAATTTTCGAAGAAAATCATCTTCAGTGATGAGGCACATTTTCACCTCAGTGGATTCGTCAATAAACAGAATTGCCGCATTTGGGCGAATGAGAATCCAAGAGTGATTGTCGAAAAACCAATAGACCCACAAAGAGTGACTGTTTGGTGCGGTTTATGGGCTGGCGGCATCATCGGGCCGTATTTTTTCCAAAATGAGGCCGGTCAGGCAGTTACTGTGAATGGTGTTCGCTATCGTGAGATGATACCGAACTTTTTATGGCCCGAATTGGAAGATATGGATGTGGACGATATGTGGTTTCAGCAGGACGGTGCCACTTGCCACACAGCTAACGAAACAATGGCTCTTTTGCGCAACAAATTCAATGGCCGTGTTATCTCACGTAATGGCGATGTCAATTGGCCGCCAAGATCATGTGATTTGACACCGTTGGACTTTTTTCTTTGGGGTTATTTGAAAGAAAAGGTGTACGTCGATAAGCCAGCAACAATTCAAGAGCTAAAGGATGAGATAATTCGGCACATTAACGGCATAGAACCTCCATTATGCCTCAGGGTCATCGAAAATTTGGACCATCGGATGGAGGTGTGCCGCCGTGGTCGCGGCGCCCATTTGGCCGATATTTTGTTCCATACATAATTGAGTAATACCAATATATCATAATAAAATAAAATTACAATAATTTCCTAAATAGTTTGTGTTTTATTCAAAATCAACATCGGCCCTTGAAATTTAACCACCCTTTATAATTTGTAGACAATTCTGCTGTTTTTGTGTTTGTTTTGGGGTCAAAAATTACCTATTTAAAAATGATGTAGCCTCTAAAAATGGTATTCGAATTACTCGAAATGATTTATGTATAAATTTAAATTCTATTACATTAGAATTGTAATGTCACGTAAAACAATACAACAGCCACGTTTCAATTTTCCAAAATTTTATGATTTGTTTTATTTTTATTATTACTATAACGTAGAGAGAGGACGTATTACCACCTACCATTGACTTTTGCTCTCTAGCATCTTTCTAAGGTTACAAAGAGTCAACAAGGAATGGATAAGAAACTACGCGATATCAAATGATTGTCAAGTTTTGCTTTGCAACATTAAATTAACGATTTGAAAAACATTTAATACGATAACAAAAAGTATTCGATATTATAATATTATTTAAATTATTTATAAAATGAATTGTTATATTATTTTAATGAAATTATTTGTCAAGCTCTTCAATACAAGATACATTTTTTTAGATTCGTTAAAATTTAACTGTACTATAAATCGTAAATATCTTATATTGTAAGAGATCGCTGTTATTTAGGCAACAATAAAAACAAACAAAAAATTAATTGATTGATTGCAGAAGGAAACAAACGTTGTTTTCTTACGGGTATTTTGCAAATTTTGCAGAGTTGTTGCGTTTCTGGTGCGAAGGTAATGAAGTGAATAGAACGACATACAGAGCTCAATACTTATGCAACGCTGCAGTGGTGTGTTTTTGAGAATTTGTAAAGCATACGCGTTGTGTTGACGCATTAATTTCTAAACTCAGCGTATTTATTTTACTTCGTGATGTTTTATTGCTCAAATACCGACGAAGTGGGACACTGTTAGCACACACATCAGAGATATGTGTCTTCTGGCGGGTATTTGAACCGCTGATCAGTCAATACGCTAAATTTTAGGCCAACAACACCCCCACTACGTAACAATACATAGTAACATCAACCATACAATACTTTCTTATGATTTCGTGTTAAAATTAAATTTTAATTCATACGTTAAATATTTATAATTGCGAAAGTGGAATAATTTGAATAAATTAAATAAAACTGAACTAGAGTTAAATTTTATTATTGAAATAATACACTTGTAATTGTTATTAATTTTTAATTATGTTTTTATAACAAAATTGACAACAAGTTCCAATGTCGTCTTAAGATCCAATAGCTATTTAAGATATTAATATGAATATATACAGACAAATAAAAAAGTAATTTTGTTTATTTATTAAATTTTAAGTTAAAAACCAGTTTGCAAATTAAGTAAAGTACACTTAATATATTTTACGTATAATTTAAAAGTCATAGACGAAAATAGTACAAGAACAAAATATTAAATAATAATAACAAAAAATTTAAATATGACATGTTAATTTTAAGCTAAAAAAAATTACGCTGCACATGAACGTCGTTTGTAATATTACGGTCAGTGACGCCAATAGAATTTTTTTTAATAAACAAAACTGTCTGTTCTTTCAAAATTCATTTGCCGCTAAAATTTTTCAAAACCATAACTTTACTTAAACCGTTGGTTAAGTAGAACAAGAGCTTCGAATCGCAATTTTATTTGTTCCGGTTTTCGGTTTTGTTCTTCAATTTTATCGTTTCAGTTTTCGATTTTTTGTCGGTGCGAAACCGGCTTTTTTCGCTTCAAAATTTTTCCCGGTTTTCGGTTCGGTTCGAAGCTGTGAGTAGAACAAAAAACAAAAACAAACATGTGTGCACAGAAAACTAAAAAATACCAAGTACAAGTAGAAGTTAGAGCTTTATTATGGGTTAAAATAACGGACATAAAACTCATATTCTATTAATAAGAAATAATAAATACATATGTATATCAGGCATCTATTGATAACCACAAACAGTGGACAAAACACAAAAAAACGCTGAAAATGAAGGTGTAGCAGCCTTCGAAAACAGCATGTTGTTTCGTTCTGCTAGTGTTTGTCAGTGTGGTTTACAATTTTTGTCTTTGATTTAGTTTCTTTCTTAGCAATTATTTCATGCGATTTTGACTGCCTGTATATTTTCGATCATTTTAATTAATTACATATGTTGGACAATCGTTGCGTATCTTTACATTTTACAAATTAACTTTTTTTTATTAATTTTAATTATGTATTTGATATTCCAGTTACTTTCATACGGCTGGTATGATGACCTATCCTCTGCTTAACACTGACTGCATTCTTGCCCATACATTTTTACTACAGAAGGTTGAAAGTGAAGCAAGTCAATAGTCATCTACTGTATCGAGCTGAAACGTTATCGTGTGCGTCTCACTGCAAAAATGTGAGAAGCATTGCTAAGAACACGCAGTTTTGGTTGACCCGTACGTTTTTAATATCTCTAATCTCCACTAGATTCAAGTTTCTCGAAGCTATAGGTGTCATTGCAGCTACGTAGTTAATTTCTTCAATAAATAAGTGTATCCTTCCACATCAGTCTGTTAGTTCAGAGTCGCATTAGTAACAAATAACTTTCAACTACAGCGTTTATCCAATTTTCGATTTCAAAAGTAATGTTAAATAAAACATACATAAAGCTATGATTTCAATTATGCACGAAATACAATGTCATTTCAATGACCGCCTCTAAATTGGTTACAGCAGTCGATCGTTTTGAGATTAATTTCGATCACTTTTTCGCACATTTAGAGCTGTATATCGGTGATAAGTTAATGAATATTGGTTTTCAAATGTTCCATGATAAGAGGCATATCCACTTAGATACGTTTAATGTAGCCCTACAAAAAACGTTCTACGTCGTCAAATCGCAAGATCTTGAATTGAATTGAATGAATTGACGTTACGATTCCGCCACACTTTCAATAGCAGAAGCGATATTTTCGGCAGTGTGACATTACGCTGATGTACAGCCCTACCCATATCTGTAACGCTTCCAGTCTCTTAAAGTATCTCTATAATCTTGCCAATTCGTTGCACAGTAGGTCGAATTTGACGACCGTAATCACCCCGTAATGCTCGAAAAGTGGTCACGTTTGCAGTACCACATTAGTAGTAAGTTTTAACTATTTAAACGCGTTATTCGAGTTATTAAACGACCCAGATTTGTAAATGGCAAACCTTCCACTAAATGACACTTCATGATTCGGCCAAAAAAATGGTATAAATTTAAGGACTAAAATGGTATTTAACAGCAACGAATTAAACTATAATACGTGCATAGCTAAAATACACTATTTAAAAAATTATTATTGATGGGTGCTAGTATCCGTAGGACCATTGATCGATGATTGTAAATCATGGGAGGAAGTTGACAAAAACGGCACTTGAGTATAAAAAAACCATTCCTTTATAATATTTGTGTATACATACATAAATTTAATGAAAATTAAAATGTATTTAAAATAAACTGTTTTATCAAACGCAAATCAGATATAACTATCAGTCATAGTAAGTTAATTTTAAATATACTCGTATTTACTATATTATTTCTGGCACTATATATCGTAAAAACATACCGATTAGACCAAAAAACCCGCCTTGAAAAGTTTCCTTAATAATAAAAAATCGGGAAAATTTTCTTAAATTGACTTACTATGTTTTGTCAAAGGCCAACAGAATTTAGTGTATATTTTTTTCAATTGCAAATATTTATATACAACAATAGAAAAAAAAGCAAATAAAAGCTTGAACTCGATACGCCCCTATATATAGGCCATATTATATGCTTTGAAATGTGTTCAAATAAAGCTTTTTGTAACGTGGTGCCATAGTTGCCAGATAAAATAGGAGTGAATTCGTCAAATTTCGAACGAAAAATCATCACAAGTCATAAAAATAATTATCATAAGTCGTCAAAAAAATAAACATTTTTAAAAGCAAATACTTTTTGTAAATATTGTATAAAAATATAGCAAAAGCATAAACAAATTAATAATTTTGACATAATAGAAACTAAATTCTTACCAATAAAGGTATCTATTTTTTTTTAAATACTGAGGAACATCTAACAATTTAAAACTCTGTTGGAGTTAGAACTGTCCAGAAATTAAAACTTCTGATTGTAGTGTATTGAAAGCTCTGAAATTACAATCTCTGTTTTTTTGTTATTTCAGATATTCCATTGGGTCAGATTTTCCAAATGATATTTATAAATCTACATTTCTAATGTTTCAAAATACTATATTGGGTGGCTTCTCTGTCCAAATTGGGAGATTTTGAAGACATTTTCTGCAATTTTCCATCTTTAGCTCCGCTATCTATTAAAAAAAATCTTTAATATTAAAGAAATGTTGTCGTGTTTGTTTTCACAGTTAATTTATCACAATATTGTGAAGAAATTACATTCCCGATTTGAATAAAGGAAAAAAGAACAGTTAATCTCCAACACTAGTTGAGTATAACGCGCATTTTGTATGCCACTACCCATGTCATCCGTACTCTTTGTGTCAACAGGAAGGTAGTTGTAAAGTCATCAATATCATCTATTTAACTCGTCATAGCTTAGGAAAAAATTTCTTTAATATGTAATAACTACAGTTCAATTAAAAATTCTATTATTAATATTAAAAAACTTTAATTTCACAGATATTGTTGAATTATTAGTACGAGATTAAATTAGGGGCCTTCGCAGCCTTCAAAAATTCCTTAAGAAAAATAATTTTAATTTTACTATAAATTTTTTAACACTTTCATTATGCACTCCCGCATAAAAATTAATATAATGCGTACATATATATTTAAGAGTGTGTGTATGGCTTAATTTCTTTATTTACTTAAAGAGAGAGAAAAAATCGTTATATTTGATTCACAAAATTTTTCCTTTTTTTTGTTTCTGCAAAAACGAACGCGTAAAGCAGAGGTATATTTGTGCTATATTTACTTGCATTTAATAAAAAGACAATAGTTTTGTTTCGTAGTGTGAGTAGTAATTTAAAGTCATATAAAGTATTGAACCGATCTGAATAAAATTAAGAACGTGCACATCTGTAATGAAAAATCTTGAAAACAATGTATATCTTTTTAAAATCGGCGCAGTAGTACAACTGTAAAAGGGATTACAAAAAATATTATATTATTAATATAATGATACTAAATTAACCCGGTGCGCTTCGCTACCCCCCCTTTGTATAGATGTTTTCCAAAAAATAAACACCGTATTCCACTTTATTTTTAGTTTTCTTCTAAAAACTTCTTTTTATTTGATACCCACATCATGGAAGTTGGTGAAAAAAAGTCGTCCGCTATTTTTGGGCGTCCGCAATATTGTTTGTTTTTCTTTTTCTTCGACCACATTCAGAGGATGACCCCTAAACATGCTATGTATTGTACTGAAACTAGAGTCAAAGAACAGTGATAGTGATCACAGGTGGTGAAGGCATAGACAGAGAAAAGCTTCAGTATCTTACAACATTGCTTTTGAACTGTGTTTGTTTATAGCAGTGTTGCAGCGCCTCTGATCTCAATGAGACGTATTCACTTTTGAAGCTGTGCTTTTAGTTGCCATTTTTAATAATTATTTTTCTTCGCTGGTGCTACACAATACCGATGAATTAGGCGCTCAGATAAGCCTGTGGATTGGTATCACCTGAAGCCTGTATTGCTCAGTGGCCAGTGACTATGCCTTCGCCACTAAAACCTTCCGAGAACAACTGACACAAAGACACACTAATGCACATCCACTTCATGGGGGTGTATACAAAGAGTAAAAAATTTACATCATAAGCAGTATTTAAATTGCATAAATGAACAAGGGTACAATTTTACCCCACGGCCTCTAGCTTTGTCCGTTTTGACAGGGCAGTAATGGGTTAGTCAGTAACGTTACTCCACTAATATATAAATTTAAAAAAGCTTACCGCTTCTTTGTAAATATTCGAGCACTGTTAATAAATTTTTAATATTTTCAGTATTGTTTGTGTTTAATTATTGCCGTGCTTTCAATATGTCTACATACACAAGTTCAAAGTTGTTTATTAATACAAATAAATGTTGTCTATTTGTAATTGTTTAAAAATCGTCATATTTAAAGCAGAAATCGTTCAGTCGTCCAAATCCCATTTTAGGCAACCAAAATCGTTAAATCCGGCAATAGCATCAAGTAGTGGAGAACAACAAATATTTAAAATCTAGCATATTTTTTGGCAGCAAAAATCGATTTCAATTTATACCGCTATAAAAATAAAATGATTCTCTGAAAGATAGTATAGAGGAGAAAAACAGAATAGTAAATTAGTAAATTTGTCAATAATAGTCAAGTATCGATTTAGAAAATTAAATAAAATTTAGTCAATATTTTTATCGATTAATCAAAAATGGTATTGTTTGTGCTTTGGTCTAGAAGCGGATAGTTCAGTGAAAACAAAACACAGTCGACTCTCAATAATTAACCGATAATTTGAAACCTTTTCAAAATCACTTGAAAAACATGCAATAATTTTAACTTAATTTAATTGTTCATCTCGACTGTTGTTTGTCATCATTTCTGGTTTCGTATACTCTACAATTGGCGCTGCTAGAGTGATTGTCTTTGCTTCTTTGAAACAAATAAAAAATTAATCGTTTCTTCTACAGTTGCTTTTATCAGTATAACTGCCTCTGGTAAAATGAAAAAAATTGCTTGAAACAGAAATTTATCTTTCTTTTTTTTAGTTTAATGAAACTCAGGTTAATTTTAATTTTGGATTAAATTTTCTCCTGATCCCTGAAATTTCAAATTATCGAGAGTCGATTGAACCTGCCGTTTTTGTATGGTATATGATGTTTTTCCATTCGGAAGATAATTTGATTGTAAGGTGGTGTGCTATGTGCGCCTTGACTCTATAATCAGAAGATCGTGAATTCAACCCCCGTCCAGCCAAAAATTTCCTTCGTCGTTATTTGAGGGCGGAGGAAGTAAAGTAATAAATAAAACGACTATTCTTTAGCTTAAAAATGAGACTGCAGCTTCTGCATGAATTAAGCCTTATTCCTATCAGTTCACCGTCTTTCTATTCTCTACACTATCCCTGTCAGCCACTGAATGGTATCCAAATCTCCCTAATGGTCATATTGTCCTGGCCTTTGTTCTACTAGAGTTCTTCACCATGGTACCGATTTCGCATTACTTCGAGGCAGCTTGATTCTTTCTCCCAAAGAGGAATTTAACACCAAATCCTGCGTCCAGCCAATCGTTGTTTGACCCAATCAGGGTGACTATCGTGACCCACTCCATATTACAGGGAGTCATTGGTAGTATCCCCATCCTTCTCATTCGTCCTGAACACGTGTTCTCACTAGTCATCCTGTCGACCGAGTTATCTATCGTTATCATGCCGATAACGGAAGGTTAACTTGATACACATGCATATGGAAATTTTTTTCTTAAAATTAATTTTTATTTTTTTTAAGTTTTATTTTTGGGAACTACATACATAAGTAGGTATGCGTACATATATATCTACCTACATTTCTCATACACTCCCAGCTAGCACCTGGAAGACTTTTCCGCGTTCAGAGCGGCTGCTTAAATGAATCATACGCGATGCCGTATGACATTAATTTGTTCTTGCTAAAGTTTTGTCCCCATAACGGTTAAACTCTCCTAATTTTTTTGTAGACCAGTGCTCAGATGAGAGCAGTTTCATTTATTATTTCACTTCGGCCACGTTCAAATACGGAGAAAAGAAAGCACTGTGTATACACATCAGAAAAATTGTTGGTCCAACAATTGTCGTTAAATGGCAGTCTTTCAATGGTCGTCAGAATGTTGAAGCGACGTTTGTAGAGTAACATAAAAACACTCGCAGAGCAATCATCATACTGACTCATAAAAATCTCATTTGGAAGAATCGAATACGATCGTTGACTACTATCAATAATCCGCTACTATCAATGACCGCGCTTCCCAAACAATCTTACAAATGTCAGCTGTGTTGTCATTTCAATACGATATAGACGCTGCTCTACAGCAGCGCAATGTCTACAGAGATTAAGAAGAAGAAATTCGTTTGACAAACAGAAGAGAAAAGTGATGCCGCTTTTTGGTGTTGGCGTATTTATATAAAATTGCTTGAAGTTAAAGGAATATCAATTAAATGGCCAAAAATGAATGCATACATATGTATGAATATATTTTTATAATATAAGTAATTAATAATGCAAACTAGTGCAATTGCGAAATTAATTTCCAGTTGCCTAAAACTCGTATTAATTTAAAAATTCAATAAAATAATTTAAATATGTATATTTCAGAACTTTTATTCATATTGTTATATACGAGGTGTGTACAAAAAGTAAGGCGACTTTTCAAATTTCGTGGGCAACGTTCGATTATCGATTTTATGTTGTTGTTGTTAATGTTTTTTTTTTTTTTTATCTGGGACCAGCACTCAGGAGATGACTTCTACACATGCGAAGCATTGTGCTGGAACTATAGGAAAGGTATAGTAGGAGAAATGACAGGAGGTGAAGCATAATTATTTATTTGTGCAGCTCTGCTTTCGCACGTTCTTTGTTTATACTCGTAGCAGTGCTGAAGCTTCGGTTCAGTAGCCATTTTTATTATTATTTTACTTCGCCAGTGCTACTCAATACCGACGAAGGAGGGCGTTCTGATGTGATTGTGGATTGCTACCAGCTGAAGCCGGTATTGTTCAGTGACCAGTGACTATGCCTTCGCCACTGAAACCTTCCGACAACAACTGACACACAAAGACACACTAATGCACATCAGGAAAATGCGAGATGTTTATTTTTATTTTAAAATTTTAGTCTGAAACTGGGGTTGAACACAGGTCTGTTTTTGAATTCGTAGTCAACGTGCAGACTACCATCCATCGTTCTCGGCGATTTTCTATTATTATAAAAAATAGAGCAAAGAATTTTCTTGTGAAAAATGCTATCAAGTGCTCTAAGACACTAGAAATATTGACAGTGACATACGGTGAGTATGCTGTAAGTAAAAAAAAGTAAGTACAAACTCTTTCAGGAAGGCCAAGAGAATGTCGACGACGAACCTCGCTCTGATAACGTCGAAACTATGGAAACAATTGTTTTTGAAAATCGTTGAATTACCATAAGAGAAGTTACTGAGGATGTTGGCATATCAGTCAGCCCATGTCATGCAATTTTTTCGTATGTTTTGGTCCTGAGAAACTTCTGAATTTTGATCAGATTGTTCGAGATTTTTTGGTCAAAAGCAACACGACTATCGTGCCTCAGCCACCATATTCACTGGAATTGGCCCCCAAGACTTTTTCCTTCTCCTAAATCTTAAAGCACCTACGAAAGGGTGGCGATTTGCAACGAGTGATGAAATAAAAACTGCATCGCTGGATGAGCTCAAGGGAATACCAAAAAGTGCTTATGAGAAGCGCTTGAGGATTGGAAAAAAATGTCGGCACAAGTGCAGTGTATCTATTACTTTGAAGGGGACAATATAAATATTGATCAATAAATGAATATTTTTTTATAAAAATATACTCACATTATTTTCTGAACACACCACGTATATACTTAATTATATAAATATATATACATAGAAATATATATAATTTTCTTCTTCTTGAATATGAGTATAATTATTCTCTCTCATAGCAGACTATAAAATTGCTGGTTAATATTGAAAATTTAATCAGTAGCAATTAAAATTAGCTGCAAATACATTTGTTTATTGCCAAATCACAACTCTAAGAAGATGAAGGTTGTACTGATCTTAGCCATATTGGTAGCTGCCGCAACAGCACAGTTAGGACTTCTTGGAGGAGGTCGTGGTAGGGGTCAAGGAATTTTGCGTCGTATTGGTGGAATCGGTGGTGGCAAAGGTGGAGGTGTTGGCGTCTCCGGTTCTCAAGCGGAAGCCTCAGCTACTGCGGTTGGCGGCGGAGCTGGTTTTGGTCAAGGTGGTGGTTTAGGTGGTCATGGACTTGGAGGCGGTGGTGGACTAGGTGGTGGCCTCTCCGTTTCACAAGCTTCTGCTTCAGCTAGTGCCTCTAGTGGTGGAGTTGGAGGTGGAAAGGGTTTTGGTTTTGGAGGCTAGAATTTTTTCTTTTTTATTGTATTTTAACAATTTTCTTCTAATAATATTATTTTTTACACATATGAATTGAATTAAGTGAATGTTTGCCCGTTTTCAAAATAAACCTAAAATAATTAAATTAAACTGAAACAGAAATTAACAAGCTGTTTGTAGAACACGCCACAATGGAAGACATTATTGCAGCTGCCATTGGTGTGATAACGTAGGAAATTCTGGGAAAAGTATGCCAAAATTGGAGCTCGTGCAATATCCATTTATTTATTTAAAGAATAAAATACTTAGAATTTTTACTCATTTAACCAGGAATATTGATTCTCCAGAATGCTGCGATACGCAACCATTCTGGAGCATTGCCTCTGTATTATTACTTTCTTTTTCATATTTTTCACTTCACTGAAAAATTATTTTTAAAATATCTTTATTTACATTTCTTCAATAGGCTGGAACTGATAATTGATACCTTTACAGGCAATGAGAATTACATGCGACAGTTACATTTATTTATATATAGTTATACACTAAGAAACAAACTAAATCAAAAGAAAAAAATTGTAAATTATACTGACATACACCAGAAGAATGGAACAATATGCCGTTTTCGAAAGTTGCTACTCTTTCATCATCCGCGTTCTTCGTGTTTTCTCCACTCTGTGTGGGTTGTCAGTAGCTGTAATTTATTAGCTTTATATATTTATTATTTTCTATAAATAGAATACGAGAAATAATTCTTCGTTATTATTTTCTCTTCTAAATAAAGCTCTAAATTTAGTTTGTTTCGTCAAGTATTTTGTGTGTATTGAATTATAAATCTACTAGCCTCTAGCCATTTTAATATTTTTGATTGTTTTAAATACATTACTTTTTTTCTTAATACTTTTTTTTAACCTTTTTTATTATTTTAACAATCTATTTTTTTAAGCTTTAAGGTTTTTTTTTATTTATTATTTTTATATTTATTATTTTTATCGAAAATAAATATAAAAATAATAAATAAAAAGAGAAAAAACCTTAAAGCTTAAAAAAATAGATTGTTAAAATTAAATACATTACATTAATAGAATTATACACATTTATTTTTCCACTTAAAGTTGTACAAAATTTAGTGTTACAGTATCTCAACAGTGTTTTGATTCGCAACCGTTTCGTAGCTTTGGAGCTGCCTTGTAAAACGCCTGAAGAAGGCTTCCAAATGAATTCTATTGTTGGAATATTTCCTTGAACTACGTCAAGTTTGCGGCAGTCTAAGTAGCTACGTAAATGCACTCTAAATAATAAGACGCCTGCCGTAAGAAGGCAAAAAGTCACTTCAAGTCTGGCATAGGAATTTCATAGAAATCAAAATCAAAATCAAAATCAAAACATTTTTGTGCACTTCATACAAACCAAATAAAATTTTTTTTTTATGTAAAAATACCAGTCTTTTTTGTTTCATTTAAACCAGTTGAATAATAATATGCGCTTAAAAGCAACGATAAACATTTATGTATGTACTATGTATGTATGTATATACCAAGATGCTTTCTTGTCACGAATTGCTTTTTTTAATAAATCTTTATTAAAAATTTTTAATTTAATTTTTTTAAATCGTTTTATCACATTCTTATTATTGGTTTATATATAGATGTGGAGAAAAGAAATAATGGCTTTAAAATTTTATGGCATGGTTTCGAAAAAATGTTTGACATGAAATGGATGAGAAAATATTATTGAAAGTAAAAAAAAATATGTATCTGAAACAACATCAATTTATTAAATTAAATAAATTAAAATATTTATTTTTTTAAATTAATTATGTTTCACTGTTGAGTAACCATAGAAGACTTCCACGCCATCTTCACTTTGTGAATATTCTAATTTTGGTGGGGGTAAAAAAAGTAGACGCGCCTCTGGCTCCTCTGTTGAAACCGTTGTTGTAGTTTCTGCCACTATTGTGGTAGATTTAATTTCCTCTTCTGTTTCGCCTATTTCTTGCTCTGCTGGTGCTCCATAATTTGTTGTAGTTGCTGTTTGTCCACTTGCGGTAACTGATTGTGTTTGTGCATCATTTTCGTTTGTCGTTGATTCGATTTGTTGTTGTTGATCTGGCACCAATGCAGTTTGCGTTCGTGTTTCGTGTATTTGGGTTGTTGCTAAAGAATCCGTTTCTTCCTCGTGACGTGAGGGAGTGGTAGTTGTGTTGTCCGCCTGTGTGAGAAATGTCACCATTATTTGTGGGGAGTTTTCAGTGGTTGCTGTAGCAATCGCATTATCCATTGGTGTTGTAGTTACTGGGTTAGGTGTTGAAACTCCTGCAATAGTTCCATTAGATATTTTAGGCTCAACATTCTTTTCTTTCTTCCGCAATTGCTCTTCAACTATTGTAGATGTCGAAGTGTCTGTAGGAAAGAATAGAATAATATTGTTTTAAGCTGATTTCTTTTCTACTACAAAAATTACACCTTGTTAAAATGCGCAAATACATGTAAGTTGTCTTGCCAGCCCTGTAATAATAGGTCTGTTTGGTAACTTCGTAGGTAAAGTTTGGTAATATGAGAATAAGCTATAATTTCTCTCACAAAGAGACGAAAATGTAAAAAAATACGCACCACCATTCACAAATATAAATCTACATATAAGCATACATACAGCAATAAAAGACTGTAATTTGGCTTAGCCTTGTTAATCAAAGAAAAGACAAATCATTTGTAACTAAATCATAAAATAAAATGAACTATTATTTGTTCATTGCAAGTTTCTAAATCTTTTAAAAAGGGTGGCGCAAAATGACTGAAGGGGGTTGAGTTCAAAGAGCCATTGTGTGCCTCGTAGTGAGCTCTGTGGCTCCATTTTGTTGGAACGAGGATTTTTTTTTAGAATAGGGTAAACCCTTCCCAAGTTATAGCACTATATGGTGTGACAGTGACTTTATTTTTTGCAAGTCGCGATATCTCGAAAACTAGAGCTGGTATAAAAATGTTAATTACATCTTAATATCTGTATAGGAAATGAAGTCAGTCACGGCTAAAATTTACTGTAAACTGATGTTATAGGACTGAATTTTATATGTTTTCGAAATAGTTTCATTGCCGCCAGGTCTGGGAACATTAAATTTGTTTTGATTATCTTTTTAAAAATCTTACAAATACTAAATCAACTAATACCAGAAATTTAATTGTTCTTAATGATAAATATATATTTAATTCTTTTCCATTTAATTTTCGAAATAAAGAGCCATTGTGTCCCTCGTAGTGTGCGCTGTAGCTGCATCCTGTTGGAACCATATTTGCTGTTGGTTTTCCACGGCTGGTTTTAAAAACTTTTCCAACATTGTCCGATATCTAACACCAGTGATGGAAATGGCGACACCTGTTCATTTTCAAAAAAATATGGGCTAATTATCTATCCGACGAAACACCGCACCCATCGGTACACTTAAATGTGTATAATTCTCGCTGTTGAACTACTCGTGGATTTTCCGTAGCCCTTTTTACCTATTACCTAACCCATTTAATTGGAAATGGGATTCGTTGCTCATAATTAAATTATGAATAAAATCATGATTTTCTTCTGACAATTTTGGCACGTTGTTCAATTGTGCACTGTTCCATTTTAAATTCCCCAAGTTTCGTTACAAAATACTGTAAACAAAAAAAAAATTTAATAAAAAAGTTATAAGGAATTCAAACACCTTCGCTTCTTTTGGGCCACCCTGTATAACAAATTTTAAACTTTTTTCACTGTTGTAAAACATTTACTTTTCTTTGTTTTATTTTTTTTTTATTATATTGAAATATATTTATTAAGCTCGAGGTCTTTTTTTGGTATTTTATTTGTTTTTATTCGATATTTCGTTCATCATTATCATCATGATGTTCTTCAGGAATAATAGGAAATATATTTAATTAAATAAATTTCCTATTATTCCTGATGATATTAACAAGCTGTTAACGAATTAAAAAGGTCAATTAAGAATATACTAAAAATTTCTTTGTTTTATTTATGAAACAGCTAATTGATTACTCGTGATGCACATATATCACGTTTGACTCGTCAAGTCTTGAATATTTGGAACAGCGAGGAAAAGAGAATGGAAAGGTACCAATGACGGTACCAAAACAAACTGATGAGATAAACTCGATATGTGTGAATCAGCTCTTATTTACTTGCCCAAACTACCCCGAAGAAAAATACGGACTGTGTTGTGAAAGAAGAAGCTGAAGAACACTACTCTCTCAAAATGT
The DNA here is from genome assembly GCA_963924685.1 of Dexiosoma caninum. Lineage (NCBI taxonomy): Eukaryota > Metazoa > Arthropoda > Insecta > Diptera > Tachinidae > Dexiosoma > Dexiosoma caninum. The sequence goes on from OZ004727.1 coordinate 70,602,709, forward strand.
CTCTCATTTACCCAATTTTCGAGTACGGGAACTCTTTGTGGTATAATTGGGTTCGAGTAAATAAATCCAATGACAATTTATGAAAAAATGGGACGCCCTGTTTTCAATATCTGCAAAATTAGTTTGTTTATATAACTGCAATAATTGTTCCACACCAGATAAAGACGATAAATGTAATAATTGATTGCTAGCAATTCTGGAATTGCTACGGATGCGGCAATAGTGCTAGATTTCTGATACCGACCCGAAGTTTGAACGATTTTTTCAGAGCAATTTTTACATTTAATATTAATGACAAACTGAATAAAATGGTAATGTCAAACAAAATGGTATGGTCACATATGGCAAATATTTGCCCAAAAAAAACGTAAATGTGACCGTATCTTCACCAAAAATACAAAAAATTAAACTGGCGATGGCTGAAGTAGGCATAGTAACTGCTCACTGAACAGTACCGGTTTCAGCTGATACCAATCCACAGGCACATCATCTCTTGAGTGCTGGTTCAAGATAAAAAAAAATTCTTTTACCCACCACTTTCGAAGCGATTTTTATTAATTTTGTCTAGTAACCCTATAAACCCAGTATGGTGGATCCGTCTCATCTTGCTGGGCTCAATGCTGGGCGAGAGAGAGTGGATGCGTTGTGAGGTGAAACCACCGATACGGTATTATTATGGGCTAATCAGGAGAAGGACGCTGGGGACGGTGAATCATTCGTGGAAAAGTATGTGGGATTGCGTGGCCTAGAAAGGGCAACGACTGCACGGCTACTGGGAATGAGTAGGAGAGACTGGGAAATTCTAACAAGAGCTCGGACTGGTTTCTGCTACGTTATAGCGATGGAAAGGAGACTTACAACATGGCACGCTGAAGTGGTTGGGCTGTAAGTTTCTGGTGGAGCTAGGTGATATTGTCTGGAGGCGGGATCTGGCTACCTATTCTTTTTCTTCTCTATTATTTCCTCCGACTACGCCGCCATTGTTCTCCCTTCTGTCGCTCTATTGGTGAAACAATTTTTTCCTTACCCTCAAGGGGATGCACACTCGTGTACCACTTAACTTAATCTAATATAACTTATAAAAATCCCTAATTTTTCAGTGCAAATAATCTGAGTATACTTACATTCTGCAATGGTGGGTTCAGCTGGGGTGGCATTTCGTTCATGGATACTTATCGTATTTGCAGTAGTTACAGTAATAATGCCATCCCCATTGTTATATTGTGCGGAATCTCCATAGTCTTCGTTTGCAGTCTTAAATTCTTTAAGATGTGACTGCGTTATCACGGAGTCCTTGGGCACTTCTGTAGTCTGTATTGAATTAGACGCACTTTCCTGCAGTTCTGATAATTGTTTCGGACTTGTCATTTCTGAAGTAGAGTCTTCTAAATTCTCTTCGTAATAATCGGCGTATTTATCAACGAAGTTTTCTTGTACAGCATCAATGCGATGGGGTACTTCTGAAGTATTCCTTACTTCATCGTCTGGCTTTATTGAAGTAGTTCTCTCTTCATATTCTTGTGCTAATGTGAAAACTTTATCTAGTTGTGTATTTTTTTCTTCGAAAGCGTTCAAGTTTTGCGAGTGATCGTGTAGCTCTTGAAAATGCTGTTGGGTAGTATCTTCCACAGCCGTAGTAGTTGTTTCTGGTTCTATAACAAACTCTTGAAGCATTTCTTTAGTTAATAATGTAGTAAATTCTTCGGTGTGTTCGGGATATATTGCCAAGTGCGGAATTGAGTGCGACATTTCTTTCTTGATTTCTGTTGATGTTGAATACTTATGTTCTAGTTTTGTGGTTTCTCCTGTGGCATCCTTTTCGTTGGTGGTCGTTTCTTCTGTTGGTACATGTGTTGATGAAATATTGTTTTCAGTTTCGGCAATTTCGTTTTCCAAAGTGCTGTTGGAATTTTTTTCGTTGCTTTCAGCTGTTGTATGTTCGGCTAATATATTTTTGTCCACTGTATCTTGGGATCCTAAGAGCTCTGACGGTAAAGACTTCGCTGTACGTATGTATGTTGGAAATTCAGGTTTTTCACTTGTACTAGCGGTATCAATTGTAGTTTCAAAAGTAATTACCTCTGGTACCGAGAGTATTTCATGCTGAGATCCATCATCTTCCAAATTTTGTTTAGTTAAATTTGCTTTAAAATTTTTTATTTCTAAGAAGTGCTTTTGCTTATTTTCCACGTTTTCCCTAAAAACATTCTCATAATTTGGCGGAATTACGTGAAGTGAAGTTTCCATTTTTGTAGAATCTTCAGTATTTTCCTGGACATCGGTCATATCTGTAGTGATGCTTTCAAAAAAACTTTCTGTACGCGTTTCATTATTGGAAACTTGTAAAGAAGAGTTCAGACTCCCCAAAGGACTTTGCCATTCACGATTGATTACATTAGCAAAACTTTCGTTTGGGACTTTAGCAACCTTATTTTCGGTTGCAGGTAATAATTCCGTTAAGTTTTTCTCAGTCTTAACTGAAGCGGATTCTACAAGATGCACGTATGGTGTGGAAACACTAGAACGGTCAGAATCTGCAGTTTCAATTGCGTTATTATCGTCATTCGATTTCGAGATTTTAGAACTTGAAGCAGGATTTGTTATATTTTCCTGCGTTTTGGTAGAAATCTCCTCAGAATTGACACCATTTTTAATTAGCCCTAAATGTCCGACAATTTCATTCAAAGGCTGCTGGATATTTGGGATGAGAGTGGTATTGATGTCATCGACAGGAGCATAAGTATCTTGATCACTTATTTCGTTATAACTTTCAGTTTTTGATGGAACCTGTTCATCTGTTGTACTTTCTGGGAACAAATGCAATTTGTTTCCGATTTCTTGAGCTTCTTCAGTAAAAGAATATACAGCTTCTTTGGAAATGGTAGCCTGTGTCGATGTGATCTTGGATTTATAATCAGTGGCTGTGGGACTTACGGTGGTACTTTCTGTCCCATCGTATGGTGTATTTGCCTTCTCCTCTTTAGTCAGCTTTCCTTCCGTAATGTTATTGTTGAATTGCTGCCCAAATCCACCACTATGGTTAATAGACTTAGTAGATCCTTCATCAGTTTCATATTTTTGTGTTACTGAAGTCAAGTCTTTGAAAACTGTTTCATAATTTTTAGCGATTTTGAGTTCTTGCTGATATATGGAATGATGACTTTCTTCGGGTTCTTTTTGAAATCTATCTCCTATATTTGCACTCAATCCAGAAATTTGGTTAAGTAGATTTTCCGACAAATTTTCTACAGTAGAAGTAGTTGTTTCTAAAACGATTTGAGTGACAGGGGTGAAATTTTCAGCAGTTGTTGGAAATTCTTCTTCTACTGGTGTCTTTGACAACATACCCATTTGGTTACCTATTTCCACAAGATCTTCGGTATAGGAATCTGCTGTTTGTTTCAAAGTAGATGTTGGCTGAGATATTTCTAGGTATTTGGAGTGATCAAAGGCATCCGTTTTATTGATATTTTTATTAAAGTGGACAAGAGTATTAGAAGTGGTTTGCTGTTTAGGTGTTTCTTCCTTTAAATTCCAACTTTGTTTGGTAGAATCTTTGTCGGTTTCGCCATTGCGATAATCTGCAACGATCTTGTCAGTAGTTGCTCGGTCAACTGTTTTATTATTTGTTGATAAGTCAGCCACTTGATGGTTTAGAGAATGTTCAATTGATTCAATGTTATAACTATTATTGGAGTAGATATGTCCTTCAGTTGAGCTGTGTGTTGAATTTTCTATTGCAATAGGAAACTCAATTTTATGATGAATAAGTTCTTTGTTGTCATTAGCATTTTCTTCGAAATCCCTTTGATGTTGGAGCTTAAAGTCTTCTGAATTTTCCGCTACTTTATGAAATGCAGCATTCAGGAGTTCGTCACCGGGCAAAGCCAAAGTTATGTCATTTGCATTATTCGACAGCTCAATAGGTGCAGCCCAGCTGTCTCTTGAAATTTCAAATATTACAAGCAGCACAAACCAATTCATATCTTTAAAATTAATTTAATTTATTTTTAATTTTTCTCAGCTTCCGGGCAGACTTATTTGATCAATTTAATTATATTTCACGTAAATTTTACAGTCCTTTTGGGTTTTTTTTACCTATTTCAATTTATTGTTCTCTGTATCAGACTTCGCTTAAGTAACTAATTCTATACAAATTTAATATGAATAAAAAATCTTTTTCACTTAAGGTCCATTATAATAACTTGACATTATATTACGGTAGGATTTTATCGGACGGATAAACACTTTTTCAATATTAGAACTTCACGTCTACCTAAAACTGAACTGATAAATTAAAGGTAAGTTTACCCTACCTGTAACTTTTACCGTGAGGTTTACTCACTTGAAGTTGCCATATTTCACTTTTTAAATTAATATATATAATTAAATTAAAGTTTATTGATTTTGCAAGTGAAAAAGAAATATGGAAAGTAGATCATTTTATATAATAATTGAGAAGAAATTTTTCTTTTTTTTTTATCTGGGACCAGCACTCAGGAGATGACCCCTACACATGCGATGCATTGTGCTGGAACTATAGGAAAGGGATAGTTAGAGAAACGACAGGAGGTGAAGCTTAATTAATTATTTTACAGCTCTGCTTTTGCACGTTCTTTGTTTATAGCAATGCTGAAGCTTCGGTTTAGTAGCCATTTTTATTATTATTTTACTTCGCCTGTGCTACACAATACCGACGAAGGAGGGCGTTCTGATGTGATTGTGGATTGCTATCAGCTGAAGCCGGTATTGTTCAGTGACCAGTGACTACAACTGACACACAAAGACACACTAATGCACATCAGAAAAATGCGAGAAGTTTTTTTTAATTTTTTTTTTATAATTTCTGTCTGAAACTGGGGTTGAACCCAGGTCTGTTTTGGTTTTGTAGTCAACGTGCAGACTACTTCAGCCATCGCCACCCTCACCACCTACAACAAGAAAAAACGCAGACGTTGCCACTGCACTTTTTAACTTTATTCACCCATTCAAAAGTGCTTGCTCTGGTGTAGCTATACTTCAAAAATTTACCTTTTTTTTACAAGCCACTTGAAATAAGGAAGAATTAACTATAAGTTTATTGCTCATATTTGGTAAATGTACCTTTAACTATCCAGCAAAAAAAGAACTTCCAAAAAAGTGAAGAGATGGTAATATTGTGATCTAGAATTCGGAGCAAATGTGGATCCTTTCCAATGAATTTTATATAGGCTTGGCCTTGCGAGATCTTTTCTTTTTTGCCGCCCATGCAGGGAATCGGAAGCAGTGTTTAATATGCCAAACAAATTTTTTCTGTTTAAATTTAGTGAGTTTCGTTGCTTCCGCGAAGGTATGAAAATATTAAAATTAATTTTATTAATTTTTAATTAAATTTAGTTTTATGACTTGTTTATTTTCTGGTTTTCCAGTTTTCTCGCGTTCTGTTTTAAACTCGATTGAAGCTAAAGCTCTATCTCTTCTTTCAAATAGATAGATTGATAATCTCAGAAAAAATTAATATGGATCTTAAGCAGTGCAAAATATTCACATATGAGTCCTTTTTTGCTGTGTAACGTGTACGTTTAATAAAATAATAATTTTCGCATTAAATCTGCCACTACAGCGACTATAATATTGTACTACAAAGAAATGGGTGTATGACAAATGTTAAAAAGTGCAAAATTTAATGAACTGGAATTTTTTACCAATTTGCGTCAGTATTTTTAATAAAAATTTACTGAATTTTTTAAAATTTTTAGCGACAGTAATTTGATAAAATTTGTATATCTACATCTATACCTACACTTCAGTAGTAGTTAGTAAATCGGCATCGCGCCCATGGGGATCAGCTGAGAAGAGCTGTAACATAAATAAAGCTAAAGGTGAAGAGACAACAGTCAAAAAGACAGGCAAATTTGTGTGAAATATAATTAAATTGATCAAGTAAGTCGGCTGGCAAGTTGAGCGTGCTGCTGGCTCAGTAGTTCGCATATTGAGTTTACAACAAAAAGATCCGCAGTTCGAATCCCCGACCAGACAAAAAAATGCTTCTTCGACGAAGTAAATTAATATGTAAATAAAATGCTTCTTCAGCTTAAGAATATAATACATTACATCATAAACATAACGCCTGAAACGTAGCAACTCTACTTTACAAATTTCCAAATAACACGCAATTCCAGAGCTTAATTCTAGCGTTATCCTTTTCTCTCTTCATGCCTCTCTATATGCTACTCCTTTCAAACTAGTTCGGGTGCAATGCATTGTATATGTTAAAAAAAGCCAAAGTTGGCATTACTTAGAAAGCATAGCCGCATAAAGAATAGAAATTAAACTTTTTTTAATTAATGTGACAACCCTCAAAAAAAAATGAGAATGCCTACATTATGAATCGGAATTTTTATGACTTCTTAAGCACTTCTCTATCTGAATTCAATTTTAATGCCATCAAATGTAAAAAAAGATTATCACTATTGAAAACACGTTCAAATCTGCCGATTACTTCATATGAAAAACTGCGCAGTTTTAATTATAATCACTATATTAATTCTCTTTTTCAGTCGTACTACTGTGCCGACTTTGAAAAGATATATAAGGGTTTTAAAGATATTTTGGCAGTTGTGCACAATCTTCATTTTATTCAGATCGGTTCAGTTCTTTAGTAGTAATAAGACTTTAAACTCACACCATTAAACAAAACTATTGTCTCTAAATTAAATGCAAGTAAAAACAAAGGCAAATATATATATAAATATATATTATTTTTTAAAAAATGTTTAAAATAAGCGCGGCTCATCGAACTTTACCGCGAAAGATATTGAATTGCTGTTGAAATTGGTACGGGAAAACTAAAATATTATCGAAAATAAAAAAAACTGATAGTATTATATATATATATATATATATTATGATAGATTATATCAAAACAAAAATACTAATAATAATTTAAAAATCAGCTGTTGTCTAACTATTTGTTAACCAATGACATTTGGCGGTTTAACTAATAGTAAACAAGAAGCTGTGAATCAAATATTATTGGTTAAACTATTGCTATTAGCTACCTAATGACTGTGAATTTGGGCCTAAGTGAATAAAAAAGTTAAACCATACATACTTAAATATATATATATATATATATGAATGTCTTTTATAAATTTTTATGCGGGAGTGCATAAAAAAAATATTAAAAAATTTATAATTTATAATAATTTTTCTTAAAGAAGTTTAGAGGGCAGCGAAGAGCACTAATTTAATCTAGTTTAAATAAATTTTTAAACATGTCACAACAACTCATTAGACCATGCTAAAACGTAACCAAATTATGGAACATTCATTAATTCATTAATTGGTTAAATGTCAACTCCTGCTCGCCAATGAAACCACTGTTTTGCAATCATATGTACATATATTCTTCTCTTAAGTTGAACCAGTTCTTTTGCAATGAAACTCATGCATTAACTATTTCGTTTGCTTCTCCTTTTTTGCTGGGAAATTAACAAACATTGAATTTATTTCTTTCCCCATATTAAGGTTCTACTTGAATTTCAAAAAATGTTTAAAACATCAACAGCTGACAGAATTGTTTGCAGTGAACCGTTTTTAATAACTGACACCTAAATGAAACATAATATGAATATGACTGCGCATGGCCTTGGCCACTTTTTTAACCTCAAAATATATGCAGTGCTCCGCTGTACTTCTCATCAGAGGTTCTATTCCAGTGGGTCACAGTTTGCTGGGAGCTTTTTTAATTCCGCCGTACTGACACAACTAAAAGGCTAAGCCGATCCTGGATACAAACATTTCTGTTTTTTTAACAAAAATATATTTTTACCCCAGAAATATTGCGTTAATTGTACGATATTGCCATATGCAATTTATAAAATTTATTCATAAAAAATCGTTCAATATTATTGAATCAATTACCTCAAGATTGAGGGTGGCGATGGTCGAAGTAGTCTGCACGTTGACTACAAAACGAAAAATTTTTCCTGGGTTCAACCCCAGTTTCAGACTCATAAGAACATCTCGCATTTTTCTGTTGTGCATTTGTGTGTCTTTGTGTCAGTTGGTGTCGCAATGTTTCAGTGGCGAAGACATAGTCACTGATCACTGAACAATACCGGCTTCAGCTGATAGCAATTCACAATCACATCAGAACGCCCTCCTTCGTCGGTATTATGTAGCGGCGAAGTAAAATAATTACTAAAAAAATGGTTACTAAACCGAAGCTTCAAAATTTAATAGGTCTCTTTGACATCAGAGACCTTACAACACTGCTATAAAAACAAATAACGTGCAAAACGCAGTGTTGTAAGATAGTGAAGCTTCACCTCCTAAAAAATTTCTCCTACAATCCATTTCCTCTAGTTCCCGCGCAATGCACCGCATATGTAGGAGTCATCTCGTGAGTGCTGGTCCAAGATAAAAAAAAAAAAAAATAAAGAACTTTTTGTATATAAAACCAATATAATGCGGCCTCTGCACGCTGCTACTGGTCGTAAAACTGAGTTGATTAACCAGATGTACTACTTTACGAAATTGTTCAACAAGTCGCAAATTGCAGGGGTCACATAATAATAAATCGGGTCAAGCCGGTTTTTAGCCGCCGACTGTAACATATTCCTTCAGCCACCGGCGCCGACAATTTAGCTACGAATTGGACCGCTGCTACTTATACATATTTTCATATTTATCTTGGCCTTGGTTTAGTGTCTGAAAGTATTTGTTTTTCTTGCATGCATTGCAGCAAAATTACGTAGAAAGAGACGGTTGGTACAATGAAAGGAAGTATTGGTAGAGCTTAATTCCTATAAAATTCTGCGTTTGCGTGGTTTTTTTAATATGCTATGTTGACGCATTAATTTTTAAGCTAAAGGAGAGCAATTTTATATCTTATTTTTGTACTTCTCCAACGTTTTTATAACTCAAAGACCGTCGAATGAGAGCGCTTTTAGCATGCATTCATCGGAAATTGTTTTTGGTTCAACAAGGACTTGAACTCACAATCTTATGAATGTTGAGGCAACTCGCTAAATACTCAGGCAACAGCGAAGTTTTGTTGTTATGGCACCAATGTAAAGGGATTCTTTTAAAGTACGTTTTACATCATCATGTGGAAGTACCCAGCAAAAGATTATACAATATGCTTACATAAAGTAATATTTCTAAAGGCCCGTTCAGACTATTATACTTTGTATTAATACTTGTCAAAAATTCAAATAATACGCGCAAGTGCGATAGTGTGAACGCAAAATGTTATGAAAACCACAAGTATTACGATAAAAAATTGACATCCCATAATACATTCTCATTTTTTGAAAATTTTCTAAACGATAATACTTTTCATCTGATTAAAATTCACAAGCCAACTGTTCCGCCGCCGGTGGCGTGCCGTCCATTTTTTGTTATTTTTTTCTTCATATAAATGCCCAACATTTCTAAAATTTCAATCGCATAGCAATATATTTCGTCTTAAAAGCTTTTATAATATTATTCATTTGATTTATTTCCTATATCTAAATCGAATATTTTAACTGCTGCATACTTTCAAGAGCGGCACGTTTGCCATCTACGTAAAAAAACCTGCTGCCGTTAGCCAATAATAATACTTCAATATGCGCATGCTGCTTGTGTTCCTTTATTATAGCTAAAGCCATCAAAATTCCCACAAATTTACATTCATTTCTTTTTTGAAATAACATGACTTTTCCATTTTTTAATTTTAAAACACTTTTGTTTATTAAAAATTGTTTTCTCAACTTCTGTTTTTTTTTTGTATTTTCTCTCTATTTCAAGTGTGATGGTGTGAATACAAAATGTCAGTTTACGTTAGATTTTTTGACAGTCGCAACAAATGTATTTAGATTTCTGTATCGTAAAATGTGATGAAAGTCTTAATACTTGTATAATAGTCTGAATGGCCCTTAAGCAAGCACTAAATTTTGCTGTGTATTTCTCATATCAAATTGTTTTCTTAACGTGTAGCTGAGTATTTGATGCTTCCAAATATCTCACGTTTTGAAAATGATTGTACACTTCCTAAAAATTATGTTGTGTAGTATCTTCCAATGCCGTAACAATCGCTTGTGGTGTTTAGCGAATTTAGCGATATACATATATCGGGATTGCTGTTTGCTGAGTAGTCAGCGCCTTAACTCTACAACCAGGAGATCGTGAGTTCAGTGCTATGTCTAGCCAAAAATATTTATAATGTTTCTAAGCTAACAGCGGCTTTCTTCGTCGGAATTTGAGCAATCGCGAAGTAAAATAATAAATAAAATGGCCATGTTTTACCTTAAAAATTAATGTGCTTACTCTGCACCAGACACTAAGCAACTCCGCTTTATACATTAACAGAATGCGGAACTGCAGAGTTGTGCAAGAATTAAGTGGCATTCATGTCAATTCAGCACCATGATCTTCTCTACACTATCCCGCCTTCTTATGTAGAGATGAAGCGATTTAGGAAATACATTTTCTCGAATAAGAAAATTTTTATTTACTTTAACGAACTACAACTAAATTACACGGTTCCAGGGTTGCATACTGTTCCGCACTGTAGAGAAGGATGTTTCTCTTTTCACAGGGCACATAAATCTTAAATACGTATGAAGGTATTTAAAAATGTATGTATATGTGTCAGTTATGTGCAAAAATTTAAATAATTGCCGATTGTTTGGATTTGCCAACAGGTTAAAAAATCGAAAATTCAATCACTGCAATCAATCGGTTTAAGGTCACTTCTTTAAATGAAGCAGTGATTTCTTTTATATACATATTTTCAAGGCCTTTTTGGTAATTGTTTTATTAATTTCTTTTCTTTTCTTTTAATTTGATTTTTGATTTGATGTCATGTTTTACACACATTCATCGTTTATTTCTTGATAATAGTGCATGTATTTTGATAAATAAAATTTTCAATAATTCTTTGGATTTATAATATTTAAGTAATATTAAATTTTAACTTAAAAAAATTTTTTATTCATAAAGAATTTTATATGTAAATTTCTATTCACTTTTCCACTATGTACGTATACACATATACAATTTAAGACTTTTTAATGATTTCTTTATAAAAAATTTTTTTGCTTTTCCGTTTTCGAAGAACTTGTCGTTTAAACTTTAAATGGCTTTTAGGATTTTAATTTTTTTTTACTTCTTTTAAATAAATTAAATTTTTGCGTAGTACAAATTGTTGCTTTTGTTGGTTATTAATTTTTTATTATTATTATTTAGTATAATATTCAATATAAATTTTTTATTTCATCCAATATCTTGTTTGAGCACAACAACGTGCAGCCAGCAACTTTGGTTTCAGGTTTTTGTCTGACTAGTTGAATTTATTTTGAGGAACTAAACCGCATGTTTGGAATTTTAGCGTTTTTATGTTCATTTAAAAAAGTGAAGGAAAAACTTCATCAAACAATGACACTAAACTGAATAAATAACAGCAAAAACAAAAATTAAATATGTATATGTTTTTGTTTTTTTCTTTAATTTACAGCCACCAAACTGCTGAATTAGTGTGGAGATGTTTTTAATTATAACCAGATTTGAAAATTATTGGAAATTTACTCTTCCTTGAACAACTGCTGTTAATTAAAATATCAAGTTATAAAAAAAAATCAGTTTCTGTAAACTGTTCTCTTGAGCCAAGCTATTTTCTAAATAAAAGTCTATATTGTTGATATTTCATTATAAGTTAAAAAAAATTCACTTTTCTTTACATATTTTCAAACCAGTTTCTTTTTTTTCTGTTAATTGCAGTTTAACATTCAGAATTCTTTTACGGCATTTCAAAACCACCTTTTAGTTCGTGCCAGACAATTACAGTTTATTTTAGTTAGTATAGGGTGTGGGAAAAAGTATAACGTCACATTTGATATACTTTATTGAGTTATTTTAATTGTGAATAGGTATTTCAGTTTAAAAAAATTTACTTTTTATAAAAGAATCTTTAAATAATTTCAAAAACTAATTTTTTTTTATATTTTTTTATGCTGAGCTACTGACAGCGCACTATTAGTGCAATTAGTGAATGAACCAATATTTCGTCTGTTGACGGGCACCAGCACAACACTCACGAACTTTTTGTCACTTCACACCCAGCCAAGTATAAAATTAATTTTAGTGCACCGCTTGGAAATTCGTATCATTGCGCCATTTCTGCCTCTTTTTCGATTGCGGAACTTCGAAAACCTTTCACGGCAGGTTTGAAAATTTTGAAATATACCTAGGAAATGGCACGCTCGGGTGAGCTCAAAGATTTCTTCTGGTATTTTCATTGGAAGCTTTGCTGTCTTGACAATAACGTCAATGATAGGAAACATAATATTGGTTGGTACGAGTATTAAAAAGTTCATACCATCGAAGCAAATTTCGATTAAGCCTAGACCAAAGTCATGGTTTAATCATGAGGGGCAGTCAGATCCAGAGAAGAAGCACTTAGTATCTGGCGGAATAACAAAAATGCGGGTACATATTTCATGCACAAAAGGCCAATGGCTTTGATTCAAGATCTAAGTGCTAAGACGCGAAAAAGTTTTGTGCGAGCAGAGTCTTTGCGTTAAAGTTCTTACAGATCCACGGGATAGAAACAGCTTCTGGCCATTTTTTAAAAGAGTAAAGAAAAATACTAGTTCTTCAATGCCGGCTCAGTTAAGACAAAATTAAATATACTGTGTTCCGGCAATATGGCGTGAGTAGAGGACGCTCCACGACAGACTGATTAGTCATCCTCTCTGAAAAATTGTGCCGATCCATTGATTATTTTGGCGAAAGTAAGGTAATGGCTCTAGATTTTGTAAAGCATTTGACAGAGTGTGGTACCGCAAGGTGGCTTTCTTTCTCCTACGCTATTTCTTATCTTTCTTATTGACCTTAAACTTCCTACCATATCATATCGAATGTCCATAGACAGACTCTACTCCCTCTACCCTCCCTCCCAAAACTTTATTTCCTAGTTTCAGTATAATGCACCGTATTTGTAGGGATTGTCACTGAGTGCCGATGTAAAAAAACAGACAATCGTAGAAAAACACCCTGGGTATAGGCGGGAATCGAACCCGCTACATCCATATTGCTGCTCATGCACTATCTTACGGTGGCACACACAATAATAATTGTTCTTAATATTATATTTATGTTACTTTAACGTTCTTCTATTCATAACATCATGTGTTTAACATTAAAAAGTTTTCATGTAAATTAAAGATAACAGTATCTCTTACTTACTTACTTTTTCAAAGAAAAAAACATGGTTTCATAAGAAAAATTACATGTAACGCATTGAACCGTAAGTAATTGGAATAGTATCATGTAGAGAAGAGAAGAGAGGCGGTGAAGGGATTAGAAGGAATAGAGCATAATTCTTGGAGTGGCGCATTTCTGTTAATTTAGAAATCACGGGGATTACTCTGTAATGAATTTGTTTTCTTTTTACAATGTTGTTTTCTTTTTACATGTGGCACATCATTGCTATTATATCGATAGTTCTCATGCAGCTTAGAAAAACACCCGTAATGCGATTTTTTCCACCTTTATATTTTTTATATTTGACCAGCACTCAAGAGATAACCCCTACACATGCGGTGCATTGTGCTGGTACTACAGGAAAGGGATAGTAGGAGAAATGATAGGAGGTGAAGCTTCACTATCTTACAACACTGCTTTTTGCACGTTATTTGTTTTTATCAGAGTGTTGTAGCGTCTCTGATGTCAAGGAGACGTATTAAATTTTGAAGCTTCGTTTTTAGTAGCTATTTTTTAGTAATTATTTTACTTCACCGGTGGTACACAATACCGACCAAGGAGGGCATTATGATGTGCCTGTAGGGATTGGATAGAGCTGTTGCCGTTACTGTTCATTGACCAGTGACTAAGGCTTCGCCGCACACAAATGCACAACAAAAAAAATTTAAATTTTCCGCAACACTAATGATATAATTTCATAAAATAACTGAAATTGATCCACGAACCTAATGGCGGACTTTTTAATTCTATATACTAAAACAATTGATTGGTTTAATGAAGCGTTTTCATTGATCTAATAAAAATTGTATTTATTGATTTCATGATTGTGTTTATTATTATATGATTTATTTATGTTTGTTGTGTGTTTTGTACATTTCATTGGTACTAATACCAACTCGTTAGTATAAACTTTCAACAAAATGTTTGAAAATGCTACAAAATAGCAAGTGTTTATATAAAAACTTGCTAAAACTATTTGAGAATAATTGAGTATACAAACATAACGAATTTTATGTGACTATGAAGAATGTTAGCTTGTATTAATCACATGTGTTTATTGTACGTAATTTTGAATGTGCATGTGAATGTGAAACGAAAAAAAATCAAAAAGAAAATTATTTAAAAGCAAAAGATAAAGATTTTGAGGAATACAATGAAAATGTGAGTGTGCTAATCCGTACACATTTTGTGTGTAAAGTGAATGTGATGTGAGTTCATTTTAAATTATGATACTCTAATTTGTAAATCCTTTTTGGTGATTTTCCTCAGTGCTTAGGAAATCTTTATCATGAGCATTTTTGATGTGTGACTAATAAGAAAATTATTTTTCAAGGAACTCGATTATTATTTATGTATTTAGTTTCACTTATTTGTTTATTGTCTATTGAATTTTCCTTACAGACATTTCGAAAAAAATAAAATATGTTAAGAAACAAATGTACATACACTAAGAAGTAAGAAAATAATTATCGTGTTACTTATTACATTTCGTTTCAGTGAAAAGTCCATAAATCTATATAATTGATTAAACGTATTCGACATTCTTGACATCGGCATAATCAGCTCTGAAAAATTACATGGATAATGGTATGAAGTTACGGGATGGCCGCTGAGGCATGGTCTTTAGCTGGGCACTAGGATTTCTTCCTCTATGATGTAACGAACACCGGCTTCGCTAACAAATGCTTCTGGTGGCCTATCTAAATTTCTTCCAGTTTGGTGAAGCGCCCATTAACTAGATTAAATGAAATAAGACCTAAAAACAAAATAAAATTAAATACCTCTCTTATTACATTCTTTCCGGATTTATTTCATTTGCAAGTGTAATTTCATTATGAAATTAATTCCAGGCAAAAAAATGAACTAATTTCCAGATTTGTATTAAAATTTTTTGGGACTTATTTCATTTTTTCATTGGGACTTATTTCACCTGCGAGTTATTGCACGCTGGCCAACTCAGTTTATTCAACTGACGTGCCACATTCGCCAGTTGCATACTTTGGCAACACTGGCAGCGAAAAATGCCACTGTAGAAGTTCATTCATTGCTGTAATAATGATTTCATAAGTGTCATCTGTCATAATAAAAAAATATAATGTTTTAAAAGCAGCCTGTGCTGCAGAGCTGTTGACTGAGTAGTTATATCCTTAACTCTACTATCAGAAGATTGTGGGTCCAATCCCCGCCAAACCAATAATTGTTCATGCCAAAAACAGTGGAAAACTCTGACATGTAACATTTTTGTTACTCGCCAGTATTTAATTGAAGTCAGGAAACAGACAAATTTTTGATATTCGATATATGTAACCTACATTGCCACCTCGACGAACAAGTTTTGACTTTTCCTATACCACAGTGCGCTGATAACGTACACAAACGTTTTAATCGATGAAATGAAATCTTTCCCTACAACCTCCAATATAACAATATGACAATTTCATAATAATTGACAATGGAAGTGATAAAAGTGAATGGCTAAAATACATTCAAGTTTTTTTTTTAAATGTATGGGTTCTTTTAGTCAAACAACGTCGTAACTCAGAAAGGTAGTTTTACAGGAAACGAGTATAAATCGTACGTATTTGCATATGTATATACTCAATCAATTGAGTATATTTCTATAAATTTTTTACAACCGATAAAATGCAGAAATAGTCATTCTGTATTATTAATTTTAAAAAGAAACCGATTATATTATATTACAGTGCAATAAAATAGTGGGCGATAGTAGAAATTTTGATCGCAAAACAAATAACGTAACCACTGACAGTGATATCATCATCGTATACACTAGAGGGCTGCACAAGCACCATAGAAATGTCTTACAAAACATCATAATGTTCTCAAGCACTACCAGTGATGACAAAAACGAAAACTAGCTCTGTTAGTGAGAGCGCATACATAACGTATAACATTTTAAAAATTATGATGATTTATAAATATTTTCTTATGCAATATTTTAGACTTTCAAACAAATAATTTTATTTTTTTTTAAAAGACATGAAAACATTATAATTTTATTTATATTATATTATTATAATTATTGAGAAATTGGTTTTGAAAATATTTACTGCTGCATTCATACGTTTTTTTTTTGCATTTATAGGAGGTATATGGCTGAATTTTGTATGGAAATTTGTTTACAAACAAAAATATCGATCAGAAATCCAGAGTTATTCCTAAAGTGCTATTTTAGAGAGAGTACCTACTATTATCTGTGTGACTGTATGCGACGGGCATAACAGATATAAATCAATACCCTATTATAATATCACAGAACAACAGAACGAAATAAAAGTAGAACCTACTGAAATAGAATGAAATTGCAGTAGAACATCACTTTTACAAAAATTTGTTTGTTTAATTTTTTTTTCAGTATGCGTATTAGATTGGATTAATTTGTATGTATTAAAAAAAAATTCACCAAGCGGTTGTCAAAATCGTAAACTACGACGAATTCTAAAAAGGTTTGCCCAAAAAACCATGGGTATAAAATCAAAATCGAGCTTACAGTTTTTAACGAGAAACTTTTCTTCGTATCTTATTTTTTTTCTTAATTTTCTATAAAATTATGGGAACACGCAAAACTTATCATTAAATGGTATACGAAAAATGTGAAGAAACGTTGTTTTCTTTAAAAATAAGTTAAATATTTATAAATTTGTTTATTTAAATAGAGCTTCAGATTACGTTTTGCTGGGGAAAATGCCGCCTGGCTTGTCGTTAAAAGAGTAAAGAAATCTATCAACGGAGGGACTTGTATGTGATAGCTAAAGCGATTCATAACTGTTTTAAGCAAAGGAAGATATAGCGATATATAAGAAGAAGATATAACATACCCTATGACCATTTGCTCGAATACATATCTAGAATTTGACGATAAAGCGCTTCCGGATGCACACATTCAAGGAACCGAGCGATTTTTGCGTTTCACATCGAAAAAAAAATCGCAATGGTGTTATGGCAGTCACGGTTGAAAGTCGAAACGCAACACCTATGATCTACAGCAAACAAGAGCTTAAAAATAAATAAATTTTCACACTTAACAATTAAGTTTTTCGTTTGCGTTTCCATATAAAATCATTTTGTTTACTAAAACACTGCAAAATTGTTTATTTTAATTTTTCTGAGTGTACAGGTAAAAGAAAGCATTCCAATTTTTGGATCATTTCAAATATAATTGCATATACGTTTTTATTTTTTATTTTTTATTTTTATTGAAGCATATTTACAAAAAATATATAAAATACGAAAAACAAAAGTTTCTCGTTAAACACCGGAAGCTCGATTTTGATCACAGACGAATTTTTTCCTTCGTTTTCTAAAAAAAACGAAGGTGAGGGTGGCGATGGCTGAAGTAGTCTGCACGTTGACTACAAAATCAAAAATTTTCCTGTTTTCACCCCCAGTTTCAGACCAAATCATAAAAACATTTCGCATTGTTTCTGATGTGCATTATTGTGTCTTTGTGACAGTTGTTATCGGAAGGTTTCAGTGGCGAAGGCAGAGCCACTGGTCACTAGTGAACAGTAACGGCTTCAGCGGTAACCAATAAATTTAAGAACACCCTCCTTCGTCGGTATTATGTAGCAGCAGAAGTAAAAATAACTACAAAATGGCTACAAAAACGAAGCTTCAAAATTCAATATGTCCCCTTGACATTAGAGGCGCTTCACCTCCTATTATTTCTCTTACTATCCCTTCGCATGTGTAGGGGTCATGTCCTGAGTGCTGGTCCAAGCTAAAAAAAAACATTCATTTAATACTGACCTTCAGTTTTGTTTTTCCATTAATCTGACCATACACGACTGATTTGTATTTGCGATTTGTTCGCGTACTTCAAAGTAAAAACGTGAATTGTAAAGCGGATGATAGAATTGCTCTTAGGATAACTTATTTCTGCACATAACAAGAAAAGAATTGCTTTGCCAAATTGAATTTTCCTTTTAAAAAATTTCAATAAATAAAAATTACTTGCTTCAGATAACTAATTTTTTTCAGCGCAGTGATTTTGCAGGCTGAAGTTGGGGGTTCAAACGCCTTTATTTCCTTTTGCATTGAAAATAATCGTTCGGCCTTTCATATTGAAAACAAAAACAGTTTAAGTTTTTTTATTGTTGTTTTTAATGATTACCTAGGAGGCGTAACCTTCTATTGGAAAGGGATAGTGATAGAGATGACAGATTTCGTAGGGATAGAAAGATGAAAGCTTCATTCTCTTTACAACTCAGCTTTTTCCACGTTTTCTATTTATAGCATTATTGCAGCCACTCTGATGTCGAAGAGATGTATTCAATTTTGAAGCTATGTTTTAGCAGCCATTTTCATTAATGACTTTACTTCCCGGATGCTACATAATACCGAATCAGGGAAGCAAGTCACGACAGCGTACGTACGGCAGCTACAGTTAAACCACTTGAAGTGTAATCGTAGTTGATTTACCAAGTTAGATTTTTCGCCGAGGGGTATTTACGATAGGCAGCAAGTTAGCCTACCCACAACACTACACGTCGCGGTATTATAAATCTCGCGAGTTCGAGAGACTGGCAGTTACAAATCTTATTTAGTCTAAGGTAGTACAACGTATACCGTGTACTGCATATTAAACATTAAATATTCACTGAATATTAAAACACTAACGGCTTCGTGTTATTATTTACAAAGAAAACGGACCTTTGGTAATATCATAGACAGGGTGGGAAAGTAAACTGCGTTACAAATGTTCAGTGACCAGTGAATATTGCTTCGCCAGTGAAAGCTTTCGATAACAACTGGTACAAACACACACAGAAGCACATCAGAAAACTGGGAAGTTTTTCTAGGATTTATGCTAGGAATGCAATTGGGACGAACGACGAATTATTCGTTGCGAACTTTCGTCCTCAGAAATAAAACACATTTGCGGGTATGAAAATTAACACAATACCGCCGTCGACGAAATACGTCGTGCGTTATAAACTCTCCCATAGATTTATTTCTATTTCATACGCCGACGAACAAATTACTACAGAGTTACCGTTTTTCATTTTAGTTTTCAAATATATTCCTAAATAAAGTTAATTTTTATTTTAATAGTTGTTTAATTTTTAAAATAAATAATATAAGTTAATAATACACAATTATTTACCATAAAATTTCGTTTCATTTTATTTCATTTATTGATTCTTTTGTAATATATGTACATATATAGCCTTTTGGCCAATATAACATATTACCAGTATAAATTCAGTACAAGCTATTTAAAAGCTAATTAGTAATTTAAGTATATTAGTTCTATACAGTAAATATATACCTAACATATGTATATAAAGATAAAAATATTTGCAAAATGTTATGTTCATGTATTAGTTGGTGGTTATTGGTTATTCATTCGTTTAAAATGATTTATTGAGGATTTAGCTTGATATAAGCTGATAAGGCAAATAAACGCAGGTTCATATGCTCCATAGCCGAGCAGCTCCCACAACAAAAGTTAAATCTTAGGTTGCCTTATACAGAGTGGCACAAAAGGAGCTAAATGGTTTATAACTTTTTCTGTCATCGCCAACATCAACTTTGTTAAAAAAAAATACTTTTTATTTAATTGAAAGTACTTATGGGCTGGAAAACTTTTCTTGATTTATAGAAAAATATTTTTAGGAACGGCATCTCTTCAGTATACAAATAAAGATTTCCCCATACTTTTTAAAGCTTTTTTTCTTATTTAATTGCGTAAAATTTCACACAAGTTATGAGAACCATAATTCTTTTTTTAAAGTGTACTGTGGTTTATCCCTTTGTATGCGGTAAATGTGATGATTTTTACGCTTTATTTATCCTAAATTTGTAGATAAATAAGATTTATCGTCATTAGCATCAGTATATGTAAGTATGTATGTATATCACAATAAGAGTTGGATGCCAAGGAAAAACTAATAACAATAAAAATGGTACTTATATGTAGCACAATGTAACAAGAAAACAAATAGAGATGAAAGTTCTGGAACAATTAACAAAAAAAAAAGCAAAGCTAAAAAAAGTTCTTCGAACTGTACGATTTAATTCTATTGTTGGTACACTGTGGTAGTGTTATAAATACTAAAACATTTTTTTGCTGATCGCGCATATAAAAAGCAATAGAAAACTTAACTTTTTATATGATTGAGAATTTATTTTTGTGTTTGCCATTGTTGTTGTTAACATAAGATGCCATTGTCACCGCTAACACTATTGTAGTTGTCTGAGATGGGAAACAGTTGAATTTCATTATATTCAAAACAGCTTTGAAATTAAATTAAAATGACTCGTCAATGTTTCATGTGCATAAAAATAAAAAAAAAACCTGAAGAAGAAGAAAAAAGTAATGCATAACACCAACAAATCTGGGAAGCAAATTCTTCCTTCATAGAATGGACAGTGACTAACTTCTGGATTACACGTGCAAATTTTAAAATTCTCTCACTTTTTTATTAATACACTCATACTTTTAAAATCTGATGAGAATTTGCTTTCAAATTCTCTGTGCAAATTTTGTTTCAAATTACGGACAAGGAAACAGCTGATACAGTGAAGCCATCTCGATAAATGAATTTGCGTTTAAATTGCTCAAAACTTGCGTGCAGGGTACGTTACAGCTATCAATACACATGCATTTTGAGAAGGACTTTGTGTAAAAAATTTGATTTACATGCAATAGATTGCAGGGTTCCGATTATATGTAAATATTTGATGTGTTAAAATGTGACATTCCTTTTGCCAAATAAATATAATGAGGCATAGTTTTTACTTGGCATCTGACAAGTACTTACAGGTAATGTAAATACAAAAATAATAAGTAATGAAAATACAAAAATATGAAAATGTGTTGTTGCAATAATCAAGTAATTGGTCTCATCGAGAGTTGCATTAACTAATATCGCGCTGTCTTTTTGTTTTATATGTTTGATTTGATTTTAAAGTTTTATTTCATACTACCAACCCTGACTTTTAACATTTTACATACAGTGAAACGTTGATACACCGAATTTGAAGGGAATCGAAAAATACGTCGTTATAGCTATAGATTCTGTCCATATGTATTTATGTATCAGTGAAACCTTTGCATAATGAAATTTGAAGAAATACGAAAAAATTCTTGATAATGATGATTTTACATATTCTTAAACTCACGCGTTTAGCTTGCGATTGGAAAGTCGCGGTTTTCAAAATTCTAATATTTTTATATGGCATTATAGCAAAAATATCATAGCGCTGAGAACACCCTGTTTTTCCAAATTCATTTAGATCAGCAATAAAAATATAAAATTAACAAAACAAAACAGAACAATATTTTACATAATTAAATATTTTTAATAAAGATATTCCGAAACCATTAGTGTTTTTTTTTACTAAAACATAAAAGAAAACATTAATAATTTCATTTATTCTTCATTCAATTGCTTCTTAAATCACTGGTTATGGTTGTTAACAACACCAGCAAAGTTCAGCTTCAGTATACTCGTGTGTTTTGCAAGTCTCGCGAATCCGATTTATATTGCAAATATTATACATTATGCGAGTGTAAAAACATCCCTGACTCAGCAAAATATTCGTTATATAGAGTTTTTCGTCATATCGCAGTTTCACTGTATTTGAGTTTTGGATTTAATATGGATTTTCGTATATTGAACTGTATGCATTTATTTATATCAATGTTTAGTGTGTTAATAGGGTATTTGCGTAAATATGTAATTCTATTTACAACTGCAATTGCCAACACTTGGTCAGGGAGTTTTCCGCATGAAGGGCAAAAAAAAAGAAACCGAGAATATATTTACGGATTTAATTTTAATGGCCGTTCTTTTACTGTTTGTCGATTGTTAGCGTTTTTAGTTGAATTGACAAAAAAAAATTTTGTAAAGTAAAACTACATTCGCAACAGTTTTTCATGGTAGAAAAGTAACAGCCGTAGTTCGAAGTACTTGTGATAGTTTAACTAATAAAATTGTTTTGGTCTCCGACAACAATCAATGGATATTGATAATTTATATCTACATACGGATATTTTATGGTTAATTTTCGTTAATTTTTGTCAAATGTAATAATCGTCATTATTTGTGACTTCTGTACACATTAATTCAATAAAACTATGATATTTTAACGGGGTGGGGTGTTTTGGTACAGATATGTACATATATTGAGAATGTGTAAATAAAAATAAGACATTTTTTTTTTTTATTAAAATAATATACTATTGATGAATTAAAGTAATTGATATTTATAAAAATTTTAAACAATTAATTTGTTAAAAATAGTTGGAAAACATTAATAAATGTAGGTATAGAAGAAATTAGAATGTTTTATGAAATTTCATTTGAACGCAATTAAAGGAATGTATGAAACAAATAAAAAATTGTAAAATTTTTTTTTATATTTATTAAATTAAAATATTGTTAATATTATTAATATTTTGCATCGTTTTATAAACATAGGTTTCATTTATTTCATATAAATATTTTATTTACGGAAACTATATGTAATTTACATACAGTTTTTTCATACATATGTATGTATGTACATACATACATATGTAATTTTGTATTTAATAGAATTTCTATAAATGTTTATAAAACACAACATTACAAAAATTATAATTTCTTATTTAATAGTTTATGTTTTATATTAGAAAAAGTATTCCATTAAATTGTAAAACATATCCGATTCTTCGTTGAATATTACATATATTATATTTCATTACATTACATTACATTACATATTACAAACAAACAAATATATAATTTTTTGGATTTAAAACACTTTATCCAGAAGCATACTTTGATCCACATATTCTTTTTTTTTTTAGAATTAAAATAAAATTCTTATAAATTAATTTTTCTAGTTTTTTGACCTTTTTTTTATATTAATAACACTAATTATTATAAGCCTAAGGTCTTTTTATATATTTTATATTTATTTCAAAAAAAAAAAAAAAAAACCAATTTTCCTGAAGAAGCTACACAAAGGAGTAGCGAAATATTGAAATAAATATAAAATATATAAAAAGACCTTAGGCTTAAAATAATTAGTGTTATTAATTCTTATAAATTATTGCTAAAACCAAACAAACATAATTGAAAAAACTTGAAAAAAAAAAATCAAACAAAGCTTTGTTTGGAAATTTTTAAGTAAAAATATTCTCTGTGTAGTTTTACGTTAGTATATTAAAAGAAATTAAAATCTGTGAAAAACTGTGCCATGTTGAACAAATTATGGCAGTAGATGAATAACAGAAGATTATTTAACAGAAATTGAAATTGTATTGAATAAATTTTATACAGGTAGAACCCGCCTCACACGCGTGTGTCATTCATTAATCACATAGAAAATATGAAATATATTTTTATTGATGGATTCATTCGCCCTCATTATTCTCTACCTGACAGGACAGAGACTTTTAGTATGACATCTTCATGGTATAGATCAATAGCGGTTGCACTACTATAGACGACCTAACGCCATCACATAATAATAGACTAGACTTTGTGAAGTTTACTCGCCTTAGACTCGGCCATACCAGAATTGCTCACGGACACTTGATTAATATTGATTCACCATCTTACTGTGACTGTAATATACCCCAGGGTAACCCACTTCACTTCCTTGTGAAGTGTCCGAAATTCAATACAATACGCAATCAAGTTTTCCACAATTCCTGCCCATAATCCTACCTGTCGAATCCATCTCCAATTAATATATCGCTAATCTCACAATATCTCAGGAAAATAGGCCTATATGGAAAAACTTTATGGTATCTCTATGTATTTTATTTAAGTAGATCTATATCAATATATACCCAAATGAATTTCAATATTTTACCCTAGTCATTATTATCTTATTACACTATTATCGAGCTGTAGGCCTACGATGTCATTGCTCGTAAAATATTAACATATAATTTGTAATTATTTTGTTAATAATAATAATAATAATATTAATAATAATATTTTTATTTATCAGTCGATCAATCACTTTTTGAAATTTTATTTTTCTTTTATTTTTCATAAAAAAAATCTGTGGCACAGTTGCATTTTCAGTCCACACTACCTTACTTTTCTAGCACACATGTCAACGCAACCAGCATATGGAAGATTGTATTTTTTTTATCTTGTACCAGCACTCAGGAGATGACTCTGAACAGTAACGGCTTCAGCATCTTTGACGATTCATATAGCATAGTGGCCATTATGCTCCCGTTGCTCTAATCCTGCACGAACGGAATACGACATTTAATCGT
The DNA here is from genome assembly GCA_963924685.1 of Dexiosoma caninum. Classification (NCBI taxonomy): domain Eukaryota; kingdom Metazoa; phylum Arthropoda; class Insecta; order Diptera; family Tachinidae; genus Dexiosoma; species Dexiosoma caninum. The sequence continues at coordinate 70,627,193 of OZ004727.1, forward strand.
TTTTAGGCCGAATTCTCGGAATTCGCTTCTACGATTGAAAATTGACAGATCGTGCGATTTGTGAGACAGTAAAACCTATAATCTCTTCAAAACAACGTATTATAATAAAATATAAATTCTGCTCCTATAGTTGTAATGCAAACATTGTAATGTAAACATCACAGATAAGCTATTAAGCACTGACTAAGTTTTTATTTTAATACTTAAATAAATTTCATCGTCCAGCCCTTTTTCAAAAGAATTTTTTAATGAACTTAGAATTTACACAAGAGCTTAAATTAATAAAGTTAATGAAGATTATTTTAACTTGAACTGACAATATTTGTATTTTTACTTATAAATTCATTCCAAAAGCTTTAAGTGACTCCTTCGAACGCAAGAAGGGAAATAAATTAGTAAATACATATGTATGTACATACATAATTACATCTGGGCAAATTTACAAACAATGTTTGAACAAAAGAAGAAGAAAAAAGAAGTGCAAATATTAATTTAACTTTTTTCTTAAAAACACATTCAGCAGTCCTCTGACGTCCTGCTATACCAACTTTATGGGGATCCTCTTAAGCATTGTTTATTCTCGTAAATACCACTCGTAGACTTTAAAGTCAACTTGACAAAATATTGTTGATAACAATACGAAAAAAAAACATAATAAATATTGAAATCTCCTAAGTGTTTATCAAAGGACAACAATGAATGGAAATTATGATGCAGCAGAAGTTGCTTCTGTGCATAGACAAAATTATCCAAGTACATCTCAACTTGTTTTCCTTTTCTCTTTTTGGCAACAAGTATCAAAAACACACCTTTTTCGAATGAACTCGTGCTAGGCTTTTCACCCAGTCACTAAGAACATCAATAACATTATTAAATGTGGAGGCCAGGCAGGCAGCAAGCATGGAGTGAGTACCTTCACTCAAATTATCATTCACCGAAGAAAATCTACTTAAAAGCTGCCACATCTCTATCGTCTACCTTAAAGTTCTATGCTGCTGTTTTACTTCAGGAAAATTAGTTTTGTTTTCAGGGAATAAAAAAAATTATAAAAAAAGAAATCTAATAAACGATTTCAGTGCCAAGCCCCTTTTTACGAATAAGTCTTTTTGGGCAACAGTGTCTTACTTTTGCTGTTATTTCAAATGAAAATTATAGTGACCAGGGAAACCACAAACATTTTTTTTTTGAAACAGTGCCAGGGATGTCCCTATGCTTTGCTTCGGAACTAGTTGGAAGAAAAACTAGTTGTAGAAAAAGACTAGAACTTAATTCTTGTACAACTCTGCATTTATGCATTTTTGTGAATTTGATTTGCTGCGTTTTTGGTGTGCAGTAGGCGCATTAATTATTAAGCGAAAAAGAGGAGGAGGGTCCGTGACTTTTAGAATTTGTCGCCTCTTAAGTAGAAGGAAAACACTGCTCCTGTCTTACTGCATACAATTTAATTTAAACAATCTGTACTATTTCTTTTTATCGTTTTACTTAAATACAGTTCTTGAAATCATATTTTTAAGATTTCGCAATTAATTTTATCTTGAATATGTTATATTCTACAGTATATTTGTGGTTACCCTGCTGAAGAGATGATTCTATTGCCAAAATTTCCACTTGCACTGAAGGTTTTTAGAATCTTCGAAACAAAACGTGGGAGTTAAAGGAAGGGTACGTATTAATTTCCTCGCAGCTGCTTGTGATATAAATTAACGTTATTCATTTTCAAAGTAAGACAAATAATACAGAAACTTTGGCGCAAATAAGAAGACTTATTTGGAGTGCTTACTGTCAGTAACAAACTTAAGAACTCATAAATTTTGCTAGAGGGAAGTTTTTCTTCAAACAACCACTAGTTTAATCAAATATTTGGCTAAATACAGGTACTTAAATTGTTCGATAATTCTCTTATGATTCTTGCTCCTTTGACTTTTTAAGATTTTGGAGAAAATTCCTCCGAGACTGAAAGTTTATACAAAAAAAAAAAAATTGTGAAAGTCAAAATTTTAAATAAGTCATCGAAGGAGGAGACTAAATTGGGGAAGAAATGTTTAGCGTGAAATTTACATTTCAAGCTTAAAACGTTACAGTCTGTTGCAAGCCGTTAAAGTTTGCTTATTTTCACTATTTGCCTACATAAATTTGGTGCTCGCCATCTATTGATCACAAGCGACCCAACATTCAGATTGGTTGGCACTGTATTGTACTGTTGTGTTGTTGTAGGGATAAAGCTACCTGGTACTCAATACGGCTTTAGAAGTGTTAATTCCTTTTACACTCGAATAGCTATTTTTCGCTATTTTGTTCTCTAACTCTTTTTGCGTTTTTGAGGAATGCGAGTAGTCAACATTGAAATTTGTTTGTATACTGTCAGTTCTTCTCTTTCTAACATTTTCTATTTCACTCTTGCTATCCTCGATTAAGAAAAGCCGAAAAGGAAGCTTTCACTTTTGTACAGAAATATTTAGTTATTCAACAACATCATACTGCTGAGAGGAGGAAGACGAAACCATTACCAGGGATTAGAACATGTACGATGAGTGGATATCAACTTGAGGATTCGGCGCAGCGGAAGATTCCCTATATAAAGCTGGTTAGCCTCCTCTAAATAATGAGAATCACCAGAGTGGAATGGGAAGCATATTAAATCAACTTGGAGGTCGCGATAGAATGAACGTTATTAACCTCTTCTCTACACATATTATTAATATATTCTTATTTACATCTTTTCTTGTGTGCTTTTAATATACAGCAGCTTACAATTATATATTTCGATGCTCCAAGCGATGCACATTTATTGGAAATATTTAACTTATTATTTATCTCGTTTTGGAACAATTCAGAAACAATTTGCATCAGCTTTTCCACAATTCTGGTGATTTTTCACATATGTATATGTACTCACAAATTTCGCATGATATTAGGTTACTATGCTGATGCGTTGCAGCAAACATTGGCGTATTTTTTTCGGAATCTTCCATTGGAAAAATTAATATCTTTAGAATATGATTCAACAAATAGCTCTTGCAGAGTTTTGGAGTCTTGCGACAGCTAAAAATTAAAAAGTATCTGGCCATATTTTTCAGAAAGATGTCTCATTTACATAACATTCGGAAGAGTTTCAGAACACCAGCCAAGCAAAATTATCATAATATCGGCCGGTTATTACACGATCGTTCGTTATCACTGTCTCCACTTTCTCCAACAGTTTCATAAGTTGTTGATGAGAAGTGGTTGAACCAAAACGATGTTCGCGGCCTCTTTTCAAGAGTTGTTACCAATTTTAACATCCTTTGGCAAGGAGTAGACTAAACGTACATCCCAGTTAACATTTAAAGTTTTGCAGAATGCTTTTTTAACATACATACATTATTATACGTTTTTTACAATCAAAAGAAATTTTCTGTGCCGAAATTTTAAAAAAATCTTTACGCGCACTTTGTCCTGTCACTGTACTTTGAAGAATTTTTCGTTGATAATACGTATATACCTACATATTACTCGCATACCGTAAAGTAAAGTACAAACTAGGTGTCTGACTTTTTTCACGTACCTCGTATACATCGTCAAAGTATATTCAGAAGGGCGTTAATTAAAATCTATTATGAAACTCAAGTGGAATCAAGTAAATATTGCTTGAAAGTCTTAATTAAGTGCTCTTTCTGCAAAACTTTCGCATGATACGCCTAAAGATAATTCATATAATGATTTTATTTTTGTTTTAATATTTTTACGATAGAAAACAAAAACATTAGCCATATGCCATCACATAAGTATTCTTTTAAAAGTATTTGCGTAATAATTTTATAAATGAAGTTTTAAACTTCGACTTTAATATTTTGCAATGTGCCATAAAAAAACTCATTCCTGAAGACCATGAACCGATATCAGGTTTAGAAACGTGATCTGTTGAATATATCGTGTGTACTCAAACAATGCAAAAGTGTAACAGATTTTTTGACAGAATAAAATAAAACTCTTGTATGCGATTAGAGTAATATTTTTACGTTGATGGCAAACATGCATGTGTAACAGTTTGATACTGGCAGCAAACTATCGTTGTGATTTTTAAAAGTGTGACAGATATTTTTTTTGACAATATCGTAGAACTGTGTACGATAGTTAATTTAGAGTTGCATGATCAAGTTTTGCCTATCAAGTTTTAAAACTCATACACTCATACTTTTAAAACTTGACGAGAATTTGCTTTCAAATTCTGTAGACAAGTCTTGTTTTAAATTATATGCAAGAAAACAGCCGATTACTATTCTTAAGAAGAGCGCGGCAGTCTTGATAAGTGAACTTGCCATTAAGTTGCTCAAAACTTGTGTACTGTATACTTCACAGCTATCAATTGATATGAATTTTTGAGAGAGAGAGAGATAGAGTAAAGAACTTAATAGAAAACCTTGATCGTATGTCTGCAGAGTAATTATGGCCTTCATTTAGATCTGTACTAGTAGCATTAGTCTGCTATAGAAATAGAATATATAAGAAAATTCTTAATTTTTAATGCTTTATAAATATATGTATGTATGTATGGTATGTAATAAAAAATGAATTAGACTCTTAATTGTTTTTATTGCTATTATCGTCCAATACAGCTACATATATTTAGCTCTTCTTGAATCCCTAACGCTATCTACTCATTTTCCCCTTCAGCTCTTTAAAAAAAAAAAAGCCAATACGGTTCTTTCCAAATTTGTGAATGGCACGTTTGGGCGTTTTTTCTTTCAGAAAGCAGAAAATTTAGTTCTTTTCAAAAATTACCGTTGTTTTTTTAATTATACGTATTAAAAGGTTAATGCGTACAGTCTGTAAGCGTACAAATGTTACGTTCTATGACATGAAAATTCCCATATGTCATTTAGACAACTTATAATTTTCCAACAATATAGAGCTTATTGAAAATTGAAAAATTTTAATTAATAGCAATATAGTTTTTTATTTTTATATGTAAATTGCACATTTTTAAATCACTTGTTTTATCATCCAAATCAGACAAAAAATTTATTACATATAAACTTTTCTATTAATAAGGTTTTCCCGTTCGTAAATAAGTAATGTATCTAAGTATCATATACACCTGATTAGCATATTAGGTAATGCAGTGATGCATTTACGAACAGACCTTATGTCTGCCATTGTACTATATGCAACTACCCCATCACTATATGTGTGTCCATTTATTATGAAAACTTTATTAGTGTTCCACTATTCTATCTTTAAGGCCGTCATCAAAAATCCGTGTGTTCAGATATTATGATAATGAGTATTAAAATTGCATGAACGTGTCAGACTTGTTGACAGAGCTCTCCAATTTGCTAATGTTTTTAACATTTTCAGAAAATAATCATATCATATGCGACCAGGGGCTTACACTGTAATTCGAATCCAAAGAAAATGTTATTGTATATATTGTAAATTACATACAAATTCTAATAAATTCCATATTGTTTCAAATTACAGCGTAACACGCAGACTTGCATTTTGTGAAACTTCGGAGTATAAAGATTGCCAGCTGTTTTTTTATTTTATTATTTGACATAATTGTAGAATATATTAAGCCTTTTAGTATGACAGTATAGTATCCAAACATGCATTTTGTTGGGATTTTGTGAAGTTGGACAGAATTATATGTGATTATCCCAACTAATATGGAAAATATTGGCATTTGTGTTCTTTTTAAAAATTAATTCTTAATCACAAATTTTCATTCAAAATTACAATTATATATAAGTTACATACAAAATTTTATTTCGTTGCTAGCAAAAGCATTTTTACAAAGTGTTTTCTTTTTACATTTATGGCAGGCATCGTTGAAATCAAGTTTATTTACCGGTAACACCTCCAAGAAGTCCAGTAACTGGTTGAAGTACGCCGTCTAAAACAACCGGAAGGGGTCCAGCAGTTGCAAATGATAAGACATTCATAATGGCTACAGCTACAATGGCGAATAAAGTTTTCATGGTGCACCTACAGGGAAAAATTTCAAAATAAATGTTTTTTTTTGTTAACTTTGAACTTGTAACGGGCAGCGTAATTGTAATGTCAAATGTGCACTGTCACCTTTGACGTGGGAAGATTCAAATTAAATGACCATAAACATTACTCGCTCTGTCTTTCTTCACTAAAATAACTTTATAGTTCTAGCACAATGCATCGCATGAGTGTTGGTTCAAGATAAAAATAGAAATGTGCAATAATTTGTCTCGATTGTAAATCAATGAAAATGAAATTTAGAAGCAATAAAAACTGTCGGATGCAAAACATTGCATCTTTGAAAACAAAATGCTTACCGAAATGCTTCCCAATTGCATTAAAGTAATTGAATACCCTGTTTATAGCAGTATAAATGCTTAAACAAACAAATACATTCCTGTTCGTTTGTCCTTTTTGATAAATGAAGTAATGCTTCCTTTGCGGCTTATCGCGATGAAAAATCATCCATTATAAAAGTACAAATACAATTGATTCCGTTTTCTGTTCTCCTGACAATAATGCTTCCAGCTAAGCCCTAATTTTTGCTGTGGTTATTGAATATTTGAACCAAATTTTGGTTCGTTTTCAAATGCAGAATAGCGTTATCTAAAGATGTCGAAGCACAAGTTCGACGAGACCATAATATATGATATCAGGCAGCCGTATAGAGTTCAAACCATTCACGAAATACTAAATGCTGACGTTTAAACGTTAATTTTTTCTTACTTGAGCAAGAATATTTCGCGGTCAAATGATAAAGAGGTACGAACAACAGATGTTTCGTTTTGCTAAAGTTCCTGAAGTTCCTGGTTTTCAAGTATTGTTAGTAAGCTTGATAGAAACAGATGTTACAGATTTTAAAACAATATTTCCCGGCCCGACCCAGATTTGATCTTTCGTGGCTTTTCGAAAATAACGAGCTTAAAACGACAAGTGCAAAACCGTGTTGTTTAAAACTCTTGACTCTTGACGAAAACAGAGCTGATTTCCTTAATTTTGCACACATTGTAGGCGATTCACATTATGACATTACTTATGCCTCGCCTCGCCTCGCCTTTTTTTCTCTTCTTTTATTTAGTATTTCTTGAGGAATTAGTTTTATTTACCTTTTTGTTTTTAAATATTACTAGAAATGTTAAAAGATTTCTTATTTCTAAATTTTCTAATTAAAATTTGGCGGTATTTAAAGCTAAAATTTTGGCACTTTTCAATTTAAGTGCTCGTAAAGAAACACGACTGGCACGATTTCTCTAAATTAAAATCAGATAAATTTTATGGTATAATTAAAAAATGAAATTTTTCATAAGCAGCACAATTGTGGAACTATTTGTTCCATATAGTCAATATTATTTTACAATAATTTGCTGCAAGTTTTAATTATTTTTTACATACATACATAAATCTTTATAACTTTAAGTTATTTTTCTTATAAAAAACCGCTTATTTTCTTTTATTATGGCAGCCAATATTAATTGTTTAATTTGAAGCAGCGGAGTCAAAAATTATATTTCTAGAATAACCGTAAATATGTTCAATTTATTTTAACAAAAAGAAACGAAACTTGTTCAAATGGCTAAAAACAAATCCAATTTTGTTTAAGGCAGTGTTGCCAATAAAGTCCTGAACAAAATTGAAATGCTAAAACGTTCTAAAAACGCAAGAAAAATAATGTGAAATGAAAACTTTTTATTCATTTTTATACGAATATTTTGCACGTACGAGTACATACATACATACATACAGTCAAAACACGAGAAAAACTCTAGTTCGTAAAAATTCCATACATTTTGGTACCCTGGCTAATTTGTTGCAGTTCAAAGTTTGGCGAAACCCCTAGAAATCGTAGTTAATTGTTAACAATCTCTCATAATTCGTAATACAGTCCAATATTAAAAAACAAATTACAAAAGCAATGGCTTTGCAACACTTTTTTCGTCAACAATAAACGGAATTTTTTGTATTTCTTTAAATTATTTGCTTATTATTTGCAGATTAGTTGAAAAATCTTAAGAAAAACGCGCATAGAACATTACCATTCTTGATAAAAACGAATACAATTTGGCAATTGAAAATTGAGAACAATTGGTGTTGCTAACAAAATTGCTATCGCTCCTTCAACGCTTTAATCAATTTTTGAAGAAAGAGATTTCATAGTGGAAACGTCTTTAGGTAGTAAAGTAAAATGAAAAAAGAAGCTGAATAGCCAGAACTATAGAAGTGCTTTATTTCATGGTTTACGCAGTGTCGACAGTCCAAACCCTATAAATTTTTATTGTAACTTCGCTTAAGCGAAATCGTTTTATTTCGTAAACTCCAGTAATTCGTAAAAAAAAGTTGGGAAAGTACACGCCCTCCCATAATTGCCGACCCCAAACGGGTTTTTGGATATTCTAATGTTGAGGGTGGCTGAAGTATTCTGCACGTTGACTGCAAAACCAAAAAGTCCTCGGTTCGAGCCCAGTTTTAGACCAAGTCATATAAATAACTCGCATTTATCTGATGTTCATTAGTACGTGTTTGTGTCAGTTGTTATCGGAAGTCATAGTCACTGGTCACTGAACAGTACCGGCTTCAGCTGCAAGTAATCCACAGGCACATCAGAGCGCCCTCCTTCGTTAGTATTGTGTAGCACCAGTGAAGTAAAATAATTAAAAAAAAAAATGGCTACTAAAACTTTATTGCGTAGGCTCTATTGCTCTAATATTTTCCTGCCACTACTTACTAGGAAGCGATTAGCACACGCGATTTTGATGTCACAAATAGTCTATGGTTTTGAGGTTATAACGGGTTTAGTAGGTCTTGTTCTTGCTAGGTTAAGACGGCTCATTAATGCTATTGTCAGTTTTGTTTATAGGGTCCGCCGTAGAGACCATATCTCGAGCTTTGTGACTGAATTCTTACATTGTAATTTTGAGAAGTACGTGGTTTTACGGAACTTATATATGTTCCACAAGATGGTGAAAAGCGGCATGCCTCGTTCTTTGTGCAATTCCTTTCAGTTCTCTGCCAGAACTAGGAACCCTCATCTTAATTGTCCGAGAGTTTACCGATCTGATTTTTCTAGATCCTTCCTTATCAGAGTTACTGGTTACTGGAATAGTCTTCCATTGGAATTGCGTTTATTCACGCATTCGAACAATGTCTTTAGACTGAAACTTACCAGGTTTCTCTTGACCTGACATATCGTTCCTATCTACGCTTGTCGCTTTTTTTGTTTTTTTGTCTTCTACTTAGCTTTTGCGCTGACCTATATCTTATATCTTATTTACTTATTTCCCTAATCGGACCTAATACTATCCTATACAAAATAATGGTTTTTCTTACTTATTAGTTGGATGTGATATGCTTTGGGGCTAATTGGATAATTGGAAAATTGGGGAGTGACAAAAAATCATTTATTATTATTATCTATTATTATTTTTTTTGATTAAACTTGTCGTGTATCTATAAACTTACGTATATAGCATATACATGAATTATTCTTATTATTATTATTATTTTTGTTAGACTATTACCAAATTTTACAACACTATGTACTATATTGGCCAATATTGGCTTTGTATTACAAAACTGAATGAATAAAAAATTAATAAAAAACAAAGCATCAATAGTTCAATACGCTTCCTTGACAACAGAGGCGCTGCTATATACAATTAAACTGCAAAAGCAGAGTTGTATGACAGTAAAGCTTCACCTCCTGTCATCCCTTTCCACTAGTTCCAGAACAATGCATTGCATGTGTAATGTTTATCTCCTGAGTGCTGGTCAAGATGAAAAAGGGTAAAATCGAAAACCTAATATCTCAGGAACTCAGCCAAGTAGAATAAAAAATACAAAATAAATGCTGCTGTTTGGTACTCTCTCCTTATACAGTGGCCGGCAAAAGTCTACATACGATCATAATTTCATCGATCTGACGACACCAAAAGCATTATGAAGAAAAGTAATGATGCAGGTTTGTTTGAAATCTGTTTTTATTAATAGAAAACTCAAAAATACCTAACTTCAATATACATTTAAAAAAAATATTTACAAAAAACTAAAAAATAGCATTGACAAAAGTCTACATACGGCTTGTAATTTAACATAAAAAACTTCATTTAAACAATAGATAATATTTTTATTACTAAATTTAGTATTTGGTTGAGCCACCGTTGGCATTTATAATGCCAAGACGGCATTGAAGTTGCTAAGATTTCCAATTCAATGGGCGTAATTTTTCTTGCAGCATATTTTTCAGGATTTTGCGTTCCAAAATCTCCCGAAGCTGTGCAATGACATATAAGTCCGGGCTTTGAGGTGGTGTGTGCAATTGGCGTGGGGCATTGTATAGCTACCATTTCTTTACAAATTGTGCGGTGTGTTTCGGGTCGTTATCTTGTTGGAAAATCCAACTCTGATCACGATTTAATTTATTGACCGATGCTCCCAGATTTTATTCTAAAATAGACTTATATTGATAACGATCCATGTTACCTTCGATAAATACTAGATTTCTTACACCAGATGCAGCGACGGCACCCCAAACCATCACGTTGGCACCACCATGCTTAACAGTAGGTAATAAGTGTTTCGGATCATCGCTTCACTTGTATTTTGACTCATATGTAAACAAAACTCGTTTCCAGAAGTCAAATCCTTTGTCGATATGCATTTTGACGAATTCCAAGCGAAGTTTTCGGTTTTTTCACTTATAAGCGGTTTTTTGCGTGGAAACGATTATTATTTAGGGTCCCTTGAATTGTTCGTGGATGCACAACCGTATATGAAATCATTGTTAGTTCTTGGGCCAGCGTTGGGGCATGCTCTTTCGAATTTTGTTCCACTTCTTTCATTATAAAGCTTTTTACGGCGACCACTGCGCGGTTTATTTTTAACAGAACAAGTTCTTTTAAAATTATTGAATACAGTTTGAACTGTTGCTTTACTTAAATTCAACAGCTTTGATATTTCCCCGAACGATTTATATTCATTTCTATATATTGCGACTAAGTTTCTCACATCAGTTGAAATTTCTTTCCGCGAGGCAATAGTTACAATTGAATTATGCTGGAAACTGCCAAAAATACAACTAAATGCAATTGATTTGAAATGTAAAACATTGCAGAAAAGTAAATTAAAAACATATCGGTACTTAGCCGTTATCATACAGCAGCAAGCAGAACATAAAGCAAGACATGTTGGTCGTAAGCAGAATTTTGTCAATCCTTTTTTTTTGGTTTTTCGTAAATAATTTTTTGTTTTTATACTAAAAAAAAGCTTTTCTTTTTTATTAAATTAATAAAATAAGATTTCAAACAAATCTGAATTATTACTTTTTTTCATATTGTTGTTCGAAGCGCCGGGTGTCAGTAATTAGGATCGTATGTAACTTTTGTCGGCCACTGTATGTACTTTTAGTGGGTAAAACTCCAAATGTAAAAATGTTTACATACAATCAGGAACAAAATATTGTCAAGTGGCATAAATAACTTTTTTTTTATCATAAAAATATTTATTTGGAAAAAGAACTGAATTGTGCTATATACAGTCGATCTTCTCTATAGCGAACTTCTCTATAACGAAATCTTCTCTATAACAAATAAAATTCGTGAACACAACATTTTTGTGAGTATTTTCATACATTTTGATCTCCCTATAACGAACTTCCCTATAGCGAAGTTCTCTCTGTAACGTACAATTTTTTAAGACCTAAAAAGAATTTTTCACACTAAATAATCTCTCTATTGCGAAGTTTTTAGCAGTCGATTTTTTGCATCAATTTAGTCACATTATGTATGTATGTATTAATAAAAAAAAAAATTTGTGTGTTGATGTAAAAACAATTTTTTTGTCTTAATAAATATATTTTCTACATAAAAAAAATTTCAAAAAATAGTCAAAATTTTCTGCAGTTTATAACGAATTTTCTCTATAACGTAGAAATTTGACGGTCCCCAACTGCTTCGTTTTAGAGAAGTTCGAATGTAGTTTATATTTCTTAACGTTTAGAATACTTAAAATACACTTTATTGTTGACTATGCTCAGGAGCCATTGTTATTAATTATACTTATACCTCATTTAATGAGCTAAATTAAAACTAGAAGAAACAATTTTTCTTGAAGTAAGAAAACAAAAATATTCCTATTTATGTTTTTATTTTTTAGTTCAATTCATTATTACTTAACAGAAAAGAGAAGAACATTAAATAAGTAACTTTCTATGTATTTGATAACGTTCTGGACAAAATTTGTGTTCTGACTTATCGTTTTTCATAACTTCTGCTGCACATTATTACCGTATTTATTTTTATTTCATGTCATTCAATTTAACAACAGTTTTGTAAGGAGAATTTATGCAACGAAGCACAAGTGTGTTTGTTAAGAATTTCCCCTAATTCTCCAAGAGTACTCTTGGTTTATAATAACTGGCACATATTTTAAGGATGAGAGCTAATTATAAATAATTTTGGTAACGCTATCATACATGGGTTAGTCAGTATTGCCAGGCCTAAAAAATTACTACAATCAAAAAAATTAGCAAAAGAGAAAAAGTATGTGTAACAAAAATATGTTTTATTTAGTTAAATAGCTCTTTAAATTCTTCTGGATTAGCCACAGATTTGTTCAACAAAAATATACATATAAAAAATAGTGTACAAGTGTACATACCTACATCACTACAATTTAAGTCAAACAAAACTTTACAAATAATTACCTAAATTTATATTCTTATATTTTCTTTTATTTATTTTATTTTTATTTACATATACATACATACATATAAATTCTCTTCGAAAACTAGGTTTTTAAAAACTATTTACAAACTACAATAATAATAAAAAAATACTTAAAAAAAATTAACAGTTTCATTGTAGTGCAATCATTAGATATGCAATTAGAAATGGAACTTAATAGAAACTAAATTAATCGTTTTTGTACATTTTAAAAATCGAATACATAGTAATTTAAAAATATAAATTTTAAGAACTAGGCAATCAACACATAGACGGCAACAAACTACAGCTCACAAGGAGTAAACACAAATCACGGCACAATACGAAGATGACAGCGTAAGGTGTTGTTGTACAATTATGCACTATAAAATAAAAAATTCATTGATTTATTCGAGTCTGCGATTTCGAAAAGGGAACATCTCTGAATTGTTTTATATCAATGTATTCTATATGATATTCGTTATACTGTCAATGATGTGATATATACAGAAATAATTCTTTGCATATTACATTTCCCAAAAGTTTATTTAGTGCAAGCACAATTGAGTACCAGGAGGCAATACTAAATTTATGTATACAAGTGGCGAAAATGAACAATATTTGACGGTTTGGTTTAAAACAGATGAAAATCACGTTTGCTAATAAGGCCATCTGGTATTCAATTCGTATTGATTGACGGACATGTGTCGTTTTCGAATTTGCATAATCATATGCTCTTTGCTATTGACTTTCAATAAATTACGTAGTTGTAGCGTAGCGAGGCTTTTGACAGAAGTAACTGATGTTATGAGTGGTTAATTTTATAGCTCCTCGCCGACTTCCGTCTACCGTCTGTCTACATGTTTAGTACGTAAAACTTCAAATATTTTCGATAATAATTAATAAGAAAAAAATGCTTAGTCCCCGTTCACACTTGCAATTTTAATTGCAGCAATTGTTGAGTTTGTTTGAGTTTGAGCGGTGAGACGATTTCGGAGGGGTAGACGATATCACTTATTCTGCAACAATCTTGTGCGTTGCAATTCAAATTATTCAATCTGTAGTTTGATGTAAGTGTTTTGGTATTGTGGATGCAAACTGCGTAAGAAATATAAAAAGTGCAAAGCAGGAATTTCATAATGAGGACGCTAATGCAATTTCAAAGCAAAAGTTTTAAAAATTGCAGCAACAAAAATGGCAAATCTGGACAAGGACTTATAAAGAAATCTAATGAATTAAAAAAAAACAGCAACAATGTGAATCAAATTTATAATGTATCAATACGGCAGCAGCTAAATAATTTTAGTCTACTTTGTGTGCAAGCCAACTGTCAAAAAATGTGTACTTTTTCTTGTTGGTTGGTCGTATTGCCACGCTCATGTCATATTATAAAATAAATTCACATTGTCGAGAGAGAGACGTATTAAAATTTTAAAATTCAAATAAAAAATAGTGTTGTGAGGGTTTTGTGTCAAAATCGATAGAAATGTGTCATCACAGTCAATATACATACATTCTTCACGTCCCTTCGTACAGTATTTTAATGAGCAATATTTAAAACCTTGAAATGATTAACCAATTTTTTAATAATTATACTTCCAGAAAGGGTATTCATATTTAGCTTTGAAGTATTCGTCGTTTGTAAAATTCATTCGTCACTATGTAAAATTAAACAAACTTTTCAAACAAAAATTAAATATATTCTACTGTATATTATTACTCTTCCAGTGCTAAACATGTCTTCAAACTGTTTGTGGTTTGTGCTTAAAATTTCTTAAAAAAAAAAAACTTGCAGATGTACAACTTACTTGACAGGCAATGTATGCTTTATTAGAAGTTATAATTCCCATAGCTTTCAAAACTATATTGGTTTTCACGCCCCTTTAGTGCAAACTGTGCAAATGTGTACAAGAACGGATCGTTTTCATCTACCCAATAACAAAATATGCGTATTTGAAATTTGCTTCATTTTACTCCGTTTGCATTAACAAATATGTATTTGGAAATAAATGTCAAAAACAAATGCATATATTGACATATATATCGCCATATGTTTTATTTGTATTGGCTAAAATTGTATAGCAGAAAAATATTAAAATTATGTAACTAATAAAATACTTATAACTATAAAGTAAATATATAAAGCGTTGCCACACTTTTCATTCAGTTGCCATATTTTGTTTATGAAAATTGTACTAGTTTTCACATATTGTAAAAGGTACACAGTAAAGAAAACCACTATCGTATTTGTATTTGTATTTTTTGGTATATTTTATAAAAAAAACCATAGTTGCATTTCTATTTATAGATTTCGTGTTGCATGGAAAATATAGTGAAAATAAACTAAATTTCTAGTGAAGCTAAATTCACGTGATAAAGTTTGTCTCTCAAATTTTTCACACATACTATTTGCCAAAAATTATTTAAATTGACGGCGAACGTAGTCTGCACGCTAGTTTTAAAAGCAATTTTATTTCTTTAAAGCCATCGTCAAGAAAGCAATAGCAAAACTATTCAAAGTTATGCAAAATGTGGCACAATTAGGCCATTTGTGGCACTTTTGAATGTCTGAAGGCCCTGTGGTACTTTCTAATATATTTTAATTGAGTCTGGATTTCACTTTTTGCTGTGCGGCTCTAAATTCAACTAAGGAATTGCACGTAGGCGACACATTTAAAGTATAGAAAATTAAGTAAACTGACAGACAGTCATGCACTACATACTTTACATATTGGTTGCCCCTCTAACAAACGCCGTCTGTCTGACTTTTGATTTCCAACGTGTAAAACGGGAGTAGCGACTTCTACTTCAAACCGTTCGGTACAGATTTAAATGTAATTTTATCCCTATTCCGACTACTACTCAATGTAAAAGATGTATACATTAAAACTTTTTTTGGTC
The DNA here is from genome assembly GCA_963924685.1 of Dexiosoma caninum. Lineage (NCBI taxonomy): Eukaryota > Metazoa > Arthropoda > Insecta > Diptera > Tachinidae > Dexiosoma > Dexiosoma caninum. The sequence continues at coordinate 70,642,762 of OZ004727.1, forward strand.
CCATCAAAGGTATTTTGGTCCTTTTATCCCAAAACAAAGAAACTCCAAATGCATCACTGCATCATGTGCAAATATTGTAATTGTGATACAGTTTCCGGTGAAGCAACCTGTCGTGCTGGCTTCAGATGATTTATAATTGCGGAAAAATTTTAACAAGAAGTAGGCTTTCTTATTAAATACTTTCTAGGCATTAACAGTTAGTCATCTATTAAGTTCTGTTGGCTGAGTAATTCCAGATTTTGAGTTCAATCCCTCTTCTAACCACATATTTTTCAGATGTGTCTATTCCGTTTTTTATGGGCATTTCACTAATTAAAGGGATAACAGATTTAATAAATGGTAAAATGGCTCCACTTCAACTTAAAAATTAAAGCGTAAATTTGAAAACATCGACGCAAAAACTCTGCTTTTAAAATTCACAAAATACTCTACTGCAGAATTATGCAAGAACTGAAGCTTGTTCGTACCATTTCACTACCCGTATATTCTCTACATTAATACCTTTGTAACAAGTTACGGTGAAAAATGGGACATCCCTTAGCACCGGTTCAAGAAAATTAAAACCTGTTTAATTAATAACGGAAAATAATTGAGATTCATTTGTATTATATAATATATAATTTTTAAACCTTGACAGCGCTTAAACTTATATTTACATAGATTAAAATAAACGAAAGTGCTATACGTAGTATAGCTCGAATATTTAAAATATCTTTATCTACTGTTAAAAATATGAAAAATGTATTCGATGCGTTTGTCTTCTCTAAACTTTTGCAGAAGTTTTCGCCTGGAATTTATAAACTGCAGTAGCTTCAGCTTAATGTTAGGAAAAAAATTATAAAAATTTTATCACGCGCAAATTCTGATTAAGAAATTGCTATGCTTTTGCCAACAACCTGCCAAGCATGTGCCATATTTGATTAATTTTGAGTCCAATTTTTTTAGATTTAGAGCTATCAAATGTTATTCATAAATTTATTTTTTTGTACTGCTGGAAGACAGTCAAAAAATTGTCTACCTTAAATTGTCTGCTTTAAATTGCAGACTGTTTACAAGTTACCAGATAAATAGGATTTTTTTACGTTTTGAATTTTAAAACGCGCCAAAATCGAGAAAAACACAAATACAAATAGCGTATTTTTGGAAAAGCACTAAATTTAATATATTTAGTTTTATTGGAAATTTATAAGAAACTTTATTGTAAATTTGTAGTAGTTATTTGATATCTCTCGTTTTGTTTCACTGACCAATGTCATTTAGCTTACAAGTTTCTTCAAATCTGAAACCAAAGAAAAACACAAATTTTTCTAGTGATTTACTAATATCACATGTTAAATTTATTGTTTGTAATAGAATTACACTTGATGCTAAAGAAAAGCACGAAAAATTAAAAATAAAAGCACCGGGCATTACTCCAGAATTTTTCGCATCGAAAATTATAAAAAGAACTGTAAACGATGCAAAAAGCACCAAGTTGGCAACGCAGGTAGATAATCGGAAGTAAATTATCGTTAGCAGTTCATTATATCGACCCCTGTGCGCGAAATTATCGTATGTTACATCTTTTTCGAAATCGACTTTTTTATGCAAATTTGTTCTAAATCGATTAATTCATCTGCTAATAAAATATTATAGCAATAATTGTTACAGTTATGGAGATAACACTATGTACATTTTGTCGTATGTGACAGCTAATGCTGTAAGGCAACAACAAAAAAAGGATTAAAAACGCTCCCATGTAAAATTTAGGTTTTGTAACATACGATACATTCGCGCACAGGTGTCGATATGTACACAGAAAAAGTTAGAGGAAGATTTTTTTTTTTAATATTTATTACCACCGTGAACACCTGAAATATAAAACTGAATAACACGCCAGCTTTTCATTCAGGTTTTAACTATATTCGTTTAATTTTTTCAATACTGAACGAGTGTTCAATTTTGTATTCCATACGTTTAATTTGTACATTACTGAACGTGCCTGCAACTTTTTATACGTCACATTTTAGGATATCTTGCAGAATTTTGCATTCAGTTATTCCAAACGAGTGTTTAGCAAAGATTTAATTAATTGATTCTAAAAATCTGAACATGCCGTTCAGATCGCTAGGAGAAATTATTGGCGAATCGGTAGCGTAACTACGTGAGCATGAGTCTATCATTATGGAAGTTGCGACAATTTCCACCTAGACCCCTGTGTGTTTCTGGAGACAAGCTTTTATTAAGTGCTTAGCAGACTGTGCGTTATTTAAAAATAGATCTAATAAAAAATGTCATTCATTTAGAAAATGTTTAATTTAGTGTAATAAAAACTGAATGCCGAACGATTTATGTTTGCACTTTAAAATAATCAATATTTCTTTCAAACTGGCATGAATACGTCGCTGTCCACCTCGGACATTTGAGTCTTTGCGTACACCTTTCACAAGTCAAACACGCCGCACTGTTAAGTATTGCTAATTTTGAACTATAATTAATATAATTACTAACGGAGTCAAAATAACGCATGAAATAGAATTAAGTTTTGTTGATTACCGATGAAGTTATTTTGTTTTTTGTTTTCTTTCTTTTCTGTACATACATATATATTTTATATATATTTTTTATGAGAATATCATTTCATATATTATTTTTCAGGAAAAAACACAATTTTGAATTTCGAGTCATATATATATACATATATATATATACATATATGTATATAAAGATACTCCCAAAATAAATTAATTTAATATAAATTATATACATATGTTTTCTTATGCCTTTAAAAAAAATAAATAATTCAAAGATGTGAACAGACTATAACGAACAGCAATCACTTAACATTCCTTTAAATAACAATTAATTTTTGTGCGCAAAAATAACAATGCCCTTGCAGTACACATTTGGAAGCAGAATTATTAAATATTGATTATGTTTCTCATTAAAACAGAAGAAAAATAAAACACGCTGCCCATTTTAATTTTCACGCATTTATCATGGCATTTGGCAAGGTTTGCATTGGCTGTAGTTGCTGCTGAGGCTGAATAGTCGGTTCTTGCTGCGCTGGTTGAGTATGCGTTATTGTTATTGTTTGTATTGTTGTCAGCGCTGCACTGGCAATCTGTGGAGCATTAACATCGGCTACAGTTGGATTAGCTGATAAAGCTGGCTGGCGTGTTGGGGTAACCGTGTGCTGATTATTTAGAAAAACCTGGCGCTGTTGTTGTATGTTTGCTGCTAAATTAGCTGTATGTTTCATTTTGAAATTCTCCACACGTCTAATATTCCTTACCAAGCGATTATAGACAAGCGTTTTCACATCTATAGCCCATAAAAAATCCAAATGATTAAACTTTTCCATGGGCACTAAATATTTGTCTATAACTTGGGGCAATTCACGTGTTAAACGATCGACACCTGTTGTTGACACCAGCATATCATTAACAGAATAGTAAAGGGCCACGGGCACCTTGACCTTGTATAAGTCGTAATCAGGTGGTGTCATGCGATTGTATTCGAGTTGATTGCGCAAATAACCGCGATCAAATTTGCGAAAGTGGCCAGATTTCATCAGTTGCCCAAAATGTTCGAGTTGTTTGATGGATGCGCCAGAGGGTGTATGGCTCAGCATGACAGGCAGCATAGTCTTGAATTTTTAAAATGCAAAAAGTAAAAATAAAAATTAGTGCTGTGATATTGAAATGCAATAAAGATTTTCCAAAATTGTTTTCTCATATGGAAAAATTACGCTAATATTTCTTTTTAAATTGCAAAGGCAAGACAGAGTGCTCATGTGAGTATATAATTAATGGAATTCCTGAAGGGAGCATAAAATATAATGGGAATCTCTGCAAGCACAATATGGTGACGACTATCTTTTACCCACTTCCACGATATGAGTATCAAATGAAAAAAATTTTTGGGATGGAAACCAAAATAATAAAGTGAAATGGGTACTTTCCGGCAAAACTGCGTTTTGAAAAAGGTACCTGTTTTATTTTTTTTTTTGGAAAAGGGACTGTTGATATAACAATAAAAGTATCCAAACTTGATACAGGTGGCTTACCGTAGCAATATCTGTACAAAAGTGGGCGAGATTGCAGATTGAAGTTGGTGTGGGGTAGCAAAGAGCACTGGATTAAAGTATACAATAATTGCAAGTAATTAATAAAACTTTTAAATTAGAAAAACTGTGAAATTTAAAAAAGAAAACAAAAAACAAAATTGTGTTCGAAAAATAGAAACAATATTTGACTGTGCAGAGAGAAATAATATTCAAACACATGTGAACCTGCATATCGTCATATGAAACGTAAAACTGTGTAAGTGACAAAAATTTCAAAATCGGGTTTTCTATTGAATTACGCAATGAAAATGCAGCTGCGTACAAATTTTTTAATATAAATTAGCGATTCTGTTAATTTTTTTAACACATACTTTTTTCTTAACCTTTTTTATTTTAAGAACAATCTACATATATATTATATTTCAAGGTCAAAGGTTCGTCTTTATGTTTATTTTTCTATATATTTCGATATTTCGTTAACCCACGGTTAACATCTTCAGGAAATAAATATAAATAAAACAAGTAAGAGTGTTATATTCAGAGGTGCCGAATCTTAGATAACCTTCACTGGCCCACTTTATTTCTGATATTCGTCTGAATTGCCGTATAGTCGTTTAGTAGTGCCGAATTTTAACCTAATTGTTCGATAACTATATATGTAACTTCAAACAGCCAACTCATCATCCAAACCAAATTTCACCGTAAAGCTACCAAATATTGTGATGCATTTGTGGCTTACACTATTCTTGCGTGATCGGATCTTTCAAACAGAGACTTACACCATTTTTTGCTGTAAGTATTTCATACATTTAAATGAAAGACTCAAATATTACTTAGATTTCATAGAAGTAGAAGATTCCGCAAATAGTTTATTTTTACTAAATAAAGCAAATCCATTTGAAGAATAAAACAAACATTTAGTTGCCATTGAAAATTTGTTATTGGGCTGTGTGAACCGCAGAAACAACGGTCATTATAGACTTAGAAGGACATATTTATTTATTCATTATTTATTGGTAATATATAACACGAGAAAACATAAAAACATGTTTTTAAAAACATGTTCCTACGATGTATAGTTTTTGGGTAATGAGTTTTTTCTAATTTCAGACAGGTTTTTTGATTGTTCACATTTGAGAATTACAGCAATTACTTTTTCCTACATCGAGATATGGATGTACACATGTAAAGGGTGCACTAAGGGTAAAACGTTGATATTTTTGGCATAAATTCAATTTTTTTTTTGTTTTAAATTTAAAATCTGCTTTCGTTTTTTGAATTCGTATACTCTAACGGATATATAAACGTTTTTTTTATAATTTTTATGTTGCACCCTGTTATTTTATGAAAGGAAAAAGTCAGCTGTTTCATGGTTACATTATGAAGAGAAAATGCGCGCGAAATTTTTACAAACTTTGATCGTGAGTAAAACATTAATTTTAAAAACCGGGTGGTTAAATTTTAAGGGCCGATGTTGAATGTGAACCACACCTAAACGTCAACGCTTATTATGAAAATAGGCATTCAAATCAAAATGCATATCGTGAAAATCACATTTTCACCTCAGTGGATTCGTCAATAAACAGAATTGCCGCATTTGGGCGAATGATAATCCAACAGTGATTGTCAGAAAACCCATGCACCCACAAAGAGTGACTGTTTGGTGCGGTTAATGGGCTGGCGGCATCATCGGGTCGTATAAGGCCGGTCAGGCAGTTACTTTTCTTGCAAGAAAGTCGTGGAAAATTAGGTACCGTAATTCATTCTATACGCTAAAACCCAAAAGTACGGCTGGGCCATTTTAAAACACAATTTAAATGCTATAGAATAAAAATAGGACTCTTCAAAGTTTCTCTGGGACGCATTGTCCCAATAGGACCGAATCTGAATAAATTTTGTTAATCACAAATCACTAATCTATAATTACTACATAAATTAAATATTTCAAATAATAAACGTGTAGCTCTTATAAGCGGACACCTCTAATAAACAGACAAAAATACCGCGACGGTGAGTAATGAGAGGTTTCACTGTATATGTAGGCGTTTTCAGCACAGCCTTTATTTTGTTTCATAAATTCCTTCAATATAATTTTTTATTGTAAGCACTGTGATACTTTTCTTTGGCCTTTTGCAACCAAATCACTTACAATTCAACCCTAAACTGACATAATTCTATTCAATTCATCTGCTTAATACTATATATCATCTACATAATATACTATACAATACTATATATCATATACATATGTAGTATGGCAATAAAAACACACATTTCGTAATTGGCCTAAAAATGTATATTTACTAAAGAGCTGTACATAATGTATTGAAAGTTTTGCATTCTAAAGCACACTACTTCCAAGCCGTGTATTCCAGTGTAAACATTCTCAACAAAACAAGCATAACAAAAGATGACTCTCATTGAAACAAAACAAGCACCATTTGAAAAGTTTCTCTCTATAGTTTTGTTTGCGCTTGTGTGTTCAAATGAAGCAGCACATCAAAACAAAAACATACAATGAAATAAAAAAAACGGTAAATTACACCAAAAGCATCGAGTACACAAGAACAAACACAAAAAAGCGTAAAAAGCATAAAATTTCATAATTTCAACTTTCTGATTTTCGTGATTTTTCTAAATTTTAGTAATCGTAAATATATGTACATATATTGAAATGGATGCATTAAATGTAGGTGAAATTATAAATTTTTAAAATTTTTTGCGAAATTTTAAACATTTTTCTTTAAAGAACCTTACAAACGAACCTCAAACCTAATATGAATTGTGATATTTTTATTTTATTTGTATACATTCGATTTTTTATGTTCATAAAATATGCAAAAGTTTCTTTGCAAGTTTGTCTACGAGTTATTCAAACATGTTTTGAATGTTCCAAAATAGTTTTGATCTTCTACTTCATTTTTCTTCTACTTCAGCGTTGTTTTATTTTAACATTGTTTTGTTGTACTTGTGTTCTCTTCTTCAATGTTTTGATCGTGGAACAAAAGAAATATTTTTGGAAGTATGTGTTTTGCAATGAGCAAGTAATACATACACACTAATTGCAATTTCATGAAATGCTTGTAAGATATTTTTGTGATGTTTGTGCCACACTATAATATTTACATATTTTATGCACATACATAATTGAAGTTTCCCAAGCATTCTCTTGATCGTAGCAAAAATTAGTGCTTGCTTTAATGTTATTAGTATTAAGTATTATATATGTACATATGTACATATATACATATATACAGGGTTTCTGGTGGCAAATTTATAGTTTTAAATACGATTATTTCAAAAAGTAATAAACGGTGCGGAGGGATGGTGACGCCGTTGGAATTTTCGCTTGTGCGGATTTGTCAGTCACAATGCCGCAGTGGTCGAGTGAGCATCGGTATTCGGCGACTTTCAATACGGGAAAAGAGCAGCCTCACTGGGACTTCCAAGAGCGATTATTCTTGATATTTTAAAAAGTATCTGAAGGATCTGGAAGACATACTCTTTAATAAAATAAAAAACGCATTTCCATGCTCTGAAATCTCAATTATTATGTTTTTTATTTAAGTTTGAAAACATAAATCTGCTACCAGACACCCTTTATATAAGTATGTACATTTGTTTGCGTTCCAAACGAAGCACTTATAGAATTCAAAAAAGAAGCAGCAAAGCCACCCAAATCCCTTGCAGTAAGAGAAATGGATCGTTATTTATATTTAAAATCACAGAAAATGCAGTCAAAATTTAAATAAACTTATAAATATAATTTATTCGTTATTCAATTTAGTGTAACATATTGTATTAATTTCCAATACATAACTTCAACTATGCAGACGCTAAAACTAGTTCTAAAAAAAATTGTGTTAAATCCATTATTATCATTCTCCACACAGTAAATAAATTTAAATATTTCATAAGCAGGGGTCAGCATATAACTGTAGATACATATGCACCATATAAATATTTACGCTCAGACATACATACATCCAAGCAAGCAAGTGACAGAATGCACAATATGACATATTCAATTGGAAACATAAAGTACCTTGTTGTGTGACATAAAAGCGCAACTTAAAATTAATCTTAAAGTGTACAAATTTGTTGGCTTCCTATTTGTTCACATACACACGTCTCTACTTATTCATGCAGTATATGAAGAGAGACAAATTTACAAAAGAAAAAAGAAGACACAGTGCAGTAAGTGCAGCAACAAAACACCGGAAGGGCATCATTTCGCAAAATTTTGACATACAATGCCGTTAGTAACGCACATACATACATATGCTTTCACAAACTCATGTTTTATAAACATACAACCCAGCAAACGCGTACTAAGTCATTGTAAAATTCGAAAATGTGTTCTCCTAAAAGATTTTCTAATTTTTGAGTTTTAATAACTCGATCTTCAATATCAGGGGTAATAAAGTAGCAGCTGATAATAGTGAATTCGATTCTCAGTAGGTGCATTGCAATTTGCATTTTATTTATTTAAAATATTGTGCTCTCTTAGAGTGCTGTTGGCTGGCTTTCTGACAATAATAAAGTGCAAATATGTTAAATGTAAATTAAATAAAATAAAATAAAGGTAAAATGAGAGTTTTAATTAATGAGGGCACTTCATTTCGGTAGTAGAAACAGAGATACGCTGGATAAGTACTAGAATAGGATACTTCAAGACAATTGCCATTGATGCAAAATATTGTGCTTCTCGAGTCAAAAAACATTGATTATTTAAGATCCGCCTGCAAATACCAAAGATATAAAGAAAAGTTTAGAAAGGCGACCTCTACCTTCGGCACCAAAAATTTTCCCAGATTACGTTTCTCCTATACTCTTGGTAGACGAAAAAAAAATTGAACCGCTCTAATGTACATATATATATATATAATGTACATATATATACATTTAAGTTACTGCACTATGTCGATATTTGCAGACGACACAGCTATCCTCAGCTCTGGGGTATTATCAATAGACATTATATCAAACCTTCAAAGTGCCCTAACTGAACTACATTTTTATTTTAATAAATGGAAAATAAATTTGAACTCTGAAAAGACACGGGCAATCTATTTTTCAAAAAAGCGCAAAGCATGTTTTCTGCCACAAAATAACTTTGTTTTTGACAATCGTTCTATCCAATGGGAGCAAACAATTAAATACCTCGGGGTTATAATGGATCCAAAAATGAAGTTCAGAGACCATATTTCATATATTGTGAACTAACAAGAATACTATACTCATTAATCAACAGGAACTCTAAATTTAGCATTAACAATAAAAAGTTAATACTAAAAACAATTTTTCATGCTGTTATTTTTTACGCAGCACCTGTGTGGGCGACCGCTGCAAATTGTCATTTAGGAAAATTACAAATATCCCAAAACAAATTGCTGAAACTAATTTATAACATACCTTGGTTTTTCTCGACTGAGCGGCTGCACACACTTGCCGGCATGGAATTAATTAAATATAAACTTAACAGGATTAGCGAAAATTTTAACACCGCATGTCTAAATTCGGGTTATGAACATATCAATGAGCTGGCTCATCGTATGTAGTTTAGTTTTAGGATTAGTCGTTTTAGTATAAAAATAAAAATATTTAAATAGGTTTTGCTAAATTTTGCCTCCATTTAGTAATATTGTAAATATGGATACATAACTTTATAAAACAACTTACATTATAATTAAGTAGAAAAAGATACAAATCTTAAACTCTTCATACTTATATAAAATTTAAGACTAAGTAAAATGTATATATTATATAACAAGAATAAAATTGAATTGAATTGAATATATATAAAGCTGAATGTGTATTTCTTTGTTTGTTTGCACCTTATAGGAGCCCAAACCGCTGGGACTCTTGAATGAATTATAGTCTACTTTTTTTTTAATCACACCACTTTTACGCCCCCTTTTTGAATTATGCTACTCCTTCCACATGGTTTCTAACAGATTTTAAAATATAAACGAACTTAACTGCGCCATTTGTGGACCAATCGCGATGAAATTTGGTGCACGTAGTCCGTTCAACTCTGGGAAGGTTATAGGCCATTATTTTCTTTTAAACTGGGATCAGAAGGGCGACAGGGAGTAAATTTCTGCTCCTCCGAACGTTCAAACTGATTTTAATGAAATTTAGAACATGGATAGATTTGCGTCTAAAAATTCACATAGGCTATATACATTTTCGAAACTAGAACTAGGAGGGTGATAGAGGGAAAATTTCTTTCCTTTCCTTTCCAAAACTACATAGCCGATTTTGATGAACTTTAAAACTTGTATGTTTTTAAGTTTAAAAGACACATTGGCAATTGTGCAACTATGGGAAGGTTATAAGTTATTACTTTTTTTTAACAACTAGAACCACGAGCGAAGGTAGGGGCAATTTCCACGTCAGCGAGACCATCTAACCGATTTTATTGAAATTTAAACATATTTATCTTTTTGCGTCTAGAAGGACACATATGCTATATATATATTTTTAAATGGAATCAGGAAGTGACGCAGGGGTAAGACATGCCTCTCCGAAACTGTATAACCGATGGAGATAATAACGGCGGCGAAGAAATCCATCGATCAATCCATCCATCTCCGCTATAAATTCATAACGGCACATTGCGATGATATTTTGTGAGAGTGTATTAACTATATTTTTTTAAATCGACATTTAGTACTCATATCTATTCACTGTACAAATTTGGTGTAGTTCTGCGCACCCTGAATGAATAAATTTGATTTGAAATTTGAAAAGATAAATATTTTCATATACTTTTCATGTGAAATTAAAAAAAAAAAATTAATTAAAATATTCATTTAACGTTGTCCGATTTTTTGAGGATTTTTCAAAACTGAAATGATGAATTTTGTATATTTTCTCGGAATTTTTAAGATATTTGGAGAATTTTGTCTGGCAGCATATAACATAATTAATTCTTTATATGTATGTGTTTAAATCGGGGTACTGTTGGATGAGTAGTTAGCTCGTTGACTCTACAACTAGAAGATTTTGGGTGCAATATAATTTTCTGAGGTGTTTATTTTAACAGCGTCCTTTTTCGTCGGCATTTTAGCAATAAAACTTCGACGATGTAAAATAATAAATAAAATGACAAATAGTAATGCGTGAACATAAAACCGAAAATTATGTAAGTTATATTCCTTGTTACTTTTTACAAAATACTTTTTACTGATATCCAAAAAACTCATATGAAGAAAACAATCTCTGATAACAAAGCAACGGGACGGGATTTTGTTTATAAAGCAAGGACTACGTTAGCCTCTTATTGGTATTAGGAATATTCCAATCTCTCGAATAACAGACCAACGGTGTCCGTTTGATAGACTCGTATTAAGCATCGCCAATAACCACCCTGTGTTCAAAGACGACAGAAAGAAAGCCCTTTTTGCTGCATTTTAAATATTCAATCAAGGACTTAAATTTAGTACTACGGGCATTTATAGCGCAACATAGTTCCTTATAAGTACGCATTTAATGGCTGAATTGCTGTCACCCGGCTAAATTTTAGTCTATCAGAGCAAGACTTTCAATGCAGGCGATTTCTGCCTCCTGAAAATTGTCCAACCAGACACACATATGCATCTGCACACTTGTTATGTAATTTTTTAAAAGTAGACCCAATTCGCGACTGCCCCACGGAGTTTAAAGTCTGACGACTAATGCGCAGTCGAAGTCCGGTTGGACGTGCCCGAAAGGTTAGAGTTATGGCCATGGTTGCCATCGGTAGATACGTCGGGAGAATAAATTTTGGTCCAATACCAGGCATATCGTCATCTTTATGGCATTTACCCTGTTACGACTCAATACTATCCTAGGTGCGGTTGCCTTTCAACATTAGTCGCTGAAGAGTGTCTCGGTAGCTGCAGATTTCCTATCCTCGGATAGAGTTCTTTATGATTGTCAGAAGCCCTACACAAAAACGAATGTCAACCTGAAGGTATTTAAGGGACAGTCTAGAAAACCTCAACAAGGTTTTCACTCATAATCGGGGATAACTATGATGAAGGTTGCAACCTACGTGTACTTGATATGTTAGGTTAGGTCGAAAAGATGAGCAACAACGCTGTTAATGCTGGTGTCAACGTTTATGTTAGACACGATTGTTAAAAATATACTCCTTCGGGTATGCTAAAAAGCGGGTTCGTGGATATACAATCATATCCAACTTGAATGTTCTTTATTTTTAATACTTAAATTTATGCTTAATTTTCTGATGCCATAGTTTTCAATCGTCGGAAACTTTTAAAAATCCCATATTAATTTAAATTTGTTTTTCCATTTTTCCCATTTTATCTCATATATTGCTCACACTAAGACTTTGCCATAAAATAAATAATTTTCATATTGCCCTTGTTTTATTCGTTTTGCAAATGAATACAAACCTTGTTCAATTGTTCAGAATTATAGCCGGCAACCAAAAAAAGAATATTAGAACAAACATCCTGAGTCATGGCATTGTCGTGACACACAACTTGGCTATGGTCAACAAGAAATTTTGTATTTGGCATAAATTCCGTGATGCGTAACATGCGTGTAGCAGCCTGCAATGAAACATTATAAATTAAAAGACGTTTGCAAGAAAATTTCACCACAAAAAAGAAAGGAATGCAGACAGCAAACTTACCGTTAAAAAATCTAAAAATAAAACTAAAGTGCGAAATAATGGACTCTTCATGTCATGTATGTAGGCAATCGGTGCCAAAGCATGCGTTGAAAGTATTTTCTGCGTGTACTGTGGTTGCTCTGAGCATAAAACCCAAAAAACAGCAGTCCCCTAGGAAAACAAAAACGAGTTAAGTACGAATTTTGTAAAAATTTCCATACACACCTGTGAGTGCCCCACATAGTGCAGTTGATCATAACCTGTCTTGGCTAAAATATAATCGATATTCGCTGGCAAATCATACTTGCCCATTTCGTGAAATGTAAAGTCCCAGAACTCCACATAATCGCTATTAAGGCTGGTATGGTTTTTCGAATAACGATTGCCCCGTGAATTGCCCATCCACACGTCGTAGCCTAAATCTGATAACATGTAACCTAAATCACATGTGTAAAAACTAATTTATAGCCAACTATTCTTATGTACGTACATACATACATATATCATATACAAGTATATTTGCATGCATTTCTTGAATTTTTTTCATAACTTACCCAAACCTGATTTGGGCCCCATTAACACCCACGTGGCTGAGGTGTCTAAGATGCCATGCATTAGCAGCACTGGTTGTGCTCCTTTCTTTGGTATGCGATGCATTTCCAGTATATAACCATCCTTAGTTACTACTGTATGCGTTTCGGATGGATAGCCATACTTGCGTATTAGTTTTGGCTAAAAGTATAAAAGAAGAAGTTAAAAAAGAAGTTAGAAAAACAATGCGTGCGAATGTAAAATGTACATGGCATAGTTATTTATGAAAATAAATATTACTTTTATTTCAAGTATTCGCTCAAAATATTTTAATTATGTTTAGTTATGTCAGGTTCTAAGGGAATCCCTTCCACCGATGTGGCTCACTTGGTTCCGTTAGATTCGGCCCGTTTGTGATACCCTAGGAAATGTCTCACTAAACCGTCCAGCTTCTCTTAGGATTTCAAACTGTTTAATCATGCCACCCCCGACATCGTCAGGCTATAGCAAAGTTCTTCTGCGAACAATAAATAGTACAGGATATAGGTAAATTAAGTGAAGCCCAGTCGCCTTCTTCTACGTCACTTGTAATCGAATCCGATTCTAATATAACCCTATTAATCCACGAGGACTCCGTTTGACACAGTGGCGGCATAGGCTCCTGGAAATAAGACAAGTTCCCTCTCCTTTTTCAGACAACTTTCTTGCTCAAGACCTTGGAGAGGGCACTGGAGATTCACATCAGTAACAAACTGAAACGTTTTTCGATATCGGGGGCAAAACACGCTTACTGTAAAGGAAGATCCACGCAGATGGCACTCCACGATGTGGTGCATACGGTGGAATGGTCCTTGGAATATAAGTAATATACGATGGCGGCCTTCCTGACATTAACTCATCGGACTCAGTTTCAACCATCTGAAGACTGAACTTATGCTCTTGAATACTACAGCCCATATCAGTTACTTCCTTTATCATGGGTTACGCGAGTTTTTTTGGTATCAAAACTGCACTTGCGCTCCTGAAGCACTTGCTCCTGAAACATCCAACCTAACTATTTCTATTATTTGCAGTTTACTTTTGTATTTCTCTCTATTACTACAAAAAAAAAACAAACAAACGAAACTGAAACTAATTTCCTATTTTAGGAATTGTATATTTTTTCTTACATTTTTGGTCCTATTCTATAATTGGTTACTTTAAACCGGCCGTAAGACGAGTTATAGGTGTAAACTTTTAAAATGCCGATACACGTACATATATGCTTTTTTGGGCCCCTCTACTGGAATCAGTTGACAGAACCTTATTATTTTTTTTATTCGTGTTGTACAGTGTTATTTAATATTTTGGCTTTGTTTCTTTTATTTTGATTATACTTTTTATTTTTGTTTTCTTTTTTTCCAGTTTGAAATTGTTTAATAGTAAATCGCTGCCACTAAAATGCCATTATATAATCGGTGAGTATGGAAACGTAATAATAACTTAACAATTTTGCACACAGAAAAATGCAATAAAATTCAAAAACTGAAAAAAAGCCAACAATTATTAACCGCATAGTAGACAACAGCTGTTGTTTAATATTGGTGGAGTCAGAGAGATACATAGGTTAACGTACAGACATACAGACAAATATACAGACGGACTAATAAACTAATATGAGTCCGTTGTTACACTACACTCGAAAATAAATCTCAGTAGACAATAGATTTCATTAGACAATTTTTAAATTTCTCGGTTGAGAGTGGCGACGATGGCACGATGGATGGTAGTCTGCACGTTGACTACAAAACTAAAAACAGACCTGGGTTCAAGACTAAAAAAAAAAAAGAAACATCTCGCATTTCTCTGATGTGCATTAGTGTGTCTTTGTGCGTCAGTTGTTGTGGGAAGGGTTCAGTTTCGAAGGCATAGTGACTGGTCACTGCTGAACAATACCGCCTTCAGCTGAAAGCAATCCACAAGCACATCAGAACGCCCTCCTTCGTCGGTATTGTGTAGCACCGGCGAAGTAAAATAATATTAAAAAAATGGCTACTAAACCGAAGCTTCAGCACTGCTACGAGTATAAACGAAAAACGTGCAAAAGCAGAGCTGTAGAATAATTAATCAAGCTTCACCTGCAGTCGTTTCTCCTACTATGCCTTTCCTATAGTTCCAGCACAATGCTTCGCATGTGTAGGAGTCTTTTCCTGAGTGCTGGTCCCAGATAAAAAAAAATAAAAAAAAAAAAACGCGATGGCGAAATCCGTCGGAAAATATACAATAGTATAGGCAATAGAAAATTATTCTTTTCTCCTCGTGATGATTAGTACAGAGTGTCCCAAAATGACCGAAGGAGTTTGAGTTCAAAAGGGCATTATATCACTCGCAGTATGCACTGTGGCTCCTTCGTGTTGGAACCATACTTGCGGATAGTTTTCCACGGCTGGCCTTGAAAAATCTTCAACATTGTCCGATATCTAACACCAGTGAAAGGAAACCGCGACACCGTATTCATTTTCAAAAAAATATGAGCCAATTATCCTTTCGGACGAAACAGCGCAGCAAACAGTACAATTAAATGGGTGTAATTCTCGCTGTTGAACTCTTGGATTTTCCGTAGCTTTTTTGCCTATTAACGAACCCATTCAATTGGATTTTCTTCTGAAATAAAGTTAAACGAGTTTGGCACGTTGTTCAATTGTGCACTGTTCCATCTTTAATTCCCCAAATGTCTTCACAAAATACTGAAAACAAATTTTTAATAATAAAGGTATAGCAACACTTTCGCTCCTTTTGGGCCATCCTTGATACTATTTCTACTTGAAAATCACTAGCTACTCAGTAGTTGGAGATAGTTAGTTGACACTATCTCAATTCGTGCTATGTTCACACTGAGAGCAAATTCGCCCCAATCATTATTAAAGCCACATGTTTATCGTACCGTACCATGTTGTTTCATTCTGAACTTTGGTGCGAACCATAGCGCAATTATTATCATCTATAATTTAGATAACAAATTAACGCTAGTTTATCTGAACTAGCTGTCAAAATATTTGGATACATTATAAAACAATATGGGTCCACATGAAAACGTTTTCGCAATTGGGCATATATACGAGACTTGTGTCATGAAGCCAGCGACTTTCAACAGTCAGTGTTAGATTGTCTGAAGCGACAATATAACATTTTGAAAAAAAATAGAACCGACGTAAAGTCTTGAAGTCAGTGCTCAGTAGTAGGAACAAAGTTTATAGTTTTTTTTAAGATTGGAGAGTTTGCGATTCTTTCAAGCTTTGTCATGAGCATCCTTCATGTATTTAGTATATATACATATTAATTTAAAAAAATTAAGGAACTGTGGAACGTAGTGTTACGTATAGCGAAGTTGAACTCGAAATAAAACAACTACAGTTGTTTGAACATTCTGATTCGCGATCCTGTTTCAGAGAGCGAAACAAGTGGTTAATATTAAAATATGAACATGAAACCGATGCCGGGCTAAAGTCACCGAACCAGAACTTTTTGGGGTATAGCAAGATATTTCAATATAGTTTTTATTTTAATTAAGATTTAAAATTATGTACATATTTTGCTATTGGGGATATAAAAATAAAATCCAGACAATACATAGAAAATTAAACAAAATTTTAATTAAAAGTTTTGTAATTATAATTAAAAAAAAATGAAATTTTCACCTGCAAATAATTAACAATATCAATTAAATTATTGTTGTTGTCTTAATTGAATTATTTTCTATTAAATTTTCAATTATGATTGCTAATTATTATCGTTAAAAATTTCAAAATAATTTTCAATAGCGAAAAAAACATTAGGATTCAATTCAAATGCTACTGGGTATTAATTTTTATTTATATAAAGAGTTTTACATATATTAAATAAAACAATCAGATAAGCTTTTAAATAAAAAAAATAAACCGTCATGTGTATTTCATTGCAAAAAAAATTATATTTTTATTTAAGTGTGGAGCCCAAACATTAATTAAAAATTTAATTGAAAATAATATTATTCTAATTAAATGTTTTAATTAAGGATCAAAATGGGCTTAAGTACTTCATAAACTGTTTTAAAAATTAAAAAAAAAATATTAAAAAATTAAATGTATAAAAGAATTTTGAAAGAAAATTTGTTTATTAATGAATTTATATGAAAATTGTATACAATCTCTAAAAGCGCAAGCGAAAAAAGTTTTAAGATTCTTATAAATTTTGTGTACAGTCGAACTTCTCGATAACGTAGAAGTTGGGGACCGTCAAATTTCTACGTTATAGAGAAAATTTTGACTACATTTTTTTTATGTAGAAAATATATTTATTAAGACAAAAAAAATTGTTTTTACATGAACACATTAATTTTTTTTTTTATTAATACATACATATGTGACTAAATTGATGCAAAAAATCGATTGCTAAAAACTTCGCAATAGAGAGATTATTTAGTGTGAAAAATTCTATTTAGGTCTTAAAAAATTGTACGTTACAGAGAGAACTTCGCTATAGGAAAGTTCGTTATAGGGAGATCAAAATGTATAAAAATACTCACAAAAATGTTGTGTTCACGAATTTTATTTGTTATAGAGAAGATTTCGTTATAGAGAAGTTGGCTATAGAGAAGTTCGACTGTATTTAAAATGATTTCAATGATTCAAAGGCGGATTATGAAAATATGAAATATTTTCTATATCATAACTGTTGGCGACGACGATTTGAATTGAATTGCGATAATTTTAAAATAGTAAAAGTGTGTATTTTGCAGTACGATCGCACATTTAAGATTTCAATTGCACTAATAATTGTACAAATTTATCATCCCTGCTATTCCGGGACCTTAAAGAGAGATGCTTTGAGGGTATAAAAAAAGAAGACTCAATTGTACGTTGTTCTTTTTTTGAGTATATAAATAATTTAATTTAAAACCACAATATTTGATGGCACCTATTCAGACACACACATACAGGGTGGTTTTTTTTCAGGTTTACAACTTTGAGTTGATAACACTGTTTTATTTGACTACCGATTTATAAGCTAATAGTTGCATGTTGTTTCGTCAAACTAATCGTGCGCTTCGTCTATAGTCATAATTGTCCATCAGAGCGATTAATTCGAATAACTATCGATCGCTTTCGCACCACGTTTAGGTTTAATGCTAATGGACATACGAAGGTATAGAAAACACGAAGCTCCAAATCATTCAATATGACGTTCTGTGAAATGCGGATGTGTCCATTTGGTTTATAATAGAATTTACGAACGGACCTTCGTTTGCACGCTTTTAAGATTCGTCTTGTTTATGAAATACGGCTAAAAATACGTCTTATGCGCTGCCAATTCGGCTAAAAGGCTGACACACAAATTGCTATTGAATTTGGCGGAGCTTTACGATGAGTAGTTAGTGCGTTGTTTATTTTTTTTTATATTGGACCATCACTTAGGAGATGACCATTACATATGGGATGCACTGTGCTGGAACTAGAGGAAATTTATAGTTAGAGAAATGACAGGAGGTAAAGCTTGACTATCTTCCAATTCTGCTTTTGCACGGTCTTTGTTTTATAAGCGCCTCTAATGTCAACAGAAAAAATGAGAGATGTTTTTCTGACTTAGTCTGAAACTGGGGTCGAATCGAGGAAATTTTTGGTTTTGTGTTAAATGCCGACCAGCTGTTATAGCCAAATCAGTAAAATCATATTGAAATATTAATGTCATAAAATTATCTTTCCAATAAAGTTAATATTAAGAATATATATTTTATAGAATTCCTCTATTTTAATTTAATGTTATGTAACTCTAAAAAAAACATCCTGTAGAACATTCGAACGTAAGCCACTGTGCAGCCAGTATTACGAATGTTGGTTTAAGGTTGAGAACTTGCAAAACAGAAACTAATAACAAAAATGGCCTTCCAACTATATAAAATGCAGAAAAAATTAAATATCAAAATAACGAATAAAGAAAAATAACCGCGGAAAAAATTCTGAAATCATACACTGACAAGTACTGTTTGCATGCGCACTAGCTGCGCTGCTGTTAAACTCCATTAAAACAATAATGAGAAAAGTTGAAAAACCACAATGTGGCAACTACATACATATATTTGTGTGCCACCACCAAGAAATAGTATTGGACTGGCATTACAAAAACAGCAGCTACAAAATGTTGTAACCTTGACAACGAAAAATACCAAAAAATACTTTTATGTCGGTTGGCTTTGTTTTTGCTTTTATTTTGGGTGTTATAAATGAAAAAATACAAAACGAAAACACAATTTATTAGAAATATAAATGAAAAACAAACGCAATTTATTATGTAAACAATGCATGAGGATTTTTAAACAATTTCATTTTATAGAAAGTTGAATCGATGTTGAATTCAATTCAAAAGTCTTAAAAAAAAGTGAATTAATTTTTAAGCAAAGCAAAGTTTATTTGGTTGGTTTTAGTGGAACGTAATAGAACATTCCGAGATAATGTTAAATCTTTTTGTTTTGAAGAATGGATAGTCATAAATTTTAGATTTGCTCTGATACAAGTCTACGCAAATTCGAACAACTCGATGAAATCATCACAAGTCTACTTCTGCGGACTACTACTACAAAATACAATTTAAACTACATGGGTTTGATCACATCGTTTGCAAAATAAATAACCCAAAAATTGCTTACGGAATATTTTTTTTAAGCGTACCGGCATTATATAATTCTAAACAAGAAATTTACTGTATTCAAGTAATAAATACATACATATGTAATTATTTACCAATGGAGCAAGGCAAATTCATGAGGATGCGTGCTGACTCGATCGAAGCCATGATCAGACCAAACGTTTTTCAATTGTGTCTGCAGTAACAGCGTGAACATAACACTTGTGATGCATCAACTCTGTTTTACAAAATCTAAAGAAAAAATACGCAAGTGCTCAGTTGTTGTGGAATTAACCCATCTATCTTTCTATCTTTTCAACAGCTGTATCTATCTATCCAACAATTAGTATCTCTTTCCAACGAGTTCCGCTGCATGTAGTGAATACGTTTGGATTATTTCCAGAGCACTGATTAACGAATAAAATTGCAGGTGGTCTTAACATTTTGTCCTTTTTCAGGTGTTTGCATTTATTTTCCAAGTTGTGCAGTTGGCTTGTGCACGATTTAAACCTAAACGAACATCGTATGCAGCGAAAAATTCGACTAATGTTGTGGAGCACAAATTGATTTTGATTTTGGGGAGTGCTGTTAACTAACAGTTATTGGCGTAGTTTTAACGTGTTGGCTACAACCAGAAGATCGTGTGTTCTACGGGGCGTCACGCCAAAAATCGTCCTGACGTGTCTATGACAACAGCACACTTTCTAGTCGATTTTTTACCATCAAAACGCCGACAAAATAAAATAATAACTTATACAGCAGTTTTAATATAGATATAAGGAAAAAAATAACTTAAAAATAACAAAATCTAAAAATAAAACGCAACTTCACCACTTTTTTTATTTTTTATTTTTGATTTTTTTTATCTGGGACCAGCACTCAGGAGATGACTCCTATACATGCGAAGCATTGTGCTGGAACTATAGGAAAGGGATAGTAGGAGAAACGACAGGAGGTGAAGCTTAATTAATTGTTTTACAGCTCTGCTTTCGAACGTTCTTTGTTTGTTTATACCCGTAGCAGTGCTGAAGCTTCGGTATAGTAGCCATTTTTATTATTATTTTACTTCGCCGGTGCTACACAATATCGACGCAGGAGGGCTTTCTGATGTGATTGTGGATTGCTATCAGCTGAAGCCGGTATTGTTTAGTGACCAGTGACTATGCCTTCGACACTGAAACCTTCCGACAACAACTGACACACAAAGCCACACTAATGCACATCAGAAAATTGCGAGATGTTTTTTTTTTACTTTTTTTTTATAATTTTTAGTCTGAAACTGGAGTTGAACCCAGCTTTGTTTTTGGTTTTGTAGTCAACGTGCAGACTACCATCCATCGTGCCATCGTCACCCTATATCGCAACCATATATCTCGAAAAGAATAAAGTTTTTTTCCGTAATATTTTCTTCTAGTAAAAATCTCGAGTGTGTTTTCTTACTTTTTCGAAAGTCCAAAATATATGAAATAAAAGTGCTTATGAAGCAAATTTATTACTATTATTATACGCCCTCCTCATATGGGTATAAAATTAAAGGATTTTTGTAGGGAGCATAAAATGTAATGAGATCTCTGCAATCACAATATGGTGGACGACTAGTTTTTAAAAAAAGGCACACCAAAGTGAAGTGCTACATTTTAATCAGCTGAAATTAAAAATAATTAGATGGTGTAGTATTTCGATCCATTTATATTGTTCCATTTCTATATATTGAGAATTGCGTAGTAGTCACTAATTATTTTAAAGCGTTATATTAACCATTTATGACTGTATATGTACGTGTATATTACTGTTCTTAGGATTTCTTAAAAGTATTCTTTTAATTTGCTGACATATTAAGAATAACCCTTGTCTATCTGAACTTCGGTCCCAATATATTGTATACTATCATAGATTTATTGAACAAGTTAAACGTATTACTCCAAAGCATAACAAATATTTCTGTTCTTCTTTTTTCTTTTTAACACATGATTTTAGCACATGAACTGTCAAAAATTGTATAGAAATTCATTTACACAGACTGTGCAAAATTGCCCAACAATTTTGACTCGTAAACGTGCTGTTCGATTGTGCATTTAATAAAACAGAATTATTGTAAACAAATTGTTAATTATATATCTTTTAGACACATGTTTTAATTTTTCATGTTTTATTTAATTTTTTTTCTATTGACGTTGACACTAACTGTTGGAAGTTCGACAACCGTTTACATTGCACACATGACAATTTTATACCTTCTATAAAATTATCTTACTACTTAAGTTTATAATAATAAAAATAAATAGAATAATGATTTAATATATGTGTAGACATCTATAAAAATAAGTAAAATTTAGTTTGTTGGTGACCAAAACGAAAGTATGTCTTTGGGCATCACACTATTCAGGATATGTTCTAACATATGCATAAAAGCCCCAACTTGTCCTAGTGCAATGGATAATGAGTAATCACTCATTTAGAAAAGTTTTAATTGATCACCGGGCAATATACAGTGTGGACTTTTATATTATGTTCAGTATGAAAATTATAAGTGACAATAAAAGCAGCAAGTATTAAATTAAAATTTATATTGTCACATCATAATTTTTAAATTGCCTTTAATTATCGCAAAAATCAGTCATCATTTCAATTATATGTATCAATATCTGTGCTGTTGCAGCAAGCAATCCATATAATTAACAAATTAGTTTAAACGCACGTCAGCCAGCACATATGGCAACACGACACACACGTAACAATTTTCATCTTTGCACAGGCATTGCAACCTGTGACTGAGTGTGTGCCAGTGCACAGCGTTCAATGATACAATTTCAGCACTATTTTGTCGCTTCTCCAGCAACAACAACTGCAGCAACCACTTGTAATCATTAAATATTATGTCATCGGCAACAAAATGAGAAATGCAACTAAAACGTGTAAAAATTATATAGAAATATGTACCAGAGGGTAGAAGAGAATACAGAAAATATGTGTGAAAAAATGCCAACAAAAAAGAAAAAAAAGCGGGTGAAAGATATTTAACCACAAAAGCCACAAACTAGTAACAACATATTGCTGTTGCTGCTTTTGCAATTACTGTTGCTGGAAAACAGCGATGCACAAACAAACTACACACACACACACACACACACACACACACTATACATACGTATTGTAAAATTACAATTTAAGCATTTGCGGTTGGCTTATAGGCTTTAATGCGGAAAAGTTACAAAAAGAAAAGAAAACAAAAATAGTAAAACAAACAAGTGTGACATCATGTAACTGTTGCTTACAACTTATAACAATATTGCTTCAAACAAGCAAATGCTTGTAGATACAACTGAGATATGTATGTTGCAGTTATTACGGCTGCTGATGGTCAATAAGACAAACGAACATTTTAGAAATGATGTACGCCAATAATTCATATGCAAGAGCACGACTGCATGTGTTGCATAGGCCAAAAATATTGTCGTTATTTACACACTTGAGAGTTATGCTAGGAACACAATTGCGGCGAATGACGAATTTCATCTTTAAAAGTTGAAATTCGCAATGTTTGAGCCACACTTTACACTGTCATACACAGCAAAGTTATTTGTTGTCTGTGTCACCAGAAAAAAAACAAAATTACTATAAAAAAAGGATTAAACATTACCAAAAAGCAATTAAAAAAAATTAAAATTTTATGGTATTTGTAATAATTGTGTATATTTAACTTAAATGATTTATTGTAAAAATTAAACAATTATTAAAATAAAAATGAACTTTATTTACAATTATATTTGAAAACTAAAATGAAAGACGGTAACTCTGTACTAATTTGTTCGCCTTTCGTCGGCGTAGTAAATAGAAATAAAGACTTTCGTCCGACGGCGGTGTTGTATTCATTTTCATATGCACAAATGTGGATTTATTTCTGAGGGCGAAAGTTCTCAACGAAAAATTCGTCGTTCGTGCCAATTGTGTTCCCAGCATTACAATTTCGATTTTTCATTTTGTTTACTGCATTCAAATGCATGTAAGTAATTAAAAACACAAAAAATAATTAAAGACATATTTAAAAAAGACACGAAATTAAACAAGCTTCGTTAATAAAGCAAAATTTATTGCCAGAAACATTCATTTTGCAATGGTCCTTGAGGTTTTTGAGTAATTTCGTAAAGTTCCAAAATCTTGAGTCAACCGTTTGATGAAAAAATATAAGTGATTAAGGGGTTTGTTGACTTTTTCGCAAAATAAAAACGAAAAAAGAACAAAAATACCAATTTTCTGTAGGGGTACAGTGTTAATATATATTAACAAAAAGCTTCGTCTAATGTTCTGAATAAATCTTGTGAACACATCGAATAAAAAAATCGTAAGTATCAGACGTTTTTCTATGTCGATTTACTGAAACTGAAAACGGCCGTAAAAAGAGTTACAGACATAAACTTTTAAGCCACCGATAGCCGTTTATTTTTTCTTTACCTTCCTCTACTAGAATCAGTTGGCAGAATCTCTTTTTTTTCGTGTTGAACACTGTTATTAATGTATTGAAAAATGATCACGTTTTTTTTTTCAAAAGAATACATTTGTTGCAAGAAACTTAATTCAAAAGACGAGATTTCGCATTAAGTCTATAATGTTATTTACGACTGAAAAAATACATTAAGTCCCCGATACGTAGTTTGTTGGATTAATCGGCAACATCAATTAACGAATTTTCGTGTATTAATTTTGAAATTTATATTGCGCGGAATATTCATTATACAATATTATTGTTCTTCAGAGCACCGATTTGCAAGGTGGGGACCGGCGAAACGTGATGCAGTGCGAAACGACGCAAAACTGATTTTCTATATAAATGCACTGGTATTTTTTTTAACGGGTCAAGAATAAAAATTTTTGATAAAAAAAATCATATGGATACGTTTTTTTCTATTTACTTCTACAAGTGGGTTTAATTATTATAAAAAAAATAACTAAAAATATATCTATTTGAAAAAATATAAAGAAATAAGATATAATACAAAGTGGATCAAAAGAAATCACCCTATTGGAAGATGCTCTTATTTTTGCAAATGGCGGCCAATGTCAAATCTGTTTTGACATTTGTGAACTAGACAGATGTAGAATACAAGTGAACAAGCCATGGAGCGATACACTCCCCAAGAACGCGGAATAATCGTGTCTATTTTTTTGCGTAACAATTCGTCTGTGGTGTTGGCACTGCGAGAATTCCGTTGCCGATTCCCCGATCGTCCGACACCGACTGCGCAAACACAGCACCGTTTGGCCACCAACCTTGAATAGTATGGGACCACACGAGACGCTGTCAAGAGTGGCCGGCACCGGAATAAATAAAAGTTACCTTAAAGCTACGGTCACACTTATGAAACATTTGCTCAAAAATATGAATTATTACTTTGCTCTAATGTGACCATAAAATATTTTTAAGCTGCAAACAAGATTTAAAGGAAATAAATTTATTTGATGACAAATAAAAATTTTACTAATGTGGACACCCCGTGTGAAACATTTGCCGTTTTTTTGGGAAAATAATTGTTTGAGCTTACAAAGTTTTTGTGGCAAATAACAGCTGCTGCAAGAGTGTTGAAACATTTAAAAATATATTATAAATGAAATCGCCATATATATATATATTAATTATATATATATTAAAAAATTTTATTATTTATTTTAGTATATATATATAAATAATTTAATTTTTGAATATAAAAATATAATTTATAAAATAATTTTTGTTCAATTCAAAGGCAGTAAATGTATTTGAAAGTTAACAAAAAATATAAGCATGTTTGCTCCTATTTTGTTTAAAACTGTTTCATAGCTGTTTAAAAAAAAAAAAACATTGTGAAATATTTTGTGCTAATGTGACCATTAAACAAACATAGAAAAATTTTAAGGCAAATATGAGCAAACATGTTTCAGGAAAATATTTTATATATGTGACCGTAGCTTAACTCTTTTCTCCTTGTATACATATTGAGGGTTTAAGCAATATTTGCTGCAAATTAAACTTGAATTGCAATGAATGCAGGCATATTGATTGGCTAATAGAGCAGCATAATAAAAAGCAAAAATAGATTTAACATGTTTTTAATATTTCGTTTCTTTCATTGTTTTTTTAATCTTTCTATTATATTTATTTATTTATTTTTGTCATTAATATTTGTAAATGTCAATGACATCTGCTATTTTTTTATTTATTTCTATTAATATTTTTAATGAAAACTATTCATAAAAAATAATGCCAGTTTTTTTTAGCATTTTATTTGATACGGTTTAGATTAGAGCAGGGTTGAAATATTAATGTCATATTCATAAATAAATTTATTGATTTACAAAAAAAGTTTTGTAAAACGAACTGCTATAAAAAATTTTATTTATAAATCACTAACATTTTTTAATAAATAAGGAATCACTTTTATAGTATTTTTTAAATTTTAGCTGTTGTCATTTATTAATTCGTGAACAAGTTAAGTAGTTAAAATAAACAACTAAATTAACCTTTGTAAGGTATAATGAAACAAGATACCACAACACAATATACAGCTACTAACTTTTAAATCACATAACAATGCCAAACAATGAATTGTTTGAAAAAACAATTTTAATTTCAGTGACGTTTAAGTGCATTTTTTTTTCAACTTGATTACTCTTCCAATAAACAAATGCATATAAATTTTAATATTTAGCAATAATATTTGTAAGACCTAAAGCAATCAGTGATAAATTACATATTTGAGATAGAATTATTTAAAAGTGTTGTTTGAGGTCGATTCAAAAGTAGGTTGTAATAATTGAGCGATGAAATATGTAAATGCAAATGTTGCCAACATGTTTGTCAACGACATTGAATAGCATTGTTGATAAGCCTTTATTTAATTTATCAATTTTGCAGCCATGTATGAATAAATTTTCATATACAAAAGGTATGGCTAAATAATTGGGTGTGTTTTTTCCAAATCTAAATAGGGCGCAGCGGCATCCCAATCCTACCAGAAAGCGTTCGCGTACTCAAAAATTGGTGAATTGAGAAACGTTTTGAGAGACTAATGTTCTTCTTCTTCTTGCAGGAAATAGCCCGTACCTTTTCTTCGTGCTCATCATCATCTGTTTCTTAAATAAACAATAACAAAGTAAGCAAATTGCAGTGTGCTCACAATAACGTGAACTAATTAAAACCGGCCATGTTTACAATTTCGAATTGTTCACTTTTTCGAATACTAAAAATTTAAGAACAAAATTGTATTGTATTTTAAATAAGAATCCATATTTATGAAATTGCCCTTTATTAAAATATTTATTTATACATTAAATCTAACAAAAAATAATAATAATTTGGTTTTATTGACATACATACATATGTACATGTGTTTATGCATATTCATATGTACATTCATGCACATGTTTATATGTAACTAGATAAAAATTAGTTATGTACTAAAAAAATTAGATTATGCTTTTTTACTGTAATATCTTTTCCAAAATTTGTATTAAAATACTAAATGAAATCACACGTACATGTTAAAAAAAAACCCGTGATTCACGGATCTAAGAAAAGCAGAATAATAATATTAATAACACTAATTATTTAAGCTGTAGGTCTTTTTAATATATGTAATATTTAATTTTCTTCGATATTTCTCTACTCCTTTGTGTAGCTTCTTCAGCAAAATTGGTTTTTGTTTATAATGAAAAAATATTTTTTAAAATTCACAATTCAGAAAAAGTTCTTGTCAATGAAAATTCAAAATAAAAATATTAACAGCCATATTCATAAAAATATATTCTGGATTCGGAATAGGTATAAATATTCGATTTTGCATTGAAATTTGTTTTTGAACCAAATCCAGAATACATTTTTACGAATATGTTACAACATAATAAAATATTTAAAACACAATAATTACAATAATAATAATAACAAATATAATAATGAAAATCTTTTTTCTATATCTTTTTAAATAATTAACTATATGTTTATAGTTCTAACTATTTTTGTTCTGTCTCTAAATGTAATTCTATGTATAAGAATAAAAACTACAAATACAATTATAATATATTTAATCTCTTATTAACTGAGCAACATTTGATGTATCTGCCTTAAAATTACATCAGCTAGCTGATGAATACCGAAAGATTCTCGTTGAAGACCTGCCCAAAACCTCCTCAGAGTCAGACATTATTTTCAATAAATTCTAACTGAATTATTATTTTCAGACCTCGACATCACAAGGAGTGAAAATTAAAATTTATAAGGCACAGTTTCGAGTTCTCTATTGAAGTACTTCTGAAGTTTCCATTAATTAATATGGCGCGAGAGTTTTAGCAAAAATCCAGCATAAACCTTAACAAATTTTGCATGTTCAAAATTTTACATTTTCATTATTGTTATTATTTTTTAATTTTGAAACTTAAAAAAAGCCAATGGCTAATAATTAATTAAACGACTGAACTGGTATTTAATTACAAAAAAAAAATATGTTGTAACTGACCCTGATATTGACATTGTAACCCACTTTTTCGTAAGCCACTCAGCTTCTTGTGTTCCCCCGCCAGTTGATATTTGGAAAGTATA